>CM061554.1:193177961-194549211 GCA_030864225.1 Capsicum baccatum var. pendulum | reverse complement strand
ATCAGTTATGTAAGTTGGTATTAAATTCAATATCAACCGCATTAAATTATACATTTTTCTGTTCTACAATTAGTAATATTTTTTTTCTGATTTGTATGATCTTTTGTAATATTTTAACGATTACGTAGGTTTCAATTTAAATTTAACTTATGTTTTACAATATATATTGTATATCAATATATTTTTAAATTGATATAACATATCATATATACGATCTGATTATTAAAATTTTGTTTCAGTTATCTATTTATATTTTGCATATTTATTTACTTTTATTTTTTGCAGCATAAATATGTTAACATGAATCATAAAATTAATTCATGACAACAATAACAAGTCATAAATTATTTTGGATATAAACTTAAAATTGAGTACAAAAATATTTATCATAATATATTAAACAAAAAGAACTTTCATTATTTAATAAAAATATGTTGAAACATAACAAAATTTTACTGAAAAAAAATTAAAAGAAGAAGAATTTTTATTAAACTTGAGGTGCATGTTTATGGCATGTTTTTCTATTATGTCCCTCTCTATGACAGTTAATATATTTCACCTTGACTCTTTTTTACTTTTTTTATGTGGTGTTTTCATTGTTCAACCTATCATCATACAGGTGATCTTTAAGAATTAGATGATAAAACAATTTCATCCAACGCTTCTTGAAAAAAATTTCATGTACTCTCACAAGGAACAGACTCAACTGATATTGCATAAACATTTTAAAAAATTTTATTGTTGTAGTACGTCGAAAACTAATTCTCTCCGTATTAATTTCGATATGTAATAACAGTCATTGCATTGAAATAAGGTATTTCATCTAATTGAAATCGACCATAACTATATTTTATACTTTGTAGGCATACAATAAATCCTTTAACTCCATCGCTAACGATATGCAAGAATTCGTGTGAAGCTCTAACTACAATAAATTATATTGTTAATACATATATTATAATAAAAAACTGCAATAAAAGATTTTGAAAAAATACATAATTATAATTCATCACAGCAACTTTCATAATTATACGCTAATAAATTCTAGTACATTTAGTACTCTAATGTAAACAATCTAACATAAAAAAATAAATAATGAACATTTTCAAATATGTAATGTAATATATTTAAGAACTTACCGTCATATTGTGCGATTGTTGCTTGTTATTATTGAGAATGTCATTGTACTTTATAGTTAGAGTCGTTAATGTATTTTTTTCCTTCCTCATTGTGTTTTGCATTTAATGATTCAACAGTTAACCTCATAAAATTCACCACAAAAGAACGGGTAATCTTCTAGCTATTCTGTTTATATTATTTATGAATTCAGCTATGTTTGATGTCAGAGTTCAAGTACGCTTTACCGTAAAATGAATCCTTTTTTATTTATGATATCTAATTTTGTATAAATATACCCTCACTCTTCTGTTAATTTGGTCCACTCTCCCATCAACTCTCCAAATTTTTGGAGAGTATATGCATTTACAATGTCAAAAAAGAGTTTATATAGTTCATTCACATTCTTTCAAAAATTGTTTTCTATATTTCTCCACAATTATCAAATGCATGCATAGTGTGACTGATTTGGATATACTGTTAATGTAATTTTTCATATGCTTTCATTTTTATCTGACATGATACACATTTCATTTCTTTCTCCGAAAGCTTCTTTAAATTTCTCAAAAAATCATGTTTAAAATGTTATATTCTACGAATCAACCAACGCATAAGTAAGTGGTAATATATGACTTGCATATGCACGTAATAATAGTTGATTTAACTGAATTTTATTTCATAACAGAACAACAAGAATAATATCAACTACATACTAATTTCGTACTTTAAGTAATATCATAATATAGATGCATTATACTACGAAAAACATATTATTTAGTTAGCTTCGAGGTCTAATGTGCTTGCAATTAGTATTGTCCTGCCATAAAGTGATTTTAGGCCGTCATCAACAACAACTACAATTGGTTTGCAATATTTTCATTCATGAATTGAAGCATCCAACAAAACAAAAACATACAAAAAATGATTTTCTTTTGTTTTCTCCCAACTGATGACAAATTCAGGATAATATTTTTTTAAAATACACAAATAATTTTAAACAATTTGGTATGACTCGGTAGGATCATTACACAACATCTTAACTACTTCATTCTTTGCACGCCATGCTTGATTATAGTTTAATGACACATCATATCATTTTGATATGTCAGAGGCAACATTGTTTGGTATGTATATTTTATTTGTGTTTACAAAACTAGGCAATACCAATCCAATAACAACCTTTATCATTCCTTGACGTCCTAAATAAACTTGGTCTCTTATTGAATATGTATGTATTTCGCAATATTTTCTTATTTTGAAAACCTTTGATTTGTTTGTACTTGAAACTTTAAGAAATCATGTATGGTCTTCCACAACACAAACTAGATAATAGTTGTTTAAATATTTTTAACATATTATTTTAATACCAAACATACAAACACACACACGCACACACTCGCGCGCGCATAAACACACACAAACACACGCAGTACACACACACATATATATTTAGAATTCTAAATATATGATTATATAATTAATACCTGATAGCATTAGATTTTTCCATCCGAAATAAAAATTAATGCAAAAATGCGTGCAAATTAATAACTTTAGAAAGTGTTTCTTTAGCTTTGTAAATCTGTTTTACTGTAATTTTTGGATTTATAGCTCTTCGATTATTTCAACTATATTTTCATTCAATATTTCATCCCTTGGAGTTAATTCAATCAATCGAACTGAATTTATTGAGTATAAATTTTGCCTATCTACATTTAAATTCTTATTTATGTTGTTAACAACACAAATAATAGATTGTTCAGTATTTTCTGCAATATCCATTGACATATTTTTTTTGTTATTACATACAATGTATATTTAACAAAGAAATCGGTAATACTTTTTTTTATCTAGATACACCATTACTCCTGTATCATTGTGTATGAGCATTGGTGAGCATCTACCACTTATACTTAATCTCAATTTGAATTGAGTTTACGTCAATCTTCAATTGTTTTTCTATTGGATTAACCAATCTTTTATACTTTGTATCTGAATCATACATAATCCCAACTACAACAAAATCTTTAGATCTCCCTATAAATATATTACAAAATTTATTAGTAGTAATTATATAAAATTTCATAATTTAAAAATATGAAATTTCAGAATTTCAACATAGTTTAATATTAAAAAAAATACACATAAAATCAATCAAAAAATATCAAAACTAATCAAAAAATTAGCAAAATATCAAAATTATTTCTACTCAAATCAATCAGAATAATATTATCTTAAATGATTAATGTATGAAAATGATTTGAACGATGTTTATGTTATATGTTTTTGTATGTTTTTCATTACTGAAGTACTTATTTTTTGATAGACCAAATCAAATCAATAAATTAATTGAATTAATAAAATAAAATACCGTTAACATTTCATATTCCTCCATGCATTACAAGTAGGAAAAATAACCTATCACCATCCATTAGATCAAATAAACACAAAATTATACTTATATTAGAATTTCTTTTTAAGAAAAAAAATAAAGAAAGAGTAATTCTTATGAAGGAGAAGAAATTACAGGTTGGATAATTATTTTAAAAGAAGAAAATCATTTAGATTTTAATGAAGTAGGATTAAAATCGTTTCATAAAAAATTAAGGAGATGATTGATATCGTGACAACAGCTATCCTTCCTTTTTATGGGTCTGAAATGTTTTTTTCATATATAAAATTTATATTTTTTATGTTAATAAAAAAAATATCTTTTTAAACTGTTTTTACTATAACTTGCAAAGTTAAAATTTTTTGCTATAAATTGTATTTATCTATCCAAGGAATATTATTTAGATTCACCCCCCACCCCCACCCCCCCCACCCCCACCCCTACCCCTAAAATCCTAACAAAAATGACAAAGCGTTTTCCTCCAAAGTTATATTTAAAAAGTCAATATTAATATTAAAAATTAATAACTTTTCAGATTTATCTAATGTAATAACATATAGTCATAAACATATGTTATATTGCATTTCATTAGTTTAATGAAACAAACATTACTACCAATAAAAATGTAATTATTAATTATCCTCGTAAAAAAATAAAAAATAAAATAGAGAAAACAAAACTTGATAGTTGATTTGCTAGTATAAAACAGGAAAAAATAAAAGTACAAAATCAAGGTCTTTAATTATCTATCATGGTTAATGTTTAAATTTTTTTTGACATGGTTAAAAATTAGTCAAAGTAAGTGAGCCCTCATATACAAATATGATAACTTGTATAACATGCAATTAATCTCTTTCATCTAATTAACTTAAATTTTAGTTGATTTAATTGATCACTTTGTTTTATTTTTGATTTAATTCTAAAATTTGCCACTTTTCAGAATATATACTGGTTTATACATATTTTTTCTCATTTATTTATTTTTTTTCTCTCTCTTCACACCTCCCTCTTCTTAAATTTCTACCATCTTCTTTAATCTGTATCCTTGAAAAGTAAAAACTATTAGTAGATTTTGTTATATCGACTCTTAGATAGTATATATTTGTGCTTTGCCCAAAAATTTATACATTAGAAAATATTTCTTCATTTTTTTTCTTTCAATTCATGTGAAAAAGATTTGAATATATGTATAATATGTGTGTGTCTTCTTTTTGTTAGTTACACATCATTATGTATATCATGTCAATTTATTTTATGTATATATGTATAAAATAACCGTCATTACAATTAAAAAGTTGTCAAGTGTTGACATATACATATATATATACACATATAAAATACATATATAAGTTGTATAATTAATTTTTAATTTGTATAAAATATGTTGGTTCATATTTTATACATTACATATAGATATAAAGCTATCATGTGCTTGTATATAACTATAGTGTATATTTTGAACTTTGTTTGTATAAATTATGCTTATTTTTCTATTCGACATTAGGTATATCTCAGTTTGTATAATTTGTTATTTGGTATTTTATATAAACTAAAAGAAAAGAAAAAAAGTTTCAAGAATCCTCATTCCAAAGAGGGGAAAAGAGGGAAGGGGGAGCAACGATATTGTGAATGACTCAAAAATATTTTATATATACCCAAATGTATATTCGTATGAATGTATATATAATAGATATAGGTATGTTTATATATCTTTTTTCTGTTAGTTACACACAATTATGTATACCATGTCAATTTTTTTATTTATATATGTATATAAATAACTGTCATATAAATTACACAATTGTTATGTATTGGTATATATAAATAAATACATATATAAAATATACATATAAGTTGTATAATCAGTTTTTGATTTGTATAAAAATCAGTTGGTTCATATTTTATATATTATATATAGGTATACAATTATCATGTATTTGTATATAACTTAAAGGTATTTTGTTTAAATTATATTTAATCATAAAATCAATTTGTTTGCATATTTCTATCAATGCATTTGTATTTTTGTATTTATTTTAATATATTTCTTTCACATATATTTTAAATTTTTATACATTTATACATTTGAGTTTGAATATTTATACATTTATCTGCATTTAGATCGATTTTTTACATTTGAATACGTATCAATTCGTATTTATCTTGAAGATATGAGTTGTAAGCACTTGTATTTGAATGTTAAATTCAGACCTAATTTTCATTTGTATCAATTCAACATTTGTATGTTGATTCATAGCTAATTTTTGTGGATAAATACATTGAATGTATAGATATAATTAAATTATATTTTAAATTCTGAAGTCATACCAAGAAATCAAAGGAGTTTTAATTTGACTTATATTTCTGTGTTTCGAAAATTAAAAAGTAAGCTATAACAACCCATACGGAAAAGGAAGAAACAAAAGGTTTGAAAAAAGATACGTTGGAGCGAATAAAGGAGGTGAATCATTCCCCTTCCCTTTTTTTTTTATCTCTAAACATAAATGATATAATATAAAATTTGTGAGTTAATATTTGTAAATTAGAATCCTGAATACATTTAATCACTAACTGAAATCTAAAAAATATAATTATTAAAACTTAGACTAATAAGTTAGTTAAGAGGAGTATAAGTTAGTTATATGTGAAGTTTTGCATTTGGTTAACCCAGAACGAACAGATAAGTAGGCCAAGTAGGCCTTTAGCTATTTCAAGTAATAATGTAAGCCGAAGAGAAATTGCATGTTATAGACCCAAATATGAGTGATTTTAGATATTTGACCCCAATAAGAAATGTCTTTAAAAATAATCTTTCTTACTTTTTAAATATAGTACAAGTATCATTTTGTCCCTCTACACCTCAAATATGTTTTTAAACTTTCCATACTCATTTGTCTTTCAAATTTGATTTTTTAATTATTTTTACGTTTTATTTTTTTCCTGTAATTTTATTATTATATTTTTTTTTATTTTATTATACTATTTTTTATTATTTTCAATTTTTATTCTTTCTTTAATTTTATTTTCATGTTTTAATTAATTTGTCTCAACCTTTATATTTTTCTCAAGCATTATCTATTTCTTTTTTTTTTCAATTCATTTGTCTTTAACCTTTATTTTTTTTTATTTTTGATTTTTATCAGTTCTCTTTCCCCCCCCCCCCCCCCTCCTTTTTCTCAAATTTTATTTTTATTTTTTCCTCTCATTTTTTATTTTCTCAATATTTTTAATTCTTCACTTTTTTTAATCTTTATTTTTTTCTTAATATGTTATTTTTTATTTGTCTATTTTGTTTGATCACTTTTTTCATTTTTCAGTTCACTTTTTTTTCCTCATTTTTCTCAAACTTTATTTTTATTTTTCCTCTCATTTTTATTTTTCTCAATTTTTTCAATTCTTCACTTATTTCTTGATTTTTATTTATTTTTCTTTTTCTCAATCTTTTTTTGTTTCTCTATTTTGTTTGATCGCTTTTTTTTTTCTCAACTTCTATTGTATTTTGCTAATAAATAAAAAATTGGATAATCTGCAAAGGGATCTTCTTTTTTTGACATCAAAACAAATTTAAGGGCATGAATTGTTGTTGCGAAGTTCTTTGAAAATTCTTGAGATAAGTCATGTCTCTAAAACGAGAGTTGTAGAATATCTCATAAATAAAGACATAACGTGGTAGTGTCAACTATTGCCCGTGGGGCATAATTTATTATTTGAAAGTCCTTGAGCTAAGTCTTGCCTCTAAGGCAAGAGTGTAGAACATCCCATAAATAAAGACATAGCATGGTAGTGTCAACTCTTGCCCGTGGGGCATAATTTATTATTTGAAAGTCCTTGAGCTAAGTCTTGCATCTAAATCAAGAGTTGTAGAACATCCCATAAATGAAGACATAACATGGTAGTGTCAATTCTTGCCCATGGGGCATAATTTTTAGTTTGAAAGTCCTTGAGCTAAGTCTTGCCTTTGACACAAAAGTTGTAGAACATCCCATAAATGAAGACATAACGTGGTAGTGTCAACTCTTGCCCGTAGGTCATAATTTGTAGTTTGAAAGTCCTTAAGCTAAGTCTTGCCTCTAAGGCAAGAGTTGTAGAATATCTCATACATAAAGACATAACGTGGTAGTGTCAACTCTTGCCCGTGGGGCATAATTTGTAGTTTAAAGTCCTTGAGCTAACTCTTGCCTCTAAGGAAAGAGTTGTAGAACATCTCATAAATGAAGACATAACGTGGTAGTGTCAACTCTTGCCCGTGGGGCATAATTTGTAGTTTAAAGTCCTTGAGCTAAGTCTTGCCTCTAAGAAAAGAGTTGTAGAACATCTCATAAATGAAGACATAACGTGGTAGTGTCAACTCTTGTCCGTGGGGCATAATTTTTAGTGTGAAAGTCCTTGAGCTAAGTATTGCCTCTAAGACAATAGTTGTAGAACATCACATAAATCAAAACATAATGTTGTAGAGTCAACTCTTGCCCGTGGGACATAATTTGTAGTTTGAACGTCCTTGAGCTAAGTCTTGCCTCTAAGGTAAGAGTTGTAGAACATCTCATAAATAAAAACATAATGTGGTAGTGTTAACTCTTGCCGTGGGGCATAATTTTTAGTTTGAAAGTCCTTGAGCTAAGTCTTGCCTCTAAGACAATAGTTGTAGAACATCTCATAAATGAAAAAATAATATTGTAGAGTCGTCAACTCTTGCCCGTGGGACATAATCTATAGTTTGAAAGTCTTTGAGCTAAGTCTTGCCTCTAATACAATAGTTGTAGAATATATCATAAATGAAAATATAACGTGGTAGAGTCAATTTTTGCCTCTGGGGTATAATTTATTGTTTGAAAGTCCCTGAGCTAAGTCTTGCCTTTAAGGTAAGAGTTAGAGAAAATGGTCAAAAGCCCTCCCAACCTTTACCCTAAATCTCAACTACACATTTATACTTTGTGGGGGTCCTATGACCCCCCTAAACTATTTTAAAGTGAAATTATTACCCCTGAACGCTGACATGGCAAGAGAACGTGTTTCACTATCTTTAAAGAGAGTGAGAACGAACTTTTTTATTAAAAATTTATTTTAATATTTTTTATACAAATAATTTTAATTATTACTTTTCTTATTCATTTTCTCATGTCTTTTTCTCTTTTTTAGAACAAAAATTCAAGAACTCATTAATGGAGTTCCTCATCTTCCTCATCTCCAATTTTATTTTCTCATCTTTCTTGACTAATTAATGGCGAGGACTCATTAATGGTGTTTTTTGATAATTTGAAAAATGTTATTACCGAAAACAAGAAATGCTTGAACTAAGGAAACAAGAAGATTTCTCCGATTAATGAATTCTTGAATGAGGAAGATGGGGAACTCCGATTGAAAAAACTTGAAAAATTTCAAGAAGTCCAATTTTCTCTCTTTTTGCTCAATATCCGCCATTAATGGCGAGCTCAAAGCTTTGAATTTCTATAATGCCATATATAATTTCCAACATAACCCATAATGCCATATTTAATTTTCAACCCATTTCTCCGATTTTCTCTATTTTTTCTCAAGATCCGTCATTCATGGCGAGCTCGAAGCTTTAAATTTTCACAATGCCATATATAATTCCAACATAACCCACAATGTCATATATAATTTTCAACCCATTTCTCTGATTTTTTTTTTTTTTGCTCAAGATCCGCCATTAAAGAATTCATTAATCAGAGAAATAAACAACGTTCGATAGAGGGACTTTCGAACGAATGACCCGCTTGTCATTAATCCGATTTTCCTGATCTTGGAACTTTCCCAAGAATTCATTAATCCGCCATTTCCCCCCCAAGAAGATGAAATTGGGTTGAAGAAGAAAATGGAGCAAAATGAAAAATGGGGAAGAAGAAAGGAAATAATAAAGTTAAATAATTAATTTTTTAGAGTAAAAAAAGAAAAACTGATGTGGCAATGACATGGCATGAAGTGACAGTGTGTGCATCACACCACATCCCAAATGGCTGGTTGTCAGTTTTCGGGAGGGGGAGGGGTAATAATTCCACTTTAAAATAGTTCAGGGGGGTCATAGGACCCCCCGCAAAGTATAAGTGTGTAGTTAAAATTTGGGGTAAAGGTTGGAGACACTTTTGACCATTTTCTCGTAAGAGTTATAAAATATTTCATAAATCAAAATACATTGTGGTAGTGTCAACTCTTGCCCTTGAAATATAACTTGTTATTTGAAAGTCATAAGTTTTGTCTTTATAATGTGATAGTATCAACTAATAAATCGAAGGAAAAAACAAAAATAAAAAAAATATAGTAGTTGAGAATGGAAAAAAAATAAAGGTTGATAAAAAATTAAATAAAAATAAAGATCAAGATTTTTTTTTTTAAAATAAAAATCAAAGAAAAATAATTTTTTTTTTTATAAAAGTAGACGTTGAAAGGTGTAAATAAAAAAAAAGTAAGGGTTGATAAAAATTAAAAAGAACAAAAAATAAGAGGAAAGAAAAAATAAAAAATCAAAGTAAAATAAAAAAGAAAAAAATAACTGAGAGGAAAAAGTAAAAAAAATAAGGATTGAGAAAAATCAAAAATAAAAAGTGAAAATAAAAAATAAAAATTAAAGTAAAATTAAAAAGAAAAAATAAAAGTTGAAAGATATAAATATGGAGTTGTTATTCATTATGAGGATCATTTATGTAATTTACTCAATTGATCAGGGGTAATTTCGTTAAAAAAACATTAGTTAAAAGGTAAAGACTATTTTAAAGAAGTTTTTTTATTTGAAATCATCTCAATTTGAATCTATTCCTAAAATTTACCCCGAGCCGAGTGATTATTTCCCGTTAGAATGTTGGCCGAGTGGCCATGGAAAGTAATAAATCAAAAAGTGGGTTAATTTTTTATATAAAAATTTAACTCAATAAATATTTTGTATAATTTTCTCAAAAAACAAAGTCATTCACTGTGAAGGTCATCTTATGTAATTTCCTTCCTTTTCTCACAAGCTTAAAATTCATTAGGTAAAATAATTTATTGTTATCTTCTTCACTCACAAAAACACAAAACAAAGCCACATCACAAAAACACAAAACAAAGCCACATCATATATCCTTGCAACACAATGTTGGAAACATCCTCAACCGTTGAATCATGTTCCTATACTCAATCATCAACCACTCATCCACTATGAATATACTTTTTCCTCCACATATTCCTTGTTCTATAATTCCTAAGTTATTATGAGTATTATGAAAAAATACGCATGTCAATTGTTATTTTTTTGAAGAGAGTGCAACGTCCAAGTTCAACAAGTTGTAAAAGTGAACAAAGAAAGTAATTATTAGCCTATTTCTTCCAAAAAGATTATATAAACTTAAATAAAAAATACATCACAACACAAAATATTGAACCCCTATCTTCCTGAACCTCTATCTTTTCATTCATGACATCCAGCGAAACATTATAAAATAAATCAATTAATTATATTAAAATAAATTTATAAAATGATATTGTGTCCGTACTAGCACGAACTTCGATTACTGGTAAGGAGACAAGTGCTAATGATGGCAACTGAAATAGATCGAAACGGATTGCGTGGTATCCGGGGCTTCAAAAATGAATTGAAAATAATATCGCTTTGCTTGACCTGATCGTTGTGCCAAGGGCTGGTGGTGCCTTGAGCAACTCTTAGTTTCGTTTGCCGGCGGGCTTCTAGAGAACTACTCTAATCGGATTTTTCTCCAGATTGAGCAGTTTTCTTTCTCAAGACAATGAGCAAGTGGATTGAATCCAGTAGTTAGGGAAGCCAGTACGCATATAGGAAATGGTAAAGCTGCAGTAGAGTTGGCATTTGATTGCCCTATTGTTTACTTGAAATTCGACGATGATACTACAAGATGGGCTAACAAATCTTTTTGGGAAAAATTTACATGATATAAAACTTAATTTATCATAATTATTTAAAATTTTAATTTTTTAAAATAATTATAAAACCTCCTAATCTATAATCTATAATCTATATCTATAACATATTAAAAGTGTGAAAGGCCTTAGAAATATTGTTTGAACTTTTTACCCTTCATTAAAAGTCTTTATTTTAGACAAAATCGTCTTTTCACTATTTTTTCTTAATATTTAAGAGTTAAAAATTAATTAAATATATTTATGGTAAAACATTTCCATATTAGAAGTCATCAGAATTAATGATTATTCCTAATATTTAAGTGTTGAAAATTAATTAAATATATTTATGGTAAAATCTTTTCCTTATTAGAAGTCATCAAAATTAATGATAATTTAAACATTTTTCATTATTTTAAGAATTCTAAATCAACTAAATTTGATTTTAAGAAGATTTGAAAAATCTAGAAATAAATATAAAAGCGTTAGAATTAATAAGAAAAATTTAAGAAGTACCAAATTTTAAAAGTTTTAAGTACGTGATAAGAATGTAGTCAATGATTTTATAAAGATTTGACTTTAAAAACAAGAAAATTTTTTAAATATAGGAAAAAAGAAAAATAATCGTACCATAAACATGAATTTTTTCAAATATTTAAGTGTTGAAAATTAATTAAATATATTCATGGTAAACCTTTCCTTATTAGAAGTCATCTGAATTAATGACAACTAAAATTTTTCAATTAGTTTAAAAATTCTAAATCAATTAAATTTAATTTTAAGAAGATTTGAAAAATCTAAAAATAAATATAAAAATGATAGAATAAGAAAAATTTAAGAAGTACCAAATTTTAAAGTTTTAAATCCATAATAAGAATGTAATGAATGATTTTGTAGAGATTTAACTATAAAAATAAGAAAAGATTTTAAATATAGAAACAAAAAAATAATCGTACCGCAAATATGGTTCAAATTGACGTGTCTCTCTTAACCTCTGGTAGCAAGGATAAAGGTACTGCATGATAAACGCAAAATTAATGATGGATCAAACATTTGAAACTTCTAATGGTAAAATATATATATGTGGTTGCACTAAAATATATGTTTATGTTTACATTATTATATTAAAATGCAAAGGATCTTTGAAAAGTGAGTTGAACTTTACATTTTACTAAAAATTTTCGCAATAGACAAAATTATTCCATTTTAAATAATCAGATGTTACATTACTTAAAAGCTTGAATACGAATACATCACTAAAGAATGTGACGTATTCATGTAAAATTAAGTAATGTATCGAAAATAATGTGCTATATCTGTGTGACATGCGATGTATTCGTATAAAATAAAGTGATGTATCCAAAAGAATGTAATGTATCTATGCGGATTAAATTAATTTTTTTTAATAATTTTTTAAAAAATTAAAATATAAAGTAATTAACTCCAAAAAAAAAAATATGATTTATGTATCTTTTACAAAATTTTCCGATAGGTGTGCTTAAAATTCTTTAGGTAAACAATCCATTGTTATCTTCTTCACTCACAAAAATACAAATAAAAGCCGCGTCGTATATCGTTGTAACACAATATTACAAACATCCTCAACCGTTAGATCATATTCCTATCCTCAATCATCAACCACTCATCCACCATGAATATACTTTTTCCCCCCACATATTCTTTGTTCTTTACTTCCTAAGTTATTATGAGGATTTTGACAAAATACACATCTCAGATCATTATTTGTAAAGAAAATGCGACATTAAAATTGAACAAAAAGATATAAAAGTGAACGATGGGAGTAACTATTAGCTTATTTCTTTCGAGAAAAAGGTCATATACACTTAAATAAAGCAAATACACTATAATACAATATCGAACCCCCATCTCCCAAAATCTCTCTTTTAATATGTGATCTCGAAATATTGTAGACATATTGATTTTTAAATTACATAAAAATAAATTTATAGATTTATGTTGAGTTTGTATTAGCACAGACTTCAATTTTTTGTCTTGTAAGGACATAAGTGTCAATGACCCCATGATGATACTCCTAAACTGGGCTTACAAATTTTCTCATAGGTGGACTTAAAAACTCATTAGGTGAACAATCCATTGTTATCCTCTTCACTCACAAAACCACAAAAATCACAAAAACACAAAAACAAAGCCACGTCATATATCCTTGTAGCACAATGTAACAAACATCGTCAACCGTTAGATCATCTCTCCATCCTCAATCATCAACCATTCATTTGCTATGAGCGTACACTTTTTTTTCTTTTTTCAAATATTCTTTGTTCTTTTATTCCTATGTTATTATTGCTAGTACCAATTTTGAACTGTGCTTTTGAAGCTGACACTCTTTTCTTTCTTGTAGGGACATCTGTAGAGCTCTCTTTCTCTCTCTTGTTTTGCCATGGCTACTGAAACCTTCAACCAGTTCCCATCATACCCTGAGGTAAAACAAGATTTTCCAGATTTCCATTTTTGCCCTTTTTTTCATTTATAGCAGCTTATTGTTAACCTTTTTGAGCTAAAGAATTTATCTTTTTTTTCATATATTTTAATTAATTTAATACCTAATTCTTGGTAAAATATGCAATCTTTGTAGATACATGTAAGAACCCTTTTTTCTTGAACCTCATTTTGTAACATAAACACAATTTTTTTTTCAAGATTTCCCTTAATGCCCTTTTTTCATTTGTACCATATAATTGTTAAACACTTTTGAGCTAAAAAAATTGATCTTTGTCACATATTTAGTGCTTTTTTACTTAATTTTAGATGAACTATGCAATATTTGTAGATACATGCAAGAACCTTTTTTCTTTAACTTCATTTTGTAACAGAGACATAAAACACTTGGTGATTCTTCCATATGTTCCAACCTTGGTGTGAGATGTCAGGTACCCATGGATTTAGTGTGAGGTGTGGGAAAGCTGGCCAGATACCACGGTTTTGAAAAAAAAAAACAGTCATTAAAAAGATTCTAGCTTTTTGCCTTTGGTACTGGGTAATTCACTAAAGTTTGAGGTTTTTGTAACTGTAAGAACTCAAGTGAATTTTGTTTTTTTCACAATTCCTTAGATTTCTTGAACAAAAGAACGAAATGGGCAGTTTAAAGTGATTATTTATACTGCTTTAATGGTTCCGACATGTAGCATCTATGATAATCAAGAATGGTTTTTTTTTTTTTCGTTTGTTTGTTCAACAGATCTGTATATGCTTGTATCTTGAAAATTAAGTTTTTTTTTTTTTTTTGTTTCAAAACAGATGATTTATGAAGCCCTTGATGCACTAAATCAAGAAGGGGGCTCAAACAAGTCAGCAATAGCCAAGTACATTGAATCAAAGTATGGAGATCTGAGTCAAGATGTTGCAAAGTTGCTACCTTTACATTTGGACAACATGAAGGCAAATGGAGACCTTATTTTCCTCAAGAATAATTACATTAAACCTGGTCCAGATGTTCCAGCCAAGAGGGGTAGGGGTAGGCCACCAAAACCCAAAGCTCCATTGCCACCTGGTGCAGTAGAATCTGTTGAATCTGCACCACCAAAGCCAAGAGGACGCCCAAGAAAAGATCCCAATGCACTACCTACTTCCAAGAAGCCAAAGCCAGCAACTGCTGCTGCTGGAACTGATGTTGGTTCTACAACAGGGAGGCCTAGGGGTAGGCCTAGGAAAGTTAGGCCACAGCCTGCTCAGGATGATGATGATGATGTGGAGGAAAGCTGAAAATTGAAGTCTTGTTAGTTGATTCTGTTGATGGTGATTACTCTAATGACTTAGTTGTCTTATTTTCCTTTTTGCTTTTAGGTATTAGTAGTATTATCTTCAGTAATAGTTTCGGTAAGAGTTGTCCTAGTGTGACTAGGGGGGTCATGGTTTCAAAACTCTACAATAGTCTCTTGTAGAAATGCAAGCTAGGACTGCGTAGAATAGACTAATTGTGGTCTCGGTTAGAGTTATTGTGGTGTGACTGGGGTTCATGGTTTTGAAGCTGTGCAAATAGTCTCTTGCAAAAATGCAAACTATTACAGTGTGCAGTAGACTAATTGTTGTTTGGTTCTTTTCCGAACTCCGCGAATGGTGGTAGCTTTGGTGTTTTTATTAGTATTATCTTGGTTTTAATACTCTATTAGTTCTAGTAGCTGTGCTATAAGTTCTAGTAGCTGTGCTATAGCTTGGGAGACTCTGTACCTGTGTAACTCTTTGTTTCAAGATTCACTATGTCGTCTGTAATCTTTGTCTTATATAACTGTTGCACCTTTCATTCTGTTGTCTGTATGTTAAAATTTAAAATGCATCTTCTTGCAACTGTCTCTTTACCAGTGCCTCTCTTACTTTTGATGTATGATTGAGTTGTTGAGGCACATATGAAAATGGAAATTTTATTTTCAAAATTTAGCATGATCCATGTACTTAAACACGGTAGTTCGAATCACCAATTGATATGAAACTTGTTTATAAAATTTATAGAGAACGTTAGTTGGACAGTTGACCCTTGTAAAAATGTAAGATAAGGCTGCGTAACCCTTATGGATTGGCTCTTCCCGGGACTCCGTGCATACTGGAGGGCACGTCTTTTACATTGGTTGGACATGGAGTTGGTTCTTGATAGTGACTGCTAAACTGAGTTTGTGATGGAGTTCCAAGTTGAGAAACAGAATTTAAAAAAAAGATCTTGGATAAGTGGATAATGAAATAAAGACGTGATAGTGGATAACAGGTTTTGTTGGACAAAAAACATCATGTGTACGAACTAGGTAGTTTGTGTTTGGAGACATTATCTCTTATCCATTGAAATGTTTTATAATCATGTCTGTCTTAAGGCTGTTATGGTCCCACTTGGGGTTTGGAATCTTGATCTATTATGACAAGTCCTTTGATGCTTCCTGGTGGGAGCAACAGAGTGTTGGAATCTTCTTGTCCGGAGTGATAACTTAATTCGGTAAATTGTTTGGACTGTTTAAAAATGTTGTTGCACCTATATTTGATCTTTAAAAAATATTATTTTGAAGGATTCGGCATGCACCGATCGATATTTTAAAACAATTTGAGCAACATAACTAATAGTTTAGAAGTTGTGGTGTATTCGCTTTGCAAATAGTACTAGTATAATATTGAAAGTTGATGAGAAAACCAAGATATAAGGTAGGAACATTTTTAACAATTGTGTAGGTTTTTAAGGAGAAATCAAACTTGATGTAAACTGGATGATATTACATCACAATAAAAGTTCGTTTTCATTATTACTAGCCACAATCATCATCCTTAGTCATAACTACAAATGCTTCAAATCATCATAATTAGCCGTTATCACCACCAACCACCATTATCACAAGAGTCACCGACACTACCAATAATCATCATTAGCAATTACTACTGCATATCGCCAATCACTATCATGATAAACCACCATCATTAACTATTATTATCATCACTATAATAATTAGGCACCACCAACTATCACCATAATCATCATTTTTAATCGTTATTGTCAGCCACCAACACCACTAGACATCCACAGTTGGTGTTGCAAAGCAATATTGTTAGGTATCTTGATCTTAATAAAAAAACAAATAATGCCTTAGCAACAATAAAGTGTCAATTGTTTCGTGAGACGAGTTCTGAGATGCAAAGGGTCTTATGTGAAGAGCGAAAGAACAACACAACAGAGTGATTTCATGAGACTAGCCAGTTTACTACCTATCATCATCTATATGACTAGTTTACTGCTTTTGCCCAAAGTGAAAGACGAATATAAAGAGAAGTCTCGGCTTAAAATAGTCATAAATACTTTGAATAATGCGGGTGACGCACAATAAATTTTCAAATAAATCCATGAATCCTAGTGTCAATCATGCAGAACTTAAATCAAGGGGGAGATACAAAGTCCAATTTGATATTAATTAACACAAAAAAGCTATGCTTGAGTAAAAATATTCTTATGTCCGACCTAAAGTGAAGATTATCATATTTCAAGGAATATTTTATCCCATGTTTGGTATGAGGTACTAGTTAATATTGAGATTATTTATACCACCATTTACACCATAGTGATAGAATAAATTATCCCATATACATGGTAAAATAACTAATTTTGGAATAACTCCTTCCCAACCAAACGACCTATAGTGTTATCTTTGCCCAACACTACCATTACCTATGTTTTTTTTTTTAATTATTATTATTGTTTAATTTTTATTTTTTGCAAAAGTAACTCAAAAAGAGTGCAAAAATTCAAAACTGCAAAGTGAGCTTTCTAAAATTTTCAAACAAGCGCCAAATTTGCATTTGCTATATTTGAATTCTTCAATAACACTGTGCTAATAGTACAATGGTCTTAAATTGGCTAATGGCCTACCTTATCAATCAAGTAGTATAGTTTTAAAGATAGTAGCCACAGTAGACATTGATCAGAAATGTCAAATTCAATAAATTTTATTAAGAGTTACTGTAAAATTTAAAAATTGGCACATGTTAAGCACCGGGACCACCCCCAAGTATTTCTTTTTGAAATATCTTTTCAACAGATATGCTGGACAACATGATGGTCCATCATTAAAGTCTCATCTCAGTACATTTTCTGTAGAATCTTTGCTATAGTTGTCACATTTGTTTGATGCTAGGGACCACAGAGCATGCTCCATTGTTTCACCATTGCCATTCACTTGTTCAAAAGTACTTTACTTTCTCTTGAAATCATAAAATCAAGAAAGGATAACATGGTTCAGGGGAAAATTTAACTAGTACTTGTTTGAAAACAACTACTATTACTTGGTCAATTTCTTGAATAAAGCCGTTCCTAGATTGTCAACTTAGACCGTCACACTGGAAACGAGCAGTAACAACTGATGGTGGAATAGAAGTAGAAATGGATGTTGTGTTAGCCTCCTATATTAGTATAATATGTTTTAGTAATAACAAACTAATAAAGAAACTATGAAGGTCACACTGCTGATGCAATCATGTTTCCACTCTATTTTCATTATGAGGATGTATCACATCAGGATCCGTTGTTCAAACCAAATCACGCCAACGTTATGGAAGTTTGATTTCGTAGAAGGACCGTCCCAAAGCTATAATTAAAATAAATCATAAGAAGATCTCAAGAGATTCCTAACTTAAGGGAGTCAATGGTATTGAGAGCAATTAAGGAACAACGATTATAGAAAGCAGATTTCACACGGAGCTGCGGAAGAACGATCATAATCACGGATCAACAATTATGGAAAGCAAATTTTACACGGAGCTGCGGAAAGAAGGAAGATCATATCCCCTACATGAACATATCTGATATGAACGTGTACGAATGTGATTCAACATCTGAGAAAGGAAGATCACATCATGCGTATGGATATATCTGATTTGGACGTACCATTTGACGTGAATCTTCAATCAAAGAATCAATACAAATTCTTGATTGAGAAGAAATCCCTTGGGTTTTCCTTTTAGAGCAAAAAAGCCTACAGGAGGTAAAGACTATAAAACAAAGACTGAAGACGGAAGACATGTTACGCAACTTCACAGGAAACAATCCATCTGTCTCATCTTTTAGTCTTCACAAAACTTTGTAATCTTTTACTTTAAATAGTGATAAAAAAGAAAAAGATAGAGTCAGTTTAGTTATACCAGTTGAGACTGTGTCACAAGATCTGAATAATATACTAAGATTCAAAAATTGTTCAAACTATTATAACTCCATTCTCAACGTTAAATATCTAAAGAAAATTCTTGAAACCCAAGGGGGCTGGAGTAGGCACCACACCGGTGATCCAACCAGTATAAATTTTGGTGTTGTTCCTTACTCTTCTATTTACACTTTTGGTTTTATTCTGTTTTATTGAGTATATTAACCTACAGGTGAGTTGATGTTGGGTTCAAAATCAAAGTGTGAATGAAAAATAGAGGGAACCATGTGGACGGAAAGAATTGGGATAAAACTCAAAATGAAAAAGTGTACTCAAAATTGGAAACTCTACTAATTCTCCCACATTGGTGGGAGAAGAAAACTTTCAGGTGTTATATTAAGGAACACTTACTCCACATGATAAGTGAGACAAGAACCAAGAGGTGCCTTACGCTGTTGTCGCTCGCTCGCTCGGCTCGGCTTCGGATTCAGCAAATGATCAATCGATGAGATCTATCTTTTTGGACAAAATTTATTTGAAATGTAGGGATTTCAAGCAACAGTTTTTACTCCTCCATTAAAATACATGCATGCAGTGAAAAAAATGCAGACATTACTCCATATGGTAAGTGAGGCAAGAACCAAGAGGTGCCTCGTCCCGTCGTCGCTCGCTCGACTCGGCTTCGGCTTCAGATTTGGATTTGGATTTGGATTTGGATTTATCAAATGATCGATCGATGAGATCTATCTTTTTGGATAAAATTTATTTGAAACATAGGAATTTCCAGTTCGATCCAAAGGGAAATACGCAATAGTTTTTACTCCTCTATTAAAATTCATGCATACAGTACAGAAACTGCAGAGATGCAAAATGCTGCTTCGAAAGGGATGCAACTCTTCGACGAAATGACACACTGATTTCAAGAAAAGAGGTATCTTTTTGGATGGTTGTGACTGTCCAGTAAAAAGACACACGAATTTGATAAACAAACATGACTGTTTAAATTAACAGACATGACTGTTCCAGAAGATACATCTTTCCGAATGAACCATTGTCTCTTTTCAAAGAGGCACCTAATGGCTATATAAACCTGAATTTTTCCACAGGTTTCAAAAATAAAAAATTTCCTTCATTAAAACACTTCTTGCTTTCTGAAATACACTCTGTGTGATCATCTAATCGTTGAGTGAGTTCGAAGAGAATTCGATCGTTTGAGGTACCACTATAGTTAGATTATTAGGCCATTTTATCCTGGGAGAAAAATTCCATAACCTCGGGTACTTGAGGGAAATTATTTCCTTAAGGACACTCCATGAATTTGGAGGACTTGCCCTTTTTCTGCTTCATCTAATTTTCTTAAAAACACACTTTTTTGAAAGGTCATTTTGATCTTGTGTTGAGGGTGTTACATAGCTTCATAAGTATTCTTGTTATATACTTGAACTTATGTTGAAGTTGTTGTGTTAAAATACAAATTCTTGTGTACCCGTAAAGTAACAATCTTAAGAAAATAATATTTTCAGAATCTGTATACCTTGGTTTCTGGAGATTAAAGTTTTAAGCTTTCTACTCCATTTGAACTTAATTAGTGGTTTGACGAAATGAAATCTTCATCATAAGTTAAAGATCACTCGATTGATGATTGAAAGTCATAAAAACTTCATCGTTAAACTAGAAACAAGGGGTGTTTAAAATTGCTGCAACTTTATAAGTAGTATTTCGATATACTAACTTTACTGTCTTATTGTGATAGAAAAATAACATTCGACGGAAAAGTGAATGATGCTGCAACAACTGTCACAACAACTAATTTTACCACAAAGAGTCGTTCTAGTACTCCGCAGGCAATGACACCAACGGAGAAACTCAAAAAATTCATGGGTGTTGATTTCAAAAGGTGGCAACAGAAGATGTTTTTCTACCTTACAACTCTATGTCTTCAAAGATTCACATCTGAAGAAGCTCCAGAGGTGCCCGAGGGAACTTCAGACCAAGAGAAATTTATTGTTATGGAGGCATGGAAACATTCTGATTTCCTATGCAGGAATTACATTCTAAATGGCCCCCAAGATGAACTGTACAACGTGTATAGTGGAATGAAGACGGCAAAAGAGTTGTGGGGTGTGCTAAAAAGAAAATACAAAACTGAGGATGCTGGAACCAAGAAGTTCTTCGTTGCAAGATTCCTTGAGTTTAAAATGATTGACAGCAGGTCTGTTGTATCTCAAGTCCAGGAACTACAAGTGATCATTCATGATCTCCTCGCGGAAGGTATGAGTTTGATGAATACCTTAGTTGAACATATTAAAAATGTTCTTGATGTTCACATAAAATTTATTATAGGTTTGATCGTGAACGCGGTGTTTCAAGTCACAGCGATAACAGAGAAGTTACCACCTATGTGGAAGGACTTCAAGAACTATTTGAAATATAAGCGAAAAAAGATGTCAGTCAAAGATCTTATAGTAAGACTGCGCATTGAAGAAGACAACAAAGCCGTAGAAAGAAGGTCGAAAGGAAACCTGTAATAAGTGGAGCAAATATTGTTGAAGACGACCACAATAACTCCAAAATGTGGAAGAAAGTTGGATAGGAAAACAATCAACCTAAGAAGAAATTCATGGAAAAATACTTTAACTGTGGCAAGATTCGCCACAAGTCAACGGATTATCGTTCCCCAAAGAAAGGCAAAAAGAAGGACCAAGAAAATATGGCTAAATTCAAAAAAGAAGTGGACGATCTATGTGCCATGCTATCTGAATGCAACTTGGTGGGAAATCCTTGAGAGTGATAGATGGATTCTGGTGCCACCTATCACGTTTGCACAAATAAGGAGTTGTTTGCTGCTTTTGCTCCGGCTCAAGGGGAAGAGAAGATATATATGGACAACTCTGCAACTGCAAAGGTTGAAGGAACAAGGAAAGTCTGCCTGAAAATGACATCAGGTAAAGTGCTGACTTTGAACAATGTCCTGTATGTACCGGAGTTATGGAAGAACTTAATTTTTGTATCACTTCTAGACAAAAATAGATTCAAATATGTATTTATTTTAAGAAAAATTATACTTAGTAAAGGAGAAGTGTATGTAGGAAAGGGCTACCTCACTAAGGGCCTATTTAAAATGAATGTAATGAATGTTAAAATCAATAAAAGTTTAATTTCTTCTTACTTGATTGGGTCTAATGATTTATGGAATGAACGATTAATACATGTCAATTACAAAACATTGTGAAAACTGATTAACTTAGAAGTTTTGCCAAACTTTGAGTGCAATAAATTAAAATGTCAAACGTGTGTGGAATCAAAGTATGCTAAGCATACATATAAGTACGTTGAAAGGAATTCCAATCCATTAGACTTAATTCACATTGACATTTGTGATATGAAGTCAACACCATCTCGTGGTATAAAAAGTATTTTATAACTTTTATTGACGATTGCACTAGATATTGTTATGTCTATTTGCTAAACAGTAAGGATGAAGCAATAGATGCATTTAGACAATATAAAACAAAAGTTAAAAATCAGTTAGAGAAAAAGATCAAAACTATAAGAAGTGATAGGGGTGGAGAATATGAATCTTCCTTTGTTAAAATATGTGTAGAGAATGGAATTGTCCATCAAACTATGGCCCCGTATTCACCTCAATCTAATGGAGTTGTGAAAAGGAAAAATCGAACCTTGAAGGAAATGATGAATACCTTACTTATAAGTTCAGGTTTACCGCAAAACTTGTGGTGGAAAGCTATTCTTACAGCTAACCGAATACTCAATAGAGTGCCCCATAGTAAGACACAATCAATTCCATATGAAAAATTGAAAGGAAGGAAACTCAACTTAAAATATTTCAAAAAGTGAGGGTGTCTAGCGAAGGTCCAAGTTCCTATGCCTAAAAGGGTAAAGATAGAACCTAAGACGGTGGACTACGTGTTCATAGGATATGCTAAAAGTAGTAAAGCATGTCAGTTTTTGGTTCATAAATTCGAACATCCGGATATCAATGAAAATCCGATAATTGAATAAAATAATGCTGAATTTCTTGAACATATTTATCTGTATAAAACTAGACATGAAAAGTCTAGTAGGGGGTCTAAATGACCACGGGATGAACCAAGTAAGGATGTACATAATAATTAAAATCCATGATGTAGTACATGTCAAAGAACGTCAACTTTATTTGGATCAGATTTTGTAACATTTATCTTAGAGAATGAGCCTCAAACATTTAAAGAAGCGATGACGTCTTTAGACTCATCTTTTTGGAAAGAGGTAGTCAATAGTGAGATTGATTCAATCTTAAGCAACCATACGTGGGAATTGGTTAATCTTCCTCCAGTAAATAAACCTTTAGGTTCTAAATGGATCTTCAAAAGAAAAATAAAAGTGGATAGTACTATTGACAAATACAAGGCAAGACTTGTCGTAAAAGGCTTCAAACAGAAAGAAGGCCTTGATTACTTTGATACATACTCGCCTGCAATAAGGATAACGTCAATTTCGATATTAATTGCCTTGGCAGCGGTATATGGTCTTGAAATCCATCAAATGAATGTTAAAACAACATTCCTAAATGGAGAATTGGAGAAAGAAATTTACATGGAACAACCTGAGGGCTTTGTGGTTCCAAGAAAAGAAAATAAGGTGTGTAAACTTGTTAAGTCACTTTATGGACTAAAACAAGCACCTAAACAATGACATGCAAAGTTTGGCCAAACCATGTTGGTAAATGGGTTTAAGATAAATAAACATGATAAATGTGTTTATATTAAAGACACTCCAAATCATCAAGTCATTATTTTTTTGTATGTGGCTAATATGTTGATTATCAGTAGAGACATTTCTAATATAAATGCTATGAAATGAATGCTCGAGAGCAAGTTTAATATGAAAGACCTTGGAGTTACGGATGTGATCTTAGGGATAAGAATCCAAAGAACTCCACAAGGATTGGCATTGTCATAGTCTCATTATATTGAAAAGGTACTTGAAAAATTCAAGTATTTGGAATTTGGAATTGCCAAGACTCCATTGGACGTGAGCTTTGAACTTCAAAAGAATGAGGGTGAAAGTAACTCATAGTTGGAATACGCAAGAGTGTTGGGATTTTTAATTATATCATGAATTGTACACGACCATACATAACATATTCTATTAGTAAGTTAAGTCGGTACACGAGTAATCCCAATAAACTCATTGAATGGCAATGAAAAGAGTTTTGGGGTTTATTAAATACACTCAAGACTATGCTTTGCATTATAATAAATATCCCGCGATACTTGAAGGATATAGTGATGAAAATTGGATCACTGTATCAAATGAAGTAAAATCCATGAGTGAATATGTATTTACCATAGGTGGAGGAGTAGTCTCTTGGAAATTATCCAAACAGACATCTATTGCTCGCTCCATAATGGAATCTGAGTTTATCATACGGGATAAAGCCAGGGAAAAAGCAAAATGTATTTGGAATTTTTGGGAAGATGTTTCTTATTGTACCAAATCAGTAGGACCAGTATGTATACACTGTGATATCCAAGATGTAATAGATGAACTGTACAACGTGTATACTGGAATGAAAATGGCAAAAGAGTTATAGGGTGTGCTAAAAAGAAAATACAAAATTGAGGATGCTGGAACCAAGAAGTTCTTCGTTGCAAGATTCCTTGAGTTTAAAATGATTAACAGCAAGCCTGTTGTATCTCAAGTCCCGGAACTGCAAGTGATCATCCATGATCTCCTCGCGGAAGGTATGTGTTTGATGAATACCTTATTTGAACATATTAAAAATGTTCTTGATGTTCATGTAAACTTTATTATAGGTTTGATCGTGAACGAGGCGTTTCAAGTCACAACGATAATAAGGAATTTACCACCTATGTTGAAGGACTTCAAGAACTACTTGAAGCATAAGTTAAAACAGATGTCAGTCGAAGATCTTATAGTAATACTACGCATTGAAGAAGACAATAAATCCGTAGAAAAAAGGTCAAAAGGAAACCCTGTAATAAGTGGAGCAAATATTATAGAAGACGACCAAAATAACTCCAAAATATGGAAGAAAGCTGGATAGAAAAATAATCAACTTAAGAAGAAATTCAAGGAAAAATACTTTAACTGTGGCAAGATTCGCCACAAGTCAACGGATTATCGTTCCCCAAAGAAAGGCAAGAATAAGGACCAAGCAAATATGACAAAATTCAAAAAAGAAGTGGATGATCTGTGTGCCATGCTATCTGAATGTAACTTGGTGGGAAATCCTTGAGAGTGATAGATAGATTCTGGTTCCACCCATCACGTTTGCACAAATAAGGAGTTGTTTGCTGCTTTTGCTCCGGCTCAAGGGGAAAAGAAGATATATATGGACAACTCTGCAACTGCAAAGGTTGAAGGAACAAGAAAAGTCTACTTGAAAATGACATCAGGCAAAGTGATGACTTTGAAAAATGTCCTGTATGTACAGGAGTTATGGAAGAACTTGATTTTTGTATCACTTCTAGACAAAAATAGATTCAAATATGTATTTATTTTAAGAAAAATTATACTTAGTAAAGAAGAAGTGTACGTAGGAAAGGGCTACCTCACTAAGGGCCTATTTAAAATGAATGTTAAAATCAATAAAAGTTCAATTTCTTCTTACTTGATTGGGTTTAAGGATTTATGGAATGAACGATTAACACATGTCAATTACAAAACATTGTGAAAACTGATTAACTTAGAAGTTTTGCCAAACTTTGAGTTCAATAAATTAAAATGTCAAACGTGTGTGGAATCAAAGTATGCTAAGCATCCGTACAAGTACGTGAAGGGAATTCCAATCCATTAGACTTAATTCACATTGACATTAGTGATATGAAGTCAACACCATCTCGTGGTGTAAAAAGTATTTTATAACTTTTATTGACGATTGCATTAGATATTGTTATGTCTATTTGCTAAACAGTAAGGATGAAGCAATAGATGCATTTAGACAATATAAAACAAAAGTTAAAAATCAGTTAGAGAAAAAGATCAAAACTATAAGAAGTGATAGGGGTGGAGAATATGAATCTTCCTTTGTTAAAATATGTGTAGAGAATGGAATTGTCCATCAAACTATGGCCCCGTATTCACCTCAATCTAATGGAGTTGTGAAAAGGAAAAATCGAACCTTGAAGGAAATGATGAATACCTTACTTATAAGTTCAGGTTTACCGCAAAACTTGTGGTGGAAAGCTATTCTTACAGCTAACCGAATACTCAATAGAGTGCCCCATAGTAAGACACAATCAATTCCATATGAAAAATTGAAAGGAAGGAAACTCAACTTAAAATATTTCAAAAAGTGAGGGTGTCTAGCAAAGGTCCAAGTTCCTATGCCTAAAAGGGTAAAGATAGGACCTAAGACGGTGGACTACGTGTTTATAGGATATGCTAAAAGTAGTAAAGCATGTCAGTTTTTGGTTCATAAATTCAAAAATTTGAATATCAATGAAAATCCGATAATTGAATCAAATAATACTGAATTTCTTGAACATATTTATCCGTATAAAACTAGACATGAACAGTCTAGTGGGGCGTCTAAATGACCACAGGATGAACCAATTAAGGATGTACATAATAATGAGAATCCATGATGTAGTACATGTCAAAGAACGTCAACTTTATTTGGATCAGATTGTAACATTTCTCTTAGATAATGAGCCTTAAACATTTAAAGAAGTGATGACGTCTTTAGACTCATCTTTTTGGAAAGAGGCAGTCAATAGTGAGGTTGATTCAATCTTAAGCAACCATACGTGGGAATTGGTTAATCTTCATCCAGAAAATAAACCTTTAGGTTCTAAATGGATCTTCAAAAGGAAAATGAAAACGGATAGTACTATTGACAAATACAAGGCAAGACTTGTTGTAAAAGGCTTCAAACAGAAAAAAGGCCTTGATTACTTTGATACATACTCGCCTGCAATGAGGATAACGTCAATTCAGATATTAATTGCCTTGGCAGCGGTATATGGTCTTGAAATCCATCAAATGGATGTTAAAACAGCATTCCTAAATGGAGAATTGGAGAAAGAAATTTACATGGAACAACCTGAGGGCTTTGTGGTTCCAAGAAAAGAAAATAAGGTGTGTAAACTTGTTAAGTCACTTTATGGACTAAAACAAGCACCTAAACAATGACATGCGAATTTTGGCCAAATCATGTTGGTAAATGGGTTTATGATAAATAAACGTGATAAATGTGTTTACATTAAAGACACTCCAAATCATCAAGTCATTATTTTTTTGTATGTGGCTGATATGTTGATCATCAGTAGAGACATTTTTGACATAAATGCTATGAAACAAATGCTCGAGAGAAAGTTTGATATGAAAGACCTTGGAGTTGCGGATGTGATCTTAGGGATAAGAATCCAAAGAACTCCACAAAGATTGGCATTGTCACAGTCTCATTACATTGAAAAGGTACTTGACAAATTCAAATATTTGGAATTTGGAATTGCCAAGACTCTATTGGAAGTGAGCTTCGCAGTTCAAAAGAATGAGGGTGAAAGTAACTCACAGTTGGAATACGCAAGAGTGTTGGGATGTTTAATGTATATCATGAATTGTACACGACCATACATAACATATTCTATTAGTAAGTTAAGTCGGTACACGAGTAATCCCAATAAACTCATTGAATGGCAATGAAAAGAGTTTTGGGGTTTATTAAATACACTCAAGACTATGCTTTGCATTATAATAAATATCCCGTGATATTTGAAGGATATAGTGATGAAAATTGGATCACTGTATCAAATAAAGTAAAATCCATGAGTGGATATGTATTTGCCATACGTGGAGGAGTGGTCTCTTTGAAATTATCCAAACAAACATCTATTGCTCGCTCCATCATGGAATATGAGTTTATCACATTGGATAAAGCCAGGGAAAAAGTAGAATGGCTTTGGAATCTTTGGGAAGATGTTTCTTATTGGGCCAAACCAGTGGGACCAGTATGTATACACTGCGATAGCCAAGCAGTAATAGATAAGCAGTACAACATGTATAGTGGAATAAAAATGGCAAAAGAGTTATGGGGTGTGCTAAAAAGAAAATACAAAACTAAGGATGCTGGAACCAAGAAGTTCTTCGTTACAAGATTCCTTGAGTTTAAAATGATTGACAACAAGTCTGTTGTATCTCAAGTCCAGGAACTGCAAGTGATGATCCATGATCTCCTCGCGGAAGGTATGTGTTTGATTAATACCTTAGTTGAACATATTAAAAATGTTCTTGATGTTCACGTAAACTTTATTATAGGTTTGATCATGAACGAGGCATTTCAAGTCACAACGATAATAGAGAATTTACCACCTATGTTGAAGGACTTCAAGAACTACTTGAAACATAAACAAAAGGAGATGTCAGTCGAAGATCTTATAGTAAGACAACACATTGAAGAAGATAAGAAAGCCGTAGAATGAAGGTCAAAAGGAAACCCTGTAATAAGTGGAGCAAATATTGTAGAAGACGACCACAATAACTCCAAAACGCGGAAGAAAACTGGTTAGGAAAACAATCAACCTAAGAAGAAATTCAAGGAAAAATACTTTAACTGTGGTAAGATTATCCACAAGTCAATGGATTATCGTTTCCCAAAGAAAGGAAAGAAAAAGGACCAAGCAAATATGACTGAATTCAAAAAAGAAGTGGACGACCTGTGTGCCATGCTATCAGAATGCAACTTGGTGGGAAATCCTTGAGAGTGATAGATGGATTCTGGTGCCAACCATCACGTTTGCACAAATAAGGAGTTGTTTGCTGCTTTTGCTCCGGCTCAAGTGGAAGAGAAGATATATATGGACAACTCTACAACTGCAAAGGTTGAACGAACAAGAAAAGTCTGCCTGAAAATGACATCAGGCAAAGTGTTGACTTTGAGCAATGTCCTGTAAGTACCAGAGTTATGGAAGAACTTGATTTTTGTATCACTTCTAGACAAAAATAGATTCAAATATGTATTTATTTTAAGAAAAATTATACTTAGTAAAGGAGAAGTGTATGTAGGAAATGGATACCTCACTAATGGCCTATTTAAAATGAATGTAATGAATGTTAAAATCAATAAAATTCAATTTCTTCTTACTTGATTGGTTCTAATGATTTATGGAATGAATGATTAACACATGTCAATTACAAAACATTGTGAAAACTGATTAACTTAGAAGTTTTGCCAAACTTTGAGTTCAATAAATTAAAATGTCAAACGTGTGTGGAATCAAAGTATGCTAAGCATCTGTATAAGTACGTTCAAGGGAATTCCAATCCATTAGACTTAATGCACATTGACATTAGTGATATGAAGTCAACACTATCTCGTGGTGTAAAAAGTATTTTATAACTTTTATTGACGATTGCACTAGATATTGTTATGTCTATTTGCTAAATAGTAAAGATGAAACAATAGATGCATTTAGACAATATAAAACAGAAGTTAAAAATCAGTTAGAGAAAAAGATCAAAACTATAAGAAGTGATAGGGGCAGAGAATATGAATCTTCGTTTGCGGAAATATGTGTAGAGAATGGAATTGTCCATCAAACTATGGCCTCGTATTCACCTCAATCTAATAAAGTTGTGAAAAGGAAAAACTAAACCTTGAAGGTAATGATGAATACCTTACTTATAAGTTCAAGTTTACCGTAAAACGAATGGTGGAAAGCTATTCTTACAGCTAACCGAATACTCAATAGAGTGCCCCATAGTAAGACACAATCAATTCCATATGAAAAATGGAAAGGAAGGAAACTCAACTTAAAATATTTCAAAAAGTGAGGGTGTCTAGCGAAGGTCCAAGTTCCTATGCCAAAAAGGGTAAAGATAGGACCTAAGACGGTGGACTGCGTGTTCATAGGATATGCTAAAAGTAGTAAAGCATGCTAGTTTTTGGTTCATAAATTCAAACATTCGGATATCAATGAAAATCTGATAATTGAATCAAATAATGCTGAATTTCTTGAACATATTTATCCGTATATAACTAGACATGAACAGTCTAGTGTGGGGTCTAAATGACCATGTGATGAACAAAGTAATGAGAATCCATAATGAGAATCCATGACGTAGTACATGTCAAAGAACGTCAACTTTATTTGGATCAGATTTTGTAACGTTTCTCTTAGAGAATGAGCCTCAAATATTTAAAGAAGCGTTGGCGTCTTTAGACTCATCTTTTTGGAAAAAGGCAGTTAATAGTGAGATGGATTCAATCTTAAGCAACCATAAGTGGGAATTGGTTAATTTTCCTCCAGAAAATAAACCTTTAGGTTCTAAATGGATCTTCAAAAGGTAAATGAAAGTGGATAGTACTATTGACAAATACAAGGCAAGATTTGTCGTAAAAGGCTTCAAACAGAAAGAAGGCCTTGATTACTTTGATACATACTCGCCTGCAATGAGGATAACATCAATTCGGATATTAATTGCCTTGGCAGCGGTATATGGTCTTAAAATCCATCAAATGGATGTTAAAACAACTTTCGTAAATGGAGAATTAGAGGAAGAAATTTACATGGAACAACTTGAGGGTTTTGTGGTTCCAAGAAAAGAAAATAACGTGTGTAAACTTATTAAGTCACTTTATGGACTAAAACAAATACCTAAACAATGACATGCGAAGTTTGGCCAAACCATATTGGTAAATGGGTTTAAGATAAATAAACGTGATAAATGTGTTTACATTAAAAACACTACAAATCATCAAGTCATTATTTTTTGTATGTGGCTGATATGTTGATCATCAGTAGAGACATTTCTGACATAAATGCTACGAAATGAATGCTCGAGAGCAAGTTTAATATGAAAGACCTTGGAGTTGCGGATGTGATCTTAGGGATAAGAATCCAAAGAACCCCACAAGGATTGGCATTGTCACAGTCTCATTACATTGAAAAGGTACTTGACAAATTCAAATATTTGGAATTTGGAATTGCCAAGACTCTATTGGACGTGAGCTTCGCAGTATTAAAAAAAGTAAAATCCATGAGTGGATATGTATTTACCATAGGTGGAGGAGTAGTCTATTGGAAATTATCCAAACAGACGTCTATTGCTCGCTCCATAATGGAATCTGAGTCTGTCACATTGGATAAAGCCAGGGAAAAAGTAGAATGGCTTTGGAATTTTTTGGAAGATGTTTCTTATTGGCCCAAACCAGTGGGACCAGATGTATACACTGCGATAGCCAAGCTGTAATAGATAGGGCAGGAAGAATGATGTACAATAGTAAATATCGTCACATAAAATAGAGACATAATACCATTAGAGAACTTTTCTCTAGTTGAATTATCATTGTTGACTATGTGTAGTCAAAGGATACTATGTCGGATACACTTACAAAAGGCCTATCTAGTGAATAAGTGGAGAGGATATCCAAGGGAATGGATTTATGGCCTAGAATAAGTCAACATGGCGGTAACTCTACCTAGAAAAATGAAGATCCCAAGAGCTAGGTTCAAGAAGATCAAATAAAGTTGTGGCTGACAGGTTCAGCATTGTCAATATACCAAACCCATTCTCATGATGTAGACAATCTTTAGTGAATGAGGATAAGGCTTATAGAGTGAAGTCTTTTAATGATTATATAAGTTTGGCAAATTTGACCCAATAGTTTAATCTATAGGATTGAACATTTAGAAATCACCTATGTGAGGGAAAAGTGGAAGCCGCTTCAAAGAGAATGTTAGTAAAGGCCTATTATCTAAGCTCTAATAAGACCGGGACATGTTCATGGCTGAAACGAACAAAATCGTGAGAACCATAAATGGTAAAAGGTTGTTTGTATGGCATGTGTTGTCTAGGTATACATTAAAGCTCAACGGTTCAAAGATATCAAATCTACCAATTGACCAAGTGCATCCGATGCAAATTCACTATGGAAAGTTCAAAGGAAGACCCACTTATCTAGATACAATCAGTCTTTGCTTGATGATTACATACTTGTTCGTAAAGTTTTACAAAAAAATAGTCATTCCCCATTCATGTGGGGGATTGTTGGGTTAAAGATCAAAGTGTGAATAGAAAATTAAGGGAACCAAGTGGAGGGAAAGAATTGAGATAACACTAAAAAATGGAAAGTGTACTCAAAAATAGAAAGTCTCACAATTAAGTGTTGCTTAACCGCATGCGAGTAAAGATCAAATAACCAACTACCAAATTCCAAGAGTACTTCTTTAAGATGGGCACTCACCAATAAGACCATCATACTTCAATGGACAACACTACTCGCATTGGAAGAACAGATTCAAAATCTTTAGAAAATCAAATGACTTTCAAGCCTGGTTAGTCATTAAGCAACGACCAAAACCTATTCCAAGGCTCAACAACAAGGACAAATAGAATATAAATGAATCAACCAGTGTTGATTTAGATGATTTTGAAAACTTTGAAATCATCAAAGAATAATAAGAGGTAATTAAAATAATGCGAGAGCTATAAGCCTACTTTACTGTACAGTGAGAAGAGTACCGTGCAGTAAGAGGAGCAGAGTATGACAAGATATCAACCTATGAAATGACCAAAGAAATATGGGACAAACTGGAAGTAACCTACGAAAGTACTACCAAAATGAAAGAAGAAAGGATCAGTGCTTTATTTAATGAATACGAGCTCTTCAAAATGGAAGAAAATGAAGGCGTGGAATCAAAGTTTTCACGATTAGACAAAATTGTTTGTAATCTAAAATCTCTAGGGACGATCTACAACCTTCAGGTCAAGAAGCTTGTAAGGAGTCTCCCAAAAGCATGAGAAACCAAAGATGTCATTCTAAAAGATGGGGATCCTCACAACATGACCTATGATGAATTATGAGGTAATTTTAGTACTCATAAACAAAATCATATAAACAGGTACAAAAAGGAAGAGAAGAAAAAGTCTGTAGCCTTTAATGCCGTAACTCCGGTAGAAGAAGAGCATGTAAACAAAGATAACAACGAGGGAATGTCTCTTACAAATCATAGAGTAAGACAAATTCTAAGACAAAGGAAGCAAAGACCTCACGGTTACAAGAATAATAAATTCATAAAAAACGATGATCACTGCTATCATTACGGTAAACCAGGTCATATTAAATTAAAATTTTCAAAATTAAGAAGAAGATCATAAAAAAGAAATAAAAAATTTGGAGCCTAGATGATAAAGATGGCACTGTAAACAACGTGGAGACAACAAATATGTGCTTTATAAAAATAGGTGAATCTAGTGAGGGAAGATCTTTTAAATCATAATTGCAATCTCCTTCAGTCAAATCTTAATATGATTACTGATGCTATTCAAAAGTGTAATACCCCGAGAATGCATACCAATATTAGAATCATGTTTCAAGCTCATGAGAAATAAACTATATTATTTTGGTATTTTTATGAGTGATTTTGATGTATATTAAAGCCTCATATAACTCCTAGCTATTAGACGAATCAAAATATCCTTACTGATTGAGTTCTTGAGAAGGATGTTGCTATGGTCAACTTCAAATGAGCATATATTTAATTTTACCAAGAATTTTTGAGCTCATAACCCACCAATAGTTATATAATTGAATTATATTTCCAACGATACCAATTTCGCCTAAATTCGATACTCGAGTGAAAAGTTATAGCATTTTTCATTTGAAATAGTAGGTCACCAAGATTACATCGCTCGGCGGTGCCTATAGCGGTGGAACCAATACTGTTCAGCAGTAAGCCTCAAAATTGAGATTGTCCAAAATAGTAGGTCACCGCTATTACCCACTCAGTGGTGCCTATAGCGGTGGAACCAATACCGCTCAGATGTAAGACTTAAAATAAGGATTCTGCTGAAATTTTTAATTTCCCAGGGATAATTTGGTCCTTTCCTATGGCCTCAATCCATGGAAAATAGAGGATTAAAGATGCCAAAGCATATTTGGTCATCTTTTATTTAAATTCTCTCAATTTAAAACCATTCTCTCTCAAGAACAAACCCTAGCCCTTCAAAGATTCAAGCTCAAGTTCAAGAAAACCACCAAGAACCTTCAAGAATTCTTCAATTAAGGTATGTTAGATGTTCATTCATGTGTTCCTTTCACCCATGGAGTCCAAGAACCCAATTTCAAGTTTAAAAGAATGATTTTTACATGTTATCATGAGTTTTAACCATGAATTCCACATGAATTTTGATTTTATATTATGTTTATACATGATTTGTTGTTGAAGTTAAACCCTACACGTTTGAATGATGCTTACTCGTTGGTATGTACCTTAAATTGTGATTTAGTATTGAAATCATGATATTACTACATGTTTATAAAAAATTCCCATGTTTAAATCATGAATTACAAGTGTTTGATAAAATGCCCAAAGGAATGAGTTTTGAATAATGGTTACTTATCATATCCTTAAGGTTTTGTACGGTCTGTTGTTATTACTATCGACTCCTGAGGCTTTTGAATACCCAAAATCTAGCTTCTTATCTAGTCTTCAGTAACTACAGAATGGTTCAAGATAGTTATGAGCATTTTCAGTTCAGTCAGTCACCATAAACAGCTAAACTTAGTTTAGTCCAGTATTCAGTGTCTTTCAGTTGGGAGTAGGATTTAGCACCGAGTAAATGCAGGGATGAAGGATTCCTCGTCAGTTAAGTACAGTCGTTAGTAGCAGTCCCTGTATTACAGACCCTGGTCCTTCGGGACATCAGTTAGTGGATCCACCTAGCCATTGTTAGTACCTGTGGCATGGTATTAACGCCTTTCTAACTGGGGTTATAGGTTGGACCCTAATAGTACATTGGGGCAAATCGGTTATAGTTAGCTCCCATAGTCTCAGTTTAGTATTCAGTACAAATTACAATTTTAGATTTGCTTGACCATAGCATATAGTTACCCATTATTCAATATCAGTATTTTAGTACTTCAGTTTATAGATTATTTCAGTATCATGTTATATGCTTGGTCACGCATCCTCAGATTTTACAGCTTTCACGTATACTATTGTATCAATCATCTCATGCTATTTATTCAGTCATGTATTATTCATGTTCATGAACCCGTCCATATCAACCTAACCTTATTTAGCATACTAGTACATTCAAAGTATTGATTGCATATTCATTTTTTGCTCTATGATGTCTCATATCATAGGTTTGGATGCTCAGGTTCTCGACTGTACTTAGACATCCTAGTGCATCAGCAGCAGTAGCAGTGGTGAGTCCTCATACTTCATGGACCAATGATGTTTATGTCAGCACTTTTTTTTTAGTTCAGTAGTCAGCTGGGGTTAGTTGGGGACTTGTCCCATCAACTCCACAGTCAGTTTATTTAGAGGCTTTCGGACTAGTACAGATAGATAGTCAGTTTTCAGTCGTATTATTAGTTGCTTTGTCAGTATTGACAGTATGTTTCAGACATGTTAAACTATGATTCAGTATTGATTTTTAGTTGTTAAAAACATTATGGAATTTCCAGTTAAAGTTTCGCATATGTCTTTGTTATTTTATTTGGTGCTCACAACATGTACTAGCTCATGGGTTAGATTGTGCTCCATTGGGGCTGTAAGCACCATGTAGCATCCATGGTGTACTCTCGAGGCATTACAAAAATATTATTGATGAATACAATAAAATTGCTTAAGAAAGAAGAAACTAGCAAATTCAACTTAAAACAAGTCAAATTGAAATCAATTTTCTTCAAGAACTTGATGATGTGAAAATACGATCAAACAACATTAGAAAATCACCAGTTCTGTTAAATCAAATTTTGTTAATGCAAAATCAGCTTCATCATCAGACTCTTTCAATTCTTATAGAACCTCTTTCGCTTTTCATGGACCGATTTGCTACACCTGTGGGAAAAAGAGAAACAAATCACACAACTGTAGACAATAATAATGAGTGTAGATTTGAAAGCCCAAAAAGATTCACCTCTAACCCTCAAGGACCCAAGACCACTTCGGTATCTAAACAAAATTAACTTTCTTATTGCGCAGGAACATGTCCGCAAGAACTACAAGAAAGAAATGTATGTAATAGACAACGAATCTTTTAGACACATGATTGGAAAGAAAGAAAAATTTTGCTCTCTAAAGAAAATTAAAGTCGGTTTAGTCAGATTTGGTGATAATACCAAAGGAAAAGTCATAGGAGTCGACTCTGTGAAGCTCAACTCCTCCTACGAACTCATTGAAGTGAATTTCGTGGATGGACTCAAATATAATCTATTGAGTATCAACCAACTATGTGATACAGGATTCATAATATCCTTCAAAGATAAAAATATCTCTATCAAGTATAAAAAATAAATATCACTCTTGTTAGTGATCTTGTCGATAATATTTATGTTCTAAAAATTCTGATTTTGCTACTCTGACATGTATTACCACACAAACCAATGGAACCTGGTTGTGGAATAGAAAAGTTAGGCATACTAGAATGCATGTCATTGAAAAACTTTCTAAACTTTAATTGGTGAACGGTCTGCCAAAATTGAAGTTTGAAAAAGATCACATCTATGATGCTTGCAAAGTTCGTAAATAGACTTGAACATCTTTAAAAGTCAAAGACATTTTTTGTACTACAAAACCCCTTCAAACAATCCACATGGATCTGTTTGTCCCTACCAAGACTACAAGCATTGGTGAAAAAAGATATGTATTTTTTATAGTTGATGATTACTCTCGTTTTACCCGGGTAATGTTTCTTTCTCATAAGCATGAAGGATTCACTAATTTTGAGATACTTTATAGAAAAGTACAAAAGGTAGCAGGGTACTTCATCACTTATATTCATAGAGATCTTGGAGGAGAATTCAAAAATAAAGCTTTTGAGCATAACTGTGCTCAAAATGATTATTCTTAGAACTTCTCTTCCTTTTGATTCCTTCAATATAATGACCTGATGAACGAAAAATAGATCACTCCAAGAGACGCTAAAACCATGCTCCTATAATTAAACTTACCTAATCACTTCTGGGCAAGGTAATAAGCACAGCGTGTCATATTCTCAACAGGTATCTCATCAGACCAATTCTTAAGAAGACACCTTATGAACCGTGGAGAGGAAAGAAGCCTGATATCAGCTACTTTATAATCCTTTTGTATGTAAATGTTTCATACATAAATATTGTAAAAATAACTTGAGAAAGTTTGATCCATGAAGTGACGAAGGTATTTTTCTTGGATACTCTCTCACCAGTCGTGTCTATAGAGCTTATAATAAAAGAACATTGTGTGTAGAAGAATTTATGTATGTAGTATTTGATAAATCTAATCCTATTTTTATGAGCTTGAGTTTTGACGAGGAGCAGGTATATGATACTCAACACAAAGCCCTTCCTGAGATAGGACTTGAGCTAGTCAACTCTGAGTCCATTATGGCTTTACCAGTATCAACTCTTGTTGTCGAAGTATCAAAAAAATGTTCCTAGGGAATGAAGACATAGTGAAAGGTTTCCATATTATTTTATAATTGAAAATTCAAATGATTAGATGTAGACAAGAGCCTCACTAAGAAAACAAGCATTAGTGGAACTTGTGTCTCAAATTGAACCTAAAATAGTTGATGAGGCCCTTAAAGATAAATCATGAGATAAAGCTATGAAAGAGAAGTTGGATTAGTTCAACCTCCTGGTTTTGAATATCCTTCATACACAAATCATATTTTAAACTCTCAAAAACACTCTATGATCTCAAACAAGCTCTAAAAGTTGGTTATGAAAGATTGAGTACTTTTCTGTTAAATAAGAACTTTTAGAGAGGCAACATAGATACCACTCATTCACTCAAAAATTAAACTCTAGCTTGCTTATCCTACAAATATATGCGGGTGATATTATTTTTGGTAGTCCTAACATTTCTTTGTACAAGAATTTTACAAATCTTATGAAAGGAGAATTTGAAATGAGCCTCACGGGGGAACTCATATTCTTTCTGGGATTATAAATTAAGAAGAATTCTAGAAAAACCTTTATCAGTCAAACCAAATACATAAAAGATCTCATTAAAAAGTTTTGAATGAAAAAGGGAAAAGCTTTCGAAACTTCGACGAGTCCCTCAACAAATCTCAACTTAGATACACCCAGAAAATTTTTTAATGAAAAGATATATAGAGGAATGATTGGATCACTACTTTACTTGACTGCAAGTCGACCATACATTATGTTTAGTGTTTGTAAATGCTAGGTTTCAGTCGGATCCCAAGGAGTCCCACATAACTGCTGTCAAAAGAATCATTCGCCATCTCATTGAAACTCAGGACATTGGAATATGGTACTCCTATTCCTCAAATTTTGATGTAATTGGTTACTCAGATGCTAATTTTGCAGGTGATAAAAATGGTAGAAAAAGTACTAGTGAAACCTGTAAAATTCTTGGTGATGCCTTAATTTCATGGCATAGCAAGAAACAGACTTCAGTTGCTCTATTAATCACCGAAGCTGAATACATAGTCATTGAAAATCATGGTACTCAGATTCTATGAATTATGCATCAATTACTTGACTATGATTTATCATGAGAATTTGTGCCCATCATGTGTGATAATACTAGTGCAATTAATCTGTTCAAATATACGGTGCATCATTCTAGAGCTAAGAATATAGATATCAAGCATTATTTTATTTGTGATCATGCAAAAAATGATGACTTTTCTTTAAAATTTGTTGACTCTGAAAGTCAACTTGCCGATATTTTTACTAAACCTTTCCTAGAAGAATGATTCAGTTTTCTGAGAAAAAGTCTTGGTATTACATGCATTAATGCTATTTAATTGCACTATCTTTTATTTTTGCTAAACTTTTTCCTAATTTGTTTTATATACTCTCAAAATGTTTTACCTTTTTTGACTCATAATCATTACCTTTTTGTCAAATAACCCGAACAAGATCTATGGAAAATCTTGTAAAGAATTTTGTTGGCTGCCATTTTGATAATCATGACCCAGTTCTTATCTCTGGGTCCTCTACAATTGACCGTTCATAAGAAATGCTATGCTTCTAGCCCTACTTTGTCACTTAAGAAAACCTCTCTCTCTTCTCTGGACTCTCTTCCACTTTAGGACTTGTACAAATTTTTGACTGTATCACAGCGAAAAAAATTTGTCGCTTTCAAAAACTGCTTTATTATGCCCAGAAGAATTATGAATCTCTCTCAACTAAGAGAGTCTCAGTGGAAAATGGCTTGGTTGTGCCCAAAAGAATTATGAATCTCTCTTAGCTCAGACAGACTCACTATAATGTAAGTTCTATTTACAAAGATCAAGACCTATTTCTTGTACTGCATCTCTGTGGCTTAGAAGTTTATGAAGATCCTATTCGTATGTTTTATGAAAATCTTAGTATTTTCAAAGACCGTGGTGAGTTGGAAACTCTTGTGCTTGGAACCAGAATCATCCTAAATAATTTTCTATTTGAAAAGGTTTTTGATACTAAGTTCTCTGGTGTTATCCCCTTTATGAATAGTATATGGCCTGATAATTTCTAGGTTAGCTTTGAAGAAGCTAATTTTTTTTTTAGATCCAGAAATGAGCTCATCAAACTATGGTCCGTTGTTTCTTTGTTTTAAATACAGAATTTTGGCTCACATTATCGCTATCACCCTAAACCTAAGGAAGGGTTCCCTCAGCAATGTCACCCATCGAGATATGTTCAGCTCATACTATATAAAAAAGAAATACAAAATTATTTGGGTCGCGTGATTCCATGAATATATGCTGGAAAGTGTGACTGATGCTCATGCCACAGCTACCTTACCCTACGAATTGTTGAATCCTTCTCTACTACTCCATTAATCTCTATGAGTACCCTAATACAGAAGTCTCTATGATGTATGATTCTTAAACTTTTTCCAGAAAGAGATATGTCCTGGTTGACACTGAATAGTGCAAAAAGGAGTCCGCAAAGGCAACGATCGATTTACCCAAGGTTAGTAAGAATATTTCTAATCCTGTGCTTCCAGTGAGTGATGAAGGAAATTGAGGACATCATGAAATGTCTCAAGTCAATTGAGGAAGTGTTTTTGAGTATTCAAGAGTCGATAGCAGGTTATTGCAGCTGATTAAGGACACCCGCACCGATGTGGGCAAAACCTTCTTGATGATTGATGGTTTTAAACAGGAAGGTGTTAAGATTCTTAACAGGTTATTTGCTCAGGTTAAGCCAACTCCTCCCACAACGAGCTTTCCATATTATTCCAGATCTCTTACTCCAGCTTCTCTAAAAATGTTATAAAATCTTATGAATGTTTTTGTCACAATATGCACAATACCCTCACCTACTTTTTTTAAAAAAATGTTGACTAATCATTCAAAGGGGGATTTTCCCCTTTACTTCCTTGGTCTGTATTAAGATTTTAACTTGTTTTGACATGACTCTACATCCCCCATCCCCTGTTTTTTGTGTGTTTTTGGCATGGACATCGTCTGGTCACTTTTTATATATATGATTTGCTTGCTTGCTATTTTTATCTATTTTCTATTCTTTTTTATTATGTCAAAGGGAATAAAGCCTACAAACATTAGATATAGAGGAGGAATCCAAGTAAGGAGGATCCAACTAACTATATACAGACAAGTAAACTGATAATAACAAAAAGAAGTCAACAAAGTAAGGAGGAGCTAGATGACTAGATATACAGAGAAGTCAACTAATGTTTATTATTTGTCAATATAAAAAACAGGGAGATTGTTAGTCACCTATATTAGTATAATATATTTTAATAATGACAAAGTAATAAAGAAAATATGCAGGTCACACTGCTGATGCGATCAAGAAAAGGATGGCGTGGAAGGACCGTCCCAAGGGTATAATTGGAATAACATCACAGGAAGATCACAAGAGATTCCTAACTTAAAGGAAGTCAAAGGTACTGAGAGTGATTACGGAGCAATGATTATGAAAAGCAAATTTCACACGGATCTACAAAATCAAGGAATATCATAATTACGGATCAATAATTATGGAAAACAGATTTCACACGGAGATGCGGAAGAAAGATCATATCCCCTGATGATAGGCGAATTTACACACCTAAAGTACTATATTTTACCCATATTTTAGCTAAGTTTTGAGGACAAAATATATAATTCATGCACTTTTAGTCCTTTTTCCTGTAATTGAGCTAACAAACGTGATTAGCAAGTTTTCAGGTATAAATGATGCAGATTTCAGCATTTTATGGATAACTTGACGCCAAAGGAAGCTTCACGAAAGAAGGAAGGGAAAGCTTGGATGCCAAGGACCAAAAGTGACGCATGGAAAACCTGTCCCGGGCAAAAACAACATTTTCTAAGACTTTGGGGATCAGCAGTAACCTATTAGGATTAGGATAATAATGCAGTAATTTATTAGGATTAGGATAATGATGCAGTAACCCAATAGGATTGGGTTAAGTAATGCATTAACTTAGTAGGAATAGGATAGGGGTATTATAAATACCCTATTTTGCTAAAGATTTTAATCATTCTCATTCTACTTCTAATTCTTCCATTAATTCTACTTTTCTTCTTCTATTCATCTATTCAATTCTTAAATTCCACAACAAGAGAAATGCTACTTTGAAAGGGAGTTCACGCCTAAAGCCATACCACACCATACTACACGTGATATCTTTATTGCGGTATAATAATAATGTCTATTGTGAGTTCCATCGCACTCATGAGTAGCTAAACAACTTTGTTGGGGTTATGGAAGCCTTATGAGATACTATCTAAGGCTATAAGTTTGTGAATTCGTGACACGTAGGCTGCTTATATCATTATTCTCTTCATCTTAATCTAAATTCTTTGTGGCTGCAGACGCATAGAATACGCCAGTATAGCATTAACTTGTTCGAAAGAAAAGTTATATGTCTGGAAAAGAGATAATGTCAAGGTAATAGGGTCTCATCCCCTATTAAAAAGTTAGTGCCGTAACTGGATTAACTTCTTGGAGAATTTGTACCATTAGATACGCTTTAAGCTCGAAAGAGTTAAAGTGAAATAGTCCTTGTTTAGGTCGAAAGACGCTTGGATTTACCATCCAATACAATTCTCTATAAGCACATGTATGTCTGAATTCCGCATAACTCATAGCCAATAGAAACGTACAACTCATAAGGTGGACATAACCCCAACTTCTCAATTCTCATTGTTTTACATCGTACTAAACATTCTTTCATTTTACTTTGCTATTTTCTATTTTTACTTTACTATTTTGATTACATTATTTGCACATTAAAATCCCCCCTTTCACGAGACTTGCACCAAAAGTCTGATAATCTTTGCTTACTTATTGACCGGCTATTCCCTGTGGGATCGATACCCAACCCAGTTGGGTTATATATTTGACAACGACCGCTTTACACTCTTACAAGAGCTGTAGATTGAGCGTTATCAAAAATTGGTGCCGTTGCCGGGGAATACGAGTGTCAATTAAGTTTGTGATAATTACTAGACCCTTTGGTCAAAGATTCTTGTACTTTTACTTTTAGTTTTTGTTTTTGTTCTCTGTAGGTTTTTATTCAGTGCATGCCCCATACTCGAAGTTCTGGTCAACCGTTATTACCTATCAATCCTGAACCATAACGTATTGGTAGAATGGAGGCACAACACGAAATTAAAAGGATGGCTGCTCAACAGGAACAGGGGAGACTTGCTGCTCTAGCTGCCACTCAAGTGCATCAACAAAATATTGATAATCCTGGGTGTGTAATAAATCCTGACGACGAGGACCTAGGTGATGACGAGTTACTAAACCCTAGGCATGCTGCTGAGATCGCAACACCTGCCAATAGAAGAGATCGTCAAGCTAGGTTTAGGCCTGAACGCCGAGTTATGCAACCAGCTTTCAATGATGATGATGATGATCTTGATGGAGCCGGAGCCGCAGGAGCCATTATTCCTCCACTATTGGCACCCGGAGCCAAGTTCAACATCACAAGCACCATGATTCAGTTATTGCAACTCAAGGGATTATTTGGTGGACTAGCAGGCGATGATCCAAATATGCATCTCATCAACTTTATTTCGACATGCAAGTCGTTTGACAATCCTGGCATTGGTCAGAATGCAATACGATTATGCCTATTTCCATTGTCTCTGTATGGGGAGGCAACTCTATGGTTGAATGGGCTAACTCCTGATTCTATTACAAATTGGAGGCAATTGAGAGACACTTTCCTTGAAAGATTCTTTACGCCATCCAAAAGAGCACAATTAAGAGATGAAATCAGCAACTTTCGGCAGCTTCCAACCGAAGTTCTTCATGAAACATGGGAGAGGTTAAAGACGAAGCTTATGAGGTGCCCGAACCATCACATGACCAATGTCCACCTAATAGAGATACTATACAGAGCCTTGAATTCAATAACTAAACCAGTGGTGGATAATGCGGTTGTAGGATCATTTATGGACCTCACCTTTGGTCAGGCAGGCAATATGATAGATCCGATAATGAAGCAAAGTAGATCTTGGTATACCAGGGATTCTGAGGTAGCAAGCCCCACTTTATCTATTGGCATGACTGCTGAACAAAGGAGAAGAGAAGAAGAACATGATCAAGATATGGCGCACATGAAAATGCAAATGGATCTTCTTACCAAGCACTTATTATCAGGGAAGACCGAGAAAGTAAAGGCTGTTGCAGCACATGAAAGAGATGAATCTGATTCTGAGGAAGAAGCTAACTACTTAAACAATCAGGGGGGTTTTCGAGGTAATACCTAAGGAAACCAAGGTCGGAACTATTATGATAAATCTGGAAACAAGGACCAAGGTAGTTGGAAGAACAAGAATGATAATAGTGGTTTGTACGTTCCCCTAGGAAGACGTGACACCACCACATCTAGTTCTGGAAATATGGAAGAGATGATAGCTAAACTATTGAAAGGAGTGGAAGCAACGAGCGCGGGAGTAACGAAGGTAATAAATGATTTGTCCTCAATGAAGCAATTGGTTGAATCACATTCCACTTCAATCAAGCAAATAGAGCAGCAATTGAGCCAACTTTCAGCAGCCCTCAATCAAAGAAAAGCCGGCGCCCTACCTAGCGACACTGTGCAAAACCCAAGGAATGATGGGTCATGCATGGCTATTACTACCCGAAGTGGTAAGGTGCTGGAAACTCCATCAAAAAGTAAGCAAGTGGTTGATGAAGAGGCGGACATTGATGACAACGCAAAAGGAGAAGAATCCGCAGAAGCCACCCACGACGTCCATGACGTCACACCAAGTATATTGCAGCCTGAAAAGGCTGACAAACGGAAGAAAGAGGAGAAGAAAGCCGCGGAGAGAACAATTCCATACCCACCACCACCTTTTCCTCAAAGACTAAAGAAGCAGGCGAATGATACAAGGTTCAGCAAATTCATGACGATGTTAAATCAGCTGACCATTAATGTTTCGTTGGTGGAGGCACTTGAACAAATGCCTGGTTATGCGAAATTTATGAAAGACCTTTTGACAAAGAAGCGGGCAGCAAGCTATGAGTTGAAAGATACTGTTCATCATTGCAGCGCTATTACTACCCGATCACTAGTTCAGAAAAAGGCCGACCCCGGTGCTTTCACTATTCCTTGAACGGTTGGATCTATGAATTTTGCTAAGGCATTATGCGATTTGGGAGCTAGCATCAATTTGATGCCACTATCTATCTACAAGAAGTTGGGGTTAGGCGATCCGACACCAACCAATATGAGGCTCGTGATAGCTGATAGGTTGGTAAAACGACCTGTGGGTATCGTGAATAATGTGTTGGTGAAGGTTTCTTCATTTATCTTTCCTGCAGACTTCATTATTCTGGATTGTGAGGTGGATTCTGAAGTTCCCATAATCTTGGGACGTCCTTTCCTTGCTACAGGAAGTGTGCTTATTGACATGAGAGCTAATGAGATTTTATTTAGACTGAATGACGAAGTGGTCCGCTTTGATATATGCAAAGCAATGAAGCAGCCCAGCGATATGAATGTGTTCTCTGTAGCTGATAGTCATCATGAGGATAAGAAAGCATTATCTGTAGAGAAACAGCTTACTGTTGAGCCTTTGTCTGCTGCGCCACTGAATGATGAACATGAGGACGATGAAGATTATGAAGAACTTATGGGTGCTCTAATAGAAAAAGAGTCCTATTACCATACTCCTAAGCAACCGGACCTTGATCTTAAGAATCAACCGTCACCAACAGCGAAGACTTCCATTGAAGAGCCACCAATGCTAGAATCGAAAGAACACCCCGATTATCTAAGGTATGTGTTTTTGGAAAGTGGAAATATACTTCCAATAAGTGTGGCGGATGAGTTGAGTAAACAGCACGTAGAGACTCTCATCTCTGCTCTGAAGAGATACAAGAGAGCTATGGGTTGGACTATTGATGACATAATTGGTGATCCTCCGGGGAGACGTATGAGTCATCTCGAAGAAGATTGCATGCCTACAAGTAAGCCTCATCGTCTTCTGAATCCATTCAGAAAATGATCCACCCTCTATCTCGATGAAGTCTAAGTAATCGAGATAGCTATGACGTGCCGCGACAATAAATCAAGCGCTAGATGAGAGGCAACCCATCGTTTTTCATTTTTGTCTTTCTTTCGTTCTATTACGTGTTTGCTTTTGATAAATAAAAATCCAAAAAGAAGAGTCGTGCCATGACCAAAACTAAGGCGCTTGATGGGAGGCAACCCATCGTTCTAATCGTCTTTGTTGTTTTTGAGTAAATGTAGGTGCAGAGAGGTGTAAAACGAGGAGGTCGATTTCAAATTTTGATTTGGACGTATTGCATGTTAAAGGTGGTAAGTTAGGAATGAAGAAGCAAAAGGCTATGGATTGAGCATTGCTCATGAAAATATAGGCATCGAACAAGGCTAGGCCTAGGTAAAACTAGGCCACGAACAAGGCAAAGCCTATACTATGGCCTAAGGTCTCGGAATCTAGTGTGCCATAGCATAGGCGCCGCCCATGCCCAAGTATGCCATAGCATAGGCGCCGCCTATGCTAATGCCTTTTGTCTCTGAATCTCATATGCAAAGTGAAAGGCGCCGCCTATGCCTAGGAATGCCATGGCATAGGCGCCTCCTATGCTAGACAATGCTTTGCAAAAGGCGCCGCCTATGCCAAGCATAGGCAAAGCTAAAGGCGCCGCCTATGGTCACTTTTTGTCTCCAAATCCGATTTTAAATGGGTCAAAACCCAACCCAACCTTTTCCTATATATATGAGACTTAGTGTTGAACCAAAAACACATTGAAAACCTAGCTTATGCGCCGCCTATAGCCTCCAAATCCTCTCAAATTTTCCTTTTGCTCTATTTCTTCACAAGAACATCATCCAAAGGCATCAATCAAGTAAGTACTACTTTGTTCTTCATTTACATTCCGTAAGTAATACACTACTATGCCTACTATAAATTGTTAATTCTTGAAGAAATATTGGTGATGTGAATGTGTTTGAATTGTTGATACACAACCAAGTGAATGAATATATACGTTAAGATGATCTTAACTTGTTCCCAACTTGAATTTGATTTTGATGCATTGTCATACTTTTGCGGAATTGATATGGTCACTAAAATTGCATAATCTTATCACTTGAATACTTACATGTTGGAATGACTTGTTCATCGGAATAAGATTTATGGTTGCCTACCGACATATGAGGTTGTGATTATTGTTAGATACGATACCTTGATTCAATCCCTATGTAGTAGTCTTGATATATCCAACATAAACGTATTGCCAAGATTACAAGAAGTGTGACTACTCTGATTTTATTATTAGAATATAGCACCTATAACGTATGTCGATGAAGTCTGAGTAATCGACCACTTTCACTTCATTAGTTTGTGCCAACAACTTAAGTGTGGGGTGGTACCCCTATTGCTTGTTTATAGATTGTATCTATCGAGAGGATGCTCACATGAACATTATTTTAAGTCTCAGGTACAATGGCACCCAAAGCAAGACAAGGCAAAGATAAGGATACCACTTCCCAAAAAGGCAAGAAAAGAGGACGCAAAGAGCAAGGAGAATCATCCTCGATGCAATTACCACGCCGCATGTTTGGAATAAAATGGGTTCTTGAGGAGTAAGCGAAGGAATGGTATAGGAACAACAAGGAAAGAAAATATGTTCATGTGGACTTGATAAACAAGGAAAGCCTAGCGAAGAAGGGGCCGCGCATGTTGGCCAAGATCATGGCATTACATCTTGATTTCATCTTCCGAGACATGGGAGAATGTAATCTCGATTTGACAAGAGAATTTTATGCCAACTGGTCGCCGAAAACCACAGGCAGCGAAGTCAAGATTCGGGGCCAAGTTTTACAACTCAATGCGGATTTCTTCAACTCCTTTCTTGGCTTGCCTTCAGTCGATCCATCACCATTCAAAGAGCTGTACAGTAGACCTCCATATAGAGAAATTCGACACACACTTTGTGGAACTAGATCCATGGCAAGGTAGAGCAGACATAAAGACACCGGACGACACAACACCTTCCTATATGCTCCTTTGAATAGGGAAGCAAGGATACAGTTGCGTATAGTCAACTCTTGCCTCATTCCAGGGATGCAATACACAAAAATAACAAGAGATAGAGTGTGCTTGGTATATGCATTGATCATGAATGTCCCTATCAACATTGGGGCAATCATTCGGTCTACAATGCGGAAGGCTAGGCTACACAAGCGATCCCATTTCAGCTTCGGCAATCTGTTGACTGTAATCTTGAGGAAGGAAGACATCGAAGAGGAACCGGCTGATCATAAACTCCCACACAACCCGAAGAAGGTTGACCTCACAAAGGTTAAAGATGCTGAATCAACACATGGTGTCAACCTTACTACGACAGAGAGACATGCTCGAGATGAGAGTTTCTTTCGCCATCTTTATGGCATGACTCGGTTTACAATGATGAGCGGAGGTCGTGCTGCAGAGCTCCAACAGCTGGATCATGACTATCCAATGAATGTGCATGCAAGGGAGATGTGTGGAGTAGGTACATATTTTGAGGAACCTCTTAATGACGATGTGCCAACCGATGATGATCGACGAATGCCAGACTCCGACGTGGAGGAGAATTCTGATGACGACGACTCCTATGATGATTCCGACGAAGGGGGTATGACCCCCGACATAGATGAGGAGTCCGACTGACCAGGTTCTTCGTATTTATTTTCCACTGAGGGCAGTGTGTCCCGTCTAAGTGTGGGGTGCTGGTATTTGCATGCTATACTTCTCTATCTACATTTGCATTTATGTTTGTTTTGTTTTTCTTTTTAGTAGTTATTTTTTTAGTTAATTTTTTTTTTACTTAGCTTTGCATGAAATTATTCTAATAGGCAGCATGAGATTATAACAAGAGTTTGTGCTAAAATCATGACTATTGAGACGTTTAGGCTCTAATTGTGACTCACTATGTGATATTGTGTTGTTCAATTCCTTCGTCTGTTGGGTCGAGAGTCCATACTACTCCCAATAAAGTCAACCATGTGCCTTGTGTGTGTGAGATAATAGTATATTCTGTGCTTGTGGCTGATGCTAGAACTTGCCTGGTATGTATGTAAAGCAAAAATAAAGAGTGTAAGTTTAGGAGATGATTTAGGCATTTTTTTGGCAACCTAGACTTGTTTACCTTCTTTTTACCTACCCATGGACATTATCCTAGTTAACCCCTTTGAGCCTTTAGCCTATTTTCTTTGACAACCTCATATGTAAGCCTAATCCATTTTTTCAAGACCATAATTTGATCAAAATTCCTAAGTGCTTTAAAGTGTAAAGTCATGTGACAAAATAAGAGGAAGTTGGGTAAGTATGATGCATTAGAATGTAATGGTGCTTGAAGTTGTTATAAAAAAAAAAGAATTGCTGTCATAAGAGGTGTTATGAGAAGAAAAAAAAAGGAAAGGAAAACTGAAAAGTTAGTTATGTTTAAAATTGAAAAACAAAGGTGAAAAAAGGGGGGGGGGGTGGTAGAATAAAAGAAAGTAGAAAGGTTGTTTGAAAGAAAAGTGATAATGGCATAATGTGATGTATTAAAGCGCTTAGGAACATAGTCACTATTTCTGGCCAAAATAGTCCTACCCGTCCCTTAGCCTACATTACAACCTGTAAAAGACCTATTTGATCCTAAACTTAGCATTCTGATATTTAGTGGAGCATTACACTAAAGGCAAGCCTACGGTCATCAGTTGCAACATATGAATTCTTTGTGAGAGCGAGAGCAAGGAGAAAATTGTACCCATGTTTTGAAAAATGCAATATTTGTGAGTGATTATGGGTAAGATCTTATGTGAGACACACATGGTTGATGAGTTTTGGGTAGTCGTGTATGATTCTTTGTGCCTTAACTTTTGAATACGAATTAACCATTATCACGAGTCTATATTAGAGGTTGAATTGTTTCTAGAAGTGATCAGAAAACTACTCTTTGTTAATGATTGATATGCCTGTCTTGATGACTATTTTGTGTTGTTACTGTGAAACCCTAAGTAGATGTTTATATGGACATGATATTTTGTTCGAGGACGAACAAAGCTTTGAGTGTGGGGTGTTGATGATAGGCGAATTTACACGCCTAAAGTACTATATTTTACCCATATTTTAGCTAAGTTTTGAGGACAAAATATATAATTCATGCACTTTTAGTCCTTTTTCCTGTAATTGAGCTAACAAACGTGATTAGCAAGTTTTCAGGTATAAATGATGCAGATTTCAGCATTTTATGGATAACTTGACGCCAAAGGAAGCTTCACGAAAGAAGGAAGGGAAAGCTTGGATGCCAAGGACCAAAAGTGACGCATGGAAAACCTGTCCCGGGCAAAAACAACATTTTCCAAAACTTTGGGGATCAACAGTAACCTATTAGGATTAGGATAATAATGCAGTAATTTATTAGGATTAGGATAATGATGCAGTAACCCAGTAGGATTGGGTTAAGTAATGCATTAACTTAGTAGGAATAGGATAGGGGTATTATAAATACCCTATTTTGCTAGAGATTTTAATCATTCTCATTCTACTTCTAATTCTTCCATTAATTCTACTTTTCTTCTTCTATTCATCTATTCAATTCTTAAATTCCACAACAAGAGAAATGCTACTTTGAAAGGGAGTTCATGCCTAAAGCCATACCACACCATACTACACGTGATATCTTTATTGCGGTATAATAATAATGTCTATTGTGAGTTCCATCGCACTCATGAGTAGCTAAACTTCTCTGTTGGGGTTATGGAAGCCTTATGAGATACTATCTAAGGCTATGAGTTTGTGAATTCGTGACACGTAGGCTGCTTATATCATTATTCTCTTCATCTTAATCTAAATTCTTTGTGGCTGTAGACGCATAGAATACGCCAGTATAGCATTAACTTGTTAGAAAGAAAAGTTATATGTCTGGAAAAGAGATAATGTCAAGGTAATAGGGTCCCATCCCCTATTAAAAAGTTAGTGCCGTAACTGGATTAACCTCTTGGAGAATTTGTACCATTAGATACGCTTTAAGCTCGAAAGAGTTAAAGTGAAATAGTCCTTGTTTAGGTCGAAAGACGCTTGGATTTACCATCGAATACAATTCTCTGTAAGCACATGCATGTCTGAATTCCGCATAACTCATAGCCAATAGAGACGTACAACTCATAAGGTGGACATAACCCCAACTTCTCAATTCTCATTGTTTTACATCGTACTAAACATTCTTTCTTTTTACTTTGCTATTTTCTGTTTTTACTTTACTATTTTGATTACATTATTTGCACATTAAAATCCCCCCTTTCATGAGACTTGCACCAAAAGTCTAATAATCTTTGCTTACTTATTGACCGGCTATTCCCTGTGGGATCGATACCCAACCCAGTTGGGTTATATATTTGACAACGACCGCTTTACACTCTTACAAGAGCTGTAGATTGAGCGTTATCATCCCCTACATGGACATATCTAATATGGACATGTATGGATGTGATTCAACATCCGATAAAGGAATATCACATCATGTGTATAAACATATATGATATGGACGTACCATTTGATGTGAATCCTCAATCAAAAAATCAATACAAATCCTTGATTGAGAAGAAATCCCTTAGGGTTTCCTTTTAGAGCAAAAAAGTCTACAAGAGGTGAAGACTATAAAATAAAGACTGAAGATGAAAGACATCTTACACAACTTCACAGGAAACTATCCATATGTCTCATCTTTTAGTCTTCACACTGCATTGTATTCTTCTACCTACAATAGTTATAAAAGGGAAAAGGATAAAGTTAGTTTAGTTATACCATTTGAGGATGTGTCATAAGATCTGAATAACGTATGAAGATTCAGAAATTGTTCAAACTACTATAAATCCATTCTCAATGTTAAAGATCAAAAGGAAACCTTTGAAACCCATGGGTACTGGAGTAGGCACCACACTGATGATTTGAACTAACATAAATTTCTTTATTCTTCCTAACTCTTTTATTTACTCTTTTGGTTTTATTTTGTTTTATTGTGTATACTACCCTGCAGGTGAGTTGACTGTCAAACTAATCGGTCAACTCAGAAAAAGATTTCAATTCACTCACCCTCTTGAATTTCATGTAGGAATTTGGTTAGCCTGAAAGTAGAATCATAGTTGAAAATCAGAATCTTCTTCATCAACTATATTTAGAAGAGTATGAAGCCTACAGGGCAATATTTTGAATCAATAATTTCGAATCGGACACTGAATTTTTGATTAAACCAAAACAGACAAATCGTTTGAGCCTAAATAGTTTGCTTCGATAGTGGGTTGTTTATTTTTTTTTCTTCAGAAAATCGTTAGGCATAAATGAGGTGTCGTTCTTCATTTTTTCCTTACTGATTTATAATCCTCAAGTGTTGATTATATATAATAGAATATGATGCTACAGTAAGTAAACATAGTTTCTATAAGTAAATAATGAGATCTAGGATTAGTATGGTAAGAATGAAAGAAAAGAAAACAATCAAGTTTCTTATTTTCTAACTATTTGGTAGGTAAATAGGAAAAATATTATCTCAAGTAGTACATCCCAAAATCATTTTTAGACGTGACTAGCCCCTGCTAACACCACCTATCGGGCGAACCAATCTTTCATATACTTTATCAGTTAATAATCACTAAGATAAGATATTCGCAACTCCAACGCATCAATAAATAGTGGATAATGATCCAACAAAATTTCATAATCAAACTATAAATTCATCAATCACTCGAGAACTAATTCTCTAGCTGAAATTCCACGCTAAGATCATGAAGCATCAAAATAGAGTTAGATAATTTCAACTCTCGGCATGCAAACCCAATGAAAAGAAATATCAGCTAAATAGTTAGAGTTGAAACAACAACCTCTACGAACAATGCAAAGGCTCACCTTAACAGAATCCTCATAAATGGATCGTCAACAACTAATCTCACCTTCCACAAAGTATCTACACACATGCAAGTAAGGAGTGAGCTATATACAAATATAACCTAGTAAGACACTCGACCCGCTACTTTAATACCCCTGAAACAAGTGTTAGAAAATACAACGCAGAATGATTACATAAATTATATGCACAACATATATCTTATAATATATTACTAAATAGGGTTCAACATGTGTTTCAAAATTTACCATGTATCTCAACTCAATCCATCCTCACGGCTTGTCATAAATGGTAGTGAAGGTGACCAGCCTAACACCTCGAGAAGTCCATGACAGCATATATAATTCCCCAAAAGTCTACTACGATAGCAAGTACAAGACCCCTAACATATTATGACGGCATAGGTATGCCCCTAACATATTACGGCAGCATATGTATGCCCCTAGTAAATATATCATGACAACAAGTACAAGGCCCCTAATATATTACGGCAACATAGATATGCCCCTAACATATTACGGCAGTACATGTACGCTCCTATTAAATATATTCAGTATCCCAACGTCACCTCACAACTCACCATTAATTAATTCTCAATATACTTAACAAAATACATATCTGCGGTTGATCAAAGACAACCGATTCTACCAAGCACACGCTTTTCCCAACACATGGACTAGGTAGAAAAATATATTTTCTTATAAAGCATGTTTGAAAAGCAAGCACCAAAACTTAAAGTCTCACTTACCTCGAATTCATAATCCAAGCATCCCTTTGAATATATCACAATTATGCTTCCGTAAATTCAAATCACCTCAAACTACACAAAAATGGATTTAAAATAATCAAAACCTTTTAAGAGGATAACGTCTAAATTTTTAGAGTAAGTCACCAATCATAATCAAGTTCTCAGTCCATTTGCTCGTTTGTGTAACCATTCAAAATATAGCATATTCAACAATTAGATTTTCAATTAACCGAAGCTTTATATTTTGTTTTCCCAACAAAAATAAATATAGCTACTATGTGTAATAATGACTTTAATAACATAATGGTCCTTTAATATTACCCTTTTGTTTGATATAGTTTCAACTTTAATTCATCCCTATGAATCTTATCATTTTCTAATCTTCTTTTTACAATCATTAGCCTATTATGAGAGAAGAAATATAAATTTTTCCTTTTTTTTGAACTATTATAAAGGTAAGGATCTGCAATTATAATATCAAGGCACTGATACATACATACCTGAAGGTTGCTATCAATCCAAATTGTGGCCTACGAAATTTTGTATAGCCATACTTGAGCTCTACAAGCCCTCTATGATGCTTGTTCTCTTTCAGCAATAAAGGAATTAGAACAAATCCTAATATTCTACTTCTTGCAACTAAAATGTCAAAAAAATACTAAACAAGGGAGTGGGTTTTGGATTTTTATTTGATCACTTTAATTCTCTTAATTAATATTAATAATATAGGTAAAATTACCCATTTACTCCTCTTTAAAGATCTGAGTTATTACATTTTCCCCACTTAGAATAATGTTCATCCTCGAACGGGTCTAGAATTATGTTGGAACTATAAAACAACTATATGACCTTTTCATACACATTTTGGTAGTGATATCTCTGTCAACTCTATACATATAATATCTCTAAAACACTTTAATTGAAGAAAGCTCGGTCAATTTTAGCTCGCACGCTTGAAGATAGTCATTGATTCCTACAACTTTCTAATATTTTGTATTTTGGAGTTCAAGCTACTTATCTAGTGGAAAACCCAAATATCACATAAAATCTTAAAATACATGATTTGTGAATCCTAATTTTCACTTGAGAAACCTTCTTCTGACTTAAGTGTCGAAAAAGTCTATTACCAATATCTTGAACGTTTCTCATATGCCAAATCTTTTTATCTAGTTCCAATCCCTTAGGCTGTATTTTTTTTGCTATCATCACAAAGATATATCTAACTATAGGCACGTGAAATAAATAGCAGAAGGAACAACAAAAATCTCAAAGGAAATGTAAGTCTATATTGATATTCAAACCAACGCGATGCAATTCTCATCTAAACAAACATATTTATTAACCTTAGTTCACCTTTTTTAATACCTTATTCGGACCAACAAATAACAAATTATATCACCACCTATATAAAATTTTAAAGACAAAAATTGCATACCAAGTTAGTAACAAAGATGAAGTATAACCCCAGTAAAAAGTAACACATCACAAATCACACAATATGATATATTCATTCAATTAATGTTGATATTGAGTGCTTTGTTATTTTCTCCTTTCTCAAGAACATATTTGAGTATCATAATCACAGTCATAGTGGAACACATTCTCCAAACATATATATGTTAGTGTTTGACTGTAATACCCTGGTAAAGTCTTAGCTCGTTTCAGTTGTCAGTGTTAAAGGTGGTGGGGGGGGGGGGGTCCAAAGCTCAAAAATTTGGCTCAGTGTTGAGGACTTAGTCATTTCCAATACCACTAAAATTTGATCACTTTATTTTTTATCTTCCCGACCTCAGAATGTATATTTTTAAGTTGATTCATGATTAGGGTTGTAAAAGTACATCTTGAGTGAGTTTTGAAATTTTTCGATGATTATATGGGTGTGTTTGGATCAACAAAAAAGTAGCATCACCGGGATGATCCCATAGTGCCCGTGCCAGAGCACCGCACTAGAACTTGCGGTGCCCCCTCCAGTGTACCACACTAGGGCCCGGGGCGCGCCCTCTCTCCCCCATCCAACTTATTGTTCCACATTGATTAAGGGTATTTGGATTATTTTCCTCCACCTACATCAATCCATAACACGAAATTAAGTCCATAAGGAGCATATTTTCCCCTTTATTCATAAAATTTATAAGAAACTCATCTCCCACCTCAAGAATAAACCCTAAACCATTCTTAAGCAATCAAGGAATTCAAGCTCCAAATCTTAAGAAATTCCTAAGAATCTTCATGAATTCATCTAGTTAGGTATGTGTGATGTTCATCCATTGGTTCTTTTTATCCATGGAGTCCAAGAATCTATTTTTTTGTTTTAAATTATGAGTATTCATGTTTAAATTGAAATATCTCCATGAATTTCTTGTTAGTTCAATTACAAGTTATGTTTATAACTATTTTCAGGTGGGATGAGCCATCACATGTTTTAAACATTGTAATCTTCACGTTAAATCCCTAAGTTATAATTTTAGTCTTATAATCATGTCATTCTCGCATAATTTACCCATTCCCATGCTTAAGTTCATGACTCTCATGTGTTTTATGGAATGCCTAAGTGGTAGATTTTGAACAATGATCCCGTGCTATGGTTTTAAAGATTTTATATGGCATTATTGTTAATTCATTCAATGTTGGTGGGTTATGAACATCCGATAGCTATGTGATTTACAAAAATTCAGATTTCCAAGTATTCAGATCGTTAATCTATGAATTTTATCAGTATACTCAAATATTCATATTCATGATGAGCATTGTCAGTTTAAATGTTCATAATTACCTTAGAATTCGTATGCACTATTATTTTTAAAATACCATGACCTAATCTTATCAGTTATTAGTTATCAGTACATATACCAGTTAGTATCTCAGTGTCTTTTAGTTGGGAGTAGGATTTAACACCGAGTGGGAAGTATGGGTTTAGAGTATCCTACTTCTCCTTAAACTATCCACCATCGTAGGTTTAGGGGCCTCGCCAGAGAGTATTTTCCCTTGCCTAATATGGGCTCAGTTTAGTAATCACTCCATTTCAGTTCAGGTTCTATTTTGATGGCAAGGATAGAACAACCCTCCTCAACGTGGGTTAGATGTTGGACTCCAAGATATCTCACATGGTTTATTAGTCTCCATACATTATTCAATGTATTCTAAGTTTGCGTTTTCTTGACTAATTGTACAAACTTTTAGTTATTCAGTTATACAGTTTGCAGTCTTTCGGGTTTCAGACTTATTTTAGATTATAGATTTATGCTTAGTCTTGGATTCTTAGATGTCACAGTTTTTATGCATTCATGTTCAGTTATCTCATGCTATTCAGTTAGTTCTTATTTCATATGCATAGTATCCCATGTATATCAACCTAACCTTATGTCATATACCAGTACATTCAAATTACTGACCAAATACTCTTCCTTGCACTATGATGTCTTATATCATAGGATCAGATGCACAATTTCCTACCGTCATTAGACAGCTCCACATAATTTAGCAACCGTAGTGGTGAGTCATTATATATCGAAGGCATATTATACTTATTCAGTTATTTCAGTAGTTCATTTTGTTCAGTCCATCAGATTTAGTTGGGCGCCTGTCCCATTAACTCCTCAGCCAGTTTAGAGTCTTTCAAACATTCAGACAAAACAGTTAGACTGTTATTCAGTTACTTTCAATTTTTATCAGATATTTCAGACTTATGATCAATTCGGTATTTCAGTATTTGGATTTATATTTTACTTCTCAGTTTATCTTCCTCACATATATTATGTTCATATTTTATTTAGTGCTCACAATAAGTACAAGCTCATGGGTTAGCTTATGGTCACTTGTTATTATAAGCACTATTGTCGCGACTAGGGGGTAGCCTCGGGTCATGTCAAAACTTGGTATCAGAGCCTAGAGTTGTAAAGTGTCCTATCGAGTATGAAAGTCGCGTTGAGTGGAGTTTGGTTCATGGGTGTGAAGTGCGCCACACTTATGGACAAGAGGCTACAACATATTTTAGGAAAAGTTCCCCTTCTTTTAGTATTCATGTCGTGCGAATGAGCATGAGATATATTTAAATTATTTCTCTAAATTATCCTTCATTCCATTTTACAGATAATGCCTCCCAAAAAAATAATGAAATAAGGAACAAGAACCAGCCCGCACCATCGCCTATTCAGGAAGATCCCCTAAACGAGCTTGTCTCTCACGTCGAATTCAGAGCTATTTTTACTACCTTAGCTTACTTAGTAGCTTCTCAGAATAATTAGCAGGTTGTTTCCCAGCTAATCAGTGGCAAATATAAATATAGCTATGATTCGAGATTTCATTCAAATGAATCCCCTTTTATTTTCGGGATCCAAGTCCGAGGAGCAGCTTCAGGAGTTTATTGATATGGTTCATAAAGTGATAGGTTTCATGGGTGTCACTTTGAGTGAGATTGAAGATTTTTCTTCATATCAGTTGCAGGATATAACTCACACCTGGTATAAGCAGTGGAATGAGGATAGGGGTGGTTGATGTAGGGCCTATAGAGTGGGAGGAGTTTGCCATAAATTTTCTAGTTAGGTTCTTCTAGTTAGAGTTGAGGAAATCTAAGGTGTAGGAGTTTATTAACTTTAATCATGAAAGTATGAGTGTAAAGGAGTACTCGCTTAAGTTCACTAAGTTGGCGAGGTATGCTCATTCGATGGTGGCTTATAATAGGTCTAGAATGAGTAAATTTTTTCTGGTGCATCTGATAGTGTGGTCAAGGAGTGTCGGATTGCTATGTTGATTAAAGAGATGAACCTATCTAGGCTTATAGTTTATGCTTAGTATATTGAGGAAGAGAAGCTTAAGGAGAAAGAGAAGGAGACTAAGAGGGCCATAACAGGTAGTTTTAACTTTTCTCAGCTGAGGGCAGGGGGTGGAAACCATTTTCAATTCCATTAAAAATTCTTAGCTTCATATCTATCTTCAGGTAGTGTGCCAGTGCCAAAGTTTAGGAATGAGTGTTGGGATAGAGCACCAGGCTCTAAGTCACAGAGTAGAGTGAACAATGGTCATACCAATCCGCTTTGTGGAAAATATGGCAGGAATCATCAGGGTGTGTGTAAGGCTGGTAGTGATGTGTGTTTTAGATATGGCAAGCTAGGCCATAAGATTTGAGAGTGTATGGTGATAGCTCAGACGGACAAAAATAATCGTCAACAGGGCCAAAATACTTCTTCAGCAGCACCAGCAAGTCATCCAACCCAACAGGGTGCTACTTCCAGTGCCACCAGTGGTCAGGGCCAGAACAGATTATATACACTGCAGTCCTGGGAGGATTAGAAAATTTCTCCTAACGTAGTGATGGGTACGTTATAGGTTTTTTATCTTCATGTTTATGCTTTATTAGATCTCAGAGCTTCACTCTCCTTTGTAAATCTTTATAGAGTAGTCGATTTGGGTGTTAGTCCTGAATATTTAGCAGAACCTTTATCAGTGTCTACTTTAGTAGGTGTCTCTATTGTAGCCAGACGGGTATACAAGAACTGCCCAGTCACAGTATCCTAGAAAGTTACCTCAGTTGATCTTGTGGAGTTAGAGATGACTGATTTTGATGTCATTCTCGACATGGATTGGCTCCGCTCATGTTATGCCTCATTTAACTGCATAAATAGAGTTGTTCAGTTTTAGTTTCCCAATGAACAAGTTATTGAATGGAGGGGTAGTACATTAGTGTTTAGGGGTCAAGTTGTTTCTTATCTTAAGGTAAGAAAAATGATATCTAAAGGGTAGATGTACCATATTGTTTAAGTCAACGACTCTAGTTCTGAGAATCCAAGTCTTGAGTCAATTTCAGTTGTAAGGGAATTTCCATATGTGTTCCCTGAAAACCTTCTCGGAGTTCCTCCTGAAAGGGAAATTGACTTCGGAATAAATCTCCTTCCAGATACCCAACCAATACTTATTCCACATTATAGAAGGGCTCTAGATGAGCTTAAAGAGTTGAAAGAGCATTTGAAAGATCTCTTAGAAAAGGGTTTTATTACGGCGAGTGTTTCCCTATGGGGTGACCAGTCCTTTTCGTGCGTAAGAAAGATGGTTCTCTCAGGATGTGAATTGATTATCGTCCGTTGAACAAAGTCATATCAATAATAAATATCCACTCTTCAGGATTGATGACTTGTTCGATAAACTTCAAGGTGCCAGTTATTTCTCTAAGATAAACCTCAAATCCAGCTATCATCAGCTTAGAGTCAGAGAATGTGACATTTCAAAGACAGTCTTCTAAACTCGGTATGGTCACTTAGAATTCTTAGTTATGCCCTTTGAACTAATGAATTCCCCTACCCTTTAATGGACTTGATGAACAGAGTGTTCAAGAAGTACCTGGACATGTTCGTCATAATGTTCATTGATGATATCCTTGTCTATTCCCATAATGAGAATAATCAGGCTGACCATCTTCGAATCGTATTGCAGACCCATAGAGCTCATTAGTTTTTTTGACAAATTCAGTAAGTACCAATTTTGGATAAGATCAGTAGCTTTCCTTAGCCATATTATTTTTGGTAATGGCATTAAAGTTGACCCTCAAAAGACCGACGCAGTGAGGAACTTTCCCAGACCTATCTCTCCATCAGATGGCAGGAGTTTCTTGGGTTTGGCTGGCTATCACAGATGGTTTGTTAAAGGGTTTTCTTCTATTGCGTCCCCCATGTCTCGACTGACTAAGAAAAAAGTCAAGTTTTAGTGGTCAGATTCTTGCGAGAAGAGTTTTCAGGAGTTGAAGAATCGACTCACTTCCTCTCTAGTATTGACCTTACTAGATGGTTCAGATGGATTTGTGGTTTACTTTGATGCTTCGAGAGTTGGTATTTGTTGTGTGTTGATGCGGAGAGGTAAGGTCATAGCTTATGCCTCCAGACAACTTAAGCCCCATAAAAAGAATTATCCTACCTATGATCTTGAGTTGGAAGCTGTTGTTTTTACCTTGAAAATTTAGAGGCATTATCTCTATGGGGTTCATATGGATGTGTTCACAGATCACAAAAGTTTGTAGTATGTGTTCTCGCAGAAAGATTTGAATCTTTGTCAGAGAAGATGGCTTGAGTTGTTATAAGATAATGATATAAGTGTATTGTATCATCCAGGCAAGGCCAGTGTAGTGACATATGCCTTTAGCAGGTTATCTATGGGCAGTGTTCCTCAGGTTGAGGAGTATAAGAAGAAGTTAGTCGATGAGGTTCATCAGCTTGATAGATTAGATGTTCGGTTGATTGATTCAGCTGAAGGTAGTGTATGAGTTCAGAATAGTTCAGAATCTTCATTGGTTGCCAAACTAAAAAAAAGCAAGACAGAGATCCTAGTTTTTTTAAGTTGAAGGAATTAGTTAAAGATCAGAAAGTAGAGATTTTTTCCCTAGAGGGAGATGGTGTGTTGAGTTGCCAGGGAAAGTTATGTGTTCAGAGTGTTGATGACTTGAGACAGTGAATACTTGCAGTAGCGCATGGCGCGCGATACACTATCCATCCAGGAGCCACTAAGATGTACTGTGACTTGCGGGAAGTCTATTCGTAGAGTGGTATGGAGAGGGATATTGCAGAGTTTGTGGCTAAGTATTCTAATTGTTAGCAAGTTAAAGTTGAGCACCAGAGGCCCCACTTGGAAGTATTAAGTGGTGAACATGGACTTTGTAACAGGATTACCTCTTAAGCATCGTCAGTATGATTTGATATGGGTCATTATAGATAGAATTCCAAATCAACTCATTTCCTACCAGTTCATACTTCTTACTCAGCTGAGGATTATGCTAGGCTCTATCTTAGGGAGTTGGTTAGGTTGCATCGGATTCCGTTGTCTATCATATCAAATAGAGGTACTCAGTTTACCTTTCACTTTTGAAAGGTTTTTCAGAAAGGTCTTAGTGCCCAAGTTCATCTCAATACAACTTTTCATCCACAGATAAATGGTCAGGTAGAGAGGACCATTCATACCTTAGAGGACATATTAAGAGAATGTGTTATTGACTTTAGAGGTAGTTTGGATAATCACTTACCTTTGATTGAGTTTGCCTATAGCAACATCTATCACTCTAGTATTTAGATGGCTCTATTTGAGGCTCTTTATAGAAGGAGGTGTAGATCTCCTATTGGTTGGTTCGAGGCAGGTAAAACTACTTTGATAGGGCCAGATGCAGTATTTGATGCGATGGGGAAAGTTCAGTTGATTAGGGAGAGGCTGAAGACAGCCCAAAGCCGTCAGAAATCTTATGCAGATGTGAGGAGAAGAGATCTTGAGTTTGAGGTTGTCGACTTGGTATATCGAAAAATCTCGCAGCGAGATTTGGAAAGAAAGAAAAACTCAATCCCCAATATGTTGGCCCATATAGGATCTTGAGTCGTTTTGGAAAGGTAGACTATGAGCTAGAGTTGCTTGCAGATTTGGCATCAGTACATCCCGTGCTTCATGTTTCATTGTTGAAGAAATTTATTGGTGATTCAGATGTAGTTGTTCCTTTGGAGGATGTGGATGTTAAGGATAGCCTTTCTTATGAAGAGGTCCTAGTTGAGATCCTTGATCGTCAGATTCACAGACTAAAAACAAAGAAGTTCACTTGGTCAAGATTCTTTGGCGGAATTAGTCCGTCGAGGGAGCCACTTGGGAAGAAGAAGTAGATATGTGAACCAAGTACCCTCACATTTTCTCCGTAAACTCAAATTCAGCTTAAGGTAACGATTTTCCTCCAATTGACCTTCTTCCGTTCTAAGTTTCAGATATGTAATCCATCTCATGTCATTTCATACATTCAGTTCAGTTCATGTATCATATTTCAAACTTAATTATGTAATTATGTTTCTAGTCATGCATATTCAGTATATGATCTCAGTTTCTTCAGTACTCTCAGCTAAACTAGTTTCATTTGAGGACGAATGTTCCCAAGGGGGAGATATTGTAATACCTCATAAAAGTCTTAGCTCGTTTCAGCTCTCAGTTGCATGTTAAGGGGGGGGGGGGCTAAATCTTGAAATTTGTCTAAGTGTTGAGGACTTAGTCATTCCCAGACCACTAAACTTTGATGATTTTATTTTCAGTCTTCCCGACCTCAAAACGTCAATTTTTAAGTTGATTCATGATCGGGGTTGTTCAAAGTACATCACAGGTGAGTTTTGGAATTTTTCAACAATCCTAGAGGTGTCTTCGGATCACTAAAACATTAGCTGCATCGGGATGAGCCCATAGCACCCCTTCCAGTGCACTACATTAGGGCCCGCAACGTGCCCTCTTTCCCCCATCCATCTTTTTATTCCTTATTGATTAAGGGCATTTGAGTCATTTTTCTCTACCCAAATCAATCCATAACATAAAATTAAGTCCCTAAGGAGCATTATGTGCCCCTTTATTTGAAAACACTCTCAAGAAATCCATCTCTCACCTCAAGAACAAACCCTAAATCATTCTTAAGCAATCAAGGAATTCAAGCTTCAAATCTCAACAAAATTCCCAAGAATCTTCACAAATTCATCTAGTGAGGTATGTGTGATGTTCATCCATGGGTTCCTTTCACCCATGGAGTCCAAGAATTCATTTTTTTATTTTAAATTATGAGTATTCATGTTTAAATTGAAATATATCCATGAATTTCTTGTTAGTTCAATTACAACTTATGTTTATAAGTGTTTTCAAGTGGGATGAGCCATTATATGTTTTAAACATTGTAATCTTCACGTTAAATCCCTAATTTATGATTTTAGTCTTGTAATCATGTTATTCTCGCATGCTTTACCCATTCCCGTACTTAAGTTCACGACTCTCATGTGTTTGATAGAATGCCTAAGTGTTGAATTTTGAACAATGATCCCTTATTATGGTTTTAAAGCTTTTATATGGCATTATTGTTATTTCATTCAATGTTAGTGGGTTATGAAAACCCGATACCTATGTGATTTACAAAAATTTAGCTTTTCAAGTATTCAGACAGTTAATCCATGAATCTTATCAGTATACTCAGATATTCATATTCATGATGAGCATTGTCAGTTTATATGTTCATAATTACCTCAGAATCTGTATGCACTATTATTTTTAGAATACCAAGACCTGAGATTATCAGTTATTAGTTATCAGTACATGCACTAGTTAGTATCTCAGTGTCTTCCAATTGGGAGTAGGATTTAGCACCGAGTGGGAAGTATGGGTTCAAAGCATCCTACTTCTCTAGAAACTATGCGTCACCGCAGGTTTAGGGGCCTCGCCAGAGAGTGTTTCCCTTTGCCCAATATGGTCTCAGTTTAGTGATCACTCCAGTTCAGTTCAGGTTCTATTTCGATGGAAAGGATAGAACAACCTTCCTCAACGTGTGTCAGACGTTGAACTCCATGATAGCTCACATAGTTTATGTCAGTTATATGATAGCTCCCATAGTCTCCGTACAGTATTTAGTGTATTCTCAGTTCAGGTTTGCTTGACCAAGTGTACAGACTTTCAATTATTCAGTTATACAATTTACAATCTTTTAGGTCTCAGACTTATTTCAGATTACAGATTTACGCTTGGTCTTGCATTCTTAGATGTCACAATTTTCATGCATTCATGTTCAATTATCTTATGTTATTTAGTTAGTCCTTATTTCATATGCATAATACCCCATGTATATCAGCCTAACCTCATCTCATATACCAGTGTATTCAAAGTACTGACCGTATACTCTTCTTTGCGCTATGATATATTATATCATAGGATCAGATGCATAGTGTCTCGACCGCCGTTAGATAACTCAGCATAATCTAGCAGCCGTAGTGGTGAGTACTCATCTATTGAGCGCATATTATGATTATTCAGTTATTTCAGTAATTTATTTTGTTCAGTCAGTCAGAGTTAGTTAGGGGTATGTCCCATCAACTCAGTCAGTTTAGAGGCTTTCAAACATTCAAACAAAACAGTTAAAAAGTCATTCAGTTACTTTCAGTTTTTATCAGATGTTTCAGACTTATGATCGATTCAGTATTTTAGTATTCAGTTTATTTTCCACACGTGTGTTATAGTTATATTTTATTTAGTGCTCACAGTAGGTACCAGCTTAGGGATTAGCTTGTGGTCACTTGTGACCGTAAGCGCTATTGTCGCGACTAGGGGGTAGCCTCGAATCGTGACATTAACTATCCAAAATTTCAACATAAAACTCTTATGTAAAATGGTATTAGGACACATTCTTGTGCCTCTACATCGTGATCATACATATAGTGGTACAATAACACATTCTTACACTCCTACTTAACACTCATGTACGACACCATTGGAATGCATCCATACCCCTTACATGATTATTTCATGCACTTTTACTCTCATCACACATAAAAATACAAGCATCTCGTGCCACTGCGATATTTTTGAAATATATCAGCACATAGGCTAGAATGGTATATAATCAATACAAACTAAATTAGGTGCTCAATTTTGCTAGTCTTTTCCCTCTCATCACGCTTGTTGACAATTTATTTTTTTATCCTCCGAGCACTCAGTAGGAGAATGTGTCTATAAAAATTATTTCAGCTATGATCACATTTTTTTTTAAAAAAATCAATGTGTAGACTAACCACAAAGTTTATAGAAATTTCTTTTTTAATTATTTATTTATTTTTCTCGGAGCCAGCAATATTTACGATGGTAATATTTTCTTTTCAATCCTCTTATTTAAAATGTGAATAGTTCAAAATATTGTCGGGCAACATGAGTAATACTCCGTATCACTATATGATGTTAGCTCTATTTCTTTGATCTCAAACATATTTATGAATTTCAAACGTACCAAATATTGAAAAATATTTTTAATATTATCAAGTATAAATCTCCTTAAGTCAACCACCACAAGTGTATATACATTGAATTCACTAACTGCAATGCTCTCAATTTACTCACTATCAAAAACTATCAGTAGCCCCCAACATTATCATAACTTTTATCGATGAGATAGTTTAGCCTGTAGGATCACAAATTAAGTTATCACATTCTCATACTAGGCTCAACTGAAATGAAAAATTCAATAATATACACTAAACCTCGTGAATTATAGTAAAACTTATTTTGTCAACTGTTTGTGGATATCTCAACTTTTTCTGATCCTCTTTATTAGTAGTGGATGTATCCTGCAGGAATGAGTTTTTCTTCTTTTTTTTGGTCACAAAGATCTTTAAATGCAAAATGTAACAATGGCAGACACATGGTATTCATATTTTATGTCCCTAAAATTAATAATATTGCTTCATCTATATGATATTTCCATCTACAACACATTTCAAATAGGCTGAATACACATATGGGTAAACCAAAATTAAAATTAATTAAAGACTGGGGGTGAATAAGACTGGGAGTGAATAGGCTGAATACATAGAGCTTCAAAGCTAGTTATCGGCTTTATCATAAATTTCTCTAACATAAAAATTAAAAACAGAGAACTTTCTATTCCTTATGATAGGAAATAAGTTGCCTGCATGCATGTATAAGGTTGATTTCAAACCTTGACTTGTATAGAGTTACTGTCTTTGGGGGTATTATTTTTATGCTTATCAAGGTCATGTCTAGCACATAGCTACATAAACAACATAAGATCTTAAAAATTTCTCAAAATGCTAATAATTGATAAATTCAACAGGGAGTCATAGTTTCAGTAGCTACGTAGCACGACCAATCTACAAGTTTCAGGACAAAATCATGATACCAGTTATGACTAGATGTCTTAGTACACGATGTTATATATCTCTACAGACTTGTTGTTTCTTAATTGACAAACAAACACGAATAGTCAAGAAAGGTTACAATAAAGAATGAAACATATTGAGTATAACTTTATCTATCATGACTATTCTGTAAAGTAACAGACAACAAACTCAAAATTAATTTATATCACACCTTAGCTTCTAGTTTCAATATTTAAGGACATCCTTAAATGCATATTCTGAAAAAAAAAAAGAGTCAAACTCTCAAGAACAATCAAATTCAGTAAATTTACAAATTGTAGAAATAAGGACTGACACCAGAAATAAAATCACATTCATGGAAAAAGAATACATATATCATACACTCTGCATCGACCGACTTCACCCCCCTCATTTTAATCCCAAAAATTTGCAGTAGCTGAGTTTTGTGACAAAATTAGACACAGCAGAGGAATCCATTTTCATACCAGGTTCACACCTATGACATCACTATCATAATATTATTAATTATTGTAAAATATTTTTTTTAAGAAGCATTAAGCTTAGGACCATACACACAATATCCTTAAACTATGTTTCACCACTAAACCAAATAATTTAAACATAGGTAAGCGATTGCTCTTCTTACTTTCCTACAATGGTCCTTTCTGTTTCTGGTCAAACTCATAATGAAAAGTTATACCTAAAACCTCAAATTTAAATAAGTCACTCTTACAAAAAATTATATCATTTGGTTATTCTTTTTCTCCATCCACATAATATTTTTTAAACTGACAGATCTACATTGTAAACAAAGTAATCCCAAGATATAAACCAATTCAATCTCAACCAACAATAATGCACACAAATTTTCAGTAATCAATGTTGCTCTCAATTACACATGTACAATTAAAAATTTTGAAGTCAACTGTGTCATCGAGCAGAGGAGGATATGTCTATCCTAGCCATCTGTGAAAAGAATATTTAACGTAAGAATGATGAATGAAAGAAGGAAAAACATACTAAATGTTCGGTAACTTCAAAGTCATAAGTATGGACGTCTGCATACCCATGAACAAGACTCTACCAAGCACTGCTCCATGATTTAGAGGACCTAAAGCCTAGGCTCTGATATCAACTTTGTCATGTCTCAAAATCATTTCTAAACATGACTGGCACCCGCTAACACCACCTGTTGGGAGAACCAATCTTCCATATACTTTACCAGTTAATAAGCGCTAAGATAAGATATTCGCAACTCCAATGCATCAATAAATAGTGGATAATAATCCAACAAAATTTCATAATCAAATTATAAATTCATCAATCACTCGAGAACTAATTCTCTAGCTGAAATCCCATTCTAAGATCATGATGCATCTAAATAGAGTTAGATATTTTCAACTCTCGGACATGCAAATCCAATAAAAAGAAATACAAGCTAAAATAGCTAGAGCTAAAACAACAACTGCCACGAACAATGCGAAGGATCACTTCAAAAGAATCCTCATAAATGAACCTTCAGCCACTAATCTCACCTTCCACAATGTATCTGCACACATGCAAGTAAGGGGTGAACTATATGTAAATATAATCCAGTAAAATCCTCGACCCGCTACTTTAATACCCCTGAAACAAGTGTTAGAAAATACAAAACAGAACAATTACATAAATTATATGCATAACATATATCTTATAATATAATGCTCAATAAGGCTCAACGTGTGTTCAAAAAGTTACCATGTATCTCAACTCAATCCATCCTCACGGCTTGTCATAAATGATAGTGAAGGTGATCAGGTTAGCACCCCGATAAGTCCACGACAACATATAAAATACCCCAAAAGTATACTACGGCAGCAAGTACAAGGCCCCTAACTATGGCGGCATAGGTATGCCCCTAGCATATTACGGTAGCACATGTATGCCCCTAGTAAATATATCACAACAGCAAGTACAAGACCCCTAACATATTACGGTAGCATAGATATGCCCCTAACATATTACGACAACACATGTACGCTCCTAGTAAATATATCCAGTATCCCAATGTAACCTCACAACTCACCATTAATTAATTCTCACTATACTTAACAAAATACATATCCGTGGTTGATCAAAGACCACCAATTCTACCAAGCACACGCTTGTCCCAACACATGGACTAGGAAGAAAAATATATTTTCTTATAAAGAATGTTTGAAAAGCAAGCACCAAAGCTTAAAGTCTCACTTACCTCGAATTCACAATCCAAGCACCCCTTTTAATATATCACAACTATGCTCCCATTAATTCAAATCACCTCAAACTACACCAAAATGGATTTAAAATAATCATAACCTTTTAAGAGTGTAACGTCTAAATTTTTAGAACAAGTCACCAATCATAATCAAGTTCTCAGTCCAATTTCTTGTTTGTGTAACTATTCAAAACATACAATTAGATTTTCAATATAGCTACTATGTGTAACAATGGCTTCAATAACATGATGGTCCTTTAATATTACCCTTCTGTTTTCATATAGTTTCAACTTCAATTCATCCCTATGAAAATCTTATCATTATCTAATCATCTCCTTCCGACCATTAGCCTATTATGAGAGAAGAACTAGAAATATTTTCTTTTTTGAACTATTATAAAGGTAAGGATCTGCAATTACAATACCAAGACACTGATATATGCATACCTGAAGGTTACTATCAATCCAAATTGTGGCCTATAGAATTCTTTATAGCCGTTCTTGAACTCCACAAAACCTCTATGATGTTTGTTCTCTTTCAGCAAAAGGAATTAGAACAAACCCTAATATTCTACTTCTTGCAACTGAAATGGCAAAAAAAGACTGAACAAGGAGTGGGTTTTGGCTTTTGATTTGCTCACTTTAATTCTCTTAATTAATATTAATAATATAGGCAAAATTATCCATTTACTCCTCATTAAAAAGTCTAAGTTATTACATCAAGAGTATTTGTATGCTATCTAGCAAAACACTGTGGAGGTGGGATGTGGTGAGGAGCGGGGATTCGGGGCTGGGGTGGGGGTAAAGAAGAGAAAATGAACTGACAATGTCACTTATCTAACTTGTTTTTCCTATTTTAAAAAAAAGTCGTTTTTCTTATTTTTAAAAATCAGACAAGGTGTTTTATATTATTCACGTTACTCAAATTTCTAACTAGATTCCTTAGTGAAGGTTCTAATTAATTGAAATGATGACTGATATTTTGGGAAAAAGTAGAATTGCTTTGATATTTTGGACAAATAAAATCTGAAAATTCCTAAACAAAATAAAAAATTACACAGAGGTTGAAAGATTCTACCCAGCTTCTTTGTTTTGCCATTATTCACGTTGCTCAGATTTCTAACTAGATTCCTCAGTGAAGGTTCTAATTAATTGAAATGTTGATTGATATTTTGGGAAAAAGTAGAATTTGTTTTAATAATTTGGACAAATAAAATCTTAAAATTTCTAAACAAAATAAAAAAATTACATAGAATTTGAAAGATTCTACCTAGCTTCTTTATTTTGCGATAAACATTGTTCGTATGTTGTTGCCATTTCGCTGCATGGCATCTCGTTTTGGCATACCATAAATCTACACAATCAGCAGTAAGGAAAAAAATATGAAGAAGAGCACCTGATTCATACCTGAACAATTTGCTTTAAAAATAAGCAAATAGGGCCCACCAACCACACTACTGGAGCAAATCGTTTAGGCTTGAATGATTTGTCGGTTTTGTTTTAATCCAAACTTCAGTGATCCATTTGAAATTTTTAATTCAAAATATTATTTTTGAGGCTTTGAACTCATCTTTAATTCAAAATATTGTTCTTTAGGCTTCAAACTCATCTTTAGAATATGTAAGTGTTCATTTGGTAGTGACCTCCTACATATTATTAGTGACCTCCATGACATATATAAACGTTGATTTTGTAGTCTTCTAAAAAAATCATTCCTTTTTTTTCTTTTTTCTTCTTTCCTTTTTTTTTTTGGAAGGGAGGGGGGGGGGGGAGGCAGAAAACATATATATGCATTTTAACTTAGCCTCAACTGTTAACTAAACATCTCCAACTTTCATTTGACCATCTTGACACAAGTGCATCTCACCTACACCTTAAATTAAAAAATGCACCATCTAGACATCTTTAAGAGAGTTCGTTCAAGATACGTATTCTCAAAGTTGGGATGTTTGGGGTATATAGTTGCCTGTTGAGGCCATAAGATATATATCTATTTATGTATGTCTTTCATTTTTCAGTTCAAATTGAGTGATGATTTTTATAGCCACTTGAAAATCCGTTTGTCAAGCAGGCCTATGACTATGAGTGGTCATTCAGTTTATTCGTTTGATTGTTCAATATCGATTTGATTTTAAGACTTTTGAATTGACGAAAATGACAATCATAATCAAACGAAAATAAATACGATTCGGTTTGATTTTTATAAATTTGGTTCGGTTATTTTGGATTTTTATTTCGATTTTGAAGATTAAAGTAAAAAGGGACGACCCGGTTCATACCTACTCCGTAGGTGTCGGGGAGAGGGGGATCACTCCGGGCCTGACCTACGCGCCCTCACCCTAGCTTCGCTGGAGGGGCGTTTCGAACCCCCGACCCTGGCACACCACGGTAAGCAAGCTTACCGCTGAGCCAAGGCCATCCCTCATTTTGAAGATTAAAGTAGTGAACATTAATTAAAATTGATGATTTTTCTAGAAAAATAATTTCTTTTCAAACCTATTTTTCATTCCCAAATATAATTAATTCAACAGGCATGAAATAACAATAAGTTTAACATAATAACTAACAACATTATGCATAAGTTTGAATAAACAATCCACAAAATTATTGAATTAGCATAAAAATAGTCCATAAAATAGCTACCACAGAAGAAAAAGTCCCATCTTTTTACTGTTTTGAAAGAGTGAAGAAATAAAATTTTTGAAGTAAATATGACATTACATAAATAAAATTGTCAGCCTTAATAGTATATAAAGGTCAAGAAGATAAAGGGAGGGCATGAATAGAGAATCCACACCAGGGAGACAGTACTGGCATATTTAGGGTTAAGCATAAAATATCAAAAACCGAATTATCGAACTGAATCAAAAAATTTGGTAACTGATATTCGATAATTCGGTATTTGGTATGGTATTTGGGAGTAAAATTTCAACATTTCGGTATTCGGGATTGGGTTTGGTACAAGATATTAATACCGTTTGATATTCGGTATTTATCGAATATCGAATATGTATATATATATGTGTGTGTGTGTGTGTCTAACCCAACCCAATAGACAATAGTATTAATCATCTCAAAGAATCTCTTGAACCTTGGTAATATCTTCGTAAAAATCAACAAAAAGAATACTAAATAGGATTTCTATTAAATATACTCTTTGAAGTTTAAACGTACATTTGCACAAGTCCAACTTTAATATGGTATTACCAAATACCGTACCGAAATTTAATTTATCGATTACTGAATTACCGAACGGATATTTATAAGTATGGTATGTGGTATCTATGTTCAAATATCAATTACCGAATTACCAAATTCGAACATTGCAAATACTGAACCGACTACCGAACGTCCACCCCTAGGGGTATCAGGGGAAGAATACATGTGGACAATCAATTTTCTATTCTCAACTTATCATTGGTTCTGGACTTGCTGTGGGCACAATATCCAGTGGTGAGTTCACAGCATCCATCTCTTCATGCCACAGTGAAAGAGTATCACCTGGATAGAATTTTCTATTAACTCCGTTTTTGTTTATCTGATTGTCAAAAATAGGCGACAGAAAATCTTAATCACGTGGAAACATAGGAACAGACACAAAAGGTTAAATGTGCAATGACCAGTTTCATTTCCTCCAATGTCTAGTTTTACACATCAAATCAACACAATAACCCCATAAAAGGAATTTATGATTAATGGGCTATTGAACACACAAGATTCTGTGATGCAAGATATAAAAAAGCTATTGCCTTAGGCCCCTAAGTGGTGGTCGGGAAAATAATATTTTTGAATAGATGAATTTTTAGATTTAGATCATTTCTTGAAGCATAAGTATTATGCTAAGCTTGCAAGAGAGCAGCACATCACACATAACAGGACATAAGGTAGATAAGTTTTCAGAAGCATACAGTGGACACAATATTATGCTTTAAAAAAACAAACACTAGCTTCTTAATCTCAAAATAAATCATAAGCCTAGATACATGCATTAATTAAAAGGAACCAAGCAAATCAAGTGCTATGTTTCTAAAATAGGACAGGTAGCATATGTATAATGTGAGTCAGCATATTAAAGCATGTCATTAATTTTTTATCATCTTTTGGTGCACCCATAAGGCTTCTTTACTATACAAGACTTAATGCCTTCCATATAGAACCATATTTTATAATACGTTCTCTACTTTTGAGTATACTTCTTGTATACAAGGCTTTCTGCCACAACACTGAACAGAGGAACAGTAGAGAAAGTCACGGTAAATAGGAAATAACTCAATATAGGTTCAGGTGCTGCCAATATTCATAAACTCTTAAGCGAAGACAGTATCCAACTTAACATCCTAAGTTTTATAACATGCACGTTTAAGAATTTGGATCTAGAAACTAAATGAATTCATCAAGAAAGTAGGAACATGACACTTAAATTGCTCAGCAAAACTGGGTGATTTATTAGTTAATATAACACAGAAGTTAGAAGACAAGCAACAAGAAATACAAGAAAACAAAATTGAAACAATATTTTAAGAATCTAAGGTCACATAACTTACCATTGTCTCCACAACCAAATGAACAGTAGTAGAAGAAGAAGAATCTAAAAACACACTTACCCATAATCAACCTCAATCTACAATTACTTATTGATAACTACAGATCAACAATGCTAGACTCGATTCTATTACAAGCCATTTATGAAAAAATATAAGATACTTGTTAGTAATGCTATATAAATTAAAAAATTATTTTCAATATAATGAATATAGAATCATAAAATTCTTACCAACTTCAAGTTGCTCAAGATACTCTAAATCTTCTTCGATATTAATTGAAATAGGTTCACATCTAAGCCAATCTTGAAGACAAATAAGAGATTGTACAAGTTTATGAGTCAATAAACTACTAAAGGGATCAATAACACGTCCTCCCGTGCTAAATGCATATTCAGATGCGACACTGGAGATGGGAATGGCTAACACATCACGAGTCATCTCCACAAGAATGAAAAATCTCGACTCATTAACTTTTCACCAATTTAATATATCAATTTTTTTTGAATCTGGCTCAATTTTTTCAACAAGATATTTTTCTAACTCAGATTTATTGCTTGAACCTCCACTAATTTCTCTATGCTTCTCAAATTGTTGTTTTGTTCTCATTTCTCTTCTTTGAAAATTTTCATACAGATGAAGAGTTTTTAGAATAAGAAGAAGTAGATGAAGAGTTTTTTGATTTCTTAACATAATGCTCAAACAAGGCTTTCATATATGTCTCCACTGGTTTAGATAACTTGTCCCCAATTTCTTTTTCAAACATGTCCACAATTGCAAAAGGAACATATTCTAGTTTGTTTCGGGGATCCAACACAGATGAAATAAAGATCATTTTGTTCATTTTCTCTGGATCACCCCAATACTTTCTAAACTTTTCCCTCATATTTGATGCCATTTTTCTCATATTAGAATCTTTATTTTCTATCATCTCTTTCAAAATCAAATCAAGCTCATGAATTTCCACAAAGTGCACACTGTTAGTAACATATTCTGAACCAGAAATTTTCAAAGTAAGATCTTAAAAAGTTTTCAAAATTTTTACCATTGTCCTCACATTTTCCTAGTCCTCACTTGTAAAGGCGCTTGCATTATTTCCATCTTCATAAGGAGAGGTACGAAAATAATCCAAAAAACTATTATCATAGAAACTATATCTTTCAAATGCAAGCTCAAAATGTTGTGTTGTTTCAAGAATCAAATATGTAGACTTCTACCGAGTACGAACATCTAAACATGCAGATTTCTTACAAGTTATCAATTGAGATTCACAACGTTCTTTGAACTTTTTCACTCTCACGGCAGATTGTTTAACATACTTCACAACTTGTGTCAATCGCTTGACAGAATTGTCAATTTCCTTCAGCCCATCTTGCACAATAAGATTAAGAATATGTGGCATACACCTCACATGAAAATGTTGACCCTCCATTATGTTAGTTCTCCAATTACTTAATTGTTTAGACAATTATATCACTGTAACATCATTGGAACTAGTATTATCAATTGTGATACTAAAAACGGTATCCAAATCCCATTCAAACAAACAATTAGTAATGGAAGCAGCCATATCAACACCTCTATAACTAGAAATCAGACAGAAATTTATCACTCTTTCATGCAATTTCCAATTTGAATCTATACAGTGAGATGTTAGACACATGTAGTTGATAGTTTGTATAGACGTCTAAGTATCTGTCGTAAGACAAACTTATGGACGTACTTCTTTGACAATCTTTTTCAAAACTTGTTTCTCTTCATAGTAGAACTAATAACAATCTCTTGTTAAGTTTCTACGAGAAGAAATATGAAAGTCTGAGGCTGTGACTCTCATGAAATTTTTAAAACCTTCCTTTTGAACAAAACTAAACGACAACTCATCAACAACTATCATTTGGGCTAAAGCTTTCCTACTTTGCCCTTGATCAAATGTCCAAGTACCCAACGTCCCTTCCTTTTCACCCGCAGAAAATGATAGAAAAGCTAATTTTGTTTGACTTTTTTTAACACGAACATTAGGACGGTAAGGACATAACTTTAGCATATGATTATTCATTGATGAAGTACCACTAGCACTTGAAGCAGAAGCATAAAGTTTTCCACAATACTTATATTTTGCTTTATTAACATCAGTTTTTCATCGACGATCTTGTCAAACCACTGCCAACATTTTGCCGTAGGTTCCATGACCTTTCTTTTCTTTGAAGGTTCAGCTTCAACGACAGTTTCAACTTCATTTGGTGATGAAATTAGAATATTTTCATTTGACGCTACACCTTCGCTTACCCTACTTTCAATCTGTGAAAATGAAATAATTTATTATTAATTCTCACGCTATTACCTTAAAACTATCAATTTAAGTGAAAAATAAAATTTTAAAAATATCGAATCAGACATATTTTGAAGCTGGCAGATCACCGAAAAGACTGATCGTTGGCCGAAAACAACAAACTCACACTCACAAGTCATAGTGATCGCTGGAAACAACATACTCACGCTCACTATTCACTAACTCACTGTGGTCGCCGAAAACCACAGACTCACAGCGGTCGCCCAAAACTCACAAAATCAAGGTGCTGGCCGCTGTTGAAATAAATATCAACCTCAATGAGTCGTAGCCGTTGGCGTGACCAGAATAGCGGCACTCAAAAGCGACTGTCGATGACAGTGACGAACAGGCGAGTGGCAATGACGATGGTCGATAGCTGAGCGTCGCTGCCCGTTGCAGCCTTTAGGTTAGTGTTACTATGTTAGGATTTAGGGTTTCTAAATAAATGATTATAATTTATATATTTAGTATTTATATGTTATATTATATCAGATTATATTATATTATTATTATATTTATATATATAATAAAATATATGTATATAAATTATAATATATTATTTATATAATTTTGAATTTTTGATTTATCCAAAAAAAAATTTTGAAATTCGAAAACCAAACCGTTTAACCGAATTTTTAAAATTTGAAATCAAAATCAATTCAAAAACCAAACCAAAATTAATTTCGATTTATTTTTTCGGTTTAAATCAAAATATGCCCAATCCTATTTATGACTGACCTTTTACTATGAAGATTGAACTTGGTTAACCAATTATTAAAAAGCAAAGAAGCTAATTGCAAAAACTGAATACAAAGTGGCTATAAAGCTGAAAATTCAATGTGGTTCATACGTAAGGGTGCTTGCTTTTTCCTTCTTGACTTTTGAAGGAAGTTGTCATCTATCGGTATTTAAAAGGGCCCTAATCTGTCCAGGGCTCCATAAATCTATATCTATATCTATATCTATATGCATAATCTATATCTATAATTTATAATTTATAATATATTAAACGTGTGAAAATCTTTTGAAAATTGATTTGAAGTTTTTACCCTTCAATTAAAGTCTATCCTTTAGACAAAATCATCTTTTTACTATAATTATTAATTAATTCTTATATTATAATATTTAAATTAAGAAGTCCTATAATATATGTATTAGGAAAATTACTAATTAAGGAATCTAAAAATATATAGTAAGATTTACTAATTAAGGAGTCTAAAAATATATGATAAAAGTTACTAATTAAGGAGTCTAAAAATATATGGTAAGAACTATTAGAATAATTTGTAATTAAGGTATCCTAAAATATATGGTGCAAATAAATTTTATGTACTAAATTCTTCTTTATTTGAATCATGTAATTCTTTATTTGAATTAGGTCAAAAATATTTAATATTTAAATATTTTGAAGTTATGGAAACTTTTATACATTTATTGTATGTAAAATATGTTTTTGTTCGTAAAGTCACGTGGGGTAAATATTTTGACCAAAAACATTTTAATTGTTTAATCCTTTTCCCATTTAAACTACACATAGTCCTAATACTAAATATTTTTAAATTCAGTTGATTTAAATTATAAGATTTAGCACTTTTAAATTAATTAGAATTTTACTTTACATACAAAAATAATTTTTATAATCCTATTTAAGCAATATTTTGAATTACAATTGACAGGAAACATATCATTCTTCTATTCCTACTTATATTTTTCTCTTATTTTGATTTTGAATCTTCTTATATTCATTACCATCATTCTTTGTGTCTTTTTTTTTTCTTTGTTTTTATCAATAGTTTTAACGATTATATAAATTATAAATAATCAACAATTGATATAATTTCTCGTGTTTCTCTTTCAGTTGAAAATTTCGATCGATCGAAGAATTGGACGAACCAATCATGTTGTCGCTGATAGTGGCAGAGCTAGAAATTTTGTCAAGGATGTTCAACTTTTAAAAGAGTGAATAATTTTTTTTAGGCGACTGAATGCTCTAAATATATATTATTTTAGTCACGAGTGGGTGCACCCACTCGGTTTGGATGGATGCATAATTGTTTCTACTCAAAATTTGTTCTATGCTTTTTTTCAAGCAGAAATCAAACTATAAAAAAGAAAAAAAATAAAACCTAGAGTGTTTTTGGTGTGGAGGAAATATCTGAGAATTTTTTTTTTCTATTTTTTCATGTTTGATTGATCAAAATATTTTCTCTAGAAAATCAAGCTCTTTAAAAATGAGAAAATTTACTCTTCTAACAAAATAGAAAAAATAAATTTCATAAGTAATTAAATCATATTAACACTTACATATAAAACAAATCTATTACATAAATCACTACTAACAATAAAAACAATTTTAGCTACTAGCGAAATAAATAAAACATGTCAAAAGATAATAACAAAGAAATATGAAACATAAAAGAAAATCTAATGATAAACTAAAAATAAATAGTAGTAGTTGATTTCTTTTCTTTTATGTTGACTGATTTATGCCGTAAAACTTAGAAATTGAAGGTCCCAACAATCCACGTGGCTGTCAGTCTTGTCATATTTAAAATCAATTCAAAAGAATAAAAGTGAAAAACATAAAGAGAAAAGGATGTGGAAGCAGGGTTCGAACAACAAAACTACGGGCCGCAAATGAACACCTTTACCGCTGGACTACCACGCTCAATTCATGAAATAGTTGTTCATTTGTCATTATATCCAGCTATTACTGAATATTTTATTTGTATACACGGTTTAATTTTCTGACGAAGGGTGTTCAATTGACCACCCTTACTTGACTGTAGCTCCGCCCATGATCGCTGAATGAAATAACCAAAAGTCTAAGGTTATCTCTTTTTTTTTTTTTTTTTTGTTCTTTGTTTGCTCAAATGATTTTTTTAGATTGATGCTTTGTTACTTTGTTTGCTCAATTGGATTTCCTATATTTTGTTTGTTTTTATTTTATCATGCACTTAACTAAACGAATAAAAATTCCATTGTATTTGATTTTATATTTTTTCTTTTGATTGTAAGGTAAGTTGTTGACTATTATTAACTGTATTGTGATTTCAGTTAGTGTCAAAACACTGCTCTTGTGATGCTGAGTTAGTGTCAAAACTTTGTTCTTGTGATTTTCCCCTGCTTTGATTTGTTATAACTAAATTTATTATAGAAGATTTGTTAGAGAGTAAAGCTAGCATTGTCTCGCTTATTCTTATTATTATTAACCTAAGTTGCTCGGATTCAGGTGCGGGTATCCGATACGGATACGGATCTAGAGGTCGAATCCTTCACGATCTCAATTTAAAGATTCGGGTATGAATCTAGGGATGGATACGGGTGTGGGGATTCGGCGAAAAATAATTTAAATATCTAAAAATAGAGTTATAAAACATAAATTTTAAGATATTATGTGGAAAACTTAAGGAGAAAATATTTTTCAAGAAGAAAATCCTGAAAAGAGATAAAAAGAAAAGCAATAACATAGAAATTTCTATATACAAGGTATTCCATTTTCTTCAATTTCACCTTAGCTTTTATTTTGTTTATAGAATTTCATAAATTTGTTCAGACTTTCCCGGTTGATTTTGGTCAAATTACCCAAAATCGGTTGACCACATCGGGTACAGATCCCACACCTACACCCACACCCATGTCGTGTCGTGTCGACACGACTGCGACACCGAAAGTAAAGAGTCCGAATAACTTAGTTATTAACATCAGTACTCAAATCGTTAATAATTTTGTGATAACTATTAAAATTTTTATGTTCAAATGATTTTATAAACTTGTACTCATTAAAGTGAAATATATGTGCAAGACACGTGTGTGAAGATCTTTAGAAAAGTGATTTGACTTTTTTGCCCTTCATTAAAAGACTCTACAACAGACAAAACTGTCATTTACCATATTACTAAATTATTTAATTATTTTATAATATTTTAGGTGTCTTATTAAAATTTGGTTATTAATCTTTCCTTATTTAAACATAATTAAAAATATTGTTAATTTTCAAGGTTATTAATCTTTCCTTGTTTAAACATAATTAAACATATTATTAATTTTTAATTATTAATTTATATTTGAGGAACGAATAATAAATTAATCTTCTACGTAAAAAGATGTAATCAAATATGAACTTTAATACTAACAAAATACTATTTTAGCAGTTATTTATTGAGGGAATTTGTGAGTCCTTTTCTAATAATAATTTAACAAAAAATAGGTAATGCATAATGATGTTGTCGTAAGTATATCATTAAATATTTACATCTAATTCTGTACGCTCTTTAATTAAAGATATATACAATATTTATTTTGAATAATTGAAGAAAGTAAAAAGTTTGTCCATGTACGATCATTAGCTGTAGCAAGGTAAAGAAGGGATGTCGTACAAAATCGAAAAATAATAATATATTCTTACAGAGTGTTTTTTTTTATTTGTACTTTCTTAATTTTTTGATTTTTTTTATCCCTTTCTCTTATATTTTATATCATGAATATTAATCTCAACCATAAATTGGATCATAGATTACTAATAATATTTCTATTTTAATTTGATATGACGTATATGCAGAGGCGGAGCCGACCCTCTTTGGATGAACTCCCTCGACGGAAAAATATACTATTTATACATGATTAAAATTATTTTTTATGTGGTTATAGTAGGTGTTGAACCCCCTCCGACTTAGTTTTCTTGGAATATTGAACCTCTTACTTGAAATTCCGACTCCGTCTCTGCGTATATATACAACAAATGCTGCTTTGCGACTTAATTTTTCTCTACATCTTTTTCTTTGATGAGTAAAAATTTTTAATTCTTTAAATTTTTTATTTTATATATAGTTTTATTGATTAAGTTGAAACACTTATAATGTCAAATTATATCTTTTAAATAGATACAACATTTATTTTAACTCAATTGCTATTTTTTTATAATTTTATTTCTTTATATATATAATTATACTTATCAACACGAGACACATGTGCAAATCACGTACATTTGACTAGCATTACTAAAATACGCCAACTTGTCAACAACTCGGTTGGGTTCTCTGTAGCAATGTCGAGTTCTAATGTCACATCTATTTACCAAAAGCTTTATCTCCTCCAATGTTTCCTAAACGAGTAATTCAGTAGCCAAGAGGTTGCAATTCAAACTGCAGGTCTCTGGCTTTCGAATACTATGTTTAGTTGAACCTCTTCTACTTTGTTGTTCATTATGTGAAAAAAGAAAAGAAAAACGGAAGAAAAGTGTGTTTGCAACGGTCATATTAGGAAACTAGCTGACAGTTTTGGTGTTTGCACATACCAGCTGCAACAAATACATGACATACGATATGGTTATAACATGCCAAGTTATAACTGTCTGTCTAAAATGTAAGTAATACACAAGCTATAAATAGATTACAAACAAAACCTACACATTAGCCGTTTTGCTATGTCCACAGTCTTCCAATTATGACAGGAGAGAGTTTCTATAGGATTGATATCAGCTAAGTTGCGCGGACTCTTCACTTTCGATGCCGCACCCGCAACAACGTTGTCAGGATTTTCATTGACGGGGGTTAAAAGTACACACACAAACTAACCGAAGAGGATTCAACATCTACTATATATACATAAAAAATAATTTTAACCATGTATATAGTATAATTTTTCACCCCCGAACCCCTTATTGTATGCTAGGTCCGCCCCTGCGCACCCATGTCGGATTCTTCAAAAATACACTAGTTTTGGCGAATCCGACACACACCCATTGACATTTTTGAAGAGCCCGAGCAACATAGGATATCAGTGTGGACAAACCTTTGTCAAGTAACGAATTAATTTGCAGCAATTTCTAGGAAGCATATAGCCCTCACATGACTGCTAAAGCCCATAAGGATACAACAACAACATACCCAGTGTATTCCCACCTAGTGGGGTATGGGGAGGGTAGAGTGTACGCAGATCATACCACTACCTCAAGAGAAGTAGAGAGGCTGTTTCCGACAGACCCCCGACTTAGGACAAATAACAGTATAATCAATACAAAAAGTAAGCACATATAAACTAGTATGGTACACAACACAAACTAACAGTATAACAAACACAAAAGATAAGTGCATAATAAACTAGTACGGGATGCAAAAAAGTCAACACCACTAGCCCCAAAAACTACAGCCACAACACTACGAACCAGAAACTCCAGACCCAAAGGAGCACTCCCCTATTACTACCGCCGCGCTCCCACCTCCTAACCCTCTACCCTAATCCGCGTCCTCCACACCTTCCTATCAAGGGTCATGTCCTCTGTAAGCTGCAATTGCTCCATATCATGCCTAATTACCTCCCTCCAATATTTCTTCGGTCTACCTCTAGCCCGCCTAAAACCATCCATAGCCAGAGTCTCACACCTCCGCACTGGAGCATCAGGGCCCCTCCTCATCACATGCCCGAACCAACGTAGTCTCACTTCTCGCAACTTATCCTCCACCGAGGAAACTCCCACCTTCTCTCGAATAATCTCATTCCTCACCCTATCTTTCCTGGTATGTCCACACATCCATCGCAACATTCGCATCTCTGCCACCCTCACCTTTTGGATGTGGGAGTTCTTAACTGGCCAACACTCCGCTCCATACAACATAGTCGTTCGGACTACCACTCTATAGAACTTACCTTTAAGCTTCGGAGACATCTTCTTATCACAAAGGACTCCCGAAGCGAGCCTCTACTTCAACCACCCTGCCCCAATACGATGTGTGACATCCTCGTCAATCTCACCATTACCCTGAATTATGGATCCTAGATACTTGAAACTCTCCCTCTTCTGGATGGCCTGAGAGTCTAGCTTCACAACCACTCCATCTTCTTGCGACATATCACTGAATTTACACTCCAAGTACTCCATCTTGGTTCTACTTAACCGAAAACTTTTAGATTCAAGCGTTTGTCTCCAAATCTCCAACTTATCATTAACTCCACCCCGAGTCTCGTTGATCAGAACCACATCATCTGCAAATAACATAAACCAAGGCACCCCCCCTTGAATATGTCGCGTCAAAACATCCATCACCAAGGCAAATAGAAACGGGCTAAAGAGTCGATCCTTGGTGCAACCTTATCAAAACTGTGAAGTGCTCCGAATCTCCACCTACCGTCCTCACACGAGTCTTCGCACCATCATACATATCCTGAATCGACCTAGTGTACGCCACGGGCACCCCTCTAGCCTCCAAGCACCTCCACAGATTCTGGGAACTCTGTCATATGCCTTCTTTAGATCAATAAACACCATGTGCAAGTCTTTCTTCCTCTCTCGAAACTGCTCCACTAATCTCCTCACAAGGTGAATGGCCTCAGTAGTCGAGCGACCAGGCATGAAACCGAACTGATTCTCAGAGATCGTCATGATCCTCCTCATTCTCAACTCTACCACCCTTTCCCAAACCTTCATAGTATGACTCAACAACTTAATACCTCTATAGTTGTTACAACTCTGAATGTCTCCTTTGTTCTTATACACTAATATCATCGTGCTCCACCTCCATGCTTTAGGCATCTTAGCAGCTCTAAAAATAATGTTAAACAACCTTGTCAACCACTCCAGACCTGCCCCATTAGTGCTCTTCCAAAAATCTACTAGAATTTCATCTGGCCCCGTTGCCCTACCCCGCCGCATCCTACGAACAACTCCCTTGACCTCCTCAACCTCGATATGCCTACAAGAACTATAATCGCGACCCTCCTCAGATATCTCTAAGTCTCCCAACACAGAACCTTTATCCCCCTCGTCGTTCAAAAGATTATGAAAATAGGACTGCCACCTCTCCCTAAGGAGGGCATCCTCAACCAACACTATACCATCCTCTCCTTTGATGCACTTTACTTGATCAAGGTCATAAGCCCTCCGCTCCCTGGCCTTTGTCATCCTATACACCTTCTTATCTCCGTCTTTCTCCTCTAAAGCCGCATACAAACTCTCAAAAGTTGTTGTCTTAGCCGTTGTAACTGCTAACTTAGCCTCTTTTCTAGCTACCTTATACTCCTCCTTATTCTTTTGCCTTTCCTCATCATCCTTGCTCCCAACCAACTTAGCATAAACCACCTTTCTCTTGACCTCTTCGTTCCACCATTAGTCTCCTCAATGTTTGCCAGATCGACCTCTCGAGACACCCAACACCTCTCTAGCGGTCTCCCTAATGCAACTGACAATCGTCTCCCACATATTATCCACACCCCCTCTACTCTCCGAAGCCCCCCTACTCTTCAAGTTCTCTTCCATCTCCAAAGCACTAGCCAAAGTCAAGCTACCCCACTTAATCCTGGGTCGTGCCTCCCCACTTCTCTTCTTTTTGCCCTTATTGATAACCAAGTCCATTACCAACAACCTATGTTGAGTCGAGAGATTCTAGCTAGGTATGATTTTACAGTCTTTACATAGCGCTCTATCCCCTTTTCTAAGAAGCAAAAAGTCTATCTGAGTCTTGAAAACTGAACTACGAAACGTAATAAAGTGATCCTCCTTCTTCGAAAAGCTCAAATTTGCTATCCACAACCCAAAAGCCCTAGAAAAATCTAACAGAAAAGCTCCTCCTTCATTCCGCTCACCAAAACCGAAACCGCCATGCACATCATCATACCCTCTCGACAAAGACCCACTATGCCCATTGAAATCCCCTCCCACGAAAAGCTTCTCAGTGCTCGGGATGCTCCTCACCACCTCATCTAAAACCTCCCAGAATTCCTTCTTCTCCTCTTCGTCCAAACCTACTTGCGGGGCGTAGGCACTAATAACGTTCACCGTAGACCCTCCCATGACCAACTTAATAGATATCAGTCTATCACTAACTCTCTTTACCTCTACCACCTGCTCCCTAAGATCTTCATCTACTAAGATACCTACCCCATTTCGATGTCTCATGCTACCCGAGTACCATAACTTATATCCATTCACATCTCTCGCTTTAGTGCCTACCCATTTAGTTTTCTGAACACACGCTACACTAACCCTCCTCTTTGTAAGAATCTTCACTAGCTTTATAGACTTACCCTTCAAAGTATTGATGTTCCAAGACCCAACTCGCAACCTAGAAGCTCCCTTATCCCGCCTAACCTTACTACCCCTAGCCCCTAACCCCAAACTCGATCCTAGACCCAACACCTCCTAGCCCTGACCCCGACCCCGACCTATGACATGACCCTAGTCTACCATCGCCAATCACAGCCACTATGCAACAAAGGGGGATCAAGATAAGGTAAAAGGGCACACTAGTTAAAATGAAGTCAATAAAGGAGCTAGGGGCACAGACAACAATCTATAATAGATAGAGAGCAACAAAACCAATAATATAATGCAAATTTTGATAAACAATAGTCAATAACGGGAACTAATACTACCACAATTAATGTATATGCTAGTACATCAAGTAACAGTAATCAGACAAGGTAACACACTCCAAAACTACTAAGAACAATAAAAAGATTCACACGTAAAATACTATTACAAAGTAACCAATCAACAAGAAATTCGACATCCACAACCAGATAATCAGCCAAGACGCTACAAAACAGGAATCCCAACAAGAATAGTACAGAACACTACCAGTAGCAGACCCTAAAAATCAAGAAAGCTATACACAACTAGAAAAGATGGATACCATGCACCTGATCGAAGCTGGGTTGTGTCCGTATACTTAGTTGAGTCGCTGGATTCCGGTAATTTGCGGTAGAAATTGGTCGCCGGAATAGTGTTCTTGTCACCTGAATGTCGCCGGGTAGAGTCGCCGAAGCGTCTTCTGAGCAATGTCCAGTGCTGCCCACTTACACCGTCGCCGGAGTCGAGCCGACAGAAACCCTAGTGCCGCCGACAATAGCAATGCCGAGAAGGGGAATCGGGGAAGGGAAAGAGAAGGGGATAGAGAGAGAACTCGGGAGAGAGAGAATGGGGGGAGAAAGGGAGTAACCCTGACCTGTTTCCGATGCATCTACGTCGTCGCCGAAGTCAGATTCAGCCGGTCAATCCAAGACGAGTTCGACGGAGAAAGATCGTCGAAGAGAGCCCCAAGTATACAGTAAAGTTTATTTGACGTTTGTTGATGATGGAGAGAAAGGGCAGAAAGAGAAGAGAGAGTTTTTTTGATCCTTATCTGAAATATTCTTCGAACATCAGAAGCATAACCTGAAATATTCTTCGAACATCAGAAGCATAACTTACCTGAATCTTGGAGCGAGAGCTCTTCCACACGGATCCTTGGACTACTATGGCCAAGCCAACTTTCGTCTTTGTTTGACCAATTGGTCTCTATCATTTTATTCAAACAAATAGAGAGCCAAAATGGGTAAGTTTTATGTCTATTGCCAGTTCTTAGTCCTAAATTTTGTTCTATCATTGAGATATACACCATAGCCAGTTGGCATTGACAGAAAACTAATTCAGTTGAAATACGGTGCTGAGTAACCTGGGGAGCTTTGCAGTGACCTCTGATGGTGTTCTTCATCATATATTGCAATGTTGGACTATTAAAGTATGCACCTCTTTGATAAATGAATATTATCAAAGAAAGCAAAGACAAGGTGATAGTGGCATTGATTTATTTGGTCCATGAGAAAAAGGTGCGGAATGGCCTATTTTTTCACATCTAAATCTGGATCCCCAAAGGAGTTTCGATATGAATCAGAAACAGCTCTAAATCATTGTCCTAATAAAAAAAAATTGCTAAAAGGCTCGCAATCATAATCGAATGCTAAATAATACCATGGCAGCATACACACTCGACAATTTGACACGAAAAAGTTACAATGTAAAGGGATAAGAAAATTGATAAGGTAGTATCAGAATGTCAAATGAACCTCATGAATTCATGAACATAATTCCACGAGGACTATAGCACAAAAGAATTTGCAACCACACTTTTGATGGGGCTGCAGATTGTACATTAATTATGGTTGACATACAAAAAGAAGAAATTGTACAAGGCTATTGGTACAAAAGAATTATGAGTTGTTGAAACTGATTCTTTTATCAAACATACAACAATTATAAACAAAAGAGAGAAAAATTACCTTGGAACAGAGTTGCTACTCGGGATCAGTTGTTTCACTCATTAATCGTAATTTCCCAGTTATGTCTCTTTTGAAAAGCTTCTCAACTACTTCATTCCAGTTAGTTCTCGCATCACGTCCTTGGGTTTTGCTTGTGGATGCATCTTCTCCATATTCTTTACATTCCTCAAAAGGTATATCCTCCATGGGTTCTTCCTCTTTCTGTGTTGAGGGTTCTTCTTCATCTACGCCCACAGCATGTGGTATATTTAAACTGACCGCTCTTTCAAGTGCATCCCTGTGTTCTTTTTCTAGTGTCTTCAGCCTTACAATTTTCTGCACTTTTGGGGGAGTAGTGGTAGTCTCTGCACTAGCCTCCTTAAGTCTCTGCACAGAAGTATTTCCTCGCAAGATCAAAATTCCTTCAACATGAGGATTCATGTATCCTACCCCAACCGATTTGGGACTGAGACATCGTTGGATTAATTGATTAATGTAATCACTATACAAAAATGTTAATGACTTGCAGAAACATAGCTGACTGACTATACACACTGGTGCTGCTGCTATGCTCTTCAGGTATCTTAAAATTTAAGCCAATGGTTAAACTTTTGTTTTGGGAATTCAGAGAAAAGCCAGCAGCTTTTTATAGGTCGCAAATTGAAGTTACACGTTTGTTGCAAAAAGATACACCGTCTTACAAAGGTGAAATCCTTAGCTCAAAGGTATTGACTACTATTGACTGTACCAATTATTTCATTAAATTTTGTCTACTTTCTTGGGATAAAAATCTTAAAATATAGAGTAGTTCCCGAAGGTATAAATTAGTTCTTTATATGAAGGAAGCCACTCCTCTTACCAATCACAAAGTGACTAGGTTCATGCTTTTGCCTTTGGAAATTTTAGCACGTTAAAGTCAAGACATTAGTCCTTACATGTTCCATCCCAAAATGGAATCACAGATGACCAACTACATTTTTCCTTTCAAAGGACAAAGAATGTTGGTGCTACTTACTGCAAATGCCTTTTCAGATTCTTTTTCTATCCAAATAATTCCGTGATCAGATGTTGCATTGCATGACAACACGATATGTTCAAATCTTCCATCAACTGGAATTGCAGTTCTAACATCTGGAGGGTACCTCCCACATCTGTCAAGCAGGAAATGATACATCAGGAGTACTAAAAGATTCAGGGTTGTCAAGATATCATAACAAAAATGAAGCAACGAATGACAGCAACAATCACATCCAACAAGTCGGCCAATTAAAAAGTTCTACTTGCTTGGGGAAAATGTTTTTTCTTTACAGATAAGTTGAAATCTAGAACAGTGGGAAAACCCCATGGTCTAATTTGAATATACTTTTCCATAGGAGCATCCGTACAATAATTACAAACGCGTAAACATGTTCAGATATTGTTCTGACAGTTATCTCAAGAAATATACAGTAGCATCAGCAGACACGATGAATACACAAAATACGTGCTCGTTAGGTAGCTAAATCCTGGACACACGAGAGATAAATGAACCAAGAATCAATACTTACTGCTTAAGTTTCTCATTTCTCCCACTTGAAACCAACTCATGTTGCACTTTAGGGAGAAGAACGGAAGCGGATAATAAACAGGGACAGACTTATTAAGTTTAAACTAAAGGAAACTAAAGCAATGAGGCTTAATGCTGCGAGCTGATTGGTTACAATGAAAAGGAAAGGAATTGAAACAATTAAGAACAAACTGCTTTTCTGCGTGAAAATCCATCTCTATCAGCCATTCCTTTCCTTTTCTCCTTTTAACTTCAAACCATAAATAGGAATGTAGCACTTCCAACGTTTTGTAGTGGTATTCATGATGAGCTTCATCTTTTTATGTGAGATTAATCCTATTCAGCAATCTTCTATTTAATAGGATATAAGATGACAACACATAGCGGGAGCTTTGTACACCGGGCTGCACTTCTTCTTTTTAAGATGACAACGCATTTCATACGGAACTTCTCCATAACATCGGCAATAATTCAGGGACCTAAGCATATCCTAATCCAAGCATTTAACAAGATGAGGGCAAAGAATAATGGTGAGATTGGTAGTGTGAACATGGCTAAAGAGCACATGACCCATTCATGATCGAGTATTAGAAGTTATATAAATAGTAAGACTGTTTCCAGAAGAACATCCTTTCTGGAGAAAATAGCAACTAGATGTTTGGAATGACTCATACTAGTTGATAGTGCCAACTAGCAAGGATCAGACCCCAACACCAATTTGATAGAATTATAAGCCACGCTATGAAACATAAACATGAAATCAAGACAATGGAATATTAGAAAGAACGAAACATCATCACGGAACTGAGGGAGCCTATAGTTTATTTAGAAGATAAAGTTAGCAAAGCACACAATGACTACAAGCAAAGTTTGGCGTTTTTGTGAAACTATTCAACAAGGTTTGTTATATATAATCATTAGTTTGCATTACTTTAACATTACATTACATACTAGCATCTCTCATTTGAATGTGGTTTACCTGCAAAATTTTCTTTCTACAATGTGATACATTCGGCCAGGCGCATAAAGTCTTCTTGGATCTCGGAGTTTTCTACCCTCAGGGATGAAGGTATCTCTCAAGCATATCAAAAATATCAGGCAGGGTAAACTGTTGAAAGCATTAATGCCTGGTATAAGAGATAATTATAGCAATCACTCAAAGGCAAAACATAGAGAACTCAAGGGCATTGTTATGCATCCAAAAAGTGTATTAGAATTATACTAACCAGAAGATGGACTTAAATATGTCTTCGAGTGGTGTAGCTGTTCTTGGCAGGAAATCATCCTTAAGAAGAAAAAGTCACAGTACCATTGTTAAGTCGCATGGGAAACTAAAGAAAAACCAACCATATATATGATTATATCCACTATCCAGGTGTTTTTATGGCTTCAGGACTAAAATTTGAGTCTAATTATTTAAGCAAGATATATTGCTGCAAAGAAGAAACTTCTGAAGTTTGCAAATATGATCAGAGAACAGAAATGGAAAAATAATTTCTGCTAATGTGGACAAAATTTTGCTTAGATATCCAACTAATTCCTCATTTTTTTGTAAAAAAAGAAAAAGAAACAAGATATCCCAACAATTGCACTTCCCAATGGTTTAAGTTTAACTAATCAGTAGCTGCAATAATGAGTAAGATATTAGTTTATTCGTAATAAACCTGTATTCTGAGCATCATGTGATAAATTATCAGTAGCAAGTAAGCTATCAGCTCAATCAGAATTAACCTGTATTCTGAGAATGATGTGATAATTTTGTCATTAAAAATCACAAGTAATGGCGTGGGTGAAAGAGACAATAACTTTGTTAGAACAACCATTTCAATTAAGATTTGGCGTATTTTTCGGTCTATAAAGAATACGACAACCCATCCTCTGAGAGTGAAAAGGAAAAATGACCAACGAGAATCCTATCCTAAAGGAGAAGATGAAGAGTATGTGTTAGCTTTAGCAGCAGAGTCAAATGATTACGATATAAACAATGAGAAAAAGGACAACACTTAAACAATTTACTTTGGGTAAACGGAAGTCTACTGGTAGGAATTTCATAGGATACTCTTTTCTCATCGAGGGGATGTATCGAAGGGATGCAGCAAAGAACTGCTTTTGTCAGTAGGAATTGTAGAGTGGATAGAATATAAGCCTAATTGTTCTCTTTTAAATTGCTTCAGTACAACGGACCAGGGGTCTGCGGAGAAAGTGAAACACAATAGAGGAGTTGCTTCGCTGCATAAGATCCTCGAATCAACCACAACTACCATCAGCAGTTCATGGAGGTAGTGCAAAGCTAGTGAACTCCCAGTCAAAAAAAAAAAAAGAACAAGAAAGGAGAAAAAGAGGAGTCATTGCTAAGGAAATGCAACAACCACCCAAGTCATTGCATAGTAAATTCACCAGAAGCGCACTAAGATTATCCTCCCAAAAGATTTCCGCTAAATCAACTCAGTACATTATCTTATTCTATCACCATCCTAGTCCATCTCTCTATCTGAGTAGAAGCTACACGAGGATCACACATTAGAACAAATTCATTAAAAGAAGCTTTAGCTGAATCTATAATCTATTATGGGGTAGGCTCTTTGGATAGATCACCTTAAGACTATGAAAGCCATTCAACTAAGCAAGAAAATGGCTTCACATCTTTTGAAAGGGGATTTAATATATTCCAAATATGTAAGCATTCTCACCATGTGCGTATGCATCATAGAAAGATAGCATCTTTCGATTTAGATCCCATATATAATCTAAATATTATCTTAAAAATACAAAAGTCATATAATGTCAGCGCTCATTGACGTTAAAATTTTGAATTAGCTTTGACACTCACCTGCAATATGACTGAGTGTATTACATCAGCATACTTAACAGCCAAGTTGAGTGACATACATCTTGCTGGTGCAACTGCATAACACCTGACAAGATTCCTTGGAATTCCCCCTAACCTATCTTTATGATTCACCACAATTATTGTTAGCAAGGACACCACACCAGAACCCAAAGAATGCCCTGCAAAATAGTGGCACCATTTTTTAGTAATCCATACAATCACTCAAGTTTACATTGGTTTTGACTGGTTAAAACGCAACACAAATCCAAAAAGATAAAATTGTATTGAGATTGGAAATTGTAAATTTAGAAGAACTTAATCTAAGGGCTTGAAAAGTTTTGATCGAACATGTAATTTGAATTTCTTAAGTTGTAGTTTTTTCTTATAAACATGAAAATTTCATAATTTGTGAAAACTATCAAAGCTTCTCCAATTCTTATAAAATCTTATCAAATGAGCCAATCATAGTTCATAAAAAAAGGTTTCGAAATATCCTAACACGCTGAATTAATAGATCATATATCTACATGTTCTTTTTATAAATAAGTACTAGCAATTACATGTGATTACAAAGTTTCAAAAATACACATAATATTACAAAAATTCACTGGTCTAATAAATCGACAATAGTATTAACTAGATATTCTTTGATAAGATCCTCCCACCAACATGGGCTGTGGTGAAGTGGTAAGTACTCCTCATCCTTAACCAGAAGTCATGGGTTTGGGTCTCCCTGGTACGGAATCGTCGGGTCTCCATGGTACGAAATCACATTTGTTAGGGGGCGCTTTACCCCCAATGTAGAACTTCCCGGTGAGAATCTAGATTTACTCGGGCTCCAATATAGGTACCAGACACTGGGTGAAAAACCAAAAAAAAAATAAAATCTCCCACGTGACATGAACAATCTCTTCGTGTTGAGCATGAGTTTTATTTCACAAAATATAAAATTATGGTTATTTTGGGTAAATAAAAACTTATAGGAAGCTCTATACTCAAAAAAAAAATTGAAATCACAATTTGAAACTTCAAATAATACTTTCTGGAGGATTTGGGATTTGAAGGTCTATCAGAAACAAGTCTCTACCTCCAAGGTAATAATAAGGTCTGCATACACTAACTCTGAACCCACTTGTGAAATACTGGTGAAATTACACGGGCTATGCTGTTATTGATTTAAAGTTGAAATTGAAATTTTGTGCAAATCATATATATGTGTAGTTGAAATTTACCGGCAAATATCATTTTGTAGCACCTCCCATTGTCAATCCAAAGCTTCTTCAAAGTCTCGGACTCGTTATTCAAAACCCAAATAGCAGATTTCAACAACCCATGATGTACATACCCTCCATCAAACATTTGCTTCCCTAACCTATTATCCAACAAAACTTTATAATCACTTTCATTCAGCAAATTCAAACCTCGAATTGCCAGCACAATCTCCTGGTGTTCATGATCACAGTAAATCAAATACGGTGGCGCGTGGCCACAGGTTTGTTCATATGTGACCCGTTTAATGACCCAATCTGGGTTTAACCGGTACCCGCCTGGTGGCGGGAACTTGGGGTTATGAAGATTTGGTTCATATACAGCTAGAATTGTACGGCAGATGCGAGGAACTGGTTCGAATTCCTCGTAGGTTGCTTCTGGCCATGTTGCACTGTCGTCATTACCAATGTATGTGCAGCGCTTCCATGCCCAACGGAGGCAACCAACTACCAAAACACACTCAACTCCGCAAGAAACTGACATTAATGAGCTCAACTAATACACAATAACGTGCAATTGGTGCAAATAAAATTAATGGTCTAACACTATTCACTCTTCTATCAAAATAAAGAATGTAAAATTGTTTTCTTGATTCTTCAAGAAAAAGTTGGGGGAATCAATTATGATATATGAACTCAAACTAATACACAACAATGTACAATTGCTACAAGAACGACTCAATATAATCAGTGGTATTACCACTGAACCTAAAATTGTCCTGGATTGTTCAAGCGAAAGTTGGGGAAATAGGTATTCCACAAGAAACTGACATCAATTACCGATATGTAAGCTAAACTAATACACATCAATGCACAATTGCTCCGCGGACGGCTCAACAAAATTAGTAATATAACAATTGAACTCTTTCGATAAGGACAACCCAATAAATTAATACAACCCAATAAAATTAGAGGTATAACAGTTGAACTCTCTACCAGAAAAAAGTAAAAATTGTTTTCTGGATTCTTCAAGAGGAAATTGGGGAAACAACTGGAAGTTTTCACGTGGGTTTTCGTGAGGATTGACTAGGAAAAGAATATTGATTACGATTTTAGTAGATTGACAGAGACGTAGAAAAAAGTGGGAAAAATTAAAGTGTACAGTACACAGATGATTCTGGTTCTTGTCTTAATGTCCAAGTATGTGTTTATTCTCTAGGCTAGTTTGGTAAAAAAAAAAAAAAAAAAAATTAATTCTAAAATTAATTTTAATTATTTTATTTTACCGTAAAAATAAAATAACCATTCTGAAATAATGAATTTGAGAAAAATTTAGTTTCCCAATCGAACGACCCTTTATACTTGTAGTGAACAGATTGGTGGTCACCAACTGTTTCGGTTAGTCGAATAATAATTCAAGCAGTTGACTTGAAATAAGAAGAATATTTATGATTTAATTAGTGAAATATTAAAAAAACTAATAAATGATTTTGAGAGACACTCTTATGATACTACTAGTATTTGATGTCACTCTTAAGAGGTCTAGAAAAATATAGAGCAGGGGTAGAATTAATCAAAATTAGTTAATTGAAACTTTGAAAGTGAAGCGTTGGAGTAATTGATAAAATTGCTATCACGTGATCAGAAGATTGCTTGAATTGTGAGATGAGATTGCCTACAATAAATTCTTGTGGTCGAACTTTCCTCAAATCCTTCTTGTAACAGAAACTTAGTGCATCAGATTATCCTTTTTAATTAATTGAAACTTCGTTTCTAACTCAAGATACTTTTTAGTTAATTATGTTGGCTAGGATCCGTTCAAGGAAGTGGTCCTCATAAGAACTTTTTCCACGTTTAAGCCTCCAAACCGAAACATATAATTAATTAAAGAGCATCTTATATATTTAATTATGTTTGTATATGACTTCAGTTTTAAAGAAGTTATGTCCTACAAAATTTAAGTCTAATAGCTAAAAGGAAATAATTTACCACCAATTCATTTTTAAAAAAAATAAAAGAACAATTAATTTGAAGTGTAAAACGAATAATTTTATGATTGGCTAAGTCTTAAAAGTCCAAACCTATGGCCAATCACACAAGAGTTGACAAATACACATGCGGATGTCTTGTACAAATTGACTAGCTGGTCCTGCCTAGTTTGCTGAGTTGTATCTTATAAATGTGGGTGTTTCTTGTTCGATCCAACAACATGAATATCGTTGTAAGCAACGAAGACTAAGGTCAAGCGGACATAATTTTGTCGTATTAATATTAAATTAATGAAATTCGAGAATATTAAAATTTGTTGATAAGATATTGTACTTATTAAGCTTTTAGAAGTATTGTAGGTCAAATTTTGGGTCGTTCCACTCAAATTATGGGTCTATCTCCGAGGTCAACAACTACACTTCGTTCTTTATATAAAGCTATAACATTCAAAATTTTCGGGCTAAAAATTTGGATTGTTCTACATATGTAGTTAGATCTGAATCTAGAAAATTTGTATCTAGGTGTAACGATAATATCATAAATGTGGGAGAGTATTGGATATAAATTAAGGGCATAAGAAATTTCTAGCATGAAGTTGAGTTGAAAAGTCCTTTAACGGTTATGTTTTGTATAGGTTCATATAAAGGTCAACTTCAAACAAGTATTCCTCCTAGAATATGTAGTGTTATGTGATCCAAAACCTATCAATTTAAAGCTTTTTGAGTCTTCTTTCCAACGCCGCCAAATTCTTGTCAATCCGAGTCTCGAGTAAAAAAATTATGTGCGTTTTACTGAGGAATAGTCAATCCTATTTCCAGATGAAAATTTTCAATTTTTCTTTTCCTTTCATATTCTTGGAGGAGCATTTTCGTCCTTTCCTTGTGCCATAACGCCCAACATGTTAAAACCTTTCTTTTCATCAATTTCAGATGGTTTTCCATCCCTTAAAATTTTACTTCTTCCTCTCAAACTCAAACTTAAGAAATAAAGGAGAATTTGCTCAAGAATCATGCTTAGTTCCCTCCTTTCCTGTCACTAGTTTCTCTGATATTTGGAGGTATGTAAGACTACCATTTTCATGTAAATTTAATGTTCAATAAATTCAATTTTCAATATAAACTAGGGTTGAAGAAATTTCCATACTCATATTCCATAATTATAGGCACAAGTATATTCCTCAATACGTTTTTCGGGAAACAATTGCTCTTTATCTGATTTGCTCAAAACTATGTCAATTTATGTGATTTGTATGCCAGATCTAGTGGTTGCAGACTAGTTACTACGTCAATTGTTATAAATCCTCGAGTCTCGTGAATCTTACAGATATTTTTCTTTCATGAATTCCATAACTTAGACCCATATGATTTTCCAAAGTGGTGAGTTTGCATAAAGATTGAAATTTTCTTTGTTCCTGAATATGAATTATTTTTATTCTCCAACAAGAATGTTATGAATTATTCTTATCGTTACAATAACTTGATGACTTGAGACCCCTCATTACATGATATGAATATGATCCGTAACAAGGTTGTTTAAAATCATTTTATAATTTCCTCAAAAGCAATGTATGCCATGTACACCAATTACAACATAACGAACCATAAAATTACGTATCATACCTCTCCTATTTTGATAGTGTTAACTCATGAATATGAACCTATTACAGTTAACTCTCAATATGAGCCTAAAGTGGCTATACATAATTATGAGCCTAAAACGGCTAAACTATGAGCATGAGCCTAAAAAGGCTAAACTATGAACATGAGCGTATCAGGACTAACATTTTGATCAAGAACTAATCAGATGAATAAGATAAGGTCATGAGCATAAGGGAGTTAGTTCGCTAACCATGAAAGCATAGGTTTAAATGGCAAAATCTCGAAATTATGTTTGCCGACATAGGATAGAGATTATTTCATAAGTTGGATGATTTTTTTTTCGTGTGTCCCAAAAAGGGGCTAACCATGGATACTTGCTATCAAATTATATCATGTCATGTCCTATTCTCGAAAAGATATAGGATGGCTTAGCTAGTCGGGCTGAGATCAGACTCAATGCCCTCACATAGTGGTTTATGATGATTCACCCTGGGTTTTAGCCCTTAGAAATTTCTTGAGCTTTGAGGTCACTGTTCTTGTAACAACGAGCCATATAAGTCGTACGGTGTGGGTATGGGTCTAGGGACTCTAGTCGTATATTGGTCAGTGTGATGTTGGCCAAGTTCTGTCCTTGGTACGAGAAGACTCCATACGAGTCGTATGTTCATGTTACGAGAAGTATAGTTCCCGACCGTATGTTCTCCAGTGTCTAGCCTAGATGTCCTGCTTGGGGTATATGTATGAATTGAAGGATACTAGTGGTATGGTGATGGTACGAGTTAGGCCAGGTGGGTTGTATGTTGGATTGAATGTGGTGTCCAACTTTCTGAATAGTTACGGGTTGAGGGTACCACTCGTATGATATAGATACTAGTTGAGGGGTCCAATCGTACCCTCCTGCATTCTTTTTATAACTTTTAAGCTGAGGAAATTTTTGATATTTCCCACCCCAATCCCTTAAGACCCCACGTCTTATAACACTATTTGGTCCCTCATTCCACATTTTAGAAGATCAAAACACTCTCTAAAAACCTCTCAAGAAGCTTAGGCTAGGATTTCTTCAAGGTGGTCATCTAGAGGCTTAAGGATCAAAATCTCTCCGTGTATCTTTGTGACTAAGGCATATTACTCTTTCCTCATTGTTAGTTCAACTAAAAGCATATTTTCACAAAAGGTTTTCATGGTATTATTATGGGTTTATTTAGGGTTTTGAAGTAGATGTTGGGGGTTTGGTTGTTCATGGGTGGATAATGTTTTCCCATGTTTTTTCGTGTTATAATTATGGATTGAACATGTGGTTGCATGGGAATGGTTAATTGATACTTAGTTTTGGAAACTATATGCCCTTAACATGTCTGTGAAAATGCCAATTAGAATGATTTTGTCACATAATTTGACTATTCTAGAGACTTTTACATTACATAATATGGTAATGGAACCTAAAGTGGTTCGGTTGATTTCAAATGGTTTGGAAGGCCTTGGTGGCCATGGTTTGGGTCAATTAGAAATCTTATGGGGCACATGGGAATCCCCTAAGACTTGGCTAAATACTTGTAAGTTATAACCGGTATGACGATACCACTCCATAATGCCTTGGTAATTGACTCCTGGTAATCGATGGTTTGGTTATGTGCTAAATATTTTAATTGGGCAATATTGACGGGTTGTGATAGCTAACCGTGAAGGTGTGAGTCCCATGGACGGACACTAAAAACTCATGTTTGTCGCCATGAGGGTTGGTCATGGTGACCATATGTTTGTGGAGTACACAGGAATCCGCTAAGTTGTACTTGTATATATGTATCATGGTGGGCAAAGGGTACATGGGAATCCTCGGGCCCTATGATATCTCCGGTTTGTGTGGCTACACGTACTGGGGCCCGTTCAGGGGGTAATAATGGACCTATATATACCGTGGGTGGATTATGACGATAAAGCTACACAACCCATGTTAAAGGTTTTAAATGCATGCTAAACTCGATTTTCTTTTCTAACATGGTATATATGTGTATATGTATGTAATTGGATATGGTTATTTACTTCGGTTTTGAATAATGGCATGTAATGCCCCGAGTCTGGTATTCCAAATGCTACATGGTGCTTATGATCTCGAAAGACCACAAGCTAACCCTTTTCTGGTACATGTAACTGAGAACTGCATAATATACTATAAATGCGAAAAACTTGCCATAAGGTTAAATATCTGAAATACAACTGAAAACTGAATACTAACACAACTGTCTAAATTTCTAGTCTGAAAAGCCTCTAAACTGTCTGAACTGTGGAGTTGATGGGACAATCCCCCAACTAACTTCGTCTACTGAAATACTGAATCTATTGTAATACTGAAATAAGAGTATATCCTCGGATGATGAGGACTCACTGCTAAGCCTACTGCTGCTGACTAAATCTGAATTGCTAAGGATGCTCGGGAGCTCGTGTTTCTGAACCTATGGTATAAAACACCATAGCGCAAGAGAAAAATATGCGGCAGTACGTGAGAATATACTGGTATGCTAGATGAGGTAAGGCTAAATGCAAGGGCTCATATGCATGAACTAAAGCTGACTGAATAACATGAGTATACTAAATGATGAAACTATAGCTAAAATTGTAGTAAATTGAATACTGAGTTTAAATGACTAGATTACTGATAACTGGGTTTACTGATGACTGCTATCTGAATTTACTGATACTGAATTCTGAATACTGATTCACTAACATCTAATTTTGCTAACACTAGGATATTGAATAACTGAGTTTACTGATATTAATATCTAAGTTTTCTGATACTGATTGACTAGTGTCACCGTGACTAGAGTTTGGTGTTGGTTGATCTTAGCGATTTGAAGAAATAGTTTTCTTTGGGGAGAAAAGACATTTTTTTCGTCCGAACTTGTCCTTCAAACTCACTTTATCACTTAAACTAAACTTCTGTTTATTTACCCTCCATAACATCTTTAAAATGTATTATTAATTTCACCCTTCAAAACTGAATACCACTTTCACACCGGAGAGTGTGTTACACTCGTCCACACATCAGCGCCACATCAATGCCAGGCAAACAAAATATTTTTTTAAATATACATAAAATAAAAATAAATATATATAAATATTTTTTATATATATATAAAATATTTTTAAATATTTTAAATAAAACAATACAACACCCCCTCCCTTGCATCTTCTTCAAACCTGCAAATTATATACACATAGGATGAGAAACCATGAACAAGAAATTGGAGGAGGGGCCATGAACGGACTTAGCTCAAACTTCCTCCACTTCCACTTTCCTATCAATCCTCTCCAAACTCAGCAGCTCTGCTGCCAACTTTCAGCAACCGCCACCGCCGTCACCATCATGGCGGTTGCCACCACCAAAATTACACTAAAGAATTTCATAAAGATTCTTGAAAAAAGGTAAAATATGTATTAAATTGTATAAATATGTAAATTTAAGTACAACCCAATTCAAGAAACACTAAAAAGATTGAATTTTTGTAAAAAAAATTGATGAACAAGAACAATAACAATAGTCTTTATTTTGTCCATTGACGCAAAATTGACCCCCACATCCCTTGATTTCACCCGTGAACACCAGAAACAACATTCAAAATACTTCGTCCATCGCCGGAATTCACTATTCCGGAGAACCATGCTGCTAGCTTTTCAATGAATTCTTTTTCTTTATCAAATGAAAAATTAACTTGAATTAAATTGAGCAAATTCAAAAATGGACTAAATACAAGTACATAATCATAAAAACACATCAATACACAAAATCTCAAATTCAAATTCATTCATTAACCAAAACCCAAAATTCCAAAACTCTCAAATTTTCAATCTTCTACTCAAAATGTCTACAAAAATGGCATAAACAGTCCCAAATTCAGAAATGACATAGATGATATTCGCATGACATGAAATTCTTGATCAAGAACCAAACTTGTTCATCCATCTTGAAGCCTTTTTTATTGTCAAAAAATGAAATTTTGAATCAATTAGGACTTGATAGGAAGGGGATTACGAAGAAACGGGATGGAGGTATGAAGAAGATGAAGAAATGGAGTGTTGGTGTGTGGTAGGGGTGGGGGTGGGGATGGGGAAGGGGAGTGATGAAGAAGATAAAATTGTCGTCATGAAGAAGACATGCCCTTTCTTGATTTTCTTTTAATTTTAGCAATAAAGTAGCCCCTTTTAAATAACAATAGCAATAAAGTGGCTCTTTTTTTTAAAGAAAAAAATTCACTCATTTTTTTTCCACGTCAACCATTGGGGTGAATTTAATTCACTTGAAACTTGAAATGGAGTGTTGGTGTGTGGTAGGGGTGGGGGTGGGGATGGGGAAGGGGAGTGATGAAGAAGATAAAATTGTCGTCATGAAGAAGATATGCCCTTTCTTGATTTTCTTTTAATTTTAGCAATAAAGTAGCCCCTTTTAAATAACAATAGCAATAAAGTGGCTCTTTTTTTAAAAGAAAAAAATTCACTCATTTTTTTTCCACGTCAGCCATTGGGGTGAATTTAATTCACTTGAAAGTTGTTAAGGGAGGTAAATAAACGAAAATTAAGTTTAAGTGCTAAAGTGAGTTTGGAGGACAAGTTCAGAGGGAGGGGGAATGTCTTTTCTCTTTTTGGGGATATATAATATAGAAAACATCATTGGTTGAACCAGTTTAGTATAAATCATGCTTTGTTTGGTTTGCACATTTTCCTTATAGCCATGATAATCATTTGAGGAAGAATTAACCCAAGGGGGAGATATTGTAACATTCAGAACTTTCGGGCTAAAAATTTGGACTGTTCTAAATATGTAGTAAGACCCGAATCTAGAAAATTTGTATCTAGGTATAACGATAATATCGTAAGTGTAGGAAGGTATTGGATATAAATTAAGGGCATAAGAAATCTTTAGCGTGAATTTGAGTTGAAAGGTCCTTTAACAGTTATGTTTTTGTATAGGTTCATATCAGGGTCAACTTTAAAAAAGTATTTCTCCTAGAATATGCAGTGTTACGTGACCCAAAATCTATCAATCTAAAGATTTTTTTAGTCTTTTTTCCAACACTGTCAAATTCTTGTCAATCTGAGTCTCGAGTAAAATTTATGTGCGTTTTACTAAGGAATAGACAGATCAACCCTATTTCAGATGAAAATTTTCCAATTTTTCTTTTCCTTTCATATTCTTGGAGGGGCATTTTCGTCCTTTCCTCATGTCATAACCCCCAACACGTTTTAAAATCCTTCTTTTCATAAGTTTCAGATGGGTTTTCGATCCTTGAAACTTTTCTTCTTCCTCTCAAACTCAAGTTTAAGAAATAAAGGAGAATTTGCACAAGAATCAAGCTTAGTTCCCTTCTTTTCTGTCACTAGTTTCTCTAACATTTGGAGGTATGTGATACTTCAATTTTTATTTAAATTTCATGCCCAATAAATTCAATTTTCAATATAAACTAGGGTTGATGAAATCTCCATACTCATATTACACAATTATATGCACAAGTATATTCCTCAATAAATTTTTGAAAAATAATTATTTTTTGTTTGATTTGCTCAAAATTATGCCAATTTATGTGATCTTTGTGCCAGATTTAGTGGTTGAAGACTAGTTACTACTGTCACACCCCTTTTTATCGCCGCTGGCGGGTCGAGTCGAAGGGTTTTTCCAATTAAAGTGACGGTATTGAATAGGGATTAAATTATTTACAGAGTCGCCACTTGGAATTGAATTTTGGTGTTCCAAGTCACCTTTTTTCTTGAATCCCTAATCAAACGGAAATGACTCATATTTGGTCTGCGAAAACAGAAAGTAGGTAAGGAATTCTGTTGATCGAGGGGAAGGTGTGAGGCACCCCTCGAATCCCGTGGTTCTAGAACGGTCGCTTTTATTGACTTATCTTAACTCAAACTATTTTGATAAATTATGTTAAAGTCTAAAATTGCTCATTTTTATTTATATGAAAAACTTGTCTATTATTTTATATTGCATAAATCGGTGAAAGTTAATTTTAGAAAAAATATTTTTGCTAAGGTACATTTTTACAACCTTTAATTTTAAAATATCTCGAAAAAGATGCGTACGCCGTGTTCTTAATCGACATAAAAATTTTAAACGAATAATGTGATATAATATATAACAAGGACATAACTTTAATTTTTCCTTAATTATTGTTAGTGGAAGAATAGTAAAATCTTCTCCGTAAGACTGTTTAGATTTAATTTATATTTTTATCAAAGGATATAGCCATACACAAAAACTTTGTAATTATGAAATAAATTAAGGAACGTAATTGCAGGAGTGACAAGAGTATAGTTAATTATAATGGCAAAAGAATTGATGAACTTTTAACTAATGGATATTTAATTTAAAAATATAATAGAAGACACGGCCGACACATATTAGATATACCTAAATTGATTTAACATCAAATTAACATGTTTAGAATTATTAGAACTCTATCAAGATGACCTTTCTAAATTGCTTATAAGCCATAAGAACAAAACAATACTTTTAACACACAAATAAGTTTCAACTTAATAAAACATAACCGAAAAAAAATAAAAAATTCACTATCACGTTAATTCTTAAATATTCAAACCTTGAGCCTAACCATTATTCTAACATTTAATACTAAAATGCTAAATATGTTTATTTTACCTTAATTTAAAACTCAAAATATGATTTTTTTTTTAGACAGTAAATTATTTATTCAAAATCCATAAACAAACAACCTATACTCTTAACATGATGTGTATTTCATTTTTGATTTTTACATGCATGCATGCATGAATCATTGATTATAGTCTATGACATAACTACATATTAATTTATTGCATGTCAACTAACACAATTTTACATATTAAAACACCAACAACTTTTAATAATTATCTCATTTAAAATTTAAAACCAATCTAATCAATCGTAAATTTCTTTTTTCTTGTGTCCGTTTTTAGTGTTGTATCCCCATATATATATATATATATATATATATATATATATATATATATATATATATATATATTTTTAAGGTGCATTATTGCATCCTTGAATTTTAAAATATCTCAAAAAGATGTGTACGCCACATTCTTAATTGAGACGAATATTTTAAACATGTCTAAAATTTATCTAACATTAAAGGCATTGATTAGTCTACTCAAAGTACTATTTAACTTTAATAATATCCTTAAACAATATTTAATTGAGGTAATTAATTGATTTAATAAAGGAATAAAAGTTCCACAGCCACCTTCCTTGACTAAAATCTTGAACGAGTAAGTGGAGTACAAGGCCCTATTTTCATTTTTTGGTATAACTGGATCCACTTGTCTAGATATGCTATTACAGAAAAATATTGGTAGGTTGAACTTTTCGCCATGGACATAGAGCAAGGGCATGTCAAATGCAATGAAGTTTCCACAGGTTTAATTGAAATGAAGACCATACGAATGTTCAATCGTTTAATATTATTAACTCTTTTTAAAAAAATAAAATAAAAATAAAAAAAATAAAAAAATATATCATTCGAAATACGAAACCAACCTAATCAACATTATTTCAAACTAACAAACAAATCATAAACAAAGACATGAGCACCAACTACAATAATAATAATAAATTAGGTACACAAAATAACATAAAAAGTCATTCTAATAACTTCATTCATGATTCCATTTACAACCTTTTCAAAAAAAATATGAATAAAGGAATCAAACAGAAACCTGTGTAGTAGAATAGAAACAAGAATGCCTTCACCGGAAAACTCAAACGGAACCCGAAATTTAACTCAAATCGTCCCTCTCTCCTTTTTATTTTCCTGCTTTCTTTTCTTTTCTAAATTTTCTATATCTTTGTTTCTAGTTTTTCTCTTGTTTTTCTTTGGTTTTGGGTTTTTTGTTTCCGTTTTTTCTTTTTTTTTTCTTTTTCTTGTCCGTGTGTTAATATAGTGCAGGTGTATGTGCAGTTTTTTTAGATGTGGTGGAAACGTGGTGTGTGTGTGCATGGGACGTGGGGAAATTTGTTTTTTTTTTTATTTTTTTTAATTATATATATATATATATTTAAATTATAAAAATAACAAAAAATAATAAATAAATAAACAAGATTACACATAAAATAATAATAATAATAATTAATTAATTTTATATTAAAGACAAAAATAAATTATATAATTAAGGTAGTATAAAAACTACTAATTTATTCATTTAAATTTTTTTATTTTTTTTTAAATAGGAATAAAATAAAATAATATCCTAAAATGAACTTCATTTAAAAACATAAAATAATAGTCAAAATAATGTATGATTAAATATAAATATAAATATTTAATGTTAATAAACAAGTTAAAATTTAGGGAGGATAAAAAATCACGTGTCTACATTTTTGCCCCTCTTTGTGTGAAATCTCGAAGAGTTTTCATACAAAGAAGTAGACAAGATACGATTTTTGACCCTCCAATTATTTGAAAGGTAAGAAATAAAAATAGAAATAAAAAGAAAAATATGACCGAGTCCTGTTTTTGGACATCCTACCTATCCCGGGTTATAAGGGAATCAGGTTATGAGTAGTTCAAAAGGTAATTTGGTGAGAGAAAAGGTTAAAGTTGAGTGAGATTCCGTCGAGTTTCCGGTTGACAACTTCTGCTTTTACATTCAACTGACCTATTCTTCAGGCGGGCTCCTGAACTTTCTTTTCTTCACCCTGTTCTTCAGGCGGGCTCCTGAACTTTCTTTTCTTCACCCTGTTCTTCAGGCGGGCTCCTGAACTTTCTCTTTCTTCACCCTGTTCTTCAGGAGGGCTCCTGGACTTATAATTTCTTCACCCTGTTCTTCAGGCGGGCTCCTGAACTTTCTTTTTTCTTCACCCTGTTCTTCAGGCGGGCTCCTGGATTTATAATTTCTTCACCCTGTTCTTCAGGCGGGCTCCTGAACTTTCTTTTTCCTCACCCTATTCTTCAGGCGGGCTCCTGGACTTACAATTCTTTACCCTGTTCTTCAGGCGGGCTCCTGACTTGCAACTTTCACCCTGTTCTTCAGGCGGGTTCCTGACTTGCAACTTTTTCACCCTGTTCTTCAGGTAGGCTCTTGGGCTTACAATTCTTCACCCTGTTCTTCAAACGGGCACCTGACTTGCAACTTTTCACCCTGTTCTTCAAACGGGCACCTGACTTGCAACTTTTTCACCCTGTTCTTTAAACGGGCACCTGACTTGCAACTTTTTCACCCTGTTCTTCAGGCGGGTTCCGAGATCTTGTATCGGATGTTGTGATCATGCTTCTTGCATTGAATGAAGTGTGAAATTGCATCCTTTATCTGAAAATAATCATTTCATCTCTGTTTCAAGCAAACAAAAATTGTGAGTTTTAAAACATATGGTGGTTAGTTTGTGGCATTTGGCTTTTGAGGTGGCCGCTCTCGCGCTTTCCATGCTCAACTCTTTTTCAATCCATGATAATCTTCTTTGAATTGTCATATTTCTGACTCAGAATTCTGACTACTGAGATCCTCAACTCAAATCATATTTCTGTTGTATGATGCTTCTGAATTTAGCTTCCAATACATCCCTTAAATTTCCTCAAGTTTTAAAATGGTCAAATCAGAATCATCTTGAGTACTTTACTTTTACTTTGAAATGTTGTCTTTGTACATCGACCTTTTGTCTTGCTTTGTACCCTTAAAGGAGTTGGTAGCGAGTTTGGAGACTTTTCTCACTTGACCTGACGTGAATTGACTCAAAAGATGACAAAAATTTTTGTTTGATAACAAAGACACAAAAATCAAAAATAAAACAAAATAAATAGATATATTTTTTTTTTCAAAACAAGGAGAAAACTTATCTGAATGTGGAAGTTGATTCTGGTGATTATGACATGCATTTTGAATAAAACAACCAGATCTACCCATACCAATCATTACAACTTTTGTTCACATATTGAGCTTGAAATTAAGCCAATCTTGAATTTGTTCCTTCTTGATAACAAACTTTCTTAAACTAGTGGCACCTCAATGGGTTTTGCCGACGAGTCTATCTCCTTTTATTCCTGCCTTAGCTCACAGTCGTCTTACGGTGCCCGAAAGGGTTTTCACCAATAAGACTCTCTCGTTTTCATTTTTTCATCACACTTTTTTTTTAAACACCCAAAATATGAAATATCATGCACTCATAATATGTTTAGCCTTGACATTCTCAAAGATTAATCCGAAGGTCTTTCTTTGGTTGTAACTTGGCTTTTGGATAGGGTTAGAAAGAAAGGTAGGCATGAGGCTCAAAAAATTTACAACATTGGGTGAAACATACCACTTTTGGAATCTATCCTTTTAAGAAAATAAATTTTTGCCCCAGTTTTATTTCATTCTGGGTAATTTGAATTTTCTTCTGGTTAGACCGAACCCCGGAGTAGGGCTGCCTACGTATCTTGTCATAGCAAGAATCAGGTCAAACGTAGTTCATGAAAAATCATTCTTTTTTTTTTTTTTTGAGATTCCAAAAGAGGGGTTCGAAAAAAAAAAAAGCTCAAAGGGGTATGCAAAGGTTTATATATCATTTAGATAGTAGAACAAAATGCCTTCATCATTTCAATCTTTAAAAATATAAGTACAAAACATACATAACATAATTGTACATGAATATCATACATAATATCTTTTAACTGCATCAGCATTGACCGGCATTCCTTCCATTTTTCCTTCCACATCGGTCAGATATAACGCGCCACTAGGTAACACTTTCTTTACCATGAATGGCCCATGCCAATTAGGAGAAAATTTGCCTTTGGCTTCAATCTGATGAGGAAGGATGCGTCTTAGTACTAACTGACCAACTTCAAAATGTCTGTGACGCACCTTTTTATTATATGCTCGTGCCATTCTCTTCTGATATAGCTGTCCATGACATACTGACGTCAATCTTTTTTCATCAATCAAACTTAATTGCTCCAAACGATTCTTGACCCATTGGTCTTCATCAATTTCAACTTCCACAACTACTCGAAGAGATGGAATCTCAATCTCTGCAGTTATAACTGCTTCAGTTCCATACACTAATAAGTAAGAAGTTGCACCAATTGAAGTCCGAATTGTAGTACGATAACCCAACAAAGCAAAAGGTAACTTTTCATGCCATTGTCGGGAACTTTGCACCATCTTACGGAGTATTTTATTTAAGTTCTTGTTGGCAGCTTCCACAGCTCCATTCGCCTTTGGACGATAAGGAGTTGAATTTCGATGCATAGTCTTAAATTGCTGGCACACTTCTCGCATCAGATGGCTATTGAGATTCGCGGCATTATCCGTGACAATTATCTTTGGAATGCCGAAACGACAAATGATGTTGGAGTGAATAAAATCAACCACAACTTTCTTAGTCACTGACTTGAAAGTCACTGCTTCTACCCATTTCGTGAAATAATCAATGGTTACCAAGATGAACCTATGTCCATTCGAGGCTTTTGGTTCAATTAGTCCAATTACGTCCATTTCCCAAGCCATAAAAGGCCATGGAGCAGTCATTGTGAGCAACTCGGATGGAGGGGAATGTATCAAGTCTCCATGTACCTGGCATTCATGACATTTACGAACGAAATTGATGGAATCTCGCTCCATGGTGAGCCAATAGTAACCTGCTCGGAGTATTTTCTTTGCCAAAACATACCCACTCATGTGTGGTCCACAAATCCCAGAATGCACTTCAGTCATGATTTTTGAAGCTTCTTTAGCATTTACACACCTCAAAAGTCCCAAATCAGGAGTCCTCTTATACAAGATTCCTCCACTTAAGAAAAATCCACTGGACAAACGTCGAATGGTTCTCTTTTGATTACCATCAGCATGTACAGGATACTTCCCAGTCTGAATATATTCTTTGATTCATAGAACCAAGGCTCCCCATCAAATTCTTCTTCAACCACATTACAATATGCATGTTGATCATGAATCTGTATATGCAAAGGGTCAATATAAGTTTTATCGGGATGTTGAAGCATCGAAGATAAGGTCGCCAAAGCATCAGCAATCTCATTATGAGCTCTGGGAATGTGTTTGAACTTTACTAATACAAATCGTTGACAAAGATCTTGCAAACAACTTCTATATGGTAGGAGTTTCACATCACGAGTCTCCCAATCTCCTTGGATTTGGTGGACTAATAAATCTGAATCTCCTAATACCAATAATTCTTGGACCCCCATGTCAATGGCTAATCTCAATCCCAGAATGCAAGCTTCGTATTCTGCCATATTATTGGTACAGTAGAATCGAAGTTGGGCTGTTATGGGATAATATTGTCCTGATTCAGAAATATGAACCGCTCCTATCTCCACTCCTTTTATATTAGCAGCTCCATCAAAGAACAACTTCCAGCCTAAATGACAATCTTCTGAAACAAACTCATCAGCATACAATACCTCTTCATCTGAAAAATAAGTCTTCAATGGCTCATACTCCTCATCAATAGGATTTTCAGCCAAATGATCCGCCAAGGCTTGAGCTTTTATTGTAGTTCATGTCACATAAACAATATCAAACTCTGTAAGCAACATCTGCCATTTCGCGAGTCTGCCTGTGGGCATAGGCTTCTGAAAGATATACTTTAAAGGATCCATACGAGATATGAGGTAAGTAGTATAAGATAACAAATAATGTTTCAACTTTTGGGCTACCCAAGTTAAGGCGCAGCACGTTTTCTCAAGAAGAGTGTACTTAGCCTCATAAGTGGTAATCTTTTTGCTGAGGTAGTAGATGGCTTGTTCTTTTCTTCCTGTGACATTATGTTGACCCAATACACAACCAAAAGAATTATCTAAAACAGACATGTACAATATCAAAGGTCGGCCTGGCTCTGGAGGAACCAAAATAGGCGGATTCGACAAGTGTCTCTTAATTCTGTCAAATGCCTCTTGACATTCTTCAGTCCATTCAACTTTTACATTCTTCTTCAACAACTTGAATATTGGCTCACAAGTTGTCGTAAGCTGAGCAATGAATCTACTGATATAATTCAACCTTCCAAGTATACTCATCACCTCCGTTTTATTTTTTGGTGGAGGTAAATCTTAGATAGCTTTTATTTTTGAAGGATCTAAGTCAATGCCACGTCGACTGACTATAAAACCCAAAAGTTTTCCTGACGGAACTCCGAATACACATTTTGCTGGATTAAGTTTGAGATCATACCTCCAAAGCCTTTCAAAGAATTTTCTCAAATCTTTAATATGATCAGATTGCTCTCTCGACTTAATGATCACATCATCCACATAAACTTCAATTTCTTTGTGCATCATGTCATGAAACATTGTGGTCATCGCCCTCATGTAAGTTGCCCCAGCATTCTTTAATCCAAAAGGCATAACTCTATAACAATATGTTCCCCATAGAGTAATAAATGATGTCTTTTCCGCATCTTCTGGATCCATAATGATCTGGTGATACCCCTCATAACAATCCACAAAATAAGCAAGATCATGTTTGGCACAATTGTCCAATAAAATATGAATATTAGGAAGTGGAAAATTATCTTTCGGACTTGCTTTGTTTAAATCGCAATAATCAACACACATCCGAACTTTACCGTCCTTCTTTGGAACAGGGACAATATTTGCCAACCAAGTAGGATACTGGGCCACTCGAATGACTTTAGCCTCAAGTTGCTTCGTGATTTCCTCTTTAATTTTTACACTCATGTCAGTTTTGAACTTTCTCATCTTCTGCTTGACAGGAGGAAAAACAGGATCAATTGGCAATTTGTGAACTACCAAATCAGTGCTTAAACATTGCATATCATCATAAGACCACGCGAAGATATCTTTATACTCATGCAAAGCTTCAATTATAGCTTTCTTTTGTTGTGGTTGAACATGTACACTTATCTTAGTCTCCCTAATATTTTCAAAATCTCCTAAATTGATCGCCTTAGTTTCTTCCAAATTGGGATTTGTCTTATTTTCAAACTGTTTGAAATCTTCACCTATATCCTCAAATGTTTCTCCTTCATCGTATTCAACCTCCTTATTCATTATTTCAAAATTAGATTGGGTTTTTAAATTTGGTGAACAATTCTTCATGCATGTCATATCATTAGAATCGGCATAGAAAGAACTGTATGATAGAAAATAAATAAATAAAATTAGACTTAAAATAAAACAAAGGGAAACTGCACTTAATTAGAAACATAGATAGAACGAGTTTTAAACTAACATACCAAATCTAAAGTTCTGAATTATAATCCTAGGATAATTTAAATTACAGAAGTAAAAACAAGCAAACTACTAAGACTGTAAGAAAACAAACAAACTACTAAGACTGTAAGAAAACAAACAAACTACCAAGACTCTTTTATAATAGGGAGAGGAGTGGCCTCCCAATTGTTAAGCTGGACATCAGGGCCGAAAAACTACACATCTGCATTACTGGTACCTTCCCCAATTTCAACCATATCAGCTTCAATGAACATATTCTGAAAAAAATCAATCAACTCTGTACCATCATCATTCATTGATTCTGCAGCAAGTAACTTGGAGGATCCTATATCACTGAATTTTATAAAAGACTCATGAAGTGGCGGTATCGGCTTGGTAAGTGACCATGACTCTTTCTTACACTTTTTAGCCTTCTTTATATCTTCAGCAGTAGGCTTGTATCCCAAACCAAAAGTACCAAAGTTCTCATAAAGTTTTACTGGATGAACTATGCCTTGCAAAAACATCCCTAGACCTTTTCCTGGTTCGAAACCATGTTTCAACATTTCATTCACTACCATAACAGATGTAGAGGACAATTGTGGTCTTGCGATGAGATTCCCCTCGAGGATATGCTCAACAGCCACTACCTCAGAAGCTTGATGGATTAACACATTGGCAGTATTTGCTTCGATGGAAGAAACAAATAGTCTTTGTACATTGATAAATCTCCTTTACCATGAACCACTATCTCTTGCCTGTCACATTCGAATTTGACCATTTGATGCAACGTTGATGCGACTGCTTTAGCCCTATGAATCCATGGCCTTCCCAATAACATATTGTATGAAGCATCAATGTTCAGTACTTGAAAATCCATAGAAAAATCCACAGGCCCAATTGTCAATATGAGTTCTATTTCACCAATGGCATCAGTTTTCGACCCGTCAAATTCTTTGACACACACATTGTTAGATCGGATTCTTTCTCCATTAACATTCAACTTTTGTAAAGTTGACATAGGACAAATGTTAGCGCCTGATCCTCCATCAATTAACACTCGAGTGATGATGGAATGTTCGCATTTCACAGAAATGTACAGACCTTTGTTATGTTTCGTACCTTCTATAGGCAATTCATCGTCTGAAAAAGTAATTTTGTTTGTTTCAATGATTCTTCCAACAACTTTTTCCAGCTGATTTACTTTAATCTCACTAGGAACACATGCTTCATTAAGAATCTTCATTACAACCTTGCGGTGTTCTTCTGAATGTATCAATAAGGACAACAAAGAAATCTGTGCCGGTGTCTTTTTCAACTGTTCTATAACAGAATATTCTGGCAATTTCATTTTCTTTAAGAATTCTTCAGCTTCTTCATCAGTGACAGGCTTCTTGACTGTCATTCGTTCTTCATCACCTTGTTTATTCTTTCTTAACTCTACTGGAGCATAACATCTTCCAGATCGAGTTAATCCCCCTACTTTATCTACCTCTTCAGTCACTTCTTTCCCTTTGTGCATCACCACAACGCGATCATAATTCCAAGGAACAGCCTTGGTATCGACCATAGGCAGCTGTGACACTGGTTTGATAACAATAGGAGCTATAGGAGCTCCTTTTATGATTAAAAGAGGCATATTGGCTCTTCCAGGAATAATGAGTTTCGATTTTATTTGACTTGACCTAATATTTTCTGAAATCTCTTTCCCCATTGCCAAGGGATCATTCGATGATTCGGGTTTTGCTATCACCATCTCTGCTTCTGCAAGCTTTTCTTTCGTTAAATCTACAACATTTGCCGATTTTTCCAAATCAGTTTTAATTTTAATGATCGGCTTAAAGGGAATCGTAACATCTTCACCACCGAGTATCACATCGAGCATGTTTGTTTCATTATGATCTGGCAACGGATTTTAATTGACATTTGGAGTGCCTGGACTTTCTACCATGATCTGTTGGGTATCAATCAACTCTTGAATGGCTCTTTTCAGATGCCAACATTTCTCTGTGTCGTGCCCTGGAGCATCAGAACAGTATTCACATCTTCTAGAATAGTCCAAATTCTTCGGAGGAGGATTCGGGATCCTTCTCTCAATTGGGTTTAGAACATTCATTTTTCTCAGCCTATGAAATAAACTGGTGTAAGATATTTCAATAGGAGTGAAATTATCTTTTACCATGTTATCCCTTTTGAATTTTGCTCCAGGCCGAAAATTAGACCTCGGAGGGCCTCTTTGAACTTGCGGGGCCATTGGACGATTTTGGATTGCTGGTGCACGCCACTGCGGGTAAGAAGGACTTCGAGCATATGGTTGTGTATTGTAAATAGGATATTGGGGAGATGGAACAAAATATAATGGATTCTGTGCATATGGTTGACGCGCACCTCTCCAATTTTGTCGTGGACCTGTCATGACCGTTGCTACATCCTCTTTTCTTTTCTTTCCCCCAAAACTTCCTGTACCACTTTGAATTGCCTGTGTTGTTGCTTTCAAAGCGGCCTGGCTGATGATCTTTCCTGATTTGATTCCGTTTTCCACCATCTCTCCAACTTTGATAACTTCTGCAAATGTGCTTCCGATAGTAGAAAGCAAATGATGGAAATAATCAGGTTCTTGTGCTTGCAGAAAAATATCAATCATTTTAGATTCTTTTATCAATGGTCTAACTCTTGAAGCCTGCTCTCTCCATCTGACGGCATATTCTCGAAAACTTTCAGTCATTTTTTTCTCATGTTGGCAAGCGTAGTGCGATCTGGCACTATCTCAATGTTATACTGAAATTGTTGAACGAAATCTCGAGCCATGTCGTCCCACACGTGCCAACGGGAAATGTCTTGGTCAATGAACCATTCAGAAGCTATCCCTGTAAGGCTTTCTCCAAAGTACGCCATCAATAATTCTTCTTTTCCTCCTGCTCCCCTTAATTGATTGCACAACTTTTTCAAATGAGCTACAGGATCGCCGTGTCCTTCATATTTGTCAAATTTTGGCATTTTGAACCCTATCGGTAAATGGACATCAGGAAACATACATAAATCCTTGTACGAAACACTTTTGGGTCCACCTACTCCTTGCATATTTCTCATACTTTGTTCCAGGCTTCTAACTTTTCTAGCCATCTCCTCCTGTTCCTCATTCTTAGCAATCTTCTCAATCACGATAGGAGTATCACGTTGATGAACATGATAATGTGGATTTTGTGACTTGAAAGTCATTTCAGGAGGATATAACATATCATGATTTGGTTTTCCCATATTCTTTGGTATTGTCGGTTGAATACCCGCAGTAGCTGGCGCTACAGAAGCAAAAAGTGAGTTATTTGCGACAGATGGATTTGGTGGGCGCACGGTAGAAGTACCCGCAACTCCAGACATATTAGCAAATGGGCCAAATCCTGGTGGGTAAAATGGATCACTAGTTTGAGCTGGGTCAGAATTTGGATCATTTGAAGTTGAAAGTCCAGGGATGGAAGCAGGCGGGGCTTGTCCACTCAACCAAGCTTGGTACATCTCCGCCATTTGTTGTTTTAATGCCTTTATTTCTTCCACTGAAGTTACTTTCTGCGAAATCAACTGATTCTGCTCTTCTTCACTATCAGACCCTATATCTTCTCTGCGGATCATTCTTCTTTTACCCTTGTATCTGGTGTTATACGGATGTGTTGCCAGTTTAAACCACAAACCAACCACCAATTATTTTATCTTTCTGTGAACAAGTAGCAAACGGGTGAGTGTTATGTAGTTAACACATTATAATGCCACGTTATATGTCATGTTTCTATATGCATTTCCCAACCTATCATGGAAGCTTTGTGTTTCATCCCGGCTTTTCTAGGCATATTTTCAAAAATTATGATCGAACCCTTTGGAGGGTTGCCTACGTATCATGTCAAGACATGAATCAGATCTTGCGTAGTTCGGGTGGAATTTAACAACAATTTTTTATTATTATTATTATTAAAGAAAATAAATAAAGTAAGTGAAGTAAAACATATGTAATATATATAGAAATAAACGGTCAACTTCATTACATTCTACGATAAATGAACTGACCCAACTCCTAAAATAAAACCTACTAACTTACATCTGAAAACTAAAAGACATAATATCTAAACAATTTTTTTTAAACTGAAAATAAATAAAAAAAACTATGACAAAGAAAACGACGATCCTTTCAAGGAGATTTTGATTTAATATGTCCTCCCAAACTCAAATATATGTCCTCCAATGAAGCAGTGAGTCGCTGTGCGAAAGCGGGTACTTGTGCTAAAAAATCCTCACAATCCAACTGCTGATAATCTAAACCCATTCAAGCAGTATCCTGCGCTACACGGTGGACCTTCCCTCGAAGAGAACTGAAAGCCTGATCCCATTCCTGGGCCTGTCGATCTCGAAAATCAACCATCTCTCTTGCACGTTTTTCACGAGCAGAAACAACCTCCAACTGTTCTCGCAATATTCCTTTTTCACGAATCCATTGAGATCTCTCTCGATCAAATTCTTCTTGCATATTCTTTTCAACTTCTTGAAGTTGTTGTCGGCGAGATGCAGCAAGTTCTGCAACGTGTGACCCCTTAGTGGTAGCAAACTTGATTTGTCCCCGAAGTGCAACCTCAATAGCTGCTGATTTAGCTTTCTCTTCAGAGAATTCCCTTTGTTGTTCGTCTATTTTTGCCCTGACACGCTCTAATTCTTTTCTCAAAGCTTGGTTGGCTTCATGGTGATCTCGCATGGCTCTTTCAATTCCTATCCTGATTGCAGCTTCCTGATCTATAGGTCCCTTGACCGATTTTTCTGGTCTGACTTGAGGACTCGACTGTTCTTCAAACCATTTCTGGTAATCTGGGTGCACTTCTCCTTTCTCGCGCTCTATGACCATCGTTTCAACTCCCATAGTACGGTGACCCTCCCAAATCTACTGGGCCAAATCTTCTGGAAGTGAAATCTCTGGTCTGACCTCAAATACGAACTCTGTCATGTCTTCCGTTACGGGAATTATTTGACGCCTGCCTAGCTGACGTAGAACTCTCAATGGAACATACGGTTGAACACCTTTAATACCCATTAGTAACAAGAACGGACGAATGACAGAACTGAATATGACTTGCCTTCAAGGGAACCAATGGAGATTCCAAGTGAGTTTATCGGTTGTCAAAGAATGAAAAAGTTTAACCCAATCTTCGATTTCTTTTGGACATTTATATTTTTCCATCCTTTCCTCGTAATCGTTGATTCGATTAAATCGCTCAGGATTGAATCTTGTCAATGTAGGACGTTGATAAAGATGCTCTACAATCCACATCTGTAACAAGATATTACATCCCTCGAAAAAACTTTTTCCTTTCTGGCAAACAGTCAGAGCACGGTAAATATCAGCTAGGATCATTGGTATCATAGTGTAATCTTTCTTAATCAGTATCTGTACCACTCCCGCTAAACGAATATTAATTTTTTCTTCTCTTCTTGGGAAGACCATAGTGCCCAAAAAGGCTACCATGAATGCAAATCGTCTATGAACTTTCCAAGTCTCAAAACTTCCTTTATTACAAAGTTCTTTACCGTACTTCTGAAACCCTTCTTGCTTTCCATATCTGTCATATAAAAACTGCAAGGAAACCCAACCTTTTTTCATTGACTCTTCTTTTGTGTTTCTTATGTTCATGAGCTTGCGAAATTTGTTTATAGAAATAGGTCTTGGGGCTATAAGTTTCTTCCGATGCATATCACCATATCCAACATAGCCTGCAATCTCTTCTAAAGTAGGTGTCAACCCAAAATCTGAAAAGCGGAATACATTATTCTTTGGGTCCCAGAAATTCAGTAATGCGTCAATCACCTCCCTATTAGGGTTGATCATCATGATACTGGTCAAAAAACCCAAATACTTATGTATTTCGCCATAATCAAACGTATCCATAGCATTCCACCATAACCAAAGTTGCAGAGGGGTACAATCCACAACCTGAAGCAGTATATTCCCATCTCTCTTTCTCTTTGGACGCTCTCCACGAACAGGGGGGACATTTTATACCTATTGAAAGGATCATAAAATAATAAATATCTAGACTTAGACAAAACTGAATTTATTAATTTTGAAAAGAATTTATAATTTAACTTGTAAAACTTAGTGCGACCATTATTTAAACTTAGTTACAAAGAATAATCTCATCAAAAAATTAAAGTGAGAGAAACAAGATTGATAATATATATATATATATATATATTTTTTATTTTTGTTATTATTATTATTATTATTTATTATTTTTTTTTTTGACTCTATCAAAAACTTTGCTATAACAAACTTCTAGACAATTTTATCTATGTGTTTGAAAATAATATTCCCTAAGTACAAAAATAAAATAAAAGGACTCAGAAATAAAGAAAAATAGAATGATTGTTTTATGTATGAAGTTGTATAAAATTTTTCGTCTCACGACCATAAAGGTTCAGGACTTGTTAAAAAATTGATATATATATTTTTTGTAAAAGCTTAGCCTCATGATCCCTAAAGATTCCGGGCTGTTGAAATATATTTTTATTTTATTGTTATTATTATTTATTTTATTTTTTTTACATTTTTTTTTTAATTTTTAGCCTCATGATCCCTAAAGATTCAGGGCTGTTAAAATATATATAAAAAATTGGACTTGAAAATTAGAAAAACAATAATTACAAAAATAATCATATTTTGAAAATATTTTTCGTTTTTTTTTTTTTAAATAAAGTCGTGTCCTGGGAAGGACTTCCTACGTATCTCACAAAGATGTGAGAATCAGACCCTCGTAGTTCATAAAGATTGTAAAAATTTTGTTGCCGTATATCTAAAGAAATTTTTTATTTTAAAAATAATTTTTTCTTTCAAAAATGATCAACTAAATTTGAGAATAAATTAATCTCTCGTATTTTAAAATTGCCTAAAGCCGGTCAACACACAAATAGCCTTCCAAACAAATATCAAAGAGCACGTAAGATGCACATGCTGGTCTTTATAAATTAGGTCACCTGTCCTAGACAGACCCGACCCCTGTGTTGAGTCCCGCTAAGTCAAATGCATATGATGCAAATAAAGCTGTACCTAATAGGGATAACCAGATTTTGAGTTTTCAGTTCTTCTAAGTTAAAACCTAATAGGGATAAGTGTCTAGACTGGCTTACCCGAGCGGACACTCGAGCCGGGGAGGGACAACTTGGTCGGTAGCAGGGCAACACCGCCTTCGTTGTCGATCCGAACCCCGCCTAACATGTGTGACTATATCCTTCACCAGGTGCCTTGACACTCCGGTTATCTCAAAAAGAAGGTGGGATGCATATGCTGCATTCCCTCTATCCTATTTCAGAGACTCAGAGGGGGTATGCGAGAGAAGACAATTTATAATACAATTCAAATAATATCAAAGCAGTAAATGAGCAACAAGTAGCACATAAGATCAATAAACACATTATAAAATAATTAAAGCAAGTAAAGTCAATATCAAAGCTCGAATTCTTATTTCTCCCCAGCAGAGTCGCCAGAGATGTCACACCCCTTTTTATCGCCGCTGGCGGGTCGAGTCGAAGGGTTTTTCCAATTAAAGTGACGGTATTGAATAGGTATTAAATTATTTACATAGTCGCCACTTGGAATTGAATTTTGGTGTTCCAAGTCACCTTTTTTCTTGAATCCCTAATCAAACGGAAACGATTCTTATTTGGTCTGTGAAAACAGAAAATGGGTAAGGAATTCTGTTGATCGAGGGGAAGGTGTGAGGCACCCCTCGAATCCCGTGGTTCTAGCACGGTCGCTTTTATTGACTTATCTTAACTCAAACTATTTTGATAAATTATGTTAAAGTCTAAAATTGCTCATTTTTATTTATATGAAAAACTTGTCTATTATTTTATATTGCATAAATAGGTGAAAGTTAATTTTAGAAAAAAATATTTTTGCTAAGGTACATTTTTACAACCTTAAATTTTAAAATATCTCGAAAAATATGCGTACGCCGCGTTCTTAATCGACATAAAAATTTTAAACGAATAATGTGATATAATATATAACAAGGACATAACTTTAATTTTCCCTTAATTATTGTTAGTGGAAGAATAGTAAAATCTTCTCCGTAAGACTGTTTAGATTTAATTTATATTTTTATCAAAGGATATAGCCATACACAAAAACTTTATAATTATGAAATAAATTAAGGAACGTAATTGCAGGAGTGACTAGAGTATAATTAATTATAATGGCAAAAGAATTGATGAACTTTTAGCTAATGGATATTTAATTTAAAAATATAATAGAAGACACGGCCGACACATATTAGATATACCTAAATTGATTTAACATCAAATTAACATGTTTAGAATTATTAGAACTCTATGAAGATGACCTTTCTAAATTGCTTATAAGCCATAAGAACAAAACAATACTTTTAACACACAAATAAATTTCAACTTAATAAAACATAACCGGAAAAAAAAAAAATTCACTATCACGTTAATTCTTAAATATTCAAACCTTGAGCCTAACCATTATTCTAACATTTAATACTAAAATGCTAAATATGTTTATTTTACCTTAATTTAAAACTCAAAATATGATTTTTTTTTTTAGACAGTAAATTATTTATTCAAAATCCATAAACAAACAACCTATACTCTTAACATGATGTGTATTTCATTTTTGGTTTTTACATGCATGCATGCATGAATCATTGATTATAGTCTATAACATAACTACATATTAATTTATTGCATGTCAACTAACACAATTTTACATATTAAAACACCAATAACTTTTAATAATTATCTCATTTAAAATTTAAAACGAATCTAATCAATCGTAAATTTTTTTTTTCTTGTGTCCGTTTTTAGTGTTGTATCCCCATATTTTTTATTTTTTTTTCTTTTTTTTTAAGGTGCATTATTGCATCCTTGAATTTTAAAATATCTCAAAAAGATGTGTACGCCACATTCTTAATTGAGACGAATATTTTAAACATGTCTAAAATTTATCTAACATTAAAGGCATTGATTAGTCTACTCAAAGTACTATTTAACTTTAATAATATCCTTAAACAATATTTAATTGAGGTAATTAATTGATTTAATAAAGGAATAAAAGTTCCACAGCCACCTTCCTTGACTAAAATCTTGAACGAGTAAGTGGAGTACAAGGCCCTATTTTCATTTTTTGGTATAACTGGATCCACTTGTCCAGATATGCTATTACAGAAAAATATTGGTAGGTTGAACTTTTCGCCATGGACATAGAGCAAGGGCATGTCAAATGCAATGAAGTTTCCACAGGTTTAATTGAAACGAAGACCATACGAATGTTCAATCGTTTAATATTATTAACTCTTTTTAAAAAAATAAAATAAAAATAAAAAAAATAAAAAAATATATCATTCGAAATACGAAACCAACCTAATCAACATTATTTCAAACTAACAAACAAATCATAAACAAAGACATGAGCACCAACTACAATAATAATAATAAATTAGGTACACAAAATAACATAAAAAGTCATTCTAATAACTTCATTCATGATTCCATTTACAACCTTTTCAAAAAAAATATGAATAAAGGAATCAAACAGAAACCTGTGTAGTAGAATAGAAACAAGAATGCCTTCACCGGAAAACTCAAACGGAACCCGAAATTTAACTCAAATCGTCCCTCTCTCCTTTTTTTTTTTCCTGCTTTCTTTTCTTTTCTAAATTTTCTATATCTTTGTTTCTAGTTTTTCTCTTGTTTTTCTTTGGTTTTGGGTTTTTTGTTTCCGTTTTTTCTTTTTTTTTTCTTTTTCTTGTCCGTGTGTTAATATAGTGCAGGTGTATGTGCAGTTTTTTTAGATGTGGTGGAAACGTGGTGTGTGTGTGCATGGGACGTGGGGAAATTTGTTTTTTTTTTATTTTTTTTAATTATATATATATATATATATATTTTTAAATTATAAAAATAACGAAAAATAATAAATAAATAAACAAGATAACACATAAAATAATAATAATAATAATAATAATAATTAATTAATTTTATATTAAAGACAAAAATAAATTATATAATTAAGGTAGTATAAAAACTACTAATTTATTCATTTAAATTTTTTTATTTTTTTTTAAATAGGAATAAAATAAAATAATATCCTAAAATTAACTTCATTTAAAAACATAAAATAATAGTCAAAATAATGTATGATTAAATATAAATATAAATATTTAATGTTAATAAATAAATTAAAATTTAGGGAGGATCAAAAATCACGTGTCTACAACTACGTCAATTGTTATGATTCCTTGAGTCTCTTGAATCTTACATACAAATTATTTTTTTATGAATTTCGGGACTTAGACCCATATGATTTTTCAAAGTGGTGAGTTTGCTTGAAGATTGAAATTTTCTTTGTTCTTGAATATGGATTATTTTATTCTCCAACAAAAATGTTGTGAATTATTCTTATCATTACAATATCTTGACGACTTGAGACCCCTCATTACATGAGATGAATATGATCCGCAACAAGGTTGCTTAAGGTCATCTCATAATTTCCTCAAAAGTAATGTATTCCATGTTCACCAATTATAACATGACAAACCATGAAACTATGTATCATGCCTCTCCAATATTGATAGTGTTAACTCAGAAATATGAACCTATTACAGTTAACTTTCAATATGAGCCTAAAGTGACTATACATAATTATGAGTCTAAAAACGCTAAACTACGAGCATGAGCCTAAACAGGCTAAATTATGAACATGAGCATAACAAGACTAACATTTTGATCAAGAACTAATCAGACAAATAAGATAACGTCATAAGCATAAGGGAGTTAGTTAGCTGACCGTGAAGGCATAGGTTTAAATGACAAATGCACGAAACTATGTTTTCCGACATATGATAGAGATTATTCCGCAAGTCAGTTGACTTTTTTTTCATGTGTGTTGAAAAGAGGATAACCATGGATACTTACTAGCAAATTTTGTCATGTCATATCCTACGCCCTGCAAGGTATAAGATAACTTAGCTGATCGGGCCGAGATCATACTCTATGCACTCACATGGTAGTTTATGATGGTTCACTAATTTCTCCCACAAATAATCAAAGGAATTAAATCTACCTTACTTGGTCAATTATAAATTTAATTTATATTCTTGTTCCTTTTCAGTTGTCTTCACTTATATTTGAATTTTATTGTCATTTCTAATCTCTTGTTGTACGATCCTCCTGAAGTGGTTTTACATACTAATACATTTCATGTATTGACCGTCTTTGGAGCTACATTATTTTATGATGTAGGTTCTGAATCTCAAGTCCGCGATCATGCGCCTCATTAGGATTATCATTTTCTGCTATAGGTGAGCCTCCTTTCTTCCTAGGAAAAATTTAGATATGACAATTTCTCTATGTTTCTTTCAGTATCAGGGTATGCGGGGGCCTTTCCCGACTATTATATTTAGTCATTAGAGGCTTCACAAACTGATTTAGTTGTTTGATAGATCTTGTTATTTTTAGTCTTACTTATCATGACTATTGTATCTTTAAACATTAAGTGATATTAATGGGTATTGATGAAAGCTTTCTCCTCTAAGAAATCTTATTTTATACTATTTCCTCTCTATTCATTATGCTAGCTGCATGCTCATGTGATATGCCAGAACGATTGCACGTGCTAGCAATAGTATCGGGTGCGTGCCACGTCTAGGGCCTCAACTCGGAGCGTGAAAAAAACTATGCGAGATGTTTTTGCAGCAATGGTCCAGTGGATGCCCGATTTTAATTGTTGTTAGGAATCGTTTGAGTGTTAATTAAAGTGACGGTCTACGGAGCTATTAATCGATTTCTTTAAAGAGATATAGCCTAGGTATTTCTCATGTTACTTCAAGAGAGTTATATTTGTAGAACTTAAAAGATGACTTTTCAGAATAGTCATGTTCTTTTACAAACAGACGTGTCTGTTCAATTTAATACCTTAATATATTACAAATTATCTAACAATCTCTCACTAGTTTGAATTATTTTTCGTAATATCATGCATACTTAATAGTAACTTATAATATATTTGAACTTTTCGTTAAGTATAAATACTTTAAAGTTCTGACAAAGTTATTGGTATCTTGAAAGATTGAACCACAACTTCAGTCTTTATGTGTCAAAACTAAAAACAATCACTTATTTTGTGGCTTAGACAATTAATTATTACAAGAATTCCACTTTGGTATTTAAGACTATGTTCTCATCCTGATTTTATGAATGCTTATAATTCAACTTTATAAGTTTGAAGCAACACAATTTCAATATTTATAGAGGTAAAATTAGCTAATATATGTCCCTATTATTATAGATATGAATACTTACACATGCCGTAAACACATAAGCCTAGACTTTACATTGCATATCCAATTATCAACTCCTATTAAAGGAAATAGTTTTTTATCAATAACTTAGAATGGTAATACCATTTGTAACCATATTATCACTTTAAAATTGTTAGAGTAGTTAAAGGTCCCACATTGATTGAGGAATGGACTGGTGGTTTGCGTATATGAACTTGGACAATCCTCCCCTCATGAGCTAAATTTTGGGGTTGAGTTAGGCACAAGTGCTATATTTTTACATGGTATCAGAGCCAGGTCCATCCCCGTTTGGGCTCCCAATCCACGACGTGATGGGGGAGGGGGGCTGTTGTGTGGTTAAAGGTCTCACATTGGTTGAGAAATGGACTGGTGGTTTGCTAATATGGACTTCGACAATTCTCCTCTCATGAGTTACCTTTTGAGGTTGAGTTAGACCCAGGTGCCATATCTTTACAAAATCGTATAGCTCAATCACTTTACTATGACATTGTCATTCTCATTCATGTAGCAAATCTAACTTATATGAATTCTTGTTCTTATCATCAGTTGATTTATTACTTTATGGACCAACATAACAATATTTGCTTATGAACGGTCATGTCTATATAATTTTTATTTTTTTTTATAAATAACATAAATATCAAACCTTTTGAAAGTAATTACACTTTCTTCCACTTTTTTAATTACTTTACTCTCTCTCCCTATTAATAAATATAACATACTCGACATATACATAGCATTCTGTGTATATGTTGGAATTTTTGTAATATGTTTAGGTAATTGAGATTTTTTGTAATATTAAAAATATAAATTGTGTATTTGTGTAATTTTTAGAAAATTTTTCTCTCAAAAGACGCAATCATGAAAAGCCCTGATATTTCAACTAATTAATCTTATTTCATGAAAGAACATATCTTTAAGGGAGAAAACTTACACATCAAATTAGTATTTTTCATCAACTGGTTTTCATTAAAAGTGGACCAGTTGATTATGTTTAATTGATAAAACATTTATTTAAATAATGGTACAAAAGAGTTTCTTAATTTGTTCAAACTTACATATATGAAAGGAAATTTTCTTGCTTCTTAATTTGTTCAAACTTACATATATGAAAGGAAATTTTCTTTGGCATAAATATCTTACTAAAATTACCTTTTCTTGTAATCTATGGATGAACCACAAAGTAATTAAATTGAGTATAAAGATCACTTAACCTTATCAAATTTAGCACTTGTGCTTAATTTAATAAAGTTGGATAACATTGTGTGTACTCTTCCACTTTTATGTGTATTTTAGAATAGAATTTATGAAATAAGAAATTGTTATAAAGTCTTTCATTCTCGAGGGCGGAGCTACAGAGTAAGGTAGAATTTCGATTGAATCCAATATCTTTTGCACAAATTCTGTATTTGTATTAGAAAGTCTAGAATATATATATAATTATTGATGTTGTGAACCTATAAATTAAACAAAATAGGCAGATTGTGCAGTGGCAAGAGGGAAGGTGGAGAAAGTCCATATATATGTGGTTCGAACCAAATTCTCATCAACTTTTATTTAAAAACAAAGAAACATAAGATTTTTTTTGTCCCTAACTTTCGAGGTGGAAGTGATGGGTGATTATCATCCCTGAACAACTTTTTGAAAGTGAGGGATATTTACCATCCCCAAACAACTTCCTCTTGTCATAGAAACATAAAATTACCAATTAAAAAAAGCAAAAACGAAGAAGTAGTTCCGCATGAAAAACAAAAACAAAATCAAAATACATTTTTAGAGACCAAAACCTATTCTACTTCTATAATAATTACATAGACCATTAAAGTTTGTCCTCTACCGCCCGCCCTTTGCCGAAGTTCAAACCTAGTGATTGAAATTTCATACCTTAAATTCTAATTCTGCCTTCATTCATTCTACATTACTACCCAAATGATATTTTAGAGATAATACTACCTGGGATTATCATAATTATCAAATCAAATTGAACGCCTAAAATATATCAAGAGAAATTAAATTCCTTTGGCATAAACAATATATGTCTTTTTAGATATATATCTTCGCCTATAAATCTACATTCATCACAATGCAATTTTTTGATCTGCTAATCATTACATATATATATATATATATATATATATATATATATATATATATATATATATATATATATATATATATATATATATATATATATATATTTGTTTTTTTTAATTTATACCTTGTTCATCTCTTTCTCTTCAGTTTTGGGTATTTTAGCAATATCTTCTTTAATCACACCCCGGGAGAATAACAACAGTCCTTTTTTAATCTTCTGCGGACTTTTTAAATTTCTAGGAATTTACAGATTAATCCATCGTTATTGCTAAAACACTGAGAGAATAACCATATACTGAGGGTATGTTTATAAGTAATTTACTAATTTTACATGACCAGAAAACTGGCGGTGAACCGCCGGCGATCCAGATCTTATAATATTAAAGACACATCTACTAATAATTAAATATGTACTAATAAGTAATGAATTTTACAAGATCGGAAAACTGACGGTAAACTGCCGGCGATCCAAATCTTATAATATTAAAAACACAACTGAAATAAAATATGAACTTGATTAATTCAAACATAATTTACAAACTTGAGAGAAAAATACAAAGATCTATGTAACGACTACTTACATGTCTTAAGGAAGAAGTGAAATTTCCCTTTCGGGAGTCCCTTGAAAACTTGACAGCTACCGAAAATGAATAACTAAGAAACTAATATAGACTTTTTACTTTCTCTTCTTTTTTTTGATGAACTAACTTACAAACTTTGAAAACTAAGAACTTTATGAAAAAATAAGAACTTTCTCACTCTTGATTTGATGTCTTATTGTAGGAGATCCATAAATTGTCGATCAGGCAAATCTGTCGTTTGTCTACCCTTACATCTAGTTTCAATTTGAAAGTTAGATTGGATGACTCATAACTGGCTAGATTATGGGGTTCGAAGATCAGTCTATCTAATTTTGGATGTTCCAACATTGTTAGTGGCCTGTAACGAGTGTTGCTTACTAATTTGTTTAAGTACTCTTGAGAGGATGAGGCCTCCGCCTTTCCTTTGTTTTTGCCTGTATACATATTGAAACAAAAATTGTTAGTTGCCTTCTTTTATTAGTCTACTTAGATGATCTGTCAGGTTATTATCTTTACCTTTAATATGTTCTAGAACAATCTTATAAATTGAAGTGGTATCTAGAAAATTTATCCACATCCTTTTACTACTATTCTTCTCTTTTATTTTCTGATAGAATTTTACTATGGCCTCGCAGTCTGTTCTTACTAGTATTTTTGGTTTATTTAATATATAAAGTTTAAAACTATTCAAACTGTAAATTACTGGTAGTGTCTCCGCATCTATGCTATTTAATTTACCCATTTCTTTATATTTTTCACTTGAATAAGCATATATTTTCTCATCTTTTTTGTCATTATATTTGTTAGGCTTTGCTTTTTAGGATAAAAAATAATAGTGTAAAAATTGATAATTTAAAGAAATTACAATATTTAGATCTAACAATCCAAGCTGAAAAGAAATACAGACGTTTAAAAGAAAGTTAGATTTAAACATAAAAGAAGATTTTGTCTTAGCATTAGATTTTATGATGCAAAATAATGACGGATGTCTTGTTACGAAAAATTGGATAATATTCGCTAGTAATATCACTCACTCACCAGTACAGACACAACCCCTGCTAACTAAATATCGTTACCTTAAAGACAAGGCAGAAGAAAGAATCGAAAGCTCAAATGATCAAATAAAATCTTTCTATATTTCTTATTTTTATAATCTTGGTCATAATGTTGTGTAATATATATATTTTTACAAAAATTTGTATCACTTCTTTTTAATTATTTTTGTATCTGTATATTTGTACATTTTTTTTGTAATACATCCATTACATGTTGTATTCTTTGTCCTATTGACCATGGGTTGTTTGGGTTTTGTATTACTCCTTCTCTCTTGGATCATTTTTCTTCCATCTCTCTTCTTAGAGCCCCTGGTAATTTATTAAATAATCTACCTCCTAGAGTCTGATCAAACGAGTTTCCACTAATTGTGCAATAATAAAAGTAATCATTTAGAAATTCTTTAATCGTTGACCAATTATTAATACTTAGTTGTTCTAAATTTATTAGGGTTTTTTGCTGCAATACTATTAATCCACTATTGGGATCTTCTCCTGTTATTAGAGTATGTACTTTGTTTACAAAATTGTATGAATTTGAGCCTAGTTTTACTATTCTTGAAAGTCTTGTGAGAATATTGTCTAATAAGCTTCCCAAAGTGCGTTAATACTTTCTCCTAAAAATGTTTCTAAATATCTATACATAATTTCTACATCTGATTCTTGATTACCCTGTATATGTTTTATGTAGTCTGCTACAACTACATTTTTCCATATGTCTATTACATTATTCCACACCTGAGGGTCATGAGATTGTAAATTTAAAATTTTTTCTTTATTACATACAATATATACAGGATAAAATTACATGAAAGAACATTTTATAAAATGTGAATTAAGAACAGATAATTATGGTTATACACATAAAAAGAAACAAAAAGGTGAAGACTGAGAATCGATTTATAGTATAGACGTAAGTACAAAAGAATTTATGGAAAGTGCAGCAAGCACTGCAATCCCTTTCCAGAGAATAACTGGTATGCAAAGAGTGCCAGTAACAACAGGAAATTTACCAAGATATAAAAGCCAATATCTGAATCGAATATCGTTAGCTAAAGGATGTCTTTTCATTTATTATTATTTCTAGACCTAAAATGCTTTATCAATTCATACTCTAAATCGGATATTATGGTGATTAGATTATCTAGTCTTCTCGAATCTCCTTTTGTATTATTTAGTCTTTTATATTCTAAGTATAAACTATACAAATTATTCTGAATTTCTTCTAATGATCTTGTGTTTCTATGAGGTGTGTTCATTAAGCTAAATAAAAAAGGATACATGTCTCTCAAAATCTTATCTACCCATAGTTCTCTCAGTTCTTGACAACACCATATATAATAAAGTTTCCTCGAATCTTAGAACTTTGATACCAATAATAATAGACAGATAGATAATATAATATAATATAATATAATATAATATAATATAATATAATATAATATAATATAATATAATATAATATAATATAATATAATATAATATAATATAATATAATATAATATAATATAATATAATATAATATAATATAATATAATATAATATAATATAATATAATATTATTATATCATATGATATAATATGATATAATATGATATAATATGGTATAATATGATATAATATAATATAATAGACAGATAGATAATAATAATATAATATAATATATAATAATAACAATAATAATTGACAGGGCGGATATATGAATACATACATGTATCTCTGCACGTGCGTCACACGCGTATTTCATATTATTTCTTAAAAAATGCTTATCCAACAATAGTTATAAATTTCTAATTTGCATCCATATTCGGAAAATATGTAATTGTGTTATACATTAGAAATTTAAATATACAAGAAGTTATTCTTTGAGCCACTTTATCTTCTCTATATCCCTCGAGCATAACAATACCAATTGCGCATTAGCACAATTCTCCTCTTATTGACTGCTATATTTTGAAATAGTGAAACCTGGCTTATTCTATTGTGACGCACAAAATCTTTAGCTTCTTATATATGCCTGTGATATAATTTAATAATAATTGATCTTATTGATATTGAAGGGGTTACAGCTGTATATATAGAGAACTGAAGAATAACTAATTACAGAATAATCCAGATGTATTTAATAATTATATATGTAGTCTATTATCCCCCCGCAAGCTGATCAGCGGTAACGAGGGGCAGCTTGGAGCAGAGATACTGAAAAGGCTGTAACGGAAGAGGCTTGGTGAGAATATCAGCAAGCTGGTCAGTAGATAGGACATAGTGCGTGGCCATCGTTCCTGCAAGTACCTCATCGCGAACAAAGTGACAGTCGGACCCAACATGCTTCATACGATCATGAAGGACTGGATTTTTGGTAACACAAATAGTGGACTGATTGTCACAATAAATCTGTGGTTTCGTCGGGGGAATGCCAAGTGCATCTGTAAGGTATCGTAACCACATGACTTCAGCAACACCCGCAGCCATGGCACGATATTCTACTTCTGTGGAGGAACGGGAAACTCGCGTTTGCTTCTTGGTGCACCAGGAAATCAGATTCGGTCCCATCATAACAATATATCCAGTAGTGGACTTCCGATCATCTTTGTCGTTAGCCCAATCCGAATCAGAAAAAACAGATATATCAAACGAGCCCTTTTGAAATAAAATTCCACATTGAAGAGTACCTTTAAGATAGCGCAGAATGCGTTTCAAGGCCTGAAAGTGTTGTTTTGTGGGAGCATGCATTGATTGAGAGACTCGATTGACTGCATATTGGATGTCCGGACGAGTAACAGCAAGTTAATGAAGTCCACCGACGAGGCTCCGATATAGTGTAGGATCGGCAAAGGGAGTATTCGGCCCTGGGGATTGGCGGACTGCCATGGGAATGACCGCGGGTTTGCAGTCTGTCATTCCAGCTCGATTTAGAAGTTCAAGGGTATATTTTGTCGGATGCATCAATATGGTTCCCGATTTGCGGATGAGTTTGAGGCCAAGAAAGAACTCCAGAGGACCGAGGTCCTTAAGTTTGAAGTCACGATGCATAGCCTCAGTAATTTCAGTGATGAGTGATGACGAGCTGCCTGTAATAACAATATCATCCACATAGATAAGAATGATGACTGTCCCTCGAGAACAGTGAAGGGTGAAGAGTCTGTTTTCATGATGGTAGGTGCGAAAACCAAGACCCTGCAGAAAAGTAGAGAGGCGTGTGTACCAGGCACGTGGGGCCTGTTTCAGGCCATACAGTGATTTGCGAAGCTTGCAAACATAGTGAGGACGGTTGGGATTAACATATCCCGGTGGCTGAACCATATAGATGTCTTCCTCAAGATGACCATGAAGAAAGGCATTGCTGACGTCTAACTGATGAAGCGGCCAATCATAGTGAAGAGCAAGAGACAAGACCAGACGAATAGTCTGTTGCTTAACAACAGGGCTGAAGGTCTCCTTATAATCCACACCATACTCCTGATGATACCCTTTTGCAACCAGACGTGCTTTATAGCGAAAAAGAGATCCATCTGAATTTCGTTTGATGCGAAACACCCATTTGCACCCAATGGACTTTCGGTTACTAGGCAGAGGTACCAAATCCCATGTACGTTGTTCATTCAGAGCCTGAAATTCCTCATCCATAGCTTGGCACCAGAAACTATTTTTGGAGGCTTGGTTGTAGGTAGTAGGCTCAGTTATGGGATGTGCATCAAAGGGTATTTGAGTGTGGTAGACTTTGGGTTTGAAGGTACCGGCCTTGGCTCGGGTTGTCATAGGGTGAGTGTTGAGTGGATGGTGATTAGGAAGGGGTGGTGGAGTTATATGATGTGTGGACGGGGGTTGGGTGGGGCTGCCGTGGGAGCTGGGATGTGCAGCGGTGGATGGGGTGGCTGTATGTGTGTTAGGAGTATGATGTAGGGAAGTGGAGGGTTGTGTGGCAGTCGGCTGGGTGTTCGGGTGGGAGGTTTGGGGGTTCGGGTGGGTGGGTGGTTGGTTCGAGTGGCTAGGTGGTTGGTACGGGTGGGTAGTGGTGTAGTGGGGTACCGGGTTAGGTGCCGAGTGAGCCGGAGCATGAGCGTGTGAAAAGGACGGAAATAATGGCACAATACCAAGTGGATTGGGGGAGTATGGAGTAGAGGAAAGACTTGTGTAAGGAAATTGTTCCTCCACAAAACGAACATGACGGGAAACATATGTTTTCTGAGATACAGGATCGAAACATTTGTAACCTTTGATAGTGGGATGATAGCCTAGAAAGACACAAGGGGTGGACCGAGGTTGAAGTTTATGTTGAGTGTATGGACGCAACCAGGGATAAACCAGACACCCAAACGGGCGGAGATGGATGTAGTCGGGTGGATGATTGTAGAGACGGGCATATGGATTGGAGTTGGAGAGAGTGTGAGTGGGCATGCGATTTATGAGGTAGTTGGCAGTAGCAAGGGCATCAACCCAAAAGGAAACAGGTAAGGTGGAATCATGGAGGAGCGCAACAACTGTTTCTATTAGGTGACGGTGTTTGCGCTCAGCAACGCCATTTTGTTCAGGGGTATATGGACATGAAGTGTGATGAAGAGCCCCTAGACTTTGAAGAAAAACACCAAATGCATTGTTGACAAATTCTTTGCCATTGTCACTTCGAAAAATTTTGATTTTGGCATTAAATTGATTTTGAACCATTCTGTCAAAGTTGACAAAAACAGTATAAGCTTCGGATTTAAATTTCAGAGGATAAAGCCAAGTGAATTTACTGTAATCATCAACAAAACAGATATAATAACGAAAACCTTGAACAGAAAGAACTGAGGTTGGACCCCAAACATCAGAATGAATTAATTAAAATGGCGCAGTGGCCTTGTGTTCAGACAGTGAAAAAGGTAAACGACAAGATTTAGACACTGAACAGGACTCGCAATGTAATTTCTCTGAAAAATTAAAACCTAAGGAAGATAAAATGGATTTGGTGATGGCGGATGATGGGTGCCCAAGCCGGCGATGCCAGGTGGATGAGAGAATGGCTTGACTCACAACAGACGGAGACCCGGATGGAAGAGTGTATAGCCCATTCTCACAGCGGCCCGTGTATCGCACCCGGTTCGTGGTATTGTCCATTATCTGGAAATTGGTGTCATTAAAAATGAGGGTACAGTTATTTTCTTTAGTAAAGCGATAAACAGATAAAAGATTGGATGTGAGGGAAGGGACGTGGTGAAGGGTTGAGAGATGAAATTTACCATTTGGGGTATAGACATACCCAGAGCCGGTGTTTGTGATGGGAAGGGATTGACCATTGCCTACTGTAATAGTTTCTGAGCCATGATACGGATGAGGAGCTTGAAGTTGTGAATAATCCGACGTCACATGGGTGTTAGCACCTGTGTCTAGATACCAATCGCCAGATTGAGCGTTTATGGACGCATGCATCGCCCTTGATCCGCCGGACTGGCGATTTACATTCTGCGAGTCATCATAACGATACCAGCAATTAGCCGCAGAATGGCCCCGTTTAGCACAAATTTGGCACGTCGGAAGATCTCGTGTGGGCCCCCGCTGGTTTCCTCGTCCCTGTCCGCGGCCTGACTGGAAGCCGTCCCTCGGTGGAGGCCCGCCTCTGCCTTGCTGCCCGGCGTTCCGACGGTCACCGTCGCCGCTGCCTCGCCCTTGGTTACGGCAATCGTCACCGCGACCCCTGGCCGAGCCCCCGCTGCCAGCCGAGTAAAGAGCCGTGACGCCAGGGGTGGAACTGGCTTCTCCGAGCAGTAATTTGTGTTCCATGTCTAGATTCAATTCTTCTGCATTAAGCCATCCAGACAGTTGATTCAGAGTGATTTCGACAGGTGAGAGGCGAATATGCTGTTTGAGAGAGGAATAGCCAGACGGAAGACCACGTATCACGACATTCACCACGTCTCGTTCAGGAATAATCTCGTTCACAGCATCTAGGTCAGACAGAATAGAGGCCACATCATCAAGGTATTGAGTCATCGTCTTCGTTCCCTTCCGAAGAGTATGCAATCTGTCACGCAACTGAAAAATATGAGCCGTGGACACAGAGTTGTACCTTGTGGCTAGTGCGTCCCAAAGTGAAGCCGATGTGAGAAAACCCCGGGCGTGTTTGTGCACAGAGGGGCTAATAACGGCGAGAAGACAGGCTCGGATCTGAGTGTCTACGATCATCCACGGAAGGTAGTCGGGATTTGGGAGCATGACGCCGTCCTCCTCGGCTGTCTCGGGCGGCGGATTCTCCGCACCGTCAATCCATCCGAGCAGCAAGTTGGCTGCGAGGGCGGTGCAGACGTTTAGTGCCCAGGCCGGGTAGTTGTTGTCAGATAATTTTTCGGGGATGAGATTGTGGAGATTCCTGAGCAGTAATTTTACTCCAGACGGTAAATTTGACAGAGGATCAACAACCTTGTCCATGGCGCCGACCTACGGCGGAGGAGGGAGGCCGTGCGGCGTGGTGTAGACGGTGGCGGCGGCGCACACACGTCGAAAAAGAGGAGAGATTAGGGTTTGGGCGGAAGAAGAAACCCTAGCTCTGATACCATGATATAATTTAAGAATAATTGATCTTATTGATATTGAAGGGGTTACAGCTGTATATATAGAGAACTGAAGAATAACTAATTACAGAATAATCCAGATGTATTTAATAATTATATATGTAGTCTATTAGCCTGAAGTGATATTTTAATAATGAGTCCTCTTTTATCTACTGGCTAAAATTACGCAATCAATATTTTATCTAGTAATTATGGTCCTTTCTTCACATTAACGTTGTCACAACAAAAAGCTCTCCCAAATTAAGTAAATGATTTCCATACAAATACAACATATATTCATCAAAGAAATAGATATTAGATGTGAAAACAAATTAAAATGGGACATAGATAAAGAGAAAGTGCAAGAGCTATTGATGCATTTATCAAAATGAACTTTAATGTTGGTGAAAGAGCATTGATGCATTTATTCAAAATGGACTTTAAATCTTTAATGTTGTTATGTTCTTATACTTTCCTGAAATGATCCTTTGATGTATTAAAAGTTACATTACCATCATTGCAATAAGTACGTTACAAATAATGTAACTTCATCAATGCAACAATCAGAACAGTAGAATGGAGATTCACAGAGTTGTTTGTAAATATGTGAGAATTCAACAGTAACAACAACATACCCAATATATTTCCACCAAGTGAGGCCTGGGGAGGGTAAGTGTACGAAGTTCATATCACTACTTTAGGTGTTTTCCATAGAAAATATGTGAGAATTCATCTTTCTTAAATATAGGATCTCGTTCTCCTAAATTGAAAAGTTAGATTCCTTAATTAAATACTTCTCTATTAAATATTGTAATTGTCAATAAATAAAAACTAACACATAGCAACAATCCCCGATTTGCACTCTTTCAGATAACTTCCAGTTCCTCATAGGAACGAATGTGTTCTTTCAAATAAGCTCTATCAATTGCAAAATGAAGATAAATGTGCCTTAATCTTTTTTTATTTTTGGTGAATATTCCTTAAATTGTTGAATGTAAAGGAACTCAGTTACTACCCATCATTTGTTTAAATAAAATACTTGATTAATCTAAAGCACATACCTCACGTATATGTACATAATTTGCCAGGTTCTAGAATTTATGAAAAAATAATGCACTTGTGTCTGCAAAAGGTTGGCCTTGGATGATGAGAATTGTTCTACGAATGCTTTAAGGGGTCATTTGGTACGCGAAATAAGGTGCTATATTTTAAAATTAAGTTTTGGATTTAGATTTTATATCATGCTTGACTGTCGACATAAATTTATCAAACATCTTTCATCGAACATCCAAATTCTAAATCAATTTATATTACAAAAGTTCTATTGTAAAGCTTTTCGATATTCAGTAATAGTTGTATTGCAATCTCATTTTTACGGAAAGAAGTTTCGAATACATTAGAAATATAACTAAACAAGAGATAGGCAAATGATACTGAAAAGAAGAATCCCCTCTTCATATATTATTACATTTGTAAATCATAAATTCTATATAAAACTAACATTATAAATAGAAATTTCAGTTTTAACTATTTGATTCCACAAAATAAAGTGTTACATTAATTAAGACAAAAAGTAATTTAAAGTACACCGAGTCTATGATTTATGTATCTAAAGGTCTAAATATATAAAGGGTGCGTTTTTGACATGAAAAAAATGAAAAGAAAATAGGCAAACTCTTAGAAGTTGAACTTAAGTGTATTCCACACCCATTCTCACTTTATTTCTAATTGGCTATTGATTAAATTATGCCATTTGCAGCACACCCACATGTATGAAAAGTAAACAACTAACTATTGGTTAAAATATGTCATTTGCAACTGCCACGATCTGAGCCGAGACCCTGGCCGCAACGGGCATCCCGAATCATGGAGGCCCGGACGCCCCTTTCTATCTGGAAATCATGCACAAAGTTCATATAATATAAGAAAATGTGGAAATTATCATACGGAAACATGGTCAATATCATAACTCAACTAGACAATTCGGAAGGAAATCCTTAATGTTAAAAACAAATGACACCCGTCTGCGAAATCTCTAACAATACAAGATTCAACATATGTCTAAAAACAAAACTGGGACAAGGCCCCCAGTCGGACCATGAATCAAATAAATAACAATGTTCTATAAACTTGGCCTTCCGGCATAGGGGAGACTCACCAACTGCAAATCTCAGACACACCAATCTACTGCTTAGCGGGACCCCAAGACTGAGCCTCAGATCCTGAAATATAGAGGTCAATGCAATTGTACTGATATGCATAGTAATCCATAATAGTATAGTTTTATACAACATAGTGAGAGCAATTAATAAAAACATATTACATACAATATAGGAAAACACATGGACATACTTTAAAGACTTTGAAACAATTCTTTGAAATCATGATTCACTCTTAATCTTACTTTAGAGCTAGATGGTACACCCTACAAGTCTAGTACCTACGGGCTATATGGGTTCTCCATTACCTCGTCATCTAAGCCCCCACATCCAAGTTTACCGCAAGGATAGGGGTCCTACATACTAGTCTAGTATACTAGTGTCTCAAGGACAAGTATACATTGGCCATAACCAATCATATCACCCGAATCAGCAAAACTCGATTTCCAGCGATGAGCCCTTACACTCAAACGCCTTCTTCGGGTAACCATCTAACTCTCTTTAAGCCCATTTTTAACATTTTAAAACATGCATCTTTCTGGAAAGTGGTCTAATATCTAAAAACTTTTTATAGTAAAGTCTTGTCTGAGTCTATTATGACATTTATCTAATTTGGTATCGTTATACCAAGACTTGCAAGTCGTATAAGCCATACAGAATCATGTTACAGTATTTTCATTCAAAACATATTATTGGACCACCAAATCAGTTAAACAATACAAGAGAATTTTTATTTCGAAAATATGTGAAAACTCATGCAAAGCTTCTCTTATTTCAAATTCTTAACATGTGGTGGTCAATTACTTTGTAGTAACCCATGCAACTCATTCAATCATCATCTTTGACATTTATAAGTAAGAAAACACCCTCTCTTCAATTCACAATCAATCTTAAATCATTTAACCATAGCCAAAAAACATTTATACCATGCTTCAAAAGGAGAAATTTATCAATTCGTAACATGCGAAAATCAAAAGGGTCATAACTAGAGAGAGATTACAAATATTCATGCTCTCAATTCAACATTCAAACTCTAAACATATACATACATATATATGAACGAAAATCAAATTTAGGGGGAATGCCTCAAGACCAGAACATTACCATCAAAAGGGTTCACAATGCATATTTGTTATTGTAAATTCAAAACCTTTTGTAATTATATGATTCAATAACTTTAAACCTTACTCAGAATATTTTCAATAAGTCGATGTAGTTTAGAAAAACTCCACGTACCTTAGAAAACTTAATTCGAAGGATAGAACCCGAATCTTGATTTGTTTTCTCGAGAATCTTGACTTAAGAGATTGATTCTTGATCTTTGGGGAAGGAGTTATGGTTTTTTTCTTGATGGATTTGTGTAATTTTGGGCATATAATGCCCTAGAAATATTTTAATCAACTGTTAACACGACTTGGGATTATGGTGAAAAGTCTAAACTGCCTTTTGAAATTAAAAGTTTTGTAGAATCTCGATTTTTACCATCAATGCGATGCACCAGGAGGACTAACGGGATAGGTACCACGATGCACCGCTATCGTGTTGATGTCTATTACATTGACATTCTATTTTCGAAATCCAAACACATCCTATCCCTCGTCCGAAAAACCCAAAACTCTCCCGAGATATCTTCTTTACACCTCTGAACATGAATCAACTTAAAAATCTATGTATCGAGGTCAGAAAAATTGATTTAGAAATCATTGATGTTTAGGGGATTAAAATATGGCTAGGTCATTTCAACACTTAGAAAAAATTTCAGGTTGCAAGCTACCTATACATGCTACTAAGGGTGGTACTAAGTTAAGAATGCTATGGGGTGTTACATTATCCCCCCATTGGGATCATTTATCCCCGAATGATGTCTTGAAAAATAGACAAACGTGATTGAAAACACACTAAGAAAAAGATAAGGAGAGTAGCAAATGATTTATACCTTCTATGTCGTCATCTATGGTTTTAAAGAGCTTTAGGTATCTAGTTCGCATGTCATCTTCTGACTCCCAAGTAGCTTCCTACGCTTTCTGATTCTTCTGCAACGCCTTAACCGAAACTAACTCTTTACTCCTCATCTTCCAAACTTAGCCATCTAAAATTGCTATGGGTTCTTTTTCGTATGACAAAGAGTCTTTCACATTGATCTCCTCTACAGGCAACACAAGAGAGTGGTCTCCAATACACTTCTTCAGTATTGATACATGGAATACAAAATGAACAGAAGCTAAAATTATGGGAAAATCTAATTCATAAGCAACCCCATCTATCCTTCTCACAATATGATATGGTCCTATATAACGAGGACTAAGTTTTCCTTTCTTCCTAAATTGCATGACTCCCTTCATAGGGGAGACCTTCAGGAATACCCAATTATCGACCTTGAATTATAGATCTCTCCTTCTAACGTTGGCATAAGACTTCTGGTGACTCTGAGCTGTCTTAAGTCGCCCCCTAATGGTCTTTACCTTCTCCATTGCCCGATGAATAAGGTCAAGCCCAAATAATTGAGTTTCACCTACTTCATACCACCCTATTGGTGATCTACATCTCCTCCAATAAAGTGCTTCAAAAGGAGACATCTGAATACTGGAATGGTAGCTATTGTTGTAGGCGAATTCTATCAATGGCTAATGATCCACCCAACTACCTTTGAAATCCATCACGCAGGTCCTCAGCATATCCTCAAGGGTCTGAATAGTGCGCTCTGCTTGTCCATCAGTCCGAGGGTGGAAGGCGGTGCTCAGGTTTACTTGGGTGCTTAGACCTCTTTGGAAAGACCACCAAAACTACGAAGAGAATTACGTACCTCGGTCAGATATAATAGACACATGAGCTCTATGCAAATGGACTATCTCTTGAATGTACAACTTAGCATAATCATCCCCCAAATAGTTAGTCCGCACTGGAAGAAAATGAGCAGACTTGGTCATCCTGTTTATGGTTAACCAAATGGAATCATATTGGTTTTGGGACTTTGAAAGTCCCGTAATGAAGTCCATATTAATCATCTCCCATTTCTACATAGGCAAGGCTATCTCTTGGGAAGTGCCACTTGGCCTCAAATATTCTACCTTGACTTGTTGACAATTCAAACACTTAAAAACAAAATTAGCAACATCACGTTTCATATTGTTCCACCAATAAATCTTCTTAAAACATGGTACATTTTAGTAGAGCCTGGGTGAACAACGTACCTTGAGGTGTGAGCTTCATAAAAAATTCTCTCTGGCAACCCATCTGATTTCAAACGCCATCACTTTCTGTTGACCAATATCTTTATTAATATGCATTAAGATAGGATCCTCAACTTGTTTCTCCTTAACTTCAGCACATAAGGAGGATTTATCTATCTCATGAACAATTACTTCTTTATCTTCAGAATCCAAAAAGACTGCCCATTGACAACTTGCTAAGAGCATCGGCCACCACATTGTCCTTGCCCGGATGATAGTGCAGGATCATGACATAATCTTTCAATAATTCTAACCAATGTCTCTGCTTGAGATTCAGTTCTTTCTGCATGAAAACATACTGCAAACTTTTATGATCAGTGAATATATCTACATGCACCCCATAAAGATAATGCCACCAATCTTAAGTGCTAACACCATAGCCGCTAACTCTAAGTCATGGGTGGGATAATTTTTTTCGTGCACATTTAACTACCTAGATGCATAAGCCACCACTTTACCGTGCTGCATAAGCACATACCCAAGTCTCACTCAGGAAACATTACAGTATACAAAAAAACCTTTTGTACCTTCAGGAAGAGTCAAAACTAGTATGGTAGTCAACTTATCTTTCAGTTTATCGAAACTATTTTCACATGAGTTAGACCATAAAAATTTTGCCTTTTTCTGAGTCAATTTGGTAAGTGGAGCAGCTATGGAGGAAAAACTCTCTAGAAACCTTCTGTAATACCCTACCAAACACAAAAAGCTCGGGATATTGGTTGGTGTTGTGGGTCTGGTCCATTTTCTCACTGCCTCAATATTTTGGGGGTTAACCTTAATCCCCTCACTAGAAACAATGTGTGCCAGGAAAGTAATAGCACTAAGAAAGAATTTACATTTGGAAAACTCTGCATATAATTCATGGAATTTGAGGGTCTGAAAGATGATTCGAAGGTGACTAAACTGATCCTCCTCATTCTTAGAGTGAATTAGAATATCATCGAGGAAAACTATAACAAATAGATCTAGAAACTGATGGAACACCCTATTCATTAGGTCCATAAAAGTTGCAGGGGCATTAGTCAGTCGGAAGGACATAACTAAGAATTCATAATGGCCATATTGGGTTCAAAAAGATATTTTGGGGATGTCAGGCTCCCTAACCTTCAAATGATGATACCTCGAACGGAGGTCTATTTTAGAGAAACATTTGGTACCCTGAAGTTGGTAAAAAAAATCATCAATTCTAGAAAGAGGATATTTATTTTTAATAGTGACCTCATTAAGCTGATGGTAGTCTATACACATATGGAGGGACCTATATTTCTTGGGCATGAATTGTCCATGTGAATCCCAGGGAGAAATACTAGGGCGGATAAAGCCCTTGTCAAGAAGATCCTTTAACTGTTCTTTTAACTCTTTTAATTCCGCAGGAGCCATTCTGTGTGGCGGAATAGAAATAGGATGAGTGTCTGGCAACAAGTCAATACCAAAATCTATCTCCCTGTCAGGTGGTATCCCTAGAAGATCATTGAGAAAGAGTTCTGGGAATTCATTGACTATAGGGATAGACTGGAGGGAAGAACTTTCAGTAGTGGAATCTTTGACCGGTATGAGATGATACAGACAAACCTTTGATATAAGATTTTGAGTTATAAGATAAGATATGAAATCCCCCCTAGGTGCTAAAGAATACCCCTTCTATTCTATCACTGGCTTATTTGGAAAAGAAAAAGTAACTTTTCGAGCTCTACAGTCTAACATGGCATAATACGAATGGAGCCAATCTATTCCCAAAATAGCATCAGATTCAATCATATTAAGCTCTACAATATCTTTCATAGTATCACGATTATAGATAGACACAACACAATTTCTATACACCCTTGTTGCCATAATAGAGTCACCAATAGGGGTTGAAACAGAGAAAGGTTCCAGAATAATTTTAGGCTCAAAACCAAAACTATCGGCCATATACGAGGTCATATAAGACAAGTTAGACCCTGGATCAAGCAACACATACACATTACAAAAGAAAAATCTATAACGTACCCGTCATAATATCTGGCATAGCCTCAGCATCATGGCGGTTAGATAGAGCATATAACCGGTTACAACCACCTCCAATAGCTAAAATAGTACCCTGGGGTGGTAGTGGTGTTATGGAGTTAGCTTTGGATTTACGCCCCCAATATTTCCTCTAATAGTGGGGCAATCTCTCTTGAAATGACCTGTCTGATCACATGTATAACACACAAGAGTACTATATAAACATTTCCTTGGGTAGTTGTTCCCGCACGAATTATACGGAGGATATTTTTTGAATGTCCAGGCCACGCTTCCTTGGGACTGAGTACCTTGTACCCCCAATCCACTAATTGGCTGAAAATTTTGGAACCGTCGATAAATTGGCGGTCTGGGCAGTAGTTAATGATGGAGCATTATTCCAAAAATTTTTCTATGGCCAACGATTACCCCAATTACCGCCTTGGTGTTGACTGTTATTCTGTTCTATAGGCCTAGCCCTCTTGGCCTGCCTGTCTTTCTCCCTTGCCTCTGCTAACGTTTTTTTTGCTCTTCGACTTGCTGCATATGAACGGACAACCTGAAGTAATCCATATCTTTATTTAATATTTCTCCTTTGCATTCTAACACCAAATCATCTGAGATCCCGGATGCAAACTTCCTCATGCGAGATCTCATGTTACCCACCAATTTTGGAGAATACCGAGATAGCTGGGTGAACTTTAAGATATACTCATTAACACACATTTTCCTTGTTTCAAGTTCATAAATTCTTCAGCCTTTGATTCCCTAAATTCCTAAGGAAAGAAATGATCTAGAAAAGCTTCCACAAACACACCCCACACAGAAGTCTCAGCATCACTACCCTTCAAATCCTCCCATTCATTATACCACTGATTGTCCACATACTTTAACTGATAGGCTGCCAGTTCAACCCTTTCAACCTCATTCGCATGTATAACCCTAAAAATTTTCTCTAGTTCATCGATGAACCCTTGTAGGTCCTCTTCAACCTTCGTACCCGTAAATATGGGTGGGTTCAGTCTCATGAATTGACCAACCCATGTAATCTTAGATAAACCAGATAGGTCCTACATATTCAGACCGTCGGTCCTAAGAATCCACTAATTGAGCTATCATATGCATAAATTGTCGGAACTCAGGATTAGATACCTTTCTCTAGGTGTTCTGAGTACAGCTGACTCCAAATTAAGGGGATCGGGGTGGACTAGTCTAAATACGAGGAAATCTTAGAGTAGCAAAAAACTCTAGAGTACGAGCTCTATTATGAGTTCGTATCTCGTGGGTAGGGCGAACATCCTCAGCCTAAACATTCTGTTCATTGGATCGATAGAGAGGCATGATAACTTTCTAAAATATAGGAAATCATCGATTAGAGAACATACAAACTCTATAGCACGAACTAAATTGTGAAACGAAGAAAGACATTCCTAGATGCCTTGTAGCCTCCTTCTTACAAGTGTAGCGCGCTACACTTTTACAGACACCCTAGGATCATGAACCGTGCTCTGATACTAAGTTTTTCATAACCTGAGCCAAGACCCTGGCTGTGATGAGCATCCCGAACCATGGAGGCTCGGGCACCCCTTTCTATCTGGCAGTCATGCATAATGTTTATACAATATAAAGAAATATAGAAAATTATCATACAGAAATATAGTCAATGTCATAATTTAACTAGATAATTTGAAAGGAAATCCTTAATATTCAAAACACATGATACCCGTCTGCGAAATATCTAACCTATTGGAAATATAAACCCGACCTTCTGGAATAAAGGAGGATAACCTATTGCAAATCTCAGACACACCAATCTACTGTTTAGTGGGACCCTGGGATTAAGCCTCAAATCCTGAAATATATGGGGTCAATACAATTGTACTAGTACGCAGAGTAATCCAAAACTGTATAGTTTTATGCAACATAGTGAGAGCAATTCATAAAAATATATTACATAAAATATAGGAAAAACACATGGGTATACTTTAAAGACTTTACAAAAATTCTTCGAAATCATGATTCACTCTTAGTCTTACTTCAGAGCTAGATGGTTCACCCTACAAGTCTAATACCCATGGGCTACATAGGTCCGCCATTAACTCATCGACCAAGCCCCTCATTCAAGTTTGCTGCAAGGGTAGGGGTTCCACATACTCGTCTAGTATACCAGTGTTTCAAGGACACAAATACATTGGCCTTAGCCAATCATATCACTTGAATCGACAAAACTCGATTTCCAGCGATGATCCCTTACACTTAGACGCCTTCTTCAGGTAACCATCTAACTCTTTTTAAGCCTATTTTTAACATTTTAAAACATGCATCTTTTTGGAAAGTGGTCTAATGTCTGAAAACTTTCTGTAGTAAAGTCTAGTCTGAGTCTATTATGGTATTTGTCTATTTGGTATCGTCATACCAAGACTTGCAAGTCGTATAAGCCATACAGTATCATGTTACAATCTTTTCTTTCAAAATGTATTATTGGACCACTAAATCATTTAAACAATATAAGAGAATTCGTACTTTAGAAATATGTGAAAACTTATGCAAAGCTTCTCTTATTTTTAATCCTTAACATGCGGTGGTCGATTAATTTGTAGTAACCCATGCAATTCATTCAATCATAATTTTTGACAATTATAAACAAGAAAACACCCTCTCTTCAATTCACAATCAATCTCAAATCATTTAACCATAGCCAATAAATATTTATACTATGCTTCAAAAGGTGAAATTTATCAATTCGTAACATGCGAAAATCAAAAGGGTCATAACTAGAGAGGAAGTACAAATATTCATTCTCTCAATTCAATATTCAAACTCCAAACGCATACATACATATATATGAATGAAAATTAAATTTAGGAGGAATGCCTCAAGACTAAAACATTACCATCAAAAGGGTTCACAATGCATATTTGTTATTGTAAATTCAAAACCCTTCGTAATTATATGGTTATATAACTTTAAAACTTACTCAGAATGTTTTCAATAAGCCTATGTAGTTTAGGAAAACCCCACGTACCTTATATGACTTAATTCGAAGAATAGAAATCGAATCTTGATTAGTTTTCTCAAAAATCTCGAATTAAGAGCTTGATTCTTGATCTTTGGGGAAGAAGTTAGAGTTTTGTTCTTGATGGATTTGTGTAATTTTGGGCATATAATGCCCTAGAAATATTTTAATCAGTTGTTAACATGACTTGGGATTATGGGAAAAAGTCTAAACTACCTTTTGAAATTAAAAGTTGTAGCAGAATCTCAATTTTGACCATTTACATGACACTCCAGGAGGACCAACGCGATTGGCACCGCGACGCGCCGCTATCAGGTTGACGTTCTATTTTTGAAATCCAAATACGTCCTATCCCTCATCCGAAAAATTTGAAACTCCCCCAACACATCCCCTTTATACTCCTGAACATGAATCAACTTAAAAATCTATATCTCGAGGTTGGAAAGATTGATTTAGAAATCATTGCAGTTTAGGGTCTTAAAATGTGGCTATGTCATTTCAACACTTAAAATTTCAGGTTATAAGCTACCTATGCATTCTAGTAAGGGTGACACTAAGTCGAGAATGCTACGGAGTATTATAGCAACACAACCAGATGTATGAAAAATAATCAATAAAATGTTTATTTAATTAATAATGGAAAAAGGCTCAAATATGTCACTGAACTATCAGAAATGGCTCATTTATGCCATCAGTTAAAAGTTTAGCTCATTCATGTCATCGCCGTTACAAAATTGGCTCATCCATACCATTAATTTTTAAAGGTGATTTTCAAAAACATCTTTGCCATGTGGCCTTTTATTAAATGTCAATGTCATTAATTAAAATAAGGAAAAAGTCTCAAATATGCGATTAAACTATCAGAAATGACTCATTTATGCCAACAGTTAAAAGTTCAGCTCATTCATGCCATCGCTGTCATAAAATCAGCTCACCCATGTCATTATTTTTTAATGGTGGATTTTTAAAAACAGTTTTATCATGTGTCCTTTTATTAGAGGTCCGCAACATTAATTAAAATAAATCAATATTAATTTTAAAATATCTTAGACTCACTAAAAACAACCGATTCATTTAACATAACCCAACCCACACCCATTAAAATATTTTTTCCCTACAACAAAAATTATTTTTCTAATCAGAAAAATTAGTGATTAATGTATATCCTTTGTCTATTTCTACTTCATTCTAAATCATTATAAATGCTACGCTTAATAGAAACCTCAAAAATTCTATCCTACAGTAACTGATTAGTTTTAATTCCAATGACTCCAATATATACTTTGAAGTTGCAAGAAAATAAAGCAATGAACGATTAGGCCAAGCAAGAAAAAGAAAGAGGAGTACCAATAGAACTTCTCTATTTTCCCATCATGAATTAGGGGAATGTACATTATTGAAAAAATTATTTCCAAATAATGACTTAAAAGAAGTCTGTTATCCCAATTATCCCTCCATGCATATTGAATAACTTCTCCCATCACGAATTAGTGGAGCATACATTGTTGAAAAATTATTTTTAAATAACGGCTTAAAAGAAGTCTGCTATTCCAATTATCCCGCTATGTATATAGGATAACTTCTCCCATCATTATGGTATAAATACTGAAATAAATAATTCTGATACTAACTAATTTCAGATATTTTGAAATTAATATTGATTTCTTTTAATTAATGGTATGGACTTCTAATAAAAGACCACCTGGCAAAGCTATTTTTAAAAATCCACCATTAAAATGTAATGGCATGAGTGAGTTGATTTTATAATGGTGATGGCATGAATGAGCCAAACTTTTTACTGATTGCATAAATGAGTCATTTCTGATAGTTCAATGGTATATTTGAGCCCCTTTGCTTATTTTAATTAATGACGTGGACCTCTAATAAAAGGCCATGTGGCAAAGTTATTTTTGAAAACCACTGTTAGAAAGTAATGGCATGGATGAGCTGGTTTTGTAACGACGATGACATGAATGGGCTCAACTTTTAACTGATTGCATAAATGAGTCATTTCTGATAGTTCAATGGCATATTTGAGCATTTTCCCTTAAAACAAAATTGACTCCGATCATGTTCACAATATTGGGTAACAACTTCTTTCCACAATCTTATTTTTGAAGGCAGTAAGTTTGGTATACCTGTTTGTTTTATGCAGTAAGTTGTTTGTTTTGAAAATTCATTATTATTAATTCGACAAATCAAAGAATATTAAAACATTTTATAAAGTGTGTACCTTAGGCGGTTATAATATAGGTGAGTTATCAGATAGAAATTGTAGAAACTTATAATTCATTCACGGGGTAGAACAGTTTCGCAGATGGCTATGCAATATGTATTTGTGATATCCGGGGGAAGCAACACTAAGAATGATATTTTTTGAAGCCTTGAAGTTTTGATGAATGACAAAATGTTAAGTTGTTCCGTTGATGCGACATAATAAAGAGTGCAAGTCCAGTGATTTACGAATATAAGAGTTCTGAATTAAAGAAGTGGATAAGATGGTAAAGTAGATAAATTTTACCTAACCATCACGTGTGTAGATAAATTCTACCTAACCATCACGTGTGTAGATAAAGATATCAAGTTTGAATAAATCACTTGAAGAGGAGAGAGGTTGAGATGACGAAGGAGTTTTACTTGTAGGACTTCTAATTCACAACAAACTATGAAGAGTCAAGAGTTCTACTTGAGATAGAAGTCACATCTAATCAAGGACTCTTTAGAGAGTTGTGTTTAAATAGAGGAACTGACTTTCACAGTCACTCACACACTCACAAAAAAAAGGCAATTGCCAATTTGACTTGACAGTTTCACAACTTGAAGAAACACATAGTTGAACCTGGTCTAATTAGTTAGAAAGTAAGGGTCTTAGTTTTTATGTATTAGGTTTGGTTGTTGAGTTGTAATGTTTATGTAATTCTAGTCTTAGTGAAGTATAAACTAAGTTAGATCACTGTCTTCAAGTTTGGGAACTCAAAGACTTGGGAACACATACTTTGGGAGGTTTGTGTGTTTTGTAGAAGTAGGAATTAGAGTTTATAATTCCTAGATTACATAAGTCTTGTAATTTATTATTTGTTGAGTCTCAAAGTTGTTAGTGAAGTTTGGAGTAAAATCTTGTAGAGGTACATGTAGTGGTTTTTTATATCTTTTTGAGCTAGGTGTTTTCCTTGTGAAAATCATTATCTCATTTACTTACTGTTTTAGCTTTGTTGAAACACGTTAGGTAACCTATTTCATTGATAGGAAACTGCTAAACTAAAATAAGTAAATCAGTAAGTTTAGTAAATCTTAAATAAGGTTTGCACCTAAGATAAAATCATCATGATGAATTCCGTACCACCTACAGATCACAGTGATGGACAATCAACTACTCGACCTTCACTCTTTGTTGGCTCTCTATCATTTGGTGGAAAATTAGAATGAAAATATTTCTTCAAAGAGAAGATTATGAGTTGTGGGATAGGATCACTGATGGACCCATAATTCCTATGAAAATAGTTGATGGAGAGAAAGTCAAGAAGTTTAGAAGTAAATTTATTGTTGAGCATCTTATTTCTTTAAGGAAAAATGCAAAGGCCAAGAATATTCTAGTATGTGCAGTAGGTCCTATTGAGTACAACAGGGTATCCAATTTCACTACTGCTAAACAAATCTGGGTTGCTTTAGTAAATGCATATGAAGGCACCATTCAAGTGAGAAAATTCATAATCGCCTTACATTTCACTGAATATGAGTCCTTCAAAATGAAAGAAAATGAATCATTGCATAAAATAATGACAAGATTGACCTCCTTAACTAATGAGTTGATATCTTTGGGAAAGGTTATCACTATTAAGGAATAGGTAGAAAAGGTATTGAGAGTTCTACCTAAGGCTAAATAGGATGTTAAAGTCACAACAATTAGAGAAGCAAAGGACCTCACTAGGATGACCTTGGATAAACTAGTGGGAAACTTGAAGACTTATAAAATGCAAATAGATGAAGTCAAGAAGGAAGTAACTGCTCCTGAGAAAACTTTGGCCTTGAAGGTATCTGATAGTTTTGAAGACATTGAACTAGATGAAGAACAAGTTGAATTCATAACAAAGAACTTTGGTAATTTTTTCAAAAGAATAAAGGAACAGGTAGCAAGAAGTGTTCCAATAACATTCCAGCTGGATGCTATAAATGTGGAAAGACTGATCATCAGATCAGAGGCTTCCCTATTTGGGAGATTTTGTGGAGAAAAAGGAGAGAAAAAAAGGAACTAAAATAAAAGGCCAAGAAAAATTAAAAAGAAGACTATATTATGGTAGTTATATGGGGATCAGACTCTGTTGGATCAGATGATGAGGATGTTGATGAAACTGTCAATGCCATTAATGATTCAGCTATGAAGGAAGAATATGCAACCTCTGAGGTAAGTATCCTTACTTAAAGAAAAGTTGCATCTATTTTCAAAAAGAAAACTTATTTCCTTAATAATTTATTTGATTGATGATTTCCAAGAACTAACCTCTAATAGGAATGAAATATTCAGTAGTCTTGCAAGCCTAAAATTTGAATATAATGATGTAAAGGCTTATGAAAACACTATTGATAAGGAAAACAACACTCTCAAGGAACAGGTTAGCCAACTTGATTCATCAAAACTAGCTCTCAAATCTAAAGTCTTAAAACTATCTCTTTCTGAAAAAGAAAAAAGATCAAAAGTGAGGAACAAGAAAAAATTAAATCGGAATTGACTAAGTTTAAACATGAATGTTTTTATGAAAAAGAAAAAGTAAGCAAATTAAGTCAAGAAGTTTTCAAATCAAAACTTGACCCAAATAGATGGACAAACTCCTCAAGAATTTTTCATCAATTGAATTAAAGAACCCATATGAAAAGGTTGGATTGGGGTTTTAGAAAAGTTCTAATGCTACTAAGGACTTATGCTATATATTTGAAAATCTAGAACATCCAACCACTGAATGTCCAATTGCTGTAAAAAACAGATTTAGAAGTACAAACCTAGAAAAGGAATCTGACTCCAAGTTAGCATAGACTAACAGGAAGAAAATCAAAATTGGTCAGAGAAATAGATCACACAACCTATTGTCTCGATGGGCTAGAAGGAACCTTATTTATTCATTTACTCATAAGAAAGGACCCAAGCTTGTATGGGTTCCTAAATCTAACCCCTAATTTATTTTGTAGGTGAGAGTGAAAGGAGGCATGAGATATTGATACTTGGATAGTGCTTGCTCAAGACATATGACTGAACACAAGAAAAAAATCATTTCACTCTCTAAGATAAATTTTGGGGGAGGAGTGTCATTTGGAGATGACAAAAGAATATTATTACTGGAGTTAAAAAGTTGGAAAATATGAATCTAAAGCAGTAGAAAATGTCTATTTTGAGGAATGAATAAAGTATAACTTGCTCAACATATCATAATTATGTGGCAAAGGTAATAAGGTAATTTTTAATTCTGTAGGTTGTACGGTCAAACGGATGGATACCAAGGAAATTTTTCTAACTGCCAGAAAACACAAAAATATGTACAAAACTTTTATCATAGAAATTAAAAGATATGGCAAAGTTCAAAGAAGAGAAAATTTGTAGTGATCGTGTAAGAGGGAAGCAAGTAAGATCCTCTTTCAAACCAAAGAACCATGTCAGTACTATCAAGTACCTTAACTTAGTCTATATGGATCTTTGTGAACCAATGAGAGTACAAAGTAGAGGAGGCAAAAGATATATTTTTGTAATTGTTGATGACTATTTTAGGTTTTCCTGTACACTATTTTTAGCTTCCAAAGAAGATTCTTTTGATGTCTTTTATGTTTTCATTAAGAAAATAAAAAAAAAAACTAGGCACTTCCCTAATTTCCATAAGATCTGACCATGCCATTGAATTTGAAAATACAAAATTTTTGAACTTTTGATCCACTAATGGTATAGATCATAATTTCTATGCTCTTAGAATATCACAACAAAATGGAGTAGTAAAAAAAAAAATAGGACCTTGAAAGATATGACTAGAACAATGATGCTTGCAGGAAACCTTACTAAAAATCTTTGGGCTGAGGCCATAAGTACTGCTGGGTACATTGTAAATATATGCATGATTAGACCCATTATAGAGAAGACTCCCTATGAATTACTCAAAGGAATAAAACCAAATATTTCTCATTTTAGAACCTTTGGTTGCAAGTGTTTCATTCATAATAATGGAGAAGATAATTTGAAAAAATTTGATGCAAGAAGTGATACAGGCATCTTCCTTGGGTATTTTCACCATAGTAAAACTTTTAGGGTCTTAAATAAAAGGACAAAATATGTTGAAGAAACTGTGCATGTTATTTTCTATGAATCTTGTGCTGAGACTAATATGCAGGATGAAAGTTAAATCAAAGAATAGCAAAAGGAACAAATTATAAAACCTGGTCTAACTACAGAACAAACTGGAGGCACTTTGATGGAGGGAGTATCTGAAGCACCAACAACTCCAGCACAAACCATTCATTGTGAGTGAAGCAGTTCACATGAGTTAATTTCGAAAGTCTACAAGTATCAATGGTCTCATCACATTGAGAATATTCTAACTGATCTTATATCTAGGATCACCACTAGATTAGGTCTAAAGAACTTGTGTGCATTCAAAGCCTTTTTATTAGTGATTGAACCTAAAAAGGTAAATGAGGTACTTCTTGATGTTGACTGGATCATTTCTATCTAAGAGGATCTTTATCAATTTTAAAATAGCAAGGTTTGACACTTAGTACCACTCCCACAAGACAAAATAATAATTGGTACTAAATGGGTGTCCAAAAATTAGGTTGATAAATATGAAATAGTTACAAGAAACAAGGCAAGGTTGGTAGTTCAAGGATATAATCAAGAGGAAGACATAGACTATGATGATACTTTTGCTCTTGTGTAAAGACTTGAAGTAATTAGACTTCTTATGACTTTTGCTGCCTATAAGTAAAGAGTGCACTTCCTTAGATGTAACGAGTGCACTTCCTAAATGGTTATCTCAAGGAGGAAGTATATGTGAAAAACCTTCTGTGTTTGAAAGTAATGAATTTTCAGACCATGTATACAAGCTTGACAAATCTTTGTATGGACTTAAACAAGATCCAAGGGCTTGGTATGAAGATTGTCAAAAAAAAATTTGAAGCATGGACATACAATAGGTAAAATTGAGAACACTCTTTTTTTAAAGACTAATTAGAAGGAAAAATTGTGCAAATTTATGTAGATAACGTCATATTTGGCTATACCAATATCAATATGACTTTACAAAACTCATGAGTAATGAATTTGAGATGAGCATGATGGGGAAACTTAATTTGTTTTTGGGCTTGCAAATCAAACAAACAACTACTGGAACAATGATTCATTAACAAAAGCATGTGAAAAAGCTTTTGAACAGGTTCTCAATGAAGGAAGCAAAGTAGATAAACATTCCCATGGACACTGCCACAAATTGGATATGGATGAAATAGGCCCATCTGTGGAACAAAAGCTATATAGAGGTATGATTGGGTCACTTTTGTATCTCACAACTAGTAGACTTGACATTATCTCTAGTATGGGACTATATGAAATATTCTAAGTAGATCCAATGAAATCTCACCTCAAGTCTGTTAAGACAATCTTGAGATATCTTAAAATAACCAATAACTTAGGTCTGTGGTATCCAAAAGGAAGTAATTTCAAATTAGTTGAACATGAGAATGTTGACTATGCAGGTTATCTAGTGGATAGGAAAATCACCACAGGCACTACATACTTTTTTATATCATGTCTAATCTCATGGTCCACTAAGAAGTAAAACTCAGTAGCATTGTCTACTGCTGAGGCTGAGTATGTTGCTGCTGGATCATGTTGTACTCAATTATTATGGATTAAACAACAACTTGTGAATTTTGGTATGGATGCTGGTTATGTTCATATTTTTTGTTATAATAAAAGTGCCATCTATATAACAGAACATAAAAAAACTACGTATATTGATATAAGACATTATTTTCTTAGGGACAATGTAGAAAATGATCTTGTTTCTTTAATATTTTATTTTACTGAAGATCAAATTATAGATATTTTTACTAAATATTTAAGTAGGAAACACTTTGAAAAGAATAGATTAGACTTTGAGATAACTAAAACTGCATAAATCACCCTCAATGATTGGATAGATAAATTGTTTTACATTGATGTTAGTAGTAAATCTGTTAACCTTTTTAGTCTTTCATATTTATTTGGGTGTCTCAATTCTAGTTTCTAATAATTTTTATTATTGTATAGATCATCTTTGCAGATTTTAGAAGACAATTGTGATAAACTGGATGTCTATGCTAAAATTCTCAAAGGTATGCTTTCACTTGTCTACAATTCCTTCTAATTGAATTGAAACATATGAGCATATCTGTTCTCTATATTCAATGCATATCTCCTTCTCTCTTAACCGTTAATTTTTGAAGACTCCTTTCCTACTACAAAAAGCTTCCACCACCGATTATGCCAAATTCAAATCACCTAATTCTATTAGATATCTACCAATGAAAACTTTTCATTCTCTCATAAATCCATTCAAATTTGAATCTTATTTAAACCCCACTCTTTCTTTTGAAACTCATTATCTCATAAGATTCTTGTTCTTACCATCATCACTCTTATTCATCTTCTCTAATTGGCTTCCTTTTCCACTCTCTGTACTTCATCTTTTCAAGCGAAAATAGACCCACCTTCCTTTGCTTTAATGGAACTTATTCTAGTCAAGCTTACCAGTCCCAAAATTCCTTATGTTCCTACCTTTAAGATATCTAATTTTGCTGCTTAGAATGAGTTTTAAGCTATGCTCGACTTTTTTAAGCAACTCTCTTTCGAATAAGTTTAAGACATTGTTCCTATCCATACTATTTCCACTCAAGAACCAATATCCTCAGACCAAATTCCAAGAAGAGCTAGATCTAGACTCAAGAAATCATATAGAGCCCCTATTTTTATACCTAAAGATGAAGTTCTTGAGGACCATATAAGTTCTTCTGTTCCAAAAAGATCCCCCCATACTCGTAGTCGTAGAAGGAAAGAAAATGTTGTCCTTAAGGAAGCTCTATGAGCTAGTAAAAAAATGTTCCATTCCTACTGGTTCTATATCTTTAGAGGCAACTTTTTCAGAACCCGATGATGAATTAATTATAAGTCAGATTCTTTGTGGTAAAAAGGTCAAAACATTATGCGTCAACCCTCTTTTTTTTGCTCTACCCGGTCTTCATCATCATAAAAAAATCTCATCAACCTACCATCAAAATCCTTAGAAAAATCCAAAGCCTCCTCTCTCACTTTGAAGAAATCGGTCACTCAACCTGTTCCATCCACTCTTTGCTCTTTCCTTTACTCTACTACTCCTTCTGAGCCTACTTTTTCATCTCTTGACCATATCATTAAGCTTCAAAAGCAAAAAGTGGTGAGAGGACATGTTGTCACTGGGTTTGGGGTCCAGAAATGACCATTCTTCTTACTAAAATAGTTGCACATGGGTGGTCAACACTTTTCCTTTAAGGCACTACTTAACGAAAGTTGGCTAAGAAAGAGGTGATTGAGTTCTATGTAAGTAGAAAGTTTGATGGTTCTATATTTTTCTCTAAAGTACTTGGTGTTTAGATTAATCTTACTTGTGATGACGTGGGTCGTAATTTGGACATTCCTTCTTGGGGAAGGCATCATTATGTGAAATATAAGTGGCCTTCCCTTAGCAATCTACCCATAAACCTTGAAATCACATGGAAATTCTCAGGCCAGCCTGCTCTTACTTACCATCGTTGATTTAAAAAGAGAGAAATGTCTCCCTATATTAACTTTACTTTGATGTGGTACATATGATCATTCTCCAAAGAAAGGAGAGAAGAACTAAAACCAACTACTTAGACATAACCTTGATGGAGCTACTAGATTTTGAGGTCAAAATTGACCTTCCTAGTCTAATCTTAAAACACATGAATTGTATGCTCCATCAAGATAAAAATATTCATTCTTTGGCAGGTAGGTTTTGTCTTGGAAAAATCTTTAAGGAGTTTGGTATTCCAATTCTTGTATAGGAATATCAAATCATAAAAGATGTTCTTGGCAGAGTTCGTTACTCTTCTCTCTATGATTCTATGTGATGTGAAAACACTCCTCTTCAGAGGGCCCAAAATGTGTATGAAGATAAGAATGAAGAATTTAAGGATGTCCAGGCTGCCCATGCCCAAGCAACTGCAAATCTTAGGGCTAGAATTGCTGAACTTGAGACTGCACTTGCTCAAGAAAGGGCCTCCATTACTACTACTATCCATTGCTTACCTAGGTAATTCCACCCACTCCCTCTGCATAATTTGTGTCCTTCTATTAGTTTCTTAGGTTTCTTTGCTTTTTTCTCCTTCCTCCGATGCTCAGCAGTGTTTATTTTCTTTTGGTATATTTCTTCACTATGTGTTGATCATATTTTAGAAATAAATGCAATGAAATACTTTTTTACTCAAATGGTGTCTATTACTCCTCTAATTGATTGCACTTTAATTTAATTTGCTAAGTTTTGATTGTCTTGGTGATAGCCCCAGTGGCCTAGAGTAGTTTAACTCCTATTTTACTCTTCTATTTATGTTTTTCTTTTCAATGATGCCAAAAGGAGAAAAATTCATATGGATTGTGCAATGCTTATAACTCAAAGTTTAGCCTATTCATTCTAGTATCTCTTGCTTAAGTGTTTTTGGAAATATTTGGATGCACAAAGGTAGTGGTTTGTCATAATCAAAATAGAGAAAAATTATTGGAGCCTTCAATTTTTGATGAATCCTATTAGATGGTAAAGTCGATAACTTCTACCTAACAATCACATGTGTAGATAACTTCTACCTAACCATCACATATGCAGATGAAGAGATCGAGTTTGATTAAATCACTTAAAGAGAAGAGAGGTTGAGATAAAAAAAGAGTTTTACTTAAAGAAGGAATTCTAATTCATAACAAACTCTGAAGAGTCAAGAGTTTCACTTGAGATACAAATCACATCTAATGAAGAACTCTTTGGAGAGTTATGTTTAAATAAAGAAAGTGACTTGTACAGTCACTCTCCCACTCACAAAGAAAAAGGCAATTGACAAATTGACTTGGTAGTTTCACAGCTTGATAAAACACATAGTAGAACCTGGTGCTATTACTTAGAAAATTAGGGTCTTAGTTTATATGTATTAGGTTTGGTTCTTGATTTGTAATGCTTATGTAATTCTAGTCTCAGTGAAGCATAAACTGAGTTAGGATCACTGTCTTCAAGTTTGGGAACTCGAAAACTTGGGAACATATACCTTAGGAGGTTTGTGTGTTTTGTAGAAGTAGGAATTAGAGCTTATAATTCCTAAACTACATAAGTCTTGTAATTTTATATTTTTGAGGGTCAAAATTATTTAGTGAAGTTTGGGGTAAAATCCTACAGAGGTACAGGTCATGTATTTTACATATTTTTGAGCCGGATATTTTCCATGTGAAAATCATTATCTCATTTACTTACTATTTTAGCTTTGTTAAAAAACGTTAGCCAACCTATTTCATTGATAGGTAATTGTTAAGCTAAAATAAGTAAATCAATAGATTTAGCACTCTATCAAAAGTAATCTGCAAAAAGGAAAAATGCAACACAGTTAACAAGTTGTTTTGTTTTGAAAGGCAGTAAGCTTAGTTAAGTGAGAAGTAATAGGGCATACCTGTTTTTTTACGAAAAAGTTGGAGATCTATTGGAACACTGCTATCAATGTTTGATTTATTCTTATTATTTTAATAGTAAATCCACCTTGAGATGGCAGGAGGTTTGGAATGGACCCCTAACAGTTCATGTAGTAACCCTAAAAATTACATAAAAGAGGACATAAATCTTAGCCTCCATAGTAAAATGAAGAATGAGCTTATTTATTCTTAAGCACAAAATAAACTGCGAGAAATATGCAATGAATGAGGACTCCTCATTATTAAAGTTACAATTTCTTGTACAATTATAAAACACCCTGGATTCTGGCCCTTAGAAATTTCCTGAGATGCTCACTGTCCTAGTAATGACTCATCATACAAGTTTTATGTGTGGGTACACGTTAAATAACCCTAGACGTTAGGTGTTTAGTAGATGCTGGTTGGGTTTTCTGTCTTTGTTACGACTTGGTGGTATGGGTCATTAGGGGTGGTGCTGAGTCATTAGGAAGATCCTTAATCAAATCAGTAACTTAGTGACTTGACTTGGCTCTGAGTGGCTCACTAAGAGCTGTGATTAAAGGGTACGAGTAGTAGGGTTGAGTCGTATGTTGTCCAGTGTCCAATTTCTTAGATTTTTTGGATACGACTAGACCATATGAGTCGTATGGTCTGGTAACGACTGGGATCTTGGAGTCGATGATGGGCAGTGTATGGGTGTCCAACTCACTATCTTGGTGACGAATCAAGGGTACGAGTGGTATGTTGTGGTCATGAGTCAAGGGGTCGACTAGTAAGCACATGAGACATTTTTATAATTTTTAAGTTGAGGGCATTCTGTACATTTCCCACTTTAACTCCCTTTGATACCATGACTTAAAACATCATTTGGGACTTTTTTAACACATTATTCCCAGTTAAACACTCTCAAATTCTCTCTTAAACTCACTGTTCAAGCAAAAGCTAGGGTTTCATCAAGCTAATCAATTAAGACTTTCAAGGGTGGTTTCTCTACGGATTCCTTAGTGTCTAAGGAATGTTACTCCACGCTCATTATTATTTTACTAAAATCTCATGTTTCAATGTATGATTTTTGTGGTAATTTTATGGTTTAGAAATAAAGGTTGGGGGTTTTAGATGTTCTTGGTTGAATATTATTTCTAATGTTTTAATTATGGTTTTCCTTGTTTTAATTATGGTTTCAAACCTGTGGTTGCATGGGTATGGTGGTTGAACTTGATAATGGTAAATTTCTTTAAACTGTGACTTTTTGAGTGGTTATAACCCCAACCTTATTTTGTAAAATTGGTTAGTAGTTGTGAGAAAGATGGAAATTCAAACTAGGGGTTCAATGGAATCCCCAAAGTGTTTGGTTTGACTATTACTTTGAATTAATGCATCGCATAAATGGTAATGGAACGTGAAATGGTTTGGTTTGGTCTTAAATGACTTCGATAAGGCCTTGGTAGCTATGGTTTTGATTTAATATTGTATATGTCATAATTGGAATAGGCTTGCAAGCTCTGATTTTGGTATGACGATACCAATGGTTAATGCCTAAATAAAAGACTCCTTGGTAAATGGTTGGAAATGTGTAAATAATTTTAATATGGGTTTAAAGGGGGTTACGCAGTAAAGCCATGGAAGGTGGAGGTTTCGGGGGGATCGATACCGGAAACTCATGTTTGACGATGTGAGGTTTGGTCATGGTGACCATATCCATGATGTCACACTTTATATTTTGGGGAATGTACTAGTCATCTCAAGTTTTTTTCTCCGGTATGTGTGGATAACACGTACTGGGGCCCTTTCAGTAGTGGGAGTTGAACCCATATAGCCCATGGGTGCCTTTAGAATGACAGAGCTACACAGTCCAGGTTAAGGTTTTAAATACATGTTAAACCTTGTTCCCTATCTTGGCACGATATATATGTATTTATGTGATTGGATATGGTGATCTGATTTGGTTTTTAATGATATCCTTGAGTTACATACTAGTGTTCACTCCGCTAAGAATCTTTGGGCATTGTATACCCATGCGAAGTAGGAACCAACCATACTACTATTCCCCTACTTAGTGACTTAGATTTGGGGATAGCTTGGATTCAGATTAAAGTGGTGAGCTTCCATTCTCCAGAAGACCCCATTTCATGCTATGGACTTTTTTTTGTTATTGTTATTTCTTTGATTTTGATTTTTTATATGGTCGGGGGCATGTCCCTACCGGATATTCTTTAATTCTGGTTAGAGACTTTGTCGGAATACTATGGGCATGGGCAGTGTCGGTATAAGTGTTAGCACTAGTATTTGTATTGGCATTGGGATTGGTATGAGTTAGATATTTGTTAGTAACTATTTGGTTACGGTTATAAACTTACTTTATTGTTATTAAACTTATATTATTTTATCTTGTTACATGTTTGGAATTCATCCGACATGGGATGCAGGGTGGTTAACGGTTGGGTATTGGGGGTGTTATCTGGTCCTGGTTGGACTTGAGATACCTGACATGACTAGGTCCTGGTACGGTTCATATCAGATTGGTATCAGAGCCCTAGGTTCATGGTCAATTGGGAATCCACAAATTCATGTCGTGTAGAGTCTCTTTTAAGGGTGTGTAAGACGCCACACTCCTAAGGGAAAGGCTATAAGGCATTTTTGAATGTTTCTCTTTCTTGTGTTCTATTTTTGGGTTGTAGAGTTGAAGGTCTTGAAATCTTCTCTAATTTCCATCTGCTCACTTTTCAGATCATGCCTTCCAGACAATTTGAAGCTCACGAAAACTCCTTTGTCCCACCCGAGGACAATGTTGATGGAATCCATCCTACCTATGGGGTCCAGATCCGGTCTAGGGGTTTTGTTCTTGATTGACCTTTTGGAGTTCCACCGACCCCCTCTAGTCCTTCTCGATCTCCTCAGGCTGATATGACGAATGCTGAATTTCGTTAGTCTATTCATATATTGGTTCAGTTAGTAGCTCCTCAGTCTGAGCGGGGTTCTTCTGTTACTCCATTTTCTGAGGCCACCAGGGTTGGCCAGTTTATGAGGTTGAATCCTTCAACCTTTACTGGAGTTAAGGTCGAAGAGGATCCTCAAAGTTTCCTTGATGATATAGAAAAGATCTTCCGTGTGATGCATGCCACTAAGATGGATGGCATGGAGTTTGCCGCCTACCAATTGAAAGATGTGGTTTATTAGTGGTACGAGGAATAGGACCAATCAAGCTGTAATACCCCGTAATAGTCTTAGCTCAGTTCAGCCCATAGAGCAGGTACAAGAGGCTTAGAACCTGAAAATTTAGAACCAATCAAGGTGTAATACCCTGTATTAGTCTTAGCTCACTTCAGCCCATAGAGCATGTACAAGAGGCTTAGAACCTGAAAAATTAGCTAAGTGATGGGGACTTAGTTTTATTTTTGGCCTCTTAACTTTGATGATTTTTTAAGTGACCTTCCTGACTCTAATATGACGACTTCTAAGTTAATTCATGTTCAGGGGTGTAAGTAGCATGTCTCAGGGAAGTTTTGAATTTTTTGAACGAGGATTGAGGCACGTTTGGATTTCATTTCTAGAACCTCACTACGATTGCACTGCATCGTGATGGGTATAGCGATGAGGTGTTCATCTCATCGCGGTGTAGTCCTATTCGGCGTTCCAGTTCTGAATTTAAATCTTACAGGGGCAGTCTGATCTTTTCCCATTTCCCCAATCCGTGAAAACACGAGATTTATCACCAGTTAAGGCATTATATGCCAAATTTCCTCAATTTCCCTCTTCGAGAGAGAATGACTTGATCTTTGAATAAAGTGAATAAATGATGAGATAGTGGGTTATTTTTAGGGGTTAATTTTGTGTTTAGACTGATTAGAGCAGTGAAAAAAATACTCATTTACCCTTGAGAATGACTTAAAAATTCGTACTGAAAAACCCGATTTTTGGTCCCTAGCGCGACCCGCTGCTATTGCGCCAAACCACTGGAAAATAACAACTGAGAATGTGGCTGAGAATGTGGCTAGTGGCGGAATGCGGTGGAATCGCGTTGCAATACTAGGTGGGACCTGGAAGCTTGGCGCGATGCGGTAAAATCGCGTTGGCTCATTGGAAATTGACAAATGTGAAAATGAGCTTTGGCGCGACGCGCCAATATCGTAGAGCAATATTGAAAACTGATAATTTCCATTTTGACGTACTCCGCGACGCGCTACTGGCCTGAATGACGGTGTTTAACGACTGAAACTTAAAATAGCCATAACTTCTCATCCGGTTATCGGATTTAAACAAATTTTATATCGTTGGAAAGCTAATTCAATTTCCTACACAATGACAGGCTCTAAAATTAATAATACTAAGTGTTTCAAAAATTTTATATAGGATAACTCATGAACTTAGAGAGTTAAGTTAAGCTTGAGAAATATGGAGTATTAGAAAAAGTCCCCCAAAGGACCTTTAGAATAAATTCAAAATCCCACAAAAATAATACAACTAGGCTACTGCGCTAATTTAGACATTCGGACTCAACATGACAGTTAGAATTTCAAACAGGGTCGTAACCATCAAATGTTGCTCGAAGCCAACCATAGGCTTAAAATTTTAAATTCTTACAAACACTAAAAATCATATCGCTAGCATTGGGACCTGAACCAGCCATGATATTAAACCAAAATCAACATTTCGAAACCGATGTCACTTCCATCGATGCTCTGATCTCCAAATATTGACTAAGGTCAACCATTCAACCTGAACATCCTTCTAAAACCAAAAGATCAATTAATTCTTAGCCGAATGCCTTGGGACCATGCCATCCACTCCTACAACCTATGAAAACTAAAATGCAGCTACAAAAAGGAGTAAGATGGTCAAAATATAGAAAATCCCAAAGTTCATGGTACGGGTCATTACACAATATAACAGTGTTTGAAAAGTTTTGACTATTAGAAGGAGTACACTGTTTTGATGGCATTTTTGCAGTTTCTTTTGTATAGTTTTTACATTTTAAAGATACGAGGGGTTTTAAAATAATTTAACATTTAAAATTAGGGGTTTCTGCTTTTAGGTATACTAGTTTAACCGCACGTGTCTCACAAGTGTAATTTTTGATTATTTAAATTAAAAGATTTTATCTATTATGAAGATTTTTAATGAAGTGAAAAGAATTCAAATCACTTCTCAAATATCCTTCACACTTTAATATAATAATTTAAATATAACATATATTTTATTGTAAGCACATATATTTTTTACCACCAAAAGTTTCAGGTGGTTAGTGGATCGTCACTTTTGCGTTTGTCATGCAATACATTTTTTCCTTGTTCCTAGAGGCTAAGAGAGACATATCGATTTAAACCATATTTGTAGTATGATTATTTTTTTAAAATTTTTTCTATAATTTAAATATTTCCTTATTTTTAAAGTTAAATCTTCTAACACTTTCATATTTATTTTAAGATTTTTCAAATCTTCTTGAATCAACAAAAAGGTATTAATTGACATTAATTTTGATGACTTATAACAAAGAAAAGTTTACTATAAATATTTAATTAATTTTCAACTCTTAAATATTAGAAAAATAGTGAAAAGACGATTTTGTCTAAAGCAGAGACTTTTAATGAAGGGCAAAAAATTTAAATAATATTTCTAAGGCCCTTCATACTTTTAATTAATATATATATGTGTGTGTATTTTATATATATATATATATATATATATATATATATTTTATATATATATATATATATTATATACTTAAAAGAACCAACTCAAAAACTTAAACTTAAATTACTAAACTACCCCCAACTTATTTATTTCAACAAAATTATTTAAATCCCGAAAATACCTCCAACCCATAGAACTTACGCCAAATTTCACACCCCTACAAATTTCCTGCAAAAATCCCAAAAGACACTAATAGTAACAGACGCCTCAACCATGACTTATTCAGCACTTCTCAATTTAGCCTCTTTAAAGCAATCTAAAACACGATGGTTCTAACTCAACGGTCTTCCATCTTCTCTGTCAGGCAAACAATCCCGTTTCTTTCTCTATTACCAAACTTTCACTTTTGTACAATTAGTCATCTAATTCAATCATTTTATTCCATTGTAATCCAGTTAAGAATTTCACTTTGATATTTTTATGCCTTTCCACTTCTCTGTTACCATTCATGATTTCTAGTTTGTAAGTTCCTCTATAAGCAACTGCTATCGTACCATTCATAGCATTATTTTTGCACTTATTAAATAAATATTATATGTGTTTCTTATTGGTTTCGTAAAAAAGAAAACTGATACAATCAAGAATTTAATTTTAAAACTTTTATGACTTTTCCCTTCTCTGTTCCATCTAGGAATTCAAGTTGTAAGTCCCTTTAAATGAAACCACAACTGTACCACTACATAACTTTGTTTCTGCACTCATCAAATTTATGACATATGTGTTCCTTATTTTGTTTTGCAAACAAAATATAATTAAGAATTTTATTTAGATACTTTTATAGCTTTTCACTTCTCTATTAGTCTATTATCGCATGTAGAGTGGCATATTTAAAATTCTGCATATTTGTGGCTTCATGCGGTTTAGTAATCTGTATATATTTGTATCTATTAATCTATTTTTAAATGTTCCTTTATCAGATATAATGCATTATTACACTCATTCTTGTGCGTGATTTTGTGTTGCTACACATTTTAGTCTATTTGAATCTGATATGCTAATTTCTATAAGATATTTTAAAATATTTTACAATTGAATATTTTTTATTTTTAAGTGAAAAATAAATATATTAAAGTTTTTTTTAAGTAATGAGAGGAAAAAGATTAATTAGACTATGTGGCAACTTAATGGCCAATCATTTACTTGATGGCTAATTAAATTGTGTACTTGAAGAACACATAAAGTAAATACTTGTTGCCAAAGTAAATAAATTGATTTATTAATTGCTTTTATCTTTCACCCATTAAAATTGACAATAAATAGCCAACACTTTCAACAAAGAAAAAACAACTCAACATATATATTCTCCTAATCTCCTTCCCTTCTCTACTAACTTTTCTCATATTGTTTCACTTTGCTTTTATCTTATAATAATTTTATTATTTCCTTTTTAAGTTAAAACTTGTTGGTTTATAATTAATTTTGTTGATTCATGTATTCTTTGATTAATTAGGAAAGACATATTTAATATCCTCTAATTAATCTGAAAAGTGCTTGTTTAATCCTGAAAAAATATTTCACATTGCGGAAATAGTTTCTTTGGACAGTGCCTAGCACGACTCAAATATTTTATATGTTACTTATAGTATTATAATAATTATTTAATTATTATTATCATTATTACAATTATTATTATTGTTGTTGTTATTATTATTGTAACTTGTTGATACTACTATATAAGAAATATTATTATTGCTGCAGTTCATTTATTTTCACAATTGAGAGTGAAATCTATTATTGTTTTTCAACAATTTCTCCCCTGAATACTACTCATTTATTATGATAATGTTTTATAAATAATTTTTTTAATCTACTTGCAAGCATGGAAAGCCCAAAATAGATAAAACCTTTGTTAGGGGTATTCTCGCTGAAAAAAAAAGCCCACTTGTTTATTTTCGTCCTGGAATGTAAGTTGTAAGTCTCTTTACATGAAACTGCTATAATACCACACATAAAATCTGCACTATATGCGTTTAACTTAGATATTTTATTGGCTTTCTACTTTTCTATTTCCATTTAATTGAGATGCATATATTGTTTTCCATTTCTCTATTTCCATCCAGTAAATCAAGTTGTAAGTTTTTTATGTGAAACTGCTATAATGCCATTTTTAACTTTTTATTCGCATTCATACCTTTGTTACTTGCACCATAAAACCTATACTTTGTGCGTTCCTTATTTGGTTCTGCAAAAAAATAAAACTCAATACAATTAAGAATTTCATTTAGATTTTTTTATCTCTTTCCACTTCTCTATTTTCATCGAGCAATTCAAGTTGTCATTTCCTTTACATGCAAAAGGATGCAAATAGAAGGATGGTTTAGACACCATTATTATCAGGGAAAAAAGAAGGATTCCAACATTTTGCAATGCTATAACTTCATATAGAATCTATTTGAAGGATGTGTGTTTTGTTAGTGATAATTATCTTCTGTTATGGTGAATATAAGGAGCCTGTAACTATGACCAGTTGCTTACTTATTTGGGAGAGACAGGTGGCTAGCTTCATCCTTTCCCCTTCTATTAGTAGTTGTTAATAATCAGTTAGTTTTCTATTCTTCAATATGTGGTACTATCTGCTATTTTATTTTCTTTTAATCTTGCTATTTTGCTATTGTATTTTCCTTGTTTTGAAAACTTTACTTTTGAGTCGAGGTCTGTCGGAACCAGAGCCCATACCCCAATTCAATCTTATGCCCCAAATTACATTGCACAAGTACCTTTTAGAGGATCAATTGAGTTATACATAGTGGTAGCACATATAGCCTGATATAACTTCATAAACTATCTTTGTGTGTTCTACTTGTCATACCTCAGGTTGCATGTGGTGAAATAAGATAAAAGGTTAGCCCTACAACTCAAATTCATCACTATCTGATACTTGTTTAATTGTTTTAATACCACTGTACAAGTTTCATGAATAGTGTATTTAAAACCATTTTCTATGCTTCATGTTTTCCAAAAATCATCTATTTTTTTCAAAATATTTTTTTAGTCAGTATCCTCTAGTTATTTGAGAGGAAACTACTTTTATTTTATTTTGTATGCATTTATGGATGTTATCGTGTGTATACTGTACATCTTGGAATCAGGAAATCAAATTTAAATCTCTAGAAAACATTATGGATATGATTACTCGTAAATTACTTGTCAATAAAAATGAATGGGAAGTGTTTCGTGAATATTACTATTGGTGTTCAAAATGCTAATGACTATGGAGTCTAGAATCCAATGGAAGGGTAGTCCTATAAATAAGAATCTCAGCAAGATATGGCGCAAATGCATTCTTCAGTTAAGATCTTTTTCTTTTTTGGCTTGGAGATTGTACAAAGGTAAGTTACCATTTAATGAAATCATGCTAATTTTGGCATTCACAAAGTATCTAACTACAGGTGTTGTCAAGTATCCAAAAATGACATTAGCAAGGGTTATAGTGGAGTGGTAAGTATTCCTTGAGCCTTAAGTAGAGACATCAGGTTCGAGTCCCCTGGGTATGAAATAGTCTTTGTTAGGGAGTTTTTACCCCCCAATGTGGGACTTCCTGGCGCGAATCCAAATTTACTCGGGATTGAATGTGGGTACCGAGGAAACAAAAAAAAAGTGCCCCAAAAGACACGGTTTATCATGTCTCAAGTGACGGACAATCTGCTACTTATATATGGAAAAAATTTAGTATGCCCCTAGGTACTAAACATAAAAAATAGTCTGTTAACATGGCCTTAAATCAGTGGTGGAATGTTACCAGAAAAAACTCTATCCATAGATTTCTGCTTATCATTGTTTCAATGTTATTTCTTTGAGAGTTGTGGAGCAGTTGGAGTGCTTCAAAATTTTGTGTTAGTAACACGTTTTGAATTATTCATATGGATCATCGAACTTGTTGGATTTTACAACCTGCTCTTATGGTTAGTTTCCCTAAAAGCAAGATCATTTGGCTCTGCATGAACTTTAGTGAAGAACTGGAAGCATTAAATAAGTAAAGAAGTGGTGGCATGTCTCTTGGCATATACCAACTTTGGACACTATAAGGATAAACACGTATGGTAGCGATATGATACGCACATGTAAGGCAGAAATATGCAGTGTGATTAGAGTTAACAATTGTGATCTTTAAATGACATTATTTATCCTAATTCATGGCAGTAGCTATCTTGAATTAGAAGATTATACAGGCAAGTATATAGTACATACTGTAGGGACTGCACAACCTCTGGATATAACTCGACTCTCAGCAAGTTTCTAACATGATTATTCCAAAGGACACTAGAAATCAGAAGATTAAATAATGTATTACCTTTTTTCGTTTATAGAAGATTGAGAGCCCGTTTCATTTACTAATCTTTACAACAGGTCACAACAGATGCTAAAGGACCTTACTTAATAGACAATGGGAAATTGCCAAGCATAAAAAGTAGATAGTCTAAATTGGTGGATTTTTCCTTTATTATCAAAGGGAGTCCCATTTTTTTTTACAGCTCATTGTTTTTAGATAGTCTAGTATATATGGAAGGTCAGGTCCATGCCTTGTCAATTTTATCTAGCCAAACCTAGCTGAAGGAAACATCTAATAACTATCACAAGTTGGTGTTAAGTGAACATAATGAATTCACCATTTTATAAAGATCGATAAGAAATGACAAAATTATCATAAAGATGTTTAATTGCTTAAGAGAATTGTGAACTTGAAAACATTGATGCAATCACATTTAAGAAAGAAGATAAATCAATCATAAGAAGGAAGATGATGGCAAAAAATGAGACTAAGATCTAATAAAACAACAAGTAATATGCCTTAGTCCCAATCAAAATCAATATCCAATAACAATAAAATAGTAAAGCAAAAATATTAATGGCCTTTCTTCCATCGAGAAATAAACTATGAACTAATATAATTTACCCAATTTACCCACAACTTCCTTTGACATGTTCACTTCTTCCAATGATGACAACTTAAAATTTGAATGATACTTTAATTTTAGTGATAATGAGGAAGAACAAGTAGTAAAGACAATTGAATACTTTCACTAGTAAAATACTGTCAAAACTTAAAACTACTCAGTAAATCAATTTTCTAACGTCGGTTTTCATTAAAAATCGATCACAAAATAGAGGTCGATAATGTTTTGATCGATATTTTTTTCGAAAAACTTGGTTTTCAATCATTGGACCAAAAAAACAAAAATAAATTGACCTCTACCTCTGTAGGTCGTAAGTTTCATACTTTAATTATCCAATGTTCCATTTTCCTACCTAACCTATTGTTGGGATGTAAAATAGAACTTAAAAAATAGAGAGAGTTTTTATCAGAAGTTATTTGATTGCGATTAAAAGAGCTGCAGCAGTGGCCTATTAAATAGGCTTACAACTAACTAGTATTAGCTAAAAATAAGTAACTTAAAGATTTGTGGATAAACATGCCCACTACTTCTATCATGCTAACTAACTGAATTAAACTAACACTATTTTTACTAGCTAAAGACTAGGAACTAATTGACAACTTTTGAAGCATTAATCAACACTCTCCCTTGATTCAAAGCTTGTTACTCCCATCTACAATATGAAGTACTCATGCTTCCCAACTAGAAGCGCTTTTGTTAGAATATGAATAATTTGTGCCACAATGTTTCAAGACAATGCTTTCACTTGCTACCAGATCTCGTAAGAAGTGGTACCGAATGTTAATATGCTTTGTCCTACTCTGAAATGCTTGATTTTTTGTCATTGCAATAGTTTCTTTGTTGTCCCAGAAAATTTCATTTGCAGTAGCCGTCTCTTGAAAGACATCAGCAAGCAACTTCTTTAGCCAAATCACTTGATAGGATGATGCAGTATCGGCAATATATTCTGCTTCAGACAATGACAAGGCTACAATTTCTTACTTCTTTGAACTCCAGGATATAACACTTGAACCAAGAGAGAACACATATCCAGAAGTACTTTTTTTGTCATCCAAACACCCTGCATAATCACTATCAGTGAAACCAAACAATCTAAAATCTGATATTTTGGATTAACAAATTCCAAAATCAGTAGTTCCGACAACATATCATAGAATCCACTTTACAACCCCAAAATGATGCTTTGTTGGGTTATGCATGAATTTGGAAACCACACTAATAGGAAATGCTATGTCGGGCCGTGTGTGCGATAAATAATTCAGACCACCAACTATTCTTCTAAAGCATCGAGCATCCTCCAAACCCGTACCATCATTAGATTTGAGTTTCTCATTTACATTCATAGGTGTAGAAGCTATCTTACACCCCAACATATTAAATTTCCTATGAAGAGCAGTTGCATATTTTCTTTGCGAGACAAAAATACCATCTAAACTTTGTTTAATCTCAAGACCAAGAAATTTTAATTTTTTTTATCATGAAAGACTTAAATTCAGCAACAAGAGATTCACAAGAGCCCATATAAATCATATCATCTACATAAAGATACATCACCAAGAAATCAGTTTTACCTTGCTTCTTCACATAGAGAGTTGGCTCAGTTTTGCTTCTTTCAAACACATTCCCCAGAAGATAAGAGTTGATCTTGCTATACCATGCCTGCAGGGCTTGCTTTAGGCCATACAAGACCTTTTTCAACCTGTACATTTTATTTTCTTGTCTGCTTATAACAAAACTTTCAGGTTGAAAAATATAAACTTCTTCCTTCAGTTCTCTATTTAAGAAGATAGACTTAACATCAAATTGGTAAAATTGCCAAGAGAGTTGAGTTGCAAGAGCTAAGAGAGTTCTCATCATTTCAAAGGTTGCAACGGGAGAGAATATTTTATCAAAATCAACTCCTTGCTGCTGTGCATATCCTTTTTCAACAAGCCGAGCTTTGTGCTTCTGAACCAATCCATCAGCAGAGTACTTTGTGCGATACACCCATTTCAGGCCGATAATGTTCTTTCATTCTGGTAAATTAACTAATTCCCAGGTTTCGTTCTTTTCATCAGCTTTCATTTCTTCCACCATTGCTTGCTGCCACTCTTTTTTTCAGCTGCTTCTACATAATAAATAGGATCTGAAACAAGCAGAGAAAATTGACAAGAAGTATATATATTGTTAGAGTATCTAGGATTTGGTTTCCTGTCTTTTGTTAATCTTCTAAGTGTTAGGGTTTTCCCCCTGATTTTCTTACCAAAATTAAGTTTTACTTTTTCTTGTAAGGAAAATAAAAGTAACCATAAATACTTTTATTTTTCTAAAAGGAAAATATAAAAATTTTTCATATTTGGCTAACTCCTTTCTTTGAGGAAAGGTTTTGGAACTCTATAAATAGAAGATCCCCCTTCTCATACAATAACACAGTAGCATCCATTGTGTAGTCTTTTAAGAGTTTTGTTTAAAGGAAATTTTCTCCCAATAGTTTTATGTTTTCTCTAATATTAGTTTTTATGTGTAGGATCATTGACTAAATAATATCAATAATATATTTTATTATAATTTTATTTATCGTCTGCATTATCATATCTATGATTTACAAACTATGAGCTTTCGCATGACACCCTCTTGATTTCGAACCCAACAAGTTGTATCAGAGTCAATGATTCAATGGTCTGATGGTTCATACTAAATACATGCTAAGGTTAAAGTTGCAATTAATTTGATGATAGTAAAAATATTTTTTCAAAATAAAACTACACGTGGAGACAATTGTTAATCATATTTTCAACAATTTTGTTGTTACATATTTGGAAATAAAGCTTACTTTTAACCCTACAAAGGCTTCAATATTTTTAACCCGAAAAGGGCTCATATATTTTTAATCCCAAAGCTCCATTTTAAGCATACCAAGCAGCAGTGATGAAGACTATGTGATGAACAAGATAAAAAATGTGAAGTAGGCGGGTCCAGTAAAGAAAATCAAGCCAAAATGGGAGATTAGTTAGCGTATTTGCCCTGATTTTCTTACAAAAATTAAGTTTTACTTTTTCATGTAAGGAAAATAAAAGTAACCATAAATACTTCTATTTTTTCTTAAAAGAAAATATAAAACCTTTCCATATTGGCTAACATCTTTCTTTAAGGAAAGGTTTTGGAACTCTATAAATAGAAGACCCTCCTTCTCATACAATAACACAATAACATCCATAATTTAGTCTTTTAAGAGTTTTATTTAGGGGGAGATTTTCGCTCAATAGTTTTATGTTTTCTCTAATATTAGTTTTCATGTTTAGGCCCATTTGCCAAATAATATCAATAATATGTTTTTATTATAATTTTATTTGTTTTATGCATCATCATATCTATGATTTACAAACTATGAGCTTTCTCATGACACCCTCTCGATTTCGAATCTAACACTAAGTGGACTTGGCTCTGCTGAAGATTCTTCAATTATTTCAAATGTTACTGATGTCGACTGTTCTCCAAAAGGTGACTCAGGTGCAACATCAGGAACTAAAGAACCTGTTGGTGCAGAAGTAACTCTATCATCCCAAGCCCAACTTCTTGCCTCGTTGAACCTAACATCCCTGTTTATAATAACTTTGCAACTCTTTGAGTTATATAATTTATATTCTTTGGATTGAGGAATGTAGCCCACAAAAAGACATTTTTCTGATTTCACATCAAGTTTGAGATGAGATGGAGAAGTATCCAAAGCATATGCTAAACAACCAAAAACTTTTAGATGGCTTACCCGTGGCTTCCTGCCCTTCCAAGCTTCATATGAAGTTCGATTCATGACTGCCTTTGTTGGTGAGATATTGAGAAGATACATCGTCATTGCCACTGCTTCTGCCTAAAATTTTATTGGAGGTTTTGCTTCTTTTATCATGGTTCGAGCCATTTCAACCACTGTCCGATTCTTCTGTTCGGTCACTGCATTTTGCTCTGGTGTGTGTGGTGTTGTCAACTCCCTGTGAATACCATGTTTTCACAAAATTCATTAAATTCTTTAGAAGTAAATTCATCGCCTCTATCCGAACGAAAATCTTTTAAAGAACATCCACTTTGCCTCTCTACTAATGCCTTGCATTTCCTGAAATTCTCAAAGGTTTCAGATTTTAACTTTAAGAAATAAAATTAACTCATTCGACTATAATCATTAGTAAACAACAAAAAAAATATCGGCTTCCACCTAAGGATTCAATACTCATCAGACCACAAACATCAGCGTGCACCAATTCAAGCCAACTTGAAGCCCTCCAAGCCTTGTTTACGGGAAATGAGACTCTACTTTACGTAGACACACCTTTTACAGAATCAGGACCATCAATTTTAGGTATCCCAACAACCATATTCTTTTGACCCAACAATTTCAGTCCTTTAATATTCAGATGTCCATACATTAGATGCCATAAACTAGTAGCATTAGATTTTGCAACTAAAGCAGAATTTTGCACACTAGAGACTTGTAAAGGAAACATATGATTTTGTGTCATGGAAATGGTTACAATATTTTTTCTAGATTTCTTATCATAAACAGTGCAAACATAATCATCAAACAAAATAGAGTAACCACCAGTTATCAATTGCCAATGCTACATATTATGTAGGATTTTTACATTACCCTGTGTGGTTTTGATAGCAATTGTACCTTTCCCTTCAACCATCAGTGGCTTGTTGTCTCTAAGTCGGACCTCAATTTTTTGGGATTCGTCAAGTTCTTTAAATAGTGACCTCGTTCCGTACATATGGTTTGAGCACCCACTGTCCATGAACCACACTCCATTAGGGCCATCATCAGTAAAAGATTGAGTCATGAATAACTTCCTTCTTCAACTTTCTCTATGAAATTTGCTTGTTTTTGGTCGTCCCTCTGCTTGGTCCAGCAATCAACTTCTATGTGGCCAAACTTTGTGCAATATCTACACATAATATTGTTTCTGTTTTGACGTTGGTCACCAAATTGGCCTTTTCCTCTACCGTTTCCACGACCTCGACCTCGGTAACCACCTCCTCCTTCTCCTCGGCCACCTGAATAGTCTAATTTTCCTTTGTGAAAAGACTCCTTCTTTCCCTGAAAAGCTTTCTCCTCCACCTTTTCGTTAGACCTACTAATCCAAACTTTATGGGCTAACAATGAACTCATTAATTCATCGAAATTATAAGTAGAAAGGTCCTTAGATTCTTTTATTATAGCAACAATATCGTCAAAGCCTTTTGTTAGACTTCTCAACACTTTACTCATGATAGTTTCATTATTAACATTTTCACGATGTGTTTTAATGTGATTAACAACTCCAAACACCCTATACATATATTCCTACATAGATTCTTTATCTTGTATTGCCAAATTTTCAAATTCACGATGAAGTGTTTGTAGTTTCACAGTAATTACCTTCTTGTCACCCGAATACTCTTGCTTCAGAGTTTCCCATGCTTGGTTCATCCAGTGTCGATTGGATGAGAAATAATGACTTTGCATCTTTCTTGCGAGTCTACCGAAGTTGATCGCTAGGTTGAGCCAGTGCCGGATTTGGCTCAACATAAACCCTCTCCACCAGCTTTTCTTTTGTGATGTCTGTCACATGAAGAAGCTCAACAAGCAGTAGTATTCTAGAATCCTCACTCAAAGCATTCTCATAGAAATGCCATCAAAGAAATCAACCAATAGGTCCTTCGACCCTCAAAGCAATATGGTATGCTGCTTCGAATCTCTAGTTCTTCCTATTTGATCCGAAAGAGTCTCAGACCTCTTTATGAAGTTCTCAGTTATTTTTATACAGTTTCTGATAGGTGCTTTTGTTGGTCACCAGACGCTCACTAATGAGTACCGCATTCTCGTTGACCACGACCTATAGGAACCGGGCTCTCATAGCTCTTGGGACTTGAACATTATTTTTATTTTGAGGCTCCAGAGATGATATTTTTTCCTTTTAAATATTAGAATTAGGGGCTGAGAAGATGCGTTGAAATTGTTGCTTTCCATGGACCGCTCTCAATTTTATCGCCCTATTTTTTTATCGTTGCTTGTGCTGATACTAAAAACATAGTTGGGATATAAAAGAGAATGTAAAAAATAGAGAGAGTTTTTATTAGAAGTTGTTTGATTGCGATTAAAAGAGCTGTAGTAGTGGCCTATTAAATAGGCTTACAACCAACTAGTATTAGTTAAAATAAGCAACTAAAAAAATTAGTGGATAAACATGCCCACTACTTCTATCATGCTAACTAACTAAACTAAACTAGCACTACTTTTACTAGCTAAAAACTAAAAACTAATTGACAACTTTTGAAGCATTAATCAACACCTATCACACTTTTTGTATTAATACACACTTTGATGTAGAGTAGGCCTACAAATACCTATTATCAATTGAGAATAAATATTTGGATAACTTGGCATCAAGGTATGGTTTAATAAAAAGGGAGTGATAATTTATGTAGGTAAAGGAAACAACAAAAAGTTGAGGCATAAAATTTGAGAAAAAGTATTAGTTTAGATGTGTTCTTGGCCATTAACTCTTGTTTCTTGCAAAGAATGATATCTAGAGATTGATATTTACAAAGAAAAAAAAATAGAAGAAAAAAAGGAGAACTCGACCTCTAGAGGTCCGTCTTTTATAAAAATATATTCTAAAGAAATCTACCTCCAAAACTCGATTTTATTTTTTCGATTTTATGTGCTCAAAACACGATCTCCATAGATTGGTTTTGTAATACTTTAAAAAATATTTTTTCAAAAACCATCCTCTGAATATCAAATTTTATCCAACATCTTCTACAGGTTAATTTTCTGCATCTTTTAGTAGTGCTTTTTCTTGAATAAATAATTGTAAAAAAACAAAAAAGAATTATTTTCATAACAACAAGAAAACACAAAAAATGTTCATAAATAAAAGGAATATCATCGCAAGTATCAATGAAAGAAATACCATCATAAGCATAAATAACTATATTGAATGGTTAATGATTATGATAATATTGAATAAACATAATATATTGAATGGTCAATGATAATAATGATACATACGTTGATATATCGTCCTTCATGTTCATAGTATATTTGATAATATTGTATTATTTTACTATGACACCCCAATTTAGGAGAAGGAGTCCCACATCGGAGGAGAAAGAGTCCCACATCGGAAAACACAGGATGGATGCTGGGTATATAAGTAAGAAAGCTGTAATACCTTGAACTTTTCTAGCTTAAATTCGTTCCTGGAGCTTCCAAAATGAATAATATTTATTTCATGTGGAATTTTCAAGATTTAAACTTTTCATTGTGTGAGAAATTGAATAAACTTTCCATCTATACCAAATTCACCCAATTCTGACACTCGGTGAAAGAGTGCCAATTTCATAATTGTAAAGAGTGTCAATTTCATAATTGTCAATTCGAGTGAACCTCCGCGATGTTGGTGTCACACCCCTTTTTCGCTCGAGGAGATCAAAGTCGAAGGTCGAAGGACTTTTCCTATTAAAGTGACGATTTTGAATAGGGATTAGTTTATTTACAGAGTCGCCACTTGAAATTGAGTTGTGGTGTTCCAAGTCACCTTATTGAATCTCTAATCAAAAGGAAATGACTCTTTGTTGGTCTGCGAAAGCAGAAGACCGAGTAAGGAATTCTGTTGACCGTGGGAAAGGTGTGACGCACCCCTCGAGTCCCGTGGTTCTAGCACGGTTGCTTTTATTAACTTATCTTGACTTAAACTATTTGAATAAATCATGTTAAGGCCTAAATTCGCTCATTTTATTAATGTCTAATAGCTATCTATAACTCGTATTAAATCGGTGAAAACTAAGTTTTTGAAAAATATTTGTTAAGGTGCATTATTGCATCCTTGAAATTTTAAACGTCTCATAAAGATGCGTATGCCGCATTCTTAATAGAGACAAATATATTAACGTGCCTAAAACTTATCTAGCGTTAAAAGACAATTCTTTCATCTCTGAAATATTTAATTCTCATTTTTAATGTGTAAAAATAAACTAGAGATTATTTATTTTCTGATAAGCTCAAGCCTTTAAAATTAAAATTAGGATTCTACTATACTTAAATATTATTTTTTTCACCAACCTTGAATTTAAGTACATAAAATAGAACAACCAAATTAACTAAATATTCTGTAAATCCAAAGTCATAAGAAAATAAATAGGAAAACTGGATGGCACGAAAAAAATATTTTTGCAACTTATATTCTGAAAGTTTCTTGGAGAATAGGAGTGTAAGCATTACATAAAAAACTTTCTGGCTTTTTTATTTCTATCCCTTTACATGTATTATGTTTATATATATAAAAAAAATGCTTGGTGTCTACTTTATATGTTTCTGTGCGTCTTTTCCCTTATTGGTTTTGTGTCTCTTATCTCTTTTTTATTTTTTGTTCATTGCTTTCTCATCCTTTATTTTCCTTAGTTTGTGTGTGCATGTGTCTATCTCTTTGTTACATACTATGAATGATTAAAAAGGAGAAACATGCACGCATGCGTGTAAATTCTCAAACTACTAAGTATTCAAAGTCACTATAAATCTCATGTGAATAATCAACCATACTTGCTATATAATACACGAAATTACGTAAATAACATTGTTCATATTTTGATTCACACGAAAAATTATGCAATATAATTCAGAGTTGGATGAGAACCTATATGAAGAACTAAATTGAATATACAAAGAAGAAAGCCATCATCGGAAATTCAATAGAAATCTCGAACTCTTTTTCCCCTCTCTTTGGTTTTCCTTTCACTTTATACCTTTTTCCCTTATTTCCTTTTTCTCAAATTAAGTGATGATTTTCTTTGTTTTTTCACTCTCTATTTTTTCTCTTGTCCGTACCTTTTTAAAATATTTTTCTTCTACTGATTTTCCTTGTTTCTCCCTTCTGTCCGTTCTTTTTCTTAAGTGTTCTCCCCTTTTTGTTTCTCCTCCTTTCTAAGTGTTTTCTCTTCCCTTTTTCTTTTCTCTTTCTGTCCGTGCGTGTAGGGGGGTTGGGAATCCTTTTAAGTAGAGGAATTTGGGGAGGAGGGGGGAGGGGGGAGGGAATTGGGGGTTACTGAAAAGATAATAGCTACAGATTTCATCTTTTAGATTTCAGATTTAGTAGTGAGTGCTTCTACACTTAGACAGAATGATTTAAAGGGAGAATACAAGTATAACTTTCAGAACTAAATGTTATGACTCACTTGATTTTCAAGTATGATTTTTTATTCATGATTACAGATTTTAGTATTTCAGATATTCCAGCTTTTGTGAGTCATTTATATTTAGCATGCCTTGTATTACAAATTATGATGATGAGATAATGTTTTACTTATGCATTTTACCCCATATACTCAGTACATCCTCAAAGTACTGATTCACATATATGTTTATGTGCTACATTGTCTCATAATATAGGTACGAGTTGTAGCACGCATACCATATTTAGACAGCTTGCAGATTCTAGCCAGCAGATGACGAGTCCTCCTACTTCGAAGACTTTAGTTAGATGTTATTTATGTATCACTACAAGAAAAATGGCTATTAACGAAGGAAAATCTGGTCCTTAAAAGCCTATTTGTGGTCCTTAAAATTCAATAGCGACCAGAAAAATTCGGTCGCTGCCCGTCCTTATAGGCTTCGTCGCTAAAAGTTAATAGTGATGAGCTTTTTTGACTGGTTCATAAAGGTTTTCTGTGACCAGCACAAATCTGATCCCTAAAAATATTTTGGTGACCAATTTTCTGGTCGTTAATTAAATATTACATGTATGTTCTTTTAGTCCCTATAGACCTTTAGCGACCATTATCTGCTCGTCCTAAGAAATACATAATCCCTGGACTATGTTTTATAGACCATAAATTATGGTCTCTAACTAAATATATAATTTTCTTTGTCCAGTTTCTTAAAATTATTATAAAATACAATATAGAGAACGAGATGCATATAAAAATATATAAAGAATACCTTTGTATATATTACAAAAAAATGTATTTACACTTCAAATATCGTCTAGCCATGATATAAATATCATAGAACTGGTTACATAATCCCAAATCTAACATTCCTAGCTTGAATTGTAAAGTCTCAGCAATGACGGTAATCAACTTTGAATAGCCAGTATGAAATCTTCAAAACTTGTATCTTCAAAACATCAAAACCTGTAATTGAGAGAGTTTTCACAAGTAATTAGCATATGGAATGATCTAGTTTAGTACTTTAGAACAACTCATCACTATAAAGAAGAACTCTGCTAGAAATAAATATCATAAACATCACATTCACAAAGAAACCTACAGTATCATACGAACTTGAATATGAACTAGAATATAGTCACCCAGAGCAGAACTCCAGTTCAACAAGTCACAAGGTGCTTACTATGGCTGGATTATACTCGTTTTTGCAACTGCAATGATGCCAAATAACATACTAGAATGCATTCTTCCAGACGTGAACAACCAATGGCTGAGAATAAAATAATTCAATTTGTTAGGCAAGCTAGCACACCAAGTTCATACATGGTAAAGAAGAGAAAACTTGAAATGCATTTATCTGGGATGAGTTATCAGACCCATCTAAAAAAATCAAAAGAACATCCACGAGCCGTTCATCAAGTAATGGAAACTGAAAAGGCATAGCTTTTTAAAATCGACTAACACGCTTCAAATCAATTCTAGCTTTGTGCTAAAGTCTCTACCATGAAGGGTCTCTCTCCTATGAAAACAACTAGTTCTAGCGCACAAAGGGCCTCCATAACCATCAGCACCGTGAAATTCCACCTTAAGTTGACGTAAAAGTAATGGTAGAAAATAGCAATGCATATTCATCAACACCAAATTGAATGATTACAGAACTAAAACAAACTAGAGAAGTACTAACCTCATCAATTACTCTTAGAGAACCATAAACTTAGTTTTTAGTAGCATTTTCAAAAGATTGTGGAAATTGCACAAAACAATTTCATGACTTTTTTCTTCATCCATAAAGAAGCAAAGAGCGTCTTGAATCGAGTTTGAGTTGTTCTAGTACATATCACAATCTACATTCAGAAGTACTGGCCCATTGTTAATCTCTGAGGACACTCTGATTTGCATGTTTTAAATAACAAAATCATCCAAATGTTTATTTGAGATTTCATAAAGTAATAAAAACATCTTGCTCACTTATGTGATGAACAACTGGCACTACCACTTACCAATGCATTCATCACCCCGACTTTAAAATTATGGAAGTGCTGAGGTCGTTTCTCCCGAGCCAAATATACCAAAGTTGGCAGTTTTACCCGGTCAATGTCCTTTGTCCCTTCATCTCTGTTGTCGATTAGTATCCAGTACGTGAATAAACGAAGATGTAGATAAGATCAAATATGTAAAGTTACAGTTATTCTGCCCATATGCGATAGCAAGCTGCGGATTGAATTCTATTCATCGTAGAATTGCACTATATAGAAAAGGGTGAAAAGTGAAAACATATGTTTTGTGCATACATAAATTGTTGAATCAACATAAGAAATCAGTACTTGTCCTAACTTGCTTTCATATACCTACAAGATAGCAGCATGGGTTTTCTTAGATGAACATGAATCCCATTTAGAAAATCCTTTGTATTCTAATTTTGTTTGATATGAGGTTGTTCCAGCCTTGTACACAACGTCAATTTTGTTTGCCATGTCCTTGTATAATCTCTGCAGCATTAAGAAAAGACGTTGTCTATCAAATCATATATATACCTCAATATTTTATCGATTTGACCTACTATTAGCTAGTCGTAAGATTTATGCTTGAAAGTCAACAATTTTGGATCAAAAATTTTATCAAATAGAACGAAAAATCTTTAAAGAACAGGAAAATACTGAAACAAGAGTATTTGATTGGACATGAAGTTGAAGAAAGCGAAACGGACTCTTTGCACATACCAAAAGCATCTTCAAAATTTAAGGTCTTAAACATGTCATGACATTTCAATGATTACAAGAGTATGTAAGTAGGGATGAACCATTAAGTTCCAATTTAAAGAGTTTCCAAGAACATAAATGTGTCATTCTTTCTGAAATAGATTGAAACGAAGTTAATGTCATATAAGAACCTAGAGAATGATCACACCCCCTCCTGCAACACAGGTTATTTCTGATAATTAGTCCACATACAAGAACATAAAAAATCTATATATTTGCTGTACTTCACAAAAAAATTTAAAATCTTATTACGTTTAAGAGTAATTACCTTATATTTGCTGCACTTCACAAAAAAAATTAAAATTTTTACTGACTATAGATAGCTTTTCTTTTTATGCGCATGAGTTAATGACCTTGTTAAGCTACATTTCGTACTCTTTATGGCATAGTTGTTGGTCAGCCTATGATGCTTTATGAGTACACATGTCCTCATACTTATACTGCACTTGATGCATCAAAAGATGCAAATCTTAGTTCTAGCAGGTTCAAAGCCGCACCTAAACTAATTCCATAGGTACCAACTAGGCTGCTAACTCGGTACCGAATAACTCTATAAACCAACTATATGAATCTTAAACTTTTATATTTTCTCCAAATGCAACCAAAATATTACAATCAATAAGATTAATAGCAAGACGTGAATAAAAATGAGAAAAATATTATCGATTGGCATGAAGGAGTGCAACAAGCCCAAGATAAGAGTCAGGATTCCACCAGTAGATAGGACAAGATGTGCTGCAGCAAGAACAGAGAATACACTCATACATCGAATATAATTTAGCCCTATCACTCTTACTCTACGATATCTCCTTCCCAGGAGTTGGTCCAGGTGTCTTTCTCTTAAGCCAAGGCTCAATAGACTTATACTGATTATAAAAATTAGTCATATCAACCACCATATCCTTAATCATAAACATATGAGGCAATGGCGTAATTGTCGATGCAGAATCTGATGATATCTTCATCAAACAAGCAAATCTGTTACAACCGTCGATGTTCATTGCACAGGAACCACAGATCCCTCTCTGCAAGATCTCCTAAATGTAAGTGAAGGATCTATTTCATTTTTTATTTTGATTAATGCATCTAGAACCATTAGACCACATTCCTTCAGATCAATTTTGTATTCCTGGAGCTCCGATTTCCCCGGGTTATCTAGATTCCATCGGTAAATTAAAAATGGCTTCAAATTTGGCTTCAATTCTAATGGCTATACTTTGGCTTCGAAAGCATGAGATAGGCCGATGTCTAAGACCAATGTTTCTCCGGCCCGAGCCTGAAAATTGTTCGTTGACAGTGCGAATCATCTTGGATTGACAAAGCCTCTTGAGAGGGAGGTTATCTATCTATTATGATAAAAGAGGGTTTTGAGGCAAAAAAATAAAGAATCTAACAGGTCAAAATACTTCAACTAATTCTTCAACTATCTGAAAAAACTGAACAGAGAAAAAACCATATTAAATTAAACACACAACTTTTTAGTTATGCAAGTCTCCAAAGAACATTTTCAGTTCAACACAACAGGAAAAAAAATCACAATAAACCCTCAAATACCTGCGTAGGAAATCTTAACATCCTGATAAATCAAATTGAATTCTAAAGAGTAGCATAAACTAAACTCTTCTTAAGCTACAAATGGACATCGAACATTACAATAAATATGAACAAAATAGATATCATCAATAGCTAATGGTTCAGAAAATAGAGAAACAAATTATAATAACATTTAGCAAGTATTTTGTTGTCGTCTAGAAAAAATAAGGATTATATGAGGAAAAGAAAGCTTAATTTGAAGTTTCTAAAGTAAAAAACTGAAGTATAGAATCTAACAGGCCAAAAAATTCTAACTAATTCTTCAATCCATCTGAAAAATCTTAACAGAGAAAAACCCATATTAAATTAAACACACAACTTTTTAGTTCTACTACAAATCTCCAAAGAACTTTTTCAATTCAACTTATTAGGGAAACAAAGCCACGATACACTTTCAATTACCTACTCAATCTTTAACCTATAACCCAATATTCTTAATTTCAAACTTCACAAAATAATTATTAGTATTCTAAATACTTTGCATGTGCTTGGGTTAACAACAAAGAGAGAACTGAAGTAAAAAAAAAATTCATCAAGAAAAAGGATTAAAAATTCGACCTAACTTACTCTTAATTTTACCTGATAATGTACTTGATATCAAAATCTAATAGTAATTTAGCCAAATGACGTAGGAGAGAATTAGATCTTGCAATTTAAGAGACCCATGCCTTGCAACTTTTAGAGAAGTAGATGAAATTCTTGGATTTTACCGCTTAGAAAGAGAGGAAATTTTCTAACCTAATATAAGTGGCGCCTTTTTTGCTGAAATATTTAATGACCTGCTGAAATTTTAGCCTTTAGAGACTAGGTCTTATTATTATTTTAAATTTTTAAAAATGAAAATATGTATTAGGGACTAGAAAATAATTTCATCCCTGTATGTATGTTATTAGGGACCATATTTTATACTCGCCGCTAGATCTTGGTCTCTAATAAACCTTTTTCTTGTAGTGTACTTTACTTTCTTACCCTTATGTATTAATTAGTGATAGTTGGGATCGCGTCCTAACTATCTAAAGTCAGTATAGTAGAGGCTTCACAGATGTCAGTTAGAGTCAGTTATGTATTTTCAATCCCTCTTTCAGACTTTATCAAAATGTAAAAGTTGTATTGATATTGTATTTTTTTTCAGATTCCATCATTATTATGTTTTCTTGTAGTAAACTCAGTCGTTTTATGCATATCATTCAGTTGCTTATGAGTTATGCCAGTAGAAGGGTTAGCTTGGGATCACTTGTGGTCCTAACCACCGTGTGACGTCTCGGGATAGATTTTCGGGGTGTTACACAATCCTTACTCCCTAGTGAAGAGTTTTAAAGCCGTGTGGGTCTGGGCCCAAAGTGGATAATATCACTAGTAGGTTGGGGATTTACAGGGGTATCTTAGGCTTTAATGGTTCAGGATACCCATCGCGGTCAGGGCTCCGGCTCGAGTCGTGACAGAATGGTATTAGAGACGCTCCTATGTTAGCCCTGTTGATGTGGGCCAGAGTTGAAACTAAGTGTAGGCAAATTATGGTAAGGCAGGGAAAACCTCAATCTTGAGTCTAGACAAACCCCATTTGGTAGGGCAAACCTCAGCGAAGACGCTGAATCCATAAAGGGGGGTGTATGTGACACCCCAACTTAGGAGAATTCCCACATCGACAAAACATAGGAGGGATGCTGGGTATATAAGTAAGGAAGCCTTACTCCCTAGTGACGTTTTTTAAAGTCGTACGGGCCTGGGCCCAAAGCTGACAATATCCTCTACAAGAAAAAGATTTATTAGAGACCAAGATCTAGCGGCGAGTATAAAATATGGTCCCTAATAACATACATAAAGGGATGAAATTATTTTCTAGTCCCTAATACATATTTTCATTTTAAAAAATTTAAGATAATAAAAATACCTAGTCTCTAAAGGCTAAAACTTCAGTGGGTCATAAAATATTTCAGCAAAAAAGGCGCCACTTATATTAGGTTAGAAAATTTTCTCTCTCTTTCTAAGATGCAAAATCCAAGAATTTCATCTGCTTCTCTAAAAATTGCAAGGTCTGGATCTCTTAAATTGCAAGATCTAATTCTCTCCTACTTCATCCGGCTAAATTACTATTAGATTTTGATATAAAGTACATTATCAGGTAAAATTAAGCATAAGTTAGGTCGAATTTTTAATCCTTTTTCTGGATGAATTTTTTTTTTACTTCAGTTCTCTCTTTGTTGTTAACCCAAGAACATGAAAAGTATTTAGAATACTAATAATTATTGTGTGAAGTTTGAAATAAATAATATTGGGTTGTAGGTTAAAGATTGAGCAGGTATTTGAAAGTGTATCGAGGCTTTGTTTCCCTAATAAGTTGAATTGAAAAAGTTCTTTGGAGACTTGTAGTAGAACTAAAAAGTTGTGTGTTTAATTTAATATGGGTTTGTTTCTGTTCAAATTTTTCAGATGGATTGAAGAATTAGTTGGAATTTTTTGGCCTGTTAGATTATATACTTCAGTTTTTACTCTAGAAACTTCAAATTAAGCTTTCTTTTCCTCATGTAATCCTTATTTTTTCTAGAAGACAACAAAACACTTGCTAAATGTTATTATAATTTGTTTCTCTGTTTTCTGAACCATTAGCTATTGATGATAGTTATTTTGTTCATATTTATTGTAATGTTCAATGTCCATTTGTAGCTTAAGAAGAGTTTAGTTTATGCTACTCTTTAGAATTCAATTTGATTTATCAGGACGTTGAGATTACCTGCGCAGGTATTTGAGGGTTTATTGTGATTTTTTTCCTACTGTGTTGAATTGAAAATGTTCTTTGGAGACTTGTATAACTAAAAAGTTGTGTGTTTAATTTAATGTGGTTTTTTCTCTGTTCAGATTTTTTAGATAGATTGAAGAATTAGTTGAAGTTTTTGACCTGTTAGATTCTTTATTTTTCCGCCTCAAAACCCTCTTTTATCGTAATATGTAGATAACCTCCCTCTCAAAAGCCCTAATTCTTTTCTTCAAGAGGTTTTGTCAATCCAAGATGATTCGCACGGTCAACGAATAATTTTCAGGCTCAGGCCAGAGAAACATTGGTCTTAGATGTCGGTCGATCTCATGCTTCCGAAGCCAAATCATAGACGGTAGAATTGAAGCTGAATCTGAAGCCATTTTAAATTTACCGATGGAATCTAGACAACCCAAGAAAATCAGAGCTCCAGGAATACAAAATTGATCTGAAGGAATGTGGTCCAATGGTTCTAGATGCGTTAATCAAAATAAAAAATAAAATAGATCCTTCACTTACATTTAGGAGATATTGCAGAGAGGGATCTGTGGTTCCTGTGCAATGAACATCGACGGCTGTAACAGACTTGCTTGTTTGATGAAGATATCATCAGATTCTGCATCGATGATTACGCCGTTGCCACATATGTTTATGATTAAGGATATGGTGGTTGATATGACTAATTTTTATTATCAGTATAAGTATATTGAGCCTTGGCTTAAGAGGAAGACACCTAGACCAACTCCTGGGAAGGAGATATCGTAGAGTAAGAGTGATGAAGATAAATTGTATTCGATGTATGAATGTATTCTCTGTGCTTGCTGCAGCACATCTTGTCCTAGCTACTGGTGGAATACTGACTCTTATCTTGGTCTTGTTGCACTTCTTCATGCCAATCTATAATATTTCCTTCATTTTTATTCACGTCTTGCTATTAATCTTGTTGATTGTAATATTTTGATTGCATTTGGAGCAAATATAAAAGTTAAAAATTCATATATTCGATGTATAGAGTTATACGGTACCGAGTTAGCAGCCTAGTTGGTACCTATGGAATTAGTTTAGGTGCAGCTCTGAACCTGCTAGAACTAAGATCTGCATCTTTTGATGCATCAAGTGTAGTATAAGTATGAGGACATGTGTACTCATAAAGCATCATAGGCTGACCGACAACTATGTCATAAAGAGTACGAAATGTAGCTTAACAAGGTCATTAACTCATGGGCATAAAAAGAAAAGCTACCTATAGTCAGTAAAAATTTTAAATTTTTTTGTGAAGTGCAGTAAATATAAGGTACTTACTCTTAAATGTAATAAGATTTTAACTTTTTTTGTGAAGTGCGGCAAATATAAAGATTTTTTATGCTCTTGTATGTGGACTAATTATCATAAATAACCTGTTGTAGGAGGGGGTGTGATCATTCTCAGGGTTCTTAGATCAATCTGGTGCTGATTTTTCTGAAATAAAGGTACTTTCTCTCATCCAATTTATATGACATTAACTTCATTTCAATCTATTTCAGAAAGAATGACACATTTATGTTCTTGAAAACTCTTCAAATTGGAACTTAATGGTTCATCCCTACTTACATACTCTTGTAATCATTGAAATCTCATGACATGTTTAAGACCTTAAATTTTGAAGATGTTTTTGGTATGTGCAAAGAGTCCGTTTCCCTTTCTTCAACTTCGTGTCCATTCAATTACTCTTGTTTCAGTATTTTCCTGTTTTTTAGAGATTTTTTGTTCTATTGGATAAAATTTTTGATCCAAAATTGTTGACTTTCAAGCATAAATCTTACGACTAGCTAATAGTAGGTCAAATCGATAAAATATTGAGGTATATATATGATTTGATAGACAATGTCTTTTCTTAATGCTGTAGAGATTATACGAGGACATGGCAAACAAAGTTGACGTTGCGTACAAGGCTGGAACAACCTCATATCAAACAAAATTAGAATACAAAAGATTTTCTAAATGGGATTCATATTCATCCAAGAAAACCTATCTTGCAGGTATATAAAACCAAGTTAGGACAAGTACTGATTTCTTATGTTGATTCAACAATTTATGTATGCACAAAACATATGTTTTCAATTTTCACCCTTTTCTATATAGTGCAATTCTACGATGAATAGAATTCAATTTGCAGCTTACTATCGCATATGGGCAGAATAACTGTAACTTTACATATCTGATCTTATCTACGTCTTCTTTTATTCGCGTACTGGATACTAATCGACAACAAAGATAAAGGGACAAAGGACATTGACTGGGTAAAACTGCCAACTTTGGTATATTTGGCTCGGGAGAAGCGACCTCAGCACTTCCATAATTTTAAAGCCGAGGTGATGAATGCATTGGTAAGTGGTAGTGCCAGTTGTTCATCACATAAGTGAGCAAGATGTTTTTATTACTTTATGAAATCTCAAATAAACATTTGGATAATTTTGTTATTTAAAACATGCAAATCAGAGTGTCCTCAGAGATCAACAATGGGCCAGTACTTCTGAATGTAGATTGTGATATGTACTAGAACAACTCAAACTCGATTCAAGATGCTCTTTGCTTCTTTATGGATGAAGAAAAAAGTCATGAAATTGTTTTGTGCAATTTCCACAATCTTTTGAAAATGCTACTAAAAACTAAGTTATGGTTCTCTAAGAGTAATTGATGAGGTTAGTACATCTCTAGTTTGTTTTAGTTTTGTAATAATTCAATTTGGTGTTGATGAATATGCATTGCTATTTTCTACCATTACTTTTACGTCAACTTAAGGTGGAATTTCACGGTGCTGATGGTTATGGAGACCCTTTGTACACTGGAACTAGCTGTTTTCATAGGAGAGAGACCCTTTATGGTAGAAACTTTAGAACAGAAGTTAGAATTGATTTGAAGCGTGTTAGTCGATTTTAAAAGGCTATGCCTTTTCAGTTTCCATTACTTGATGAACGGCTCGTGGATGTTCTTTTGATTTTTTTAGATGGGTCTGATAACTCATCCTTGGTAAATGCATTTCAAGTTTTCTCTTCATTACCATGTATTAACTTGGTGTGCTAGCTTGCCTAACAAATTGAATTATTTTATTCTCAGACATTGGTTGTTCATGTCTGGAAGAATGCATTCTAGTATGTTATTTGGCATCATTGAAATTGCAAGAACGAGTATAATCCAGCCATAGTAAGTACCTTGTGACTTGTTGAACTAGAGTTCTGCTTTGAGTAGGTGACTATATTCTAGTTCATATTCAAGTTCGTATGATACTGTAGGTTTCTTTGTCGTGTGATGTTTATGATATTTATTTCTAGGACAGGTCCTCTTTATAGTGATGAGTTGTTCTAAAGTATTAAACTAGATCATTCCATATGCTAATTACTTGTGAAAACTCTCTCAATTACAGGTTTTGATGTTTTAAAGATACAAGTTTTGAAGATTTCATACTGGCTATTCAAAGTTGATTATCGTCATTGCTGAAACTTTACAACACAAACTAGGAATGTTAGATTTGGGATTATGTAACCAGTTCTATGATATTTATATCATGGCTAGACGATAATTGAAGTGTAAATACATTTGTTTGTAATATATACAAAGGTTTTCTTTATATATTTTTATATGCATCTCGTTCTCTATATTGTATTTTATAATAATTTTAAGAAACTGGACAAAGAAAATTATATATTTAGTTAGAGCCCATAATTTATGGTCTATAAAACATAGTCCAGGGATTATGTATTTCTTAGGACGAGCAGATAATGATCGCTAAAGGTCTATAGGGACCAAAAGAACATACATGTAATATTTAATTAAGGACCAGAAAATTGGTCACCAAAATATTTTTAGGGATCAGATTTGTGCTGGTCACTGAAAACCTTTATGGACCAGTAAAAAAAGCTTGTCACTATTAACTTTTTAGCGACGAAGCCTATAAGGACGGGCGGCGACAGGATTTTTCTGGTCGCTATTGACTTTTAAGGACCAGAAATAGGCTTTTAGGGACCAGATTTTCCTTCGTTAATAGCCATTTTTCTTGTAGTGATTACTAGTGGGTTGTGGAGCTACACGGGTATCTCGGGCCTTAATGGTTCAGGATGCCCGTCGCGGCTAAGGCCCCGACTCGAATCGTGACATTTACAAAATAGCATATTTTAAGATTATATATATATATATATTGTGTGTGTGTAATTTTGTTTATCCTGATTCTATTGCATTTTAGATTATTAGTAGGAACAATAATAGTGGGATAAAAGGAGTACTATATGTTTTACTAAAGAAACTGTCTTAGAAATAAAAACCCAAATATTTAAGCATCATGCACATTACAACACAAAGTCGGAATTCAATATTTTTCATAAATAACGAAGGACAAATAGCTTTCATCAATAATTAGCTGAATAACTAGTACAATAATAATTTAACCTAGGTAAATTTTGCGTTGCCTGCCTCAAGTTTAAGCTCAAAATCCCAAAGATAATAGAAGGGTTTCCCAGAAGCACTTGATGCAGCATCTCCTAAGCTCACATGTTTAGTTAATGCATCATCTTCCAAGTTCACCTGTTGTTTTCCATATAAATCTCCATCTTTACTTTTTCCCTTTATTCCTGGCCACATAAAAGGTACAAATATAATAAGAATCAACTATGAAAGTGACAATGAACATGAAAACAACAATAGTAATACCAATATAAAGAAAAAATATATGTTTCATTATGACTTCCTTATTTTAGCTTACCAATGTTGGAAGGGATATCACAATCTGATAGATTAACTTCTCTTCGATCTTTGATGTAAACTCCATTGCAATCTTCACATGTTCCAACCACATAATGTCTGATCAATGAATCACCGCGTATATGTGGTTTACGTTTCAGCGTCATCTGCAAATTACCCGTTTAACAACCATTCATAAATAGAGTAGATCTCATTATTTATTCTAATATAATTTTGTTGAGCTAACCTGAAATGTTTCTCCACTTTTGCTTGAATTCCTTTTTGTTTTGGGAATTTCCCCATATACCATAAACCTGTAAATCTCTGCCATAGATCTAAACATTTTGTGTGTTTCCAAATGATGGTATTCCTATTTGTCAATAATTATTACATGTTAGTTTCGTCACAATCTAATCAAATATGCATTTAAAGAAATTCAAGAGCAAAGAAGAATGACACAATAAAGTACTTTGTTTATCAAATTCAGTAAGTATATTTTTCTAAGTAAAGTGAAAGACACTCGCAGTTATTCAGTTCAATTATAAATACAAATTTTAAATCTTATTCATATAGGAGAGAAGGAAACAAACAATCAAAGAAGGTATTGTTGATATATTTAAAAGGAAATGAATGCTAAACTTACATAATCGATTCTTCCATCATTACGAGACTTATTAGTGATGATCCAATTTTGCCTTCTCTGTTCAAATGTATGTGTATGTAGGTAATGCGTATTTTCTGGTATAATATCTACCACCTTTTTCTTACCCTTCTTTTTCTGCAATCAAAACAAATTGTGTTTATGGAATTCAAATTTATTCAAGATCCATACTTAAAGGGTAATTACCTGGATAGAGTGGAGACCATCATCATTTTGTACATTTGTTGGTACACAGGACATTGGAGATACCATGATCGTGTTGCCTTTACTTGCCTTGATAAAGTCCTTTTGTAACTGCTAGAAATTGGAGAACACAACAACTTCATCAATTTTAGTTGCATATTTGGAAAAATATTAACAATTGGAATGTTTATCCATAGCAGTGAATATTTTGATAGTAGTCCAGTTCATAATATGTTGCTTTTAATTATGTTCCTCGGTACTAAGTTGTTGATGTTGTCCATCTTTTAACATGTTAGCCACTAGGGTACTTATTAGCTTTTGTGATGAATGAATTTGACATTTGATGAATGGGGATAAAAAAAATAGCTAGAAACACTTTCTGATGTGGTGAGTTTAGTAAGGGTAGAGGTTTGAGTTTTTCCATTACCTATAACATGTTGTACCAATATGATATCATTGTAATTTTCCAAGTAATACGTGGTTAGATGTAGAACAAATACTGCAATGAATAGTCGAGGGGGTCATAGGGCTCTCGCAAAATTGAGGCATGTTACAACAATTTTCACCTAAAACATTAGTATATTTTTTACTTTTTTCCCAAATTATTTAAATATATGCGTGCAACCCAAATACAAAGTATATTTTCTACACAAAACGACTTAAACATCAATTTATAGTTCTTCTTGTGATTTCTTTAGTTTTAAAAAGCTAATTCTTCCATAGAGTGGTTTGTCTAGTGAATCAAAATGGGTTAGAGCTAAAGAAATCGAGCATAGAATTAGAAATTAACTTAAACAAAATATTTCTCAGAACAACACTCTAATATGAGTATTTAATAACCAATGCTACAAAAGGAAGCTTTTGGAATGTACTTGAAATATTTTCGTTTAAATAAGTTTTATTACATTAAATTCAAAACAAGGGAGCTAAATGTAATATTTAACAAAGGAGGCAAGTGTTATGAGATTAAAGCTGAAGGGAGGTCTCTAAAATTATAATTGAGATCCGTCAAATTATCACTTATATATATTTATCATATTTTTATCCATACAACATATTTAAATACTGATGTTTTGATACGATTCAATTATTTTAGCTCTAGAGAAGAGTATTTCCCTTTCTTTAATTACACAATTAAGATTAAAAAATTATTCAAGACCCTGTCAAAGTATTTTTTAATATGCTTTAAAGGAAAAAAATAATATTAAAAAACTTTTCAAAAACTTACCTCTGAAACGACGTCATTTGATTCTAAAAATCTGACGTAAGATAGTGGAACTTCCACTATTACTTCATCTTCATCAGCATCAAAATTGTACTGCCTATCCATATTCTAGAAGGAGATATGAAACACTTAGATCTTTTGCTGAAAAGAATTATATGAACTAATTAAAAAATTTAAAAGGATGAAAATTGCTAGCATGATAGTAATTTATAACGATGTGTTGCGTAACATTTTTAAGAACTTAATCAAAGTTTTAGAATACAACTTAATCAAAGTTTTAGAATACCCAAAAATATAAAGAAAAAGATTGTCAATCAATCTTATGCCACAAAAAATATTTTACCAGAGTAATATCATAGTGGTTTTCCAAGTCAGCATGACTTGAGATGCAACAAATATATTTGTATGTGTTAATGCTTGAAAATGTTCTCTCTCAAAGAGCAAATACTTTCTTTATGCAATATAGCCATTAGTTCTATAACAATGATTAATATAATTATACTAATGAAATTTAACTCAAAAAACATCAAATATTTTGCAGGAATGTATGCTTAGCTAAAAATGCCACAATTAAAATAAAATTTATTTTGGTTATATCTATTTTGGGGGGTAGAATTTGTATTTGTTAGTGAACTTTTAAATGTATTATATATATATAAACTATTTTTTATCATTATGTCATACTTAAATGTTATTGTAGTTGTGATACTATCTGGATATTTTAGCTTTGGAGAAGAATATTTGTTTCTTTCGTCACACAATTAACATTAAAAGAATTGTTTAAGGAACATCAATGATTTTTTGTACAAGTCTTAAAAGGAAAAAATAATAATGAAGGAACTTTTTAGGACCTTACCTCTAATACATCAACTTTTGATTCTGGAGGTGTGATAAAAGATACAAAAAAAATCAACTAATACTCTATCTACATCAGCTTAAAATTTATGTTTCTTATCCATTTTCTAGTGGGAAGCATGAAACAATAATATCATTTGTAAAACAGAAAATTGTATGAAGTAATGGAGAAGAGTTTCAAAAGGTAGATGAAAACTGCTTACATGCTAATAATTTGTGTGTATATATATATATATATGTATGTATATATAAACTTTAAGAACTTAATCGAAGTGCTAGAAAGACCCAAAAAAAATAACGAAAAAGATGTGTGTCCATCAATAGATGTTATACAAATTAGGTGATATCTAGTAATTTTTCAAGTCATGAATGATTTGATGGGAGAAAAATATATTTATACAAGTTAATACTCGAATGTGTTATTTCGGTCAGATAAATTTGTATTCAATCTTATGGACTTCAACATTATGTTCAAACTAAATTATGAAGAATCAAATGAAGTTCTAACTCTGTATCCATAAATGAACTTCAACAATAAGTTCAAATCAACTTAGGAAAAAAATGAAGTACAAACTATTTCTGGAAAATAGTAAACAAAACTTAGAAACAGAGGAAGATAAAAGAATCAAGTTCACTGAATTCACAATGTGTCCTTAAGGAAATTATTTTCCTCAAGTACCCAAGATGATGGAATATATTATTTTAGGATAAAATGATTCACTTCAGTAGAATAGCGGCACCTCAAATTCTATCAAATAATGAACTCACTCAACGATGACAAATCACACTAGAGCTTTTTCAAGAAAAAAATTTTTTTGACTTGAAAATTTCATGCAATATCTGAGGATCAGATATTATAGCCAAAATGAGTTGCTTCAAAAATGAAGCAATTGTTTGTGAACGAGTTGCACTATATTTGACCGTCGAGCCCATCTACGGAGCAATATGCAGGAGTAGATGGCTATTTATTCCAACAAATCAGTCCACAACCCAAAATAGAAAGTTGAAAGATGATATGTGAATCCATTGGTGAATCTACAGAAGCAGATGCCTATATGCAGGAGCAAATCACTCAGCAACTTTGAAATAGTGAAATGAAGGATCGTGTCCCTTTAATTAGCACCGAAAATGTGTCCGCAAATAGAGAAAACATTTCAGAATTTTTAAATTAAATAATCGTTAACAATTAAGTTTCAAATGAATTTTATCCAAAAAGATAATTTCTCAGTCGATCATTTGATAAATTCAAAGCTAAATCCAAAATCGAAGTTGAGAGTAAGTGACGACAATGTGAGGATGGTCTTCTTCATACCTTACTAACAACATGAAGTAGAGCTTCCATAATTAAGCACAAGAAAGTTCTTTTTACCTCACCAGTATGGCAGAAAGATTCTTCCATAAGTGTATTTACTTTTTTCCTCCATTTGTTCCTTTATTTTCCATTCATCATCAACATAGAACCAAACAATCCCCCATAGAATGGGGAATGACAATGAGATAAGGAATATACAGAAAAGTGTGTGATTTACAAGCAAAGACTAATTGCATCAGGATAAATAGTTTTTTCATTGAACTTTCTGTAATAAACTTATATCGGATGCACTCAGCCAATAGGTAGATGTGATATCCTTGAACCATCGAACTTTATTGTACACCTGGACAATGCAAGTCACATAACTAGCATTTAACCGTTTATGATTCTCACAGTTTTGTCCGTTTTAGTCATGAATACTCCTTGATTTCATGAGAGCGTAAACAGTAAGCCTTTATTATTCTCCGTGATGCGGCTTCCACTTCATACTCAAATCGGTGATTTCTAAACATTTAATCTATAGATAAACTATTTGATCATATTTGCCAAACTTAAAAACCATTAAAAAACTTTAAACTTTAAGCTTTATCCTTATTTACTGAACATTGTCTTTATTATGAGAATGAATTGAGTTATTTGAAAATGTTGAACCGTCTGGCACAACTTTGTTTAATCTCTTTGAACCTAACTCTTGGGATCTACATCTGCTAGATAGAGTTACCATGTTCTGACTAGTACTAGAGCTTAAACTCATTATCTTTGATGATCTCTCATCCCCCTATCTACTTAGTCCTTTTGAAAGTAGATTTGCGCATTATCCTTTGACTTTACATAGTCAATCTTGATAGTTTCACTAGAGAGTAGTTACCTAATGGTATTATATCTCTATATTGTCTGATATGATTTTCTATCATATATTATGCTCCCTTCCCTACCTATTGTTGCTTTACTATCATAATGTATGGATACAGGTGCCAAAGGTTTGGGCCAAAAAGAAATATATTTCAACAAATTTCGGAGTCATTCAGCTTCTTCACCTACCTTATCTAAAACGATAAATTTAGATTTTATTGTAGAGTGAGCGATACATGTCTGCGATAATTTTCAAGAGACTGCTCCTCTACCAAAAGTAAATACATACCTACTTGTGGATTTACTTCATTTGACCCGATGATCCAATTTGCATTACTATTGTAATGACCCTTGCTTTGAAATTTAAAATTTTAGTACTTTGACTATTTTTCTCCCCACCCTGATTGTCTTATCTAATTTATCAGTTATGGGAATAGTTGGCACAATTCCCGATCCATTCGGGAGTGTTTTATTTGAGTTTCTGATTTTAGTTATCCTTAAATGATATGTTTGACTTTGGTCATAAGTTTGTGATCTGAGCGTTGGATGACAATTTAGATAGTGTTATTAGATATAGAATGGTGATTATGGGTTAGTAGCAGAGTTGGTTTGAGTTCAAAACCTTTATTTTATATTTTGATCGTCCGTTTGAAAAATAGTATATTTTGGTCTAAGGGGGTCGTGGGGGTTAATTTATTGTAAACGGTCTTTTTCATAAATCTGACTATTTCATTGGATCCAAAATAATTTTTAAAATTAATTTGCACTATTGGTTCATGTTCATAGATTTTCGAATGAAATCTGAGGGTCAAACACAAGTTTTTAAAATTGCTAGTGTAGTGGACCGTGATCAATGGTCAACGAACCACTTGTCTTTGCTGAAACAGTCAAATTTTAGAATTTCGTCCCCCTTTTTGCTCATTTTCACCATTTAAAATATTGAGAGCTTCAGAGGAAGATTTTAGGACAAATTTCTTACGCAAGTTCGTGCGGGTAAGTTCCTACCTCAATTCTAAATTATTTCATGCCAACTTTACCATCTAAATTCTACTAACCGAAGATTTCAAAAGAGGTTTTTTAGGAATTTCTCCCCAACTGAAAATTTGTTATTTCTTTGATTTGTGTTTCTATTATTACTAGTTTTTTATGAGCTTTCACCCATAGAGTTTTTTTCAATTGAGGATCATAATTTTTATATAAATTTCATTTGTACCTTTTTTATTCTCAATGAATTTTTGGGTTTTTGGCAGTAAAGCTTGAAAATAATTTTTCTTCAATTTATACCTTATTTTAAACTCATTTTCCCCTGAATTTTCAGCCATAGGTTCCTTTGATTTTGGGGAAAGTGTTTCTAAAATAAAATCCTAGTGTTACCTCTTTCATTTTCGAACTCATTTTTGGAATTCATTTTGGACCCATCTTAAATATAGTCGACATGCGTATCCTTGGACTTTTTTTAATGTTAGATATTGTATTTAATTAGATCAGACACTTTTGGTGTTGAATAAAGAGAGTTGGACTTCCGATTGAGATTTTGGACTATGTTTGGACTTGTGGATCTTCATTTAAGGAAAGTTGCAATGTAGCTTGACTTTTTTCGAAGTGTTTATGTGTTGTATACTTATTTGTTGTATTTTGTGTATCATTTAGGATTGGGAGTCCCATTTAGGTAAAATGGCAAGCATCTCAGTAGGCACCGGAGTCCTTGATGGGTCGTAGTTATATTATTGCTTATCCTAGTTAGTCTTACTATTGTTAAATATCCTTTGAAGTAGATCATAGATAGATAACATACTTATTCCTAAATAATTGCAATTAATTATCTATTTTAGTGCCTGAATCTTATTTATAGACTTTATTGCAAATACTGTGGTTTAATGTCTTATAAGAGGGTAATAATGTTATTATCGTCATTATTGGTAGAATGATTGAGCCCTTAGAAAACCTAGAGTATGGATTTACTTGTAATAGTTAATGAGACCCAATATATAGAACAAGCTAGGTTTAGATTGTTCCACTATATATCATTATTGGGATTGTTATTTATATTGTGTTGTCCATGTGAGGATTAGGTCAACATATATATAGACCTGATTAACTATTTATGATCATGTGTCCAAATAGGACTTATATGTGTATTATTTTTCAATTTGAAAAATATATTATTGTGAGGCCCGAGTGGGGGCTTTGGTTGATGTTATTAGTCATGTTTTTGCATTAAATGCCTTTTTTATTACTATGTTGTCCAAGTGGAAGCTTGACTTGTTATCATAGGCCTTATCTGTGCATATGAATGCCTTATCTATCATTGTATCGCCTAAGTGGGGTCTTGACTTGACATTATAGGCCTTATTTGAGCATTTATCTGCATTATCATTATAGTGATGCCCGAGTGAAGGTAAGAGATGAAAATACTAATGAATACATGACTATTTATTTTGATGATGCCAAGTGAAAACTGATATCATAAATTATTAATAAATTAAGTTGATTTTGAGCTTACTTATATATGTATTGAATGGATTTTGATCTTGGTACTAATTGGTTGTGAGCGTTATATCCTCATATCATGTATGCATATTCATGAGATATTTTAATTTTTGTAATAATAGGAAACACCTTATAAAATACCTATGTCGAGGGATATGCTGGTAAGGTTGATTTTAGACATGAGATTGATATTTAATAAGTATATGGGTTGTGAGTCCCCCATAGGCCCTACCTTGTAGCATCGAGCTTGGTGGGGGTATACGAAAAGTCATGCGGTGACTTTCACCATGTGTTATCACCACTACATTGCATTATATTTTCTTGCATTGCATTAAAATTCCTTGATATGATTTAGTATTGTCTTAGTATTGCCTGTCGTATTATATTACCATGGTAGTACCCTACTTGTGCTATTGTGTTTAAGTATTTGTTTCACTTCATTACATTATCTTACTTTATCTTATATTGAATGAGATATTAAGAAATTATGAGATGTGGGGGGCGGTTGAGGCTTGATAGAGAAGATAGATGTATAACACTCTATTTGTAGTATGAGATACACTTGTATATATGTGCATGCTCTCTCTATTTTCATCCTATATTACTTAGTTGATTATAATATTAAGCTGTTTATTATGCTAGTGAGTCTTCTTTATAATGACTCCTTATTTTATTATTTATGGATTGAGTAGTCTTGACTCATCTAGATTAGCGTGCCTACCCTATATATAGTATATCCATGGATTGTTATGTTTGGTTACTCTTATAGGTTGAAGTGGTGTATTTATGGGATATAGATCTGATTGGGGAAACCTTAGGTAGTTTGGATGGTTGCTCTTGCCATCGCTTTGGATTAGGATCGACTATCGACGATGCTTGTGGAGTACATGTTGTTTTTTACTCACCCTTGTTTTTATTTTCTTTTTATTATTTTTATTCACCTTGTGTAGGTATTACACCAAGTAGCAGTTTGTAGATCGTCTTCTTCTAGTATTAACATTGTAGAGATCGAGGTAGTAACTGATGGACGTCATACTTATTTGTAGCTCAATTTAATTATACTTTAGTTACTAATGTCTTTCTATATTTGGAGGATTGTACTAGTTAAAATCATACCTGGGATGTATCTTGATCCTTACTTCTTCTATATATGCATAGTTGGGTTTATTTTCCCTTCTCCTACTTTTATATTTTCATAATTGTGAATTTTGGGTTAGGCTTTCTTGTCTGGAGAGTTTGACAAGTCCCATCACGTGCGTAGTTTTGGTCATGAAAAATTGGTATCAAAGTACAGGTTCATTAGTCTCATTAATACAAGTCAAATTTAGTAAGTCGTGAAGATTGATGCAGAGATGTGCATTATCTATCCTCGAGAGGCTACATGACTCTTGAAGATTTTAACTTCCTTATTCTATTTTGTGTGTTCACAACTTTGTATTACTCAAATATCTCTTATTTATTCTCTCACAGATGGTGAGCATGCATTCTTCCATAGCTAGAGTTTCAGAGATTACATCTTTTGTGCATGATAAAAGCAGGGTTCAAGGAAGTGGTCAAATCGGGATGTCCAGACCAGTTAGAGGTCAGGTAAGAGTTGTCTCTTTAGGTTCTAAAGTTTCTAGTAGTGGTAGGTCTAGTGAGTTAGAGGGGTTGAGCCGAGTTTAGACACCATTTGTGACCATATGCTTGAGAATTATTTGGTTCGAGTGTTCTTTTTTTAGAAGTTGGCTCCTATATTAGTTCAGCAAGATCCTTTGAGGTTTTAAAATCCTGACGCACAAGTGACTACTACAAGCTCTCCTACTATTTATGAGATATTATCACAGATTTCTCCACATCTATTGACCTTACCCTTTATGTTTATGGAAGGACAATGTAGATATGTAGAGTTCTTGAGGATAGATCCTACTCAGTTCCATAGAGATCTCTAGATTGATGCTTTTATTTCATGGTTGAATTCTGTGAGAGGTTTCACAGGTTGGGCTTGGTGGATTCTAATGGAGTAAACTTTACTGCCTTTCAATTCTATGGGACAATTAGGCACTGGAGGAGGACTTATGTAGAGTGTAAATAGTAGGATCACCATCTTTTAATAGGATCAGTTTGATTGAGTATTTTTAGAAGAGTTTATATGGAGGTATGAGAGGCTTTCCAGAAGGCCCACAGACCTACATAGTGATATGCATGATGGAGGTTACAATCTTCATTGTTATAAGGGTGGTCCTTTGGGTCCTTTAGGTTTCGTTCGGTGGGCTCTAATTTTTTATGTGTTTCTTGAGTGGAGGTCTTGGTCACTATAGGAGAGATTGCCTACAGCTCAAACAGATAGATGCTTCATTAGTTGCTCGAAGAGATGATATATTTTAGGATTAGGTTCTACAGAATAGGCATAAGGCATGAGTTCCTAGTACAATAGCCACATGTATGATTTTATTTTGCTTTGTTTTGTCTTTGTAGTGGTTGATTATGGGTCTACATCCTCCTATGTGTTTGTTTGTTTTTTCATTAAGTTTTGATATGATTCATGATCTTTAGCTGGGTCTACTGATATTGTTTTCCCATAGGTGATTCCTTAGTAGTGGACTGGGTTAATAGATCCTATATTATGACTCACTTAGAGTGCATAGTGGGATTAGGCTTTATTTTTTGAGTTTTATAGATTTAGTATATTTGGGTATGATATCTTTGATGATTATATTGTAGACTAACGGTGGATCGATGATAGGTTTTGGCATACTCAGACTATAAAAGGTAATTCAGAGGTTCTCTAGAGAGTTTTGGGTCAGTAGGGTTCGAGGAAGTATTTAAATTATTAGGATGATGATTTGTGAGTTAAGATTTAAATTATTAGGATGATGATTTGTGAGTTAAGGAAGTTATAGTTGGAAGGCTTGTGAAGAATTTTATACAAGTGTTATTGGCAGTGTGTGTGCATGAGTCAATTTTTGTATTGGGGAAACTTTAGTGTATTTGTGGTTTAGGTTAATGCCGTATTGACAATATCGAGTTTGTGGGATGACGAGTGGTGCATACTAGATTATACAAGAAGACCTTGTAGTAGGTTGGATTTGGTACAACCATCTTGGAGGGATCGCCTTTGAAAGATTCTAGTTGGATGATGAAGGATTTTTAGGTATTTATGTCGTCCATATTGATAAATTCGTTAGTAATTGTCCTTTGTTTCTTATTGGGATTTGATGGTATTGAAACTCTTCTCGGTTAGGTTTGAAAGATTTATGATTTTAAGGTATTCTTGCTTTATTCGAAAAGAGTTTTGAATGTAAACAAAAAACTTACTTGTAGCAAATGTTACTTCTATAGCTATGTGGCCTAATGAGATATTGTTTCTTATGAGTTTTGATTTGGAGTATGTGTTAATATTCCCGAGGTGTTTTTATTGAAGATATATTGAATGGAAAATTAAGTTAAGGAAAGGTTAAGGAACTTGTTCATAAGGAGTTTTATATATATATATAGAGAGAGAGTTTAGAATTGGTATTTGAGTTGGAAATTTGACGTTCAAAAAGTGTGGTTCATCAATAGTTTATGTAGAGTTAGTGGTGATTATGCTTAGTTTGATTTATTATTTGGGCGTCCTTCAATCAAATATAGTGATTGGCTCGCTTCCTCTATGGGTTGATTGTATCCTGTTATGATGGATTATGTATGTGTGCGGGGGCAAAAGGACTTTTTTTTCTACCAGATTATTGAGGATATTTTGTTTTTTGTTGGTTTTGAGTATTGAGGATTGCACGTATTTTATGATGAGTTCCTGAGTATTTGATGGCATCAGAGCTTTCATACCTATGGTATAAGGAGTGTTATGGTGATTCTTAGTTGCCTCAAGGGTTAAGTTATATATTTTAACTATTAGGTGGTGATCTAGTCTGCAAAGTATGATTTTTGAGGTTCTGTGTAGTTTTATCATAGGGTTGTGGTGTGGTTTGGATTGATAGTGATAGTGTTAGACTTAGGTAGGTTAAGTAAATATTTTGGTGGGTAGTTATGTGATTTATGCATTCCTTGGATTTTGGTGGGTCTGGGGAATAAATTTTGGTCTTGTGGTTATAGCCTGTGTCTTGTGGTCCCTTGGCTAGGTTTAGGTTAACCGGGAATGTTCAAAACTTCTTTGGTGTTCAACTCATTTTATGGGTATTGAGGAAATTCGAAGATATAGAAATTCAGCTTTTTTAAGAGTTATGGTCTTAGATGTTAGTGTTGTGTCCTGGTGTATAAAACTTGTTCTATGGCGAGACCCCTAGTTTTATAATTGTGACTCCTCATTGAGAGCTTTCTTGATATCTCTTGAGGGTATTTTCTATCCCACACCTATTTTTGGCATTTTTCTTACTTGTACATTTGAGGACGAAGGTGAGTTTTATGTGGATATAATAATGACCCTAGCTTTAAAATTTAGAATTTTCTATTGTTTTACCATTTGCCCCTCTCTGTGGCAGCCTTATCTGATTTATGAGTTACAAGAATGGTTAGCATGATCCCCGATGCATTTGGGAGTGTTTAGTTTGAGTTTGTGGATTTAGTTATCCTTAAAAGGATAAGTTTGATTGCATTTAATAGTTTGTCATCCGAGCACCTAAAGGCGATTTGGACAATGTCGTTAGATCCAAAATATTGATTTTGGATTAAAAGCGGGGTTGGTTTAGGTTCGGGACCTTTATTTTGTATTTTGACCCGCCATTCAAAAAATAGTGTATTTTGGCCTAAGGGGGTCCCATGAGTTGACTTGTTCTAAATAACTTTTATTCATAAATCCAATGATTCCATTGGATCCGGAATATATTTTATGATTAATTTGCACTACTAGTTCATGTTCACAAGATTTTAGATGAGTTTTGAGGGTCAAACATAAATTTTTAAAATTATTGATGCAATGGACTATAATCAATGGTGCAATCAATGGTCAACGTGCGGTCAACATCCCACTTGTCTCTGCTGAAACAATCCAATTTTGAGATTTTATCCCTTTTTTGTTCATTTTCACCATTTTAAATATAGGGAGCTCGGGACGGAGATTTTGGGGATATATCTTACATAAGTTTATGCAGGTAAGTTTCTAGCTTAACTCTAAATCACTTCCTACCATCTTTATCTTCTAAATTCTTCTAATCAAAGATTTCAAATGAGGGGTTTTGGAGTTTTCCACAAATTAAAAATTTGGTGTTTCTTTTATTTGGTCTTCGATCCTTACTCCTTTTTGCTTGTTTTTTCCCCACATAGAGACCTTTTCACTTGAGAAATTTGATTTTTAAATAAAATTTTATTTTTATCCTTTTTGATTTTCAATGAATTTTTTGGATTTTTATAGGTATAGCTGAACCACATAGCGACCTCTTCAGTTGAGGATTATGATTTTTAAATAAAATTCTATTTTTACCTTTTTTGATTTTTGATGATGTTTTGTCGGTAAAGCTTGAAAATGGTTTTTTCTTCGATTTGAACCTCATTTTGCGTGAATTTTTAGCTGTAGATTCCTATGATTATGAGGAACGTGCTTCTAAAATAAAATTTGAGTTTTGCCCCGTTAATTTTCAAACCTATTTTTGGGGTCTCTTTTGGACCCATCTTAAATATATTCGACATGGGTATCGTTGGACTTCTTTTGATGTATAGATATCGTATTTGATTAGATTGGGTACTTTTGGTGTTGATTCGAGAGTGTTGAAATTCTAATTGAGGTTTTGAATTGTTCTTGGGCTTGCAAATCTTCATTTAAGATATGTTGAGAAGTACCTTGACTTTTTCCAAAGCGTTTATGTGTTGTTTATTTGTTGTATTTTGTGTATCATTTAGGATTTGGGTTTCTGCTTTGATGAAATGGCAAGCATCTCTGTGTGTACCGGATTCCTTGATGGTTCGTAGTTATATAATTTCTTATCCTAGTTAGTCTTGCTATATTTATATATCTTTAGAAGTAGAATACAGATAGATAACCTAGTGATTCCTAAATAATTGCTATTAGATCACCTATTTTAGAGCTAGAGTTGTTAGCGACCTTTATTATGATGATTGTGATTAGTGCCTTGTTAGGGAATAATTAATGTGATTATCATCATTATTGATGGAATGATTGACCCCTTAGAGAATATTTATAGTATGGATAAACTTGTAATACTAGATGAGAATTAAAATATGGAACAAACTAGGGTTGGATATTATGATATATCATTTTTTAGATTGTTATTTATTTCGAGTTGCCTGTGTAGGGCTTATGTGAACATATTTATGCATTTGAGTAAGTATTTATTATTGTATTCTATAGTGGGGGATTAGATGTGTATTACTTGTTGATTTGAAAAGATATATTATTATGACACCTGAGTGAGGGATTGACTTGATGTTATTGGTCATGTTTGTGCATTAAATGCATTGTTTATTACTATATCACCCAAGTGGGGGCTTGACTTGTCATCATAGGACTTATTTATTGTAAGACTTCATAAAATTCTCTCATAGTCTGAGCCTTAGAGCGTCAATAAAGTGTTAATCCAGCCCTAAAAGGTTGAGAAGTGTCTTCCCAAATGAGAAGCATTTTAAATCGTGTAGAATTTTCCTAATATCAATTTATTGTCATGTAGAGAATTGAATAAGCTTTCCGTCAATATCAAATTTGCCCAATTCTGACACTCGGGCGGAGAGTTAGAGCCATTTTAGTGAGACAGTGTGCCACCTGGCACTTTAGCGTGTCGTGGAGCCGGCCAAAATGGCAATCGTCAAAATCCAATGAGCCTACGCAATTATAGCGCATTGTGCCAAGGCTTAATTTCAGAGCTGTCAATTTTCAGTGCACTAACGCAATTGCACCGCGTCGCGGTGCCTTTTCAGTTCGCAACCAAGGTGGCAACGCAATTTTCACCGCGTCACGCCATCAATCTGTTTCTCAATTGTCCAATTTCCATTAAGCTAGAGAGATTATGCCGCGTCGCGTCAGCATGAAAAATCGGAATTTTTCAGTTTAATTTGAGAGGCGAAAATGGTCGTTTTGATACCCCTATATATACTCCTTAACACGGGATTTGGCCTCATTTTTAACCTAAAAATACTAGTTTTCTCTTAAGGTTGTTCAAGAACAAGATCTAGGGTTCCTAAATCAAGACCCCAATCATCAAGATTCCTCCATTAACTTTTCAAGAATTAAGAAACTAAGGTATGCAGATGTTGATTCCTGGGTCCCTTTCATCCAAGAAGCTCAAGAACCCTTTTCTAAATTTCAAAGCTTTTATGTTTATGAGTTTTCATGATTCATGTGAATTGAAATTGATGTTCATGCTATTATTGAGTTGTGATTCATGTTTGTTTACAAGGTTTTCAAGCTTTGACCCTAGTATGTGATATTCATATGAGGTTCATGATAAACCCTCTTCAAGTTGCTTGTTAAGTGGTGTGTTTATGTAAATTAAGTGTAGAAATTGTTGAACAAGCAAAGCATGCTCCCCATATGTTTGATAAAATGCTTATGTGAAGGAATTAGAGCCATTATAGCATGTTGCCTAGAAGTCCCCAATTGTGTGCAAGCCCATGCATGCCAAGTGTTCGTTGAAAAGCCTTCGTGAATGAATTGTGACATGATAGCATGAAATTCCCCAATTATGTTCTCTTTGATACATGCTAAGACTTTAATACATGCTAAGTGTTTGATGTAAGATCTTATTGAATAGAGTATGAGCCAATAGCATGTCTCCCTATACCATCACATGTTTATGATTCCCAAATGCTTGAAGAGATGTTGTAGTGATTGTGATGGTGAATGAATATCAATGGTCTTGATAATTCAAGAATGGTTATGCTTTACTTTTATATTATCGAGTCCTGGGGGTATTTATACTCAAAAATTTAGTTGTAGTCTAGAGCCCGTGTCAGTTTTCATGATAATCTCAGTCAAGCCATGATTCTCAGAACTCAGTGAGTTGTAGAACTCTGTACTCTCAGACAAATACAGAACTTAAGTAATCTCAGTAATCTCCATAGTCTCAGTATCGCTAGTAATCTAGCCTCAGTCCTGTACTCTGCTCAGAATTAGTAGTATTTAAGTGTTTAGTTTAGTCCTCAGTAGTATTCGAGTAATCTATCCCAAGCTCAGTGTCGTTCAGTCAGATAACGAGATTCATTAATATTCTATCAGATACGAAACCAAGTAAATTCATCTTAACTCAGTCAGATCATTCGAGAAACATGATCAGTATCAGATTCAGCTTAATTTGTGTTCAGTTAAGAATCAGTTCAGAGTCTTTCAGTTAGGAGTAGGAGCTAGCACCGAATGAGGGCAGGGATGGCGGCTCTCCGTCAGAGAGGCAGAGTCGTTAGGAGCAATCCTTGAACTCCAGAACTGCATAGCCAGCGTAGGATGCAGGAGTCACCCGTCAGGAAAGGCTGGTCATCCGTCAAATAGGCTTGACTATTATATTGCCTTAGGCTTGACTTCCTGCGAGGGTCACCCATTAGATAGGCTTGACCAAAGAGGTCTTTACCCGTGGCACAGTATTGATACCCTTCCAGTTGGGGTTACAGGTTGGACCCCACCAGTTGAGATTCGGGGCATGTCGATTAAGTGACAACTTCCCACAGTTACAGTTTCAGTATCAATCATGAGAAATGAACTCAGAAATTAGGACTGTCAGAACAGTCATCTATCTTAGGAGGAACTCAGATAGTTCCATTGATTCATGGGCCACCCGTTAGATAGGCATGGTCCCATATAACGTTATTCAGTATCAGTGTTATCAGATCCAGAGATCACCGCTAGATAGGCTTGATCTCAGTCTCAGATTCAGTTGAGTAATCTCATTATCAGATCCAGAGATCACCTGCTAGATAAGCCTAATCTCAGTCTCAGATTCAGTTAAGTAATCTCATTATCAGATCCAGAGATCACCCACTAGATAGGCTTGTATCAGTCTCAGATTCAGTTGAGTAATCTCATTATCATATCCAGATATCACCCGCTACATAGGCTTGATATCAGTCTCAGATTCAGTTGAGTAATCTCATTATCATATCTTGATATCACCCGCTAGATAGGTTTGATCTCGGATATAATCTTTTCTTATCATTGATAGTAGATTTTGGAATCATCCGTTAGAGAGGTTTGATCACCGATACAGTCAGTCGAGAGTACAAAGCTCAGAATTCAATCATTGATATAAGTAGATTCAGTTAATAAGTTTTAGTATCATCAGTTTTCGAGATCACTCGCTAGATAAGACTGATCTCAACTCCAGTACTCAGTTATCAGTATCAGATAATTTAGTGTTCAGTATCATAGGCATTAGTAGTGAGTTCAGATGGCAGTAATTAGTATCCGAGTTTCAGTATTTCGAGTCCAATGATTTCAGTTATGATACGTGCATTCATGCATATGTTCTCATTCAGTACTCTCATGATTATTTAGTTAAGTAATTGTTCATGCATAAGACCTTGAATTTCGTCTTACCTCATATTCATACTCAGTATATTCCCTTACTAAGGTATTTGCGCTATGGTGTTTTATTTGACACCATAGGTTCAGAGGCACGAGATCCAGAGTACCCTTAGCAGCTCAGTCTCAGTCAGCAGCAGTGGATGTAGCAGTGAGTCCTCTTCAGTCGAGGATGATCCTTATTTTACTATCACATCAAATTTAGTTATTTTTAGTAAACGGAGTTAGTTGGGGACATGTCCCATCAACTCTACAGTTCAGACATTTTAAAGGCTTTTCGGATAGGTGTATTAGTATTCATTTTTCAATTTTGATTATTTTTTATGTTTTGAACCTTATGGACAATTTCCACATTTATTATCTATATTATGCAGTGTTCAGGTACATATATCAATAGAGGTTGGCTTGCGGTCCTTCGGGATCATGAGCAGCGTGTGACTTTCCGATTCCAGAAAAATTGGGTTGTTACATCTATGCATTTGAATACCTTATCTATCATTTTGTCACCCGAGTTAAGGGTTAGAGATGATAATATTGATGACTACATGACTACTTATTGTGGTGGTGCCAAGTAGAAATTGCATCATGAATAATTGATAGATTGAGTTGATTCTGATCTCACTTATACATGTATTGAATGAATTTTTATCTTTATACTTATTTGTTATGAGCATTACATCCTCATATCATGCATGCATATTCCTAAGACATTGGTACTACTTAGACATTTTGATTTTTGTAAGAAAATAAAATACCTTATAAGGAACCTATACTAGGGGATGTACCAGTAAGGTTGATTTTAGACAGATATTGAGATTCTATGAGTATGTGGATTACGAACTCCCCCTTGGTCCTAACTTGTAGCTATGAGCTTGGTGGGTGTATACGAAAAGTCATGCGATGACTTTTGTCATATACATCATCATCCCATAATCATCACTACATTGCATTGAATTATCTACTTTCCATTGACATTGCTTGGTATGATTAAGTATTATGTTAGTATTACTTTTTTTACTGTATTACTGTGATAATACCTTGTTTATGATGTTGTGTTTGAGCATTTATTTCACTTCATTACATTTATTATCTCATCTTATACTGAATTAAATATTGAGCTATTATGAGACGTGGGGTATGACTGAGACTTGATAAGGGAGATAGATACGTAACCCCTGTTGGTAGTATGTGATACGTTTGTATATATTTCCATGCTCTCCCTATTTTCATCCCATATTACTTGGTTGGTTGTAATGGATTAAGCCTCTTATATCATGCTATTGAGCATTTTTCATAATGGTTTTCCTTATTTTGTTGATTATGGATGGAATAGTATTAACTCACTTAGATTAACGTGTCTACTATGTATATGGTAAATCTATGGACTATTATGTTGGGTTACCCTTATAGGTTGAAGTGGTGTATTTATGGGTTATTGATATAATTAGGGAAACCTTGGGTAGTAGGGATGGTGGTTCTTGCTATCGCTTTGGATTAGGATCGGTTATCGATGATGCTTGCTAAGAATATATGGTTTTGTACTCACCGTTTCTTTTGTTTCCTTTCTCTTATTTTTCTACATCCTGTGCAGGTATTAGACCGAGTAGCAATTTCTAGATCATTTTCTTCTAGTATTGGAATTTCAAAGGTTGAAGTAGTGGATGGCGGACTTCAAGCTTACTCAAATCTCAATTTATTTATTATTAATGTATCCACATTTAAGATTCTTTAGTGATTAATGTCTTTCTATATCTAGAGTCTTATACTAGTAACAACCAAACCTGGGATGTATCTTGTTCTTTACTTCTTCTATATATGTATATTTGGATTTATTTTCTCTTCTTTCATTTCTTCATTGCCATTATTGTGAATTCGAGTTGGGTTAAGCTTACTTGTACGAAGGGTTTAACAAGTGCCATCACTTGCCTAATTTGGGTCGTGACAAATATATCCTTCCATTAATGTTGGATATTTGTTATAATGAAAAGCGTTGTTTTGAGTATATTTTAGATATGACAAACTCTTTTCATTGTCATCCAATAAGTTTGATTGAGATTACTTGAACTAACTGAATTTACTAATAACATATGATATATCTAGTCGCATACGATTCTTGATATAACCTAAACTTCCCAATAATCTTGCATAGTCTAATTGTTATTCACTTTCACATTCATTCTTCTAAAGCGCAAATCTCACATCTATTAGAATCTTAAACAATAGTGAAATCCAAATACTTGAACTTGTCAATTACCTTTTTAATGTACTGAGATTGTGACAATGCTAAACCTTATGAATTTATATGAATTTTTATTCCCAAGATTATATTAGCAACTCCAAGGTCTTTTGCATCAAATTTTCTAGCTATCATTTGCTTAGTAACATTTATGTAAGAAATGTCTCTACTGATGATCAACGTGTCATTAACATACAAACAAACAGTGACTTTGTATTTAAAGTTTCTTTAATATAAACACATTTTTCACACTCATTAATGTTAAATTCATTTGCCAACATGGTTTGGTCAAACTTGGCATGTCGCTGTTTGAGTGCTTGTTTTAGTCAATAAAATGACTTAACAAGTTCGTACACTTTTCTTTTTTTATCAGGAACTGCTAAACCCTAGAGTTGTTTCATGTAAATTTCTTTCTCTAATTCTCCATTAAAGAAAGTTTCTTTCATATTTATTTGGTAGACTTCAAGATCATATACCACCGCCAGTACAACCAACATCCAAATGGTCATTATTCTTGTTATTGGCGAGTATGTGCTAAATATTCAAGTCCTTCTTGTTGTATAAAGTCTTCAATGACAAGTCTTGCCATGTATTTTCCAATAGTTTCATCAACTTTTATTTTTATTTTGAAGATTCATTTTGAACCTGAAGGATTATTTTTTGAAGGAAAATCAACCAACTCTCAAGTATGATTGATCAAAATTTAATCAATCTCACTATTGACATTCTTTTCCAAAAGGAAGAGTCTGCAGAGGACATGACTTTTTTGAATATTTGAGGCTCATTATCAAGAAGAAATTCTATAAAATTTGCTTTAATGGAAGTAGACATCCTTTGATGTTTACTATGCCTTGTATTCTCTTTGTTAAGTACATTCTCCGTTGGTTCTTCCCAAGATCGTTTAGACCCTTCACTAGATAACTCATATCTAGTTTTATTTGAATAAAAGTGTTCAAAGAACTCATCATTATCTGATTCAATCACCGTATTGTCATGAATATATGGATGTTCAAATTTGTGAACCAACAAATGATATGCTTTACTGTTTGTAGCATATATAATAAAAACACAGTTTACAGTCTTTGGTTTTATTTTGAACCTTTTGGATATAGAAACTTGAACTTTAGCTATACACCCTTGCACTTTGAAATATTTCAAGTTGGCTTTTCTTCCTTTCTATTTTTCATATAGAATAGATTATGTCTTTCTATGCGGAACTCTATTGAGCATTCAGTTTGTTGTACGTATAGTTTTCCCCTATAAGTTTTGCGGCAAACTAGAACTTATGAGTAAGGTATTCATTATTTCCTTCAATGTTTTAACTTTTTTCTTTATGCAATTCCATTAGATTGAGATAAGTAAGGGGTAGAAGTTTGATGGACAATTCTATTTTTTCAAACATATCTCTATAAAGGGAGATTCATATTTTCCACTCCTATCACTTTTTTATCATTTTTATATTTTTATCCAACTGATTTTTAACTTCAATTTTATATTACCTAAGTGATTCATTGTCTTCTTCCTTACTATTCAATAAATAAATATAATAATATCTAGTGCAATCGTCAATAAGAGTTATTAAATACTTTTTCCCACCACGAGATGATGTTGACTTCATATCAAAAATATATGTATGAATCAATTATAAGGGATTGAAATTCCTTTATATAGATTTATAAAAAAAGCTTAGCAAGCTTAATTTCAACATATGTTTGACATTGCGATTTATTGCACTGAAAAAAACTTCTAAAATAATAAGTTTTTGTAAGTTTTGTAATTTACATGTCCTAAATGACCATGACACAAATTACTAGACTCAAACAAATAAGAAGAAGCCCCAACTTTATTCATTTCAACAATCATTACATATATTTTGATAAGGCCCTCATTGACATAACACATTCCTATGTACATATCATTCTTACTTATTACAACTTTTCCTAATACAAACACACACTAAAATTCATTTTTAAAAAGAAGTGTTCTAAACACTAATGTAAGACCCCACAAAAACCTAGTCATTTCAGTCCTAATAGCATGCCAAAAGGGGTCCCAGACTTAGAGAATTTCAGCTAAGTGTTGACACTTAGTCTCATTTTTTGGCCTCGATATTTCAATGACATTATTTTTTTATCTTTTCGACTTTGGATTATTAATTTTTAAGTCGATTCATGATCAGGGATGTCAATAGATCACCGTGGGTGAGTTTTGAATTTTTTGGATGTCATTAGAAGCTTATTTGGATGACCAAGGTAGTGACTCGATGCGATCACGACACATCGCATCATCCATCACATCGACAGTATCGTCACCAACGTCGTGTGCAATTTCCAGTGAGCCAACAGGATCACGATGCAGCGCGTTGGCTATCGCGTTGATCCCATCGATGCAACGCGTTGGGTATCATGTCACTGGACAATATTTGTGTATTAAAAATCCAACTTTTCGAGGGCGATTGAATCATTTTTTCCACTTTTATTCAGCCCTAAAACATGAAATTAAGCTATTCTAAGGGCAAAATCACTCACATCCTCTCAAGTCCTCTCAATAACAAAACTCTAGGTCATTCAATTTCAAGTCTAAGCTTTAAGAACACACCAACGATTTTCACGAATTTAATTATCAAGATATGTTAGGTGCTCATCCATGGGTTTTCTTCCACCCTTGGAGTTCAAGAACCCTTTTTAAATTACAAGTTTATTGATTTTATGATTTGCATATTGGAATTGAATTATGTTCATGTATGTATTGATGTTTGGGTTTCAAATCAAGATTCATTACAAGTTTCAAGTGAATTAATTAGCATGTATGTAGAATTATGTGATTCTCATGCTAAACCCTTGAATTTGCAAGTTGAATGTTGTATCCATGATGTTTCTGTCTTGATTAATTTCATGTGCATTAATTATGCTCCCCAAGTGTTTGATAGAATGCCTATGTGAATTGAATAGTGAACTCATGAGATGATTTCATGTGGTCCCTTTTATGTACAAATTCATGCTTCTCAAGTGTCTGACAAAATATCTAAATGAATGCATGGTGAATAAGTAATTAATGTAATGCATTCAAGATGTTGCCATGTTTTTCTATTGATATATCAAGTCCTGGGGGTATTCAATATGCAAAAATCTAGCTGTTTACCTAGAATTATAGTATCTACAAAATAATCTCAGTAATGTCACAAACAATAGTACTTAGACATTTATAGAACTCAGTCCAGTTCAGTCAGTCAGTCAACCTGATTAATAACAGTTCAATCAAGCCTAGTATAGTCTAGCAATCAGTTCAATGTCTATTCAGTTGGGAATAGAATTCAACACCGAGCAAACCTAGGGATGAGGGCTCACCTGCCAGTTGAGGGTGTGACCTTTAGTAGCAGTCCCTTAGTTCCAGAACTACGTAGCCAGCGTAGGTTAAATATATCAACCTGCCAGTTGAGGGCCTCATGCTATGAATTTGAATTTTTCATGTTTTATTCAAGTAAATTCCATGATGGAACCTAAATTCATGATGTTTAGCAATATTCTCATGCTTTAAATTCATGCGTTCCACATGTTTGTTGAAATTCCCATATCATGTTAAGTAAATTTCTAGATGAATCCCCAAGCTATGAAATTTTGCCATGTAACTCTATTGTTTCCTCATGTTTAAGATATTATTACGTTCAAGCTATGACCTTTACATGTTTTGATGAAACTCTCATGTCCTATTTTAAGTGAATCACATGTGAATTTCCCAATTCATGATCTTAGTTATGTAACCATGCTATGCTTCCATATTTAAGATACTCCTATGTCCAAGTTCAAGATCATGACATGTTTCCATGTGATTCCATTCATGTACAAGTTCATTCCTCTCAAGTGTTTGATAAAATATCTAAATGAAAGCATTGTTAATAAGTTACTATTGTTATGCTATTATGATCATGCCATGTTTTACTTTCAATGCTTTAGAGTCTTGGGGGTATTCGATACCCAAAAATCTAGTTTTTTACCTAGAGCTATAGTAGTTACAGAATAGTCTCAGTAGTATCACGAACAGTAGTACTCAGTCCAGTTCAGTCAACTAATAGAACTTAATGTACTCAGTCAGTTCCAGAACTTAGTAGTATTCAGTTAGTTAACAGAATTTAATAGTACTCTATCAGTTAGTAGAACCCAATGAACTCAGTTTAGTTCAGTTAGATAGTACAATCAGTAATAGTTCAGTTAAGCCAAGTGCATTCTAGAAATCAGTTCAGTGTCTATTCAGTTGAGAGTAGGCATCAACACTGAGCGAACCCAAGGATGAGGGCATTCCTTCCAACATAGGGTTTGACCCTTAGTAGCAATCCCTGCATTACAAAACTATGTAGCTAGCATAGGTTGAGCTATCTTTTTGCCAGACGAGGGTTGATACATCTCATATGAGTTTTCCTGCCAGCGAAGGTTGACGAAAGTTCTTCCTATCTGAGAGGGTTAACTCACAGCTTGTCTTTACTCGTGGCACGGTACTGACACCCTGCCAACTGGGTTATAGGTTGGACCCCAATCCATTCGGAGAGGGCATATAGGTTAAATAAATACCTCCCACTATTTCAGTTTTAAACTCAGTATTGAACTCAGTTCAATTTTGCAGAATCAGGACTGTTAGATACAGTCTCCCAACTCAATATAGAACTTAGTTTTGTTCTACAAAATCAGAACTGTCAGAAAGAGTCACCTAGTTATCAATAATCTTAGATATTAATCACTCTGTTATCAGAACCCAATATTCAGTTCCAATATGAGTCTCAGTTACAGTCCCTATTACAGTTTCAATTATAGTCTCAAATACCGTCTTATTTACAGTCTCAGTCCAAGTCCAGTAATCAAATCAGTAACTCAATTTAATTTTAGGTTTTCTTGACCATTGCATACAGTTATTAGTTATTTAGTTATTATTTATTCTGTTATCAGTTATAAGTTATCATTTATTTAGTTATCAGTATTTCAGTATTTTTATTTACAGACTATTTTAGAATTATGTTATACGCTTGGTATTGCATTCTCAGATAATACAATTTTCATGAATTCATGCTCAGCTATCTCATGTTACTTAGTCAGTCCCTTCCTCATATGCATAATACTCTATAGTTTTAGTAGCGTTATCCAGACAAAGTATAGTTCAGCCTTACATGACTAGTATTTAGCTATCAGTTATTCAGTTAATTAGATAAGTTAGTATGTTTATGCATTCATGCTCAGTGTGATTGTATATTCAGATCCTCAATCTATGTCAGTCTCCATCATGTAGTTTCAGACCCAATATTCATACAGTATCCATATTTTATCATATCCCAGCTTCAGTTATACTAATATCATTAAAGAAAAGTTTTACAGAAACTAAGTGTAGAGATTCACCATCTTATCAGAAAATGTTTGTCACTCTTGCTTTAAGATATTTTAGTTTTCAGTTAATTCCAGCCTATTGGTGAGTCTACTTTCACTTAGCATGTATGTTTTCTGATTATGTATGAAATCAGTTTTACTTATTCCATTCACCCCTGCATACTCAGTACATTCTAGAAGTACTGATCCACATATACATCTGTGTGGATATATTTTTTCATAATGTAGGTACTATTTATAGCCCACACAGCATGATCAGACAGTTGTAGATTTTAGTCAGCAGGTGATGAGTTCTCCTACTTTGAGAACTCCAAATAGTTTTAGTTCGTACAGTTTATTTATTTTCCATGTGTATTTATTAGTGGTAGTTAGAGGCATCCCAACTATCTATAGTAAGTATAGTAGAGGATTCATAGATGTCAATCAGAGTCAGTCATGTAATTTTAGTTTCATCCTTCAGATTTATCAAATTCTAAAGCTTTTTCAGTATTGTATCTATTTTAGATTTTTAGTATGATTATGTTTCCACACAACAGAATAGTTATTTATTAAGTTATAATTCTGTTGCTTAACAGTAAGCCAATTCATGGGTTAGCTTGGGATCACTTGTGGTTCTAAGCACCATGTGACGACTAAGGGGTAGTCTCGGGTCATTACATGACGTGTTGCAGTAGCGTGCCAAATTGGGATTTTCCAATTCTGAGTTAAATTTTAAAGGGAAATTTAGTCTTTTCTCAAGCCCAAATAATCATGAATAACTGAGGATTAATCTTATTCTAAGCCTATTGTGCTCATTTTTTATCAACTTTCTCTCAAAGAAACCCTAGAACATCAAACCTTTATCCCCAAGAAATCCAAATTCCACCATTCTTTTTCCAAGATAACTCAAAATTAAGGATTCCCAATCCAAGAACTTCAAGAAATCATCATCAAAAGCACAAATAGGAATTCTAGTTCGCGCTTCTTTATCAATTTCATCAATTAAGGTATATGGGGTTATAAGCAAGGATAATTCTTTCATCCTTGTGCCTAAAACTACTTTTTAATTACAAAGTTACATGATTTTGTATGATTACCCATGAAATTCTATTTAGGGTTCACACCTAAATATTGTTATTTGAAGATTATGAGATTTTAAGTGATTTAGATGATGAATTGCATGGCTATTTTTGTATTTTCGTGCATTTGATATAAATTTTCAGATTTAGAATTGAATTTTAATGCTTTCATTATTAAGCATGAACTTTACTATGATTTGAAATGAATTTGATGCATGGATTATTAAGCCCTAGTTTGAATGTTGATATTTCAAGCATGACTATGCTCTAAGCATCCCATGAATAGTTATTTTTAGATTTTAATAAAGATTTGATCTTTCGACCTCAACTTACACATGGAAATCCACTTTACAATTTTAGTTACAGTTTAAAATAACAGATATAGAATTGGTTTCCATTATTAGACATAATACTAGTTTTTAAAGTGAATTTCCTAAAGAATGAGCACATAGATTAAAGGGAGTAGTATTTAGCACCGAATTGGGTACGTTTACATGCTCCAAAACTATGAGCCAACGTAGGTGCAGATTATCAAATTATTTCCATTTCTATAGAGATGACAGTTACAGATGTGATCACTTAGATTAGGTTATACTCCTTGACAAGAGTATGACACCTCTTCTCAATGTGAGGTTTTCCCATAAGGGAACTAGACGTTGGACTCATAACTTTATTTAAATATTATTTTACAAAAGATATTAGGTATGAGATTTTAGATTTTAGATTGCAGATACAGAAGTGAGTTCTTCTTCACTTAGACAACATGATTTAAAGACAGAATACTAGTACAACTTTTAGAAACTAAATATTATGACTCACTAGATTTATGCAGTATGTTTTGTTATTCATGAATTATGATTTTTAGTTTTCAGATATTCCAGCTTATATGAGTCATCTATATTTATCACGCGTTCTTTTTAAAAATTTATAGTCTTGTTGAGTTATTGATTTACTTGTGCATTCACCCTCATATACTTAGTATAATCCAGAAGTACTGATCCAATCCACATATACGTCTATGTGCTATATTGTATCATAATGTAGATTTAGGTGCTTAGTTTCAGCAGTGAGAGTGATTTTAAGCATCTCATACTACATCCCGACAGTTGTTAAGTCCTCATAGTTTGGGGACCTAGTCCTTCAGTTTTTCAGCGTATTAGTATAAATGATTCAATATTTGTAGACAGTTTGAGTTAGCTGAGGATTTTTCCTAGTGTCTCTCTAATTATTAATAGTAGAGGCTTGTCAGAGTGCTAGATGTGATTCAAATTTCTAGTATTGATTGATCATACTCTCAAGTCTAGTATTTTCAGATATTATATCCAGACAGTTTCTGCTTAGCTCATATAGAATTTTGTATTTTAGCTTGATTATATGTGTATATTTATCTGTTATGAGTTTCATATGTAGTAGAAGGCTTACAGGGTTATCTTAAGGATACTCATAGTCTTGAGAACTGTGTGACATCTTGGGACCGATTTTTGGGTGTTACAAACTTGGTATCAGAGCCAGGTTATAAGAGTCCTAGGGAGTCATACAAGTCGTGTTACGTATAGTCTTGATCATGGGTGTGAAGCGAGCCACATTTACGAGCAAGATGCTACGGGATGGTTTTAGGAAATCATCTCTCTCTTTCATGATCTATTATGCTTATAGTATCTCTATTTTCTTTAAACTCATACTTTTTGTTATAGTTGAATACGCCTCCTTGCTAAGCTAACGCTCACTGAAATAATAACCAGCTACCCCAGTCTGCTGACCCTCAGAAGGAGAATGTATCTCATGCTGAATTTTAGGCTGTCTTTCAGGCATTGGCCTAAGCTATGACTGCTAATGTTCAGGGCAACCATCAAGAGGTAGTCCCACTTTAGTAGAATGGGGATTTAGCAGCAGCTAAAATTTGAGACTTTATGAGAATAAATCCGCCTGAGTTCTTTGGGTCAAAAGTAGGTGAGGACCCTTAGCTTTACTTAGAGAAGATAAGAAAGATCACCTGGATTATACATATTCCTGAGAAAGAGAGTGTAGAGTTTTCATCTTATAGGATGAAGGGTGTGGCATCTAGGTGGTTATGTGGAAGAATGGTAGAGGTAAGAATAGAGATCCTATGAGTTGGCAGGTATTTCAAGATGTATTTCTAGACAAGTACTTTCCGTATGAAATAAAAGAAGCTAAGGTAGAGGAATTTATGAACCTAAGGCAGGGCTCAATGATAGTGAAGGAGTATTGCCTTAAGTTCAACCAGTTGTCTAAGTATGCCCCTGATACGATGGCTGGCCCTAGGGAAAGTATAAGTAAGTTTGTTACTAGAGTATCTAGTTTGGTAGTCAAGGAGAGTAGGACTGACATACCTATTAGGGACATAGATCTTTCTAGATTGATGATTCACGCCCAAAAGATTAAGGTAGAAAAGTTAAAAAAAAAGGGAAATAAGAAGGCTAGAATTGGGCAGTTTGAGTATGGCCAGACAAAGTATGGAGGGGGAAATCATTCACAGATTTAGAATCATTCATCTATGCCAGCACCATCTTCAGCTAGCACTCCCACTCTCAGAACTAGTCAAGAATAATAGGGTAAGACATCTATGTCCAAATCTCAGAATTGTGTGAGTGGAAAGCCCAGTTACCCTCCATGTGCTAATTGTGGTAAGAATCATCTTGGTGAGTTTTTGTTGGGACAAAAAGTTTGTTATGGTTGTGGTAAGTTGGGACATAGAATCAAAGAGTGTCATCATGCTAAGCAGGGAAATAGGGGTGCTCGTATCTAGACTCAGGCTACTAGCGCACCAGCTCCTCTAGGTCACCCATTCCCTTCTCAGGGCACATCATTCAGTACCGGTGGTGGTCAGTGCCAGAATTAGTTTTATGCTCTACCATCCTGTCAGGAGCAGGAAAATTCACCATATGTTGTTACTGGTATGCCTCATATATTTCATCTTGAAGATTATATGATGTTATACCCTGGGTTGAATTTCTTTTATGTGACCCCACTAGTTGCAGTAAATTTTGAAATAGGTCCTAAAAAGATCCCTGAGCCCTTCTTAGTTTCTACCCCAGTGGGTGAGTTAGTTGTTGCTAAATAGTTGTCCTTCATAAAATCATGTTAGTAGATTTAATAAAGTTAGATATAGTGAACTTTGACCTTATTCTTGATATGGATTTTCTCCATTCCTGTTATGTATCCATAGATTGTCATACTTGAGTGGTGAAGTTCCAGTTCCAAGATGATCCAGTCTTTGAGTGGGAAAGTAATTCAAAATCTCCTAGGAGTCATTTCATATCCTATATTAAATCCAAAAAGTTGATCTCAAAAGGGTGTATCTATCATCTAGTTCGACTCAAAGATACTAAGTCTGAGACTCCATCAGTTCAGTCAGTTCGTGTAGTCAATTAGTTTCCTGATGTTTTTTCCAAATATTTGCCAGGGGTACCTCTCGATAGGGAAATAGAATTTGGTATTGACCTTCTCCCAGATACTCAGCCCATCTTCATTCCTCCATATCGTATGGCTCCAACTGAGTAGAAAGAATTAAAAGAGTAGCTTAAGGATCTATTAGATAAAGGTTTCATAAGGCCCAGTGTCTCACCATGGGGCACTCCCATCCTATTCGTGCGAAAGAAAGATAGTTTTTTGCGAATGTGCATTGACTATCGTCACCTGAAAAAAGTCACAATCAAAAAAAATATCCTCTTCCTAGGATTAATGACTTATTTAACCAACTCCAAGGTGCAAGTTATTTCTCAAAGATAGACCTTAGATTCGGCTATCATCAGCTTAGAGTAAGGGAATACGATATTCCAAAGACATCTTTTAGAACCTGTTATGGTCATCTCGAGTTTCTAGTCATGTCCTTTGGGCTAACAAATGCCCTAGTAGCCTTCATGGACCTGATGAATAGAGTTTTCAAATAGTATCTGGACATATTTGTCATAGTCTTTATTGATGATATTCTTGTATATTCTCATATTGAGGATGATCATGCAAAACTCCTGAATCACCAATTATTTTCCTAATTTAGCAAATGTGAATTTTGGCTAAGATCAGTAGCTTTCCTCGGTCATATTATTTCTAGTGATGGTATTAGAGTTGATCCCCAAAAGACAGAAATAGTAAGAATCTAGCCTAGACCTATCTCTCTGTTAAACATTCAAAGTTTCTTGGGTTTAGTTGGCTATTATAGATGTTTTGTTGAAGGTTTCTCTTTTATTGCATCCCCTATGTCTAGATTAACTTAGGAAAATGTTAAGTTTTAGTGGTCAGATTCCTGTGAGAAGATTTTTCAAGAGTTGAAGACTCAACTCACTTCAGCCCCAATTTTAGTGCTACCTGATGGTACATATGGCTTCATTGTATAGTTTGATGCCTCTAGAATCGGACTGGATTATGTTTTAATGTAGAGAGGTAAGGTTATAGATTATGCCTCTAGACAGCTTAAGCCTCACAAAAAAAACTACCCTACCCTTGACCTTGAACTAGCTGTTGTGGTATTTGCATTGAAAATCTGAAGGCAATATCTTTATGGGGTGCATGTTGATATGTTTACGAACCACCAAATTTTGTAATATGTGTTTACTTAGAGGGAGTTAAATTTCATCAGAGAAGGTTTTTAGAATTGTTGAGAGATTATGATATAAGTGTGTTGAATAATTCGAGCAAGGCCGATCTAGCAGCAGACGCCCTTAGTATATTGTTTATTGGAAGTGTTGCTCAAATAGAGAATGATAAGAAAGAGTTAGTTTGGGAAGATCACTTGTTAGCTAGATTAGGTGTGAGGTTAGTGGACTCAGCTGAAGGTAATGTTTGGGTTTAGAGTAGTTCAAAATCTTCTCTAGTTTCTAGAGTGAAAGAGAAGCAAGATAGGGATCCTAGTTTAGTCAAACTGAAGGGTTCAGTTAAAGACCAAAAAGTAGAGGTTTTCTCCCAAGGGGGAGATGGTGCGTTAAGATACCAGAGTAGATTGTGTGTACCATGTGTTTATGATTTGAGGCAGCGGATTATGGAAGAAGTGCATGGTGCGCATTACTCTATTCATCCAGGTGCCACCAAGATATACCGCGATCTACGGGAAGTCTATTAGTGGAGCGGCATGAAGAGAGATATTGCAGAGATTGTAGCTAAGTGTACAACTTGCCAACAGGTTAAGGTAGAGCACCAAAGACCTGGTGGCACTTTGCAGGAGTTTGGTGTTCCCACTTGGAAGTGGGAAGAGGTGAATATGGACTTTGTGATTGGATTACCCCTTTTGCATCGTCAGCATGATTCGATATGGGTTATTGTAGACAGATTGACCAAATCAGCCCATTTCTTGACAGTTCACACGTCCTACACAACTGAAGATTATGCTAAGTTGTATAGCAGAGAGTTGGTTAGATTGCATGGCGTTCCCTCTTCCATCATCTCAGATAGGGGTACTCAATTTACCTCTCAATTTTAGAAAGCCTTTTAGAAGGGTCTTGGTACCCAAGTTTATCTCAGTTCAGCTTTTCATCATCAGATAGATGGTCAAGCAGAGAGGACCACTCAGACCTTAGAGGATATGTTGAAGGCATGTGTTCATAATTTCAATGGCAGTTGGGATGACCACTTGTCGTTGATAGAGTTTTCTACAGTAACAGTTACCATTCTAGTATTTAGATGGCCCCGTTTGAGGCTCTTTATGGGCAGAGATATAGATCACTAGTTGGTTGGTTCAAACTGGGTGAGGCCATTTTGATTGGGCCAGATATGGTGTTTGAAGCCATGGATAAAGTTCATTTGATTCATTAGAGATTGAAAACATCTCAGAGTCGTCAGAAATTTTATGCAGACGTAAGAAGAAAAGATCTTCAGTTTGAAGTATATGATCTTGTGTATTTAAAGATTTCACCCATGAAGGGGGTGAAGATATTTGGCAAAAAAGGGAAGCTTAGTCCCCCATAAGTGGGCCCCTACCGAATTTTGAGTCTCATGGGAAAGGTAGCGTATGAGCTTGATCTACCTGCAAAGTTGTCGTCAGTTCACCCAGTGTTCCAAGTGTCATTATTGAAGAAGTGCAAGGACGATTTAGCTGTTGTAGTCCCTCTAAAAAGCATGGATGTTCAGAATACCTTTCATACGAAGAAGTTCCAGTAGAGATTCTTGATCATCAGATCCGTAGACTAAGGATCAAAGAAGTTCCTTGGTCAAAACTCAGTGGCGAAATGAGCCTGTTGAGGGTGCTACTTGGGAAGTAGAAGTAGACATGCGTACCAAGTATCCTCATCTCTTCTCCGCAAACTCAGATTCAGCCAAAGGTAACAGTCCTCCTTAATTCAGTTCTTTTCCAGTCTCAGATTCAGCTATATAGTTATCTTCATGTAAATTCATGCACTCACAAATTAGTTCAATCGCTCAGTATGTTTTAGATCCATTCATCAAGTTTTTTTTCAGTTATGCATGCCAGCATATAGCCTCAGTTCCTCAGTTTCTTCAGTTTAATAAATCTCATTCAAGGATGAATGTTCCTAAAGGGGAGATATTGTAATACCTCGTACTTTTTCCTAGCTCAGTTTAGCTCTTTGAATGTCAAGTGTCAACTTTAAAAATGAATAACTCTTGGTATGAGTAGAATTTTCCAGCTTTAGACACTTCAATGTGTAGATAATTGAATTAGGTTTCCAATAATACCAATTTTGCCTTAATCCGATACTCGGTTGAGAAGTTATGGCGACTTTAGTGAAAATAGTAGGGAATCGTAATAAGCACCGCATCGCAGTGAAGGACAAATTTACAGTTGTCCGATTTCCAGTCCAGCACCGTGATTTTCCCGCATCACGGAAAAGTTCCTATTCCCAATCATCCCTTTTCTAGTAACTCACCGCGATTTGCCCGTATCGCATCAAAATCCTGAATAGGTCAGTTACCGCGTCACTGAAGAGTGCTATTTTTCACTCATCCTTTTCCAGTGGCGTAACGCGATTACGCCGCATCACGCTAAATGCAAAAATAATTATCGCCAGTTTTCCAGTAAGCCACCACGATAGCGGCGTGTCATGGTGGTGTGCCAAATTGGGATTTTTGTAGTTCTGAGTTAAATTTTAAAGGGTAATTTAGTCTTTTTCAAAGCCCTTAAATCGTGCATAACAGAGGATTAAACCTATTCTAAGCCTATTATGCTCATTTTTTATCAACTTTCTCTCAAAGAAACCATAGAACATCAAACCTTCATCCCCAAGAAATCTAAATTCCACCATTTTTTTACCAAGATAACTCAAAATTAAGGATTCCCTATTAAAGAACTTCAAGAAATCATCTTCAAAAGCATAAATAGGAGTTCAAGTTCAAGCTTCTTTATCAATTTCATCAATTAAGGTATGTGGGGTTATGAGCAAGGATAATTTTTTCATCCTTATCCCCAAAATTAGTTTTTAATTACAAAGTTTCTTGATTTTGTATGATTACCCATGAATTTCAATTTAGGGCTCATACCCAAATATTGTTATTTGAAGATTATGAGATTTTAAGAGATTTAGATGATGAATTACATGGCTATTTTCATATTTTCATGCATATGATATAAATTATCAGATTTAGAATTGAATTTCAATGCTTTCATTATTAAGCATGAACTTTACTATGATTTGACATGAATTTGATGCATGGGTTATTAAGTCCTAGTTTGAATGTTGATATTCCAAGAATGACTATGCTCTAAGCTTCCCATGAATAGTTTTTTTTTTATTTTAATAAAGATTTGATCTTTTGAGCTCAACTTAGACATAGAAATCCACTTTACAGTTTCAGTTATAGTGTAAAATAACAGACATACAATTGGTTTCCATTATAAGCCATAATACTAGTTTTTAAAATGGATTTCCTAAAGAATAAGGATACAAATTAAAAAGAGTAGTATTTAGCACTGAGTTGGGTATGTTTACATGCCCCAAAACTACGAGCCAACGTAGGTACAGATTATCAGATTATTCCTATTTCTATATGGATGACATTTACAGATGTGATCACATATATTAGGTTATACTCCTTGTTAAGAGTATGACACCTCTCCCCAACATGAGGTTTTCCCATATGGAAACTAGACGTTGGACTCCATATTAGCTCACATGGTTTATGTCGGTTAGAAGAACCTCCCTCAATCCTATAGAATAGAATAATAGAAATGTTTTTAGAACTAAGTGTAAAGGTCACAACTTTATTCAAATATTGTTTTCCAAAAGATATTAGCTATGAGATTTCAGATTGCAGATTGCAGATACTGAATAAGTCCTTCTATACTTAGACAACATGATTTAAAGACAGAATACTATAATAGCTTTTAGAAACTAAATTTTATGACTCACTAGATTTATGCAGTATGTTTTTCTATTCATGAATTATGATTTTCTATTTTCAGAGATTCCAGCTTATGTGAGTCATCTACATTTAGCATGCATTCTTTTTACAAATTTATAGTACTATTGAGTTATTGATTTACTTATGCATTCATCCCCATATACTCAGTACAATCCAGAAGTATTGATCCACATATACGTCTATGTGCTACATTGTCTCATAATGTAGGTTCAGGTGCTCAGTTTCAGTAGCGTGAGTGATTTCAAGTATCTCTATCTGCATCCCAACAGTTGGTGAGTCCTTATTATTTGGGGACCCAATCCTTCTGTTTTTCATCTTATTAGTATAGATGATTCAGTATTTGCAGACAGTTTGAGTCAGCTCAAGGTTTGTCCTGATAACTCTCTAGTTATTAGTAGTAGAGGCTTGTTAGACTGCTAGATATGATTCAGATTTCCAGTATTGATTAATCAGACTCCTGAGTCTAGTATTTTAAGATATTATATTTAGACAATTTCAGTATAGCTCATATAGAATTATGTATTTTAGCTTTGATTATATGTCTATATTTCTCTATTATGATATCCAGATGTAGTAGAAGGCTTACAGAGTTAGCTTAAGGCTACTCGTAGTCTCGAGCACCGTGTGACGTCTCGGAACTCATTTTTGGGGTGTTACATTACCCTTCCTGGTATGGTTTGATACTATATTTTTTATTTACTTTTGTACTATATTACCATCATAGAACCTTGTTTGTAATATTGTGTCAGCATTCATTTCTCTTTATTACATTATCTTATACCCTCTTATATTGACTAGGAGGTTAAGGAATTAAGAGACTTGGGTTACTATTATGGCTTGACCAGAGAGATAGTTATGTAGCATCTTTTGGTAGTTTAAGATAAACTCTTATATATGTACACTCTTTTTATTTTTTCCAGTATTATTTTGTTGAGTAGAATTTATTAAGCCTAGTATATCATGTTAGTCAGTCTTCTTTGTAAATGAATTCCCTTATTGTTGATCATAAAAGAAATAGTGTTGACTTACCTAGATTATTGTGCCTACCTGTTAATAAATCTATTGATCTTTGTGTTGGGTTACCCTAATAGGCTAAAATATTATAATTGGTATATTTAGTTTGCTTAGGGTACCTTGTGAATGTAGGGTGGTAGTTCTTGCCATCGATTTGGATTAGGATTGATTATTGACAATGCTTACTGAGTACATGTAGTTTTCACGCTCACCCTTACTTTTCATTTATTTTTTTATATTTTCTGCACCCCGTGAAGGTATTGGTTCAAGTTGTAAATTGCAGATTGTGTTTCTTCTGTATTGGTGTTGTAGAGATCAAGGTAGTGGATGGCACACTTCAGGATTTCTCGAATCTCTCTATTTATATCTAGTGCCTTATTCACATCTAGATAAGTATTATCATTACTCTTTATTTTTATTAGAGGCTTGTCCTAGTGACAACCAGATCCGGGATGTATTTTTAATACTTGTGTCTCATTTATTTATTTGGGGTTATGTTATAATTTTGCTTTCAATTTCTATTTCCTTAAATCATTTTTTTTTGGGGGGGGGGGGAGGTGGTTGGGAAAGGCTTACTTATCTGGAGAGTGTGAAAAGTGCCATAGTGTACCTAATTTAGGTCATGACATGTTTCTCTGCCAATTCCTTTACTAGAGAAACATCGAAATGACTTGATGATGCATTATTGGTTATCCTTGCGACAACACCATTCACAATCGAACTAATTTTTTCAGTTTCATTCATTATTTTCTTGTCAATCTTTGATGAAAAATTAGTATTTTAGAATTCTAACAATAAAGACTTAATCTTTATATAAACTTGTTTGTAGTTAATGGCAAAGTTTTTATGTTCTTCAAATAATTAATCGAACAAACTTTGAATCTTGATGAAGTTTGTATGTTCTTCAAATTAGAATAAAAATCAAATCGAAAGTTCAATGAATTGATGAAGTTTTTATATTCTTCGAACCAAATACACACTCTAATTTCTTAGTGAAGTTTTATATTGTTCCAACTGAGCAAGTAGAAAATCAAGAGATTTTAGTCTCCAAAAACCTAGACACAATATAGATTAAACAAGTACTAATAATTTCTTAAAGATTATTATTTTTAGTTAAATAAATCCATATTAAATATTATGTACTTCAACAATAAATTCAAAATAAAGTGTGAAAAATCAAATGAAGTCCTAATTCTATATTCACAAATATGAACTTCAACAATAAGTTCAAACCAACTTATGAACAACAAAAATGAAGTTCAAACTACTTTTGAAAAAATAGTAAATGAAGACAGAAGAATCAAATTCACTAAATTCATATTATGTCCTTAAGAAAATTATTTTCTGCAAGTACCCGGAGTTATAGAATATGTCCTCCTAGGATATAATAATTCACTTCAGTAAAATAATGGCACCTCAAAATTCTACCAAATAACAAACTCACTCAACAATATCAAATCATACTAGAGTTTTTGAAAAAAAAAAAAAGAATCTCAATATCTGAGGAAAAATCATATATTTATATTCTAACAGAGTTGCTTCAGAAAAGAAGCAATGCATCGTAAAAGTTGTATTATTTTGGATCGACGAGCCTATTTACGGAACGATAGGTGGGAGCAGATGACCATTTGCTCCATAAAATCAGTCCACAATTCAAAACAAAAAGTTGATTGATGATATGCGAAGCCATCTAGGGAAGTAAAATTCAAATTGTGAACTAAGGATCACGTTTCTTCAGTTGCATTGGAAATGCATCCTCAATTGCAATTTTGCATCCGTAAATGAAGAAAATATCATAGATAAAATTTTTAAATTAAATAATCATTAATAATTAAGTTTTAAATGAATTTTTTCTAAAGAGACAATCCCTCAATCATTGACAAATTCAAATCCAAAGTCGAAATTGAAGTCTAGACGAGTCGAGCGAGTGATGATGATGACAACATGAGGATTGTCTTATTCGCTCCTTACTAACAACATTGAGTGATTCCATACCTAAGCACAAAAAAATTCTCTTCTCACACCAATGTAGGAGCACACTTCTTTCAAAAATGTATTCACTTTTTACCTCCATTTCTTCATCCATTTTCCGTTCATCATCTACATAGGACCCAAAAAAAAGTGTTTTATCTCTTTAAAAAAACTATCTTCATATATTTTAGTCTTTATTTATAATAGTTAATAATATGATCATATTGATGAAAATTATCTTGAAAGGCATACTATTTTTGACATTAATGTAAACTGTCTAAATTTGGGATAGAATCTAGAATTGTTAGACTCTTTAAAAGTATTGTTGTTACTACTATTATTTAGATATATTTATCATACTTTATCCCCTTGACATATTAAGTATTGATGTTGTCATACATTCAAATGTTTTAACTCTAGAGAAGGATATTTCTCTTTCTATCCTAATAGAATTAAGATTAAAAATATTATTTTAAGAAACCTTTAAATAACTATTTTACATGCCTAGAAAAGAGAAAGATAATACTGAAGAAATTTTTCAAGAACGTACCTCTGAAGCATTACTTTTTGATTCTAAAAAGCTGAGATAGGATAGTGAAACTTCCACAGTTATTTGATCTTCATCCCCATAAAAACTGTGTTGTTTATTTATATTCTAGTAGAAAATATGAAACACTTTGTTAGATCTTTTGTAAAATAATAAATTGTATGAAGAAATAATATTTTTTTAAAAAAAATGGTTGAAAATTTCTAGCATGCTAGTAATAAAATTATACCAATATTTTATGTAATATTTTAAAAACATAATCAAAGTTCTAGAATATTCAAAATTATTTGGAAAAAGATGATTGTCCATCAATCTTATGCCATAACAATTTTTTTGTCAAGGTGATATCATAGTAATTCTTCAGGTTAACATGATTTGGACATGGAACAAAAATATTTATAACTATCTTAAAAGGAAAAGAATTAAACATCTATTAACAAGTATGCTCAACAACCGGATGAAATCTTCAAAAGCTTACATTTGAAACATTATTTTGGGGTGCGATAAATGATATGGGAACAGCTGTTGTTACATCTCTGTCATCAACTTTGTGTGGCTTATTCATATTCTAGTATAAAATAGAATACACTTAGCTTCATATATTTGGAATACTAATAATTATGTGAATTAATATTGGAGGACATTATCAAAATTATAGAATTTATAGTAAATAAAGATGAAAATTTTTAGCTTGCATATATGTGTTGCTTAACATTTTAGTCACTTATTAGACATGCGAAAATACACCAAAAATTAAAAAAAATATATGTTTTTTCATACAACTTATGCTTTCAATAACAAAATCAATGATTTTCAAGAGATATTCAAACTTCTTTGTGACTCTTCCAGCATCATCATACAAGAATAAATTGTTACTTAATACAAATTATATTTTCAGAGGTATCCCAAATCAATTTATATTTTTCATATACATTATAATACAGTGTATGAATAAATATGATGTTAAGTCAAGTTCTCTATGCTAATTCAATACTTTTTCAATTTTCATTGAAATCGTCATCATAATTTAATCTTTATTAGTTCAACTTTTTGAGTGAAAATCTAACAAATTAAAATTATATGTTGCAATTTGTTGTGGTCATCCATCTCTCAATTTTCATTAAATTCATTGAATAAGTGATAAAAGACCATTTTAAATGTAGATCGTTCAAACCAAAATTAAGAATTTTGAGAAGAATCAAGTTTGAAAATTCTCTTTCTAAGGAAATAGTTAAAAGCGACTGCTGACTGGCACCTTTAAATCTATCACAAGTTAAATTTATTTCTACCATCAAAATAATTGTATCTCATTAAATTTGACCTAATTTAAAATAATCGATCTCCTCTCTTGCAATCAAGATATACTATAACATGCATCTATAAAGAAGCCAAAAATAAATAATAATCGTTAGACAAAAATAAAGAAGTTATCATGATCTTAGATAATTTTATAAAAGCAAATATATAAAGATGGATCAATAGAATGGATAAGGCATAAGTCTAAACCTCAGAGCCTTTTTGTAGACGATCAACTTAATTACGACTTCTTCTCCCATAGAGAATAAATACAACAGACGGATATAAAAAAGTGAGAAAATAATATTATTTATATAGATACTTTATAATTAATATTTCCTTCTTTAGAACATTGTTTTGAGTGGTAAAATTGAAATATGATCCTTGAAATTTTCTTTAGATTACTTTGTCATTTCTGAAATACATAGAACATTATTCACACAACCCCTTACATTTCCTAATATTTTCAATTTAAAGTTTATACTAAGACATGTATCTGTTGAACACCCAATCTTTACTCATACAGTAACTACTACAAAAGAACTGAATCATCATGCCAAGAAAATGCATGTGATTCACAAGATGGTGAGATAATAAGGAATTGAATAAAAACAATGGCATGCCTCTAGTAATCTGAATTATTTAAAAAAGAAAAATACATTTTTAGACATTAATAAAAAATAAAAGAATTACCAAAATCACATGTCTCCTAGATGCATGCTAAGGATAGATCTCCAAAAGGCTTATGATCCTGTGGAGTGGATATACTTAAAGTATGTTATGAAGTATTTATGCTTAGCTAAGAAGTTTTTAAAGTGGTTAAAAGAAATTTTTTGCATTGTTAACTACTCTATCGTGATAAATGGAGAGCCTACAATTTCTTTTTATATTGCTAAAAGGCTGAGGTAGGGTGATCCAATTTCTCCATTTTTGTTTGCCATTGCTATGGAATTTCCTGGTAGGTTCATGTTTGAGCTGAAGGATAATCAACTTTTCAAGTTTCATCCCTAATTTACAAAATTAGAAATAACTCACTTGTGTTTTGCTGAAGATCTACTATTTGCCAAAGGGAACTTAATATCTGTTTTAGGTCTATTTCAATGCTTTCAAATATTTTCTTAGGCTTCATGTCTTACAACATACATAGAGAAAACTAGTTTCTATTATGGTGGTATGACAAATAAGGAAAGAACATCTCTGATTGGACATTTTGGTTTCAAGCTTAGAGATTTGATTTTCGAATACTTGGGCATTCCTCTTTCCATAAAGAAGTGCACTACATTGTAATGGATCCTTTGATAGGAAAAATTACTTCTAAAATAGCTTCATGGACCTCTATGAATCTCGTATGTTGGGAGGGTTCAATTAGTTTTATTTGACATCCAAGCTTATTGATCTCAATTGCTTGCTATCCCTTCCAAGGTCTTGAAACTTATACATGTCTATTATAGAAGCTATGTTTGGTATAGAGTTAACACTACTACCAAAAGAGAACTTGTAGCTTGGGATAAAGTTTGTATGTCTTATTCAATAAAGGTCCTTGATCTCATTAATATCCACATCTAGAATAGCACTGCACTTGCCAAAATCTATTGGGACATAGCTCACAAAAGTGACAAAATTTAGATCAGATAGATGTACAGTTTCTACATTAAGTCATCACGTGTTAACAACCCCTATTTCACAGCAAGCATCTTGGATGTTTAAAAAAATGCTTGCAACTACAGATATATTGATCTAACTTTAATTGATGGAGATGTGAACCAAGGTTACAATCAGATAGATTAATTTACAGCTACTTAGTTATGAAACTAGGGTGGCTTGGAAGGGTATGCTATTGATATATGGAGATAGGCCAAAAAAAAAATTTTTGATGTGGTTACAAATCCAAAAAGATTGATGACTACTGATAGATTACTTAAATGGGGGCATGAATGTTGATAAATACTTCAAATTCTATTCTAGACAACAGGATTCAAGAGATAACTTGTATATTTACTGTGACTATTTCATGAACCTGTGGCATCGTCTGCTTAGATGGTTAAAGATATATCCTTTTGCTGCGACTACTTGAGAAGGTCATGAGGCTTGGATGCTGAAGAAGGCCAAGGGTAAATCTATTCTAGCACAAATCATTAGGATGATATATGCTGAGTTTATGCATGCAATTGAAGGTTAGGCAATAATAAGCTATAATATCTTAATATTAATATGCCTATTTGGAGATATCTAAATCTTAATACACACTTCTGATTTATATAAACATTCAGATTTAGATATTTTAAATTGTTCAAAAACTAAATGAGGCCTTAGACTTGATAGATAACTTCTATTATTATTATTATTATTATTATTATTATTATTATTATTATTATTATTATTATTATTATTATTATTATTATTATTATTATTATTAGTATTAGTATTAGTATTAGTATTAGTATTAGTATTAGTATTAGTATTAGTATTAGTATTATTTCTTGTAATTATTATTACTGTTATTTATGTGTTTTTAAATTTATTTTTTAATTTTATTTTTATGATTTTAACATGACCAGTTTAGCTTAAATAGAGGCATGAAGATTCACAAAATCAATTTAAACATGTTTGAGATTTGCATATAGTTAAATATTGTTGTTGTTACGCAACTCATATTGTTTTAGTTCCAGAAAAAGATATTTATCTTTCTTTCATAAGTCAACTACATACAAAAATATTGTTCCCGAATGCGTCAAAATAATTCTATACCTATCTTCAAATGATATAAATTAAACAACTCTTAACAGTATGTTCAACAACCGAATGAAATTTTTAAAAACTTACCTTTGAAACATCATCTTGAGGTGCGATATATAATATGGGAACAGTCGCTGTTATATCTCCATCATTAATTTTGTGTTTATGATCCATATTCTAGTATAAAATATAAAACACTTAGCTATATATTTTAGAGTACTAAAATTTGTGTGAATTAGTATTGGAGAACATTATTAAAATGATATCATTTATTGCAAATAAAGAAGAAAATTTGTAGTTTGCATCTATGGGTTGATTAACATCTTAATAATCTATTAGACATGCTAGAACACCCCAAAAATAAGGAAAAATATATTTTTTCATATGACTTGTGCTTTCAATAACAAAATCAATGTTTTCAAGGAAATTCAAACTTCTTTTTGACTCTTCCAGTAACATCATACGAAAATAAATTACTACTTTTTATTCTGTCTAAAATAACCTATAATTTCAAATGTAACCCCAATCAACTTTTATTTTTAATATATCTATCTATAACATAATTTAAGAAGGGTTATGATGTTAAGGCATGATCTGTATGCTAATTCACTATTTGTTTGATTTTCATCAAAGTCATCATGCTAATTTAATCTCTATTAGTTTAACTTTTTTGTGATAATCTAAAAAATTAAAATAATATATTTCGAATAGTTGTAGTCATACTTCTCTCAAGATTCATTATTTTAATTTTATGAGTAATAAAAAATCATCTTAAATGCAGATGTCTTTCAAAACATAATTAAGGATTTGGGGAAAATCAATTTTGAAAATTTTTTCTTTCAAAGTAAATTGTCAAATACGACTGGCGAATTCCACCTCTAGATCTATCACAAGTTAAATTTATTTTCACCATAGCAACAATTATTTCTACTTAATTTTGACTAATCCAAGAAGATTAGTCTCCTCTCTTTCGACCTAGATATACTAATACTTGCATCTATAAAATAGCAAGAAACAAATAATAATTATTAGATAAAAATAAAGAAATCATCAAGATCTTATATAAATTTATAAAAATCAATATAAAACAGATGGATCTATGAAATAGAAAAGGCATAAGCTAAACCTTAGATCCTTTTTGTAGAAGATGAGTTTAATTGAGATTTCTGTTCCCGTAGAAAATAAACACAATCGAAAGATATAACAAAGTGAGAAAATAACACATTTTATATAGAGACTTTGTAATTAATATTTCCTTCTTTAGAACATTCGTTTTAGTAAATAAATTAATACCTGATCCTTGAAATTTATTATTTCCTTCTTTAAAACATTAGTTTTAGTAAATAAATTGATATCTGATCCTTGAAATCTTTCTTCTGATTACTTTGCTATTAGTGAAGTACCCTGAGCATATATTCACACAACCCCTTATATTTTCTAATATTTTTAATTAAATACTTATACTAAGACATGTATCTATTGAACTCTCAATCTTTACTCAAATGGTATCTACTTAAAAAGACGAACTAAAACATCATTCCAAGAAAATGTGTGTCATCCACAAAATGGTGAAATGGAAAGGAAGTGAATAAAAAATGATATGTCTATATTAGTTTGAATAATTTTGAAAAAAATAAGAAAAATATCTTTTAGGCATTAATAAAAAAGAACATAATCACAAAAATTACATCTCACTTAGATGCATGCTAAATTGCTAAAGATAGATATCCAAAAGGCTTATGATTCTGTGGAGTGGATATACTTAAAAGAATGGTTTGGAGGATTTATTGTAATGCCCCGAGATTCCATCCCAAGACGTCACACGGTGCTTAAGGCCACACGCGATCTCAAGCTAACCCTATGAGCCTGTCATCTCCTCTATAACTCACTATGACAATAATCAAGCTGTAACAAAGAAGAATAATCATGTCATGAACATATTAGAATACAAAGAAATCCTATCCTATACAATAAAAATACTGAAGTTCTGTACATACTGGTACTCTAGTCTGACAAAGCCTCTACTACATAAGACTGAGGAGCCATTGGGATAGATCCCCAACTGACCCATACTGAACTGGAAATAAACCACCATTTACTATCAAGACAAAAATCGGGGATATAGGTCCTCGAACCATGAGGACTCACCAACTGTACAAATGTAGATGGAGGTACTCGAAGATCACTGTCGCTGCTGAGACTGAGCACCTGAACCTACATCACGAGAAAATATAGAACACAGAAGAGTATGGGAATCAGTACTTGGGAATGTACTGAGTATGTGGGGGGACAGGCAACATTTAAATAATATCATAAATGTATAAGAAAATCATGCATGCTGATAATAATGACTCTCTTCGCTTGAGTTACCTGAAACATATTTTCCATAAATCATCAATAATAACACATTCTTCGTAAATCTCACAAACTGTTGGACTCAACTCAAACTCTTTGACTCATGACTTAGAGTGACTCGGTAACTCATGAAACTTGGACTAATATGAACTTGGGAGTTTCTTATAACCGACATAAACCATGTGAACTTACATGGAGTCCAACGCCTTGCCCACGTTGGGGAGAGCTGTTCTATCCTTGCCATCAGAGTAGAACCTTAACTTTAGTGATAACTGTCTTGGTCTTTGGCCCTTAATCTTAATCCTATGGTGGCACGTAGTTCTGGGGAAGTAGGATGCGTTGAACCCATACTTCCCACTAGGTGCTAAATACTACTCCCAGACTTAAGCTCAGAACGCATTAGGAAATCCACCTTAATCAACTCAAGGGTCTATCATGAAGACCAAAATATAAATGTATATCTCACTTGTAAATAATAATCAACTTGTGGATTCTTAACTCGACTAAATTTCAAAATAATCTTTCTCACTATCAAGTACACTTGCTTATAAAATCATATCAAGTGTCAAATCTTCCAGAAAACATCATAGGACTCGTTCTTGACTCTTAAGCTCAATATCAATATATATTTAATAGACAAACTTCTCATGGAAAAACATAAATCATGACACCTATCATAAATCACTTAGAAATTATCATTTCATGATAACAATATACAACTCATGACATAAATTCTTAATTTAAGAAATAAGACAATGAAATAGTCATATGTGTCAATCTTGTACAACTCAAATCTCATAAATCCTTGATAAAGTAATTTGGGTGTAAACCCACTTTGCAAAATTCATGAAATTCAATAGAAATTAAATCTTTGGGTACAAGAACGAAAGAAGTGTTCTTGTTCAAAACCGCACATACCTTAATCTTTGAAATTGTATGAACTTTAGTGCTTGAGACTTTATCAACACTTGAAATAAATAATTCTTGAAGATCACACTATGAGGAGCTTGGTTCTTGAAGAAATTTTGAAGATTTATGGATGATTCTTGGAAGATTTATGTTCTTGATATAATCCTAGATATATTATCTCAAGAGAATTGGAAGAGAAAATGATGGAATTAGTGTTTGGATGGGATTCTCATATTTATAGAGGCGTTTAAAAGATGGAAAAAGATCAAAATACCCTTGAAAAAACGTCTCTAAATTGCTGAAAAAAATAGATGACAACATCTGTGACAGGCCGTCAGACTCGTGATAGGCCTTCACGAAATGTCGTCACAAAAGGGTTAAATTTTATGATTTTCTTCCTAAGATTGATGACACATTAGAAATGTCGTCAGAAACATGACGACATCATCAGAAATATCATCAGAAACATGACAGGCCGTCAGAAACGTCGTCACCCTTTTCTAGATTGACATGCTGGAGTAAAATGGGTATAACTCTTTGCTCCGATATCAGATTTTGGCAAAATTAGTATCGTTGAAAATATAATTCAATTATCTATCTTTTTATAGGTCATGAGCTCAAAAATTCCAAGTATACTGAGAGATATACTCATTTGAAGTTGACTGTACCAATATCCTTTCCAAGAATTCAATCGATAAGGAATGTTTTGATTTACACAATCGTTAGGACATCTTTAATGCCTTAATACATAAACCATCCTTGATCAAAAAACAACCTAAAACATTATAATTTATTTCTCAGGAGCTTGATTCATGGTTGCACTATTGGTTAGAGTCTCGGGGTATTATATTTATGCTTTCCTAAAAAGTGCTTAAAGTGGATAATGGGGTGTTTTTGCACTGTTAAATACTTCATCATGATAATTGGACAGCCTACAGTTCATTTCAATACTACTAAAGGATTGAGGTAGGGTGATTCTATCTCGCAATTTTTGTTTGCCATTGCTAAGGAGTTTCTTCGTAGCTTCTTATCTGAGATGGAGATAATAAAATTTTCAAGGGTAATCCTAAATGTCCAAGAGTAGATATAACTCACTTGAGTTTTGAGGATGATCTACTACTATTTTCTAGATGGAACTTGTAACACCCCGTGTTCTAACGCTTGATAAACACATACTAAAATAACCTCTAAAACCTCTGTATCGATGTTAGGATATGTTTAGGTGTTGTGGGATGCATTGGGGGTGATTTAGGACCTTAAAAGTGAGTGTACATCGCAATGTAGACATTATGCTAAGGTCGTGCATAGTATGGCCAACGTCAACAACCACTGGAATGGTTGTGCGATAGGTATGCATTGCCCACTTGGGGCTAGGCGATTGGCATGAGTCGCCCAATTGGGGCTAGGTGATTGCTATGCATCTCCCACCTTGATCTGGGCAATTGCCATGCACCATGTGGTAAAGGCAAAGCACCGTAAGTGCTTCGGTTTGTATTAATTTGAGGGCAATAAGGTCTTTTAATCCTCCCATATCCATTTCTAAATCAATATAGACAAAAATAAAGTCTTTAAACATACATTAACACCCATAAAATCCCCAATTCATCTTTCTTATACACAAGAAGATAAAACTAAATAGGGTTGAAGAAATTAAGCTTCAGGGTCAATTTTCTCAATGTTTTCTAAAATTCAAAGGTATGTGGGAGTATCCTAAATCTCATGGGCATGATTTTATTACTTTTCAAGTTTTAATAATATATATTTATATATACGCAATAGGTTTTAAAATTATTAAAGAGCATGCATTGGGGACACCGTTTTATGATGAAATCTTGTTTAAACTATAGGAGTTTTTCCTAAACTTGAATTATGTTTATGTGTATAAATGTTATGAGTTTTGCAAATATGTGTGAGAGAACAATTTACAAAATTCCCTCTCTTGTTATGAAATCCAATATTTTTATGTGTTGTGGTTGTTTATACGAATGCTTACAAGCCTAAGTTTAAATGTTTAATTATTAATTATGGATGTGACTTGCTTTATGATCCTATGAGAGGGTGTTTTTATTTATTTATAAATGATCTTGTGTCCAAAAAGATAAATTGCATGTGATTGATAAAAGAGATGACAATACTTTGTCAAAATATTGAAAAGAGAATATTTTCCATGAGTTTCGTATGTTTTGAAATAAGAACTCTCTTGAAGTGTTTAAATGTTTTTGTGGTCATGTTTTGAATGAAAGGACTAATACATGATATGATATGGCTTATATGACTTGCAAGTCTTGTTATAACAATACCAAACCAGACAAATACCATAGTAGATTTAAATAAGACTGGACTACAGACTTTTCAGACTACAGGCCATATTTTTAGAAAGATGCATGTCTTAAAATTCTAAAATTGGGCTTTAAGAGAGTTAGATGGTTACCTGAAGAAGGTAAGGGTTTAGACAACTCATTGCTAGAAACCGAGTTTTGTTGACTTGGGAGATATGATTGGTATTTTGAACACGTAAATGGTCAATGTATACTTGACTCTGAGCACAGGTATACTAGAATAGTATATAGGACCTCGATCCTTGAGGCTAAGTTTTATTTGGGGGATTGGACGACGAGTTAATGACAGACCCATATAGCCCATGGGCACTAGACTTGTAGGGTGTACCATCTAGCTTAGAAGTAACAAAAAAAGTTGAGTCAATATTTATATTATGCCCATGTTTTTTATTTACCTTATGTTAAATTGTTTTATGAAATGTTCTCATTTATATTGGATAAAATATATATTATTTTTGGATTGTTCTACATACCAGTACTTTCGAGTATTGCCCCCCTATATTTTAGGTTTTGAGGCCCAGTCCCGTAGTCCTGCAAACTAGTAGATTATTTTAGACATTCAGAGTTTGGTGAGCCTCTCTTACTTCGGAAGGCATCTCTTTCCATCCGTTGGTTTCCTATTATTTATGGTTCGATCAGGGGCCTTTTCTTGATTTAGATAGACTATTTTTTTCAGTTTACTAGAGACTTCGTAGACTTGTTCAGAATGGATATAGGTTTTCTAATAGATTTATGTTTGGGTCTGTTAAGTTTTAATTGATAGGATTGCTAAGTTTCATTCATTTTCAGCATTTTATCTCTTATGATGTATGCTTATGATTACATGTTGTGGGGTCTCTCGGGCCTTGATGGTTTGGGATACCCATCGTGGCTAGGGTCTCATCTCAGGTCGTGATAAACTTTGTACCAGAGCACGGTTTAAGGTCCTGGGGTATATAAAAAGTCACGTCAAGTAGAATTCATTTTATAGGTATATTGTGCACCACACTTATAAGGAGGGAGCTACTAGGAATTTAGGAATGTTTCTCTTTTCTTCATGTTCTAGTTCGTGCTATGGAGTCTAAATATTCCCTAAATCATGATTTCTAATATTTTAGATCATGCCTTCCTATAGATTTAATGAACAGAACACCCATATTGATGATGTCTGCCTACTCATGGGATACAGAACCGTTACAAATCCTATGTCTTATAATTCATTACTACTCCAGGAGTTTCTCCGGTCCAAACTATTCTGCCTCAAGCTCCTTGGTTTGATGTTGATTGTACTCAGTCTCCTCAGAGAGAGGTCTCGAATGTTGAGTTCCATCAGTCCATCCATATGATTGCTTAGCTTGTGGATTCTCAGTCTCGTCATTATAGAAATGTGAATTTTAAGCCTAGTTGGTCTGAAATTACTTAGGTTGGCTTGTTCATAAGGCTGAACCCACCCATCGTTATGGGTGCCAAGGTTAAGGAGGACCCTTAAGGTTTTATTAATAAAATGGATAAAATATTTAGAGTCATTAATGCTAGTGAAGTTGAGGGGGTTGAGTTGGGATCCTATCAGCTAAAGGATGTAGCTAACCGTTGTATAATGAGTGGGATGATTGGAGGGGTGAGGATACAGAATCTGCTGTATGGGATTAGTTTGTTGAGGCCTTCCTGGACTTTTTCTTTCCCCAAGAGCTAAGGGAAGAAAAAGTTGATAAATTTGTGAACCTGAAGCAAGGAAAGATGAGTGTCAAATAAAATACATTGAAATTCACCCAACTATCCCATTATGCTTCATAGTTAGTCAGCAACATGAGGGCTCGTATAAGGAAGTTTGCATCTGGTTTCTCGGATGACTTGGTGTTAGAATGTAAAGGGGCAATGTTGAACAAGGACATAAATATATCTAGGTTATCAGTACATATGCAACAGGTAGAACAGGAGAAGAAGAGGCAGGCAAAGGTAAGGGGAAAAAAATAGACTAAGAGAGTTAGGTCTGCTGATCAGAATGTTAGTCAGCATCAAGGGGCAATTAGGATAAGAAATGGTCTAAAAAAATTTTGAAGTAACGTCCAGTCTTCAGTGAGTGTACCTGTCCTAGGCCTTTAGGTGAGTAGTGGTCTAGTCAAGAGATACGCCTAGAGCTTAGGGTACTCAGTCCCAGGGAAGTGTAACTCAGCCATTCAGACAATACCCTCAGGGGAGACACCCATGATGATGTTAGTATGGTACTCTTATGTGTTATGGTTGTGGGAAGGTTGGTCACTTTATGAAGGATTGTCCATCAGCCAAGGGGGCTTATGGGGCCACTAAAGCCCAAACTACTACCCCAACCCCTCCAGCTATGGGTGTTGTGTCTAGTTCAGGCAGGGGTCATAACTATTTGTACATTTTATTTACTCGCCAAGACTCAGAGGTCTCACTAGATGTGGTTACAGGTATGTTACAAATTTTCTCTCATAATGTGTCGTGTTACTTGATCCGGGGTCTACCTTGTCTTATATGACCCTTTTATGTGGCAATTAATTTTGGTTTTAAGCCTGAAAATATTCTGGAACCTTTCTCTATTTCCACCCCTGTTGGTGATTCTATTGTGTCTAGGAGAGTTTAGAGAAATGATGTAGTGTCTATTTTTCATCGTGATACTATAGCTGATCTTGTGAAACTGGACATGTTTAATTTTGATGCTATTTTGGGAATGGATTGACTCCATTCATGTTATTCTACATTAGACTGTAGAACCAGATAGGTCACCTTCTATTTTCCAAATGAGCCAATAATATAGTGGGATGGGTATTCTCTTGCATCTAGAAGGAAGTTCACATCTTATATTAGAGTTCGTAAGCTCATATCCAAGGGTTGTTTGTACCATCTTGTTCGAGTCAAAGATTCTAATGATGAAATTCCTCCTCTCCACTCTGTTATTATAGTTAATGAATTCCCAGAAGTCGTTCCTGATGATCTCCCTGGGATACCACCAGATAGGGAGATAGATTTTGGCATTAACCTGTTGCCAAACACCTGACCTATTTCTATTCTTCCATACAAGATGGCCCCTGCAGAATTGAAAGAGTTGAAAGAACAGTTAAGAGACCTTCTTAATAAAGGCTTTATCTGTCCTAGTATCTCTCCCTGGGATACTCCAATGCTCTTCCTACGTAAGAAAGATGGCTCCCTCTATATGTGCATATATTACCATCACCTGAACAAAGTCACCATTAAAAATAAGTACCCTCTTCCCAGAATTGATGACCTTTTTAACCAACTCCAAGGTGCTAAATATTTCTCCAAAATAAACCTGTGTTTAAGGTACTATCAGTTAAATGTTAGGGAGGCTGACACTCTCAAAACAGCCTTCCAAACACGATATGGTCACTATGAATTCTTAGTTATGTCCTTCAGGCTGACTAATGCCCTCACAGAATTTATGGACCTAATGAATAGGGTGTTTCATCAGTTCCTAGATCTATTCATCATTGTCTTTATTGATGACATTTTGATTTACTCTAAGAGTGAGGAGGAGCATGCTAATCACCTCTGAATCATCCTTCAGACTCTTAAGGACCATGATTTGTATGCGAAGTTTTCCAAGTATGAATTTTGGCTTAGTGTTATTGCTTTTCTGGGGCATATTATTTATAGTGAAGGAATTAAGGTTGATCCCTAAAAGGTTGAGGTAGTGAGAAAATGGACCAGAACCATAACTCCAGCTGACATCCGAAGCTTCTTGGGTTTGCCAGGGTATTACAGGAGATTTGTAGAGAGTTTTTCATCCATAGTCGCTCCACTTATTAGATTGACTCGAAAAAAGGTGAATTCTTGTGGTTTGACTCTTGTGAGAATAGCTTCGAGAAACTGAAAGACAAGTTAACTACTGCACCAATTTTGACCCTTCCTGAGGGTACAGAGGGTTTTTTTGTTTACTGTGATGCATCCCGGGTAGGACTTGGGTGTGTACTTATGCAGCATGGTAAGGTGGTGGCTTATGCATCTAGACAGTCAAAGGTGCATGAGAAAAGCTATCCTGCCCATTATTTAGAGTTAGCTGATGTGGTGTTTGCACTCAAAATTTGATGTCATTATCTTTATGGGGTGCATGTTGATATCTTTACTGATCACAAAAGTTCGCAGTATGTCTTCACGCAGAAAGAGCTAAATCTGAGGCAGAGGCAGAGGCAGTGGTTGGATTTGTTGAAGGATTATGACATGAGCCTGCATTATCACCCGAGTAAGGCTAATATGGTGGCTGACACCCTTAGTAGGTTGTCCATAGACAATCTTTCTCATGTGGGGGAAGGAAAAAGGAATATGGTAAAGTATATTCATCAGCTTGCTAATTTGGGAGATTGACTCCTGGATTCTAAGGATGGAGGAGTATTTGTACAAATGGTAGCTAAATCTTCCGTATGTGCAGAAGTTAAGGAAAAGCACACCAGAGATCCCATTTTGATGCAGATTAAGAAAAATGTTGGTCAAAAAAGGTAATGGCACTCAAAATTGGAGGTGATGGGGTTTTAAGGTATCAAGGTAGATTATGTGTGCCAGATATAGATGGGTTGCAAGAAAGTATTCTTGACGAAGGTCACACTTCCAGGTATGTTGTTCACCCCGCCTCTACTAAAATATATCATAATCTATAGGAGATTTATTGATGCAATAACATGAAAAGAGATGTTGCTAACTTTATGGCTAAGTGTTTGAATTGTCAGCAAGTTAAGGTGAAACATTTGAGACCAGATAGCACTTCCCAAAAGATAGTCTTGCCTCTTTAAAAAAGAGAGATGATCAATATGCACTTTATTACAGGACTTTCAAGATCCCGAAACCAATATGATTCCATTTGGGAGATTGTAGACAGGATGACCAAGTCTGCCCACTTTCTTCCAATGCGGATTAATTATTCGGGAGATGACTATGCTAAGCTATACATTCAGGAAATAATTTATTTGCATAGGGATCCAGTATCTATTATATTCGATTGAGGTACGCAATTCTCTTCTCAGTTTTGGAGGTCTTTTCAGAAGGGTTTAGGTACCCAGGTAAACCTTAGTACCGTCTTCCATCCTTAAATAGATGGGCAAGTAGAATGCACCATTTAGACCTTAGAACATATGTTGAAGGCTTGTGTGACACACTTTAAACATAGTTGGGTAGATCACTTTCCATTTATAGAATTCGCCTATAACAATAGCTATCAATCTAGCATCCAGATGGCTCTATTTGAGGCTCTATATGGGATAAGGTGTAGGTCACTGATTGGTTGGTATGAAGTGGGTAAAACCCGTTTGTTTGGACCTGACCTTAGTTATCAGGTGATTAGAAGGTGAAAATCATTAGAGAGTGACTTAAGACAACCCAAAGTCACCAAAAGTCTTACACCGATATTAGAAGAAGAGAGTTAGATTTATAGGTTGATGATTGGTTGTTTCTAAAGGTCTCCCCTATGAAAGGAGTCATGAGATTCGGAAAGAAAGGAAAACTTTGTCCTCGTTATATAGGCCCTTATCAAATTACGAGAAGGATTGGTGGAGTTGCTTATGAGTAAGATTTGCCTATAATTTTAGCTTCTGTTCATCCTATATTTCATGTATCAATGCTAAAGAACTGTATTGGAGATCATTCATTGGTGTTTCCTTTGGAGGAGATTGGTGTGAAGGACTCATTATCATATGAAGAAGAACTCGTAGCTATTTTAGATCCCTAAGTTTGAAAGTTGAGAAGTGAGGAGATAGTTGTGGTTAAAGTATTATAGAAGAATCATAAAGTTAAGGAATTATGCTAAATTGCATTATGAAATTCTCTCACTTATGTTGTATAAAATATAAGTTATTTTTGGATTGTTCTACATAACCAGTACATTCGAGTATTGACCCCCTATATTTTAGGTTCTGAGGTTCAGTTCTGCGATCCTTGTAAACCAATAGATTATTTTAGATATTCAGAGTTTGGTGAGCCTCTCTTACTTTGGAAGGCATCTCTTTTCATGTGTTGGTTTCCTATTATTTATGGTCCGACCGAGGGCCTTTTCTTGGTTTAGACAGACTATTGTTTTCAGTTCAGTAGAGACTTCATAGACATATTCAGAATGGATATGGTTTTTCTGATGGATTTATGTTTGGGATTGTTAAGTTTAAATTAATGGGATTGCTATGTTTCATTCATTTTCTTCATTTCATCTCTTATGACGTATGCTTATGATTACATGCTGAGGGGTCTCATGGGCCTGATGGTTCGGGATACTCGTCTCAGTCAGGGCCTCGACTCGGGCATGACAGAACTTCATATCTGCTTTCGGTCTATTTTATTGCTTATAATGATTCGCTCAAGCTATATGTCTTACAACACACATAGAAAAAAGTAGTTTCTATTTTAGCGGTATCACAAACAAGGAAAGAACATCACTGAGGTAGTGGCCTCTGAAGTAATGATTACAGGTATCGTCCCGATTTGCTAAATATTTGCTTTCATGTTATTTGGCCCTGGATCAGCATTCTCTAATGTTTCTACATATTTTAATTATGTTTTTGATGCTTCCTGTGAGCCCCTTGCTATTCCTCTTCATATATCTACCCACGTAGAAAATGTTTTAATGGTGGATCGGGTGTACCATTCTTGTGTAGTTACCTTTACGGGGTTTAAGACTTAGGTAGGTCAGACTATCCTAGATATGATTGAATTTTGATGCTATCTTTGTTATGAATTTGTTAGCTATCTATCATGCTATTTCGGATTGTTATGCCAAGATGATGACCTTAGCTACTTTGGCTGAGACAAGGATAATTTTGAAAGGTGCACTTAATTCAGCTCTGAAGGAAGTTATATCTTTTTCAAATTCATATCAAATGGTAAAAAGAGGGTCTTTGTATTATTTAGATTATGTCAGTGGTACTAGTGTTGCCTCACTACCTCTCATGAATTCTATTTGAGTTATTTGCGAGTTCATGATTTCCTTTGTATTTGCCTGGTGTGCCTCAAATCGTAATATTGATTTTGATATTGATGTGGAGACAGTCACCAAGCTCATTTCTGTTCCTCCTTATAGGATGGCCCCATCTGAGTTAAAAGAATTAAAGTAGCAGTTACAAAATTTCATCTGTTAAGATTACTACCATACCACATCATTATCAATTATTCTCATCAATGTTCACCGTTTTCAACTATCACAATCCACCACCCAAAAGTTCCATCCTCAACCACCACACTACTAATCACTACAATCAGTCAATACTATAACAAGCAACTATTTATAATTACTATTTCCACCAATCATCATTATAACCAAAAAATTTGTGCACTATCTGCAATCACCATTATATATCCCTAACTATCATCATCATTCATCATAACTATTGGCTATCACTATTATTAAACTTTTGACCAACACCAAATTAGTAACATCAACTTCTACTACCATAATTATCAATAGCTGATATCCCCAATATCACTAGTAGTCAATACACCATACTCGATAGACATCCACAGTCACCACCACTAGCAACTACAATTATTAACTATCATATAATTTATAAATAAAATATATTATTGATATTGTATTATATTAATTATATTTCTTATTATATTTTTAAAAAATGGCTAATATTATAGAAACATTATTGTCGGATTAATAGTAACACATTCGTACTTTAAGGGGGGTCTTATAACCTACTGTATATATTTTTAAAAAAAAAAATTGACACTTATTAAGTGAGATGAATAACAAACCAAAGTTTTTTATTTTTTTTGTTCACACCCTTTAATTAAATAAAAAAAGTTTTATGATTTTTATTATTCATTATACTCTTTGAACAAAAGAAAAAAAATGAAAATACTCTCCTCCATGTGACTTTAATTTATTCTTGAAGAAATCAATTGAATCTTTTTAAATATAATCTCATTAATCACTATATTATTTCATAATCAAGTTTTGGTTGTTGTTACATTAGATTAATGTCAAAAAGATACTTTAAAAAGTATCCAAGTGGTTACTAGATTCTCCATAGAGTATAAATGTGTCACTAAAAATTGGGTCATAATTTAGCGTCATTTATGCTATTTTTCGTAAATTTAAAATTATTAATATTTAATTATTTTTTAAAAAATTTAAATTCTCAATAATAAGCTACAACATCTTAATATAGAAATACCTATTTAGAGATATCTAATTCTTAATGCACACTTGTGATTCAGGTATACATTCAGATTTAGATCTTTTATAATTTTAAGAAAATAAATGAGACCCTGAACTTGTTAAGAAACTTCTGATACTGGTATTGTTGTTGTTCTCCACACTTATTATTATTATTATTATTATTATTATTATTATTATTATTATTATTATTATTTTTATTATTATTACTACTACTGTTGTTGTTACTACTACTACTACAACTACTGCTGCTGCAGCAACATTATTAGTACTGCTACTATTATTATTGTTAATACTATTATTAGTACTATTACTATTATTATTAATAGTACTACTATTATTAGTACTACTAATATTGTTAATAGTATTATTAGTACCATTATTATTATTGTGTTTTTCACTTATTATTTTAATAATAATAGTACTATTATTGATTATGTTAAATTGATATTCATGTTTCCAATTAATACTATTATAAGTGAAAAACACATTATAAGTAAAAAAAAATAGTACTTATAAGTAATATTATCATAAGTGAAATTATTATTATTAATATCCCCAACCATAAGTGAAAAACAGTAATTATAAGTCCTACATAAGTAATTATTAATAGTATTAAATTATTAATAATTAAAAATAGTAATTATTATTAAAAATAATTACTTGATATTAAGTAATATTATTAATTATTAAAAAGTAATAAGTAATTATTAATAGTTGATAATACTATTAAATTATTAATAATTAAAAATAGTAATTATTATTAAAATAATTACTTGATAACTATTAATAATAATTACTTGACTTACTTATGTATGATTTTAATTATAATTACTATAAGTGAAAACACATTATATTGATCAATTTAACATGATCAATAATAGTACTATTATAATGTCTCCAATTAATTTGTGCACTATCTACAATCACTATTAATATCAATTTAATAATAATAGTATTAATAATTAGTACTATTTATATCAATTTAACATGATCAATAATAGTACTATTAATATTATTAATATTATTGTTATTACTATTATTAGTACTACTTATGATTTTAACATGATCAATTTAGCTTAAATAAAGACATGAAGATTCACAAATTAATATCAACTTCTTTGAGATTTACGTATTATTAAATATTGTTATTTTTATGCAAGTCAAATGTTTTAGTTCTAGAAAAGAATCTTTCTCTTTCTTTCATTAGTCAGCTACATTAAAAAATTATTCTCAAATCCATCAAAATAATTTTATAACTATCTTAAAAGAAAATGAACTAAACATCTCTTAACAAGTATGCTCAACAACCGGATGAAATTTTAAAAATTTACATTTGAAACATCATCTTGAGGTGAGATAAATGATATGGGAACAACTGTAATTACATCTCCATCATCAACTTTGTGTTGCTTATCCATATTCTAGTTGAAAATAGAAAACCCTTATATATATATACATACATATATACAAACACACACATGTAAATGTGTGTGTTTTGTGTGTGTGTTGGAATGCTAAAATTTGTGTGCATTAATATTCAAGGACATTATCAAAACGATATCCTTTATAATAAATAAAGATCAAATTTTTTAGCTTCCATATATGTGTTTATTAACATTTTAATAACTTATTAAATTTGCTAGAATATCCCCAAAATAATTTTAAAAAAATTGCTTTTCCGTACGACTTATGCTTTCAATAAAAAAATCAATGATTTCCAAGAGAAATTCAAACTTTTTTTTGACTCTTCCAACATCATCATACAAGAATAAATTATAATTTTTATTCCAACTAAAATAAATTATATTTTCAGAGGTATCCCAATTCAATTTATATTTTTAATATATTTATTTGTAATACAATTTAAGAAGAGTTATGATGTTAAGTCAAGTTCTCTATGCTAAATAAATATTGGTTAATTTTCATCGAAATCAACATGCATATTTAATCTGTATTAGTTTAACTTTTTGTGTGATAATCCAAAAATTATAATTATATGTTTTGATTTGCTGTGGTCATACATCTCTAAAGATTCATTAAATTCATTTGATAGGTGATACAAGACCATATTAAATGCAGATTTTTTTTAAACCATAACTAAGAACTTTTAGGAAAATCAATTTTGAAAATTCTCTTTCTAAGGAAATTATTAAAAGTGACTGAAAAGTGACACCTTTAGATCTATCACAAGTTAAATTTATTCCCACCATAGAAACAATTATTTCCCCTTAAATTTGACTAAATCCCAAATAATCGTTCTCCTCTCTTTCAACCTAGATATACAAAAACTTGAATCTATAAAATAGAAAAAAAAATAAAGAATAATCATTAGACAAAAATGAAGAAATTATCAATATCTTAGATAATTTTATAAAAGCAAATATATGAAGATGGATCAATAAAATGAAAAAGCCATAAGTCTAAACCTCAAAACCTCTTTGTAGAAGATGAACATAATTAGAATTTCAGTTCCCATAGAGAATGAATACAATAGGCAGACATAGCAAAGTTAGAAAATAAGACTACTTGAATAGAGACTTCATAATTAATATTATCTTCTTTAGAACATTGTTTTGAGTTAGTAAATTAATATTAGATCCTTTCCTTGATTATGATTATTATGCCATTACTAAGTACATTGAACATATATTCACACAACCCGTTATATTTTTCTAATATTTTCGGTTAAACACTTATACTAAGACATGTATCTATTGAACTCTCAACCTTTTGACAAACGGTAACTACTAAAAAAGATGAACTAAAATATCATGCCAAGTAAATGTGTGTTATTCATAAGATGGTGACATGGAAAGGAAGTGAATAAAAATGACATGTCTATATTAATCTGAATTATTTAAAAAAAAAAAAAACTAATTTTTAGGCACTGATAAAAAAGAAAAGAATCACAGAAATTACATCTCTCCTGAATACATGTTAAAGATAGATCTCCAAAACTCTTAAGATTTTGTAGAATGGATATACTTAAAGTAGGTTATGGGGGCTTTATGCTTTCCTAAGAAATTTGTAAACTAGATAATGGAATTTGTTTGAAATGTTAAATAATCCATCATAATAAATGGAGAGCCTACAGCTCCTTTCAATGCTGCTAAAGGATTGAGGTAGGGTGATCCTATCTTTTCATTTTTGTTTCTCATAGCTATGGAGTTTCTTAGTAGTTTCATCTTTGAGCTGAAGGATAATCAAATTATTAAGTTTCATCCTAAATGTATATGATTATGTATAACTCAATTGTATTTTGCTAATGCTTTACTACTATTTGCAAGAGGGGAATTTTTATCTATTTCATCTCTATTTAAATGCTTCCAAAGACAATCTCAGGCTTTTGGTCTTACATCAAATATAGAGTAGAGTAGTTTTTATTATGGTGGAATGACAAACAAGTAAAGGACATCACTGAGGTAGAGGCCTCGAATATAGTGATTATAGGTATCATTTTGATTTTCTACATATCCACTTCCATGTTATTTGGCCCTAGATCTACATTCTCTTATGTGTCTACAAATTTCAATTCTATTTTTGATTCCTGCGAGCCCTTGCTTTGCCTCTTCATATATCTACCCCGCAGGATATTAATTAATGGTAGATCAGGTGTATCGATCTTGTGTAGTTACCTTTGTGGGGCGTGAGACTTGGATAGATCTGATTATCCTAGTTATGATTTGCTTTGATGTTATCTTAGATATATATTGGTTAGATTTCTATCATACTATTTTATATTATTATGCAAGACCATGATCTTAGCTACACCGGGTGTGCCAAGGATAGCTTAAAAGGCTACACTTAATTTGGATCTGAAGGGAGTTATGTCTTTTTTACGTGCTCAACGCATGGTAAAAAGATGGTTTTTGTGTTATTTGGATTATGTCTGTGACAATAGTGTTGTTTCACCACCTTCCATAAATTCTATTTGAGTTGTTTGTGAGTATATGGATGTGTTTCCCAGGAATTAGCCTGGTATGACTCAGATCGTGATATTGATTTTTACATTGATGAAAATACGGGCACCAATCCTATTTCCACTTCTTCTTATATGATGGCCCCAACCGAGTAGAAAGAATTTAAGTAGCAATTCTAGGATTTCATGTCTTAACGCTACCTCTGTACCACTTCATAATCAATTATTCTCATCAATGTCTACCGTTATCAACTATCATTATCAACCACCCAAAATTACCATCCTAAACCACCAGCATTACAAATCACTACAATCAACCAACACTATAACTAGCAACTTATAACACCTTACATTTTTGGGATGGAATTTGAACTTTTATTTCTGTGTATGTAAATCCAAACCTAATAATTTCTATGTAAATATAAGTTTCATGATCATTTACCTAGTGTTAAAGTTGTTTTGAGGTGCAAAATATTCATAGAAAATACTTAGAGCAAAATTGAGTTGAGCACTTTTATTATCGACTAAATAATGGTATTTGATCCTACAAGGGTCAACTTTGAATATGTATAACTTCTGGAATATAAGGAATTTTGAAGCTCAAGATCCACCAAATCAAAGATAATTGAGTCCTCTTTTTAACTCATCTGATTTCACCTTATTTTGATACCCGAACGAAACATTATGAGTATTTTTTGTAAGAGAACTAGTAAGGGTGCGCGATAAGGGCATGACACACCCTCTATGCTCTGCGATAATAGCATGGCATGCTTGTATGCTCTGCGTTAAAGGTGTGGTACTCCCATTTTCCTAGAGATGCTAAAACACAGGTCTCTCTTTAGTTTTTTTAGGCAAACTAGTTATTTACATCCTAAATCATCCTATAACTAATACTAATATGATTTCCCTTATTCCATAACCCACATACACAATTCCTCTCATCTGATCTCTAGAACACCAAATAAGTGTTCTTCACCAAAATTCAAGCTCCCAAGCCTCAAATTCAAGTTTTTCTTAATATTTTCTCACCAATTTCATCATCAATGTCATTGGAAATGAATCCATGTGTTCATATCGAATTCAAGATATTCATGCTTTAAAGTTAAGGATTCAAGCTTTTTCCCAAATTCCTTCCTTCTAAAAGACATGTTGGACACTCCCTGTTTTAATTATTACATTATTGGTTCAATTTACTTGATATTTGAGTATTTTTGGAATGTTTAATTAAACAGGGTTGAGGGTTTTAGGGTGTTGAACATTTGCATTGTTTTTTTCCTTGTTTCAGTGATTTTATTCTTGGTTTTAAATGGTAGATTTTGGATTGAATTAGTGTCTCGTGGTAATGGTGGAATTGGGAAATATGGTTTTATAAAGGTTAAGCATTTTGTACGATATTATGGACATGAACCTCAACCCACTTTGTTAACTTGGATTTAAATAAGGATTTTACATAGTTTAACTCATCTTTTGAAATATTGCATTACATTAATGGGTAAAAACAAAAAAAGGTTTTGGAATGCCCATGGTGGCTACGATTTAATAAAATTTGGAGTCAAATTGGTTAAATGATTATGGTTTGCATAATTTGAATAGTTTCCAAGTCTATTGTTTTGACGATAGAAATTAGGAAATGCCTTAATGAAAGACAATGGTTAATGTAAATTGGTATGTGAGAAACGTTTAACGTTGAGATTAAAGAGAATTGCGTAGTTCACCGAGAAAGTCCAGTCCCAGGGAAATGAACACTAGAAAGCATATTTGCCGATGTTGTGGAGGGATCTATACGACCACTATGTCTAGTTTACACAACTTATTTTTTGACAGATATTGTCTTGGTCTCCTTAGCCAATCTCTGGTACATGCGGCTAACATCGACTGGAGCCCTTCTAATAGGAGGAGTAGGACCATTAGCCCATGGGTGCCTTTAGGTTGGAATGAGCTACACAATTTAGGATTGTTTTAAAACAATCATGTTTCATGTCAGTTGCCCCTATCCCTATATCCTATATATATATATATATGTAAATGTGGTACATATGATTTATGATTAGTTTTTGGTAAATATATATATATTTTATCCCTTTTCTTAGGTTGCATACCATTACTCGCCATACTAACCATCCCCGAATGCTACATAATTTCATGATGTAGGTTTTGAGAGGTTTCTTATAACCCTGTGCAGTGTTATATGGTTTAGTACTCCTATTGGACAACTGTTGAAATGGTGAGCCCTCCATCATTTGGAAGTCCTAGACTCATAGCTTTCACTTATTAGTTTCATACTTTTGGTTTTCTTTTGTCAGAGTCGAGGCATGTCTCAGCTTGGTTTGTATTCTTTGGATTAACAAATTTTGTGGATAAAATTGAGCTTTTATTGTGGATTAGTTTTGATTCTTAAAAGTACTCATTTGATTTACTATCTCTCTTATTACATTGGTTATCTTCTACTATTTCTTATTAAATTTGGTGTTTTTGAGGTAAGGCTAAGGGGGTTATCTTCGGCCTTGGTTGGCTTAGGATACCTGTCATGGCTAGGCCCTAGTTTGGGTTGGGACAAGCTCGGTATCGGATCATGGTTCAAGGTCTCTAGGTGTTCATAAATCCATATTGAGTAAAGTCCATTTTATGGGTATGTAGCACACAACACTTCTAAGGGGAGGCTACGAGGCATTAAGGAAATGTTTCTTATTTTTTCATACTCTAGATCATGCAATTGTGTTGTCCATATGAAAGTTATCTAAATTTTTTCCTTTCTCTAATTTTGGTGGCTATGTCTCATAATCGAGGCGATACAAGTGCAATGGCTTAGCTTTCTAACAGTGTGGTCCTTTTAAAATGAGTCAGCAAAATCAATGAAATTGCACAAGGTCTTGAAAAAATTCCATTAGTATGTCAAAGTGAGTTGATTCAAGTGTATACCTCTATATTCATAAATCGTGATTTTCAGCCCGAGGTAAGATATGTAATTTGTCCCTTTCAAAAACTTTATTATCGATATTTCACTTAAGGGGAAGGATATATATCTAAATATTGGGATGGTATTTCTATCCAAGAGGTAGTATAAATTAGGGTGCTATGACCTATGAGTAGTAAGATTGTAATGCCCCATACTCTCCTAACTCAGTTCCATTCTTAGTGTATGAGAGTTTCTATGTAGAACTTTCAATACACTTAGAATTCTTCAGATTAATACCTATCAGATTGTAGGAAATTGAATTATCTTTCATACAATATAAATTTTGCCCAAATCCGATATCCTGGTGAGAAGTTATGGCACTTTTAGTGAAATAGTATGTCAAATTAAGAAGCACCACATCGCAGAGGGGGTCAAAATGGCATTCATCAGTTTTCAATGAGACACCATGATTCCAGCGCATTGTGGTGAAGTTCCAATTTCTATTTATTATTTCCAGTAAAGCACCGCGATTGGTCGGCCTCGTACCAAGGTGCCATTTTAAAATTGTCAATTTCCAATAGCCTGACGCGATTCCATGATAACGCTCAAACTACAGCTCTCGTAAGAGTGTAAGCGGTTGCTGTCAAATTTAGAACCCAACTGGGTTGGGTGTCGAAGCCCACAGGGAATACTCAGTCACTAAGTATGCAGCTATTAGTAGACTGTTGGTCAAAAATTCTACGGAAAGGAGGGATTTAATTTTGGCGTGAATTAAGAGTATCAAAGTAACAACGGAAAGCTTTGTTTAGTAGGATTAAATCAATGAGAATTATAATTTAGGGTTATGTCCACCTTATGAGTTCTACTTATCTATTAACTATGAGTATTGCGGAATTCATACATGCATGCACTTATAGAGGTTTGTATTCTAATGGTAAATCCTAGTGTCTCTCGACCATCCAAGATTATTTCACTTTAACTCTCTCGAGCTTAAAGTGTATAACTAACGGTACAAACTCTCTAAGAGGTTAATTCAGTTACGGCACTAACGTGTAAATAGGGGTTGGTAGCCCTATTTCCTTGTCACACTCTCTTTTCCAGACATGTAACTTTTCTCTCAAACAAGTTAATGCTATACTGGCATATTCTATATGTTTGCAACCACAAGAATTCAATTAAGATGAAGAGAATAATGATATAAGTAGCATACGCATCAAGAATTCACAAACTCATAGTAATAGATAGTATATCAAAAGGCTTCCATAACCCTAACAGAGAAGTTTAGCTACTCATGATTGTAAAGGAAAACAACGAAGACATCATCATCATACCAAAACAATAACAATCTCACGATAGGTATGTGTTGGCGTCACTTGTGAGGATGACGTGATTTCCTTGCTAGTCGGTCTTGTAGCGTTTCTCTTGTCTTAAAACGTGAAAACTAAAAGTCGAATAGATGAAAAATAATGTCAACAACGACTAATGAAAGAGAATGGAATGAATGAATGAATGCTGAAAAATTCAGCAAAATAGGGTTTTATAACATCCATATCCTAGTCCTACTAAGTTACTGCATCCTTATCCTAGTCCTTCTGAGTTACTGCTGATCCCCACGTCTTTAGACATACTGTTTTTGCCCGGGACAAGTTTTCCATGCATCACTTTCAGTCCATAGGCTTCCAAAAGTTGTCTTCCTTCTTACGTGAAGCTTTCCTTTGCTGCCCAGGGGTCCACAAAGTGCCGAAAAGTTTATCATTAATACCTGAAACATGCTAATCACGTTGGTTAGCTCACTTACAGGAAAAAGGACTAAAAGTGCAGGAATTATATATATTATCCTCTAAACTTAGCCTAAAACATGGGTAAATTATGGTGTTTGGGCGTGTAAATAAGCCCAACATCAACACCCCACACTTAAAGCTTTGTTCGTCCTCGAACAAAATATTGCGTCCATGCGACATCTAACTTAGAATATTACAACAGCAACACAAAATGTTCAACAAGACATGCACGGTAATCATTAACAAAGAGTAGTTTTATTGATCACTTACTAGAAACAATTCAACCTCCAATATAGACTCGTGATGATGGTCAATTCGTATTCCAAAATTAAGGCACAAAGAATCATACAAGACTACCCAAAACTCATCAACCATGTGTGTCTCACGCAAGATATCACCCATAATCACTCACAAGTATTGCATTTTTCGAAACATGGGTACATGATTCTCCTTGCTCTCACTCTCACAAAGAATTCATATGTTACAACTGATGACCATAGGCTTGCCCTTAGTGTAATGCTCTACTAATATCAGAATTCTAAGCTTAGGATCAAATAGGTCTTTTACAGGTTGTAACATAGGCTAAGGGCCGGGTAGGACTATTTTGGCCAGAAATAGTGACTATGTTCCTAAGCGCTTTGATACATCACATTATGCCATTAACACTCTCTTTTAATCAACCCTGCTACCTTTCTTTCATCTATCACCCTTTTTCACCTATTTTGTCATTCAAACATAACTATCTTTTTATTTAATCATAAACACAATTTATCTATTTGTTTTTCTATTTCTTTTCTCTTTTTTTTATAACACACCTCTATGATAGCCACTCTTTTTTCATAACAAATTCAAGTACCAATACACTCTAAGGCGTCATTCTCACCCAATTTCCTCTTATTTTGTCACATGACTTTACAATTTAAAGTACTTAGTAATTTGGATCAAATTATGGTCTTAAAAAAATGGATTAGGCTTACATATGAGGCTGTCCAAGAAAATAGCTAAAGGCTCAAGGGGGTTAACTAGGATAATGTCCACAGGTAGGTAAAAAGAAGGTAAAGAAGTACAGGTTGCCAAAGAAATGCCTAAATCATCTCCTAAACTTATACTCTGTATTTCGCTTTACATACACACCAGGCAAGTTCTAGCATCAGCCACAAACATAGAATATACTATTATCTCTCACACACAAGGCACATGGTCAACTTTATTGGGAGCAGTATAGACCCTTGACCCAACAAATGAAGGAATTAAACCACACACTTATCACATAGTGAGTCACACTTAGAGCCTAAACGTCTTAATAGTAATGATTTTAGCACAAACTCTTGTCATAATACCATTTTTCCTATCAGAACAATTTCATGCAAAAACAATTTTGAAAATTTAACTACTACTCTACTAACTACAACAAAATCAAACAAACAAACATAAATAAATATAGGCAAAGAATTACAGCATACAAATACCAGCACCCCACACTTAGACGGGACACACTGCCCTCAGTGGAAAATAAATAAGGAAAACCTGGATCAGTCGGACTCCTCCTCTATGTTTGGGGTCATACCCCCTACATTGAAATCATCATCGGAGTTGTCGTCATCAGAGTTCTCCTCCACGTCTGAGTCTAGCATTCGGCGGTCATTATCGGTTGGCACATCATCATCAAAAGGCTCCTCAAAATATACACCTACTCCACACATAGCCCTCGCATGCTCATTCATTGGGTAGTCATAATCCAACTGTTGGAGCTCTGCAGCAGTTGGAACACGACCCCCTCTCATCATGGTGAACCTCATCATGCCATATAAATGTCGGAAGAAGCTTTTGTCACGAGCATATCTTTCTGCCGTGGTCAGGTTGACGCCATGCATAGATTCAGCATCTTTAACCTTTGTCAAATCAACCTTCTTCGAGTTATGTGGAAGCTTATGATCTGCAGGTTCCTCTTCAATGTTCTCCTTCCTCAATATCGCAGTTAACAGATTGCCAAAGCTGAAGTGGGACCTCTTGTGCAGCCTAGCCTTACGCATTGAAGATTGAATAATCGCCCCAATGTTGATGGGGATGTTCGTCATCAACGCGTACACCAAGCATACTCTATCACGTGTGATCTTTGTGTACTGCGTCCCTAGAATCAGGCAAGAGTTGACTATCCATAACCATATCCGTGCTTCTATGTTCAGTTAAGCATACGGGAAGGTATCGTGCCGAGCGGTGTCCTTGTGTCGACTCCAACGTGCCATTGATCTTGTTCCACATAGTGTGTATCTGATTGCCCTGTACGGAGGTCTTTGTTGAAGCTCCTTGAGCGGTGATGGATCAACAGCTGTAAGACCCAGAAAAGTGTTAAAGAACTCCGCATTCAGCTGAAAGACTTGGCCCCTAATCTTCACCTCACTTCCGGTAGTCTTTGGGGACTAATTTGCATAGAATTCTCGCGTTAAATCAAGATTGCATTCTCCGATATGGAAAATGAAATCAAGGTGTAACGCCATTATTTTGGCCAAAATGCGAGGTTCTTTCTTCGCTAGGCTTTCCTTTTGTATCAGCTCCACATGAACATACTTTTTCACTTTGTTGTTCCTGTACCACTCCTTTCCTTCCTCCTCTAGGACCCATTTTATTCCGAACATACGGCGAGGTATTTGCAGCGAGGAGGATTCATCTTGCTCTTTTCTTCCCCTTTTCTATCCCTTTTGTGAGGTGGATGCTTTTTCTTTCCTAGTTGACTTTTTGGTGCCATTGTACTTGGTTAATGGCCTCGGAAGATGTTCTTACAAAGTTAGAAGATCAAAAAGAAAATTTTTGAGAGATTGTGGAGAGGTAGGCGGCGCTTAGGTTGAGTTTGCAATGAAATTTTGTTCTAAGACTAAGGTTCTATTTATAGGACAAGCTTGGGTCGGGTTTTGACCCATTTGGAATCGGATTAGGAGACCAAAAAGTGAGCATAGGCGGAGCCTAATGCTTTTCCTATGCTTGGCATAGGCGGCACCTTTTGCAAAGTCTAGTTGGACATAGGCGGCGCCTATGCTATGACATTCTAGATTCAGAGACAAAAGGCTTTGGCATAGGTGGCTCCTATGCTATGGCATTGTCTATAGCATTGTAGAATCCGAGAGCTTAGGCCATAGCATAGGCCTTGCCTTGTTCGTTGCCTAGATTTACATAGGCCTTGCCTTTACCATTGCCTAGTTTTGCATAGGCAATGCCTAACCCATAGCCTTTGCTTCTTCATTCCTAACTTACCACCTTCAACATGAATGACTTCCAACTCAAAATTTAAGACCAATCTCCTCCTTTATACATCTTGTACCTACACTTACTCAAATACAACGAAAACGATTAGAACGATGGGTTGCCTCCCATCAAACGCCTTAGTTTTGGTCGTGGCTCGACTACAAAAAAAAACTCCTAGTAAAACAAAACAAGTAAAAGACGATGGGTTTCCTCCCATCTAGTGCTTGATTTATTATCGCGGCACGACATAGTTACCTCGATTACTTAGACTTCATCAAGATAGGTGATGGCCATGCCTTTTATCGAGTCGAGAGGACCGATATAGGGCTTCACTCGATGGTCATTCACCTTAAAGACACCACCATTATTGTCTTCTAACTCTACTACTCCAGACGAGTAGACTTGGCTAATTTTGAACAGACCAGACCATTTAGATTTCAACTTACCTGGAAATAGCTTCAATCTGGAGTTGAAAAGAAGTACCATATCACCATTCTGAAAGTTTCATTGGATAATCCGCTGATCATGGTACTTTTTTATCCGTTCTTTGTAGAGGTCCGCCCTTTCATACGCATGCAAACGGAATTCATCCATCTCATTCAGCTGCTCCAATCTCAGATTAATTGCATCATCCCAAGTCAAATTAAGCCGCTTCAACGCCCATAATGCTTTATGTTCGAGCTCAATGGGAAAGTGACAAGACTTCCCATAAACTAGTTGATACGGGGACATACCAATTGGTGTCTTGAACGCGGTCCTATAAGCCCATAAGGCATCGTCCAGTTTCCGAGACCAATCTTTCCTACTAACATTTACAGTTTTTGCAAGGATCAGCTTGATCTCACGATTAGAAACCTCTACCTGCCCACTAGTTTATGGATGGTAAGGGGTATCTACCTTATGTTGCTTGACCCCATACTTCGCTAACACGGCTCTGAACAGCTTATTGCAAAAGTGTGATCCTCCATTGCTTATAATGGTACGTGGTACTCCAAAACGAGAGAAGATATTTCTCTTTAAGAATGCAACAACACGCTTACCTTCATTATCGGCCAGCGCTACTACTTCGACCCATTTGGATACATAGTCCACAGCAACTAGGATATATTTCATCCCAAATGAACTTATGAATGGGCCCATGAAATGAATACCCCATACATCAAACAGCTCTACTTCAAGAATTTTTGACATGGGCATCGCATGGTGCTTTGAAATCGCGCCTTGTCTCTGACATTGGTCACATCTTCTAATAAAGTCGTAGGCGTCCTTAAATATCGAAGGCCAATAATAGCCACTTTGCAATACTTTCCTTGTTGTCTGATTACCTGCGTGATGACCCCCAACTTGGGAAGCATGACTTGCTTCCAATATGCTATGCACCTCCACATCTGGTATGCATCGCCTAATAACACCATCCACACATCGTCGAAACAGATATGGTTCATCCCAGAAGTAGTGTTTCACATCATGCATGAACTTCCTCTTTTGATGAAACGAGAGATTCTCAGGCATCACATTACTTACCACGTAATTTTCAAAGTCTACATACCATGGTAACTCTTCCACCATTGTGGCTAGGATATCTTCATCGGGGAATGCATCATCAATCTCAAGATCGGGCTGTGCTATGTGCTCATTCTTAAGTCTAGATAGATGGTCAGCTACTTGGTTTTCGCAACCTTTTCTATCTTTTACCTCGAAATCAAATTCTTGCAGCAACAACACCCAATGAATTAGCCTTGGCTTAGCGTCCTTCTTTGCCATTAAATATCTCAGCGTAGCATGATCAGTATGAACCACCAATTTAGTCCCCAATAAATAAGCACGAAACTTTTCAAAAGCATAAATAACTGCTAGAAGCTCTTGTTCCGTGACGGTATATTTCTTCTGGGCTTCATTCAAGGACTTGCTCGCATAATAGATTGGATGAAATAACCTTTCTTTTCTCTGACCAAGTACAGCACCCAAAGCTACCCCGCTTGCATCACACATAACTTCAAACGGTTGAGACCAATCAGGCGCTACAATGATAGGAGCTTCAATTAGCTTCCCTTTGAGGCATTCAAATGCCTTCAAGAAATCTTCTCCAAAGTCAAACTTTGCATCTTTCTCCAAAAGTTTGCATAGCGGACTAGCAATCTTGTAGAAGTCTTTAATAAACCTTCGATAAAAATCTGCATGACCGAGTAAACTACGAACTCCCTTTACAGAAATTGGTGATAGTTTTTCGATAACTTATATTTTAGCTCGATCCACCTCAATTCCTCTCTCATAAATTTTATTCCCAAGAACAATACCTTCTTTAACCATAAAGTGGCACTTCTCCCAGTTTAGTACCAAGTTGAATTCAACACATCTCTACAACGCCATACTTAGATTCTCCAAGCATGCTTCAAATGACTCACCCATAACTGAAAAATCATCCATGAACACCTCCACGGTGTCTTCAACCATATCAAAAAAATGGACATCATACAACGCTAAAAAGTGGCGGGTGCATTACATAGCCCAAATGGCATACGTTTGAAGGCAAACATACCATATGGGCATGTAAACGTTGTCTTCTTTTGATCCTCAGGAGCAATACAAATCTGATTATATCCGGAATAACCATCTAAGAAACAAAACCATCCTTTTCCTGCCAATCGATCAAGCATTTGGTCCATGAATGGCATTGGAAAGTGATCTTTAAGTGTCCATGAATTCAGCTTTCGGTAGTCCATGCATACTCTCCATCCTGTGATAGTTCTGAGTGGGATTAACTCATTCTTTTTGTTTGCAACTACCGCCATGCCCCCTTTCTTGGGCACACACTGTACTGGGCTCACCCATTGACTGTCGGAGATCGGATATACTACCCCTGCATCTAACCACTTAATAATTTCTTTATTCACCACCTCTTGCATAGGTGGATTCAAACGTCTCTGATGCTCAATAGTGGGTATGCAATTTTCTTCAAGCTGAATCTTATGCATACATATCCCAGGAGGGATACCAATAATATCAGCAATAGTCCATCCGATGGCTCTCTTGTATTTTCTCAAAACAGAGATAAGAGCTGCAACCTGCTGCTTGCCTAAATCAGCTGCAACAATAACCGGGAGTGTATCACCACTTCCTAAAAATGCATATTTTAGATAACTGGGCAGCTCCTTCAATTCTAGCATTAGTGGCTCCTCAATGGATGGTTTTGCTGGTGGTGTAGGTCGATTTTTGAGATCAAGGTCCAGCTTCTTAGGAGCATGAGAATGCGATCCTATTCCTGTCAGAGCACAAATAGTTTCTTCATAATCTTCAACATTCTCACTCTCAACATTCATAAGCACGGCCGCCAATGGGTCAACAATAAACTGCTTCTCTACAGATAATTCTTTCTCATCATCATAATAAACATCAGCTATAGAGAACACATTCATATATTTGGGCTACTTTATTGATTTGCATACATCAAAACGTATCACTTCGTCATTCATCCGGAATAAAAACTCATTAGCACTTAAATCAATAAGTATACTTCTTGTTGCAAGGAAAGGACGCCCCAAGATTATGGAAACTTTAGAGTCCACCTCACAATCCAGAATAACAAAATCTGCAGGAAAAATAAATGACAAAACCTTCACCAATACATCATATAAGATACCGACAGGTTGTCTTACCGACCTATCAGCCATCATGAGCCGCATATTGGTTGGTGTAGGCTCGCCCAACCCCAACTTCCTGTAAATAGATAGTGGTATCAAATTGATGCTAGCTCCTAAATCGTACAATGCCTTAGCGAAATCCAAAGATCCAACTGTGCAAGGAATAGTGAAAGCACCAGGATCTGCCTTCTTTTGAACTAGCGATCTTGTAGCGATTGCACTGCAATGATGAATATTATCCGCTAACTCATAACTTGCTGCCCGCTTCTTTATCAAAATGTCCTTAATGAATTTGGCGTATCCGGGCATCTGCTCTAGCGCCTCCACCAAAGGAACATTTATAGTCAGCTGCTTCAACATAGTTAGAAATTTATTGAACCTGGTATTATCATCTTTCTTCTTCAGTCTCTGAGAAAAAGGTGGCGGTGGAAGAGGAATAGTTTTCTCCACCACTTTCTTTTTATCTTGCTTCCGACTATCGATCTTTTCAGGCTGCAGACGTCTAGGTGTAATGTCATGCCCACTCTCTTCAGCTTCTACGGAATCTTCACCTTCTGCATCAATAATATTATCCGCTATATCATCAACCACCTTCTTGCCTTTGGATGGATTTTCCAACACTTTACCACTTCGGGTAGTAATAGCCATACACGATCCATCATTTCTCGGGTTTTGCACTGTGTTGCTAGGTAGCGTTCCAGCTTTTCTTTGGTTGAATGCTACTGAAAGTTGACTCAATTGTTGTTCCAGCTGTTTTATTGAGATAGAATGCGAGTTAACCAATTGGTTTATTGATGACAAGTCATTGTTCACTTTGGTTACACCAATGTTGGTTGCTTCTACTCCTTTCAACAGCTTAGCCATCATATCCTCCATGGACATCTTTCCAGACCCAGATGCAGCAGCCTCTTGGCTTCTAGGTGGAACATACAAACCACTCCTGTCAGTCTTATTCTTCCAACTACCTTGATCACGGTCCTTGTTTCCAGATTTATCTTAATAGTTCCGACCTTGGTTTCCTTGAGCATTGCCTTGGAAACCCCCCTGATTATTCAAGTAGTTGGCTTCTTCCTCAGAATCAGATTCGTCTCGTCCCTGTGATACAATGGCCTTAACCTTTTCGGTCATCCCTGATAATAGATGTTTGGTAAGAAGATCCATCTGCATTTTCATGTGAGCCATATCTTGGTCATGCTCCTCTTGTCTACGCCTCTGCTCTGCAGTCATGCTAATGGATTTAGTAGAGCTTGCTACCTCAGAATCCCTGGTATGCCAAGCTCGACTTTGCTTCATCATACGATCTAGCATATCACTTACCTGAATAAAGGTAAGGTCCATGAATGACCCTCCTGCTGCATTATCCACTACTGGCTTAGTCACCGAATTCAGAGATCTGTATAATATCTCCATCAAGTGGACATTGGTCATATGATGGTTTGGGCACCGCATAAGCTTCTTTTTAAACCTCTCCCATGTTTTGTGGAGAGCTTCAGTTGGAAGCTGTCGAAAGTTACTAATCTCATCTCTCAACTATGCTCTCTTGGACGGCGGAAAGAACCTTTCTAGGAAAGAGTCATAAAGTTGCTCGTTCAGCCATAAAGTTGCCTCCCCAGACAGAGACAATGGAAATAAGCACAGCCGAATAGCATTCTGTCCAACGCCTGGATCTTCGAATGACTTGCATGTAGAGATGAAATTGATCAGGTGCATATTTAGATCATCGCTTGCAAGTCCACCAAACAATCCCTTGAGATGCAATAGTTAAATCATGGTGCTAGTGATATTGAACTTGGCTCCAGGTGCCAAGGGTGGAGGAATAATAGCCCCAGTGGGACCAGCTCTATCTAAATCATCATCATCATCCTCAAAAGGAATCCGCACAGCTCGGCGTTCAGGCCTGAATCTATCTTGACGATCTCTCCATTGCATAGGTGCCGCCACCTCATCCGTACGCCTAGGATTCAGTAACGCATCATCGCTGAGGTCCTCATCATCAGGATTTGTTGCTCACCCTGGGTTATCAATATTCTGTTGATACACTTGAGCAGCTGCCAATGCAGCTAATCTAGCTTGCTCCTGTTGAGCAGCCCTTCTTTCAATGTCACGTTGTGCATCCATTCTACCAATACGATGTCGTTTAGGATTTATAGGTAATAACGGTTGACCTGAACTTCAGGTGTTTGGCATGCACTGAACCAAACCTGAATAAAACAAAAACAACAACTAAAAGTAAATTACGAGAATCTTTGACCAAAGGGTCTAGTAACTATCACAAACTTAGTTGACAACCGTATTCCCCGGCAACGGCGCCAAAATTTGATAACGCTCAAACTACAGCTCTCATAAGAGTGTAAACGGTCGCTGTCAAATATAGAACCCAACTGGATTGGGTGTCGAATCCCACAGGGAATACTCGGTCACTAAGTATGCAGCTATTAGTAGACTGTTGGTCAAAAATTCTTTGGAAAGGGGGGATTTAATTTTGGTGTGAATTAAGAGTATCAAAGTAACAACGGAAAGCTTTGTTTAGTAGGATTAAATCAATGAGAATTATAAGTTAGGGTTATGTCCACCGTATGAGTTCTACTTATCTATTAACTATGAGTATTGCGGAATTCATACATGTATGCACTTATAGAGGTTTGTATTCTAATGGTAAATCCTAGTGTCTCTCGACCATCCAAGATTATTTCACTTTAACTCTCTCGAGCTTAAAGTGTATAACTAACGGTACAAACTCTCCAAGAGGTTAATCCAGTTACGGCACAAACGTGTAAATAGGGGTTGGTAGCCCTATTTCCTTGTCACACTCTCTTTTCCAGACATGTAACTTTTCACTCAAACAATTTAATGCTATAGTGGCATATTCTATATGTTTGCAACCACAAGAATTCAATTAAGATGAAGAGAATAATGATATAAGTAGCATACGCATCAAGAATTCACAAACTCATAGTAATAGATAGTATATCAAAAGGCTTCCATAACCCTAATAGAGAAGTTTAGCTACTCATGATTGTAAAGGAAAACAACGAAGACATCATCATCATACCAAAACAATAACAATCTCACGATAGGTATGTGTTGGCGTCACTTGTGAGGATGACGTGATTTCCTTGCTAGTCGGTCTTGTAGCGTTTCTCTTGTCTTAAAACGTGAAAACTAAAAGTCGAATAGATGAAAAATAATGTCAACAACGACTAATGAAAGAGAATGGAATGAATGAATGAATGCTGAAAAATTCAGCAAAATAAGGTTTTTATAACATCCATATCCTAGTCCTACTAAGTTACTGCATCCTTGTCCTAGTCCTTCTGAGTTACTGCTGATCCCCAAGTCTTTAGAAATACTATTTTTTCCCGAGACAAGTTTTCCATGCATGACTTTCAGTCCGTAGGCTTCCAAAAGTTGTCTTCCTTCTTACGTGAAGCTTTTCTTTGCTGCCCAGGGGTCCACAAAGTGCTGAAAAGTTCATCATTAATACCTGAAATATGCTAATCACGTTGGTTAGCTCACTTACAGGAAAAAGGACTAAAAGTGCAAGAATTATATATTTTATCCTCTAAACTTAGCCTAAAACATGGGTAAATTATGGTGTTTGGGAGTGTAAATACGCCCGACATCATTCCACCGCATCGCGCCAAAGTCCATTTTCACAATTGTCCATTTTTAAATAGTTTCAACCAACTTCTAGTAGCTCACCGTGTCGCGGTGATGGCCAAAAATAGAAATTTTGTGATGGAAATTAAGTTTAATTCAGGGGCATTTAGGTCTTTTTCCATAGCCAGATTAGTCTAAACACATTAATTAACCCCTAATAATCTAGTTAAGTCATTATTCACTCAATTTTTCTCAAATCAAGATCATTCTCTCTCAAAATAGTAAGCCCTAGCCTTCAAGAATAAAGTCCAATTCTCAAAAAACCTAAAGAATTCAACTACTCAAGTATGTTAGGTGTTCATCCATGGGCCCTTACCATCCATGAAGTCCAAGAACCCTTTTTCAATAATACAAGTTTTTGGATTTAAGATTTCCATGCTTGAATTAGATTGTATGCATGTTCATGATGTTGTTTGGGTTTCAGTCCATGATAAATTACAATTTTCATGACATTAAGATAGAATGTGTGGTGAATTATGTGATTCTCATGTTAAATCCTTGAATTTACAAGTTGAATATTGTAGCCATAATATTTATATATGTTTATTATTATGTGAATTAATCATGCTCCCCAAGTGTTGGATAGAATGCCTATCTGAATTGAATAGTGCAACCATGACATGTTAGAATGTGTTCCATTCATGTACAAGTTCATGCCTTCCAAGTGTTTGACAAAATGTCTCAATGAATGAATAATGACTAAGTGACTAGCTAGTATGCTTGTAAGATTATGCCATGTTTTACTATTAATGCTATCGAGTCCTAGGGGTATTCAATACCTGAAAACTCTAGTTGTTTACCTAGATCACAATAGCTATAGAATAGTCTTTGTAATGTCATGAATAGTAGTACTCAGTAAGTTATAGAACTCAGTGAAGATCAGTCCAGTTCATTTTAAATTAATAATCAGTGTCATTCAGTTAAGAGTAGGATTCATAATCGATCAAACCCAAGGATGGGGGATCACCTGTCAGTAGAAGGTGTGATCATTAAGAGCAGTCCTTGCATTCTAGAACTACATAGCCAGCGTAGGTTGAGATATCAACCTTCTAGTTGAGGGTTGATAGGGTGTTTAACTTCCAGTTGAGAGTAATAGCATTCTCATCAGGGAACCTGCCAGTAGAGGGTGACCCTTAGTCCCTTGAGATGACATTTTAGTGGATCCACATAACCAGTATCTGTACCCGTGGCATGGTACTGACACCCTTCCAACTGGGGTTACAGATTGGACCCCAATCAGTTTAGAGAGGGGCATATTGGTTAGATGATTATCTCCCACAGTCTCAGTTTCAGTCTGCAGTATAGAACTCAATCCAGTTCTACAAAACTATGGCTGCCAGTTATCAGTTATACAGCCAACAAAACTCAGTACTCAGTTATAGTATATCTCAGATGCACGACATGTATATACACATGCACAGTATTGTATACTCTGTGATTATAGCGGTTTGAATTCTCTATGTACTCTCAATCAGTTATTTCATATCATTCAGTCAGTTACTGTTCATGAATATGAGCCCATGCATATTAGCCTTACCTCATCTAGCATACCATTATATTCCACATACTAATCACACATTCTTTTCTTACATTATGATGTCTCATATCATAGGTTCAGAAGCTCAGGTTCCTGACCGCGCTTAGCCAAATTCAGTTAGCAGCAGTAGATTCAGTTATGAGTCCTCATCTATCAAGGATATTCTTTTACTTTAGTATTACAGTAGATTCAATATTTTATTAGTCGGAGTTGGTTGGGGGCTTGTCCCATCAACTTCACATTCAGACAGTTCAGTTAGAGGTTTTTTAGACTAGACTAGTTCACACAGTACACAATTTACAAATATTATTATCAGTTGCTATATTTATCAGTATTCAGATTCTGAACCTTATGGCATTTTAGCCTAACTTCTGCATTATTTTAGTATTATTATTCAGTGCTCACAGTAGGTACCAGTCATGGGTTAGCTTGTGGTCCTTCGGGGTCATAAGCACCATGTGGAGTCCGGGGTGCAGGCTCGGGGTGTTACAATCTTGGTATCAGAGCCTAAGGTTCTAAAGAGTCCTAGGAAGTCTAAAATCCTCATAAAGTAAAGTCTTATGCATGGGTGTGTAGTGTGCCACACTTATGGGCAAGAAGCTACGAGATATTTTTTGGAAAGTTTCCCTTCTTTCAGTATTCATGTCATGTGAGTGAGCATGAGATCAAGTTAAGCTCTCAGTCTAATTCATATTTTCCTTCTTTTTATAGAACATGCCTCACAAAAAGCTAATGAAAGAAGGAATAAAAATTAGTCAGCACCTCCGCACATTCAGGCAGATGCCCTGGATGAGCATGTCTTCTATGCAGAATTCAGAGCTGCGTTCACCAGTCTAGTCCATTCTATAGCAGCTCAGAATGAACGACCAACTATTTTTAGGACAAACCAGTGGCCAATACTATTGTAGCCAGGATTTGGGACTTCACCCGAATGAACCCTCAGTTGTTTTTGGGTTCTAAGTCTGAAGAAGATCCATAGGAGTTCCTCGATCAGGTTTAGAAAGTCACAGATATTATAGGTGTGACTTCCAGTGAGAGTGCTGAGTTATCTACCTATCAGCTACAAGATATAGCTCATAAATGGTTTAAGTAGTGAAAGGTAGACAGGGGCACAGATGTAGAGCCCATAGAATGGGAAGAGTTTGCTACTACTTTTCTAGATAGATTCTTTCCCTTAGAGTTGAGGAAAGCTAAGGTGTTAGAGTTCATCAATATCAATTGTGAAAGTGTATTCTCTTAAGTTTACTCAATTATCCAGGTATGCTCTCCATGTAGTAGTAGACAATAGGTCCAGAATAAGCAAGTTCATATCTGGGGTATCAGAGAGTGTGGTAAAGGAGTGTAGAACTGCGATTTAATTAAGGAAATGGACATATCCAGGATAATGGTCCATGCTCAGCAGATAGAAGAGGTTAATAATAAGGATATAGAGGGAAAACAAGAAATCTAGAATCGGTAGCTTTAATTTTACTCAGCTTAAGTTAGAGGGTGGTAGCCATTCCCAGTTTTGTCCAAAATCTTTAGTTCCATCTCTGTCCTCGGCCAGTGCTCCAGTACCTAAGTTCAGGAATGGTGACAAAGATAGGGCGATAGGCTCTAAATCTTAGGATAGCATGAATAGTGCTCGAACAAATCCTCTTTGTCAGAACTGTGGCAGAAACCAACAAGGTGTCTGCAGAGCTGGTAGTGATATATGTTTCGGTTATGGCAAGACATACCATAGAATCAGAGATTGTCCTCATTCGGGTTCACAGGGTAAGTACAATCATCCCTCAGCTCAGTCCGATCGCCCAAATCAGCAAGGTGCCACTTCTAGTGCCACCAGTGATTTGCAACGCCCAAACAGGCTCTATGCACTTTAGTCTAGACAAGATCAGGAAAGTTCTCCTGATGTTTTCATTAGTACATTACAGATTTTCATTTACATATTTATACCTTATTAAATCTAGGAGCTTCTCTGTCTTTTGTAACTCCTTACATAGCAATCAACTTTAAGGTCAGACCAAAAATCTTAATAGAACCTTTCTCAGTGTCTACCCCATTGGGTTAGTCTATCATATCTCCGTAGGTATACAGGAATTGTCCGGCTAAGATATCTTAGAAAGTCACTTCAACAGACTTAGTAGAGTTAGAGATGACAGATTTTGACGTCATTCTCAGTATGGATTGGCTCTATTCATGCTATGCCATAGTTAACTGTAGATGCAAAGTTGTTCATTTTCTATTTACAAATGAACCTGTCCTTGAATGGAGGGGTAGTACCACAACACTTAAGGGTCAGTTGATTTCATACCATAGAGCGAGAAAAATGATATCCAAGGGATGTGTCTATCATCTTGTACGAGTCAAAGACTCTAGTTTAGAGACACCTAGTCTTGAGTCAGTTCCAGTAGTAAATGAATTCTCAGATGTTCTCCCTGAAGATTTTCCTGGAGTTCCTCCCGAAAGGGAAATCGACTTTGGATTAACCTTTTTCCAGACACTCAGCCTATATCTATTCCACCACACAAAATGGCTCCTGCTAAACTCAGAGATTTAAAAGAACAATTATGGGACCTTTTATACAAGGGATTCGTCATACCCAGTGTTTCCCCATGGGGAGCAGCTATCTTGTTCGTGCATAAGAAAGACGGTTCACTCAGAAAGTGTATAGACTATTGTTAGTTGAACAAAGTCATGGTCAAGAACAAATACCCACTTCCAAGAATTGATGACTTATTTGACCAACTCTAGGGTGCCAGTTACTTTTCTAAGATAGACCTCATATCAAGTTATCATCATCTCAGAGTCAGAGAATGTGACATTTTAAAAATAGCTTTCCAAATCCGGTATGGTTACTTTGAGTTTCTAGTCATGTCCTTTGGTCTCACAAATTCCCCAGTAGACTTCATAGACTTAATGAACCATATGTTCAAGTAGAACTTAGGCATGTTCGTTATAGTCTTCATCGATGATATTTTTGTCTATTCCTATAATGAGAATAATCACACAGATCATCTCAGAATCTCAGAGCCCATCTTTTGTTTGCCAAATTCAATAAGTGTGAATTTTGGCTATGGTCAGTAGCATTCTTTGGTCATATTATTTCTGATGATGACATTAGAATTGATCCCCAAAAGACCGAGGCAATGAGAAACTAGCGTAGACCTATTTTTCTATCAGATATCAAAAGTTTCTTGGGTTTAGCTGGCTATTACCAGCAGTTTGTTAAAGGGTTTTCATCTATTATATCCCCTATGTACAGATTGACTCAGAAGAAAGTCAAGTTTCAGTGGTCATATTCTTGTGAGAAGAGTTTTAAGAAGTTGAAGACTTGACTCACTACAGCTCCAGTTTTGACATTACCAGATAGTTCAGATGGGTTTGTTGTGTACTATGATGCTTCCAGAGTTGGTTTGGGGTGTGTTTTGATGTAGAAGGGTATGGTTGTCGCCTATGCTTTTAGCCAGCTTAAGCTTCAAGAGAAGAATTACCCAACCCACAACCTTGAGTTAGCAGCTGTTGTATTTGCCTTGAAGATTTAGAGGCATTATTTAGATAGGGTCCATGTAGATGTGTTCACAGATCACAAAAGCTTGCAGTATGTATTCTCTCAGAAAAATTTAAATTTGCATGAGAGAAGATGGTTAGAGTTGTTAAAAGATTATGATATAAGTATTATGTATCATCTGGGTATAGCCAATGTAGTGGAAGATTCTCTCAGTAGGTTGTCTATGGGTTTTGTTTCTCATGTTCAGAATGGTAAGAAGAAGTTAGTTCAGGAAGTTCATCATCTTGCCCGACTAGGTGTCCTCTTAGTCATTCAGCAGAGGGTAGTGTATGGGTGCAGAATAGTTCAAAATCATCTCTGGTTTCAGAAGTAAAGGAAAAGCAGAATAGAGATCCCAGTCTAGTTAAGTTGTAAATGTTAGTCAGAGATCAGAAAGTAGAGGTTTTCTCCCAAGTGAGAGATGGTGCATTACGTTGCCAGGGTTTGTTATGTGTGCAATGTATAGATGAATTGAGGCAATGAATTCTTACAGAAGTACACGGTGTGCATTACTTTATTTTTCCAGGGCCACTAAGATGCACCATGATTTGCGGGAGATCTATTAGTAGAGTAAGAAGAAGAGGGATATCGCAGAGTTTCTAGCTAAGTGATCTACATGTCAGAAGGTTAAGATTGAGCACCAGAAGACTAGTGGGTCCATGTAGGAGTTCAGTATTCCCATATGGAAATAGGAAGAAGTGAACATGGACTTTGTGATGAGTTTACCTCGAACTCTTCATCAGCATGATTCGATTTGGGTTATCGTAGACAGGATGACCAAATCCACTCATTTTTTGCCAGTTCATACTTTTTATTCAGTTGAGGACTATGACAAACTCTATTTTAGATAGAGGTACTTAGTTTACCTCTCACTTTTGGAAAGCTTTTTAAAAGGGCTTGGTACCCAAGTTCACCTCAGTATAGCTTTTCACCCTCAGACATATGGTCAAGCAAAAATAACCATTCAGACCCTTGAGGATATGTTAAGAGCATGCGTTATTGATTTTAAGAGTAGTTGGGATGACCACTTGTTGTTGATCAACTTTGCATCTAATAACAGCTATCATTCTAGTATTCAGATGGCTCCGTTTGAGGCTCTTTATGGTAGGAGATGCAGATCTCCAATTGGTTGGTTCAAGGTAGGTGAGGCTACAGTACTAGGGACTGATTTAGTGTTTGATGCCTTAGAGAAGGTTGAGTTGATGAAAAAAAGGCTTAGGATAGCCCAGAGCTGACAGAAATCGTATGTAGATATGAGGAGAAAGGATCTCAAATTTAATATTGGCGATTTTGTGTACTTGAAAACCTCTCCCAAGAAGGGAGTGAAGAGGTTTGGCACAAAGGGGAAGCTCAATCTCTGATATGTCGGTCCTTACAGAATTCTCAACTATTTTGGAAAGGTAGCTTACGAGCTTGAGTTGCCTGCAGAATTAGCTTCAGTACACCCAGTGTTTCACGTCTCCTTGCTGAAGAAATGCATTGGGGACCCAGTAGTTGTAGTCCCCTTAGATGGTGTAGATATTTTGAATGATCTCTCTTTCGAAGAGGTCCCAGTCCAAATCCTTGATCGTCAGATTCATAGACTAAGGAACAAAGAAGTTCCCTTGGTCAAAGTTCTTTGGCAGAACCAGTCCGTAAAGGGAGCTACTTGGGAAGCAAAAGCAGATATGCGGACCAAGAATCCTCACCTCTTCTTCGTGAACTCAGACTTAGCTTGAGGTAATAGTCTTCCATAGATTTACTCAGTTCTATGTTCAGTTACAGTTACAAACTTGCTATCAGTTACTGTTGCATATCATTTTCATGACAGTCATGCATTCATGAATCATTTCAGTCATGTAATCATGATTTAGTTGTGCATGTTAAGTATGTGAATTCATTCTATCAGTACTCTCAGCTTAATCATATTCATTCGAGGATGAATGTTCCCAAGAGAGAGTTATTATAATACCCTATCCTCTCCTAACTCAGTTTTGCTCTTAGTGTATGAGAGTTTCTATGTAGAACTTTCAATACACTTATAATTCTTTAGATTAAGTCCCATCATATGGTAGGAAATTGAATTAGTTTTCCAACGATATAAATTTCACCCAAATCTGATATCTGGGTGAGAAGTTATGGCACTTTTAGTGAAACAGTATGTCAAATTGAAAAGCACCGCGTTGCGGTGGGGGTCAAAATGGCATTCATCAGTTTCCACTGAGACACCACAATTCTAGAACATCACGGTAAAGTTCCAGTTCCCACATATCATTTTCCAGTAGGCACCGCAATGGGCCCGCATCACACCAAGGTGTCATTTCAGAATTATCAATTTCTAGTGGCCCAACGTGATTCCACCACATCACGCCAAAGTCCATTTTTGCAATTTTTCATTTTTAAATAGTTTCAAACAACTTCCAGTGGCTCACTGCGATGCCACCGCGTCGCGATGAAAGCCAAAAATGGAAATTTTGTGATGGAAATTAACTTTAATTCAGGATTATTTGGGTCTTTTTCCATAACATAGATCAGTCTAAACATGTTAATTAACCCCTAATAATCTAGTTAAGTCATTATTCACTCAATTTTTTCCAAATCAAGATCATTCTCTCTCAAAATAGTAAACCTAGCCATCAAGAATCAAGTTCGATTCTCAAGAAACTTCAAGAATTCAACTACTCAGGTATGTTAAGTGTTCATCCATGGGCCCTTACCACCCATGGAGTCCAATAACCCTTTTTCAAGAATACAAGTTTTCAGATTTATGATTTCCATGCTTGAATTAGATTGTATGCATGTTCATGATGTTGTTTTGGTTTCAATCCATGATTAAAAGCATTAGATTGTATGCATGTTCATGATGTTGTTTTGGTTTCAATCCATGATTAATTAAAAGTTTCATGAAATTAAGATAGCATGTGTGGTGAATTATGTGATTCTCATGTTAAATCCTTGAATTTACAAGTTGAATGTTGTATCCATGATATTTATATATGTTTATATTATGTGAATTAATCATGCTCCCCAAGTGTTTGTTAGAATGCCTATGTGAATTGAATAGTACAACCATTCATGTACAAGTTCATGTCTTGTAAGTATTTGACAAAATGTCTCAATGAAAAATATCCCAATGAGTGAATATTGACTAAGTGACTAGCTAGTATGATATTAAGATTGTGGCATGTTTTACTATTAATGCTATCGAGTCCTGGGGGTATTTAATACCATAAAAATTTAGTTGTTTACCTAGATCACAATAGCTATAGAATAGTCTCAGTAATGTCATGAACAGTAGTACTCAGTTAGTTAATAAATACAGTGAAACTTAGTCTAGCTCAGTTTAGTTTAATAATCAGTATCATTCAGTTGGGAGTAGGATTCATCACCGAGCGAACCCAAGGATAGGGGCTCACCTGCCAGTAGAGGGTGTGATCCTTAGTAGTAGTCATTGTGTTCCAGAACTATGTAGCCAGCATATGTTGATATATCAACCTGCTAGTTAAGGGTTGATAACGTGTTTACCTGCCAGTTGAGGGTAGTATCGTTCCCATCAGGGAACTTTCCAGTAGATGGTGACCCTTAGTCCCTCGAGATGACATTTCTGTGGATCCACACAGCTAGTATCTGTACCCGTGGCACGGTACTGACACCCTTCAAACTAGAGTTACAAGTTGGACCCCAATCATTTTAGAGAGGGGCATATCGGTTAGATAATTACCTCCCACAGTCTCAGGTTTAGTCTTCAGTATAGAACTCAGTCCAGTTCTACAGAACTATGACTGTCAGTTATCAGTTACTCAGTTATCAGTTATACAGCCAATAGAACTCAGTACTCAGTTACAGTATAATCTCAGATACACGACATGTATATACATATATGCACAATATTCCATACTCAGTTATTACAGCAGTTTTAGTTCTCTATGTACTCTCATTCAGTTACTTCATATCATTCAGTCAGTTATTGTTCATGCATATGAGCCCATGCATATTATTCTTACCTCATCTAGCATACCAGTACATTCTATGTACTGATCGCATACTCTTTTCTTGCACTATGATATCTCATAGCATAGGTTTGGAAGCTCAGGTTCTTAGCCACGCTTAGCTAGATTCAGTTAGCAGCAGCAGATTTAGTAGGGAGTCCTCATCTATCAAGGAAATTCTTTTACTTTAGCATTACAGTAGATTCAATATTTTATTAGTTGGAGTTAGTTGGGGGCATGTCCAATCAACTCCATATTCAGATAGTTCAGTTAGAGGCTTTTTAGTCTAGACTAGTTTAGACAATATTCAGTTTTCAGATGTTATTATCAGTTTCTATATTTATCAGTATTCAGATTATAAACCTTATGGCATTTCAGCCTAACTTTTGCATTATTTCTATATTATTATTCAGTGCTCACAGCAGGTACCAGTCATGGATTAGCTTGTGGTCCTTCGGGGTTGTAAGTACCGTGTGGAGTTCGGAGTGCAGACTCGGGGTGTTACAAAGATGATCCTGAGGTTAGTAATATGAAGTCTTATGTTTCAAAGTTGGAGTGAGGGTAAATTTTTATTAAAAAAATATAGTTGTATTTGCATGACCTTTAGATGAGTGTTGGGGGTGGTATACCCGCATGGTATTGGTTAAGGTGATACCAAAAATTAGCAAACTTATGGTAGTCGGTAAAGAAAGAGTTGTTAGTTAAAATATTTGCGTCTTTAGTTGGAATAAGAATGAAGATCATGAGGACTAAATATGGTAGTTGTAAAATTAATCGTAGGTTGTGAATGGAAGGATTGGTCAGCTAATAACATATGAATTTAATGTTCACTTGGGGATACCTTAGAAAAAAGGGAGTCTTTAATGTTTAAAGAATTTTGAATGCACTTGAAATATATTCATAGGTAAGTGGATGTGATGTGAGGGGGTGAATATTCTATGGACCATAATGGGTTAGGTAATAAGATTAAGATCGGTTATCCTTATTAGGTGGTTTTACTACACTGAGGGACCCTTGATTTTTATCTAGAAGTAGTAAGTTAGTTTAGTACGTCGGAATATATGTAGTAAATTTTAAAGTGTAGCAGCAACATTGTGAAGAAGAATATGCTTGTGGGCTGTAGTTAAGTTAAATAAGGAATTTTGGTTGATTTCTCTATTTGATGGAATAGTATATTATGCGGGATATTTCATAGGTGGTAGATGATTGTTGCTAGACACTAAATTTAAACTTAGATGTTGATTGTGGTGATTAAAATATTATCTCAAGAATTGTGATGCAAAACTTGTTGGAGTGAATTAGTAGGCTTGATAGTATGGGTGAAAGAGCTTAGGTTGATGACTTATGAAATATTGGAGTGGGTAATTTTGATATATACATGAGTTCTATTGTTGAAGTAGAAGTTGTGGATAAATCATTAGATGGATAAGAGTCTTAAGTTATAAGAATAAAGTGTACTTGGTCTTGAGTTATAAGTGCCATGTGTACCTAGTTCATTTTCTTGAATTTTTTAGTATAAAAAAGTCTAGAGATTTGTTATATGGTGTTCTTTTTAGAGCTGAATTGAGGGAAATGTAAATAGACTATGGGAACTCCTGGTATAGTTTTAAAATTTTGTTAAATTATGAGGTTACGATGTTAGAGATGTTATGCTAGTATACTAAGGAGTTGAAAATAGATTTTTATGTGGTAATAAGCATGGACTTGTAAGTCCATGAAAATTTTAGTCATAAGGCGATGACTTTGGAGGCTAGAGGAAGTTAAGAGTAGGTTCCCCAGAAGGAATTAGTACTTTTCCTATGATAGTTTATCAGGGTGAGTCTAGCATTCATGTGTATAGTGATACCCCTGCAGTAACCCAAGTTTTCATGTTCTAAATCTCTCAAAATATAGGCCCTGAAATTAGCTTTACAACGCCACAACTCTCACCCAAAGTCGACAACGTGGCAGAAAGTTATGAAAATTTTCTTCTAAGAATCTGTCAGTTGACCAGTGACCATGACTCACTTGACGATCCGTAACCAGACCCTATGAGTCACTACACGGATTCATAGTCATAATAGTAAGTATCCTTATTTGTAGCTCAGTGACCACGACTTCATTCCATGATTCGTAATCAGACATTATGAGTCATTGGGAGGGATTCATAGTCACAATAGTGTTCGGCCAAGAATCCCTTCCAGTGGTTATGAGTCCAACACATGACTCATAGTCATACCTTATGAATTATTGTGTGGACCCATATCCTAACCAGTAAAGAATCCAATAATCAAGCCTCAGACTATGACTTCACCCAATGACTAGTTGTCAGTCATAAAGATTTGTTAGGTTTGGCAAGTAATAGTCATAATAGAATATATACAGAATCCCAAAATCCTAGGTTACGACTTACACCACGACTCGTAACCAGTCGTAACGAGTTGTGAGGTGAGTCATAACAACTGGAAGCATATTTTCTGCATATTTTTAGGACTTTTAAGTCTTTTCCACTCCTTCTAAAGACTAACCCATGTTGTTTAGGCTTTCCAAAGGGTGGTATAAAGACCCCAAATAAATCATAACATTATTATCAATTTCATCCAAGAGGAACTAAAGAGACGATTAATTTCTCCCTTCAGAGCAAACTAGGGTTCTTCAAGCAAGTCAAATTCTCAAGAAGATATCTTCAAGGCTTCTACTTCAGGTATGTGGGATAGTCATCAATGGTATCCTTTCACCCATTGAGTCTCAAAGCCCTCCAAACTCTTAAGTTTAATTCCCTTTTTGTCTAGGGTTCTATGAGAAGTATGAAACTCATAATTTATTCAGTTAAACTCTCAAGTTCCTCCATAAAAATAATTTCTTCATGATAATTGTGTGTCCATATGTTTGATAATGCAAATGTCTACATCATACCTAATTACTGAAATATTAGGTGCTAATCATGATTCTTCCCCATACCATGGATTGTTCAATATTTGTTAAGATCAGTCTATATGAGATAGTTCTAGGGGTTATGAACACTCAATACCTAGATAGTCATGCATGTTATAAATTTCAAGTTACAAATCATTCAGATTATGTTTGTGCTATTGTACTCAAATTATTATTATGTTGATCATCTATCAGTTTGAACCATGCTAAACTCTTTATCAATACCAGATTATGTTAAATAAATAATAATACCAGTGTCATTCAATTGGAAGTATTACTTAGCACCGAGTGAGATCAGGGATGGCAGCTCTCCCATCATTTAGGTAGATTCATTAGTAGCAGTCCCTAAGTTTAAGAACTTTGTAGCTAACGTAGGTTATGAGGGATCACCATCAGTTTAGGCTTGACACCCTCTCAGGAGTCACCCATTAGTATAAGCTTGACATCCTGATCCTTTTAGATAGCAGATTAGTTGATCCACACAACCAGTGTCGGTACCCATGGCAATGTATTGAAACCCTTACAATTGGGGTTATAGGTTCGACCCCAATTAGCTTAGATTGGATCATGTCGGCTAAATGTTAGATCCCACAGTTCCAGACCAGTATTTAAATTATGTAAGTTCATGTTTACATGACCAAGTATCCATATATCGGTTATTCAGTTATTCATATTATTTTAGTACATGTTTAGGCTTGGTAGTGCATTTATTTTACATGATCATGCATTTATGCTTAGCATCTACATGTATCTCAATTAGTTCCTATCTTACATACTAATACATTCAAAGTACTAACCGCAGACTCTCTTTTTTGCTATATTGATTTCACAATATAGGTTCGGACTCTTAGTTCCGGGATCGTAAGTAGACCGTTCCTCTGTCATTTAACCATAACATTGGTGCGACCTTATCAGTAGAGGACTAGTTATATACTTTGTCATGCTTTCTAGTATTTTATTTTATGCTATTTTAGTAGTCAGAGTTCGTTGGGGACCTATCCCAATAACTCAGTATGTTTAGAGGCTTTCAGATAGTCAGACAGACGATTATGATTTTTAGTGATGTGTCTTAGACCCCTTTGTTATAGATTTTATTATTCAAACCTTTCATTAAATGATTTCTGCATAGCATTTTTACTATCCTCCTGTCAGTAATTGTATCTTGTTCTAGTTTATGTGTTAGCTTGGAGGAACTTGTGACCTTAAGCACCGTGTTATGAATAGGGGTAGTCTTGGGTCATGACAAACTTGGTATAAGAGCACAAGTTTTAAAGTGTCCAAGGCTGTTTGAAAGCCGCGTTAAGTAAAGTCTTATTCATAGGTATGAAGTGTGCCACCCTTATGGGCGAGAGGCTACAAGAATTTTTAGAAAAGTTTCTCTTCTTTTAGTATTCATGTTGTGAGGTGGGGCATAAGCTCTGGTAAACTTATCCTTATAACTTAGTCTCTACCATTTACATAAAATGTCTCCCAAAAGGACTAATGAAAGGAGAAATGAGGACCAACTTGCACCACTTGTTCAAGAAGACCCTCTGAACGAGCAGGTCTTCCACACCGAATTCAAAGTTACTTTTAGAGTTTTGACCCAATCTATCTCTTACCAGAATAACCAGTAGGCCATTTATCCTGCCAACCCCATATCTAATACTATAGCATCTACAATTCAGGACTACACTCGAACAAATTCTCTAAATTTCTCTGGATCCAATTCTGATGAGGATCCACAAGAGTTTCTTAATTGTGTGCAGAAAGTTATACATACTATTGATGTCACTTTTACTGAGAGTGCTGACTTAGCTGCTTATCAATTTCAAGGGGTAGCTCATAATTGGGTTAAGCATTAAAAGGAGGACAGAGGTGTCGATGCATAGCCTATAGATTAGGATAAACTTTCTACTACTTTCTTAGATCGATTCTTCCTACTTGAGTTGGAGAAGGACAAGGTGCAAGAGTTCATTGATTTAAAGTAGGGTAACATGAGTTAGAAAGATTATTTACTCAAGTTCACCCAGTTAGCAAGGTATACACTGACTATAGTGGCGGATGCTAGGGCCAAAATAAGTAAGTTTGTGTTGGGAGTTTCTAAAGATGTAGGAAAAGAGTGCAGAACAACTTTATTGATTAAGGAGATAGATCTCTCTAGGTTTATGGTTCATGCTCAGCAGATTAAGGAAGGGAAGCTCAAATAAAAATAAAGGGAGAATAAGAGAGCCAGAACTGGTAGTTTTAACTTTCCTCAACAAAGATCTGATGGTGGAAATCACTCTTAGTTCCACCACAAATATTTAGCCCCATCCCTATCTTCTGTCAGTGCTCCAGTGCCTAAGTTTCGGCCAGATACTCGTGATAGAGTGCCAAGCTCTAAGTCCCAGGGTAGTGTGAATAGTGGCTACACAAATCTAGTTTGAATGACATATGCTAAAAACCACCAGGGTGAGTGCCTGGTAGGTAGCGATGTGTGTTTTGGGTGTGGAATGTCAGACCACAGAATGAGGGAATGCCCTATAGTATCCCAGCAAGAAAGGAATGATCATCAGTAGGGCCAAGCTAACTCTTCATAAGTCCCAATAGGTCGCCCTACTCACCAGGGTGCCACTTGTAGTGCAACCAGTGGACAACACCAGAATCGACTCTATACCCTCCAAACTCGACAAGATTAGAAGAGTTCTCTAAAGATAGTTACTGGCACATTAAAAGTCTTCCACCTTCATATTTATGTATTACTAAACCCCATAGCTTCACTGTACTTTATGAATCCTTATATAGTTATAGATTTTTGTGCCAGCCCTGACGTATTAGCAGAACTCTTCTTAGTGTCTACTCTAGTGGGTAGTTCAATTATAGCTAGTCGGGTATACAGAAATTTCCCAGTTACAGTGTCGTAGAAAGTTTCTTTAGTAGATCTTGTAGAATTAGAGATGACTAATTTTAACATCATTCTCAGTATGAATTGGTTTCATTCTTACTATGCCTCAGTTGATTGTAGAAATAAAATTGTCCAATTTTAATTTTCAAATGAGCCAGTCATAGAATAGAGGGGTAGTACCTCAACGCTAATAGGTCAATTTATATCTTACCTTAAGGCAAAGAAGATAATATCTAAGTGTTGTATCTATCATATTGTTCGAGCCAAGAACTCAAGTTCCAAAAATCTATAACTTGAGTCAGTTTCTATAGTAAATGAGTTTCTAGATGTGTTTCCTGAAGATTTTCTCGAAGCTCTACCTGAAAGAAAAATTGACTTGGGAAAAGATCTCATTCCATATACCGAGCTTATTTCAATTCCACCTTACAAGATGGATCCAGTTGAGCTTAAGGAATTAAAAGAACAGTTGAAAGATCTCTTAGATTTCATTAGGCCTAGTGTCTCTCCATGGTGCGCTTCAGTTCTCTTCATGCACAAGAAAGACGGTTCTCTTAAAATGTGTGTTGACTACCATCAGTTGAATAAAGTAACAATCAAGAATAAGTATCCTCTACCCAGTATTGATGACTTCTTCGACCAACATCACAGTGAAAATTATTTCCCTAAGATAAACCTTATATCTTACTATCATCAGCTTAGAGACAGAGAATGTGACATTCCAAAGACAACCTTCAGAACTCGACATGGTTACTTCAAATTTGTAGCTATGTCTTTTGTACTAATAAATGCTCCTGCAACTTTAATGGATTTTATGAATAGAGTAGTAAAATAGTACTTTGACATATTCATCATAGTCTTTACAGATGACATTCTTATCTACTCTCGTAGTGAAGGTGATCATCCAAACCACCGAAGGATTATTTTGCAAAACCTTAAGGATCACCAGTTATTTGTTAAGTTCAGCAAATATGAATTTTGATTGAAATCAGTCATCTTTCTTAGTCATATTATTTTTGGTGATGGTGTTTGAGTTGATGCCTAAAAGACTAAAGTAGTGAGAAACTGGCCCAGACCCTTTTCTCTATAAGATATTAGGAGTTTCCTGGGTTTAGCCTGTTACTATAGGTAGTTTTTTTAGGGGTTTTCATCCATTCCCTCTCCTATGTCTTGACTAACATAGAAGAAAGTCAAGTTTCAGTGGTCAGATTCCTGCAAAAAGAGTTTTCAAGTGTTGAAGATTCGACTAACTTCCACTCTAGTATTGACTCTACCAAAGGGGTTAGATGAGTTTGTAGTATATTGTGATGCTACCATGGTTGATTTTGGATGTGCATTAAAGCAGTGAGGTAACGTCATAGCTTATGCCTCTAGACAACTTAAACCTCAGGACAAGAATTACCCAACTTATAATCTCGAGCTGGCAATTATTATCTTTTCCTTAAAAGATTTGGCAGCATTACCTTTATGAAGTTCATGTTGATGTGTTTATTGATCATAAGAGTTTACAGTATGTATTCTTATACAAATACCTAAATCTTTATTAGAGAAGGTGGCTTTAATTGTTATATGACTATGATATGAGTGTGTCGTATGATATTAGGTGTATTTATACGCATAAGCACCATAACTTACCCATATTTTAGCTAAGTTTTGAGAACAAAGTGCCTAGTTTCTTATGTTTAACTCACCATTAATGTAATTGAGCTAACCTATGTGATTAGCATGATTTCAGGTGTTAATGAGGTAGATAAAGACATGATGGAACTATGAATTGCGGATGACAAATCATACAAGAGAAAAGTAGCTTGTTGGACTAAATGTGGCATCTAGAAACTATGTTCAAAACTAATTTATTATTTATAATTAGTTCAGGGACTTAGAAGACAATTATGAGAGAAAAGATTATTAAAAAGACTTGATGCTGAATTTTTATCAATTATTGGATATTCTGTATTATTTTTGAATGGAGATTGGCGGCTTAGAGCAGAGAAAACTGTTTTTCTCTTGGTTCATTGTTTACACACCAAGATCGTCTTCTAGCTTTTGGTATGGTGAATATACTTATGGTGATTTTCATTTTGTTCGTGAGTAGCTAAGCTTATTAGTTAGGGTTATGGAAACCTTGTAGCATACTATTTATTTTTATAGGTTTCGAATTCATTATGCATTGATTTACTTACATCATACTTATCTTCGTTATGCTTGAATTCTCGTGGTTGCAAACATAGAGAATGTTCCATTGAAACATAACTTGTTTGATAGAAAGGTTAATGTTTTGAAAAGAGAGTGTTGACAAAAAAATAGGGTTTCTAACCTCTATTTCACATGTTAATACCTTTATAGGATTAACAACTTAGAGATTTCGTATAATCGAGTAAACACTTTTGAGTCAAGAGAACTAAAGTGAATTAATCCTTGATGGTTGAGAAACGCTTGGATTGAGAATTTGAATACGTTTCTCTATAAGTGCATGCATGTGTGAATTCTTAACACCCATAGTTAGAAGATATTAAAAAACTACAAGGTGGATATAACCCTAGCTTGTTATTCTCTGCATTCAAATATTATTACATGTATTGCTTCATTATTACGTTGAAACTATTACTTCGTACTTAAATCAAAAACCCCTATTATTTTACAGGAACAAATGATTAAAAGTCAACTAATATGCATACAACTTAATTAGCACCCTATTCCCTATGGGATTTGACCCCAACCTAGTTGGGTTATATATTTGACAATGACCGCTTACTCTTTCGTAAGAAAGTTGTAATTTGGGCATATCAAATTTTAGCGTCGTTGCCGGGGAATACGGTTGTCAATTAAGTTTATGTGTGTTAATTAACTGTTAGTCAAGTTTCTCAATTTTATGTTTATTAATTGTTTTTGTTTGTTATAGGTTCAATATTGTTTATGCCACGAACCAAAAGTTCAGTAGAATCATTATTACCCTTTAGTCCTGAACCTTATCTCATTGAAAAAATAGATAACCAACGGGAAGCTGAAAGATTGGCTGTTTTGGCAATGCTCAATTAAATCAATAGAATGATAATAACCCAGTTTTGGTACCTAATACAGATGAAAAGGACTAGGGATACGATAATTTATTGGGGCCAGTTAATTGAAGGCGTGCAGAGGATATAGTTGCACCAGTTAGCAAAAATATGAAATAAAATTGTCCTTTCAGAGTGAGACCTAATCGTCAAGATGTACAATTTGATCTTAATAATAATGAGGATGGAATGGATATAGCGGGTGCAACTGGAGCTATTATCTCCCCCACCGTTGGCACCCGGAGCTAAGTTCAATATTACAAGCATGATGATTCAACTCTTCCACCTAAAGGGGTTGTTCAGTGGACTCCCAGGAGATGATACCAATATGTATTTAGTGAACTTTGTCACTATTTTCAAGTCCTTTGATAACCCTAGAGTGGTACAAAATGTCATCCGTCTACGTTTATTTTTATTATCTCTGTCTGGGGAGGCAACCTTATGGTTTAATAAGCTGACGCCCGATTCTACAACCAACTGGAGGCAGTTGAAAGAGGCTTTCCTAAACAGGTTCTTTCCGCCTTATAGGAGGGTACAGTTGAGGGATGAGATCAGTAACTTCAGGAATCTCCCAACTAAAGCTCTTCACGAGACATAGGAGAGGTTAAAAAAAAGCTGATGCAATGCCTGAACCATAATATCACAGATATTCATCTAATGGAGACTTTTTATCGAGCTTTGAACACTATTATGAAGCCATTTTTTGATAATGTTGAAAGGGGATCATTTGTGGATCTCACTTTTTAAGAGGCTTCAAAAATGCTTGATCGGATAACCAAACAAAGTAGAGCTTGGTATGCCAGGGATTTTATGATAGAAAGACCTACTGTGTCTGTTGGCATGACTGCAGGACAACGTAAGAAAGAGGAAGAACGTGATCAAGACATGGCACACTTGAAGGCGCAGATGGATTTTTTGACCAAGTACTTATTATCTGAAAAGACTGAAAAAAGTGAAAGTTGTTGCATCCCAAGGTAAAGATGATTCTAATTTGGAAGAAGAGGCTAACTATTTGAATAACCAGGGGGTTTTCCAAGGAAATAACCAAGGAAATCAAGGTCGGACTTATTATGATAAGGCTGGATATAAGGATCGGGATCAAGGGAACTGGAAGAACAAGAATGATAGAAGTGGGATATATATGCCTCCTGGAAGTAGAGATAATGCTGCAAGTAGCTCTGGAAAGATGTCCATGGAGGACATGATGTAGAAATTGTTAAAAAGAGTTAAGGCTACCAACTCAGGGGTGAATGCCATGAAGAACGGTTTGTCTTCTATGAGTCAGTTAATAAACTCGCACTCCACTTCAATCAAGTAGTTAGAACAGCAAATGATCCAACTCTCTACAGTATTGAATCATAGGAAGAGTGGAACACTACCAAGTGATATAATTCAGAACCCTCGAAATGATAGATCGTGCATAGCTATTACCACATAGAGTGGTAAGGTTTTATTAGGCACTTCTTTAGGTAAAGTTGTGAATGAATATGTTGATCTTTAAGAAGGTAATCTAATTGAGACTAAAAAACTGGATAGTATTGATATCCTTTCTAATCATCAACAGGTTGATGAGTTGGAAAAAAGGAAAGAGAAGGAAAAGAAAGTAGTAGCGAAGACTCTCCCAAAACCACCACCTCTCTTCCCTCATAGATTGAAGAAAAAGGCTGATGACACAAAGTTTAGTAAATTCATGGAAATGTTGAAGTAGTTGACAATAAATGTGCCTTTGGTAGAGGCACTTGAGAAAATACCAAGATATGCTAAATTTATAAAGGATCTTGTGACAAAGAAAAGAGCAGTGAGATATGAACCGATGGATAATCTCCATCATTATAGTGTTATTTCTACTAGGTCCTTGGTGCAAAAGAAGAGGCAGACCCAGGAGCATTCACTATTCCTTGTACGATTGGGTCTCTGGAATTTGCTAAGGCCTTATGTGATCTGGGAGCGATCATTAATCTAATGCCGATAGCTATTTATAAAAAGTTGGGTTTGGAAGATCCCACACCCACCAACATGTGACTTGTGATAGCGGATAGGTCGGTAAAAAGACCTGTTGATATTTTGTATGAAGTGCTGGTGAAGGTGGCTAGCTTCATATTTCATATGGCTTTCATAATTCTTGATTGTGAGGTGGACTTTGAGGTTCCCATAATCTTGGGTCAACCTTTCCTCGCAATCAAAATAGTGTTAATTGATTTGCAAGCTAATGAGCTCTCATTTAGGATGAATGATGAAGTGGTGTGCTTTGATGTGTGCTAATCAATAAAGCATCATAAATAAATAAGTGTGTTCTTAATTGTTGATGTATATTATGAGGATGGGCGGGAGGTTCCAATAGAGGAGAAGTTTGTTATCGAGCCTGTAGCTGTAGTGCTTATGAATTTTAATCGTGAAGGCATTGAGGAGTATGAAGAGACTGTTTGTGCTTTGGCAGAAATGGGATTATACTCTTATGCTCTTAAGAATCTAGATCTTGATCTTAAGAATCGACCAACACCACCGGCGAAGCCATCCATTGAAGAGCCACCGGTGTTGGAATTGAAAGAGCTACCAGGGCACTTAAGGTATGTGTTTCTGGGCAATGGAAACACGTTACACATGATTATTGCAGCTGATTTGGGGGAGTAGTGGGTGGAATAACTTATGTCGGTGCTTCAAAGGTACAAAAGAGCAATAGGTTGGACTATTGCTGATATTATTGGCATTCTCCCTGGAATCTGCACACACAAGATACAACTTGAGGAAGACTATACTCTAACCATCGAGCATCAACGCCGACTTAACCCACCAATGTAAGAGGTGGTTAAGAAGGAAATTATTAAGTGGTTGGATGCAGGAGTGGTTTATCCTATTTTCGACAGTAAATAGGTAAGCCCAGTTCAATGTGTGCCCAAGAAAGGGGGCATGACTATTGTTGCAAATAAAAAGAATGAGTTGATTCCTCTCAGGCCTATGATTGGGTGAAGGGTTTGCATGGACTATCGGAAACTAAACTTATAGACCTTAAAGGATCACTTTCTAATGCCCTTCATGGATCAAATGCTTGATCGATTGGTAGGAAGGGGGTGGTATTGCTTCTTAGATGGCTATTCTGGCTACAATCAGATCTGTATTGCTCCTGAATATTAGGACAAGACGATATTAACATGCCCGTATGGAACTTTTGCATTCAAGAGGATGCCGTTTGGGTTATGTAATGCACTTGCTATCTTTCAAAGGTGTATATGTCTATTTTCTAAGATATGGTGGAGGACACCTTGGAGGTGTTCATGGATGATTTTTTCATTTGAGTTGTGTTTATCGAACCTGAGTAGGGTCTTGCAACGATTTGTGGAATTCAATTTAGTGCTCAATTAAGAGAAATTCCACTTTATGGTAAAAGAGCGCATTGTTCTCAGGCACAAAATTTTAGCAAAAGGGATAGAGGTAGATCAAGCCAAGGTGGAGGTTATTGAGAAGCTACCAAATCCTATTTCTGTAAAGGGAGTGCGTAGTTTTCTTGGACATGTTGGCTTTTACCAGAGGTTTATAAGGGACTTCTCAAAGATTGCAAACGCACTTTGCAAACTTTTAGAGAAGGAAGTTAAGTTCTCCTTTGATGATGATTACTTGAAGGCATTCGAATGCCTTAAAAAAAAGTTGGTTGAAGCCCCTATCATTGTTGCACCGAATTGGTTAAAACCATTTGAGATCATATGTGATGCAAGCGGTATTGCCCTTGGAGCTGTGTTGGGGAAAAAGAAGGATAAATTATTTCATCCAATCTATTATGCCAGCAAAGCATTGAATGGATCTCAAAAGAACTGCACCATCACCGAACAGGAACTCCTTGTTGTAGTCTATGCTTTTAAGAAATTTTGGGATTATCTGCTAGGAACCAAGGTGGTAGTTCACACTAACCACACAGCCTTAAGATATTTGATTTCTAAGAAGGATGCAAAACCAAGGTTTATTAGATGGGTGTTGCTGCTCCAAGAATTTGATTTTGAAGTCAAAGATAGGAAGGGTTGCGAAAACCAAGTTGTAGATCATCTATCTAGGATGGAAGGTAAGCAAGCAGTTAGAGAAGAAATAGAGATCAATGATACATTTTTAGATGAAGAGATCTTGGCTGTTGTTATGGATAAAATGCCTTGGTACGCTAATTTTGCAAACTATGTGGTGAGTGAGTTGGTTCCGAAAAATCTTCATTTTCATCAAAGAAATAAATTCCTTCATGGCGTGACACATTACTTATAGGATGAGCCGTATCTATTTTGGCGGTGTGCTGACAATATTATAAGGAGATGTATGCCAGAAGTAGATGTATTGAGTATATTGGAAGCATGTCATGCTTTCCCAATTGGAGGTCACCATGCAGGTGATCAAACTGCTAGAAAGGTGTTGTAGAGTGGCTATTATTGGCCAACTTTACTCTAGGATGCTTATGAGTTCATGCTAAGTTGTGACCAAAATCAGAGGCAGGGGTCAATCTCCAAGCGACATGAGATGCCTTTGATGAAGATGCTGGAAGTACAATTGTTTGACGTCTGGGGCATCGATTTTATGGGCCCTTTTGTAAGCTCGTATGGGATGAAGTACATTCTAGTTACTGTTGATTAAGTATCAAAATGGGTTGAATCTATCGCCTTGGATGATAATGAAGGAAAGAGAGTTGTTGCATTTCTCAAAAAGAATATCGTCTCTCACTTTGGAGTACCACATACTATTATAAGCGATAGAGGATCTCATTTTTGCAACAAAGTGTTTTGAGCTGCCTTCTCAAAATATGGGGTGAAACAGCATAGAGTAGCAACTCCATATCACCCACAAACTAGTGGGAAAGTGGAGGTTTTGAATTGGGAGATTAAAGCCATCCTAGCCAAAACGGTGAACGCTAGTAGGAAAGATTGGTCTCAAAAGCTCGGTGACGCCTTGTAGGCATATCAGAATACTTTCAAGACATCCATCGGCATGTCATTGTATTAGTTAGTCTATGTCAAAGCATGTCATTTACTGATAGAGCTGGAGCACAAGGCTTTATGGGCACTCAAAAGGTTAAATCTGAATTGGAAGAAGACAGCGGATCTAAGACTGGCACAACTGAACAAGATAGATGAATTCCATCTCAGGGCTTATGAAAGGTCATACCTATACAAGGAGAAGATAAATAAGTATCATGATCGGAGGATTGAAAAATGAGATTTCTAGAAAGGTGACTTGGTGCTTCTATTCAACTCCAGACTCAAACTGTTCCCAGGAAAACTTAAGTCCAAGTGGCCAGGCCCGTTTAAAGTGAGTTACGTTTACTCATCTATAGTATTCAAACTTGAAAATGAAGATGGACGTGTCTTCAAAGTTAACGGGCAACGAGTCAAACTTTATATCGGTCCAAAGGACTTGATAAAAAGTATTGCTACTATCTATCTCGATGAAGTATGAGTAATCAAGATAAATGAGTCATGCCGCGATAATAAATTAGGCATTACATGGGAGTCAACCCATGATTTTACTTTGATTTTATATGTAAAATAAAATATAAAAATAAGAGTCGAGCCACGATCGAAACTACGATGCTTGGTGGGAGGCAACCCACCCTTCTAATTATTTTTAATTATTTTTTATTAAGTGTAGGTGTTTGAAGCACCAAAGAGGTGATAGGTTCTAAAGTTGGTTTGAAAGTGAGCCATATTAAAGGTGGTAAGTTTATGAGTAACGGGAACATTACAGGTAAGTTGGATTGGTAAAAATGTTAAGGCTCAATTCGTGTGAGAGTTATGACTCAAATTATGCCTAATATGGAGAATGGGGTGCATGGCGTCCAAGTTTAAGTGTACTATAGGGTGTGTGACACCCAAGTTTACATAGGCCATGGCAAAGGTGTCACCAAATATTTAGCCTAAGCCCACTGCCTCACATGGGCGTTTCTTTGTGCAGCACCTAACTTAACTTGAGCAGCAAGATGTGCGCCGCACACCTTTCTTTAGGCGATTGCTTATACGTCGCTTACCCAGCCACACACCCTTACTGGTTCAAGTTGGCAATTGCTTATGCGGCATCTAAGCTAATGTATGTGATAGGTTGTGTACCACCTACTTAAACTTGTACGATAACATGTGCGACGCCAACCATACCGCACATGCTCACTGTTTGGGTTAGGCAATATAGTATGCGTCGTACACTTACCCTTGTGTGATACCATGTGCGCCGCACACCACTCAAATTTCAACATAGTATTCAATTTTAACTTGGGTCAACCCAACCCAGATTTCATTCTTTAAATAGACTCCACACCCTAAATTCTCAAATTCATCCTTATTTTACCCCTAAACCGTACAATATTTCTCTATCACCATTCTCTTTGTCCTTCAAGATTACTCTTTGATTAATAATCTCAAGAATTTTCCTCTTCTTTTCCAAATCTTCCATCTTCAAAGGTAAGTTTTACTTTCTTAATCCTTAGTTATTGTGACTTTATGTATAGTTAATTGATTTCTTGAGGGTTATAGATTAAATTCTTGCCATAGCTTTGTAAAAGTAGTTTTGAAACTCTTGGGGAAGATGAACACCATTATTGTGGAAACCATCATTGTTGTGGATCTTAATTTTACCTCTGAATATACTGTTATTTGTTTTGTGTAAGTCATGGTGTCTTTTGGGTATTGAGGTGTAGAAGATTTAAGGCATTATTTTGTATTATTTTATGTTTGTACATGTGAATGAATTGTTCACAACGAACATGGTTGTTGTGTAACCACTATTGCACGTCTTATTTTGTTGAACGTGATATTGATAAAAAGTGTAGAAAGGTGATGATGTTTGGGTATTGTGATATGTTGAAGTTGTAAAGCATAATTTTGTTCAAAAATTGCATTATTGAAGTAAAAGTGGTGGAATTGGTGGTGTTAATAGGAATTGATTTTGTGCACCAATTGTGTGTTAGTTTGAATTGTAATATTATTGTGGAATATGAGGGGTTTATGGAGTGAAATTATGACTCGCAAAAGAAAATAAAATCCACCATGTGAGTTGCAAATGTGCTAATAATGTTGGCACCCAAGATCAAAGTGTATGTCAGCGAAGTCTGAGTACCCAACAACACCACTTAATTGTTTATACTAACAAATTAAGTGTGGCGTGGTGATTTCACCACCCTCTTCTTAATTGTAGTGAGTTTTGATTAAGTGTGGCTAACATGATTATATGATGCACTCAGGTGATATGGCTCCTAAAGGAAGCACTGGGAAAGACAAAGCATCCACATCTCAGAAGGGACAAAAAAGAGCAAGAAAGGAGAAACCCACCTCATCCTCTCTTCCAGGGCCTCGATGCACTTTTGGAATTAAATAGGTCTTAGAGGATGGTCAGGAGTGGTACAAGGATAACAAAGTATATAGATACGTGCCACTGGAGCTTATTCAAAGGGAGAGTTTGGCGAGGCACTGCCCTCGTACATTGGCTAGGATTATAGAACTAAAACTTGACTTTATTTTCCAAGACATGGGTGAGTGCAATCTAGATTGGACTCGGGAGTTTTATGCGAATTGGTCCCCAAATACCAGCGGGAATAAAGTTAAGATTCGAGGGCAAATCCTATATCTGATGATCGAGTTTTTTAAATCTTTCTTGGGAACTCCGAATATGGATCATTGTTGAAGGAATTATATAGCAGGCCTCCCTATAGACCTATCAGGCATACTTTATACGGTTCAAGGTCTATGTCTCGGTGATTCCATAACAAGGACAAAGGCCACTACAATTCCCTCTTATATATTTTTGGAATAAAGAAGCTCGTATCTGGATAAGGATAGTCAATGCCATCTTGATTTTGGAAAAGCAGTTCACCAAAGTCTCTCGCGATCGAGTATGTTTAGTATATGCTTTGATGACTGATGTTTCTGTGAACGTTGGTGCGGTTATACGCGCTTCTATGTGCAAAGCAAGGATGCATAAAAAGACACCATTTAGCCTTGGAAGCTTGTTGACGCTATTTTAAAAAAAGAAAAAAATTGAAGCAGAGCCAGTAGATCACAAGTTACCTCAGAACCCAAAGAGAGTGGATGTCACAAAGGTGAAAGATCCAGTGACCATCCAAGGCACAATTCTTAGCACTATTGAACGTCAGGCACAAGATGATAGCTTTTTCTGCCATTTTTATGCCATGATGAAGCTCACTATGATGAGTGGAGGTCGTGTGCCTACTGCTGCAGAGCTACGTCAGCTGGATTATGACTATCTACTTAATAAGTATGCTAGAGCTATGTTTGGAGTGGGGACTAGTTTTGAGGAACCATTAGATGATGATGTACCAACGGATGAGGATCATCGACTGTTAGATTCTGACATGGAGGCCTAATCTAGTGAGGAAGACTCTGATGATAATTCTGATGCAAGTGGCATGACCCCAGATGTGGAAGAAGAGTCCGACTAGCCAGGTTTTTATTTATGTATTTGCACTAGGGACAGTGTTTTGCTTAGAGAGTGGGGTGGCTAGAAGTGTTTCTAGATTGCTTACTGTTTTGTCTTCTCTTTAGTGTATTTTATTTTGCCATTTTGAATTTGTTAGTTTAGTGCATTTGTTTTGCTTCTGCGTATATGTTAGTTTGTAGTCATAGTTAGGTATTTTTCTCAATGATGGATGGATGACGACCGTCTTAAGAGAAAATCAGTCATGTATAGGACCTAACAAGGGAGTGTAATTTATTCTAGTGGGCCACACAATAATACAAGCATGCATGTGATAAACCTTTGCTGTTGAGACACCTAAGTTCTAATTTATGACTTGTGTGGTGATTGTTGGCTTAAAATGAATTCATATAACTGTTTGGTTAAAAGTCTATAATGATCTTGTTGGAGTTAAGCAAGTTCCATGTGTGTGTGAGGGTATTCGCATATTCCTTGTTGTAATTGATGTTAGAACTTGCCTGGTGTGTGTGTAAAATGAAATAGAGAATGTGAGTTTAGGAGATGATTTAGGCACTTCTTTGATAGCCATATTTTTTTCATACCCTCTTTTGAACCACCTTTGTACATAATCATAGCTAGCCCCGTTGAGCCTTTAGCTTGTTCTTTAGTAACCTTATGTGTAGCCTAATCCTTCCTTGATTAACCTCAACTTGATACAAATCTCCTAAGCGCTTTGGTAAAAAAAATTTAGTAAAGAGTTGTAAATAGAAGGAGAAAAGGGTGAAAATGTAGCCCCAAAGTAATAGTTTTTGGCATCTGAATATGATATAATTGGTTGGGAGTGAGATTTATCTTAAAAAAAAATAGTGGCATAAAAAGTTCAAAATGATATGATTTAAACATGGAAAATACTCCCGCCATAAGTTATCTGAGTGAGATTTATGAAATAAGGTGAAAGAGAATGATGTGTGAAGTTTGTAGAGGTGAAAATTGGTTGTTAGAGATTGGTATTCATTGTCTAATGTAGTGTATTAAAGCGCATAGGGAAGTTAGTCACTATTACTCACCAGAATAGTTCCTACCCATCCCTTAGCCTACATTACAACACGTAAAGACCTATATGATCCTAATCTTAACATTCTGATATTAGTGGAGCACTATACTAAGGGCAAGCATATGATCATCATTTGTAATTTGAGAATTCTTTGTGAGAGTGAGCGCAACTTGATTTTTATACCCATTGTGCTAGAAATTAAATTTTTGTGAGTGATTATGGGTAACTTTTTTGTTGTGAGGGCACATGTTTGATGAAAAGTTGGGTAATTTATGTGATTTCTTTGCTTAAATGGTATGCATGAATTTGAAAACTTGATGAGTCTATTCTTGAGGGTAGGTTGTTTTCAGTAATGGTTCATGAATCTACTTCTTGTTTCATATTTGTTGTGTGAGCCTATTTGAGCATCTTGTGTTTTCTTTGTGGGTTTTAAATCTTATGTATGCGTAAATGGATAAGTTGTTCGAGGATGTACAAAGTTGTAAGTGTGGGGTGGTGATCTTGGATGTATTTATACGCCTAAGCACCATAACTTACCATATTTTAGCTAAGTTTTGAGAACAAAGTGTCTAGTTTCTTATGTTTTTACTCTACTTTGATGTAATTAGGCTAACTTATGTGATTAGCATGATTTCAGGTGTTAATGAGGCAGATAAAGATATGATGGAACTACGAATTATGGATGACAAATCACACAAGAGAAAAGTAGCTTGTTGGACCAAATGTGGCGTCTAGAAACTATGTCCAAGACTAATTTATCATTTATAATTAGTTCAGGGACTTAGAAGGCAATTATGAGAGAAAAGATTATTAAAAAGACTAGATGCTGAATTTTTATCAATTATTGGATATTCTGTATTAATTTTGAAAGGAGATTGGCGGCTTAGAGTAGAGAAAAATGTTTTTCTCTTGGTTCATTGTTTACACACCAAGATCGTCTTCTAGTTTATAGTATGATGAATATACTTATGGTGATTTTCCTTTAGTCCATGAGTAGCTAAGCTTATTAGTTAGGGTTATGGAAACCTTGTAGCATACCATCTATTTCTATTGGTTTTGAATTCATTATGCATTGATTTACTCATCTCATACTCTCTTCGTTATGCTTGAATTCTCGTGGTTGCAAACATAGGGAATGTGCCATTGAAACATAACTTGTTTGATAGAAAGGTTACTGTTTGGAAAAGAGAGCATTGACAAGAAAATAGGGTTTTCAACCTCTATTTCACATGTTAATGCCTTAACAGGATTAACAACTTAGAGATTTCGTATAATCCAGTAAACACTTTTGAGTCAAGAGAACTAAAGTGAATTAATCCTTGATGGTTGAGAAACGCTTGGATTGAGAATTTGAACACGTTTCTCTATAAGTGCATGCATGCATGAATTCTTAACACCCATAGTTAGAAGATATTAAAAACTACAAGGTGGATATAACCCTAGCTTGTTATTCTCTGCATTCAAATATTATAACACGTATTGCTTCACTATTACATCGAAACTAGTACTTCGTACTTAAATCAAAAACCCCTATTGCTTTACAGGAACAAATGATTAAAAGTCAGCTAATTTGCATACAAAATAATTAGCATCCTATTCCCTGTGGGATTCGACCTCAACCTAGTTGGGTTATATATTTGACAACGACCGTTTATCTTTCGTAAGAAAATTGCAATTTGGGCGTATCATTGTATCACTCGAGTAAGGACCATATTATGGCTGATGACTTTAGCAGGTTGTCTATAGGAAGTGTTGCCCATGTTGAGAATGATAAGAAAGAGTTAGTTCACGAGGTTCATCAACTAGCTAGATTGGGTGTTCAGTTGGTAGATTCAGTCGAATGTAGTGTATGGGTTCAGAATGATTCAGAAGCATCCTTGGTTTCCGATGTAAAGGAGAAGCAATATAAAGATTCTATTCTAGTTAAGTTGAAAGAACCAGTTAGAGATCAAGTAGAGGTTTTCTCCCAAAGGGGAGATGGTGTACTTCGTTGTTAAGGCAGGTTGTGTGTTCCAAATGTGGATGGTTTGAGACAGCGAATGTTAGCCGAGGCACATGGTTCATGATATTCTATTCACCCAAAAACTACTAAGATGTACTGGGATTTGTAGGTAGTCTTTTGGTGAAATGGTATGAAAAAAGATATTGCGGAGTTCGTGACTAAGTTCTCTAATTGTTAGCAGGTTCAAATTGAGCACTAGAGACCAAGAGGTACGCTTTAGAAGTTCAGCATTCCCCCTTGAAAGTGGGAAGTGATGAATATTGATTTTGTTACAAGATTAAAACTCTAGGCTCGTACCTCTTGATCGCTAATTCAATGAATTTCTTCACGGACTTTAAATTAATATACAATAATAAATGGTTTGCATTCAAATATTAAGCATGTGTGTAGGACATTTTTAGCACTTCTGTTTCAAAATATCTTCTTCATTATGCATTCTCCCCTATGCACCGTTGTTATCACCATTCACCAACACCATCACTATCACCATTACTGTAATAATCATATTTTTTTCCAATCTTTTTCAGATTTGAAAATCACTCTCACCATCTCTTTCTATTTTTTTTAAATATGGCAATAACCGGCACTGCTATCTTGTTTCTGGAAAAAAAAATTGAGATATATCACTATACTTCACTCCGAAAAAGTTAAGTGTGCGTGATAGTTTATTTAATTCCTTATATGTACATAAGCTATTTTCTGTCTCAGTGTTGGTTCAATTGATAGACGCGATCTTTTTGTGTATAGATCTTACAAATATCATTTGAAGTTTTATAATAAAATTTTGTCCTAATAGAAGATATCAAACCTTGAGCAACATAAATCAGTTTTAGATTAGAAATTTATGTGTTCCCACGCCAAACTCAAGTTTATACCTATGACTTCTAATGTCATAAGAGAAAAACCTTCTGACGTCATAAGAAGTTGATAAAGATAACTAATGACAATGTTGTTTTTCGTGAAAGTAATGCAACTGGTATATATTGTTAAGAGAAGTGCAAAATGTCCACAAAATTTTGATTCAAATTTGACCACAATCATAAAAAGACTATAGTAATTTTTTAATTTAATTTTTAAAAAAAAAAAATAATAAAGTAATAGTTAAAATTTATGTTTGGGTAAATTATAGTCATTACTATCATTAACTAGGCATTAACTATGTAAGGGGGTACTAAAGTAAGATGGAATTCATCACATCATCTCACTTCATCTTCTTTTCATTTTTCCAATTCCACTAATTTTTTTCCCCTTCATCTTTATCTCTTTTTTTTTGTTGTTGTTGTTGGTTTTTATCAAATCTTAGGACTAGTTTTATTATTTACATACAATAATTTTTTAATTGATTATCTAATTTTGAATTTATCATTTCTTTAATTATTGTATAATCTTCACCCAATTCTAATTTAATTTTATAATTTCTTATTATTATTCTTTTAACTTTTTTATCTAAACTTAATTCAACTTTAAAATTTATTACATAAAGGTCAATTTTTCTTATTCTTTTTAGCCACTTAAAATTCATTAAATTTTGATCAAATTAACTAAAAAGTAGATTTCGCCAAAATATAGTAGGACGTCTAAAATGAATTAATTACATTGAGAAAAATATTAGAAATATTTCCCATGTTTTGCTTCTTAACACACAACTTGTTAGGGTATACAATATTATATTTGTTTTCTTTAGTTTATTTTCTTTATAATAATTTTAATGTAATATTATTAATATTAAAGAAAATATAATTTGACTATTTTCCACATCAATATATGCATTTGTATAGTAAATTTATTAAACACCTTTATAAAATATATAAAATAATTTTTCGGTAATAAATTTTAAATATAGAATATTTTTATGTTACAAAATATAAAAATATTTTTTTGGTGTAGTAATTTTTAAAGTTAAAGAACTTTTATGTAACAAAAAAGTGGATAGTAGGATTATCAATAATAAAATTTGATCAAATAATTTTAGTTTCACTATTCATTTTTTAGTTCTTCCAATTTTTATTTACAATAACATATTCCATGTAATCTCATAATTTTTAATTTCCTTTTCAAATTATGAAATTATAATAAAATAAGAATTAATTAGTCACAAAAAGACTGGCTCAATGGCATAAAAATTCTAAAAAATAAAAGATTTAGGAAGAGGGAAAATGACAAAGAAGAATTAAGAAAAGAATTTTTTAATGCTTGAGATTAGAATCTATTGCAGTCCACATGTTAAAATTTACTGTAGTAATAATTACAGTTACTTTTTAACCATAATAAATTATTTGAAATAAAATATCTGACTAAATATATGCTTCAAAATCTAAAGATTATTATTGCAATAGTTAATGATGTAACTACAATTTTTTTGCTATGATAAAATGTATAGTTCATCCTATGTTTATGCCTCGTGATTAAGATTGATTATTTTTTACTAATTAATTATAATAAATTTAAATAAATTAACTTCCCTAAATTTTACTTTAGACTTATTCCATTGAAGGAATATCTTTATCGACATAGTGTAACTAGAGTTGTCAATGATTCAATTCAGTTTATAGCTTGTAAATTTTAAATATAATTTAAAAGGATAAGTGATTGTATTAAATTCAACAAACTAATTATATCAAATTTAAAGAAAATTTTATTGTACCCTACACACAAGCTTTGCCCGGATCAATTGTTTCAAAAAAATTATTATTTGATTAGAGATGTTCATTATTCGGCTCAATTCAATATACGGGTCTTACTTTTAATTAATTATCAAATATAATTTAAATAAATAGGTGATTATGTTGTTAATTGCCAAAAAAAGATGATTGTATCTAATCATCTTATTAACTAATTATATTAAATTTAAACAAAATTTTACTGAATCTCACTTATTATATGAAAATATAAATATATTTTGCATGACAAAATATTTTTTCATCATAACCACAACATTATAAAATTTCACAACAATAAATAAAAATTTTAAGTGACGCAACATATAAAATTTGTAATTAATCAACGTATAGACATACTTATTACTACGAATGTTAAGTAAACAATTCATAAGCTACAATGTATTTTGTAGCAAATATATATAGTATGTTGTAGTGCAATCTATTTATAAAAAAGGTAACATAGCTAATGTTTAAACATGCTAAAATAGTGTCATTATTAGAACTCTACACTCATATAGTAGTTACATATTCATTAAAAAAATGGGAATCTTTTAAAAATAGCAGCATGCTGCTTCGACGAAAGAAGAAACTTCATTGCTTTGCTATAAAATCCACCTTTCATAGCCATATTTTATATAATTATCATTTATAGCCGTTGTGTTCGATTTATGCCCACTGTATTCGGTTTAGATAGTATGTATTCATATAAAATATGAATACAATCCCTATCTATTCGCGCCAAAAATGGAATTCAATATTTTTAAAAGAAAAAAATCTCAATCACGCTTATCTCGATGAACTGAATATTTTCTTGCCTAACACAATCATTATCTTTTCTTATATTTTTTTATTTTTTGTGTTTTTCTCATTTTTTCTTCTTCTTTTTTTTTATTTTTTTCTACTTTTTTCTTCTTCTTTTCTTTTTGGTTTCCCAAGGTATCCCCGCAGCCTGCAGCTGTGAGACTAATCCTTCGTTCCTCGGTCAGCGCATTTTGCGGTAGAAAACTAGCCACAGAGTTTGCTCCATTCGCCAAAGACGGGGATCGAACCCCCGATCTCCTGCTTAAGGGATATAGTGCTGAACCACTATGCCAACTCTGGTGGTTTACTTTTATTTTTTTCGTTTCTTTCTTTTTATTTTTTTATTTTTTTTTTCTCTCTTTAATCTCTAACTTCTATCTCTTTCTTTTTTTCTTTTCTTCTTTGATTTTTTTTCTTTTTTATGCTTATTTTCTTTATTATTATTTTTGTTCTATTTTATATTTTTTGTATTTTCAAAAAATATGACTAGTCAAGCACAAGTCATGGATGATAACGTAAATAACACAATTATTTATCGTATTTGTAGTCACACCGCCATTTATATTTTTGTATTTATTGATACAACTATATTTGCATTTGTATTTTAAAGTTCACACTTGTATTTATATTTTATAGTTTGCATTTGTATTTGTATTTAATAGTTCGCACTTGTATTTATATTTGTTAGTTTGCGCCATCATTTATATTTTATATAATTCACACTTGTATTTTAAAGAACTATTTTGTATTTGTATTTTATAATTGATCGCATATTATATTGGATTATATTTAAAGTATGATTTTATTGTGTTTGTATATTTAGATTATATTTGGATTATACTTGTATTTGTATTCTATTTTCTTCATTACATTTTTATTTTTAAGAAATTATTTTGTATTTGTATTTGTAAATTGATTGCATATTGTATTTAGTTGTGACTATGTACAAATTATCATTTGTATTTGTATACAAACAAGTAAGTGCATTAATTGTATTTTCTTGATTCTAAAATATATAAATATGTAATGTATCATTTGATACAAATGTACCGTTTTATCTTTGTATATCAAAATTATTATTCATATTTGTAAATAAACAAATGTCACTTGATAGTTGATACAAATACAATGACAAACAAATGAAACCAATGATTTTACAAATACAAATTCAATATGTATTTGTATAATAGTTTGAGTTGTATTTATTTGTATCAATAAATACAACTCGTATCAATAAATATAAACAAGTATTCGTGAAAAGAAAATCAATCGTTCCTTTTCAATAATTAAAAAATATAAATGATAGTTCACGCTTGTATTTATATGTTATATATCGCATTTGTATTTATATTTTATAGTTCACACCTGTATTTATATGTTATAGTTCACATTTGTATTTGTATTTGTATTTTATAGTTCTCACTTGTATTTGTGTTTGCTAGTTTGCACAAATGAAAAGAAGAAGAAAAATTGAAAAGAAAAAAAAAGAAGGAAAAAAAATGAGAGAAAAAGGAGGGAAAATGAGAGAAAAGGAGGAAAAAATACAAAAAAAAAAGGAGTGTAATAGAAAATAAGAAAAAAAATAAAAAAAAGGAGAAAAATAAAAAGAAAAAAAAATAAAGGAGAAAAAATACAAAAAAAAAGGAAGAAGAAGAAGAAAAAGGAGAAAAATGAAAAGAAAAAAAAATAAAAAAGAAAAAGAAAAAAGTGAAAAAATAAAAAATAAAGAGAAAGCAACAAAAAAAGGAAAAAAATAATGAAAAAAAAAAGAATAATAGAAAATTGAAAAAGAGAAAAAATACATGAGAAAAATTATCAATTGTAATTAGAAATAATTAATAGGCAAGAGGGGCTATAAAATGTAATTAATTAAAAATTAGACTTTAAGTGGTAATAAAAGTTCAATAATAACTAATCCGGATAATTTTCCCCTAAAAAAACTACTACTTAATTGAAATTTACATGACCAAAAAAAATAATAATAATTATTTAAACATTTTCAAAAATATTCAAATTGATAACCAAAATTAAAATAAAAAAATAAATCTCACCGAAAATCTTGCGACCAGATTGATGAATTTTAAGTATAAGCCTTTTGACAAGTGAGGCTTGCTCAAGTGGTTGAGTACCTCCACCTTCAACCGGTAGGTTGAGGGTTCAAGTCACGCTGGAGGGGAAGTGTAGGAACACTATTGATCCTCCTGGGGGAAGGGGGAAAAAAAAAACGCCTTTTCAACGCCTTAGAGTGCGGTTTTAAAAACGATCAGCAAAATTTTACGTTAACTTTCCTAATTCTAAATCGTTTTATTAGAAGAAATTTAAAGCCTCAAATCCCTGTTGTTAACTATTTTCCTAACCTTTTAACTTTCTTTTTGAATAAAGCAAAGTGGGGAAAAAAAAAAAAAAAAGCCTTTTCAACGCCTTAGAGTGCGGTTTTAAAAACGATCAGCAAAATTTTACGTTAACTTTCCTAATTCTAAATCGTTTTATTAGAAGAAATTTAAAGCCTCAAATCCCTGTTGTTAACTATTTTCCTAACCTTTTAACTTTCTTTTTGAATAAAGCAAAGTGTAAAGGTACATCTAATATTTGCAACCACAGACGAAATTAAAATAACGAAGACATAAATAGAAAACATCAATGACATAAAAATAGAATTTTGATATATAAATATCTAATAAGGTTCGTTTGGTAGAGTGTGATAAAAATAATTAATACTTGCAATAGCTTTATGTATTATTAATTTTTTATTTGATACGCTTTTTCATCCTATGTATTATTAATGTTTGCATTAGTTATACACTTTATTTGGTATTAAGGAATGTATTATTACTAATGCATAAATATCCATGTTATTAGTAAGGTAATGGATTCTAATGCATGCATTAGTATGGTTCAAGTCATAGTTGTCCCTCAAAATCTTGAGAAAAGACGTAAAGTCACTCCTGAATTTGTCCGACTTTTACAAAAAGATATTTAAACTTTGCGGACGACCTATTACCTCACTGAACAATTTAAAATTGAAATAAATATCTCATTTTGCAACCAATATGAGTTTCAAGAAAAGAAGTGCATTCACGCACCAATAACTATTTGCCACATGTCAATTCATTTAATTTTTCTTTTTTATTATTTTTTCTTATTTTATTTGTTTTCCTTTTTTTCCCCTATTTTTCTTTCTTTCTCCTCCATTGTTCTTCTCCATGATCTCACATTATTCTCTACACTTCATCATTGATAAATGTTAAAGTTTTGCCACCTCTTTACTAACCCCTCTTATTTTATTTATTTTGTCTCTTTTAAATAATCCTAACCTTTTTGTTATTAATTATTTTATTTTATTTTATTTTATTTCAAGATAGAAAATTAAGATAAAGTGGGTTGAGTGATATGATTAAGTTTGAATTTTTTTTCTTTCAATTAATGTTGTTTTAGTTATCTCCGACATCACAATTACTGTTAAATCATTATTGGATTCAAATTAAACTTTAAAAATCAAATATAATTATGTTGAATCAAAATTTTATTAAAATTAAATCTTGTGCTTTTGTTAACCAAAAAATCATAGTTTCATAACAAAAATCAAAAGAAAAGTAGTAGATATATAGTAATGGAATGATTATAAACTTAAGGTGAAAGAACTTGAAAAATGAGGAGAAAGAAATAAAAGAAAAAAGAGAAGTAAAAGGATAGAAACAATGAAAGAAAATGGTGAGGGAAGTTGGATCAAGAAGATAAAAAGAAAAATAAATTGAAAAATAAATTAAAATAAATAAAGTAATTAAAAAATATTTCTAATTAAATAAATGTTGAGTGTTTAATAAGAAAAATATAATTTTACTTTTTTCACGCTCTATTTGGAGAGAGAAATACACTCTCCACGTCATGTGGGATTAAAATGGGTATTTATGATGGTTTTTATAAGTTTGTAGGGTAATAGGTCGCCCGCAAAGTTTCAGTGTCTTTTTGTAAAAGTCGGACAAGTTCAGGGGTGACTTTATATTTTTTTCTCTAAAATCTTTCCACATCCTTTTCACCATAGTTATAGAGGATATTTTTGTGTATTTTTTTTTTAAAAAAATTATGCAGTTTATGCTATTTTTAATACACCAAATCAAACAATATATAAGAAAAAAAAGAAGCATAATTTATGCAATTACAACTAACACTTGCATTATTACTAATGCAAGTATTACAAATCCATAATATTTACACTAGTACTATACACCCTACCAAATGACCCCTTAAATACTAATTATTACAAAATTCTAGAAATGACTTTAATGAGTTTAAAATTCTGAGCAAGAGAATTACTTCCTCTGTCCAATAATACTTGCACTATAGTAAAAATAGATATCCAATTATACTTGTTCAATTTAAAAAATCAATAGATAATTTAACTATTTTTGCCATTTCATCCTTGATATTAATTACTATTTATTATCCAATGTATTTTTTAAAGCAATAACTTAATTATAATCAACGGGGTGATATGATAAATTACCTCTATTATTTGTTGTTTCTTAATTTCTATATCAAGTCAACAGTAGATAAGTATTTTTGGACAGAGCGAGTATAAAACTGCCATCGTATCCCCATTCTACGATCATAGAACTAATATATGATCTACATACCAAATAATAGATCGCGGAGTAGGCCTTCAAGTCCAGCCTCAAGGGCGGATCCACATTAATTTAAGGGGTGTTCCGACATCTATTAAATTCGACGCAGATTGGGTATAATTATATAAAAAACATGCAAAAATAAGTATAAAATACAAGGGGAAAAAAACTCACTAAACCAATGAGACGGTTGGATGCATTGGCTTTTAGTTGAATCTTAAAGATCTCCGCACAGACGGGGGCCTCAGATTTGAACCTCAACTTGAGTTTTTAAAAAATTTTCAGCTTTTTAAGTTTTTTAAAAGGAAAATTTTCATTTATATACAGAAAAAAATTTAAAAGAAAGTAGCCCGTTTTCTATTTATAAAAAAAAAGGAAAAGGACAGAAACGATACTTCAAATTAAATTATTTTCACGAAAATGGACATGAAATTTAAATTTCACTTTCTGTTCATTTCAATTTGTTGGCTTATTCTATACCGTTTCTACACACCTTCTATACATTTTCTATACATATCTTATACATATAAATATTCTATACGAAAATTATATAGTTTTGATGCATAATTTAAATAATAATTATACTTTTTTTTACACATTTTACACAATAATTATATAATTTTTATACACTTTATATATATTTATACATATACATATTTGATAGAACTATACAATTTCTATACATATATCTTATATAGATACACATTCTATAGAATAATTACATCATTTTTATATAATTATATTTAATTATTATTTTTAAACAATAACAAAAAAAAATATTTTTTCAGTTAAAAAATTTATAGAAAAAATAAAACTGAAATATTTTTAAAAGGGCCGAATGACCCAAGTTAAAAACTATATCAGTATTGTATATGGACTATGTCAGTATTGGATAGGGACTGTATGTAAACTACGTGGGCCAAAATGACCCAAATTAGAAAACAGTTATAAAGTGGAAATAGTATACCTGACTGATCACTTTTTAAAAAGATATCAAACTTGGACTATTTATTTTAAAAAATATTATAGAGTGTTCTTTTCCCTAAAAAAAAAAAATAGCCAAAAAGGGTCATGGGCTCAACAGATCTCAATTCGACCCAAGTCTATTTTTGCTTTCATTTTTTTTTCTTTTTTTTAGCATTAATTTTTTTAAGAAAAATTTTTTTTGGTTGTTTTTTTTTTCTGCATTTTTTTATATAAATTTTTTTTCCCTTTTTTAAAAAAACTTTCTCCGTGCATTTTTTTATGCATCAATATTGTATAAATGGTGCATAAACATGCATACATGATCTACAAATATATATGTAGTGCATATGTAATGTATCAGTATTGTATAAATAGTTAAGTAGTGTATGTTCAACGCATCGATATTGTATAAATAATATATAAACGTGTATCGATGTTGTATAAATGATGTATAAACATGTATGTATGATGTACAATTAGTTATATAGTGTATTTATAAAACATAGCGGTGTACAGACCAAACCGTCAAGTCAAACCAAATCGAAGTACCAGACCAAACCGAGAAAAAAACCGACTTTGGTTTGGTTGGTTTGGCGTTTGAAAAAAAAACGATCATTCTTGGTTTGGTTTGGTGTTAATAAAAAAAAGTCAAACCGAACCCAAATCAAACCAACATAATATAAAAAGTTAAATTATATACATGCATATATATATATATATATATATATGCATGTATATAATTTAACTTTTTATACATAAAATATTAATTATAATCTACTTTTTAAATACTTTTTCAATTAGTTTTATTAATTTTCAATATTTATAAAGTATATGTATCTCTCTCTCTCTCTCTATATATATATATATATTGGTCCTTTAAGTTGTAATATTTATTCATTAATTGCTAATAAAATGATCCAAAATCCAATATAAACTTAAAACCTAAACTTTTCACTCTTCATCTTATTTTTTAGTGTCAAGAGAGTTTTCGCTCCTCAATTTTTCATAATTGTGGGTTTTCATTAGCACATGAATGAAAACATACTTGATCTAAACTTCAATCACAATATAATTGTAAAAATAAAAATTATAAAAAATAATCGAGAAAAATAAAAAAAAAACGAGAAAAATTGAAAGAACCGACTAAAATATAAACCGAAAAAATCGATTTTATGTTGCTTTGATTTGATTTATAGTTTTAATAAACCAACATAATTGGTTTGATTTTTTTTCAATAGAAAACCAAACCAACCCAACCTATGTACACCCTAATAAAACATATCGATATTGTATAAATGTGTATAAACATGTATCGATGATATAGGTAGTTATGTAATGTATCAACATTGTATAAATGGTGTGTAAGTGTATATCAATATTATTGAGTAAATATATAATTACCCCCCTGATGTTGGCCGAGATTTTTAAAAAGACACCTAAACTATACTTTCGACCTATTACCCCACGAATCTTACCTAAACTGTTGTAAATGCACCATTTTGACAAAAAATTTGACCTAATGTGTCTACACGCACTTGAAGCATGTGAATGGGAAAAAAAATTGAACCAGCGAATTAAAATGTGCTACGTGTAATAAAAAATAAGAACCCATTTTTTTAATTTTGTATTTTAGTTTTCTTTTTTCTTTATTTTCCATCTTCTTCCTTCATTTCACCTTCTTCATTTACCATCTTCTTTATTTTTTTTCTTCATTTTCCATCTTCTTCCTTCGTTTCTTCTTCTACTTCCTCCTCCTTCTTCTTCTTCTTCTTCTTCTCCATTAATCTTCATTAATTGTGTCACTTGATTTTTTCCAAAGTTAAAACTTTTAGTTTCCGTCAAATATTCATAAACTATTAATGAAGATTGATGGAGAAAAAGAAGAAGGAAGAAATTACTCTGTACTAATGAGTAATGAGATTTCAATACTATTATCTTTTTCAACTCCTCCAATAAAGATCCATTAATGGAGATTTACGATTCAAGTAAACAGTGTTGAAGATAAAATTAAATTTAATCACAAAAAGGAAACTTGATTTCACAACTTTTAAACAAATTAAGAAGATATTAAAGTCAATACATGATTTTGTATCCCACTAGTTTGATTCATTAAGGAGAATTTTTTTTTCTAAAATTTTCTAGCTTCAATGGAGAATTGAAAAAAAAAAAAAAAGAGAAAAAGAAAGTAATGACTGTTAATGGAGAATTGGGGAAGAAGAAATGAAGATTGATTAATGGAAAATTAAGGAAGAAGATATGAACATTGATTAATGGAGAATTGGAGAAGAAAAAATTAAAATTGATTAATTGATAAATAAAATTAAAAGAAAAATTTTATTAAAAAATATTTAAAAAAATGAAATTAAACGTATTTACACGTGACAACACCTGATTGGCGCGTGCATTGCACTCTCTTTGGTGTGATTGAAATTCAGCGAAAAATGATGTATTTGCAAAGGAATAAAGAAGAATCGTGGGGTAATAGGTCAAATTCAAAGTTTAAGTGTCTTTTTAAAAATCTCGGTCCACATCAGGGGGTAATTATATATTTACTCCAATATTATATAAATAGTCTATAAATATGTATTCATATTATATAAATAACTATGTAATGTGTCGACATTATATAAATAGTGAATAATAGTGTATCAATATTGTATAAAAAATTATGTAATATATCGATATAGATATTTATTTGACTCATGTGTTCCCACCATATAATAAATAAAATTATAAGCAAAAATAATAAAATAATATAAATAGTCGTTTTTTCCACAAAAGAAATGAAACAATTAGAAAAGAAAAATGGTTTTAAAAAAAGCAACAAAAAATTTTAAACAATGAATTTTTTTTTTTTAAAAGTTTTTCTTAATTTAAGAAATATCCAGATGGCCAAATTGCCAAGTGGCCAAATGGCCTAACAGTGGTCATCAACTTCCATAAACAAAATTAATGCTCCACTTGTGTAACTTTTCGATTCTCGCTTCTTTGCACATGCAACTTTTCGATTCTCTGTTCTTTGCACATGCCCAGGTACAACTTTTTTTTAGATGGACTTTTTAGTTTTTATTTATATTATTAATTTACTTTTTATATTTTTCTTACTTTTTAAAAATATTAAAGAAAAAATAAGTGTTGCTTCTATTTAAAAAAAGAATTACACCCTTCTTCCCAAAAAGGGCAAAAGCAAGCTTTAAGCATCAAATTTCTATCTTTTTAGGTCATTCTTTTTAATCTTAATTTTATTCACTAATCTCAAAATGTAGGTATATTAATTTTCTTATAATTAATATTAATTAAGATTTTGTTTTGAATTTTTCTATGATATTGTTCTATTTCTTATATATTACAAGTTAAGGACTTAATTTTTTTTCACTGATCATTTTATATTTTGTTTTGATTATTATAATAGTTTCATATATGAATTTATTGACTATTATATTATTGGAGTTTTGCTATTTTTAATTAATGGATTTAATTGCTAAATTTTAGCTATAAATTTAATTTTGTTTCAAAATAATTTTGAAAAATAATTCAATGGTATTAGTTTTTAAATCAAGTAAAAATATATAAAAAACTTCTTACAATAAGATTTTGTAATTGACACATATTTTTTTTTGTTTCTTTTATTTTTAAATTTGAGAATGATTTTGCTTGCAAAGAGAATTAATTGAATCTTATTTTGCAGGAATTATCATAAATCTATGTGAATTGGGATGGATAAGTCTTTTATTAGCTCAAAAGAGGACAATCAAACTCTAGTATTACTATTTCACTTATTGCTTCATCCACACTTTCAGAAGCTCAAAGAGATGCAACTCCTTCGAATAATAAGTTTGAATATTTGAAAGTCGATCCATCAGAAAGAAGGCCTATAGCAGAATATGATCCTAATATACGAGATGAAGTTAGAAGATACTATATTCAAAAACGGACTTGTCAGCCTAAGGATCAAACTTTTTCAAAAATTAAAGGTGAGAAGAAGAAAATAACAATGTATAAATTTCATCCTGGTTTATTCAAGGGTTAATATTTCAAGTTGTTAGAGTAAAGGGGAACAAAAGATGCTGCTCATTTTTTGCGTTTCTATTTGTTTGAAAATGGGCTTGAAGTTCGTAAAAATATGGGAGATGTTGTTTTTACACAAAATGACTTACAGGATTGAAACAAAACTTCGGAGCTATTAGGAACTCATATTGAAGAAGTTAATAGCATCCACAACAAGTGTTTCAACATGATGATTGATTGACTCTGATGAATCAATCATTATGCTTAAATTAATATGGCAAGATTTCTTTTAAGATTAAGATTGACGTTTTGTGGTCATGATAAGAGTGCATCATCTATAGATAGAAGTATATTTCTTGAACTTCTACAATGAAATGGTAACATGAATCAGGAAATTGGGAGCATTATTTTAGAAAATACCCCAAGAAAGAAAATAATGCGTTATTCAAAAATTCAAAAAGATAATGTTGATGCTTCTGCAAAAGAAACAATCAAAGCTATCATGAAAGATTTAAATGTTGATTATTTTGGGATACTAATTGATGAGTCAAAAGATATATATTACATAAGGAGCAAATGATATTTGTTCTTTGATATGTTGATAAAAAAGGTGAAGTGATAAAGAGATTTTTTGGTGATGTTCATGTTAGTGATACATCTGCACGATCATTGAAGGAGTCGATCAACTCTTTTCTTTCAGATCATTCACTAAGTCTTCCCCAAATATGTGAAAAAGGTTATGATGGTGATAGTAATATGCAAGGAAAACTAGATGGTCTTAAGAATTTAATTTTGCATGATACTTCGTTTGTATTTTACTCATTATTTTTCTCACCAATTGCAGTTGACACTTGTGGCTCTTTGGAAGAAGAATTTAAATGTGGATGCTTTTTTATTTAGTTTCTAATATGTCGAATATTGTTTGAGTATCTTATACGTGCCAAAATTTGCTAAGATAACATCAATCTGCAAAGTTAGAGGAGTTGCTCATTTCTGATGAAGTTCACACACAGGGACTAAATCAAGAATGTGGACTTCAACGTCCATCTGATACTCGTTAGGGTTCTCACTGTAAGACATTAGAGAACTTCATTTATATATTTTCATGAATTCTTAATATTCTTTAATTTGTTTCATTTGAATGCCCAAACTATTCTGTCAGGCTTAATGCTGAAACTCTTAAGAATACGATTAAGGAATTTGATTTTGCTTTTATACTACACTTGATGTTGAAATTTATAATGATGAAAAATTATTTGAAATCCTTGTTACAAAAGATGAATCAAGATATTATCAACGCTCTGGGACCGCTCAATACTGCAAAGAATAGAGGATAGTAGATGAAAATCATTACCGGATGATGTTTTTTATTTTTGTGATAAATATGAGACAACGATTTCAAAAATGGATGCTCACTATATTCCTGATAAGTCAACACATAAAGCTCTTGGTGTTATATATTCTCATCATTTTTGTATTGGAAGATTTTGTGTTATTAATTTGTTGCTTCAGGTTCGACTTTATGAGTACTGACTTACTTCTTAGTATGACTTGTTTACATCCAGCTAAGTTATCTGATAATTTTGATAAGAAAAAAATAATGAGGTTGACTGAATATTATTCGAATAAGTTTGATAGTAGTAAACTTAGAGATCGTAGTTGTTAGCTTGATAATTTCATAGCATATGTTCGAGGTTCTTATAAGAGATTTTTCAATATGAAGAAAATTGTGATCTTGCTAAGGTATTGGTAGAATCAGAATTGCATCAAACTTGGCCTCTTATTTATTTGCTTATCAAGTTGCCTCTGATTCTTCCTGTTGCTACTGATTCTGTGGAACTAGCTTTCTCTTTCATGAACTATATAAAAAATGAACTCTGTAACAACATGGGTGATGAATTTTTAAATGATTGTTTAGTTTGTTATATACCACATAAGATATTTGCAGTTGTAAGTAATGATGCTATTAATCATTGTTTTCAAAAAATGAAAAGTCGTCGAGCACAATTGTAATTTGTGTCCTACGATTAGAAGTCCTTTATTGGATTCAGACGTATGACCAAAAGTCTTTTTTTGTATAAAACTTGAGATTGAAAGCCTCTTTTGGTAATGATAATATTCATGGTACTTTAATTTTAATATTGAATTTAAATAATTATACATTTATACTATGTCATCATTAGTAACTTATGTTAAAAAAAAAATCAAGCACCCACAATTCTTAAATTCTGAGTCCGCCACTATTCAGCCTAAAGTCTATTGTCTTGTTATAGGGTGTGTCTTTTGAACTTCAAAACAAGAATGTGATCCACAATGAATTTAGTGCTTTGTAAAATAGGGCTCTTAAGATAAGTGTGTGACCCGAGACTACTTCTTGAACGTTACACGGTGCTTAGGACCACAAGTAATCTCAAGCTAGCCCTTGTACTGACATTACCCGTGAGCAACTGAAGAAAATACATAAAACTTGAAGTAATAAGCGGAAGAAGAAAATCCTTAGATGAACATCTTCAAAATAATACTATTAAAACAATTACAACTCTGGTTATACAAAACAAAATTGAAATCAAATAAATCAACTCTACTAACTGTCTATGAAACCTCTACTAGTATTTACTATAGGTAGCCGGGACATGACCCCCAGCTATCCCAAATTAATATGGCTGAATAAAGAAAATAAGATGCTACTATGATTGACTGGAGCCCTCGAATCAAAAGGACTCATCATCTGCTGACTGAAAGCTGCAAACTGTCTGATTATGATGTTCACGCTACAACTTGTACCTACATTATGAGACAATGTAGCACATAAACATATATATGGATCAGTACTTCTGAAATGTACTGAGTATGTGGGGGTGAATGCATAAGTAAAAATAATAATTTATCATACATATAAACCTTTAAATAATGCATGCTAAGTGTAAATGACTCACCTTGGGCTTAAATAAAACAAAAGCTGTAAAATCATAAACATGAGTAATAACTCATAAAGACAATCTTTGTGAGCCATAACACTTAGTTTCTAAAAGCTTTACTTTTACTCTTTCTATTGGGAGGTTCTTCTAACTGACATACACCATGTGAGATAACATGGTGTCCAATGTCTTATCCCCCGTAGGGAAAAGCTCACATTGGGGAGAGCCGTCCTACCCTTGCCATCAGAATAAGACCTAATCTAAAGTGATCACTATCTGTAACTTTATCCATATTAGGAATAAGCTGAACCTATGTTGGCTCGTAGTTCTAGGGCATGTGGCCTTAGACGCATGTCCAATTCGGTGCTAAATACTACTCTCATATTACTTATATGCTCTCTCTTTAGGAAATCCACCTTAAAATAGCACACGGGTTTATAATGAAAATCAGTTATGCTTCTCTTTGCTTTAAACTATAATCAAAATAACAAATATGGATTCCATATCTTAGCTTAGGATCAAAAGATCAATCTTTCTTTAAATCTTAGTATAAAACCATCAAAGAAACTTAAGATCATAGTCTTCTTGAAATCTCAAACTCATTCTTGGTATAAACTTATCAAATAAAACTTAAGAGCATGATCTTCTTGAAATCTCAAGAATTAAACTTAGGGCTTAAATCCCATGCTTTAAACTTATGGCAATTCACAACAAAACTTCATGCTCAATATAAATCTTGAAATAATCTATAATATCAAGTCAAGATAGTGCAATCTCATCCATAATATAAATTTCATAAATTAAAACATAAATATAAGCACTTCTTGATATACTTAAAACTTTAAATCTCATGAAAATCACATGCTTCAAGAACGTAGAAACTTGGGTATGAACTTTACTTCAAAACAAGTAAATAGAATCTTTAAATCAAGTAATTTGGGCACTAGGATAAAAGGATACCCTTGTTCATAACTCCACATACCTTAATTGGTTTGATTTGAAAGTGAAAGCTTGACTTGGAAGCCTTGGGAATGTTCTTGAATACTTTCCTTGAACTTCTTGGATTAGAGAACTTAGATTCCTGCTTATCTTGAAGAAGGAGTAATGGAATTCTTGGTGTTCTTGAGGGAAGGTTAGGGTTTTCTTAGAGAGAAAAATGAATAATGGGGTAACTAATGCTCCTTGGGGACTTTAATTTTATGTTTTGGACGATTTTGGGTAAGGAAAAATGACTCAATTGCCCTTAAATATGTGGAAACAAAAGCTAGAAAATAAGGGAGCGTGCGCCACGGGCTTTCGAGAACCAGAATGGAGCGTGTGCCACGGGATCTGAAGCACCGAAATGGAGAGTGTGCCGCATGCTATATCGCGGGCTGCTACTATTTTGGACTTCCAAACATGCGCTTACACTCGTCCGAAAATTCCAAAACTTATCTGAGCCATACCTTTGACACCTTCAATCACAAATTAACTTTAAAATCGAAGTTCTAAGGCTGGGAAGGTCAAAAATAAAATCATTGAAGTTTAAGAGCTTTAGAAATGACTATTGTCCCAACACTTAGTGAAATATTCTAAGTCTTGGACCTCTCTAACATACAATAGTGAACTGAATTGGGCTAGGATCTTTTAGGGTCTTACAATATCTCCCCCATAGGATTATTCATCCATAAATGAGACTGATTAGACAGAGAGTACTAAGGCAACTAAGATCATATTCTGAACATGCATGACTTGGAATGTGACTTGGAACATGACTGCATAACTGATTCTGAGCATGATACATAAATTGAAATGATTTCATGAATACATGCAATGTCATAAGAATAGTTATAACGCTGAGATAGAAGCAAGAGAGTCAACATATAAGTAACCATTACCCCAGGATGGATCTGGTTTCGTAAAGAAAAGATGAGAGGTTTAGTACATGAAAACTCGGGGTATCACAACATCTCCCCCTTGGATAGTTCATACCCGAATGATACTGATTTGGCTGAAATACTAAGGAAAGATTGAGATGTTGCACGTGACACTCATGAGCTGAATCATGACGTAATATATGAATTTGAAACTGATGCATGAAGCATGAACTGAGCTGAATTTGTAATTTGCATTAGTGCAAATATTTTACCTCATGGAGTGGCCTTACTCATGAAACTTTGGGTAGTAAGACTAAATGGAAAGTTGGAAATCTATAGGAGGTTATTTGCTTGATTGCTAAACTGGATCACAAGCTCTATGAACTAAACCATAGGGACTGCCATACTCAAATGGAGTATTCCTTTAACACTCTTCTAAGAAATTCTAATAATAATATGGAGTAAAGAATTTTGGAAATGATCTGAACAAGAAATCTGACTAAGGAATCACAACATTGATACAACTCTATAGCATGGAACATAGACATATAAATCATAAGCTAGGATAGAATGACTAGGTCATAGGCAATGCAATTTCTTACTTTCAAGCTTAGCAACACTTCTCAAATACTCCCTCAACTATACTATTCCCCCTTATATGACATATTCATTTGATTCAACTTATAATTCTCTTATATTCATTAATAAATCCAACTACTAAAGTCTAAACTGAAATAAATTCTCTCACCATGATCAAGCCTAACTAGAAATCACAAGGTACAACACGCTACACCATAATACTAGTCTAAACCATATGATTCAATCTTCTATGTCTCTTCCAGAGCTCACACCCTAAGCATAACATGCCTTACCACTTCTATGATTAACTCTGAACTCTTTCTATAGATTTACTAGCGTATATTTCATTCATCTACTTACATCCCAACATAACATTCAAGCCTATCATTATAACCATATATGAACTTCAAGGCAAACACTCATAAAGGCATACTTCTCATATCCTCTAAACCTCGATCAATAATAACTTTCTTGCTCTATTCTTAAGAAGACATACCCAAAATTCTCAGCTAACTATAAGATATACCAAAGATTTACCTCAATATTCCTTCATCCTTTAGCCTTAGATAGAAAAAGCATAAATAATCTTTCTTAATGAGGGTTATCAACTCTCTCTCATCTAAACCATTGCTTATCTATTATCATCACCACTATCTTAACATAAGAAGAGGTCACTGAAGGGCTAACGCATAAGGACCTAAAGTATGAAAGAATACAATACATAACTTCGACACTTAATTGAGGCCTCAGGAATAGAATATCAAAGGCATAGATTCATTAAAGAGATCTAAACTGAGGGCGTACATGATATAATGCGAATTTTACTAGTATCATGAGTTCTGAGAACTGATCGTACTCTAAAAAATAAGTTCATACTTATCATAAGCTATTCAACATAAGACTGGAGTTTCATAGATTTATGAGGGATACCTAATCACAGAGTGAAGCTGTTACTTACTTACTAGAAGTTGAGAATGGACTTGAATATGCATGAAATGTATAAGCATTAGCCTTTGGCATGCGACATGAATTTGGAGTGATAATTACTGAAATCCAAGGAAGACTCTAGAGTAAGAAGGGATCACTATCTTATCACAACTCTTATTGACATTTATCACAATCTAATTCTCAAAACTTGATTTGGTTCTTCACTCTAACATCTCCCTCTTAGATCAAAGCTAATATTCTAAGCTTATGGGTCTACTCCATATCTTCAAAATGAACCATAATTTCCTTGCTCTAACGGTCTACACGTGAATGCTCACTCATCTATATAAACTATATCTACACAATACTAATTTCATTCTTGGACACTTTTCTAATACATACCACCCTTAATTTTCTTTAGCTTTAATAATTATTATCATAGACTTACACACTATTAACTCGATAAACATACCAGCCTCACTAAACACTTAATCTGCCTCACTAACTCTAATCATACCAAAAGGCTTAGCATCATCTATTCATAGCTCCTTAACATAGCCATCAAGACTACCATATACTATATGACTAGTGTAACGCTCTAGGAGTACACCCTGGACGCCACACAGTGCTTACAGTCCCAAGAGACCATAAGCTAATCCATGAGTTGGTACCTGCTGTGAGCACTGAACAAACTGAAAATAAAGGATACATATGTGCAAAATTTAATTGAACATGCCATAAGGTTTCAAATACGAAAAACAATACTGCATCGTAATACGGAAAACAACTATCTAAAAACAATACTGTAAAGATTGTCAATAATAATAGATAACTGAATAACTGACTAAAAGTGTCCAAACGCCTCTAACTTACTGACTGTGGAGTTGATGGGACAAGTCCCCAACTAACTCCAACTGAATACTAAATTAAAGTAAACATAAACGATCCTCGAAACATAAGGAATCACCACTGCTACTGATGCTGATGCGCTGGGAGGTCTACATATGGTCGAGAACCTGAGTGTACAAACCTATGATATGATACATCATATCACACGAAACGAGTATGCGGTCAGTACTTTGAATGTACTGGTATACTAAATAGGGTTAGGCTGTTATACATGGTTTATGTGCATGAGTAATAACTGACCGAATGAATATCATAAAGTACTGAGTAAGAATGCATGAATACTGTAAAGACTGAGAATGCATGACCAGTCATAATACATGATGCTGATAAAGTCTATAAATCGAGACACTGAAATACTGATAACTGGATAACTAATATTTGTATACTATGGTTAAGCGAACCTGAAACTGAGTACTGGACTGAGACTGTGGAAGCTATCATCTAACTGACATTCCCTAAAATGAGATAATTGGGGTCCAACCTGTAACCCCAGTTGGAAAGGTATCAATACCGTGCCCTTAACTGGCAGGGCATTAATGAGATATGTGTCAACCCTCAACTAGAAGGTTCACATCTTTACCTATGCTGGCTACGTAGTTCTGGAATACAGGGATTACTACTAAAGGTCACACCCTCAATTGGTAGGTGAGCCCCCATCCCTGGGTTCACTTGGTGTTAAATCCTACTCCTAACTGAACTGACTCTAATTATTGAACTGAGTTGAGCTTACTGACACTATATACTGACTGAACTGACAATGCTATATCTGAAAACGTACTGACAATTCTAAGACTAAGTAAACAACTAAGTTTTTGGGTATTAAAACCCCCAGGATTTGATAGCAATGTCAATCAGAACATATGAGAACATTTAAAACCATAATATGACTTAGAATATCATAAATAGTCATTGTTTAATATTCATCTATGAGGCATCTCATCAAACACATGGGGGATCATAAAGTTAAAGCATGAAGATAGTTTTAAACATGCGATTGTAACATATTTTCAATACCAAAATCATGGGTTAAGGATTTAACATAAAAATATTATCCTTCAAATGGATCAAAGGCTAATTCCAACAAGAAGACATGTAAACATGATATAAAATTGAAATTCATGAAAATTCATGGATAGAATTTATAAATACATGTAAATATCATAAATTAAACTTGAAATTGGGTTCTTGGACTCCATGGACTAAAAGGATCCATGAATGAACATCTAACATACCTTAATTGAAGAGTTTGCAGAAGTTCTTGGTGATTTTCTTGAAGCTTGAGCTTGAATCTTGAAGAGGCTAGGGTTTGTTCTTGAGAGAGAATTACTTTCTTGGAGAGAAATTATAAGTAAAAGATGATCAAATATGCTTTTGGGGGCTTTAATCCTATATTTTCACAGATTGGGGCCATGGGAAAGGTCCAAACTGTCCTTGGGAAATTAAAATTCGTAACTAGAACCCGAATTAGACCTTCATCGCGACATTCCAAAACTGTCATCTCAATTTCCACCGCAACGCGGTGCAATCACGATTACTTGCTGGAATTTGACAATTGCCGATTTGATCTTCACCGCGATGCGGTGACCCCTCCATCGCTATCCTTACCGCGACACGGTCCAATCGCGGTGAGATACTACTTTGGAAATCCAAATATGGTCCAAACCTCATCTGAAAAATCCAAAACTTACCCGAGACATGATACTTACACCCTTGAACATGAATCAACTCAAAAAATTTTGTTTCGAGGTCGGAAAGGTCACTTTAAAAATTCATCGAAGTTGAGAGGCCAAAAGTAAGACTAAGTCCCCAACACTTGGTCAAATTTTCAGGGTCTAAGCCTCTTATGCATGTGCTATGGGCTGAATTGAACTTAGAAAAGTATGGGGTATTACAATATCTCCCAATTAGGAACATTCGTCCTTGAACGAGACTGATTAAGTTGAGAATACTGAGGGACTAAGGTTACATACTGAACATGCATAACTGAAACATGATTACATAATTGTGTCTGAAATATGACACATGACTAAACTGATTCCTGAATGCATGAAATAACATGAGACCGATTATATAGTTTGAAACAAGAAGGGAGTAAAGATAATCAAAGAAAAACTATTACCTTGAGTTGAGTCTGAAACGTGAAGAAAAGATAAGGGCACTTGGTTCGCATATCTGCTTATGCTTCCCAAGTGTCTCCCTCAACGGACTGGTTCCGCCAAAGAACTTTGAATAGGGGAACTTCTTTGTTCCTTAGTCTACGAGTTTGATGATTGAGGATTTCTACTGGAAACTCCTCATAAGAGAGAGACTGCCCTAAATATCTATACTTTCTAAGGGCACTACAATAGATGGGTCCCCAATATACTTCTTCAGTAAAGAAACATGGAACACTGGGTGTACAGAATCGAAACCTGTAGGCAAATCAAGCTCATAAGCTACTTTTACAAAGTGGCTCAAGATCCTGTAAGGGCTAACATACCAGGGACTGAGCTTCCCCTTTTTTCCAAAACTCTTCTTCCCTTCATGGAAGAGATTTTTAAATATACAAAATCACCAATCTCAAATTCGAGATCTTTTCTTCCCACATCTGCATAAGATTTCTATCGACTTTGGGTTGTCTTAAGCCTCTCTCTGATCAACTGAACGTTATCCAATGTATCATAAACTAACTCAGGCCCTATCAAAGAAGTCTCACCTACCTCAAATCAACCAATTGTAGATCTATATCTCCTCCCATTTAGAGCCTCAAACGGAGCCATCTGGATACTGGAGTGATATTTGTTGATGTAGGCGAACTCAATCAAAGGCAAGTGATCATCCCTACTACCCTTAAAATTGATAACACATGATCGTAACATGTATTATAGGGTCTGAATTGTCCTCTCTTCCTGACCATCTGTCTGTGGGTAAAAGTCTGTACTAACGTGAACTTGGGTACCAAGACCCTTTTGGAAGGCTTTCCAAAAGTGAGAGGTAAACTGAGTACCTCTATCAGAAATGATGGACAACGGTACTCCGTGCAACCTAACTTACTGTATGATATAGATCTTGGCATAATCCTTGGCTGAATAAGAAGTATTGACTGGCAAGAAATGGTCTGATTTAGTCATCCTATCCATAATAACCCAAATAGAATCATGCTGACGACGAGTACGAGGCAAACCCATCACAAAGTCCATGTTCAACTTTTCCCACTTCCAAGTGGAAATACTGAATTCCTGCATAGTGCCACTAGGCTTTTGATGCTCAACCTTAACTTGCTGAAAAATAGAGCACTTAGCTACAAACTTTGCAACATCTCCCTTCATGCCACTCCACCAATAGATTTCTCATAAATTGCGGTACATCTTAGTGGCCCCTGGATGAATAAAGTAACGTGCACCATGCAGTTCTATGAGAATTCATTGTCTCAAATTGTCTACACACGACATACACAGTCTACCCTAGTAACACAACACACCATCTCCCCTTTAGGAGAAAACCATTACTTTCTGATCTCTGACTGACCCTTTCAACTTGACCAAGCTAGGATTTTTATCTTGATTTTCTTTCACTTTGGCAACCAACAAAGATTCCCAACTACTCTGAACCCATACACTACCCTTAGCTGAATCAACTAACCAAACACCTAACCTAGCAAGCTGATGAACCTCCTGAACTAACTTCTTCTTATCATTCTCAGCATGGGCAACATTACCGATAGACAATCTACTAAGGGCATCTACCACTACATTGACCTTGTCCGAATGATACAAAATACTCATATCATAGTCTTTCAACAATTTTAACCACTTTCTCTGATAAAGATTTAAATCTCTATGAAAACACATACTAAAAACTTTTGTGATCAGTGAATACATCAACATTCACCCTATACAGATAATGCCTCTAAAATTTCAAGGTAAAAACAACAAATTCTAACTCAAACATGGGTAGGATAATTCTTTTCATGGGGATTAAGCTATCTCGAGGCATAGCCTATGACCTTAACTCTCTGTATCAACACACAACCCAAACCAACTCTGGAAGTATCACAGTAAACAACAAATCCATCTGAACCATTGAGAAATATCAAAATTAGGGTTGAGGTGAGTCAAGTCTTCAACTCCTGAAAACTTTTCTCATAGAAATCTGACCACTGAAATTTGACTTTATTCTGAGTCAATTTGGACATGGGGGATGCAATAGAGAAAACCCTTCTACAAGCCATCTGTAATAGCCAGTCAAACCTAAGAAACTCCTGATGTTTGATGGAGAAATAGGTCTGGGCCAGTTTCTCACTACTTCGATATTTAAAGGGTCAAATCTAATGCCATCACCGGAAATAATTTGGCGAAGAAAGGCTACTGATCTTAGCCAAAATTCACACTTACTGAATTTTATGAACAACTGGCGGGCTCTAAGAGTCTATAATACTATTCTGAGGTGGTCTGGATGATCATTTTCATTACGAGAATAGACAAAGATATCATCTATGAACACTATGACAAACATATCCAACTACTTCTTGAACATTCGGTTTATTAAGTCCATGAAAACTGCTGGGGCATTTGTTAAACCAAAGGACATGACTAGAAACTCAAAGTGACCATACCAGGTTTTGAAAGCAGTTTTCAGAATATATCTGAGCTGATGATAATCGGATCTGAGGTCTATCTTAGAGAAATAACTGGCACCCTGAAGTTGGTCGAACAAGTTATCAATTTTGGGAAGTGTATATTTATTCTTGATTATGACTTTGTTCAACTGATGGTAATCGATGCATATTTTAAGAGAACCATCTTTCTTTCATACGAAAAGGACTGAAGCACCTTATGGGGAAACACTAGGCCTAATGAATCTCTTATCTAAGAGGTCTTTCAACTATTCTTTCAATTTTTTAAGTTCGGATGGTGCCATTAGGTATGGCAAAATAGAGATAGGCTAAGTATCTGGAAGAAGGTCTATTTTGAAGTCAATTTCCCTTTCGGGAGAAACACTGAGAAGATCTTCATGGAATATATCAGGGAACTCCCTCACTACTGAAACTAACTTAAGACTAAGATTATCTTAGCTAGAGTCTTTAACTCAAACAAGATGGTAGACACACCCCTTGGATATCATTTTTCTCTCTCTAAGGTATTAAACAAGCTGACCCCTAAGTGCTGAGGTACTACCGCTCCATTCAAGAATTGGTTTATTTGGAAATTGAAAACAAACAACTCTATTTCTACAATCAACTAAAACATAACATGAGTGGAGTCAATCCATGCCAAAAATTACATCAAAATTAATCATCTCTAACTCTACAAGATCTACTGTAGTGACTTTCTTGGATATTGTGATCGGACAGTTCCTGTATGCCTGCCTGGCTATAATAGAGACATCTACTGGGGTAGACACTGAGAAAGGCTTTGCTAAAGTATCAGGACTGACACCAAAATTCACAGCTATATAGGGAGTTACAAACAAAAGAGAAGCTCCGGGATCTAACAAAGTATAAATATGTAAATGAAAGACCTGTAAAGTAATAGAAACCATATTAGGAGAATTTTTGTGATCCTGTTGGGACTAAAGTGCATACAATCTATTTGGACGTTGACCACTGGTGGCACTTGAAGTGGCACCCTATTGAATCAGGCGACTAAATGGAACTAGGGGATGACTGGACTGACCCTGCTGACCACTCTGTGGGCAATCCTTGACCCTGTGGCCTGGCTTGCCACACCCAAAGCATATATCACTGCCATCTTTACACATACCCTGATGGTTTCTACCGTATTTCTAGCAAAAAGGATTTGTTTGACCATTATTCACACTACCTTGGGGCTTAGGGACTGGCGCTCTATCCCGATTATCATTTCTAAACTCAACGCTGGCACCCTATCTGAAGATAGAGCTGGGGCTAAACATTTTTGATGAAATTGAGGATGGTTATTACCCCGGACCTCGACTGACCAAAACTAAAGCTACCTGTTCTATCTCTCTTAATTTCCCTATCTCTTTTCTTATATTTCTGCTTCTCAATCTGCTGAGCATGGACCATCAACCTAGACAAGTCCATATCCTTAATCAACATCGCGGTCCTACACTCCTTGACCATGCTATCAGCTACACCAGAGACAAACTTACTCATCCTAAACCTGTCATCAGACACTATATTAGGAGCATACCTGGCTAGCCGAGTAAACTTAAGAGAATACTCTTTCACACTCATGTTTCCCTACCTCAAATTTATAAACTCCTGCACCTTAGATTCCCTTAATTCCAAGGGAAAGAACCTAGATAGAAAAGTTGTAGTAAATTTTTCCCAATCAACAAGCTTTGCATCAGCCCCTCTATCTCCCTTTCACTACTTATACCAGGTGTGAGCAATATCCTGCAACTTGTAATTACCCAACTCTGCACTCTTACTAGAAGTCACACCCATAAAGTTAGTTACCTTCTGAACCATGTTAAGGAACTCCTATGGATCGTCATCAAACTTAGATCCCAAAAATAGAGGAGGTCATTTGGGTGAAGTCCTGAATCCTAGCTGCGGCAGTATTAGCCACTGGAGTAGCTGGGACAATAGCTGGCTGATTATTCTGGGCTGCTACTGAGTGAGCTAAGGTAGTAAATGCAGCTCTAAATTCGACATAAGACACATGCTAGTTCAGGGGATCTTCTTGAACAGACAAAGGTACGGGCTGATTCCCATTCTTCTTTCATTAGTCTTTCTAGGAGACATGTTCTATAAACAGAATGAAGATTGAATTAGACTGAGAGTTTAAATCAAGCTCATACTCATTCATATGACATAAATACTGAAAGAAGGGAAACTTTTCCTAAAATGTATTGTAGCCTCTTGTCCATAAGTGTGGCGCGCTTTACACCCATGCATAAAACTCTACTTAATGCGGCTTTCAGACTCCCTAGGACACTTTAAAACCTTAGGCTTTAATACCAAGTTTGTAACACCCCAGGAGTACATCCTGGACACTACACGGTGCTTACAGTCCTGAGAGAACAGTCTTGAGAGACCACAAGCTAACCTATGAGCTAGTACCTGCTGTGAGTACTGAATAAACTAATAATAAAGGATACATATGTGCGGAATTTAACTGAACATGCCATAAGATTTCAAATACGAAAAACAATATCGAATCATAAAACGAAAAACAACTATACGAAAATAATACTGTAATGACTGTAAATAATAACTAATAACTGAATAACTGACTAAAAGTGTCTGAAAGACTCTAAATGACTGACTGTTGAGTTAATGGGATAAGTCCCCAACTAACTCCGATTAACTACTGAATTAAAGCAAACATAAATAGTCCTTGAAACATGAGGACTCACCACTGCTACTGTTGTTGATGCTATAGGATGTCTAGGTGCGGTCGGGAACCTAAGCATCCGAACCGATGATATGATACATCATAGCACAAGAAATTAGTATACGGTCAGTACTTTGAATATACTGGTATGCTAAAGGGGTTGGGCTATTATACATAGGTTCATATGCCTGAGTAATAACTGACTGAATAAATAGCATGAAGTACTGAGTAAGAATACATGAATACTATAAAGACTGAGAATACATGACCAGTCATATTACATGATGCTGATAAAGTTTGTAAATTGAGATACTAAAATACTGATAACTGGATAACTGATATTTGTATACTATGGTCAAGTAAACCTGAAACTGAGTACTGGACTAAATAATGGAATGAGACTGTGGGAGCTATCATCTAACCGACATGCCCCAAAATGAGCTAATTGGGGTCCAACCTGTAAACCCAGTTGTAAGGGTGTCAGTTCCATACCACAGGTACTAACACTGGTTGTGTGGATCCACTAAAGTATTGTCCCGAAGGACTAAGGGTCACCCTCAACTGGCAGGGCCCTAATGAGATATGTGTCAACCCTCAACTGGCAAGTTAACATCTCTACCTATGGTGGCTATGTAATTATGGAATGTAGGTATTTCTACTAAAGGTCACACCCTCAACTAGGTGGAGAGCCCCCATCCCTGGGTTCGCTCAGTGATAAATCCTACTCCCAACTAAACTGACTCAAATTACTGTACTGAACTGAGCTTACTGACATGATATACTGACTGAACTAACAATGCTTTATCAGAAAATGTACTGACAATGCTAAGACTAAGTAAACAGATAAGTTTTCAGGTATCAAAATCCCAGGACTTGATAGAAATGTCAATCAGAACACATGAGAACATTTGAAACCATAATATGACTTAGAGAACATCATAAATAGTCATTGTTCAAGATTCATCTATGAGGCATCTCATCAAACACATGGGGGATCATAAAGTTAAAGAATTAAGATAGTTTTAAACATGTGATTATGACATAATTTCAATACCAAAATCATGGGTTAAGGATTTAACATGAAAATATCATCCTTCAAATGGATTAAAGGCTAATTCCAACAAGAACACAGGTAAACATGATATAAAATTAAAATTCATGGAAGTTTATGGATAAAATTCATAAATACATGTAAATATCATAAATTAAACTTGAAATTGGGTCCTTGGATTCCATGGACGAAAAGAATCTATGAATGAACATCTAATATACCTTAATTGAAGAATTTGCGAAAGTTCTTGGTGATTTTCTTGAAGCTTGAGCTTGAATCTTACAGGGGATAGGGTTTGTTCTTGAGAGAAAATTACTTTCTTAGAGAGAAATTATGAGTAAAGGATGACCAAAAATGCTTTTGGGGGCTTTAATCCCATGTTTTTCATGGATTAGGGCCATGGGAAAGGATCAAACTATCCCTAGGAAATTAAAATTCGTAACTGGAACCTGTATTAGACCTTCACCACGATGCACCAAGGCTGTCACTGCGATTTTCACTGAGACGCGATGCAATCACAGTGACTTGATGGAATTTGACAATTACCAAATTGATCTTCACCATGATGCGATGACTCCTCCATCTCTATACTCACCGTAACGCGGTCCGATTGCGGTGAACTAATGCTTTCGAAATCCAAACGTGGTCCAAACCTCATCCGAAAAATCTAAAAATTACCCAAGGCATGCTACTTACACCCCTGATCATGAATCAACTCAAAAACTTATGTCTCGAGGTTGGGAAGGTCACTTTAAAAATTCATCGAAGTTGAGAGGCCAAAAATAAGACTAAGTCCCTAAAACTTAACAAAATTTTAAGGTTCTAAGCATCTTATACTGGTGCTATGGGATGAATTAAACTTAGAAAAGTATGGGGTATTATAACTAGCCTTATTTACTCATAGAAACTCATGGAATTATCTAAGCACACATGACACTTAAACATCTTAGAAACTAATTCAATCCCCATATCACCTTGGTTGCACCTCTACATCATACCTACAATATCATATTTAATTATGAATAAATGAACTTAAACACTCATATAAACTGTTCAAGCCTACTATATCACTTCCATATAACTAGCATCACCAACCAAGCAATTATTATTTCCCCATTGATGATCCTCTACTATTCAAACTTAGTGTTTACTGCCAATAACAACAACACGATCATCAACACCCAACAATATAAAAATCATACTTTATAATGAAAAAGAGGAAAACAATCAAGCATCAACATGGGTATGATAATATCACCATAATCAACCAAGTTTTTGTATTTTAAAGAATGATTCTTGAACTCTATGAACGAATTGAATCCATAGATGAACACTATGCATACCTTAGAAGGAAGATTCTTGATGATTGACGGAGGAATTTCCTTGAAATCGGATCTTCAAGCTTAATTATGCAACCCTAGTTGTTTTTATCCTTTAGTGCTCTTGGATGATGATCTTTGAGATAAAATAGGGTTGCAGTATATTTAGAAGATATATATTTCGTAGGGTTAAGTTTAGGGACGTGTAAGTAGTATTTAAAGACTTAATTAGCTTTAAAATAACTCAAAACAGAGTGCTTTTGACACCTGGAATTGACTTAGGCGGTGCCCAAGTGATCGCCTATGCTTGGGTTGGGCGGCGCCTAACCAATTGCCTATGCTTAGGTTGGGCGGCGCCTAACCAATTGCCTATGCTTACTGTCTCTCACGAAAATGGGCATAACTTTTCGCTCGAGTATTGGATTAAGGCGAAATCGGTATCGTTGGAAAGCTAATTCGATTCTATACAATTTGGTAGGTCTAAATCAGCCAAAATACCACATTAACATTGAGTTATATTCGTTCGAAGATGACCCTTTAAAAATCGAACACTAAAACTTGATGGATTCAAAAACTCTTAGCTTGTATTACCTTAAGTGACTCATATGAACATGCTTAATGCATCATAAGCTATCCTATCACTAGGATATTCATGGTAAGTCATGTACTCAAGTATGAATCACAGGATAGGAGATTCCATACGTAGGAATACTTATTCACTTCCTAGCTTAGAAATATGCGGGGTATTACAATATCTCCCCCATGGGAACATTCGTCCTCGAATGAGAATTTACTGAGAAGGGATACAAGACAATAGAACCTAAAATGAACATAAAGAACTGCAACTTGATCTCATGACTGACATGTTAAACATACTGAACTCGTGCATATCTGATGCACGGACAACTGATACATAAATGCATGACTGAGTATGAAACGGTTAATAGGTACCAAGTTTATACTGGAAACATGAACATGAAACTTAATAAGCTTATGGAGAACTGTTACCTTGAGCTTGATATGAATTGGTGGGGAAGAGGTGGGGATACTTGGTACGCATATCTGCTTCTGCTTCCCAAGTAGCTCCCTCATGAGACTGATTTTGCCAAAGAACCTTGACTAGAGGTACTTCTTTGTTCCTCAATCTACGAGTTTGATAATCTAAGATTTCAACTGGAATTTGTTTATAAGTGGGGCTATTTTGAATGTCGATGCTTTGAATAAGGACAAAAACTGCTGGGTCACCTATGCACTTCTTTAGTAAAGAGACATGGAAGACTGGATGGACTGAGGCTAGATCTGAAGAAAACTCATGCTCATAAGCTACCTTGCCAAAACGACAAGGAATTCTGAAGGGACCAACATACCGGGGAATGAGTTTCCCTTTTTTCCCGAACCTCTTCACTCCTTTCATGGGAGAGATCTTAAGATAGACATAGTCATTGACCTCAAACTCGAGATCCTTTCTACGAACATTTGCATAGGACTTCTGTTGGCTCTGAGCAGCCCGGAGTCTCTCTCTGATCAACTGAACTTTCTCTAAGGCATCGAATACTTAGTCAGGACCTATGATTGAGGCCTCACTAACTTTGAACCAACCAATTAGAGATCTACATCTCCTACCATAGAGAGCTTCGAATGGAGCTATCTGAATACTAGAATGATACCTATTGTTGTATGCAAACTCAATCAAAGGCAAGTGGTCATCCTAACTTCCCTTGAAGTCAATTGCACACACCCTTAGCATATCTTCAAGAGTCTGAATGGTCCTCTCTGCTTGACCATCTGTCTGAGGATGAATTGCTGTACTAATATGGACTTGGGTACTGAGACCGTTTTAGAATGCTTTCCGAAAGTGAAAAGTGAACTGGGTACCTCTGTCTGAGATGATAGATAGTGGAACACTATGTAATTTGATTAACTCCCTGATATAGAGTTTGGTATAATCCTCGGCGGAACAAGAAGTATGAACAGAAGGGAAATGAGCTGACTTGGTCATTCTATCTATAATGACCAAGACTGAATCATGCTGATGATGAGTTCTAGGCAAACCAATCAATAAGTCCATGTTAACTTCTTCCCACTTCCAAGTAGGAATGGTGAACTCTTGCATAGAACCACTAGGTTTCTGATGCTCTATCTTAACCTGCTGACATGTAGAGCACTTAGCTAAAAACTCTACAACATCTCTCTTCATCCCACTCCACCAATAGATCTCCCGCATGTCGCGGTACATCTTAGTAGCCCCTGGATGAATAGAGTATCGCGCACCTTGCGCTTCTGCAAGAATTCACTGCCTCAATTCATCTATACCTGGAACACATAGACGACCCTGACAACGAAGAACACCATCTCCCTCTTGGGAGAAAACCTCGACTTTCTGATTCTGAACTAACTCTTTGAGATTACAAGGCTTGGATCCCTGTCTTGTTTCTCTTTCACCTCAGAAACTAGAGATGACTCTAAACTACTATGAACACATACTCTACCCTCTAAAGAATTGACTAAGCGAACGCCTAGTCTGGCAAGCTGATGGACCTCCCGAGATATATTTTTCTTACTATCCTTAACTTGAGAAATACTACCCATGGAGAGTCGACTGAGAGCATCGACCACAACATTGGCCTTGCTCAGATGATAAAGAACACTTATGTTATAATCCTTCAAGAGCTCTAACCACCTTCGCTGGCGAAGATTGAGATCTTTCTAGGAAAAGATATGCTGGAGGCTTTTATGGTCTATGAAGACATATACATGAACTCCATAGAGATAATGCCTCCAAATCTTTAAGGCAAAAACTACCGCTGCTAACTCAAGATCATGAGTAGGATAATTCTTCTCATGTGGCTTTAACTGTCTGGAGGCGTAGGCTATGACCTTACCATACTGCATGAGGACACAACCTAAACCCACTCTGGATACATCACAATAGACTACAAAACCATCTGAACCATATGGAATAGCTAGAACTGGAGCGGAGGTGAGTCGAGTCTTCAACTCTTGAAAGCTATTCTCGCATGAATATGACCACTGAAACTTAATCTTCTTCTGAGTCAATCTGGATATGGGAGATGCAATAGAATAAAATTCCTCGACAAACCGTCTGTAATAGCCAGCCAAACCCAAGAAACTCCTAATATCTAATGGAGATACAGGTCTGGGCCAGTTTCTTACTTCCTTGATTTTTTAAGGATCTACTATAATGCCATCACCGAAAATAATATGGCAAAGGAATTCTACCGATCTTAGCCAAAATTCACACTTGCTGAACTTAGCGAATAACTGGTGATCCCTGAGAGTCTGAAGAACAATCCTGAGATGGTCTGCATGATCACGTTCTATGAAGACTATGACAAATATGTCCAAGTACTTCTTGAACACACGGTTCATCAAATCCATAAAAGCTGCAAGGTCATTGGTAAGACCAAATGACATGACTAAAAATTTGAAGTGACTATACTCAGTATGGAAAGCTATCTTCAGAATGTCACATTCTCTAACTCTGAGCTGATGATAGCCTTATCTGAGGTCTATCTTGGAGAAGTAAATGGCACCCTAAAGTTGGTCGAATAGATCATCGATCCTAGAAAGAGGATATCTATTCTTGACCGTGACCTTGTTGAGTTAACGGTAATCAATACATATCCTGAGAGAACCATCTTTTTGGCGCACGAATAATACTAGTGCACCCCATGGGGAAACACTGGGTCTGATGAATCCCTTATCTAAGAGATCCTTCAACTGATCTTTTAGTTCCTTGAGTTTTGCTGGTGCCATTATGTATGGCAGAATAGAAATAGGATGAGTATCCGGAAGAAGGTCTATGCCGAAGTCTATTTCCCTTTTGGGAGAAATGCCTGGATGATCTTTGAGAAAGACATCTGAGTATTCATTAACAACAGGGACTGTTTCGAGGCTGGGATATTCAGAACTGAAATCTTTAACATGCACGAAATAATACGCACACCCCTTAGAAATTATTTTCCTTGCCCGAAGGTAGGAAACAAGTTGACCCCTGAACGCTGAAATACTACCCTTCCACTCTAGGACAGACTCATTCGGGAACTGAAACTGAACTATCCTATTTCTACAGTCGATTGTGGCATAAAAGGAATGAAGCCAATCCATATCGAGAATGACATCAAAATCAATCATCTCTAACTCCACTAAATCTACTACCGTGGATTTCTGACATATCATAACCGGGAAGTTCCTATATACCCACTGAGCTATGATGGTTTTATTCACTGGGGTAGAGACTGAGAAGGGCTCTGCTAAGACTTCAGGACTGATTCTAAAATTGCTTGCTATGTATGGAGTAACAAAAGACAAAGATGCACCTGGGTCTAGCAAAGCATAAACATGAACGTGGAAAATCTGTAATGTACCAGTAACAACATCAGGAGAATTTTTCTGATCCTGTCGGGACTGAAGAGCATAGAGTCTGTTTGGGTGTTGCCCACTGGTAGCATTGGAATTGGCACCCTGCTGGTTCGGGCGACTGGACTAAGCTGTAGAATGATTTTGCTGACCCTGAAGAATTGACTGTAGACACTCCCTAATCCTGTGGCCTGGCTTGCCACAACCAAAACAGACATCACTACCGGCTCTGCAAATGCCCTTGTGGTTCTTACCATAAGTTTGACAAAGGGGATTTGTTTAGGAACTGCTAACACTGCCCTGAGATTTAGAGCCTGGCACTTTGTCTCTATTGCCGTCTCTGAACTTCGGCACTGGAGCGCTGGCAGAGGAAGGAGCTGGAATGGATGACTTGGAGAGAAACTGTGAACGGTTTCCTCCACCTCACTTGGGGTGAGCAAAGTTGAAATTACCCGACCTTGCTATCTTGTTCTGCCTCTCCCTAGTCTTAAACGTCTGCTCTTCTACTTACTGGGCATGGGTCATGAGTCTTGATAAGGTCATATCACCGATTAGCATCGCAGACCTACACTCATTTACAACACTATCATTGACCCCTAACACAAACTTGCTCATCTGAGCTCTATTCTCTGTAACCACAAGAGGAGCATACCTGGCTAGCTGAGTAAATCTAAGAGAATACTCCCTAACTGCCATATTCCCCTGTCTGAGGTTGATGAACTCAAGAACTTTGGCTTTCCTCAGCTTTTGGGGAAAGAATCTATTTAAGAAGGCTGTGACAAATTCCTTTCACTTGATAGGGCCGGTATCATCTAACCTCTCAGACTTTCACTGTTTGTACCAATCATGAGCAACATCCTGTAATTGGTAGGTGGCTAACTCAGCACTCTCAATAGAAGTAGCACCCATGATGTCAATGACCTTCTAGACTTGGTCAATGAACTTTTGAGGGTCCTTATCAGACTTAGACCCATGGAAAGATAGAGGGTTCATCCGGGTGAAGTCTCGAACCCTAGATGCTTTGGGAGTGGCCACTGGATTGGCCGAAATGACTGGTGGCCATTCATTCTGTGCAGCCATGGACTGGGAAAGTGTGGTAAATGCGGCTCTAAAATCCGCATGGGAAACATGTTCGCCCAAAGGATCTTTGGGCTGAGGAGTTGGCTAGTTTCTTCTTTTTGGGGCCATGGTCTGGAATAAGAGAAGAATGGATTAGAATGAGAGTTTAACTTATGATTATGCTCACTAGCATGACATGAATAATGAATAAAGGGGACTGTTCCTAAAATATCTTATAGCCTCCCACACATAAATGTGGTGCGCAACACACCCATGTACAAGACTCTACTAGATGTGGCTTTCAGACTTCCTAGGACTCTATTGAACCTTAGGATTTGATACCAAGTTTGTAACACCCCAATTTGCAGAACCAAAATGCTACACGGTGCTCATGACCCCGAGGGATCACAAGCTAACCCATGACTGATATCTATACCTGTATACTGAAATCATAATATAATAATGCAGAATACATGGAACTGTAAGGCCATTAGGTTCAACTGAATACAATCATGTGGGCGAAAATACCCAAAACAACTAAATCTGGATGTAAATCTGAAAGCCTCTAAACTATCTGAATAACGAGTTGAAGGAACGTGTCTCCAACTAACTCCATAATACTGAACTAAAGAAATAAATAAATAAATCAGATCATAATGTCCTCCAATCAATGAGGACTCACTGTGTCTCTGCGACTGGAACGCTATTGCTACTGCTGGGTTGGAGCTCGTGTCTCGAAACCTATGGTGTAACATGAAAAGAAATCACCATAGCGCAAATACGTCAGTACAACTGGAGTACTGAGTATACGAGGAAGGTAGGCTGAATATAAAGGGTTTCATGCATAAACAACACTAACTGAGTAATATGAACGTGGGAGTGCAAACACACATATATAGAAACTGAGATCGTGAATACATGATAGCATGACTTGTAAGCAAATACATGGTTTAATAATAACCGCCCTGACTGATACTAAAACTGATAATATGGATGACTGTATCAGACAGTCCTGTATATACTGAAATCTGAAGAACTATCTGAGTTCTTTTACTGAGACTAATACTGAAACTGTGGGAAGTAGTGTTTAATCGACATGCCCCATGTATGCTATTATGGCTAAGCTGGGGTCCAATCTCTGCCCCAACTGGAGGGGTGTCAATACCGCGCCACTGGTAAGGACAGTTGTGAGTGACCCTTTTCTGGCGGGTACTCATGAGAACGGTGGGAACCCTAAACTGACGGGTTAAGCCACCTCATGAACCCTGAGCTGACGGGTTAAGATGTCTCAACCTACGCTGTCTATGTAGTTCTGGAATACAAGGATTGCTACTAAAAATCACACCCTGAACTGGCGGGTGAGTTCCCATCCTTGGGTTCACTCGGTGCTAACCTCTACTCCTATCTCGAGGGACTAGAAATGAATAACTGACTGTGCATGACTTGATCTTACTAAATTCCGTTGACTGGCAGAATGTTACTGATATCTGACAACTGACTAAGATCATGAGGTTTTCCTGAGTCACGTGACTAAATGAAGTCTATGGAATCATAGCTTGAGTTCGGATATCGTGAAACATGACATGGATCTAGACACACAACTATAGTTTTCAGGTACAAGTACCCCCAGGACTCGATAGAAGGAAACTGACACACATGACTGACTTGATCATAAGAGTAGAGTCCATAATTTATAATATCATAAGTAGGGACCTCATACTAAGCATGGTTATCAACAATGTATTGCATAGAAAGGATTTCATATTACATGGAAGTACTTGCACAATCTTAATATCATGTTCGTTGCATAATCATATTGGCAACACATACTAATAGCATGGAAGTTCATGTGGATTGTATGGTTATCATACATCTTGTTCATAAGTAGGATTTGCAGGTAAACATAGCATAATCTCATAAGAATAGTTCATGAGTATTCCAACAACATTTACAAGGCACATTAACAACATAGAAGACATTGGAACGTAAGGACATATCATGAATCCTTCACTTAGTCACAATTTAGCTATATTGCATGATTTCTAGTTCCTAGGCATTTTATCAAACACCTTACATGCACATCTTAAGCATAGGTGAATTCATCAAATTATACATCATGAACAACCAAATCTACATGTTTCCAACTCATATGATATCATGAATTCACAAAAAAACATATAAAGATTCTATCTTGGGAATCACCTAATATCAACAACATGATCATCAACACCCAACAATATAGAAATCATACTTTATAATGAAAAAGAGGAAAAAAATCAAGCATCAACATGGATATGATCATATCACCACAATCAACCAACTTTTTGTATTTTAAAGATTGATTCTTGAACTCTATGAATGAATTGAATCCATAGATGAACACTATGCATAACTTAGAAGGAAGATTCTTGATGATTGACGGAGGAATTTCCTTGAAATCGGATCTTCAAGCTTAATTATGCAACCCTAGTTGTTTTTCTCATTTAGTGCTCTTGGATGATGATCTTTGAGATGAAAATAGGGTTGCAGTATGTTTAGAAGATATATATTTCATAGGGTTAAGTTTAGGGATGTGTAAGGAGTATTTAAAGACTTAATTATCTTTAAAATAACTCAAAACGGAGTGCTTTTGACTCCTGGAATTGAATTAGCCGGCACCCAAGTGATCGCCTATGCTTGGGTTGGGCGGCGCCAAACCAATCGCCTATGCTTACTGTCTCTCACGAAAATGGGCATAACTTTTCGCTCGGTTATTGGATTAAGGCGAAATTGGTATCGTTGGAAAGATAATTTGATTTTCTACAATTTGGTGGGTTTAAATCAGCCAAAATACCACACTAACATCACATTATTCTCGTTCAAAGATGACCGTTGCAAAATCAAACACTAAAACTTGATGGATTTAAAAACTCTTAGCTTGTATTACCTTAAGTGCCTCATATGAACATGCTTAATGCATAATAAGCTATAATATCACTAGGATATTCATGGTAAGTCATGTAATCAAGTATGAATCATAGGATAGGAGATTCCATACGTAGGAATACTTATTCACTTCCTAGCTTAGAAACATGCGAGGTAGTACAATATCTCCCTCTTGGGAACATTCTTCCTCGAATGAGAATTTACTGAGAAGGGATATAAGACAATAGAACCTGAATTGAACATGAAGAACTATAACTTGATCTCATGACTGACATGCTAAACATACTGAACTTGTGCATATCTGATGCATGGACAACTGATACATAAATACATGGCTGAGTATGAAAAGGTTAATAGGTACCAAATTTATACTGGAAACATGAACATGAAACTTAATAAGCTTAAGGAGAACTGTTACCTTGAGCTTGATATGAATTGGCGGGGAAGAGGTGAGGATACTTGGTACGCATATCTGCTTCTTTTTCCCAAGTAGCTCCCTCATGAGACTGATTTCGCCAAAGAACCTTGACTAGAGGGACTTCTTTGTTCCTCAATCTACGAGTCTGATAATCTAAGATTTCAACTGGAATCTCTTCATAAGAGGGGCTGTTCTGAATGTCGATGCTCTGAATAGGGACAACAACTGCTGGGTCACCTATGCACTTCTTTAGCAAAGAGACATGGAAGACTGGATGGACTGAGGCTAGATCTGAAGACAACTCAAGCTCATAAGCTACCTTGCCGAAACGACAAGGAATTCTGAAGGGACCGATATACCAGGGACTGAGTTTTTCTTTCTTGCCGAACCTCTTCACTCCTTTCATAGGAGAGATCTTAAGATAGACATAGTCATTAACCTCAAACTCGAGATCCTTTCTACGAACATCTGCATAGGACTTCTGTCGGCTCTGAGCAGCCCAGAGTCTCTCTCTGATCAACTGAACTTTCTCTAAGGCGTCGAATACTAAGTCAGGACCTATGACTGAGGCCTCACTAAATTTGGACCAACCAATCGGAGATCTACATCTCCTACCATAGAGAGCTTTGAATGGAGTCATCTGAATACTAGAATGATAGCTATTGTTGTATTAAAACTCAATCAAAGGCAAGTGGTCATCCCAACTTCCCTTGAAGTCAATTGAACACACCCTTAGCATATTTTTAAGAGTCTGAATGGTCCTCTCTGCTTGACCATCTGTCTGAGGATGAATTGCTGTACTAATATGGACTTGGGTACCGAGACCCTTTTAGAATGCTTTCCAAAAGTGAGAAGTAAACTGGGTACCTCTGTCTGAGATGATAGATAGTGGAACACTATGTAATTTGATTAACTCCCTGATATAGAGTTTGGTATAATCCTCGGTGGAATAAGAAGTACGAACAGAAGGGAAATGAGCTGACTTGGTCATTCTATCTATAATGACCCAGACTGAATCATGCTGATGACGAGTTCTAGGCAAACCCATCACGAAGTCCATGTTAACTTCTTCCCACTTCCAAGTAGGAATGGTGAACTCTTGCATAGAACCACTAGGTTTCTGATGCTCTATCTTAACCTGCTGACATGTAGAGCACTTAGCCAAAAACTCTACAACATCTCTCTACATCCCACTCCACTAATAAATCTCCCGCATGTCGCGGTACATCTTAGTGGCTCCTGGATGAATAGAGTATAACGCACCATACGCTTCTGCAAGAATTTGCTGCCTCAATTCATCTACACCTGGAACACATAGACGACCATGACAACGAAGAACACTATCTCCCCCTTGGGAGAAAACCTCAACTTTCTGATTCTGAACTGACTCTTTGAGCTTGACAAGGCTAGGATCCCTGTCTTATTTCTCTTTCACCTTGGAAACTAGAGATTACTCTGAACTTCTATGACCACATACACCACCTTCTGAAGATTCGACCAAGAGAATGCCTAGTCTAGCAAGCTGATGGACCTCCTGAGCTATCTTTTTCTTACTATCCTCAACGTGAGAAATACTACCCATGGAGAGTCGACTGAGAGTGTCGGCCATAACATTAGCCTTTATTGGATGATAAAGAACACTCATGTCGTAATCCTTCAAGAGCTCTAACTACTTTCTCTGGTGAAGATTGAGATCTTTCTGGGAAAAGACATACATGAGGCTTTTATGGTCTGTGAAGACATCTACATGAATTTCGTAGAGATAATGCCTCCAAATCTTCAAGGCAAAAACTACTGCTGCTAACTCAAGATCATGAGTAGGATAATTCTTCTCATGTGGCTTTAACTGTCTGGAGGCGTAGGCTATGACCTTACCATGCTGCATGAGGACACAACCTAAACCCACTCTGAATGCATCACAATAGACTACAAAACCGTCTGAACCATCTGGAATAGCTAGAACTGGAGCGGAGGTGAGTCGATTCTTCAACTCTTGAAAGATCTTCTCGCATGAATCTAATCACTGAAACTTAATCTTCTTCTGAGTCAATCTGGACATGGGAGATGCAATAGAAGAAAATTCCTCGACAAACCGTCTGTAATAGATAGCCAAACCCAAGAAACTCCTAATACCTAATGGAGATATGGGTCTGGGCCAGTTTCTTACTGCCTTGATTTTCTGAGGATCTACTCTAATGCCATCATCGAAAATAATATGGCCAAGGAATGCTACTGATCTTAGCAAAAATTCACACTTTATGAACTTAGCGAATAACTAGTGATCCCTGAGAGTTTGAAGAACAATCCTGAGATAGTCTGCATAATCATGCTCTGTGCGAGAATAGACCAGAATATCATCTATGAAGACTATGACAAACATATCCAAGTACTGCTTGAACACACGGTTCATCAAATACATAAAAGCTGTAGGGGCATTGGTAAGACCAAATGACATGACTAAAAATTCAAAGTGACCATACCGAGTACGGAAAAACTGTTTTCCGAATGTCATATTCTCTAACTCTGAGCTGATGATAGCCTGATCTGAGGTCTATCTTAGAGAAGTAACTGGCACCCTAAAGTTGGTTGAATAGATTATCAATCCTGGAAAGAGGATATCTATTCTTGACCGTGACCTTGTTGAGTTAACGGTAATCAATACATATCCTGAGAGAACCATCTTTCTTGCGCATGAATAATACTGGCGCACCCCATGGGGAAACACTGGGTCTGATGAATACCTTATCTAAGAGATCCTTCAACTGATCTTTCAGTTCCTTGAGCTTTACTGGTGACAGTCTATATAGCAGAATAGAGATAGGTTGAGTATCCGGAAGAAGGTCTATGCTGAAGTCTATTTCCCTTTCGGGAGGAATGCCTGGAAGATCTTCAGGAAAGACATCTGAGTATTCATTAACAACAGGGACTGTTTTAAGGTTGGGATATTCAGAACTGGAATCTTTAATATACACGAGATGATATACCCCCCCCTTAGAAATCATTTTCCTTGCCCGAAGGTAGGAAACAAGTTGACCCCTGAACGCTGAAATGCTACTCTTCCACTCTAGGACGGGCTCATTTGGGAACTGAAACTAAACTATCCTGTTTCTGCAGTCGACTGTGGCATAGCATGAATGAAGCCAATCCATACCGAGAATGACATCAAAATTAGTCATCTCTAACTCCACTAAATCTGCTGATGTAGATTTCTAAGATATCATAATCGAGAAGTTCCTGTATACCCACTGAGCTATGATGGTTTTACCCACTAGGGTAGAGACTGAGAAGGGCTTTGCTAGGACTTCGGAACTGATTCCGAAATCGCTTGCTATGTATGGAGTAACAAAAGACAAAGAAACACTTGGGTCTAGCAAAGTATACACATGAACATGGAAAATCTGTAACGTACCAGAAATGACATTAGGGGAATTTTCCTGATCTTGTCGGGACTGAAAAACATAGAGTCTGTTTGGGCGTTGCCCACCGGTAGCACTAGAATTGGCACCCTGCTGGTTCAGGCGACTGGACTGAGCTGTAGAATGATTTTGCTAACCCTGAAGACTTGACTGCAGACACTCCCTAATCTTGTGGCATGGCTTTCCACAACCAAAACAGACATCACTACCGGCTCTGCAAATGCCCTTGTGGTTCCTACCACAAGTCTGACAAAGGTGATTTATTTGGGCACTGCTAACACTGCCCTGAGATTTAGATCCTGGCACTTTGTCTCTATTTCCGTCTTTGAACTTTGGCACTGGAGCGCTGGCAGAGGAAGGATCTGGAATGGCTGACTTAGAGAGAAACTGTGAACGGCTTCCTCCATCTGACTTGGGGTGAGCAAAGTTAAAATTACCTGACCTTGCTCTCTTATTCTGCCTCTCCCTAGTCTTAAACTTCTGCTCTTCTACTTGCTAGTCATGGGTCATGAGTCTTTATAAGGTCATATCACCGATAAGTATCACAGACCTACACTTATTTACCACGCTATCGTTGACCCCTGACATGAACTTGCTCATCTTAGCTCTATTGTCTGCAACCACATGAGGAGCATACCTGGCTAGCTGAGTAAATCTGAGAGAATACTCCCTAACCATCATATTCCCCTACCTGAGGTTAATGAACTCAAGAACTTTGGATTCCCTCAGCTCTTGGGGAAAGAATCTATTTAAAAAAGCTGTGACAAATTCCTCCACTCGATAGGGCCTGTATCATCTAACCTCTCAGACTTCCACTGTTTGTACCAATCATGAGCAACATCCTGTAACTGGTAGGTGGCTAACTCAGCACTCTCAATAGAAGTAGCACTCATGATGTCAATGACCTTCTGAACTTGGTCAATGAACTCCTGAGGTTCCTCATCAGACTTAGACCCATGGAAAGATGAAGGGTTCATCTGGGTGAAGTCCCGAACCCTAGCTGCTTTGGGAGTGGCCACTGGATTGGCCGGAATTACTAGTGTCCATTCATTCTGTGCATCCATGGACTGAGAAAGTGTGGTAAATGCGTCTCTAAACTCCACATGGGAAACATGTTCGCCCAAAGGATCTTTGGGCTGAGGTGCTGGCTGGTTTCTTCTCTTTGGGGCCATGGTATGGAATAAGAGAAGAATGGATTAGACTGAGAGTTTAACTTGTGATTATGCTCACTAGCATGACATGAATAATGAAGAAAGGTGACTGTTCCTAAAACATCTTATAGCCTCCCGCACATAAATGTGGCGCGCAACACACCCATGTACAAGACTCTACTAGACGCGGCTTTCGGACTTCCTAGGAATTTATTGAACCTTAGGCTTTGATACCAAGTTTGTAACACCCCAATTTGCTGAACCGAAATGCTACACGGTGTTCATGACCCCAAGGGACCACAAGCTAACCCATGACTGATATCTGTACCTGTATACTACAAATCATAATATAATAATGCGGAATACATGGAACTGTAAGGCCATAAAGTTCAACTGAATACAATCATGTGGGAGAAAATACCCAAAACAACTAAATCTGGACATAAATCTGAAAGTAAATCTGAAAGCCTCTAAACTATCTGAATAAGGAGTTGAAGGAACATGTCTCCAACTAACTCCATAAAACTAAACTGAAGAAATAAATAAATGAATCAGATCATAATGTCCTCTAATCAATGAGGACTCACTTTGTCTCTGCGACTGGAACACTACTGCTACTGCTGGGCTGGAGCTCATGTCTCGGAACCTATGGTGTAACATGAAAAGAAAGCACCATAGCACTAATGTGTCAGTACAACTGGAGTACTGAGTATACGAGGAAGGTAGGATGAACATAAAGAGTTTCATGCATGAACAACACTGACTGACTAATATAAACGTGGGAGTGCAAACATACATATATAGAAAATAGGACCGTGAATACATGATAGCATGACTTGTAAGCAAATACATGGTTTACTGATAACTGCCCTAACTGATACTGAAACTGATAACATGGATGAATATATCTGACAGTCCTGTATATACTGAAATCTGAAGAACTATCTGAGTTCTTTTACTGAGACTGATACTGAAACTGTGGGAAGTATTATTTAACCGACATGCCCCATGTATGCTATTATGGCTAAGCTGGGGTCCAATATCTGCCCCAACTGGAGGGGTATCAATACCGCGCCACTGGTAAGGATAGCTGTAAGTGACCCTTATCTGGTGGGTACTCAATAAGAATGGTAGGAACCCTAAACTGACGGGTTAGGCTACCTCATAAACCCTGAGCTGACGGTTTAAGATGTCTCAACCTACGCTGGCTACATAGTTCTGGAACACAAGGATTGCTACTAATAATCACACCCTAAACTGGCGGGTGAGTTCCCATCCTTGGGTTCACTCGGTGCTAACCTCTACTCCCATCTGGAGGGACTGGACATAAATAACTGACTGTGCATAACTTGATCTTACTGAATTCCATTGACTGGCGGCATGTTACTGATATCTGACAACTGACTAAGATCATGAGGTTTTCCTGAGTCACATGACTGAATGAAGTCTATGGAATAATAGCTTGAGTTCGGATATCGTGAAACATGACATGGATCTTGGCACACGGCTATAGTTTTCGGGTACAAGTACCCCCAGGTTTCGATGGAAGGAAACTGACACACATGACTGACTTGATCATTAGAGTAGAGTCCATAATTTATAATATCATAAGTAGGGATCTCATACTAAGCATGGTTATCAACAATGTATTGCATAGAAATGATTTCATATCACATAGAAGTACTTGCACAATCTTAATATCATGTTCGTTGCATAATCATATTGGCAACACATACTAATAGCATGGAAGTTCATGTGGATTGCATGGTTATCATACATCTTGTTCATAAGTAGAATTTGCAAGTAAACATAGCATAATCTCACAAGAATAGTTCATGAGTATTCCAACAACATTTACAAGGCACATTAACAACATAGAAGTCATTGGAACGTAAGGGCATATCATGAATCCTTCACTTAGTCACAATTTAGCTATATTGCATGATTTCTAGTTCCTTAGAAATTTTATCAAACACCTTACATGCACATCTTAAGCATAGGTGAATTCATCAAATTATACATCATGAAAAGCCAAATTTACATGTTTTCAACTCATACAATATCATGAATTCACAAAAAAATATATAAAGATTCCATCTTGGGAATCACCTAATATCAACAACATGATCATCAACACCCAACAATATAGAAATCATACTTTATAATGAAAAAGAGGAAAACAATCAAGCATCAACATGGGTATGATCATATCACCACAATCAACCAAACTTTTGTATTTTAAAGATTGATTCTTGAACTCTATGAACGAATTGAATCCATAGATGAACACTACGCATACCTTAAAAGGAAGATTCTTGATGATTGATGGAGAAATTTTCTTGAAATCGGATCTTCAAGCTTAATTATGCAACCCTAGTTATTTTTATCCTTTAGTGCTCTTGGATGATGAGCTTTGAGATGAAAATAGGGTTGCAGTATGTTTAGAAGATATATATTTCATAGGGTTAAGTTTAGGGACGTGTAAGGAGTATTTAAAGACTTAATTAGCTTTAAAATAACTCAAATGGAGTGCTTTTGACACCTGGAATTGACTTAGGCAGTGCCCAAGTGATTTCATATGCTTGGGTCGGGCGGCGCCTAACCAATCGCCTGTGCTTAGGTTGGGTGGCGCCTAACCAATCGCCTATGCTTACTGTTTCTCACGAAAATGTGCATAACTTTTCTCTCGGATATTGGATTAAGGCGAAATTGGTATTGTTGGAAAGCTAATTCAATTTTCTACAATTTGGTGGGTCTAAATCAGCCAAAGTACCACGTTAACGTCGAGTTATACTCATTCAAATATGACCCTTACAAAATCGAACACTAAAACTTGATGGATTCAAAAACTCTTAGCTTGCATTACCTTAAGTGACTCATATGAACATGCTTAATGCATCATAAGCTATCCTATCACTAGGATATTCATGGTAAGTCATGTACTGAAATATGAATCACAGGATAGGAGATTCCATTCGTAGGAATACTTATTCACTTCCTAGCTTAGAAACATGTGGGGTATTACAATTAACAACATAAACTCACATACTATTCTTGCTTGAAAGCTATAAAATTAACACCATGAAACACTAGTCCACTAGAATCTTATAACAACGACATCGATCGTAATCCTATGATATACTTTATTAACATACATTAGTACATCCTACTTATACACATTACGACTATTTACCCATCTATACACCTAAATTACTTTCATAGCTCTATAAGTTTCAACTAAACTCCTTTTTGTAATCTTAAGGGAATCTTAAATTAACAATACTCAACCACCAAGTACTTTCATTAATAACCTATACCTTTCTAATACAATAAATAAGATTAAGAACACCTTTTCTACTTCAAGCAGGCAACAATTCACCTTAACTAATAACTCCTTCTCTACCTTCCACCAAGGAACCTATATCACCTTTATTACCCCTAAACTAACACACAAAGACATATCACCTTACTACTAACTCGTGCGTATGCAAAAGTTCATCTATATACATTCAATAAATTGCCATGACTACCTTTCTTGTTACTACACTACTATAACCATACTTCCAACTATAAAAAGATTCTACTACTTATGAATTATAACACTCAAGGTCATAACATCACTCGAATTCAAACTCTATTTAACAATCTGGGTTCATACTATCTCCTTTCATGAGCACTATCTGTATTGAAAGGTATACATAGAAATCTGAATATGTATCTTATTCTGTCTTAACTGAACAACTCCTAAGGATGAGGAAATAACTTTCAACTTGAGAAACTTATAACACACTAGCGAGCTACTCTCAAACCCCTTGTGTGACTTCAGAAGTTATTGATAGTAAATCTGAAAGCATCATCTTGGGAGGAATTAGAACTTGCTGATCATATTATCTCAAGAATAAGTCATAGATGAAGGATTATGGAGTAACACATGAATCAACAGAAACTTATGAGAGAACAATGTTACAACACAATCTAGAGCATGAAAAAAGGAAACATTTCTTAAATACCCTCTAGCCTTTTCAAGAAAAGTACAGATATCTCTGCACCATTCCGCAAGATTCTACTAGACATGACTTTACAGATATCCTAGGACACTTGAACTCTATGCTCCGATACCAAGTTTGTAATGCCCCGAGAATACCCCCTAGACATCACACGGTGCTTAGGATCACAAGTGATCCCAAGGTAACCCTTGTACAGGCATAACGAGTGAGTAACTACATAAAATACATAATACTTAAAGTAATAAGTGAAAGAAGAAAATCTTTAGCTGAACATCTTCAAAACAAAACTATTAAATCGATTACAACTTTGGTTATACAAAAAAAACTGAAATCAAATACATCAACTCCACTAAATATCTATGAAGCCTCTACTAGTATTGACTATAGGTAGCCAGGACATGACCACCAGCTATCCGGAATCAATATGACTAAATAAAGACAATAAGATACTACACGAACAATGATTGAATCGAGCCCTCGAATTAAAAGGACTCATCACCTGCTGACTGAAAGCTGCAAACTATCTTATTATGATATCCGTGCTACAACTTGTACCTATATTATGAGCTAATGTAGCACATAGACATATATATGGATCAGTACTTCAGGAATGTACTGATTAAGTATAGGTGAATGCATAAGTAAAAATAATAACTTATCATACATATAAACCTTTAAACAATGCATGCTAAGTGTAAATGACTCACCTTGGGCTTGAATAAAACAAAATTTGCAAAATCATAAACACGAGTAATAAATTATAAAGACAATTTTTGTCAGCCATAACAATTAGTTTCTAAAAGCTTTACTTTCACTTTTTTTATTGGGAGGTTCTTTTAACTGACATACACCATGGGAGCTATCATGATGTCCAATAACTTGTCTCCCATAGGAAAAAGCTCACATTGGAGAGAGCCATCCTACCCTTGCCATTTGAATAAGACCTAATCTAAAGTGATCACTATATGTAACTTCACCCATATTGGGAATAAGATGAACAAACATTGGCTCATAGTTTTGGGGCATGTGGCCTTAGATGCATGTCCAAATCGGTGCTAAATACTACTCCCATATTAATTATATTATCTCCTTTTAGGAAATCCACTTTAAAATAGCACAAGGGTTTAAAATGAAAATCAGTTATGCTTCTCTTTGCTTTAAACTATAATCAAAATAACAAATGTAGATTCCATATCATAGCTTAAGATCAAAAGAACAATCTTTCTTTAAAGCTTTGTATAAAACCATCAAAGAAACTTAAGATCATAGAATTCTTGAAATCTCAAACTCATTCTTGGTATAAACTTATCAAATAAACTTAAGAGTATGATCTTTTTGAAATCTCAAGACTTAAACTTAGGGCTTAAAACACATGCTTTAAACTCATGGCAATTCACAACAAAACTTCATGCTCAATTTAAATCATGAAATACTCAACAATGTTTTCACGCCTCGAGACTACCCCCTGGATGTCACACAGTGCTTAGGACCATAAGTGATCCCAAGATAACCTTTGTACTGGCATAACTCATGAGCAATTGAATAAAATACATAAATCTTGAAGAAATAAGAAGAAAAAAGTCTTTACTTAAACATCTTCAAAACAAAACTATTAAAATAATTACAACTCTGGTTTTACAAAAAAATTTGAAATCAAATACATCAACTCTACTAACTGTCTATGAAGCCTCTACTAGTATTGACTATAGGTAGCCGGAACATGACCCCTAGCTACCCCGAATTAGCACGACTGAATAAAAAAATAAGATGCTACTCGAACTATAATTGACTCTTGCCCTCAAATCGAAAGGACTCATACTTGCTAACTGAAAGCTGTAGCCTGTCTGATTATGATGTGCGCACTACAACTTGTACCTACATTATGAGATAATGTAGCACATAGACATATATGTGGATTAGTACTTCTGGAATGTACTAAGTATGTGGGGGTGAATGCATAAGTAAAACAATAGCTTAATATATTCATATACTTTCAAATAATGCATGCTAAGTGTAAGTGACTCACCTTGAGCTTGAATAAAATTAAAAGCTGAAAATCATAGAAACATGAATAATAAAGCATACTAAATAAACTTTGTCAGCCATATATTTAGTCTCCAAAAGCTTTACTTTTACTCTTTCTTTTGGGAGGTTCTTCTAACCGACATAAACCATGAGAGCAATCATGGAACCTAACATCTCGCACCTACGTTGGTTGCGCAGTCCTAGGCTTGCCATCGAAATACAACCTAACCTAGATTGATCACTAATGTGAACCCATATTGGGACTTAATCCTATGGTGGTATGTAGTTCTGGGGAATGTGACCTTGGTATCATACCCAACTCGATGTTAAATACTACTTCCATATTACTTATATGCTCTCTCTTTAGAAAATCCACCTAAAAATAACATAAGGGTTTATTATTAAAACCAATTATGCTTTTCTTTGCTTTAAACTATAATCAGAATGAATAAATGTGGATTCCATCTATTAACTGAGGATCAAAAGATCAATTCTTGCTTTAAATCTTGATAATAGTTTGTCATACAATTCTTAAAACATAATCTTCTTGAAGTCTCAATACTCAAACTTGGGGCTCAAAACCCATGCTTTAAATTTATGTCAATTCAAAATAACACTTCATGCTCAATAACAATCTTGAAATACTTCAATAATAACAAGTCAAGATAGTGAAATATCATTCATAATATACATCATGTTATTAAAACATAGACACAAGCAATTCTTGATATATTCAAGCTTTAAATCTCATGAAAATATATGGTTTAACAACATACATACTTGGGTATGATTCCTAATTCAAAACAAATGAATTAAGTCTTAAAATCATGAAATTTGGGCACAAGGGTAAAAATATACCCTTGTTCATAACCCCACATACCTTAATAGGATTGATTCGGTGTAGAAAGCTTGACTTTGAAATCCTTGGAGACGATCTTAAAAGCTTTTCTTGAAATTCTTGTGTTAGGGAACTTAATTCTTATTTATTCTTGAAGAGATGTAATGGAGTTTTAAGGTTCTTTGGTGGAGGTTAGGGTTTGTTCTTGAGAGAGAATGGTTTATTTTGAGAGGATTTGTGAATAAAGGAGCAAATTTTGCCTGTTGGAACCCTTAATCCCGCGTTATGGACCCCTTGGGTGAAGGGAAAAGACCCATTTGTCCATACATAAATGAGAACAAAAGCTGGAAAACTTGAGAGGTGGGCTATAGAGCTGGCACTGTGGGCTCTGATGCAGTGCACTGGATCGGGAGCCACAGGCTCCACTGTGGTGCACTACAGGGGGCGTCGCTGGCTAATCGCGTGCACTCAATGCCTCTCTCACAAAAATGGTTATAACCTTTTGATCGGGTATCGAATTAAGGAGAAATTAGTATCGTTTGAAAGCTAACTCAATTATCCAAGATTTGGTGGGTCTTGAGTTGCAAAATTCTGGGTTTATCAAAAGTTTTACACATTCAAACTAGACCCTTGTAGAATCTAATACGAAACTTTGGGCGAATCAAAAGATCTTAGCTCAACTTTGTTCTAAGTAATTCTTATGAATATTTTTCACCTCGAGATCACTTCACACTAGGATAAAGATCATGACACATGTATTAAGAAGAAATTCATGATATTAGAGTTAACACATGTAAGAATGACTCTTCAAAGTCTAGCTCAAAAATACGATTGTCATATTATCTCCCCCATGGAATCATTCGTCATCGAATGAGACTAGTTATACTGAGAGTACTAAAGTAACTGAGATCATATTCTGAAAATTCATGACTTGGAACATGAATGCATAACTTAATCTTATCATAATACAAGAACTGAACTGATTTCATGAATACTTGAAATGACATGAGAATGTTTATAAGGCTGAGATAGAAACGAGAAAGTCCACTTATGAGTAACCATTGCGTTAGGCTGAATATAGTTTCGTAAAGAAAAGTTGAGAGGTTCAGGACATAAAAACTTAGGGTATTACAACATCTCCCCCTTGGGTTAGTTCGTCCCCCTGAATGATACTAACTTGGTTGAAATACTAAGAAAACACTGAGATGAGGTTCAGAACACTTACGAGCTAAATTATAACTTAATATCTGAATCTGAAACTGATGGTTGAACTGAGATGAATTCATAATTAGCATGAATGTGAACATTTTACCTCATAGAATGGCCTTAATCATCAAGCTTTAGGTAGTAGGACTAAATAGAAAGTTAGAAATCTATAGGATCTTATTTGCTTGATTGCTAAATTAGATCGCAGGCTCTATGAACTGGACCATACGGACTGCCCATACTCAGATGGAGTATTTCTCCAACACTCTTCTAAGAAATTCTAATAATATTATGACGCAAAGAATTTTGGTCATGGTCTGAACAAGACATCTGACTAAGGAATCACAACATTGATACAACTCTATAGCATGGAACATAGACATATAAATCATAAGCTAGGATAGAATTACTAGGCCTTAGGCAATGCAACTTTTTACTTTCAAGCTTATCAACACTTCTCAAATACTCTCTCAACTATACTATTTCTCTTAAATACCATACTCATTTGATTCAACTTAAAATTTTCCTATGGGCATTATTAAATCCATCTACTAAAGTTTAAACTCGACTAAAGTCACTCACCATGATCAATCCTAACTCGAAATCACAAGATACAACATGCTACACCATAATACTAGTCTAAACCATATGATTCAAATTTCTATGTCTCTTCTAGAGCTCACACCCTAAGCATAACATGCCTTACCACTTCAATGACTAACTCTGAACTCTAACTTTAGATTCACTAGCGCATATTGCATTCCTCTACTTACATCCCAACATGACATTCAAGCCAATCATTATAACCACATATGAGCTTCAAGGCAAACACCCATAAAGGCATACTTCTCATATTATCTAAACCTCTATCAACAACAACTTTCTAGCACTATGATTAAGATGACATACCCAAAATTCTCAACTAACTATGACATATACCAAAGATTTAACTCAATATTCCTTCATCCATTAGCCTTAGATAGAAAAACATAAATAATCATTATTAATGAGGGTTATCAACTCCCTCTCATATAAATCATTGCTTATCCATTATAATTACCACTATCTTACCATAGAAAGAGTCCACCTAAGGGCTAATGCATAAGGATCTGAAGCATGAAAGAATACTATACATAACTTTGACACATAACTGAGGCCTGAGGAATAGAATGTCAAGGGCATGGATTTATTAAAGTGATCTAAACTGAGGACGTTCATGATATAAAGAAAATTTCATTAGTATCATGGGTTCTGAGAACTAATCATACTCGAAAACTCGAGTTCATACGTACATAAGCTACACAACATTAAATTGGAGTTTCATAGATTTAATATGCAAGAAGTGTATAAGAATTTGTCCTTTGGCATGGATCTATCATGCAAGACTTGAATTTGGTGTGATAATTACTGAAATCCAAGGAATGCTCTAGAGTAAGAAGGGATCAAAATCTCATCACAACTTTTACTAACATGCATCACAATCTAATTTTCAAAACTTAATTTGGTTATGCACTTTACCATCTCCCCCTTAGATCAAAGATGACATTCTAAGATTACGGGTCTACTCTATATCCTCGAGACTGAGCCAAAATTTCTTTGCTCTAACGGTCTATACATAAATGCTCACTCACTTGTATAAACTATATCTAGACAATACTAACTTCATTCTTGGATAATCTTTTTGTCCATACCACCCTTAACTTCCTTTAGCTTCAATAGCCATCATCATAGACTTACACTCTATAACTCAACAAATATACCTACCTTTCTAAACACATAATTTGTCTCACTAACTCAAAACTCACAAAAAGGCTCAGCATCCTCTATCCTTATCTCCTTAACAAAGCCATCAAGAATACCATATACTATATGACTAGCCTTATTCACACTCAGAAACTCACGGCCATTATATAAGCACACATGACACTTCATAATCTTATAGAATAATTCAATCCCCATATCACCTTGGTCACACCTCTATATTATACCTACAATATCATACTTAATTATGAATAAATGAACTTAAACTCTTGCATACACTATTCAAGCTTACTAGATCACTTCCACATAACTAGCATCACTAACCAAGCAATCATTATTTCCTCCTTTATGATCATCCACTGTTCAAACTTATTGTAAAGTGCTAGCCATGATTAACAATAACTTAAAACACCATTCTTATATGTAAAAGCATCAGGAAACACTAGTACAATAGAACCTTACAATAATGATCTTTGATTATAATCTTACAGTTTATCTAATTACAGTCCATAAGCACATCCCTCTTCCACATATCTCTAGTACTTATCCATCCATATATTTAAATTATACCCCTAGATCTACAAACCTCAACAACCAAATACTTTCATTAATAACCTATACTTTTCTAGCACAATAAATACCATCAAGATCAGTTTTCCTACTTTAAGCAGCCCATAATTCAGCTTAACTAATAATTCTCTCTCTTCCTTCCACCAGGAAAATAGTACTACATTCATTACCCCTAAGCTGACAGTCAAGGATGTATTACCTTAATATAAACTCGATAGTATGCAAAAATTGATCTATATACTTTCGATCAATCGTCATTCCTACCTTTCTTGTCACTACAATTCTAAACCCACACTTCCAACTATAAGAAGGTTCTACTACTTATAAATCATAACACTCTAGGTTGCAATATCCCTTAAATGTAAACTCCATTTAACAATCTAAGTTCACACTATCTCCTCTCATGAGAACCATCTATATTGAATGGTTAACAAGAAATTAGAATACATATCTTACTCTATCTTAACTGAACAACTAGTAAGGATGAGGAAATAACTTTCAACTTGAGGAACTTATAACACACTAGTGAGCTTCTCTCCAGCCCCTTATATGACTTCTTAAGTTGCTGATAGTAAATCTGAGAGCATTATCTTGGAAGGAAATGGAACTTGCTAATCATGTTATCTCAAGAATAAGTCATAGATAAAGAATTATGGAGTAACACATAAATTGACAGAAGTTTCTGAGAGAACAATTTTACAATATGACCTAGAGCATGAAGAAGGGAAACATTTCTTAATACCTTGTAGACTCTCAAAGAAAAGTACAGACGTCTCTGTACTGTTCTGCATGACTCTACTAAACATGGCTTCACTGACACCCTAGGACACATGAACTTTGTGCTCTAATACTAAGTTTGTAACGCCCCAAGACTACCCCCTACACATTATACAGTGCTTAGGACCACAAGTGATCCCAAGCTAACCCTTGTACTGGCATAACTCATGAGAAAATAAATAAGATACATAAATATTGAAGAAATAAGTGGAAGAAAAACCTTTAGCTGAACATCTTCAAAACAAAACTATTAAAATGATTACAACTCTGGTTATACAAAACAAAACTGAAATCAAATATATCAACTCTACTAACTTTCTATGAAGCCTCTACTAGTATTGACTATAGGTAGCCGGGACATGACCCCCAGCTATCCCAAATCAATACGACTGAATAAATAAAACAAGATCCTACTTAAACTATGATTGAATCGAGCCCTTGAATAAAAAAACTCATCACCTGCTGAGTGAAAGCTGGAAATGATCTGATTATGATGTGCACACTACAACTTGTACCTACATTATGATTCAATGTAGCACATAGACATATATGTGGATCAGTACTTCTAGAATTTACTGAGTATATGGGGATGAATGTATAAGTAAAATAATAGCTTAATATATTCATATACTTTCAAATAATGCATGCAAAGTGTAAGTGACTCACCTTGAGCTTGAATAAAATTGAAAACAGAAAATCATAGAAACATGAATAATAAAGCATACTAAATAAACTTTGTGAGCGACACACTTAGTTCCTAAAATTTTTAATTTTACTCTTTCGTTTGGGAGGTTCTTCTAAAAAAAATAAACCACGTAAGCTATCACGGATTTTAATGTCTCACACCCACGTTGGTAGGGTTGTCCTACCCTTACCATCAGAATAGTACCTAAGCTAGAGTTATCACTATGTTGAACTCTTAATGGGACTTAATCCTATGGTGGCACGTAGTTCTGGGGCATGTGACCTTGGTCTCATACCCAACTTGATGCTAAATACTACTCCTATATTACTTATATGCTCTCTCTTTAGAAAATCCACCTAAAAATAATATAAGGGTTTATTATGAAAACCAATTATGCTTTTCTTTGCTTTAAACTATAATCAGAATGAATAAATATAGATTATCAATTCTTGCTTTAAATCTTGATAATAGCTTGTCATACAATTCTTAAAACATAATCTTCTTGAAGTCTCAATACTCAAACTTGGGGCTCAAAACCCATGCTTTAAATTTATGTCAATTCAAAATAACACTTCATGCTCAATAACAATCTTGAAATACTTCAATAATAACAAGTCAAGATAGTGAAATATCATTCAGAATATACATCACGTTATTAAAACATAGACACAAGCAATTATTGATATATTCAAGCTTTAAATCTCATGAAAATCATATGCTTTAACAACATACATACTTGGGTATGATTCCTAATTCAAAACAAATGAATTAAATCTTGAAATCATGCAATTTGGGCACAACGGTGAAAGGATCCCCTTGTTCATAACCCCACATACCTTAATAGGCATGATTCGATGTCGAAAGTTTGACTTTAAAACCCTTGGAGATGATCTTGAAAGCTTTTCTTGAGATTCTTGTGTTAGGGAGCTCAATTCTTGTTTTTTCTTAAAGAGATATAATGGAGTTTTGAGGTTCTTGGTTGGAGGTTAGGGTTTATTCTTGGGACCCTTAATCCCGTGTTATTGACCCCTTGGGTGAAGGGAAAAGACCTATTTGTCCTTGCATAAATAAGAAAAAAAGCTGGAAAAATTGAGGGGCGGGCTTGGAACGGATGCCATGGGATTTGGTGCAGTGCACTGGAGCACGTGCTGTGCACTCTACTGTGGTGCACTACAGGGGGCGCTGCAGGCTAATTGCGTGCCCTCACTGCCTTTCTCACAAAAATGGCTATAATATTTTGGTCGAGTATCGAATTAAGGCAAAATTGGTATCATTGGGAAGCAAACTCAATTATCTAAAATTTGGTGGGTCTTGAGCTGCAAAATTCTACATATATCAAAAGTTATATACGTTAAAAGTAGACCCTTGTAGAATCGAATACCAAATTATGGGCGAATCAAAAGATTTTCGCTGAACTTTGTTCTAAGTTATTCTTATGAACATTTTTCACCTCGAGATCACTTCACATACTAGGATAAAGCTCATGAAATGTGTATTCAAAAGAAATTCATAGTATTAGAGTTAACATATGTAAGAATGATGCTTTAAAGTCTAGCTCAAAAATATGGGGTGTTACATTATCTTCCCCTTAGAATGATTCGTCCTCGAATGAGACTGGTTAGTCTAAGAGTACTAAAGCAACTAAGTTCATATTCTGAACATGCGTGACTTGGAACATGACTGCATAACTGAGTCTGAGCATAATACATAAACAGAACCGATTTCATGAAGACATGCAATGACATGTGAGAGGTTATAAGGCTGAGATAGAAACGAGAGAGTCAACTTATGAGTAACCATTACCTCAGGCTGAATCTGGTTGTGTGAAGAAAATTTGAGAGGTTCAGGACATGAAAACTCAGGATATTACAACATCTTCCCCTTGGGACAGTTCGCCGCCCCGAATGATACTAACTTAGCTAAAATACTAAGGAAAGACTGAGATAAGGTTCAAAACACTTACGAGCTAAATCTTGACTTAATATTTGAATCTGAAACTGATGCATGATGTATGAAGTGAGCTAACTTTATAATTTGCATGAATGTGAACATTTTACCTCATAGAATGGCATTACTGTTAAAGCTTTGGGTAAGAGGACTAAATGGAAAGTTGGAAATCTATAGGAGCTTATCTGCTTGATTGGTAAACTGGATCGCAGGCTCTATAAGCTTGACCATACGGACTGCCCATACTCAAATAGAGTATTTCTCCAACACTCGTCTATGAAATTCTAATAATATTATAGAGCAAAGAATTTTGGGCATGATCTGAACAAGTCATCTGATTAAGAAATCACAATATTGATACAACTCTATAGCATGTACATAGACATATAAATCATAAGCTTGGATAGAATTACTAGGCCTTAGGCAATACAACTTCTTACTTTCAAGCTTAGAAACACTTCTCAATACTTCCTCAACTATACTATTCCCCTTAAATACCATACTCATTTGATTCAACTTAAAATTTTTTCATGGGCATTGATAAATCCATCTACTAAAGTTTAAACTAGACAAAATTCCCTCACCATGATCAAGCCTAACTTAAAATCATAAGATACAACATGCTACACCATAATACTAGTCTAAACCACATGATTCAATCTTATATGTCTTTTCCAGAGCTCACACCCTAAGCATAACATGCCTTACCACTTCAATGACTAACTCTGAACTCTTACTTTAGATTCACTAGCGCTTATTGCATTCCTCCCCTTATATCCCAACATGACATTCAAGCTTATCGTTATAACCACATATGAACTTCAACGCAAATACCCATAAAGACATACTTCTCATATTCTCTAAACCTCATCAACAACAACTTTCTAGCACTATGCTTAAGATGACATACCCAAAATTCTCAGCTAACTATGACATATACCAAAGATTTACCTCAATATTCCTTCATCCATCAGCCTTAGATAAAAAAGCATAAATAATCATTCTTAATAAAGGTCATCAACTCCCTCTCATCCAAACCATTGCTTATCCATTTTTATCACCACCATCTTAACATAGGAACAGGTCACCTAAGGGCTAACACATATGGACCTGAAGCATGAAAGAATACTATTGATGATAGGCGAATTTACGCGCCTATATCAATATATTTTGCCCATATTTTAGCCTAGTTTTGAGAACTAATTATCTATTTCATACACTTTTAGTCCTTTTTCCTGTAAATGAGCTAACAAATGTGATTAGGAAAGTTTCAGGTATAAATGATGCAAAATACAGCAATTTATGGCTTACTTGACGCAAAAGAAAGCTCACAAACGAGATGGAAAGGAGCTGGACGCATAAAGGACTAAATCTGCTGCATGGAAAATCTGTCCCGGGCTAAAACAGCATTTCTGAAGACTTTGGGGACTTACAGACACAAAGCTGGATTTTTGCCATAATACATTAACCTAGCGCAATTAGGTTATGTGTTTCATTATTCTATTTGGATTATAATTTTGTAACCTTACCCTAGTACATTTGGGTCAAGGATTTCATTAGTATATTAGGATTTGGTTATTTATTTCATTAGCTTAGTAGGAGTAGGATAGGAGTATTATAAATACCCTATCATGTTAGAGATTTTTTATCACATTCTTACAATTCAATTAACTCTTAACTTAAGACATCTTCCTACAATACATTCTTAATTCTTCATTCTTCTATTCTTAAATTCCACAACAAGAGAATCGTTACTTGCTACGGAATCACCAAAACCACACGCCAAACACCTACTATTCACGCCATCCGCCATGCAAAACGTGATATCCTTCGCATTCATGGGTAACTAAACCTCTTAGTTGGGGTTATGGAAGCCGAATGAGTTACTATCTATAGCTATGAGTTTGTGAGTTCAAGACAAGTATATTGCTTATATCATTATTCTCTTCATCTTAAATCTACATCCTTTGCGGTTCAAACACAAGAACACGCCATTCTAACATCTAACCTGTTCGAGAGAAAGGTTATTTGTCTAGAAAAGAAGACGCATAGACCAACGCCAGTCTAACATTTAACTTGTTCGAGAGAAAGGTTATTTGTCTGGAAAAGAGATAATGTCAAGGTAGTAGGACACCCTTTCCTATTAAAAAGCTAGTGCCGTACCTGGACTAACCTCTTGGAGAATTCGTACCGTTAGACACGCTTTAAGCTCGAGAGAGTTAAAGTGAAATAGTCCTTGTTTAGGTCGAGAGACGCTTGGATTTACCATCGACTACAATTCTCTATAAGCAATTGCATGTCAAGACTCTACACACTCATAGCCAATAGAGACGTATACCTCAAAAGGTGGACATAACCCCAACGCTTCAATTCTCATTGTTTACAACCAACGTGACAATCTTTCTCTTTTTACTTTAGTATTTTCAGCTTTTATTTCATTACTTTGGTTACTTATTACAATCCCCCCTTCTTACGAGACTTGCACCAAAAGTCTATTAATTTTACTTACTTGTTGACCAAGCTATTCTCTGTGGGATCGATACCCAACCCAGTTGGGTTCTATATTTGCTAACGACCGCTTTACACTCCTACGAGAGCTGTAGATTGAGCGTTATCAAAAATTGGCGCCGTTGCCGGGGAATACAAGTGTCAATCAAGTTCGTGAAAATTACTAGACCCTTTGGTCAAAGATTCTCGTACTTTTACGTTTAGTTTTTGTTTTTGTTTATTGCAGGTTTTTCTTTTAGTGCATGCCCCATACTAGAAGTTCTGGTCAACCGTTATTACCAATCAATCCGGAACCGCAACGAATTAGAAGAATGGAAGCACAAGCGGAAATCGACAGGATGGCTGCTCAACACGAGCAAGCAAGATTAGCTGCTCTTGCCGCTGCTCAAGTCCAACAACAAAACATTGATAATCCTGGACGAGCAACAAATCCTGACGATGAAGATTTAGGAGATGACGAGTTGATCAACCCAAGGCATGGCGCTGAAATGGCAACACCTGCCAACAGACGAGGTCGACAAGCTCGGTACAGATATGATCGCCAACCTTTGCAACCAGCTTTTGATGATGATGATGATGATCTTGATGGTGCCGGAGCCACTGGAGCTATAATTCCACCACCATTAGCGCCCGGAGCCAAGTTCAACATCACTAGCACCATGATTCAGTTATTGCAACTCAAGGGATTATTTGGTGGACTAGCAGGCGATGATCCGAATATGCATCTCATCAACTTTATTTCTACATGCAAGTCTTTTGACAATCCTGGAGTTGGTCAGAATGCTATTCGATTACGTCTATTTCCATTGTCTCTGTCTGGGGAGGCAACATTATGGTTGAATGGGCTGACTCCTGATTCTATTACAAATTGGAGGCAATTGAGAGACGCTTTCCTAGAAAGATTCTTTCCGCCATCCAAGAGGGCTCAATTCAGAGATGAAATCAGCAACTTTCGTCAGCTTCCCTCTGAAGCTCTTCACGAAACATGGGAGAGGTTCAAGACAAAGCTAGCGAGATGCCCAAACCATCACATGACTAATGTTCACCTCATGGAGATCTTATATAGAGCCTTGAATTCAGTAACTAAACCAGTGGTGGACAACGCAGCTGGAGGTTCTTTTATGGACCTCACCTTTGGTCAAGCAAGCAACATGCTAGATCGTATGACGAAACAAAGTAGAGCTTGGCATACCAGGGATTCTGAGGTAGCAAGCCCCACTTTATCTATTGGCATGTCTGCAGATCAAAGAAGGAGAGAAGAAGAACGTGATCAAGATATGGCGCACATGAAAACCCAAATGGATCTTCCTACAAAGCATCTATTAGGGAAGACTGAAAAAGTGAAATCTATTGCGTCAAAAGGAAGAGACGAATCTGATTCAGAAGAGGAGGCCAACTACTTGAACAATCAGGGTGGTTTCCGTGGGAATGCCCAAGGAAACCAAGGTCGGAACTATTATGATAAATCTGGAGGTAAAGACCAAGGTAGTTGGAAGAAAAATAATGAAAATAGTGGTTTGTACGTTCCCCCTGGTAGACGTGATACCACCACATCTAATTCTATGGAAGACATGATGGCTAAGTTATTGAAAGGAGTGGAAGCGACGAGCGCGGGAGTTAAGGAGGTGATTGACGATTTGGCCTCCATGAAGCAATTAGTTGATTCTCATTCCACTTCTATCAAGCAACTAGAGCAGCAATTCAGTCAACTTTCAGCAGCACTCAACCAAAGAAAAGCCGGCACCTTGCCTAGCGATACTGTGCAAAATCCAAGGACTGATGGGTCATGCATGGCCATCACTACGAGGAGTGGTAAGGTGCTGGAAACTTCAGCAGAAGGCAAGCAAGTAGTTGACAGAACAGCAGACATGGACGCCACGCCTAGTGACGCCACTAGGGAAGACGCCGCAATATCCACTTCCAACGTCAAGGACGTGTTGCCTAGTGACGTGCAGCCTGAAAAAAATAATAAACGGAAGCAAGAGGAGAAGAAAGCCATGGAAATAACACTTCCATACCCACCACCACCTTTTCCACAAAGATTGAAGAAGGTGGCCGATGACACTAAGTTCAGCAAATTTATGACCATGTTGAAGCAGCTAACTATTAATGTCCCATTGGTAGAGGCACTTGAACAAATGCCTGGGTATGCGAAGTTTATGAAAGATCTTTTGACTAAAAAGAGGGCAGCAAGCTATGAGCTGAAAGAAGATGTGCATCATTGTAGTGCAATAGCTACCCGATCCATAGTTCAGAAGAAGGCCGACCCCAGAGCTTTCACTATTCCTTGCACCGTCGGATCTTTGGACTTTGCTAAAGCATTATGTGACTTAGGAGCCAGCATCAACTTGATGCCATTATCAATCTACAAGTAGTTTGGGTTAGGAGATCCTACACCAACTAATATGAAGCTTGTTATGGCGGATAGGTCGGTAAAACGACCGGTTGGTATTCTATGCGATGTCTTGGTGAAGGTATCTTCATTCATATTTCCAGCAGACTTTGTCATCTTGGATTGCGAAGCAGATTCAGAGGTTCCCATAATCTTGGGACGCCCTTTCCTTGCTACGGGAAGTGTGCTCATAGATTTGAGAGCTAATGAGCTTTCATTCCGAATAAATGATGAAGTGGTGCGCTTTGATGTTTGCAAATCAATGAAGCAACCCAAAGATCTAAGTGTATTTTCTGTGGCTGATGTTGTCGTTGATGACGAGGATGAGTTACTTGCTGAAGAGCAAATTCTTGATGATCCTTTGGAGGTTTTGCTCATGGAAGAAGATGATGATGATGCTGAAATTTCTGAAGATGATATTTGTGCTCTATCGGGATTAGGAGCATATCGCTATCCTCCTAAGAAGCTGGATCTTGATCTCAAGAATCGACCCACACCACCAGCTAAGCCATCTATTGAAGAACCACCCACATTAGAATTAAAGGAGCTGCCAAGCCATTTGAAGTATGCATTCTTAGGAAGCGGAAACACTCTTCCAGTCATAGTGGCAGCCGATTTAGGTGAGCAACAAGTTGCAGCTCTTATTGCAATTTTACGCAAGTATATTAGAGCTATTGGATGGACCATTGCGGATATCCTTGGTATTCCACCTGGGATTTGCACTCATAAAATTCAGCTCCAAGAAAAGTGCACACCCACCATCGAACACCAAAGACGTCTAAACCCACCAATGCAAGAGGTGGTGAAGAAGGAGATTATCAAGTGGTTAGACGCAGGAGTTGTGTATCCTATTTCTGATAGTACATGGGTAAGCCCAGTACAATGTGTTCCCAAGAAAGGAGGTATGACGGTGGTTGCGAATGGAAAGAATGAGCTTATTCCACTCAGGCCCGTCACTGGATGGAGAGTATGCATGGACTACCGCAAGCTGAATTCTTGGACTCTCAAGGATCACTTCCCCATGCCATTTATGGACCAAATGCTAGATCGATTAGCGGGAAAAGGATGGTTTTGCTTTCTTGATGGTTATTCAGGTTATAATCAGATTTTTATTGCACCAGAAGACCAAGAGAAGACAACGTTTACATGCCCATATGGTACGTTTGCCTTCAAACGTATGCCATTCGGGTTATGTAATGCACCAGCCACCTTTCAGCGATGTATGATGTTTATTTTCTCTGATATGGTAGAAGACACTTTGGAGGTATTTATGGACGACTTTTCAGTTGTTGGGGAGTCTTTCTAAGCATGTTTGGTGAATTTAAGCATGGCATTACAAAGATGTGTAGAGTTCAACCTTGTGCTGAATTGGGAGAAGTGCCACTTCATGGTAAAAGAAGGAATTGTTCTTGGGCACAAGATCTCCGAAAGAGGAATAGAGGTTGATCGCGCCAAAATAGAGGTAATTGAGAAGCTACCACCTCCAATTTCGGTGAAGGGAGTTCGTAGTTTTCTTGGCCATGCTGGGTTTTATCGTAGATTCATCAAAGACTTCTCCAAAATTTCTAGTCCATTATGCAAGCTATTGGAGAAAGATGCGAAGTTTGACTTTAATGATGATTGCTTAAAGGCATTTGAATGCCTTAAAGAAAAACTCATTGAAGCCCCTATCATGGTAACACCAGATTGGACGCTCCCGTTCGAAGTCATGTGTGATGCTAGTGGTGTAGCCGTTGGTGCTGTTCTTGGACAGAGAAAGGAGAAATTATTTCATCCTATCTACTATGCGAGTAAGGTCCTCAATGAAGCCCAAAGGAACTACACCGTCACTGAACAAGAGCTATTAGCGGTTGTGTATGCGTTTGAGAAGTTCCGCGCCTACCTATTAGGTACTAAAGTGATCGTTCATACAGACCATGCAGCTCTTAGGTATCTAATGACAAAGAAGGATGCAAAACCAAGGCTGATTCGATGGGTGTTGCTGCTGCAAGAGTTTGATTTCGAAGTCAAATATAGAAGAGGTTGCGAGAACCAAGTGGCTGATCACCTATCTAGACTTGAGAATGAGTATGTGGCGCAATCAGAAAATCAGATTGGCGATGCATTCCCTGACGAGGAGATACTAGCGACAACAATGGAGAACTTACCATGGTATGCCGACTTTGCAAATTTCGTGGTGAGTAATGTGTTACCTTCCAATTTATCTTACCACCAGAGGAGGAAGTTTATGCATGACGTTCAGCACTATTATTGGGATGAGCCTTATTTGTTTCGAAGATGCGCGGATGGTATCATTCGACGATGTATATCCCATGAAGAAGTGCCCACTATATTAGAAGCATGCCACACTTCGCAAGTTGGAGGCCATCATGCAGGGAATCGAACAGCAAGAAAAGTCTTGCAAAGTGGTTATTATTGGCCTACAATATTCAGAGATGCACACGACTATGTGAGAAGGTGTGACCAATGCCAACGTCAAGGTGCTATTTCAAAACACCATGAAATGCCCATGTCCAAAATTCTGGAGGTAGAACTCTTTGATGTATGGGGTATTGATTTCATGGGACCATTCGTGAATTCGTTTGGAATGAAGTACATCTTGGTTGCTGTGGATTATGTGTCGAAATGGGTTGAAGCTGTAGCATTGGCCGATAATGAAGGAAAGCGTGTTGTAGCGTTTTTAAAGAAGAATATCTTCTCTCGCTTTGGGGTACCTCGTACTATCATAAGTGATGGAGGATCTCACTTCTGCAACAAGCTATTCAAATCTGTATTGGCCAAGTATGGAGTCAAGCAACACAAGGTAGCTACGCCTTATCATCCCCAAACTAGTGGACAAGTAGAGGTTTCCAATCGTGAGATCAAGCAAATCCTTGCCAAGACGGTCAATGCGAATCGGAAGGATTGGTCTCGGAAGCTAGATGATGCACTATGGGCGTATAGGACTGCATTCAAGACACCCATTGGCATGTCACCTTATCAGCTAGTTTATGGGAAGGCTTGTCATCTACCCATCGAGCTTGAATACAAGGCATTATGGGCATTGAAGCACTTGAATCTGAATTGGGATGATGTGAAGAACCTGAGGTTGGAGCAGCTGAACGAGCTAGATGAATTCCGTCTCCATGCATATGAAAGATCAGATTTATACAAGGAGCAGATGAAGAAGTATCACGATCAGCGGATTGTTCGACGACACTTCCAAAAAGGTGACATGGTACTACTCTTTAACTCCAGATTCAAGCTCTTCCCAGGTAAGTTAAAATCAAAGTGGTCTGGTCCATTTAAAGTCACCCACGTCTACTCGTCTGGAGTAGTCGAACTGGAAAATAATGAGGGTGTTATCTTCAAGGTGAATGGCCAACGTGTTAAGCCATATATCGGTCCTCTTGACTCGATGAATGACATGGCCATCACTTATCTCGACGAAGTCTAAGTACTCGAGATTACTACGTCGAGCCACGACAATAAATAAGGCGCTAGATGGGAGGCAACCCTTCGTTTTATTGTTTTATCGTTTTGTCGTTTTAGTATTTTTTCTTTTTGATAAATGAAAATCCAAAAATAAGAGTCGTGCCACGACCAAAACTAAGGCGCTTGGTGGGAGGCAACCCATCGTACTAATCGTTTTCATTTGTTTGAGCAAATATAGGTGTAAGAAGTATGCAACGAGGAGATTGATTTCAACTAACGATTTGGTCGCATTGTATGGTAAAGTCGGTAAGTTAGGAATGGTGATGCATAAGGCTATGGATTGAGCCTTTCTCACGTCATAATAGGCTTCGAGAAAGGCTAGGCCTTGGTAAAAATAGGCCACGAACGATGCACAACCTATTCTATCGCCTAAGGACTCGGAATCTAGTGTGCAATACACTATGCGCCGCCTATTCCTAGGTGTGCTTTTGACTATGCGCCGCCTATGCTATGGCATTTGAGATACTGAGACCAAATGCCATACCATATGCGCCGCATATGCCTATATATGCCATACTATGTGCGGCGCATATGTCCCATTATGCCATGGACAATGCGCCGCATATACATGTGATATGCCGAGGGATATGCGCCGCATATAGGGTGATTTTGTCCCCAAATCCGATTGTAAATGGGTCATAACCCGACCCATACTCCTCCTATATAAAGGGGACTTGGTTTTTTTATCACAAACACATTAGAAGTAACCCTAAAGGCGCCGCATATCATCCCAAATCCTCTCAAATTTTTCTTCCTTTGTTCTTCCAATCCACAACAACTTCTCCACAATCTTCAAGCAAGTAAGTGCTCTCTTATTCTTCATCTATTTATCGTAAGTACTACTTTACTATGCTTATTATAAAATGCTAACTCATGAGAGATTAGTGGTGATGTTCATGTGTGTGGATAATTGTTGCAAAATCGTGTGATTGATTATATACGTATGGAATTCATGACTTGTTTCCGACTTGAATTTTGTTTCAATGGAATTGTTGTGATACTTGCTGAACATATGTGGCCATGAATATTGATTGAGAGTGTTGTTTGGATGCTTGCATGATTAACCATCCCGGCCATCGGGATAAGGTTATAGTGACTATCGACTTAGGTGGTGGTGTTTGTTGTTTGAATAGCAATTCCATGTGGTAACCCCTATGTTGTAACGTTGCTATATTCCCCATGCACGTCGTCCAAATGGCTGCTCATGAGTGATGTAATACTGATTTTATTGTCGGAATACAATCCTAAGACGTATGTCGACGACGTCTGAGTACTCGACCACGTTCACTTCACCGATTTGTGCCAACAAGATTAAGTGTGGGGTGGTACCCCTAATGCTTGCATATAGATTGTCTAAAGTGCGATTGTGCTGCATCTAACATTATTTCTAGTCTCAGGTTCAATGGCACCGAAAGCAAGGCAAGGCAAGGAGAAGGCTACCACGACCCGCAAGGACAAAAAGAGAAGCCGAAAAGACCAAGGCGAATCATCTTCCGCACACCTACCACGCAGAATGTTCGGAATCAAATGGGTTCTTGAGGAAGAAGCCAAGGCATGGTACAGCAGCAACAAAGAAAAGAAATATGTGCACGTCGACTTAATCAACAAGGAGACCTTAGCAAAGAAGGAGCCGCAACTGTTGGCTAAGATAATGGCTTTGAAGCTGGATTTCATCTTCCGTGACATGGGAGAGTGCAATCTTGACTTGACAAGAGAGTTTTATGCCAACTGGTCGCCAAACACAACAGGCAACGAAGTCAAAATTCGGGGCCAAGTGTTACAGCTTACAGCGGATTGGATCAACTCGTTTCTAGGCCTACCTTCGGTCGACACTGCACCATACAAAGAGCTGTACAGCAGGCCTCCTTACAGAGCTATAAGACACACGCTTTGTGGAAGCAGATCGATGGCAAGATGGGGCAGACATAAGGAAACAGGCCGTCACAACACATTCCCCGATGCTCCACTAAATAGGGAAGCAAGAATCTGGATGCGCATTGTCAACTCATGCCTCATTCCTGGGACGCAATACACAAAGATATCGAGAGATAGAGTGTGTCTGGTTTATGCATTGATGACAAATGTCCCTATCAACTTTGGGGCAATCATTCGATCCACCATGAGGAAAGCCAGACTCAACAGCAGGTCCCATTTCACATTCGGCAATTTGTTGACAGCAATGTTGCGGAAGGAGGATATAGAAGAGGAACCAGCTGACCACAAACTCCCACATACCCCAAAGAAGGTTGAGGAAGAGTCCGACTAATCAGGTTCTTCGACTTTATTTTCCACTGAGGGCAGTGTCTAGTCTAAGTGTGGGGTGTCGGCAGAATCTGCATGCTATGTTTGTATGTTTGCTCTTGTTTATTTTGTTTTGAGTCCAAATTTTTTTATTTTTTTGTGATTTTTTTCGTGTGACGTTTTTTCGTTTTTTTTATTTTTTAGGAGTAAAATTTTTCTAGCTACGCATGAAATTATTTGGATAGGCAGCATGAGATTAGAACAAGAGTATGTGCTACAATTGTGACTATTGAGACATTTAGGCTCTAGTTGTGACTCATTATGTGATAGTGTGTGATTCAATTCCTTCACTTGTTGGGTCGAGAGTCTATATTACTACCAATCAAGTCGACCATGTGCCTTGTGTGTGTGAGATAATAGTATATTCTATGTTTGTGGCTGATGCTAGAACTTGCCTGGTATGTATGCAAAGCGAAAATAAGGAATGTAAGTTTAGGATATGATTTAGGCATTTCTTTGACAACCTATACATGTTTACCTTCAGTTTTTCCTACCCATGTAAATCATCCTAGTCAAACCCTTTTGAGCCTTTAGCCTATTTCTTTGACAACCTTGTATGTAAGCCTAATCCATTTTTTTCAAGACCGTAATTTGATCCAAATTCCTAAGTGCTTTAAAGTGAAAAAGTCATGTGACAACATAAAGAGGAAATTGGGGGAGTATGATGCTTTAAATTGTAATAGTTCTTGAATATGTTATGAAAAAGAAAGGGCTATCATAAGAGGTATGTTGTGAAAAGAAAAAGGAAAAGAAAGCTGAAAAGTGAGTTGTTCTTAAAATTGAAAAACAAAAAGAGGAGAACAAGGGTGGTAGAATAAAAGAAAGAAGAAAGGTTGAAAGAACAAAATGTCAACGATACAATGTGATGTATTAAAGTGCTTAGGAACTTAGTCACTATTTCTGGCCAAAATAGTCCTACCCGTCCCTTAGCCTACATTACAACCATCTAAAGACCTACTTGATCCTAATCTTAACATTCCTACATTTAGTAGAGTACTACATTAAGGGCAAGCTTATGGTCATTAGTTGCTACATATGAATTCTTTGTGAGAGTGAGTGCAAGGAAAATACACTTTGATACCCATGTTTGAAAAATATGCTATTTTTGTGAGTGATTATGGGTACTATATTGTGAGACACACATGGTTGATGAGTTTTGGATAGTTGTATATGATTCTATGTACCTTAACGTTTGCATGCGAGTTGATCACCATCACGAGTCTATGCTTGAGGTTAAATTGTTTCTACTTATAATCGGAAAGCTACTCTTCGTTGATAATTGTTGTGCTTGTCTTGAAGAATGTTTTGTGTTGTTTCTGTAAAAACCTTAAGTCGATGCTTAGAAGGACATGATATGTTGTTCGAGGACGAACAAAGCTCTAAGTGTGGGGTGTTGATGATAGGCGAATTTACGCGCCTATATCAATATATTTTGCCCATATTTTAGCCTAGTTTTGAGAACTAATTATCTATTTCATACACTTTTAGTCCTTTTTCCTGTAAATGAGCTAACAAATGTGATTAGGAAAGTTTCAGGTATAAATGATGCAAAATACAGCAATTTATGGCTTACTTGACGCAAAAGAAAGCTCACAAACGAGATGGAAAGGAGCTGGACGCATAAAGGACTAAATCTGCTGCATGGAAAATCTGTCCCGGGCTAAAACAGCATTTCTGAAGACTTTGGGGACTTACAGACACAAAGCTGGATTTTTGCCATAATACATTAACCTAGCGCAATTAGGTTATGTGTTTCATTATTCTATTTGGATTATAATTTTGTAACCTTACCCTAGTACATTTGGGTCAAGGATTTCATTAGTATATTAGGATTTGGTTATTTATTTCATTAGCTTAATAGGAGTAGGATAGGAGTATTATAAATACCCTATCATGTTAGAGATTTTTTATCACATTCTTACAATTCAATTAACTCTTAACTTAAGACATCTTCCTACAATACATTCTTAATTCTTCATTCTTCTATTCTTAAATTCCACAACAAGAGAATCGTTACTTGCTACGGAATCACCAAAACCACACGCCAAACACCTACTATTCACGCCATCCGCCATGCAAAACGTGATATCCTTCGCATTCATGGGTAACTAAACCTCTTAGTTGGGGTTATGGAAGCCGAATGAGTTACTATCTATAGCTATGAGTTTGTGAGTTCAAGACAAGTATATTGCTTATATCATTATTCTCTTCATCTTAAATCTACATCCTTTGCGGTTCAAACAAAAGAACACGCCATTCTAACATCTAACCTGTTCGAGAGAAAGGTTATTTGTCTAGAAAAGAAGACGCATAGACCAACGCCAGTCTAACATTTAACTTGTTCGAGAGAAAGGTTATTTGTCTGGAAAAGAGATAATGTCAAGGTAGTAGGACACCCTTTCCTATTAAAAAGCTAGTGCCGTACCTGGACTAACCTCTTGGAGAATTCGTACCGTTAGACACGCTTTAAGCTCGAGAGAGTTAAAGTGAAATAGTCCTTGTTTAGGTCGAGAGACGCTTGGATTTACCATCGACTACAATTCTCTATAAGCAATTGCATGTCAAGACTCTACACACTCATAGCCAATAGAGACGTATACCTCAAAAGGTGGACATAACCCCAACGCTTCAATTCTCATTGTTTACAACCAACGTGACAATCTTTCTCTTTTTACTTTAGTATTTTCAGCTTTTATTTCATTACTTTGGTTACTTATTACAATCCCCCCTTCTTACGAGACTTGCACCAAAAGTCTATTAATTTTACTTACTTGTTGACCAAGCTATTCTCTGTGGGATCGATACCCAACCCAGTTGGGTTCTATATTTGCTAACGACCGCTTTACACTCCTACGAGAGCTGTAGATTGAGCGTTATCAACTATACATAACTTTGACACTTAATTGAGGCTTGAGGAATAGAATGTCAAAGGCATTGATTCATTAAAGAGATTTAAACTAAGAACGTTCATGATATAATGCGAATTTCACTAGTATCATGAGTTCTAAGAACTGATTATACTCTGAGACATGATTTCATACTTATCTTAATCTATTCAACATAAGACTAGAGTTTCACAGATTTATGGCGGATGACTCAAATCACAGAGTAAAGCAATTACTTACTTACTAGAAGCTGAAAATGAACTTAAATATGCACGAAGTGTATAAGCATTTGTCCTTTGGAATGGATCTATCACGTAAGACATGAATTTTGTGTGATAGTGACTGAAATCCAAGGAATACTCTAGCGTAAGAAGGGATCACTATCTCATCACAACTCTCACTGACATGCATCACAATCTTATTCTTAAAACTTGATTTGGTTCTACACTCTATCATCTCCTCCTTAGATCAAAGCTGATATTCTAAGCTTATGGGTCTACTCCATATCCTCGAGACTAAGCCAAAATTTCTTTGCTCTAATGTTCTACACATAAATTCTCACTCACTTGTATAAACTATATCTAGACAATACTAACTTCATTATTGGACACTCTCTTAGTACATACTGCCCTTAACTTCCTTTAGCTACAATAGTCATCATCATAGACTTACACTCTATAACTTGACAAATATACCTGCCTCACTAAAAACATAATCTATCTCACCAACTTAAATCACACCAAAAGTCTTAGCATCCTCTATCCTTAGCTCTTTAACATAGCCATCAAGAATACCATATACTATATGATTAGCCTAATTCACACTTAGAAACTCACAGGCATTATCTAAGCATACATAACACTTAATAATCTTAGAAAATAATTCAATTTCCATATCATCTTGGTCACACCTCTATATCATACCTACAACATCATACTTAATTATGAATAAATGAACTTAAACTCTTACATATACTATTCAAGCCTACTAGATCACTTCCACATAACTAGCATCACTAACCAAACAATCATTATTTCCATCTTTATAATCATCCACTATTCAAACTTAGTGTTTAGTGCTAGCCATGATTAACCATAAATTAACACACTATATTTACATGTCAAAACATCAGGAAACACTAGTCCACTAGAACCTTATAATAATGTTATTTAATCATAATCTTACAGTATACCTAATTATAGTCCATAAGCACATCCCTCTTCCACACATCTTTATTACTTATCCATCCATACACTTAAATTATACCCCTAGCTCTACAAATCTCAACCACCAAATACTTTTATTAATAACCTATACTTTTCTAGCATAATAATTACCATCAAGATCTCCTTTCCTATTTCAAGCAAACCATAATTCACCTAAACTAATAACTCTTTCTCTACCTTCCTCCAGGAAAATAGTACTACATTCATTACCCCTAAGCTGACAAATAAGAATGTATTACCTTAACATAAACTCGATAGCATGCATAAATTAATCTATATACGTTAGATCAATATCCATTACCACCTTTCTTGTCACTATAATTCTAAACCTACACTTCCAACTATAAGAAGGTTCTACTACTTGTAAATATTGACACTCTAGGTTGCAATATCCCTTGAATGCAAACTCTATTTAACTTTAATACCCCATATTTACCTAGCATAATCAAAGTCCTAATACATGATTATTCATATATAAAATTTTTGAAATACTCATTATTTGTCAGTTTAGAGCCTGCCATTGAATAGGCAATTGAATTAGCTTTTCAACGATATAAATTTGCCTAAATCCAATAACCGGATAAGAAGTTATGGCAATTTTAAGTTTTAGTAGTTAAACCCCATCATTTTAACCCCTAGCGCGTCGCAGAGCAGGAAAATTTCCCATTTGGCAAATTTCAGTGAGGGTCCATGGTCCTGGCGCGTTGCGCCATAGGCCAAATTGGCATTTGTCATTTTCCAGTGTTGAAGCACGATATCACCGCATCGCGATGAGCTTCCAGGTCACAAACAAGGTGGCAATGTGATTAAACTACGTCGTGCCACTGTGCATTTTTCTAGTTGTCCAATTCCAGTGACACGACGCGATAGTGCCGCATCACGCCAGTGGAATTTTTTAGAATAATTTGACAAAAATTAAAAGTGTCGCCCAGGGTTAAGACAATCCTTTCCCATCATTTTAATCTGCCAGGTGTGGTATTTAAGCCCTAAACACATTTTAAGTTCATTATTTACTCAATTTTTCCCCAAAATCCAAGAGATTTCTCCCTAAAATACAAACCTTAGCTCTCAAATTCAAGGCCAATCCTCAAGAATTCACCAAGAACTTCAAGAAATTAATTAGTTAAAGTATGCTAGATATTCATCCATGGATTCCTTTCATCCATGGAGTCCAAATATCTATTTTAATTACAAATATATCATCTTTTCAAGACTTATTCTATTAAATTGTGATTTTAAACTATGAATCTCCATGAACTTCCACGAATATTGATTTTATACCAAACTTTAATGAAATTATCATTGTTATCAAATCCCTTATGTTTTATTATTGTCATTCTTCAAAGTAGATCATGATTTAGTGTTATAAATGTTGAAGTCATGCTATTATTCAAGTTTTATACTATTCCCATAAATTGACTAAACTATGAAGTACAAGTGTTTGATAAAATGCCTACAAAAGTGATTGATTTAATAAAAGCCTTCATGCTTTGTCCCCCAAGCTTTAGTGTCATTTTACCATTATTGTTTTTGAGTCCTGGGGGTATTGAATACCCAAAAGCCATAGTTGTTTATGTAGTCTAGTTTTAGTACATTACAGAATAGTCTTCAGAATATACTATGAACATTATCACAATAGTCAAATATCAGTTAGTTAACCTCAGAACAGTCTAGTATTTCAATGTCTTTTAGTTGGGAGTAGGATTTAGCACCGAGCGAGTGTAGGGATGACGACTTCCCCGTCATATAGGTAGAGTCATTAGTAGCAGTGCCTATACACCAGAACTATGTAGCCAGCGTAGGATATGAGAAGTCACCCATCAGATTAGGCTTGACTATCTCGCAGGGGTTACCCATCAGTTTAGACTTGACACCCTTAATCCTTTGGATATTTTATCAGTTTAGTGGATCCAAATAGCCAGCATTAGTACCCGTGGTATGGTATTAGCACCCTTCCAACTGGGGTTATAGGTTGGATCCCGATTAGCTCAAATTGGGGAATGTCGGTTAGATGATAAATCCCATAGTCTCAGATACAGTCTTAGTTACAGTCCCAGTTCAGTTATTCAGCCTCAGTGTTGTTTGACCAAAGCATATAGATTTCAATTATTTTAGTATTTCAGTATATAGATTTTACTTAGTTCATGTTAAATGCTTGGCCATGTATCCTCAATATCTACATATTTTCACGTATCTTTAGTATTTACAGATTTTCATGCATTCTAAGTATTTACATACTTCCACATATTCACAGTACCTACAGATTTCATGCTCTCTATTTAGTACTCCATGCTTTACATGCATATTCAGTTAATTATTAGTTCTGTTCCTGAAACCATGCATACCAACCTACCTCATTTAGCATACCAATACATTCAAAGTACTGATCACATACTTTTTTTTTGTGCTATGATGTATTATGTCATAAGTTCTGACGCTCAATTCCCGGCTTGCGATTAGAATTATCAAATCCTCAGTAGTAGAAGTGGTGAGTCCTCATACTTCGAGGATAGGCTTACTTTATTTCATGTCTCGTTTTAGTAGTTAGTTGGATTTTGTTGGGTCCTATCCTATCTACTCACAGTCATTCAGTTTTAGAGGCTTATTAGACATTAGAGTCAATTATTTAGTATTCAGACATTACAGTTGCTATCCAGTTTATCAATATTTTATCAGATTCAGTCAGTTATTTCTATAGACTCATATTTCAGTTTTGAATTCATTTGTTAAAACCTTATTGCATGGTAGTATTCTTCTGCATTTATGATCATGTTATCGAGTGCTCACACCAGGTACCAGCTCATGGGTTAGCTTGTGGTCCTTCGAGATAGTAAGAATCGTGTGACGCCCAGAGTGTGCTCTTGGGGTATTATATTAATAATCTAGGTTCGTACTATCTCCTATTATGAACACTATCTGTACTGAAGGGTTAATGAGAAATCTTAATACATATCTTACTCTTTCTTGACTGAACAACTCATAAGGATAAGGAAATAATTTCCAACTTGAGGAACTTATAACACACTAGCAAGCTCCTCTCCATCCCCTTGTATGACTTCTGAAGTTACTGATAGTAAATCTGAGAGCATCATCTTGGAAGGAATTGGAACTTGCTAATCATGTTATCTTAAGAATAAGTCATAGATGAAGGATTATGGAGTAACATACTAATCAACAGAAGTTTTTGAGAGAACAACTTTACAGCACGACCTAGAGCATGAAGAAGGAAAATATTTCTTAAATGCCCTGTAGCCTCTCGAAGAAAAGTACTATATCTCTATACCGTTCCACAAGACTCTACTAGACACAGCTTCACAGACACCCTAGGACACTTGAAATATATGATCTGATACCAAGTTTGTAATGCATTGAGTCTATCCCCTGAACGTAACATGGTGCTTAGGACCACAAGTGATGCCAAGCTAACCCTTGTACTAGCATAGCTCGTAAGAAACTGAATAAGATACATAAATCATGAAAAATAAGTGAAAGAAAAGTCTTTAGCTAGATATATTAAAAATAAAACTATTAAAACAATTACAACTCTGTTTATACAAAACAAAACTGAAATCAAATACATCAACTCTACTAATTGTCTATGAAGTCTCTACTAGTATTGACTATAGGTAGCTGGGAGATGACCCCAGGAATCTCGAATCAATATAACTGAATAAAGAAAACAAGATGTTACTCGAACTATGATTAACTCGATCCCTCAAATCAAAAGGACTCATCACCTTGTCATAAAATGCTTAATACATAATCTTCTTGAAGTCTCAATACTCAAACTTGGGGCTTAAAACCCATGCTTTAAATTTATGTCAATTCAAAATAATACTTCATGCTCAATAACAATCTTGAAATACTTCAACAATAACAAGTCAACATAGTGCAATCTCATTCATGATATAAATCATGTAATTAAAACATAGACATAAGCAATTCTTGATATATTAAGGCTTTAAATCTCATGAAAATCATATTCTTTAAGAACATACATACTTGGGAATGAACCCTAATTCAAAAAAAATGAATTAAATCTTAAAAATCATGCAATTTGGGCACAAGGGTGAAAGGATACCCTTGTTCATAACCCCACATACCTTAATAGGATTGATTCGATATAGAAAGCTTGACTTTGAAACCCTTGGAGATGATCTTAAAAGCTTTTCTTGAGATTCTTGTGTTAGGAAACTTAATTCTTGGTTATTTTTAAAGAGATGTAATGGAGTTTTGAGGTTCTTTGGTGAAGGTTAGAGTTTGTTCTTAAGACAGAATGGTTTCTTTTGAGATGATTTATGAATAAAGGGGCTAATATTGCCTTTTGGGACCCGTAATCCCGTGTTTTGGAAACCTTGGGTGAAGGGAAAAGACCTATTTGTCCTTGAATAAATGAGAACAAAAGATGGAAAAATTAAGGAGCGAGCTATAGAGCTGCCGCCATAGGCTCTGGTGCAGTGCACTGAAGCGGGCAACAAGGGCTCCACTGCGGTGCACTACAGGGGGCACCGCTGGCTAATTGCGTTCCTTTACTACATCTCTCACGATAATGGCTATAAATTTTTTATAAGGTATCAGATTAAGGGAAAATTGGTATCCTTGGAAAGCTGACTCAAGTATCTTCAATTTGGTGGGTCTTGATCTGCAAAATTCTACGTATATCAAAAGTTATACACGTTCAAAGTAGACCCTTGTAGAATCGAATACCAAACTTTGAGCTAATCAGAAGCTCTTAGCTCAACTTTGTTCTATGTAATTCTTATAAACAATTTCACCTCGAGATCACTTCACACACTAGGATAAATATCATAACTGTGTATTCAAAATAAATTCATAGTATTAGAGTAACACACGTAAGAACGATGCTTCAACGTCTAGCCTAAAAATATCAGGTATTACAAATATCAAGTCAAGATAGTGCAATCTCATCCATAATATAAATTTTCATAAATTAAAAGATAAATATAAGCACTTCTTGATATACTTAAAACTTTAAATCTCATGAAAATCACATGCTTCAAGAACAAGGAAACTTGGGTATGAACCCTTCTTCAAAACAAGCAAATAAGATCTTAAAATCATGCAATATGGGAATAAAGGTGAAAGGATACCCTTGTTCATAACCCCACATACCTTAATTGGTTTGATTTGAAATTGAAAGCTTGACTTGGAAGCTTTGGGAATATTCTTGAATGTTTTCCTTGAACTTCTTAGATTAGAGAGCTTAGATTCTTGCTTATCTTGAAGAAAAAGTAATGGAGTTCTTGTTGTTCTTGAGGGGGGGTGTAACTCCCCGGGAGTACACCCTGAACGCCATACGGTGTTTACAGTCACAAGTGACCGCAAGATAACCTATGAGCTGATACCTACTGTCAACACTGAATAAACTAAAAATAAAAGATACACAGGTGCAGAAAAAAACTTGATATGCCATAAGGTTTAAATACTAAAATATCTCTGAAATCATAAATCTAGAAACAAATGTCTGCAAACAGCTATCAGAAAAAATAGTAAAATAATGACAAAACTGACTAATCTGTCTGAAAGTGTCCAAAAGCCTCTAAACTGATTGGATAAGAGATGATGGGAAAGGCCTCAACTAACTCAAACTGTCTAACTAAAATAAAATACTGAACAACTAAATAAATCTGAGATAAACAACCATACCCTCGATAGATGAGGACTCACCACGACTACTATTAGTGATAGGCTGATTTGCCTAAGTACGGTTGGGAACCTAAGCATCCGAACCTATGATTTGAGATATCATAGCGCAAGAAATGAGTATGCAGTTAGAAATTTTAATGTACTAGCATGCTAGATGAGGTTAGGCTGATATACATAGGCTCATGTGCATGAATAATAACTGACTGAATGAATAGCATAAGATAACTAATGCATACAATCTGGGAATGCATGACCAAGCATATAACATGATACTGGAATAGTCTGTAAACTGAAATGCTAAAATTTGAGTACTATTTAACTGATAAACTGAATACTATGGTTAAGCAAACCTAAACTGACTTTCAAACTGAGACTTGACTGAGACTGTGAGAACTATCATCTAACTGACATGCCCAATATGAGCTAATTGGGGTCCAACCTGTGACCCCAGTTGGAAGCGTGTCAGTACCATGCCACAGGTACTAACAATGGTTGTGTGGATCCACTAAAGAGTCACCCTCAACTGGAAGGTGCTCTAATAAGATAAGTGTCAACCCTCAACTAGTAGGTTAATATCTCAAACATACGCTGGCTAAATAGTTCTAGATAGTTCTAGAAAGTAGGAAATACTACTAAAGGTCACACCCTCAACTGATAGGTGAGCCCCCCAACCCTAGGTTCGCTTGGTGCTAAATCCTATTCCCAACTGAACTGACTCGGATTACTGAACTGATCTAAACTTGACTGATAGGATAACTAACTGAACTGATAATACTCAAATATATCTGAAACCATTCTGAAAATACTGAGACTAAGTAAACAACTAAGTTTTTAGGTATTCATAAACCCCAGGACTCGATAACATTAACAGTAGAAACATACTAAAGCTTTAAAAGCATAATAAGTAGTCATTGTTCAAAGTTCATCTCTTAGGCATTTCATCAAACACTTAAAATTCATGCACTTAAGCATGGGAAATATTGAAACATATGGGAATAACATAATCAAAATACTAAGACCATACATTCGGGATTAAACAAGGAATTTCATGCTTCCAACATGTAAGGGCTACTTTTAAGCTAAAAACACTTATAATCATCATGCATAATCAAAATTCCCAAAAGCTTTATGAAAATAACTCATTGTAAACATGTAAATTCATTATTTAAAATATAAAAATAGGTTCTTGGTCTCCATGGGTGAAAAGGGCCCATGGATGAATATCTAAAATACCTTAAAGCTTTAATCTTGAAAGATTATTAACTTTTCTTGAATGTTCTTGATTTGGGAAGCACAATTTCTTGGTTTTATTAAAGAGAAGATAATAAATTTGAGATTCTTGGGAGGTAGTTAGGGTTTTCTTTGAGAGAAAATTGTAGGTGAGTGGGCAAATTATGCCTAAATTGCTGATATAAGTCATGTTATGATGACTTGGATTGAGAGGAAAAGATGCTACTTCCACTCAGACTTTTAAATTTGCAACTGAAATGCTAATTAAGGAGGTACCGTGATGCGATGATCCATCCATCACTATAATGACAGCGTCGTGATGCTTCGCAATGACTTGTTGTTTTTGAAATCTAAACATGACCTAATCCTCGTTCAAAAAATCTGAAACTTCCTTGAGACATCCTACTTACACCCCTGAAAATGAATTAACTTAGAAACCATAGTATCAGGGTCAGGAAGATCACTTCAAAAATCATCGAAATTAAGAGGCCAAAAATAAGACTAAGTCTCCAACACCTAGCTAAATTTTCAAGTTCTAAGTCTCTTATACATGCAACTAGGAGCTGAACTTAGCTAAGAAAAGCAAGGGGTATTACAAAATCCCCCCCTTGGGAATATTCATCCTTAAATGAGACTGATTAAGCTAAGAGTACTGTACTAAGGTAACTGAGATCATATAATGAACATGCATGACTTTAAACATGATTGCATAACTGATTCTAAAATATGATACATGAACTGAATATCATGAACTGAACTGATTTCCTTGAATACATGCAATGACATGATGATGCCTATAAGGCTGAGATAGAAATGAGAGAGTCAAATTATGAGTAACCATTACTTTAGGCTAGACCTAATTCCATGAGGAAAAGTCGAGAGGTTTAATACATGAAAACTCGGGGTGTTACAACATCTCCCCCTTGGGATTATTCATTCCCCAAACGTTACTGACTAGGCTGAAATACTGAGGAAAGGTTGATATGATGCAGGGACACTTAAAGACTAAATCATGATAAAATATCTGGAATCTAAGACTGATGCATAATACATGAATTAAGCTAAATTCGCAAATTACCTGGATGAAAACATTTTTTTTGGCCTCTTAAAATAGACAAATTCATGAGACTTTGGATAGAATGACTAGATGGAAGATGAAAAACCATAGGAAATTGTCTGTCTGACTGCTAGAATGAGTTGCTAGCTTTATGGGATAACTCATACTGAAAGCTTATACTCAACTAGAGCATCTCTTCAATGCTCTTTCTAAGAAGTGCTAATAACATTAGAGAGCAGGGAATCCTAGGCATGATCTGGATAAGATATATGAGTAAGGAATCTTAATATGGCTATACTCTGTAACATGGAACATAGGCCTTTGAAACATAAACTAGAATTGCTATGCCTTAGACATGCAACTGCTACTCTCAAGCTTAGACATACTCCTCAAATACTCCCTCAACTATACATTCTGCTTCAATACTGCACTTCACTTGAGGCTACTAAAAATGTTCACATGGGCACTGATAACTCTATCGACTGAAGTTTGAGCTGAACTAAATTCTCTCGATATGTTCAAGCCTACTTAAATCTACAAAGTGCACCCATAAGACTGTAACACTAGTTTGAATCATGAATTCAACACACCTTGTGCTTTCACTACTTTCTATCTCATGAATAACTTCTATTACCACCTTAGCAACTATATTCAACCCCTTACTAGGAATGCACTAATGCATAATACACCCATCCACTTATATACACCAACATGACATTTCAGCCTATCATTATAACCATACATGACCTTCTAGGCAAACAACTTGTCAAAACATCATTTCTATACTCTCTAAGATTTTATCATTAACAACTCTCATGCACTATTCTTAAGGAAATCACACATAAAATCTTCAACTAACCATGACATGTATCAAAAGTCTTGCCTCAATCATTCCTCAAACCTATAGCCTTGAGTAAAACAAGCATGCAACAATCTTTCCTTAACATGAAACATTTACTATCTCCCATCTGAACAAATTACTCATCACCATAATCATTTCATAAGGGGAGGTCACTAAAGGGTTAGAACATGAGGACCTGAAGCATGAAAGAATACTATACATAACCTGAACGCTCAACTGAGGCTTGAAAAATAGAGTATCAACATTATGGATTTGTCCAAAAGATCTAAACCGAGGATACACATGACATGCTCTAAATTTTGCTGATCATTAAGAATGGTAGCATGAGTGCTGGAACTGAACATACTATAAAGAATGATTACATGAGTCATGAGCTACATGACTTGGGTTTGGAGTTCATAAATTTCATGGAATATGATTCGTACAACTGAGTAAGTTGGAACTCCTTATACTAAGAATTAGAAGCGTACATGATTCTATCAAAAGTGCATGAATATGTGTTATGATCATGGAGCTGACACATAAGGCACGAGTAAATATCGTGATAACTAAAGTATAAATACTGAAACACGCATGGATTGGGCATCCTCCTCCCTTACTACTATTCCATAATATACTGGCATCACTACTGGAATTCGAGAGCCTGACTCGGTTACTTATTCCACCATCTCCCCCTTAGCTATAAGCCACCACCTAAGTCTACAGGACCCCTTTCAATGAACTCTAAACTGAACTATAATTCTTTTACTCTAGAGTACAAGATATAACAATATTCATAAATAACAAACTCAACCTGAAAGTGTAAACCCCATTGCTAATGCTCTCTCCTAAGATACAACTCCTAACTTTATATAGCCCCAATACTCATCACATAATAACTCAAACACTAACTAGATTAGAATCTTCATGGGCATCACCATACCATGAGTTCACACCATCTAAAATTTCAATTCTCCTTACTATTAGATCAACCATCTAAGATTCCAACTTAGATTCTAACACGTAACTTAAATATTCCCAAACTTGTAATAAACCACACTAACTTCTTCCATGGCCTACTAATATCACATCTCTAATTCACCCCCATATCATCATACTTAATTTTGAAAAAAAAATCATAAATTCTTGCATACACAATTTCAAGACTTCTGGTTCACCTATCATATGGCTAACCCCATGGATACAATAATCTATTAAATTCATATAACACTACACTATCCACACTCTACTACTGCTAAACTTCTGGGTTCATGCTTCTAACTCTAGATCATATGCTATCATAGGATCCTGAGAAAGGATCTGAAAACACATATGACCCTTAAGCACTAAGGTACTACCAATCCATTCAATAATTGGTTCATTGGGATTCTGAAACTGAATGACTCTATTTCTACAGTCAACTGAAGCATAGCATGAGTGAAGCCAATCCATGCTGAGAATGATATCAAAATCAGTCATCTCTAACACCATAAGGTCTATTGAAATAACTTTATGAGATACTGTAATCAGGCATTTTCTGTATACCCACCTGGTTAGAATAGATTAACCCACTGGGGTAGACACTGAGAAAGGCTTTACTAAATTTTTGGGAGTGACACCAAAATTTACAGCTATGTAAGGGGTTATAAAAAAAGTGAAGCTCCATGATCTAACAAAGTATAAACATGTAAATGGAAGACCTGTAACATACCCATAACCTAATTAGGAGAACTTTCCTAATTCTGTCGGGACTGAAGTGCACACAGCCTGTCCTGGCATTGACCGCTAGTGGCACTAGGGGTGGCACTCTTCTAATTTGGGCGATTGGATGAACCTTGGGAACGACTATGCTGACTATGCCGACCTACCTGGGGAAATTCCCTGACTCGATGGCTTGGCTTTTGATATCCAAAATACAAACCACTACCAACACTACACACACCCTGATTATTCTTCCCATAGAAAGGGTTAGTATGACCACTCTTTGACCTTGACTTAAAACTACTTGTTCTAACCCTCTTATCTCTCTTTTTTTTTTCTACACTTCTTCCCCTTACTCTGTTAAGTATGAACCATAAACCTAGATAGAAAAATAGCCTGCAGATTATTTTGAGCAACTATAGAATAAGCTAAGGTAGTGAAAGCAGCTCTGAATTTGGCATGAGAGACATGCTCGTTCAGGGGATCTTTCTGAATAGGTAGAGATGGGGGCTGATTCCCATTTCTCTTTTTGTTGTTCCTTCAGGGAGGCATGGTCTATAACAAAATTAAAAGATGGATTAGAAAGAGAGTTTAAATAAATCTCATGCTCATTCGTACGACATGAATACTGAAAGAAGGAAAAATTTTCCTAAATGTCTTGTAGCCTCTTATCCATAAGTATGACGCGCTTCACACCCATGCACAAGACTCTACTCAATGTGACTTTTAGATTCCCTAGAACACTTTAAAACCTTAGGCTCTGATACCAAGTTTGTAATGCCCTGAGAGTACACCTTGGACAACACATGATGTTTATAGTCAAAAGTGACCACAAGCTAACTCATAAGCTGATACCTGTTGTGAGCATTGAACTGAAAATAAAAGATACACATGTGTAGAAAAAATCTAGATATGCCATAAGGTTTAAATACTAAAATATCTCTGAAATTATAAGCTTAGAAATAAATGTCTGGAAACAACTATCTCAAAAATTGGTAAAATAATGACAAAACTGACTAATCTATCTGAAATTGTCTGAAAGACTCTAAATTGACTGGATACGAGTTGATGGGACAGGCCCCAACTAACTCAAACTATCTAAATAAAATAAAATACTAAACAACTAAATAAATCTGAGATAAAAAAACCATGCCCTCGATAGATAAGGCCTCACCATAACTACTACTGCTGATAGGCTGATCTATCTAAGTACGGTCGGTAACCTGAGCATAAAAACCTATGATATGAGACATCATAGTGTAAGAAACGAGTATGCAGTTAGTACTTTGAATGTACTAGTATGCTAGATGAGGTTAGGCTAATATGCATGGGCTTATGTGCATGAATAATAACTGACTAAATGAATAACATGAGATAACTGATACATAGTATAAGTGAAAGTTGTAGAATCCGAGAATGCATGACAAAGCATATAACATGATACTAGAATAATCTATAAATTGAAATACTATAATATGAGTACTGATTTAACTGATAAACTGAATACTATGGTCAAAAAAACCTTAACTGACTTTTGAACTAAGACTAAACTAAGACTGCGGGAGTTATCATCTAACCGATATGCCCCAACATGAGCTAATTGGAGTCCAACTTGCTACCCCAATTGGAAGGGTATCAGTACCATGCCATGGGTACTAACAATGGTTGTGTGGATCCACTAAAGAGTCACCTTTAACTGGCAGGTGCTCTAATGAGATATGTGTCAACCCTCAACTGGCAGGTTAACATCTCAAACCTATGCTGGCTACGTAGTTCTGGAATGTAGGGAAAACTACTAAAGGTTACACCCTCAACAGGCAGGTAAGCCCCCCATCCCTGGGTTCGCTCAATGCTAAATCCTACTCCCAACTGAACTGATTCGGATTACTGAACTGATCTAAACTCGATTGATAGGATAACTGACTGAACTGATAATACTTAAATGTATTCGAAACCATTTTAAAAATAATGAGACTAAGTAAACAGCTAAGTTTTTGGGTATTCATAACCCCCATGACTCGATAAAATTAACAGTAGAAGCATACCAAAGCTTCAAAAGCATAGTAAGTAATATTGTTCAAAGTTCATTTCTTAGACATTTCATCAAACACTTGAAATTCATGAACTTAAGAAGGGGACTATTGAAACATGTGGGAATAACATAATCATAATGCTAAGACCATACATTGGGGATTTAACAGGGAATTTCATGCTTCAAACTTGTAAGGGCTACTTTCCAACTAAAAGCACTTGTAATCATCATGCATAATCGAAATTCCCAAAAGCTTCATGAAAATAACTCATTGTAAACATGTAAATTCATGATTTAAAACATAAAAATAGGTTCTTGAACTCCATGGGTGAAAAAAGGCCCATGGATGAACATCTAACTTGTCTTAAAGTTTTTATCTTGAAAGAGAATTAACTTTTCTTGAACATTCTTGGATTGAGAAGCACAATTTTTTGGTTTTATTGAAGAGAGGATAATAAATTTTGAGATTCTTGAGAGGTAGTTAGGGTTTTCTTTGAGATAAAATTGAAGGAGAATGGCAAATTACGCCCAAATTATTGATATAAGTCATGTTATGATGACTTGGATTGAGGGAAAAAATGCTACTTCCCCTCAGATATTTAAATTCGTAGTTGAAATATAAATTAAGGAGGTATAGCGACACGATGAGCCATCCATCGCTATAATGACCGCGTCGCGATGCTATCGCGATGACTTGCTATTTTCAAATTCCAAACATGAACTAATCCTCATCTAAAACTTTTAAAACTTCCTCGAGACATGCTACTTATACTCCTGAACATGAATTAACGTAGAAATCATCATCTCAGGGACGGAAAGGTCACTTTAAAAATTATCAAAGTTAAGAGGCCAAAAATAAGACTAAGTCTCCAACACTTAGCTAAATTTTTAGGTTCTAAGCCTCTTATACATACAACTAGAAACTGAACTAAGCTAAGAAATGCATGAGGTATTATAGGAGGTTAGGGTTTTATTGGAGAGAAAAGGCAAATAATGAGCCAAATAATGATCCTAAGGGACTTTAATTTTGTGTTTTGGGCAGTTTTGGGTGAGGAAAAATGATTGAATTGGCCTTAAATATATAGAAACAAAAGTTGTAAAACAAGGGAGCATGCTTTGGAGCGTGCGCCACGAGCTCTGGAGCACCGAAATGGAGCATGTGCCGAGGGCTCTGGAGCACTGAAATGAAGTGTTCGCCGCATGCTATATTGCAGACTGCTACTATTTTGGACTTTTAAACATGTCCTTACGCTCGTTCAAAAATTCTGAAACTTACCTGAGACGTACCTTTGACAACCTCTCTCATGAATCAATATTAAAATTGAAGTTCTTAAGGCCAAAAAGATTGAAAATAAAATCCTCAAAGTTTATGAGCTTTAGAAATGACTAAGTCCCAACACTTTGTGAAATATTCTATGTCTTGGACCCCCCTAACATGCAATAGTGAGCTGAATTGGGCTAGGATCTTACGGGGTCTTACAATAAGATTTTCGTCCATAGATTACAATACAATCCACGGAACAATAATGCGAGCCACAAAAGGGCATCACATTTTTAGTTTCTCAACTTTTTTTCTCTATCTCATTCTACGATGACCATGTCAGTTCTTTAATTTGTATTATAATTACGTGGTTCACCAAATAGAACTTTCTATGCATTTCTTTAATTCTTTGCATTTTGCTCATTTTTTGTTAATTTATGAAGAAAACTACTGGAACTCAAGGAATTTACATAGAGGAAACCCTAGTTTTGAGTTGGTGAGAGAGAAAATGTTTGAGAAAACATCTTCCTATACATTAAATAAAAACTAAATCATCCAACTTCCAAGAGAGAGAGAAAACTAACCTCTATATAAATATTACATACAACATAAATATTAAATGAACTAAAAAATAAATCTAACTAGGTCATGTATCTATTGGTGTAGTAAAAAGTGGTTTAGGTAATATAACCCCACCCCCAAGATAGAAGGTGAGAAAATACCCAACTTGGATAAGAGGGACTAATGATGCACTCCAGAAAGAGACTTGGTGAGAACATCAACTAACTGGAACTTGAAGGCACAAAATGTAGAGAAATGAGACTAATAGTAAGTTTTTTCCTGAAAAAGTGAATCTAATTCAATGTGTTTTTTGTATTCATGTGTAATAGGGCTCTTAACAATGCTAATAGCAGCTTGGTTATCACAATAAAGAGTCACAAGAGCATTGATAAAAATGCCTAGATCATCAAGTAATGAACCAACCAAGTAAGCTTAGCCACAAACTTTCGTACAGCCCTGTACTGTAATATCCCAGGAAATTTTTTGTTAAAATTTTATGCATAAACGTGTTGGGTTCTATCTTCTAGAATGAATTATAAATTTTTCATGCGTAATGTCTTAGATTATGACCCACCATTGCGTAGAGTATCAACTAAGCTTTCCAACGATATGTGGATTATCCAAAATGGACACCCGAGCAATGAGTTATTAACATTCTGATCAAACCAGGAACAGTAGTAAACAATAAAACGTGCAGGAAAAAGTACTGGGGCCTGGCGTATTTTTGCTCCAACCTTAAATGATCATAACTACTTGTACATAATAATCTGGGTGATTTAATATATATCAATGGAAAGCTCTACAACTCCTCTTTCCAATGAAATTTGTTTCATCCAATTTGTCTATCGGAGCAAAAAGTTATGGTTGATCTACTTCAGCCTATCAAAAGCAAATTTTTAGGTCAACTTAAAATGATCATAACTCCTCGTACACAATAATCTAGGTGAGATACTATATATCAATGGAAAGATATGAGAGTCCTCTTTCTAATGAAATTAGTTTCATCCAATTTGGATATCGGAGTAAAACGTTATGGTTGATCTACTTCAAACTATCAAAATAGTCCACCAAAGGATAGATTCGAGAATTATTTGATTTTTAGGGGCGTTTTGGTCATTTCCCTCACCCAAAATCCGTCCAAACTCGATATTAAGCCTATTAGAAGCATTATATGTCGTATTTTATCAAATTACCTCAAAAAAAAACCCTAAGCTCCTACATCCAACTTCAAGAACCTCAAAAGTTCACCGTTAATTTTGCAAATTTATTCAAGATTCCAAGTTCCTAGTTCAAGAACTCCAAGAACCATAATTCAAAGGCACGATTAATATCTCAAAAAACGAGTATCGATTTAAAGTTCATCATTCCAGGCATGTAGGGTTTTTCAACAAGAACTCTCTTTTGTTCTTGTGCCCAAAAGTAATTTTCTTTACAAAGGCATGATTTTTATTTGATTTTTATGAATTTGAAGCATGAACCCATATCTTATAGTGATTATTATGAAAATCTTGATGTTTATGATTTTGAAAGATGAATTTACATGTCTGGAGATATAAAGCATGAATCTTGAATGATATTTATCATGATTTTGATATTTGGGTCGTGAATCCCCATTGAAAATTATGTTATTTTGAGAAAATATGTGTTATAAGTACGTTGATGTTGAATATTTGAGATATTTTAAATGATTTGACCTTTTGGTCTTAATGGAGTTGTTTTGAACTCGAGTGTGAAAGAAATCCAACTCTTGGTTGATTTTGATAGATGGGAAGTATGATGGCTTCCGATGTATATTTATATTTTACTGAAATTATTTTGTTATGGATTGTCTTTGAAATGATCTGAGCTAAGTTCGGGAGAAATCTTTAGCATCAAGTGGGAGGTATAAAGTGACATTACTTTCCTAGAACTACGTGCCCCCGTAGGAGTAAGCCTGAGGCTGATTTATATAGTGATCACTAGTTTGTGTGGATTTGATATCGATAGTCCTACTCTGATAGTAATGATAGGATGTCTCTCTCTAACGTGGGTTGTACGTTGGACTCCATGTAGCTCACATGGTTTATATCAGTTATAGGATCTCCCAGTGTGTGTGTGTTTCCTTGTGTCTATGGTGAATAGTGAAGTGATTTGAAAGTAGAATTGTGAAAGTTATTCTTTCGAAAGATTTAAATGATATTTACATTATAAGAATTAATATTCTTGATGAACTGAAAGTGATTGACAAATTATATGATGACTCACATGTGTTATTGTACTTATTTCATCCTCTCATGATTATGATGATTTTCTTTAGGCTATGTGATTCTTTCATACATCCTGCGTATTTCTTATAAATATTTATGTTGATGATGTTTATACAACTGCATACACCCCCATATACTCGGTTCCTTTCCATGGTACTGACCAACATCTTCGGATGTGGGCTGCATTTTCTCAGAATGTAGGTTCAGGTGCTCAGTTTCAGGTTCGACAGTGATTCTTTGGGCACACGGTTCTACATTCTCTGTTGTGGTGAGTCCTCATGTTTCGAAGACGTGATGTCTAATATTGGTTTCACAAAATCGTTTACATTTGATAACTGAGTATGAGTCAGTTGGGGCATGTCTCAATGGTTCGCTGGTTTTATTGATTTTCTTAGAGGCATGTCAGACTAGTATAGATGTTGGGAGTTGACTAATAAGTTGTATTTTGTTATCTTTCTGAAATTCTTTTATTCTTGGATGATGATTACTCTGTTGATATTTGAGGATTATTTATGGAAACCCCGTTGATTTGTGTTGAACTGAATGAAAATGGCTCTAAGGGTTAGTTTGGGGCTACTCGTAGCCTCAAGCACCGTGTGATGCTCTGGGACCCATTTTTTGGGGCGTTACAAACTTGGTATCAAAGCCTAAGGTTTGAAGGTGTTCTAGGGAGTTTGACAAGCTGCATTAAGTAGAGTCTTGATCATCGGTGTGTAGCGCGCCACATCTATGAGCAAGAGGCTACCAGACGTTTTAGGAAAAAATGTGATTCTTTCTTTTAGAAGTCTAACGTGCTTAAAGTGTCTCTCTCTGCTATTGATTCGTGCTCTTCTCTTTCAAAAACATGCCTCCATATCGAGCGAGAAGAAATAATGATGGTCAGCAACCTCAACCTGCTGACCCATTAAATGAAAACGTGTCTCATGCTGAATTTCAGGCAGCCTTTCAGGCGCTGGCCCAAGCTGTTATTGTAAATGTTCAGGCCAACCCGGCCTCGGTTCCGCAGTAGTAGGGAGGTAATTCAGCTGCTACCAGGATTTATGACTTCATGCGGATGCATCCACTAGAATTCTATGGGTCTAAGTCTTATGAGGATCTACGGTTGATTTTAGAAGAGGTGCAGAAGATTACTCAGGTGATGCATGTATCTAAGGAATGTAGTGTGGAGTTAGTTGTGTATAGGTTGAAAGACCTTGCTTATGACTGGGTTGTTGCTTGGAGAAAAGGTAGAGGTGAGGGAGCTATCCCTACAACTTGGCAAGAGTTCCAGGATGCATTCCTGGATAATTTTTTCCTTTTGGAGATGAGGAAGGCGAAGGTGGAAGAGTTTATGAACCTGCGATAGGGCTCTATGACTGTTAGGGAGTACTGTCTAAAGTTTAATCAGTTGGCCAAGTATGCTCCTGACTTAGTGGCTGATAATCGGGCTAGTATGAGTAAGTTTGTGACTGAAGTATCTAGTTATGTGGTTAAGGAGTGTAGGTCTGCTATGCTGAATAGTGAGATAAATCTTTCTAGGCTAATGACTCATGCCCAATAGATTAAGGCAGACAAGATTAAGGAGAGAGATAGAATGAGAGGGAATAAGAGAGCTAGGTCTGAGCAGCACTAACAGGGTTAGACTAGATCGCAGGGAGAGAGTCGCCCCCAGTATCAGGATTGTTTGTCTATGCCAGAACCGTCATCTGCTAGTGCTCCCATTCCTAGAGGTAGGCAGGAGCAAGGTAGCAGGTCATATGCATCCAGGTCCTAGTACAGTGCTGGCAATAAGCCAAATTATCCCCTGTGTCCTAAGTGTGATAGGGCTCATTCAGGTGAGTGTTGGGGTGAGAAGAGAGGTTGTTTCCAGTGTGGTAAAATGGGTCACAGAGTTAGAGATTGTCCACAGGATGGACAAGGGCGTCGTGACTATCGCCCTAAGACCCACACTCAGACTGTTAGTGCTCTAATTCCAGCGACTCGCCCAGCCCCAGCTCAGGGTGCCTCTTTTAGCAATACTGGTGGGAAGCGCCAGAATAGATTCTATGCATTACCGTTCCACCAGGAACAGGAGTACTCTCCCGATGTTGTTATGGTGTGTTTCGTATATTTCAGTTTGATGTTCATGCTTTATTGGATCCTGGATCCAGTTTCTCATATGTTACACCTTTGATTGTTGTGAATTTTGAAATAAGTCCTGAGATTATTCTTGAGCCTATCCTAGTTTCTACCCCAGTGGGTGATTCGATTATTGCCCAGAAAGTGTATAAAAAGTGTCCTGTTACCGTTCTTCATAGAGTCTTGTTGGATGATCTGATTGAGTTAGACATGGTAGATTTTGATGTGATTCTGGGTATGGACTGACTGTATTCTTCTTATGCCTCTATTGATTGTCGGACCCGAGTGGTCAAGTTTCAGTTTTCGGGTGCATCCCTGTTTGAGTGGTCTGGGAATTCTGTGTCACCCAAGAGTCATTTTATCTCTTACCTCAAACCTAGAAATCTTATTTCCAAGGGGTGTATTTACCATTTGGTTAGAGTCAAAGATACTAAGTCTGAGACTCCAACTCTCCAGTCTGTTAACGTCGTCAATGAATTTTCTGATGTCTTTCTGAATGATCTCCCAGGGATACCTCCTGATAGAGAGATAGAGTTCGGGATTGATCTTCTTCCCGATACTCATCCCATTTCTATTTCTCCTTACTGTATGGCCTCTGCAGAATGTAAGGAGTTGAAAGAGCAACTCAAAGATCTACTAGATAAGGGTTTCATAAGGCCCAGTATTTCTCCTTGGGGTGCTCCTGTGTTGTTTGTGAGAAAGAAAGATGGCTCTTTGCGTATGTGCATTGATTACCGCCAACTGAATAAAGTCACCACAAAAAATAAGTACCCCCTTCCGAGAATAGATGATTTGTTTGACCAATTGCAAGGTGCAAGTTATTTCTCAAAGATAGACCTTCGTTCCGGCTATTATCAACTCAAAGTTAGGGAGTGTGACATCCTGAAAACCGCTTTCCAAACTTGTTATGGCCATTTTGAGTTTCTTGTTATGTCTTTTAGGTTAACTAATGCCCCAGCAACTTTCATGGACCTCATGAATTGAGTGTTCAGACCATATCTGGATATGTTTATCATAGTGTCCATCGATGATATACTGGTGTACTCCCGTAGTGAGGATGAACATTCTGATCATCTATGAACTGTATTGCAAACCCTTAGAGATCATAAGTTGTTTGCCAAGTTCAGTAAGTGTGAGTTTTAGCTAAGGTCATTTTCTTTTCTGGGTCATATCATTTCTTCCGAGGGTATTAGAGTTGATCCCCAAAAGATCGAAGCTGTTAGAAATTGGCCTAGACCTATTTCTCTGACTGATATCCAAAGTTTCTTGGGTTTAGCTGGCTATCACCGCCGTTTTGTTAAGGGTTTCTCCTTTATAGCATCTCCTATGACTCAATTGACCCAAAAGAAAGTAAAGTTCTTGTGGTCCGAATTTTGTGAGAAGAGTTTTCAGGAGTTGAAGGCTCGACTCACTTCAGCCCCTATTTTGACTTTGCCTGATGGTGTTGATGGTTTTGTGGTGTACTGTGATGCTTCGAGAGTTGGGTTGGGTTGGGTTTCGTAATGATGCAGAAGGGTAAGATGATAGCTTATGCTTCTAGACAGTTGAAATCCCATGAGAAAAATTACCCCACCCATGACCTTGAGTTGGCTGCTGTTGTGTTTGTTTTCAAAATCTGGAAACACTATTTGTATGGTGTCCATGTTTATGTTTTCACTGATCATAAGAGCCTGCAGTATGTGTTTACCTAGAGACAATTGAATCTTAGGCAGATACGATGGTAGAATTGTTAAAGAACTATGATATGAGTGTGCTGTACCATCCGGGCAAGGCCAATGTTGTGGCAGATGCCCTAAGTAGAGTGTCCATGGGTAGTGTTTCGCATATGGTAGAAGGTAAGAAAGAGTTAGCTCGTGATGTACATCGTTTGGCTAGATTGGGGATTAGGTTGTTTGACTCTGCTGAAGGTAGTATAAGGGTTCAGAGTAGTTTCAAATCCTCCTTGGTTTCGTAAGTGAAGGAAAAACAATACTTAGATGCTAGTTTGGTCAGACTAAAGGAGTCAGTCAAGGACCAAAAAGTAGAGGTTTTCTCCCAAGGGGAAGATTGTGTGTTGAGATTGCAGGGTAAATTGTGTGTCTCGAATATTGATGATCTGAGATAGAGGATTATGGATGAAGCACATAGGGCGCGATATTCTATTCATCCTGGTGCCACAAAGATGTACCGAGACTTTTGGGAAATCTATTGGTGGAGTGGCATGAAGAAAGATATAACAGCGTTTGTAGCTAAGTGTGCAACATGCCAACAGGTTAAGGTTGAACACCAAAGACCTGGTGGTATGATGCAAGAGTTTAGTATTCCCACCTGGAAGTGGGAAGAGATAAATATGGACTTCGTGATTGGTTTACCTACTTCCCGACGCCATCATGATTCCATTTGGGTTGTGGTTGATAGTTTGAATAAGTCTGCTCATTTCTTGCCTGTTCATACTTCATATACTGCTGAGGATTACGCTAGATTGTATATCCGAGGGCTAGTCAGATTGCATGGAGTTCCCTTGTCTATCATTTTGGATAGGGGTACTCAGTTCACTTTGCAATTTTGGAAAGCTTTTCAGAAGGGTCTTAGTACCCAAGTGCTTTTGAGTTCTGCTTTTCATCTGCAGATCGATGGTCAGGCTGAGCGGACCATCCAGACCTTAGAGGATATGTTGAGAGCTTGTGCACTTGACTTTAAGGGAAGTTGGGATGATCACTTACCGTTGATAGATTTTGCTTACAATAACAGTTTCCAGTCTGGTATTGGCATGGCTCCGTTTAAAGCCTTATATAAGAAGAAGTGTAGATCACCCATAGGTTAGTTCGAGGTGGGTGAAGAGGCTGTGAGTGGTCCTAATTCAGTATTTGAGGCTATGGAAAAAGTTAAGTTGATTAGGGAAAGGTTGAAAACTGCGCAGAGTCGTCAGAAGTCATATGCGGATGTTAGAAGGAGAGACCTTAAGTTTGAAGTTGGTGACCTAGTGTATCTGAAAATTTCACCTATGAGGGGGGTGAAGAGATTCGGAAAGAAGGGGAAGCTTAGTCCCCATTATGTTGGTCCTTACAAAATTCTTAGCCGTGTTGGTAAGATAGCTTATGAGGTCGAGTTGCCTTCCGAGTTGTCCTCTGTTCATCCAATATTCCATGTCCTGTTCATCCAATATTCCATGTCTCCATACTTAGAAAGCATATTAGCGATGCTGTGGTAGTGGATTCCTCTGTGAGTGCTGACATTCAAGAAAATCTTTCTTTTAATGAGATTCCTGTTGAGATTCTTGATTTCAGTGTCTGAAGACTAAGAAACAAAGAAGTTTCCTTGGTCAAGATGTTGTGGCGAAACCAATCTGTTGAGGGTGCAACTTGGGAAGTTGAGGCGGATATGCTATCCAAGTACCGCACCTATTTTTTGCGAACTCCGATCAAGTCAAAGGTACCGTTCTTTCCTAAATCATGCACTTTTTATAAAGTTGCAGCAGTTCAGCTGTCATTTATTATGTGTTCAACTGTAGTTTCTTGAATTTATGCATTCTATGTTGCATTCGGAGTGAGAAACGATGTGGTGATGAGTCTAACGAATGGTTTCAGCGGTATGATATCTAATCTTGAAATGTCTAGCATCATTCGAGAATGAATGTTTCCAAGGGGGGGATGATGTAATAACTCGGGAAATTTTTCGTTGAAATTTTGTTCGTAAACGTGTTGGGTTCTATTTTCTAGAATGAATTATAAATTTTTCGTGCGGAATGTCTTAGATTATGACCCACCATTACGTAGAGTATCAAATAAGATTTCCAACGATATATGGATCATCCAAAATGGACACCCGAGCGATGAGTTATGAACATTCCGATAGAACCGTGAATAGTAGTGAACAGTAAAACATGCAGGAAAAAGTACTGAGGCCTGGCGTATTTTTGCTCCAATTTTAAATGATCATAACTCCTTGTACATAATGATCTGGGTGATCTACTATATATCAACGAAAATCTCTGCGAGTCCTCTTTCCAATGAAATTGGTTTCATCCAATTTGTCTATCGGAGCAAAAAGTTATGGTCCATCTACTTCAGCCTATCAAAAGTGAATTTTTGGATCAATTTCAAACAATCATAACTCCTCGTACACAATGATCTGGGTGAGATACTATATATCAATGGAAAGATATGAGAGTCCTCTTTCTAATGAAATTGGTTTCATCCAATTTGGATATCGAAGTAAAACGTTATGGTTGATCTACTTCAAACTATCAAAACAGTCCACCAAAGAATAGATTCGAGAATTATTTGATTTTTAGGGGCATTTTGGTCATTTTCCCGCACCCAAAATCCATTCAAACCCTATATTAAAGCCTATTAGAAGCATTATATGTTATATTTCATCAAATTCCCTCAAAAAGAAAACACTAAGCTCCTACATCCAACTTCAAGAACCTCCAAAGTTCACCATTAATTCTGCAAATTTAGTCAAGATTCTAAGTTCCTAGTTCAAGAACTCCAAGAACCATCATTCAAAGGCACGATTAATATCTCAAAAGCGAGTATCGATCTAAAGTTCATCATTCAAGGTATGTAGGGTTTTTCAACAAGAACTCTCTTTCGTTCTTGTGCCCAAAAGTAATTTTCTTTACAAAGGCATGATTTTTATTTGATTTTTACGAATTTGAAGAATGAAACCATATCTTATGATGATTATTATGAAAATCTTGATTTTTATGATTTTGAAAGATGAATTTACATGTCTGGAGATATAAAGCATGAATCTTGAACGATATTTATCATGATTTTGATATTTGGGTCGTGAATCCCCATTGGAAATTGTGTTTTTTGAGAAAGTGTGTGTTATAAGCACATTGATGTTGAATATTTGAGATATTTTTAATGATTTGACCTTTTGGTCTTAATGGAGTTGTTTTGAACTCGAGTGTGAAAGAAATCCACAACGTGGTTGATTTTGATAGATGGAAAGCATGATGGCTCCCGATGTATATTTCTATATTACTGAAATTATTTTATTGTGGATTGTCTTTGAAATGATCTGAGCTAAGTTCGGGAGAAATCTTTAGCATCCAGTGGGAGGTATAAAGCAACCTTACTTCCCTAGAACTACGTGCCCCCATAGGAGTGAGCCTGAGGCTGATTTATATAGTGATCACTAGTTTGCGTGAATTTGATATCGATAGTCCTACTCCGATGGAAAGGATAGGACGGCTCTCCCCAACGTGGTTTGTACATTGGACTCTATGTAGCTCACATGGTTTATGTCGGTTATAGGATCTCCCAGTGTGTGTGTGTTTCCTTGTGTCTATGGTGAATGGTGAAGTGATTTGAATGTGGAATTGTGAAAGTTATTCTTTCAAAAGATTTAAATGATATTTACATTATGAGAATTGATATTCTTGATGAACTGAAAGTGATTGACAAATTATATGATGACTCACATGTGTTATTGTACTTATTTCATCCTCTCATGATTATGATGATTTTCTTCGGGCTATGTGAGTCTTTCATACATCCTGCATATTTCTTATAAATATTTATGATGATGATGTTTATACAACTGCATACACCCCCATATACTCGGTTCCTTTCCATGGTACTGACCCACATTTTCGGATGTGGGCTGCATTTTCTCGAAATGTAGGTTTAGGTGCTCCGTTTCAGGTTCGACAGTGATTCTTCGGGCACGCGGTTCTACATTCTCTGTTGTGGTGAGTCCTCATGTTTTGAAGACGTGATGTCTGATGTTGGTTTCACAAAATTGTTTACATTTGATAGCTGAGTATGAGTCAGTTAGGGCATGTCTCAATGGTTCGCTGGTTTTATTGATTTTCTTAGAGGCATGTCAGACTAGTATAGATGTTGTGAGTTGACTAATAAGTTGTATTTTATTATCTTTCTGAAATTCTTTTATTCTTGGATGATGATTACTCTGTTGATATTTGAGGATTATTTATGGAAACCACGTTGATTTGTGTTGAACTGAATGAAAATGGCTCTAAGGGTTAGTTTGGGGCTACTCGTAGCCTCAAGCACCGTGTGACGCTCTGGGACCCATTTTTCGGGGCGTTACAAGTACTCATCCTCAGCGGAAGACAAGAAAATAATGGGCTATTTCTTTGACTTCCAAGAAATAGTACTACCTCTCAAAGTGATAAAACAGCTAGTGATAGATTAGAGTGAAGTAGAGCAAGCAACCCCACCAGAATCAGAGTAGTCCTGAAGAGAGAAGTCCATAGAATTGTTGAATAAAATAGCCCTATCAGGCTCTACAACCAAATACATCAATACATGAAGGCCCGAAAAAAGGTGAGAAATCCTAGGAGCATTAATAAATTGGCTTAAATATTGCACTAAAAAGAAAATATCAGCTTAGCTGAGTTGTAAGAAATTAAGCTTCCCAATCAACCTTCTATAGTGGGAAGGATCAGTAAGCAAATCACCAGATTTAGTTGTAGGCTTTGAATAAAGATCAAGAGGAGCAACCACTAGAGAAACAAAAGAACAAAGAAACTCAACTAAAAGGTCATTGGTAAATTTGTGTTGATGAACAACACCCTGAGGGACTTTGGAAACCTCAAACCCCAAGTTATAATGTATGGTCGTAAGAATATTACAAAAAATTATAATTAAAAATACAAAAAACAAAAGAAAATAAAAAACTATTTTCTTCTTCTTCTTGGTTGGGGCAGGAATATCTCACTTTGTTTACGGAGATTCAAGCCCACTGGATTAAATATTTTCGATCCACCAATAATCTTTTTGACTTGTCCCCTTAATGATACAATAACCTTCTCATAAAGTACAACTCAACAAACTCTGGACAAGAGTTGAGTTCAAAGCTCCTAAAAAAAGAACACCTCTCTTCAACTAATAAACTCTGTTTTTTACTAACTTTTCTGAACTCTATATTTTCTTGTACTTATAAAAAATGCAAGACCATCACTATTTATAGGTGAGAAAAACTTCTATGCAACCGATAGAAAAAAAATAGGTAATAAGATGGATAAATTAATGCAATAATTATGCCTTGAAAGTTACAAGAGTTACAAATAATAATGCATGAATAAAGAGTGGAAAGTTATATGGATTTCAAAGTAAATGGTGGCCAAATTCAGCCACTATTAACAAAGAAAAAATGCACCTAAATGCAGCAAACTGCACAACTCTTAGTCTTAACAAAACTATTAATTACAATTGACATATAATATCATTAGTGCAACAAACAACAGGTCTCTATACCTTTAGATATCCACCATCTCCAAAAATTAATTAGGCATATGCCTTAGTGAAAAGGGAGTTAACTATTGCAAAATGGATAGGAGTAATGTTGCATCATTGACTTATCAATATAAGCTATATTATTATAATATTAAAATACTCAAAAGAAAAATGACACTATAATCTCCCAATCAATTTAATATTAATAGGAAAGCCTGCTAGATGAAGGAAAATTACTATGCATAATGAAGGTGTGTTGTGCATTGAACCTCCACTTAGTAAAACAATAATTTTTACTTAGCGTTGTAGTATTCTCATACTTGAACTATGACTTCTTAAAAAAAATAAAGTAGCATTGAGTCACACATAATAGTCAAGGTTTTGGCATGAGCTTTATAGCCAACACGTTACAACCTTGTGCTATTCCGATTTCATGAGTGTTTTTGAGAATGAGCCTAATTCTCATAGAAAGCGCCCTACTTTCAGAATCACATAGGTGAAATTTTTTGAGAGTGCTCCTATAATTTTAGTACTCCATACATACAAGCTACAAATTTACATTAAGAATGTTTAAAACTCAACCTCCACAAACTATTGCAGGAACAATGCACTCACATCACAGGAATGGAGAAGAAATAGTGTATTTTCATAACAAGTCATCATGTGAATGTTTTTCCATTAAACTTGGTCATAGGATCTTCATTCCCCATGTTAGGTTTTCTCACATATGACTTTAGAATTTATAAGTTTCAATCTTGTAATGACCTTAAAATTTGATGAAATGTGTGAAATGTATATTTATGTGTGATTTGATGATTTTACTCCTCTCCGTATTATGCTATTTATGGAGTGTGAGGTGATTGACATGATTTTCGAATGTATTTTGGTACCATTTAAGTGATATTGTGATTTTTTTTTTGTTTTGAGAGCCTTATTTTGGACTTATGTGAATATATTTTTATGCGTGCAACGGCTGGCTGAACGGACTGCGCCAGCAGCTCTGAAATATCGATTTTAGGCTAAGTAGACCTTTGGTTTGGGTCTCGATGCATCTAAGCTCATTTTGACCTGTTGGTCAGAAAGTTGAAAAATTAAAAATATGAGTGTGGGGCCCACATTTGGTTGAAACGACCTTGGATAGAATGTCTGATGTGCCAACAACTCTAGAATGTTGATTTTAGGGTGGTAAAATATTTGGTGTGATTTTACAGCTTTTAAATCTCATTTTCACCCTTGATTTAGAAAATTGTGATTTTGAATTTAGGGGTCAACTCTGTGAAAACAATATTTTTTTGAAATCCAACTATGCCAACGCATCTAGAACGTCGAATTTAGTGTGGTTTCATATCATTTGTATATATCAAACTCTGAATGAATTTCGAATACCCCATCGAAGTCCATTTATGGACTTAAAATCTGGATTTTTCTTCAAAAATGTTGATGCATAAAAAAAAAGCCCTTATAGCTACTTTTTGGGCCCATTTTGCTCATTTTTCATCTTGCCTCTTGAGAGTTAAACCTTAAAATAGTGTGGGAGCTTGGGAAGCTAGATTAACATCTATTTCTTGATTCTCTTATGGATTTAAGGTAAGAATTCACCCTTTTCTTTGTAATTTCTTGATTAATTTTTCAAAACCCCAAAAATTCTTGGGCTTGATTTTAAACACCAATTTCTTTTATTTTTACTTGATTAATATTTTAATCTTATAATTACCAATTTTTCATCAATTTAAAGTTCAAAATAACTCTGATTCTTTATTTTAACTTGAATTTTAAAGATTTTACCCGGTAAAGCTTAAAAATAATTTTTCTTTAATTTGAACCTTATTTTTGACTCGATTTGACTTGGATTGTAAGCTGTAGGTTCCTAAAAATATGGAGAACACATTTTTGGAGTAAAGTTATGGTTTTTACCTTATTTTTTTTAAAACCCATTTTGGGGGTCTATTTTGACCCCGAACCTAAAGTAGTCAATATAGATGTCGTTGGTTTTATTTTGATGCATAGATTCTATATTTTATGTTTTTGATGAATTTTGGGATCATTCCTTGAAAGTAAGATCGTGCGTTCAAAGTGTAGCAAACTAATTTCGGCATTCGGGGTAGGTTATGACTTAACTCTTTCAGAATGGGTTGGGTAATAAATGATGGTACAAAATGCATGTTAAGGATGGAAACTAATCATGAAGAAAATGGCTATCTATCTGTTGTGCCCGTGTGGGGCCTATATGTGATGTAATTGTCAAAATTGATACATTATGTGATATGTATGACTATGTGGGGTCCTATATGATATTGATAGCCTTGAATACATGTGAATAATTATATTGTATTGTTAAAATTTTTAATGTGGTACCATTGGTGTATTGTGATTATATTCATACTTTATTGGTATATGAGACAAGTGGAAATTCATTAATGAAACAAAAATAATGAGTGGATATTTGCTCAGGTGGTTGTGGAAACGTATCATTCTAGTTGGTTGTGGAAATAATCATTGTGATTATTTATGAGAATTACATCCTCATATCATACTCATTCATGAAATATTGGTACCACCATGGTAACATCCGAGTAACATTAACAACACCTTTTTAAAAACCCTTCCAAAGGGATGTGCTAGGGAGGAGATATTATAACACCTTATAAATTCCTTTCCAAGGGCTATGCCAAAAAGGAGATATAAGACATATGGATTGTATACAGGTTGAAGAAACCCTCATGGGTCCTGCATTAGGAGGCTTGCATCCGTAGGTGTATACGGGATTGTGAGACAATCCAATAGGTTGTGTGACGACCTTGTACATCATCATCATCATCATATATATTGCACTTACTTTATTGAGTTTATGTTGTGCTTGTATTGTCATATTGACTTTCCAGCTATCTATTTGTGTTATATTCTTGACTTGTAAATGTTTAATTATTCTATCTTCCTTCATTTGTACTTGATGATCTTGATTATTCATGTTCCTCTTTTGTTCTACTAGTATATGATATTTTGTATATTTGTATCCCTATCTGGTGTGTTGTTGTATTATATGTGGATATTATAGATCTGTTAGTGCAAGTGGTATGGCTACCATTTTGGGATATTTTCTTATTACAGGTGACGTGCCCTTAGTATGTATTTTGAATGCTTTATTTTATACTTTGCTCGGCGTCCTATGATACCTACTGAGTACAAGTGGATCATACTCATTCCTACTTCACCCTTATAATGCAGATCTAGGTTTATGTGTGTCTCATGCTGCTTGACTCAGGCGATTATTGGAGTTTTCAAGGTAGTGGGTGACTTTTAGGCGTTTGAATTAATCTTACTATATTTCTTTATCAGAACATGTCTTTATTGTATTTCAGAGATACTGTTTTCATGTTTTGAGTTACTTTATGTATCCTTTTTTGGACTCGAGTTATATAAGTAGTTCGTACACTATTGACATCTGATTTTGGAAAATTATGGTTTTGGATATGCTATTTCTGCATTGTTATAATTACTTATATTGTTCGACTTTGTTCTAGGAGCCTTGTCTTAGGCATTTCTTTCTTTTTCCTTTTTTGTATCAGTTTGGGTGATAGGCGTACTTGTCAAGGTATGCCGCGACAAGTGCCATCATGAACCTTATTTTGGGGTTATGACAAATTAGTACTCAGAGAAGCCAGGTTTCATTGGTCTCAATGGTTTAAGAATAGGATGTCTAATAGAGTCTCACGGATCGATAAGTAGACATTCATATATATATTCAAGAGGCTATAGAATGCCTTTAAGAAACTTTCCTCATTCTATTCTTTATCATGCAAAGTTATTTTATACATTGTGTTCTGAGTTATTTCTCACTCTTTCTATACAGATGGTGGGGATTATATTAGTATCAGTTGAGAGATACTATGAGATATTGGAGGAGATTATTTGTTGGTTATAGTCCTGTTTATGCTCCTGAGTTGTCATGGGATCAGTTTGCTGATGCCTTTCTAGAGAGGTTCCTGCCTTACAGTTTGAGGGATCGGATGTGTGATGAGTTTAATCATCTAGAGTAGGGTTCCATGACTGTTTCAGAGTATAAGGTACATTTCCATGCCTTGTTTAGATATTCCTATGCCAGTATTTCCACCGACAAAGGAGACACTACCTCCTTCATGGGTCTTAAGCGAGAGGAAGTCTTCAATTCTTTCAGTCATGTACTTTGAACAACCACTATCCATTATCTAGTGGTGGTTGTTTCCTCTTGATTTTTCCTGCATTAACAATCAATTGTTAGTTTTGGGAACCCATTTCATCTTGAGTTCCCAGAATGGTGACAAAGAAAAGATCAGATTTTTTTGGTCCAATCAGGTAAATTTCCACCACTTCCTTTAGAGGAATAGAATTTTTTCATCCTTCTTACAATTTCAATTCTAGAGGGGCATGAATCTTTTATGTGGCCATTTTTGCCATAATGAGTACACAAGAGATTGTCTTTGCTAGAGACTTATTTTCTATAAGGATTGTAGGTTGGATAAACGCTGTGGAATACTAAGCCTCTTTAGTTGTTTGATCCTTGACTGGTAATGGTTGTCGGTTCTTGAGATGAGGCAGTCCATTTGAGAGGCTTTTCAAGCTCAGATTTAACTTGAACTAGGTCCCTCTCAAGTTCAGCACTCCTCTTAAGTGAGGTAGTCAAATCTGCATTTGCCTTGGGAAATTTCTTTTCTAATTCCAATGAAATTTTGCTTCCCTCACTCTTCCATTTTGAGTTAAACTTACACAGTATCTATAAGCACAATAGTAAGAGACTTTAATTCTTTAAGAGAATAATTTTTTAGGCTCTCTTTGATATCCAAAAGAGTTACCTTGTCATCTTCATCATCATCTGACTTTTCCATCAAGACAAAAAGGGAGTCATAGACTTGGACATTATCATCTACCTCCATCATGGAGATATCTTTTAGTTGTTTAGATTTATCTAAATCACTGGAAGAATCACCCCACACGGCTTGAAATTATTTTACCATTCTATTAGCTTCAGCCCTTCTACTATACTTATCTGGGACCCGATCCTTCTTTTTTTTTTTTACTAACTTGCTTGACATACTCCTTATATTCAAGCTTATGTAGATGACAGACTTTGATAGAGTGACTCAACTTTCCACATTTGTGACAGGTGTTATTTGTCTTTCCTTCCCTGTTGTGCCTGTTGGATTCTCCGCTTTTAAGAAAAGCTCTTGTTCTTTTCAAGACTTTGAGGAACCATTTGGTGATATAAGTAGTTTCCTCATCCTCAACAGTGGTGTTCTCCTTTCTGGCCTTTACCACTAGATTCTTCTCCTTTTTGTGCTCACTTTTGGACTTGTCTTATTGCTTCTTAATCTCATATGTCTTGAGATTTCCTATAAGCCCATCCATGGTCACAGTTTTCAGATCCTTGGCTTCAGTAATGGCATCAACTTTTCTTCCCATGACTTGGGTAAAATACTTAGGACCTTACGGACCTGTTTAGGAGGTTGAATGTCCTCACCCAAATAGCGGAGTCATTGATTATGGTGGTAAATCTTGTATGCATTTCTTAGGTAGACTCTCTTTTCCTCATAGTGAAAGTATCATATTGTGTGTTTAGCATTTCAACCTTTGACTCTTTCACTTAGTTGGTTCCCTCATAATCCATTTAAAGACAATCCAAAATCTCCTTAGTTGTCTCACATGCAGAAATCCAATTGTACTCATCAGGGCCTATACCACATACAAGAAGCTTTTTTGCCATGAAAATTTTCTCAATCATTCTCCTTTCAGCATCGTCAAACTCCTTCCTAGTTTTGGGAACATTGTAATTACCTCCCCATCTTTAATAGGCTTGGTAGAAACAAAAGGACCATCTTCAATCATGTCCCACAACCCGCAGTCTTCAGTCATGATAAAATCATGCATTCTCATCTTCTCCCACCCATAGTATTTCCCATTGAACCTAGGTGATCGTGTAATGGATTGTCCTTCTTCGAGGTTTGGAAGAGTAGCCATTGTCAAAGATCCTTCCTAGGTGTTAAACTTTTAGGAAGGCCTTGCTCTAATACCAATTGAAGAAATCGACTAGTTGCTCTCCTACTTTGGGACCAGGTCCCAAACAGACGTATACAACAAGAAACTTAATAGTACAATATGTAAAGTAAATAATCAAGAACACAGTGATATTTACGTGGTAACTCCTCACTCAAGGGAGAAAAGCCACAACCTGCCTTCAGGATTTCCAAAGCTCCACTAAATTTCAAGAAACCTTGAATACGGATTACATGGCTTCAAGGATTAAAACTCCTAATCCTTCTTCTCCTAGTAATAACTCTATTACAAGAGAAAAGTGCAATAACTCTACTGCACCAACACTTAACTAACTCTAACTGAGTCCACAAGCTAACTGTAGCTTCAATATCACCTAACTCTAGATGACAATACTGACTTCAAGATTGGAATAGAAAACACCTACTAAGAATGAACTATGACAGTAGGCAACGTTTGTACTCATAATACAAAGACTCAAATACAACAAGAACATAAAACACAATTTGTGAGCTAGCAGGTCTCTTGTTGCGTGTGAGGCTTTGATTCAAGAGTTTCAAAGGAATTTGTTGTTGTGAAAATATGGAAGGTTGGTTTTCTAGTTGTGGAAAATGAGCAATATATATGAGACAAGAAAATCGAGGATACGTCTCATTGACTGAGATAGAAAGAACAATAGTTTTCTCACCAACTTTTGTACTATTGATCAGCTGTGCATGATAGCAACGTGAATGCAGTCAACTAGGTCCCTAAATAGTTTCAGTTTTGTCATCACATATTTTCCAGAAATCAAGTCCCAAAAGATAATTTTCCTGTCATCAAAATTAAGTACTTAACAAGTAAAACAGTCTTTTCAGTTGAACGCTATTTCCAGAGACTTCGACTTCTGGCAAAAACCGAAAGGATATTTTTTCCTAATGATGTCTGATTAAGCATTCAAAAAATTGAAAAAAAAATTATTGTGTTAAACTAAACGACACTTTCTTAATATATGTGATCCTATTTATTTTTGGTTCCAGTTTTGTGTTGTTTTTGTGAAGTCTCATATCTTTAGGGTTGTTTTTTGGTTCCAGTTTTGTGTTGTTTTTGTGAAGTCACATATCTTTAGGGTTGTTTGGTGGAGTGTATTAAGAAAAATAATGGTTACATTAGTTTTGTATATTATTAATATCTTGTTTGATATATTTTTTTCTCCTATGTATTATTAATATTTGCATTAGTTATACACTCTATTTGATATTGAGGAGTGTATTACTAATGCGTAAATTCATGGTATTAGTAATGCAATGGATTCTAATGCATGTATTAGTATGGTTAAAGTCAAAATTATAATCTTTTTCATATCTTTTCCATTATATTTATAAAGGGTATTTTTGTAAAAAATATTAAATTATGCAATTCATGTTATTTTTAATACATCAAAGCAAACACTGTATAAGAAAAATGTAAGCATAACTAACGTAAATATTATTAATATAAGTATTACTAATACATAATATTTTATATGGTTATTATAAACCCTACCAAACTACCCCTAAGATATGTATTATGTAGTTTCATTTTATTTTGAATTACTATTAATGTGAGAGTTCTGTTTAATCTGAACATGCCCCAACCATGTTTACGATTGTCAAAATCCACACAGCTATTTTTAACCAAATATGTACACTTTTTCAGAAAGCCACATCATTATAAATATCTATCAATTTATATGTAGCTTGATCAATTTCTTTTAATTTGTTGTGAAATTTCTATTCACAAATCCAATACGTTCTTTTTTGAAGAAGTTCCTCTAACATTTTTTAAAGTAAAAAGCCACCTAATTTTTTCAAATTGATCTATTCCAAAATAAAACAGGCAAATAATATATTTGTGGTCCTAATGTTCATTGAAGACAAATTATGGAGTGTGGAAGTTGGATAGAAATATTAATTATGTTCCCATTATAGTCAAAACAAGGGGAAGAAAGTGGTACGTGTGGACTAAAATAAACCTTTTCATTCAAAACAATCTAATAAATTATTCATTTGGTCTTCAAATTCAAATAAGGCATTTTAATGCTTACTTGGTCTTATATTATGTTTCTTAATTGAGCGCAAAATTTAAAAATATAAAAGGAGACATTTTAAATTATGTAATTTTAAATTAAAAATGTATATCATATAGTAAATGTCATTTGAATTTTGTGATCTTAGACTATTAGAAATAACATAGGAATATTAAAAGTGTATTTCTGTTTTAAACAATTTTTTTTTTAAAAAAAGTTTGATATACAAACTAGAGTAGTGGAGTATAACAAATAAAGAAGTCAAAAATAAAACTATTTTACAGGACTAATCTAAATTCGCATCAAATTAATTCAACGAAGAAGAAAACACTCCCTACTAAATGTTTCCAAGAATGATTTGTGTTGGTATAATATAACACAAATTACAATAGTTATAGTTGAAATAGTAAAATGAACAAAAATTGAAGAAAATAAGATAATCTTCTTTTGGCTGAGGAAGGGATATCTCTCTCTCTTTAAGGAGATTCAAGCCTACTGTGGCATAATTTAGACCAATCCAACAATATATTTCTTGACTTGTCCCCTCCAGGATACAACAGTCCATCTACGATGTACAACTCAAGCAACTCCGGATTAGTTGAGGAGTCCCAAGTTTCACCATAAGAACACCTTCCTTCAACATATATTTACTCTCTTTGTATAGTGAACATAGTTAAAGACTTAGAATATTTTCTTTGTCTCAACTCTTTCTTTCACTAATGTAATAACTCTCTTTTGTATAGTGAATATAGTTGTAGACTTATATTAGATTATTTTCTTTGTCTCAACTCTCTCATTCACTACTACACACTATAATCTTTTTCACACGTATCATATTTTTTTGTACATGCAATAACATGCAAAATCACCTCTATTTATAGGTAAGGTATTATGGTATAGTAAAGTGGATACATGAATGGTCTATAGTAAGACTGTCTAACGGTCCGGGCCGGGTCAACCCGGAACCGGCCCCCTCTCTCTAACCGGGTTACGGGCCGGTTTTGGCCTTAACCGGTCCGGGCCGGGCCGGGCCGCACAGTAAAAAAAATAAAACCCACCCGGAACCGGCCCACTAAACCCAATCCGGTCAAACCCGCTAAAATCCGGTCAAACCCGGATAAAAACCGGTCAAATATACACTATATATACGCTATATACATAATCTATACATTAAATATACACTTATATAGAAGATATATACAATATATACATTAAATATACACTTCTATAGAAGATATATACACGTGTATACATTAAATATACACTTCTATAGAAGATATATACACATGTATACATTAAATATACACTTCTATAGAAGATATATACACGTGTATACATTAAATATACACTTCTATAGAAGATATATACACGTGTATACATTAAATATACACTTCTATAGAAGATATATACACGTGTATACATTAAATATACACTTCTATATAAGATATATAAACATATACACATGTATACATTAAATATACAGTTGTATAGAAGATATTAAAACTTTAAATTGATAAATAAAAAAAAATAAAAAACAACGACTAAGGAGTGAATGAATTTGTGGAATTTTATTGATTGCAAAATGATCCAAAATTTATAATTTACATGAATGAAAAATCTATAAATTATGCATCATTTTTTCCAACTCATTCATGTTAATATTAATTGGAATTTGCATAGGATAGTCGAAGTCAACGGGGGCAAACCCATGCATTGGACTTGATTCTGTTGAGTTCTCCCGTGAAGTCATTATTTCTTCAAGTTTGAGGTCGTCGCTTGGCTCTGGTTCCATTCCTTGGTTTCTTCTTTCTGCTCTAATCCAATCTCTAAGGCAAACTAAAACATTCATTGCGTTGCTTCCCAATGAGTGTCGGTTGTCTCCAAGCTGCTGTCGTCCCTGACTGAAGGCGCTCTCTGATGCAACAGTTGACATTGGAACATTCAAGATATCTCTGGCTAATCTTGAAAGTACAGGATATTGTGATTCATTATTCCTCCACCAATCCAGCGAGTTGATCCGTCGTCTGCGATCCTCTGGTGGCGTCCGCAGATAATATTTCAGCTCTTCCCGATAAGTTGATGTGTAAGCTCTCTCATCCACACTGTTCCAACAAGTTAAATCATAAAACGAATCAGGAAAACCACTATGTGCCGGCCTTTTAGAAGATGATGGCTCCTCGGGAGGATGAGGAGCGACAGTTGGACTGATATTTGTAGGTACGGCTGAATCAAATAAATCAGCATAGTGATTATATAATTTTTCTATATAATCTTTTGCATCAGCCGTAGCCGTCCACAAATCAGGCTGCTCTTGTTCAGACTCACGGTTAGTATTTATTTCTAAGTTAGCATAAATAAGAGTACTAAAGTGACACATATGATTAAATTTCATGCACGGATTTAACATAGCACCAACCAAGTAAATAGGGGGAATCGGGAAGAAATATTTTTTAAATTTCATAAACATAGCGCCAACAGCTTCTTTATAACCTTCTTTATTTTTATATTGTTGGAGCAAACTAGAAATATCGGCTATATATGCCAAAATATTACAAACAGTAGGATAGTATGCACCGGAAAATTCAACCGTAGCTACATAAAATTTTTCTAAAAACTTAACAAGATCATTAATTATAACCCAATCAGAATTATGTAACATGCAATCAGCAGAATCAGCAAAAGAACCACAGTGTTGGTTAAAAGTTAGTGTAATAGGAATTCTATATTTATAACAAGTTTTTAAAAATTCATACGTAGAATTCCATCTAATATCAATTTCCTCAGGCATTAAAATCGGTGTAAGTCCATTTTCTTGACATTTAACTTTAAATTCTTTAATTCTCGCTCTACGATTATTTCCTTGAATGAAACCTACGGCAAGACGAATTTTTTCAATATAAACCTCAAAAAAGTCAAGACCATCTTTTACAATTAAATTATAGATATGACATGCACACTTAATATGGAAAATTTCAGGAAAGGGTGGAGATAACGTAGATTTTATTTTTGTTATAGCATTCTTGTTGTTAGAAGCATTATCAAAAGCAATACATAAAATTTTATTTTCTATACCATAATATCCGGCAATTTTAATAATAGAATCAGCAATAAATTGTCCAGTATGTTTGCGATCTTCATCATATAAAAAAGCAAGAATACGTTTTTGCATTATGAAATTACTATCCATCCAATGACAAGTAACGGTTAAATAATCATTTTTATTAACAGCACGACCAAGATCAGAAGTTAGGGACAATCTACATTGAATATTTTTTAAGAATGTTGATAAATAAAAACAATATTGTGAATGGAGTTTAAAAATATCAGACCGACAAGTAGTTCTAGGAATACCATTAAACATAGGATTATAAATTGCTTGTATATAACGGATAAAAGCATCAGAAGAAGGAAAAGTAAAAGGCAAACAACCCCCAGCTACCATTTTAGCTATTTCTTCCCGGTCCCTCAATTTATTATACTTTTTCGCTACTTGACCGGTTGTTGGGTCCATTCTAGTTTGCGTTGACCCACCAACATCCCCACCACCTTTTGCAATATTTAACTCTCTTTTGTGATCTTCAGCTATATGTCTCATTAACGTACCCGTACCCCCTTGCTTACCGCCACTTCTATGCTTATATATTTGTTGACAAATATTGCACTGCACCTCAATATCTGATATACGTTCAAAAAATTGCCATGCAATACTAGTTCTTTTACGGGGTTTTGAGGCACTGGGAGGACGGGAAGGGAGATTAACTGATTCAGATCTAACGTTAGCATCTCCTACTGCGGGTGTTTCAGCAATATTTTCATCATCTTCGTCTACATTAACTGCATCTACTTCATTTTCTTCTTCTATACCATAATTTTCTTGAAATTCTACATAATCCATATCGTGAGCACCTACACCTATTTCTTCCTCAAAAGGTGTACCAAGCGGTACCGGAGGCGAAGTCACACGGGTATATCTATTACTTGAACTACCTCTACCGCTAATAATTCGCTTTTTACTACCACTACCGCTTCCGGGACAAAAAATTTTAACACCTTTAGCAGCGAGGTTTTTTAATTTATCCATAATATAAATTAAATTAAACTAAAAATATTCAAAATACACAAATATAATAAAATTAAATATTAAACAATTAATACAATAAATAAAAATTAAACGTAAGAGATGGAACGACAATACCAAATTTTGGAAGTATCCGAAGATTGCGACTTTAGAAACTTTCGCTCTTACTTTGTAAACGAAAAATTAAAAAATTAAAGTGAACACTTTAAGAAATTAAATATATTGAATATTTGAGAATTGAGAATTGAGATTTGAGAGAGAATGAGATTTGAGAGAGTGAAAAATTGTGTGAGAAATGATTTGAAGTTGTAGGGTATTTATAGATTTATTTTGAGGATTAAAAAATATTTTATATATATATATATTTTTTTTAATCAAATGGGCCCAAACTAGCCGTTTGGACCCAAAAACGGTAATATTACCGTTGGGCCAACAGCTAGTTTGGCCCAACAGATTAAATTTTTTTTTTTTTTTTTAATTTTTTGGGGTTACCGGGCCCGGCCGGGCCGGTTAACCGGCGGACCTGGACCGGGTTGGTCCGGGCCGGGTTAACCGGGCCCAATTTTAAAAAAAAACCGGTCCGGGACCCGGTACCCTAAAGCCCTAGGGCTTTCCGGGCCGGGTCAAACCGGTCCGGTTTGATGTTTCGGGCCGGGTCGGGCCGGGTCAGCCCGACCCGTTTGACACCTTTAGTCTATAGGTTACAAATGTTACAAGAGTTACAAGAGTAATGAGGTAGACTAATGGTAGATGTTAAAAGAACCAAATATCACACTCTACCATAAAATAATGACTAAAATAAAGTGTTAATGGTTATAAGAGTTACACAAAGTAAATACACACGTTTACTCTTAATAATATTCCACTAATGTGCATTGAAGAAGTGCAACTATCAACAACACGCTTTGTCAATTTGATATAATACACTTTAATATAATTAAAATATTAAAATGTACTAACATTCTCCCACTCATTTTAATATTCAAATAAGAGAGTTCCTCAATTTAGTTGAAGGGAGAATATTGTGCATAATGAAGGCGTGCTCTGCATTTAACCTCCACTTAGTAAAATAGTAAACTTTATTCCAGAGTCAGTAGTGGTCTCAGACATGAACTATGACTGCTTAAGGAAAATAAAGTATCACTTCTTATACACAATAATCAAGGTGCTACATAAGCTTTAATAGCCAGCACATTACGATTATGTTCTATCCCGATTTTTTATGAGCGTTTTTGAGAATAAGCCTTATTCTCGTAGGAAGAAGCCTATTTCCACACTCATATAAGTGAAATCTGTCAAGGATGGTCCTGTAATTTCGACACCCCACTCATACGAGATACAAAACTTTATTAAGATTTCTGGTCTCAACCTTCACAAATTATTATAGGAACAAAATGTACCCACATCATAGGGAGAGATAAAATGATAATGCATTACACAACAAATCATCATATGATTCGTTCTTTCCATTGAACCTGGTTATACGATCTCTAGTCCCTAGGTTAGGTTTCTTCATATATGACTTAGACTTTTTATAGGCTTCCTTCCTCCACCTTGATGTGTTTCAGACATTTTATCTTGCCAAAGCCTTGATTAGTTCATCTGCAAGATTATCATAAAATTAACACAATTAATATTGATATATCATTGATCAATATAATCTCACAATATTGTATTTTTCTTCTTATGGTCTGAATTTACCATTATAATAATGGTTTAAACTCTACCAATAAATTTTGGTGTCACCCCAATAACTCAAAATTAGAAAAATCAATTTCTCAACATAAAGTGATTGATCAATTCAATATTTCACTTGTTGAAGCTAAAATAGTTAGTTCAACTTCCATAATTGAGCTAACAAATCATAATTTATTTCTTCATTTCAGTAAATAGCAACAAGTTATTTTTTCATTTGCATCAAAAAAGTTTTAAGTACAACAGTATTTATTTTAATAAAACAAGCCACAATTTTTTTTAACCAAGTAAATATACTTGATTTGCTTGTGTAACTTGCTTAAGTACTTTACATTATTTCATACCGAGTACAATTAGCCACACATCTCATATTTTATTAGACTAGCAAACTTCTTTTTTATTTATCACACTATTTTCACATATTTGAATCAAAAGGAGTTACATGACCCATACAATCAATAAAATATATATTACAATTTTTTTCACCATAATGTGACATGTCAAGAAAAAATTCATCACATGATTTAGATATTTTTCATTCCTAGAATGGAATATATCTCACCCAAATATTAAATGTCAAATTAGCTATTCAATTTATCATTTATTTGATAACATGCAGGATAAAGCCAAAGACATCAATAAATATACAAATAGTAACATGTGATTTATTCAAAGACTAATATATGCACTTGTAACTTTTTTCTTTTTAAAACATTTTCAAAAATGCAAAAATCACATTTTTTTCATGGTGATTTTTTCTCATTTCATTAGCCCCCACTATTTTGAGACTTTATAAAATAAACTCTCATGAAAAGTATCATTTTATTCATGAAAATAATAAGTAATTTTTTATTTTTCCTCCGCAACAAGTAGAAAAGTTTTTACGTTTTCTCCGCTTGAGTTGAGGAGTAGAAAGATACTTTACATAGCTATATCTTGTCATCCATCTTTTGAGATCTCTCATCTTGATATCCGTAATTTTTCAACCTATAACAAAACATGAATCTCCTTAAAATTGTTGGTGTAGTATACCACAAATTACAATAGTTACAGTTGAAATAATAAAATGATAAAAAATTAAAGAAAATAAGATAATCTTCTTTTGGCTGAGGCGGAGATATCTCACTCTCTTTAAGGAGATTCAAGTCCGCTGCGGCATAATTTAGACCTATCCAGCTATATATCTCCTGACTTGTCTCCTCCATGATCAGAGACGAACCCAGGATTTGAAGAACGTGAGTGCACTATTATCTTTACATAAACAACTGACTAGTCAATAGAGACTTAAGCAACGACAAAAATACAAATAGATAGGCTAAATATGAGTTTTATGATAATAAATAAACCTATAACTCAAAATCAACAGATCACTGTAGTAGCCTAGTGGAAAGGATACATTCTCTATACTAAATGTCGTGGGTTCGACTCCCTACTGTCCATTTTTGTTGTTAAAAATAATAAAACAAAAAAAATAGCAAAAGTTAACGTGACAACTGGAATCGAACCTGGGTCATTTATGTGAGAAACTCAACAAAAACCAACGCGCCTGAAGTGCACTGGTGTTTAAGAGGGTGCATGTATAATTATATATAAGTGTCCTAAGGTATATATATGTACATATATAGAACTTTTTTCGAACTTAACGGGTGCACGTGCACCCCCACGCTAACAGGTAGGTCCGCCTCTGTCCATGATACAACAACCCATCTACGATGTACAACTCAAGCAACTCTGGATTAGTTGAAGAGTCCAAATCTCCACCTTAAGAACACCTTCCTTCAACATATATTTACTCTTTTTGTATAGTGAATATAGTTAAAGATTTAGAATATTTTCTTTGTCTCAATTCTTTCTTTCACTAATGTAATAATCTCTTTTGTATAGTAAATATAGTTGTAGACTTGGAATATTTTCTTTGTCTCAACTCTCTCTTTGACTACTACACACTATAATCTTTTTACACTTATCATATTTTCTTGTACAAGCAATCACATGCAAGACCACCTCTATTTATATGTGAGGTATTATGGTGTAGTAAAGTGGGTACATGAATGATTTATAGGTTACAAATGTTACAAGAGTTACAAGAGTAATGAGATAGACTAATGGCAGAGGTTACAAGAACTAAATATCACATTCTACCATAAAATAATGAGTGAAATAAAGTTTTAGTGGTTATAAGAGTTACACAAAAATAAATACACACGTTTACTCCTAATAATATTCCACTAATGTGCATTGAAGAACTACAACCACCAACAACACACTTTGTCAATTTGATATAATACACTTCAATATAATAAAAATATTAAAATGCACTAACAATATATAAAGTTAGAGCTAGAACTTCAGTTATAAGTTCAACGGAGCTCAATAAGTTCTATTCTAACTCTACACTTTTCTTAAAATATTCATGGAATATACGTAAATTATTAATAAAATACAAATTTAGATAATTCCAAATCTGTAACCTTCAAATTTTGGCGCTGCCTCCGCCAATTGGTGTAATTATTCTTTTCTTTTTTCGGTAATAGTGTGTATTATTCATGAATTATGGAAAGGATATATAGTTCAATTATGCTATTAGTTAAAAATTGGAAAAAAAAATCTTTATTATAATCAAATGGTCACATGAAAACATATCCAAATGAGAGACCACAAAAGCATATGCAATATCTTCTAAATCTCTAAACAATTTCACTTTGTTAAAGTTCACTTCCTCCCTTCTTTTTTTTTATGGTAAAATTCAATTTATTTTTATTTTTTTAAAAAAAGATAATGAAAATGTGAGTTCTTACCATTTCGTCCAAATATTTTTCTTAAAAAAGTTAAGAAAATGATGAGAAGAGCAACACCAGCTAATAATCCAATGATAAGCGCAAATGTCTTCTCATTCTCAAAATGAGAACCTGAAATTAATAAATACGACATGAAGATATGTTATATAATCTACACATTCACGTAATAATGAGAAAATAAATTTGAATCTCTGTATATATAATTTAAATCACTAGATATGGACAGTATAATAATTAATTTAAGCTTTTTATATGAGACGGTTCGAAGTACAAAGGTCAAATTTCCAAAAATTCAGAGTGTATTCCAACATAAAATTGAATCTTCAAAATACTTGAACTAAAATTTTAATATCGAAAATCACATAAAATGCACCTTAAATCATGATAATTCACAATTCAAAATACTTAAAGGGCATACAAATAATCTCTTAACTTTAAAATGACTTGCAACAGTATGCAACTCTCTAAAATAAGTCTAATCTGGTATTCAAAAATTTTAAAAATAATGTGCTACCGATTTAACTACACGTAATATCAAAGTTAAGCCATGCATATTAATAATGTTCTTCCTAGTTCCTACTGTTAATCTTTCAGTATATATAAGGTAAATCACTAATTATTTTTCTTACCGTGATTAGATTTGGTGTCAAAATGAGCTCCACTAGTAGTAAACCTAGCATAGCATTTTCCCAAAAACATATCTCCATATGCAGCACCATTACACTCACTTTTTAACCGTCCGATCGCCTCCGATAAACAATCTTGACATTGGCCCATACTCAAATCACCAACACATTGGGCCACACCATGTACATTTGATGACCCACCAATTCTAAAAAGCCCACCAGCCCCATTTAAGCTTGTCAAAACCCGGCCCATAGAATCACCATCAATAAGCCCATTAGAAGGCCCACATTTGTTCAACACAAGTTTTGTCCTCAACACCAAGAAATGAAGTGTTGTCATACTTCACAAAACACCCTTGTAATTGTAATGCACCACCACAATTTTGTGGACAAAGTTGGCCAACTGAACTCACGGCTTTAGCCACACAAGTGGCACAATCGGGCATCGATAGGTCACCACGACATTGGTAAAGCCCATATAAGATGTCTTGTTTCGTTGAGCCCCATGATACTAAATCTGTGGTACGATGAGTATGTTGCTGAGTTTACTAAGGATGTGAGAAGGGAGTTGAGATTCAATTCGTATGGTGAGTTTGGTGTGTATTTTATTTGTGAACAACCACCGTAGACGAATGCGTCTACCGAGGAATCCGAAAAGGTGAAATGAGAGAAGAAAGAAAGGGAAATAATAATGGCTATGAGAGTGAAAAGAAAATGGAGTCTTTTGTCCATGTTTGAAACTAATTAAGAGTGAGAGAGATGTATTTGTGTGGAGAGAGTGTATTTAAGTACAAGTGGAAGGTTGTGTTCTTGCTTCTTAAGTTTCCTTTATAGTTTTATATGTACATAAATGCCATGCAAAAAGTTTTAAGGAAGGAAATGGAAATAAGGTAAAGGGGCCAGCCAAGTCCATACTTTTTCACTTTTGTTAAACCTTTTCATAGGTTATTTAAATATTATAAAAAGAGAGTAACTTTACTTAACCAAGTAAAGTTTCTTTTCATAACTATAGTATTAGTGTTTTCTTTCTTCTGTTGGGAGGTTGGGGGTAGACACACTTTAGATGACGTTATATGATGTTATTGACGTTGAAGTGTCTAATGTGTGCATGTCCTAATGTCAAAATGAAAAACGTCAAGTGGTTTTTTCTAATTTGTCAATTTTGTCATATCATCGTACTTGTAGTTCATGCAATATTATATTTTTCTTGACTGCTTACACGTGATCGAAGGGTTTAATAGACACACTTTAGATTACGTTATATGATGTTATTGACGTTGAAGTGTTTAATGTGTGCACGTCCTAATGTAAAAATGAAAAAACGTGAACATTTTAAAGGACTTTCTTATATATTTGGCCTTTAGTATAACGATTATTTTTAGTGATTGATACAATGGAGTTCTGTTGCAACAATTAAAATAGAAAGAAACAACATGTTAATATTCGCCCTGTATTCATTCATATTTTATGTTTATCTGATGAGACTCGTATTTTTTAGTCAATTAATAGTTTTTCTGAATGACTTTGAATATCTAAATTCCTTAGCTTTTCATTTTCCTTTTTAACTCAAATTATTCATAAATATAAATGTTTTAACGTGTACCATTCTCAAAAATTTCACACAAGCTAACCTATCTTCCTTAAATAACATGTTAGAAATAAAATAAAACAAGCAAAAACATGAAACAAGTCAAGAGGAAAATGAAGGGACAATTTTTATATTAATCAAATATCAAACTTGTCATGACTCAAAAATCAAGGGTCATGATGACACTTGTCGTGAAAAATCTTGACAAGTAAGCATATCACTCAAACTGATATATAAAAGGAAACAACACCAATACTCAGGGCAAGGCTTCTAGAACGAACCTAAACCTGAACCACATGAATATAAAAAACAACGGAGATATAAAATCAAGTATATCATACAATAATTCCAAAATCTGGTGTCAGTGTATGAATTAACTAGTACAATTCGAATGTCAAAAATATACATAAGATGTCCAAAACGGAACAACTCTGTCTATGAATACAAATAAAGACGTAGTCTAGATAAGAAAAGGTAGTAGTCAGTTTTGGATGCGAGGATCAACTACTACCTCAAAATGGGCTCAAAGAATCACGTGAAATCAATTGCCGTGAGGCGCACTCGAACATGGATCTGCATCGAAAGAGTGCAGTAGCGGTGAGTACTGTCTGCTTGTACTTAGTAGGTATCATAAGCCGACTGAGCAAAGTAGAAAATAAAGCATATAAAATATACACTAAGAAAACTTCACCTACAATAAAAAATATTTCAAATGATAGCGCACATCGTTTCCACTAATAGTTCTATAATATCCACATAGACTATACACAAATATGACAGGAAAATACAAGTATACAGATATCACACATGTTTTATTACTTTTTGGCTCGAAGGGTTGGAAAACATTATTTTTGATTATTTAAACTATTTCAAAACCTTAAAGAATATTTCAAAGTAATTTAAGAATAAATAGAGTTGTCACTTGATTTCTTTTAAGAAAATGTCAAGAAAAACTAAAAATATTATAGAGACTTGAAAATAGAAACAAATCTTTAAAATTAAAGAAACTAGGTAAGGATTCGGGTAACGCCTTGAGAAGGTTTTTAAGACACTCAAGAGCGTCTGTTAAAAAAATTATTGACCAAAAGACAATTTGACTAGTATTGAAAACATGACTAATTTTATTAAATCTTGCAAGTAATTTGCGAAATATGACACTCATTTTATTCAAGTGAAAAGTTATTTTATTTGATTAAGGAAAAAAAGTCCCTTAGAAGAAAATGTTGACTAAGAACAATTCTTTTATCAATTTGAGAAAACAAATATATTCAAAAAAAAGAAAGTAAGCAAATTATGAAATTTTGACAAATTATAAAAGGGTTTCAATTTTTTATAATAAAAATTTATTTACTTTTATGTTGAAGAGAAGCTTCTTTAACTTGAATAAAGTAAGTTGGGGCTTTGAGCTGTAGGTGACAAAAGAGTTTTAAAATGAGGTGTAGGTGACACAAGTCTTAATAATTGAGTGGAGGTGACAATTACTTTATTATGGATTAAGAAAGTTGGAAAAATTTAAAAATTACCCACAAGTTTTTCAATTTAGATCCAAATGTTAGTTCATATAACAGGAAACGAAAGAAAAAAGATGCATTTCTCTCTCTTCTCATTCGTTGTTTTTCTCTCTCTCTTCACGATTATTGTTGTTCATTATTCCTACTGCTTTATTCACCATCTTTTTCTTTATTATAATCATCTTCTACTTCATTATCATCTTCATCTTCTTCTTGTCGACCATTGTTGTTGTTTTTGTTACCGCTACTGCTGCTATCTAACCAATTTCTTAGGTCAAATTTTATTTCCTACATCACTTTCCACTCTGGCATTACTTCATAGGTGACTTTGGTAAGTAAAATTATGATTTTTATTTGAATTTATCATCTGGGTACATAGTTACTGCTGTTTTTTTCAACAATGGATAGAATCCGATCATGAATCCAACATAAGTGCCCACAATTTAAATAGATCACTCATCTGGTACATCAGATGAGTAATTTGTTATAATGAAAGACTCATATATTGGATTCATGTTTATTCTTCTATAGTGCCCGTAACATGAATCGAACATATGGGTGATCTGTTGCAACAGAAGATTTATCTGTTGTAACAGACTAGTTATCTGTTGCAATAGATTTATTATTTCTTGCATCAGACTGATTATCTGTTGCATCAGACTGCTTATCTATTACAACATAAGAGTAATCTGTTACAACAGATGAGTAATCTGTTTGGAACAAAACAAATTAGTCCCTACCACAAACCCAATAGATAACCAATATGTTTCAACTCTTGCTATTGCTACTGGATTCAAAATTATTCCTTACGTCCAATCTTCGATATGTTTGTTGAGAAGATAATAGACAGAATAAAAATTAAATACTCCATCCATCTCAAATTACCCATTTCAAATTTTCTAATTTGATTTCTCATTTTACATGTCTTTTTTCATTAATCAAGAAGACACAAAAAGATTCATGTTTTACCCTTTGCATTAATTACTTTTTCTTCAAATTAAAATGTAAACATCATTTAATAGGGGTATTATGGTAAACTAGGCATGTTATAAATTATTTTTCTTAATCAATGTGTCATCTCAATTTGGGACGGGTAATTTAAGACGGAGGGAGTATAAATTAAACGTCAAAGCCATACAACAGACTAGTTATCTATTGCAACAGACTAGTTATCTGTTGCGACAGACTTATTATCCGTTGCATTAGACTGATTATCTGTTGCATCAGACTGATTATCTGTTGCAACATATAAGTAATCTGTTGCAACAAATGAGTAATCTATTTGGAACAACATAAATCAGCTCCTGCCATAAACCCAATAGATAACCAATATGTTTCAACTCTTGCTACTGCTACTGGATTCAAATTTATTCCTTATGTCCAATCGTCGACATATTTGTTGAGAAGATAATAGACAGAATGAAAATTAAATATGAATTAAAACGTCAAAGTTGATCAAACATATTTTTTTTATTAAACAAAAATAAATAAAAACAGATAGACTAAAAAAAATCTAATTATTATTATTATTATTATCATCAGCATTATTATTATTATTATAGCCAACCGGCCAATCTTCAACCGGTCAGCAGCAAGACCCTCCTCATCCTGCGATCTCACAGAGCATCCTTGCTCTAGCTGCTCCCAATTCCCATTGTAGGTCACGAACCTGCATCCGAAGTTCATTCACGGCGTCTTGCAGAATAGCAATGTCCCATACTGGATCAACCATATTTAGAATACATATGAATTGACAAAAAACATAAAAACAAAAGTAAAAAAAAAAAGAATATCTGGATGTAATACAACATATACTACAAATTGGCATGAAAAAAACTTACCTGAGTCAGGAAAGTGTAACGCCCCAAAAAACGGGTCCCGGAGCGTCACACGGTGCTTGAGGCTACGAGTAGCCCCAAGCTAACCCTTTGAGCCATTTTCATTCAGTTCAACACAAATCAATGGAGTTTCCATAAATAACCTCAAATATCAACAGAGTAATCATCACCCAAGAATAAAAGAATTTCAGAAAGATAACAAAATACAACTTATTAGTCAACTCCCAACATCTATACTAGTCTGACAAGCCTCTAAGAAAATCAATAAAACCAGTGAGCCATTGAGACATGCCCTAACTGACTCATACTCAGTTATCAAATGTAAACAATTCTGTGAAACCAACATCAGACATCGCGTCCTCGAAACATGAGGACTCACCACAACAGAGGATGTAGAATAGCGTGCCTAAAGATCACTATCGAACCTGGAACTGAGCACCTGAACCTACATTCTAAGAAAATACAGCCCACATCCGAAGATGTGGGTCAGTACCATGGAAAGGAACCGAGTATATGGGGGTGTATGCAGTTGTATAAACATCATCATCATAAATATTTATAAGAAATATGCAGGATGTATGAAAGACACATAGCCCGAAGAAAATCATCATAATCATGAGAGGATGAAATAAGTATAATAACACATGAGAGTCATCATATAATTTGTCAATCACTTTCAGTTTATCAAGAATATCAATTCTCATAATGTAAATATCATTTAAATCTTTCGAAAGAATAACTTTCATAATTTCACTTTCAAATCACTTCACCATTCACCATAGACACAAGGAAACATACACACACTGGGAGATCCTATAACCGACATAAACCATGTGAGCTACATGGAGTCCAACGTACAACCCACGTTGGGGAGAGCTATCCTATCCTTTCCATCGGAGTAGGACTATCGATATCAAATCCACACAAACTAGTGATCACTATATAAATCAGCCTCAGGCTCACTCCTATGGGGGCACGTAGTTCTAAGGAAGTAAGGTTGCTTTATACCTCCCACTGGGTGCTAAATATTTCTCCCGGATTTAGCTCAGATTATTTCAAAGACAATCCACAACAAAATAATTTCAGTAATATATAAATATACATCGGGAGCCATCATGCTTCCCATCTATCAAAATCAACCATATTGTGGATTTCTTTCACACTCGAGTTCAAAACAACTCCATTAAGACCAACATGTCAAATCATTCAAAATAACTCAAATATTCAACATCAACGTGCTTATAACACACACTTTCTAAAAAAAACACAATTTCCAATGGGGATTTACGATCCAATTATCAAAATCATGATAAATATCGTTCAAGATTCATGCTTTATATCACCACACATGTAAATTCATCTTTCAAAATCATAAACATCAAGATTTCATAATCATCATCATAAGATATGGGTTCATGCTTCAAATTCATAAAAACCAAATAAAATCATGCCTTTGTAAAGAAAATTACTTTTGGGCACAAGAACGAAAGAGAGTTCTTGTTGAAAACCCCCACATACCTTGAATGATGAACTTTAGATCGATACTCATTTTTGAGATGTTAATCATGCCTTTGAATGATGGTTCTTGGAGTTCTTGAACTAGGAACTTGAAATCTTAAATAAATTTGCAAAATTAATGGTGAACTTTGGAGGTTCTTGAAGTTGGATGTAGGAGCTTAGGGTTTTCTTTTTGAGGGAGTTTGATGAAATATAACATATAATGCTTCTAATAGGCTTTAATATAGGGTTTGGACGGATTTTGATTGAGGGGAAATGACCAAAACGCCTCTAAAAATAAAAAAAATCTCGAATCTGTCCTTTGATGGACTGTTTTGATAGTCTGAAGTAGATCAACCATAACGTTTTACTCTGATATTCAAATTGGATGAAACCAATTTCATTAGAAAGAGAATTCTCATATCTTTCCATTGATATATCTCACCCAGATTATTATGTACGAGGAGTTATGATCGTTTGAAGTTGACCCAAAAATTTACTTTTGATAGGCTGAAGTAGATCGACCATAACTTTTTGCCTCGATAGAAAAATTGGATGAAACTAATTTCATTGGAAAGAGGACCCATAGAGCTTTCCGTTGATATATAGTAGATCACTCAGATTATTATGTACAAGGAGTTATGATCGTTTAAAATTGGTGCAAAAATACGCCAGGCCTCAGTACTTTTCCCTGCACGTTTTACTGTTTACTACTATTCACGGTTCGATCGGAATGTTCATAACTCGTCGCTCGGGTGTCCGTTTTGGATGATCCACATATCGTTGGAAAGCTTATTCGATACTCTACGCAATGGTGGGTCATAATCTAAGACATTTTGCATGAAAAATTTATAATTTATTCTAGAAGATTGAACCCAATATGTTTACGCACAAAATTTCAACGAAAAATTTTTCGGGGTATTACAGAAAGAGAAAGTGGTGGAAGGTGTAATATGAAAAACAAGATGCAATAAATAAATAGAGTTTAGTTAATTGAACGATTGAGTAAGGAGGGACCTATTTATAGAGGATTGAACTTGAATGAGTTAGGCAAAAAAGCGCGACTGTTCACCTCCATTTATTAATTACATTTTTTATTACTGTGAAAAGTTATGACTTAATTAAATTAAGAAATATTGTGATAAGTCATGACTTTTTAGCTTATTATTATTAATTGATTCTTTTCAAGAACATTTTTATTGAGTTGTAACAATAGATTCTATATCTGTTGCATCAGATAACTCATCTGTAACAACAGATATATCATCTGTTGCAAAAACAGAAAATCTATCTGTTGCAATATATAACCTATCTTTTTTAAAAAAAAATTATCATCATATCATTAATTCAAATTTACTGACTTTTTTATTATATAAATTAAAAAAACAGATTTAAAAACAAAATATTTTTTGTGAAAAGAAATGATGCCTATTTAATATTAACGTCAATTATTCAAATTAAATAACCATTTTTTACGGTTATAAATTGTGTTTATCATTTATTTCCTTATTATTTTTTGTGAAAAGAAATGACTTAATTAAATCAAGCTGGTGAGTTTTTTATTATTGTGACAAGTCATGACATTTAAGTTTATTATTATTAAATAACCTTTTTCTCAATTTAAAAATCGAAGACACCTTTTCAATAATCATTTTTTAATAAAATATTAACCATTTTTATCGAGTTCTGGCAACAGATTATATATCTGTTGCATCAGATAAACCATCTGTTGCAACAAATATACCATCTGTTACAACAAATCGACCATCTATTTTAATAGATTTTTTGATTTCTTCTAACAGTTGATACATCAGTCGCAACAGATGGAGAATTTGATGCATCAGCAACATTGTTGAATGTGTTTTAGATAAAAAGTTACGATTGTTCACCTTTTTCTTAACAATCATCATATAAGTTAATTAATCCAATATTGTGACTTTTTTATTCTATAATAAATAAATTATTTTAAAAAACAAATTTAAAAACAAAAATGGTAAAAAGTCACGATCAGTTATTAAAATTAAATAATTATTCTTTTATGGTTATAAATTGTGTTTATCATTTATTTCCTTATTATTTATTCACGAACCGTTTTTCATATTAAATAATCGAAAAGTCAGGACTTTTCACCCTCTCAATAACAATAATAACCCTTTTTATTAATAACCGTCTGTTGCAATATATGATCCATCTGTCACATCAGATTAACCTATGTTGTCACAAATGCTCAATCCCTACCACCAACCATCGACATGTTGAGAATAAGAAATAAACAGGATGATAATTAAATAATAAATAAAAATTAAAAATTAAAAATTAAAAGTCGACCACCAAATATAGATTTTTGAATCTCTTAGGTAGATCTGATATAAAAAATAAAAATACACACACTAAAAGAAAAAACATAACCTAATTATTATTACTATTATTATTATTATTATTATTATTAGTAGTAGTAGTAGTAGTAGTAGTATTACTATTCTTGTCAACCGGGCAATTTTTATCCGACAACAACAGGGTCCTCCTCAGCCTTGCTCTAAAGTCGGCAAAATCCTTCTGGACTTCATCAAACTGCCTTTGAAGTTCTCATAAGGACTCAATATGAATCTTCTTGTACGAATCTGGATCAACCCTATTTGTAAGTGTAGTAGAATGGACGAGTAAGGATGGACTTATTTATAAATAATTGAATTCGAAGGGGTAAGTCAAAAAGTCATGACTGTTCATCTCTTAATTAAATAAAACTGGTGACTTTTTGAATATGTAAATTTAAAAAATGAATCTAAATACAACATTTTATTTTTTTATTGTATTTCGAAAAGAAATGAAAATTGCTTTAAAATAAATCTAACAGGTGGGTAATCTGTTGCAAAATACATTCCACCTATTAGATAACTTACAATATATTGACAATCTATTGCAACATATGAATATATCTGTTTGATTTTTCCAATAGATATGTCATATGTTGCAAAAGATTGATCATTTATCATAACAGATGTTTCTTATTGTTTGACAATTTAAACAGATGTGGCATCTGTTGCAATTTGTTAGTCATCTGTTTATTCAATTTAAACCATAGATGGGCTAGGAATAATAAGATGTGTGCAGATGGATGGATTCACTATCATGTGTGGGAGTTAAGTATTATTGATAAGGTCATCGAGATAATACACATAAAGTACAATGTTTTTGTGAATGCTATTTTTAAACGATTAGGCACTGATCATTCAAACAAGATCCTGCATTGTATAATTAAGTATGATAGGTTCAAATTTATAAGATCGAGGGCCCCATGAAGATGGTGCAGATACCCGATTACGAATTACTGGCGGCTGTTGCTCATGTTTATGTGTGTTAAGTTTTGAGAAGGGATCAATATTTGGTGTCATTGTAGAGATCCAATAGCAATTGGACTTAACTTTAAGTGTGCATTGGACTCTGACAAGGACTTCGAAGCCTCGCACTGCATCAAACAAGAATGAAAAAACAATAGAAATTACTCTCGCCTAAATTTATATGGAAGGGTTGTTCGAGAAGATGATTATATGCCAAAAGGAGTTCCTCCGAGGGAAATGGGAGTTTATGAAAGACTATATCATCTGAGGGATAATTGAAGAGGATACATAGGGTAGCAAGGAATTTCTAGCGAATCTGATCGATAAAATTAACTTAAAACATGAGAAATCTGAATCAAGTGCAAATATGAAAGTGTATTCGATAATGTAAATTCGTCTGTTGTTTCTCTGAAAAAACTAGTGCAGATGGACACTTTGTTAGGGAGCTATGACTAGGTAGCATGGTCGGGATTATCACCTAGATAGAAAATAGCAGAAGACTAAGAAAGCAGCCTTACGGGCATCGAGGGTTGAAATGATGTACAGTAAGTCTAGAAAACTTGCGCCAATAACAACTGCAGTTAAAATAAGGAATCTAAGAGAAGGTTGCAATTTCTTAATTTTAAATTGTATCTCATGCCTTCTTGTTTGTGGTTCCGATTAGGTCCACTGCTATTGACTTGATCAGAACTACAAACAAGATTTAAAAGCAAATTGAGTATCATTACTTCCTTAGCAATATGGATTAATTGATTATGTTTTCTTGCCTTAGAATGCTTTCAACATATCTTGGAGAAGATCAGAGGCTTGCTGTAGTATGTGTATCTTGATAATTTTCAAGCTTACCTCCAGCTTGCAGATTTGGTCTTCAAGTTTGTCGTTGCCGTCTTTGAAGTTGGTATAGAGTTCTTGGTCTTTTGTGAGATCGATCGAAAATACTTTCTTCAAAGTTTTGGCATTGTAGAAGGCCTTCATAACACTTTATTCAGAAGCCTTAAATGATACATGGAGGGTCGCTATGTTTATTTTAGGTCAAAATATGTTGATGCACAATCAAGCAGTGATCCCAACAGTTGAATATCTCACTTTTATTGAGCGTTGCTCAATACATCTTGCTCAACCAACCTTTAAGGGATTTGATAAATTAATTATCAAGGAGTTACGTAACGTTTGATCTAAATTGACTCTACCAAGCGTATCAAACGTTATGTAACTCTAAGCTCATTACTTAATCAAAAACCTTTGACTGAGTTAGTGCACAAATCAAACGAGCTCAATCTCTCAGCCTTTCTTCTGATCATTCTTCTTCCATATAGAGGAAAAGATATCCGCCTAAGCAAAAGTCTACACCATCGACAAAAATTTTTGCCACAACGAAATTCTTTAGAAGACATGACTAGTAATCTCTCAATATCACTTTTATGACTTTTTTAATGTCTCTTGCTAATATATTGGAATGGACAAACCAAACTAAGCACAATTGCTCGCTATGTTTATTCTAATATATTGGCAAAAGACGTTAAGAAAGTCATAAAAGTGATATTGAGATATTACTAGTCGTGTCTTCTAAAGACGTTCATTGTGGCAAGAATTTCTACTGATAATGTAGACTTTTGCTTGGCGGATATCCTATCCTCTTTATGGGAGAAGAGAGATCAGTAGAAAGTCTAAGAGATTGAGCTCGTTTGATTTGTGCACTAACTTAGGCAAAGGTTTTTGATAGGGTAATGAGCCAGGAGTTATGTAATGTTTGATAGGCTTGGTAGAGTCATTTTAGATCAAACGTTATGTCACTCCTTGCTAATTAATTTATCAAATCCCTTGAAGGTTGGTTGAGCAAGATGTATTGAGAACGCTCGATAAAAGTGAGCTATTCAATTGTTGGGACCACTGCTTGACTGCGCATCAACATATTTTGACCTAAACCAAACATAGCGATCCTCCATATATCATTTAAGGCCTCTGAAGAAAGTGTTCAGAAGGCCTTCTACAATGCCAGAAATTTGAAGAAAGTGTTCCTGATCAATCTCACAAAAGACCAGGAACTCTATACCAACTTCAAAGATGGCAACGACAAACTTAAAGACCAATCGGTAAACTGGAGGCAAGCTTGAAAATTATTGGGATTCACATACTACAACAAGCCTCTGATATTTTCTAAGATATGTTAAAAGCATTCTAAGGCTAGAAAACACAATCAATTATATCTATATTGCTAAGGAAGTAATGATACTCAATCTGCCTTTCAATCTTGTTTGTGGTTTCGATCAGGTCAACAGCAGTGGACCTAATCGGAACCATAAACAAGAAGGCATGGGATGCAATTTAAAATTTAAAAATTGCAGTCTTCTCTTAGATTCCTTATTTTAACTGTAGCTGTTATTGGCGCAAGTTTTCTAGACTTACTATACATTATTTCAAGCCTTGATGTTCGTAAGGCTGCTTTCTTGGTCTTCTGCTATTTTCTATCTAGGTGATAATCTTGACCACGCTACCTAGACGCAACTCCCTATCAAAGAAACCATCTGCATTATTTTTTTTTTCTAGAGAAACAACAGACGAGTTTTTCATTACTAGATACACTTTCATATTTGCACTTGATTCAGATTTCTCAAGTTCTAAGTCAGTTTCATCGGCCAGATTTGCTTGAAGTTCCTTTCTACCCTATGTGTCCTCTTTAATTATCTCTCAGTTGATATAATCTTTCATCAACCCCCCATTTACCCTCGCATGCATGCTCTTACCGCACCTTCTGGCGTATAGTCATCACCCTGATCAACCCAACCACATAAATTTGAGCTAGGGCAATAACTATATTAATTTCTATTCTTGGTTGAAGCAGTGGAAGGTTCGAAGGCCCTCTCAGAGTCTAATGCACCCTAAAAGTTAGTCCAATCGCTATTGAATCTCTTTATAATGACACCAAAACTAGATCCCTTCACCATGTTTAACAGATAAACATGAGCAACAACCGACATTAAATCTTAACAGGGTATTAGAACCATATTCATGGTCCCTCAGCCTTATCAGTTTAGATCTATCAAACTTAACTATAAAATTATAGATATATTGTTTGAATGATCAATGGCTAAATGGTAAAAACAACATTCACAAAATCAGTGTACTCTATGAGTGTTTTCACGATAACATTATTAGTAATACATACCTCTCATATAAGAAGTGGTTCCATCTACAAACAGCTTATTTCTTCAAACCCATCTTTACTGTAGCCTCTTGTGTTGGTCGGGAAAAAGTTGATCAACTTTCAATTCCTTATATCTACAAAAAAGAGGAAAAAAATTGATGTCAAACAAGAGAAGAACAGTAAAAACATTATCCATCTGTTGCAATATTTGTGTAGTCTGTAGCAATGTATATGGAGTCTGTTGCAATGGATATGGAGGCTGTTGTAACAAATGTGGAGTCAGTTACAATAGATGTGGAGTCTGTTACAACAGATGCTGATGTAACAACCTAAAATCTCATCCCGAGACATGACCCGGTTCTTAAGGCTACAAGTAGCCCCAAGCTAACCCTTTGAGCCTGCTACTAAGTTTAGAACTTACTCTAACGACAAATAGAGCAAAACAAAGGTACTGTCATATCATATTTCAACTGAAATAACAAACGAATATTGTCTGAATAGTACGATACTGAAAATTGTAAAACACCACTGATCGTCTAGTCTGACAAAGCCTCTACTACTTAAACTAGATAGTCATTGGGACAGACCCCCAACTAACTCGAACTGATCTGAAAGTAATACTCAAAATACTATGAAAACGGAAAAAGCTATAGATATAGGTCCTCGAACCATAAGGACTCACCAAGGATAAAGATGTAGATGAGATGCTCGGAGATCACTGTTGCTGCTAAGATTGAGCACTTGAACCTATATTACGAAACAATGTAGCACACAGACGTATATGTGGATTAGTACTTTGAGGATGTACTAAGTATATGGGGGTGTATGTAATAATTAAAAACAAAAATATCATCAATCTTTTATCCTTCTAGGTAAGAAACCTCACATTGGGGAGAGGCGTCATACTCTTACCAGGGAGTATAACCACAACTCAATGATCACTATCTCGGCCTCGGGCCCATGAATCTCAATCCTAAGGTGGCACGTAGTTCTGGGGTATAAAACCGTAGTAACTTACCTAACTCGGTGCTAAATACTACTCCCTTTAATTAGCTACACTCATCTCATAGGAAATCCACTTTCAAAAATAATCTCATGGTTTATAATAAAACCAACTACAAAATCTGTAATCTCATTTAGTGAGGTGGATTTCAAAGCTATTATGACCATCAAGGTCAAACTTTCTCAATAATCTCAAAATAATCAAATCATAGGTTCTTATAGCACAAAAGTTCTTAAAATTGCAATATCAAGTAGGGCTTAGTGACCCATATATCAATCTCAGGTTAAGACGTATCAAAATGCATACTAGATATCTTAAAGATTCATAAATCATATAGAAATCTAGAAATTTTCCGCAATATGAATTATAATCTAAACATTCTCATGTACTTCAATTTCTAAAACATTGAAAACATCATAATCTCAAGGATAACAACTTAGGGTATAAACCCATACTTCAATTCTATAAGAAAACATGTAAAATCATATATCTTTGTAATTAAAGACACGTTTTGGTCACAATAACAAAAGGATTGTCCTTTCTCAAACCCCACATACCTTAGATTATGAATTTAGATGAACAAGTGTAATACCCCGATCATTCCGTAAGCCTAAATCTGTATTTTTGAATGGATATGTATGACTTTCAAAGTGATTGATATTTAAACCATGTTTTATTTCTCTAATTTCCACTTTTTTCATGTATATCATTGAATAAGCTTTCCATCGATACCAATTTCATCAAAATCTGACATCGGACGAAGAAGTTATGGTCGTTTTACTAAACGGTATCAGAACGCCTAGGTTTGGCGGTAGACTTGGCGGACCGTCAGGGTCCTGGTGGCCCGTCAAGTGTCCCATCAAGCCAAGGAAGTAACCTTCTTTTTGGGTCATCGTGTGACGGCCTGGTTGGTGGACCTTCAACAAGTTTACGGACCGTCAAATGGGTCCGTCAGGCCGAGACAGAATGTCCCATTCCTGGGCCTCAAGTGACGGATGACTTGGTTGATTATTACACCCTTTGATAGACCGTCACTCCGAGGAAGAACGTTCCAGATTTGGCACTTGAGTGACGGACGACCTGGTGGACCGTCAGATCGACCGTCACAGGCCCTGATCTGCAATTTTTAAATTTTTCAAAAGGGTATTTTGGTCATTTCCGCTCCTTATGGCCATATATATATATATATATATATATATATATATATATATATATATATATATATATATATATATATATAAGTATACAAAAGGATATCATTTTCTTTCTTTTCTCCTTTTCTCTTCCAAGAAACATCTAGAGATTAGGGTTTCCTCTAAAACCCAAAAATCCAATCTTCTTCCAAATAAATTCAAGAATCCTCCATAGTGATTCAAAGTGATTCAAGAATTAAGTTCCCCAAGTCAAAGGTATCAAGAATCTTGGTCTCAAAGTGTAAGGAAGAAGTTCCAAACAAGTTTCTACATATCCAAAAAAATCAAAATCCAATGTATTTGGGGTTTGAACAAGAACACTCCTTTCGTTCTTGTGCCTAAAGATTTACTTTCTATTATTGATTTACATGATATTTCAAGTGGTTTACACCCAAATTTATCTATTAATGATTTATGAGATTTGAGTTGAATAAGTTTGATATTTATGATTATTTCACCATCATGTTTCTTAAATTGAGAATGTATTCCATGAGTCGTATATTATCATTATGTATTGATTATTTCTAAGCAATTTAAGTCAAGTTCCATGAGTTGAATATTTTTATTACGAATTGATGATTTTTGAATAATTTGAGACAAGTGTCATGAGTTATGCCTTTCTATAAGAAATTTGACTATTGAATGTATATTGATATGTGAAATTGAGAGACAGGAATGAGTCTTATGATGTTTCCATGAAGTTTTTGATATTTGAAATGATTTGATAAATAAATATACTTGATATTGAGAAATCTTGTGTTGAGTTGAGTCGAGTTAGGAATCCACAAGATGTTTATGATTTTCAGACGAGATATATATTTATGTTTTGGTATTTATAATAAAACCATGAGTTGATATTGATTGTGGTGGATTTCCTAACGCGTTTTGAGCTGAGTCTGGGAGGAGTATTTAGCACCAAGCGAGAAATTTGGTATTTTCCCAAAACTACGTGCCACCATAGGATTGATGTTGATAATTGTGGGCCAAAGGCCGAGTATGAGATTGTGAAGATGAGATTGAGGTTGTACTCCCTGGCAAGAGTACAACTCCTCTGCCAATGTGGGGTTCTCTCCTTAGAAGGGCAAAACATTGGACTCCATGCGGCTCACATAGCGTAGTCATATTGGTTATAAGAAACTCCCACGTCCATAATGATCTAAGTACCATGAGATACCGAGTTACTCTAAGTCATGATTCAAGGAGTTTGAGTTGAGTTAAATGATTTATGAGATTTATGAAGCATATGTTATCACTGATGACTTACGGAAATGATGTTTTAGATAATTCAAGCGAAGTGAGTTATTATTGTCAGCAGGCATGATTTTCTTATACATTTATGATATTATTTAAAATGTTGCATCCACACTCACATACTCAGTACATTCCCAAGTACTGACTCTCATACGCTTTTGTATTCTATATTTCCTCATGATATAGGTTCAGGTGCTCAGTCTCAGCAGCGATAGTGATCTTTGAGTACCTTTATCTATATTTCTACGGTTGGTGAGTCCTCATGGTTCGAGGACCTGTGTCTTTGATTTTGTATTGTTAATAGATGGTAGTTTACTTTCAGTTCAGTATGAGCCAGTAGGGGATCTGTCCCAATGGCTCTTCAGTCTTATGTAGTAGAGGCTTTATCAGACTAGAATACCAGTATGTACAAAACGTTAGTATTTTGATTGTATCGGACAGTATTACTTTATATCTCAGTATGTTCATGGCATGATTATTCTTCCTTATTACCGCTCGATTATTATCATGGTGAATTATAGAAGTAAAGACAGGCTCAGAGGGTTAGCTTAAGGCTGTGTATGGCCTTAATCACCGTGTGACGTCTCGGGATAGGTTCTTGGGGCGTTACAACAAGCTTTCTTGAGACTCTTTTTTGTACTCTTGAGTGAGGGTTCTTGAAGCTTTTGACTTTGGAACTTTGATTCTTAAATCAATTTGTAAAAACTATGGTAAAATCTTGGAGAAGGAATTGGGTCTTGCTCTTGAGGGTTAATCTTGAGAGAAAATCCTAGCTCTTAATACTGTGGATGAATCTGAAGTTCTATGTTTCGTTTTGATATATCTAGGTGATAAAAGGAGTGGAAAAAGACCAAAAAGCCCTTTTAAAAATGGCTTTAAAATGTTGAACGGGATCTGCAATGGCTCATGCGACGGTCCATCACTGGCTCGATGGTCCGTCGCTGGCTCGACGGTCTGACCATCGCACCTGGGCCAGAATAGGGACTTACTGCCTTAGTTACGACGGCTTGGGCAACGGTCCATCAGCCTGACCGTCACCCTTGGACCAGTGAAAGGGTTTACTACCTCGGTTACGACGGTTGGAGAGACGGTCCGTTGGCCTACCCGTCACTCCTGGGCAGTTCAGGCAGTTCTCTGTAAAAAATCCATATCTTTCTACTCCGAAATTGGATTTTGGCGAAATAGGTATCGTTGGAAAGCTAATTCTATTTCCCACATGATAAAATGCCAAAATTAGGAAAAATATATATTATTTAAACACTACTCACTTTGGAAGTCATTCCTTAATCTTATAGAGATATAATTTAGGGTTAAGAAAAGTTTGGGGTATTACAGTGGAGTTTGTTGGAATACATCAAACCAGCCTTGCTAGTGGTTTGATTTGTTCCAGCAGTTGCTCCATCTATTGCAACATCAACAACAACATAAACTACAAATAAACAACAAATAAAAAATATGAACAACAAAAAAACAACATCAATTGTTCCAACATCATCAACAATATCATCAACAAAAAAGAAGCAACATCCTTTATTCCAACACTATCAACAACATCACACAACAAGTTCCAACAACACCAACTCCACTAACAACATCAATAACAGCATCAATAACAAAAAAATAATAAAGTACATACAAAAATAAAGATACTGCCAACAAGGCTTTTAAACTTCTCCCAACAGATGACTTTTTTTGCATATTGTAATAAAAATTCTCGGTTCGTTTATTCAACAATTAAAAAAAATTAAATTTTTAAAATAAATATGATATGGGTAAATGGTAATTAAATAAAAAATAGATGTAAATAACTTGCAAAGAAGAAGATGAGAACGAAAGAGAAATAGTGAACCATACCTTACCTGCAATGTCAAAAGGAGATCAAAACAACAATTTCAATCGAGGAAAGATATGGATCGATTTAGATCCAAAAGGATCTTTATGAGAAAAAAGAGAGAAAAGAGAGAAAAAAAGTTGTGATAACCCTAAAGAGGAGAGAAAGAAAAAGATGAAAGATGAATAAAATAAATTTCAGGCTGAAGGAGAGATGAGATAATTCTAGACGTGGGTTTAAATATTCATTAATTAATATTCATTAATTACTCGAGGAGCACGAGGAAGATGGGTGACATTGAAAAGACAAGACAAGACTAGTCAATGAGATTTTTGAGTTATCCAAGAAATATTTTTTACCGCCTTTAGTAGTACTATTTTATCTATCTTTTTTTTTTCAGATAGAAGCTTGCTTTAAAATTAAAAGAAAAAAGAAATTTCAAACAGATATTTTATCTATTGCAACAGATATAAATATTTGTTTGAAAAATTCCAATAGCTTAGTCATCTATAACAACAAATGCAAATGTTTATTTAATATTAAATTAGATATGTCATCTGTTACAACTGATATCAAGATCTATTTGTAAATTTCCAACTGTTCAGTCATATTTAACAACAGATGCAAATGTCCATTTGATGATTAAATAAGATATGACATCTGTTGCAACAGATAACAATATCTGTTTAAAAATTTCCAATAGCTCAGTCATTTGTCATAATAGATGTAAAAGTCTATTTGATAATTAAATCAGTTATGTCATCTATTGTAACAAATATGAATATCTGTTAGAAAATTTTCAACAAATCAGTCGTTTGTTGCAACAGATTTCATTTCAATTAATTTAACAAGAACTATAGGGACAACTATAACTTTAATTGAGTCTTTGCAATTGCATGGTGTTGGTATTGTGTTCATCCCAACCTGAGTCGTTGATCAAACACTCTGAGTTGAAAAAATTCTCATTATCTTAATGTTAAGATAGCACCAAAATTAATTTAGGAAGAACTAGGTATAAATGAGTCCATAGGGTCAACTAAAACTTCAATTGAGCCTTTGCAATTGCATAGTATTGGTATTGCATACATCCCGACCCGAGTCATCGATCGATCACTCTAAGTTGAAAAAATTCTCATTAACTTAATGTTAAGCTAGTACCTAAATTAATTTTGGTAGAACTAGGGATAAATGAGTCCATAGGTCAACTACAACTTCAATTGAGTCTTTTCAATTGCATGTGTTGGTATTATGTTCATCCTAACCCGAGTCATCGATAGGTCACTTTGAGTTGAAAAGATTCTCATTAGCTTAATGTTAAACTAGTACCTAAATTGATTTAGATAGAACTAGGGATGAATGAGTTCATAAGGTTAACTACAACTTCAATTGAGTATTTGCAATTGTATGGTGATGGTATTACGTTCATCCCGATCCGAATCATCGATTGATCATTCTAAATTGAAAAGATTCTCATTATCTTAATGTTAAGCTATTACCTAAATTGATTTTGGTAGAACAAGGGATGGATGAGTCCATATGGTCAACTACAACTTCAATTGAGTATTTACAATTGGATGGTGTTGGTATTGCATTTATCCCGACCTGAGTCATTGATCGATCACTCTGAGTTGAAAAAATTCTTATTAGCTTAATATTAAGAAATTACCTAAATTACTTTTGGTAGAAACAGGGATGAATGAGTCCGTAGGGTCAACTACAACTTCAATTGAGTCTTTGCGATTGAATGGTGTTGGTATTACGTTCATCCAGACCCGAGTCATCGATCGATCACTCTGAGTTGAAAAGATTCTCATTAGCTTAATGTTAAGCTAGTACCTAAATTAATTTTGGTAGAACTAGGGATCAATGAGTCCATAGGGTCAACTACAACTTTAATTGAGTCTTTGCAATTACATGGTATTGGTATTGCGTTCATCCCGACCCTGAGTCATCGATCGATCACTCTGAGTTGAAAAAATTCTCATTCGCTTAATGTTATTCTAGTACCAAAATTAATTTTGGTAAAACTAGGGATGAATGAATCCATAGGGTCAACTACAACTTCAATTGAGTCTTTACAATTGCATGGTGTTCGTATTATATTCATCCCGACTCGAGTCATTGATCGATCACTCTGAATTGAAAAAATTCTCATTAGATTAATGTTAAACTAGTACCTAAATTGATTTTGGTAGAACTAGGGATGAATGAGTCCATAGGGTCAACTACAACTTCAATTGAGTCTATGCAATTGCATGGTGTTGGTATTGCGTTCATCCCGACCCGAGTCATTGATCTATCACTCTGAGTTAAAAATATTCCCATTAGCTTAATTTTAAGTTGTACCTAAATTGATTTTGGTATAACTAGGGATCAATGAGTCTATAGGGTCAACTACAACTTTAATTGAGTCTTTGTAATTACATGATGTTAGTATTGTGTTTATATCGATCCGAGTCGTCGATCGATCACTCTGAGTTGAAAAGATTCTTATTAGCTTAATGTTAAGCAAGTACCTAAATTTATTTTGGTAGAACTAGTGATGAATGAGTCCATAGGGTCAACTAAAACTTCAATTGAGTCTTTGTAATTGCATGGTGTAGGTATTGTGCTCATCCCAACCTGAGTCATCGATCAATCAGTCTGAGTTGTAAAGATTCTCATTATCTTAATATTAAGCCAGTTCCTACATTGATTTAGGTAGAACTAGTGATGAATGATTCCACAGGGTCAACTATAACTTCAATTGAGTCTATGCAATTGCATGGTGTTGGTATTGCGTTTATCCCGACCCAAGTCATCATCAATCACTCTGAGTTGAAAATATTCTTATTATCTAAATGTTAAGCTAGTACCTAAATTGATTTAATAGAACTAGGATCAATGAGTCCATAGGGCCAACTACAACTTAAATTGAGTCTTTGCAATTACATGGCTTTGGTATTGTGTTCATCCCGACCCGAGTCATCGATCAATCTGAGTTGAAATGATTCTCATTAGCTTAATGTTAAGCTAGTACGTAAATTGATTTTGGTAGAACTAGGGATGAATGAGTCCATAGGGTTAACTAGAACTTCAATTGAGTCTTTGCAATTGCATGGTGTTGGTATTGCGTTCATCTCGACCCGAGTCATCGATCGACCACTTTGAGTTGAAAAGATTCTCATTAGCTTAATGTTAAGATAGTACCTAAATTGATTTAGGTTGAACTAGGGATGAATGAGTTCATAGGGTCAACTACAACTTCAATTGAGTCTTGCAATTGCATGGTGTTGGTATTGTGTTCATCCCAACCCGAGTCGTTGATCGATCACTCTGAGTTAAAAAGATTCTCATTAACTTAATATTTTAAAAACTATATCTTTTAAAATTCTAAAAATTAATTAAGATCAATCCGGACCAAATTAATAATTTTAAAACTTGTCATTCTTTTCCAAAATTACAAATCAACCCATACAAATCATCCATTTGCACGAAAACCTTTTTCTCATTTCAAATCTCAAGTTTTTGCTCTTCTCTCTCTCTCTCTCTCACTAATACAAACAATAACTACTCAACATATTGCTCAACCGTTTAAAACATATCGATTTTCTTTCTATTTCTGACCACATAGTTGTTATTTTCGACTTCATTCTCACTTGTATCCATCATTTTCTCTGTCTTTATAGGTAATAGAGTTCGAGAAGAGTTCTACATTTGTTCTTCATTCTAAAATTAGGGCTTTTAGTTAATAATGAAAAAGAAGACTTTTAGTTGTATTATCTTCGAGAATGAGTTAACAATTTTGAGTTTTGATGCTAAAAACATAAAAAACACCCAAGAAACCCTAGTTTTATTGCAGTGTTTTGTTGACTATCGTGGTATTGTTGGATGGTATTTGTGGTATTGTTTTTAGTTGTTGTTGGTGATGTCGGTATTTATGGTTTTGGTGGTAGTGTTGGTTGTCTAGGTGTTGGTAATGGTGGCATTAGTGGTAGTGTTGGCGATCTTGGTATTGTTGTTGGTATTGGTGGCATTAGTAGTTGTCTTGGTTGTATTGTTCCTGGTCTTAGTGGCATGGGTGGTGGCATTGGTTGTGGTATTGGTGGTGGTCTTGGTGGTCCATCTGTTGCAACAAGTGGAAGATCTGTTGGGAGTATTAAATAGGTCTTCCAACAGATTCCCTATTTGTTCCAACTGATGGGTTATCCATTGGAGTATTTTTTTTAATGTGGCGTAAAATAATTTATTAAAATTTGTATTACCTTTTTTTAAAAAAAATATGTAGACATCAAATGTTTTGTATTTTTTATTTTTTCTATTGTTTGTAGTTAAAAGATGTCTCCCAAAAGAAAAAAAAACTGAAACTGAAATTGGATTAACTTCTCACCACCCAACAAAAAGGCTAGAGTATAGATAGATTTAAAGGAACTTCCTGAACAATATCAATCAGGGCAAAATAAAGCTAAGGAAAGTGAGAACTCTTTCTCACCAATGGTCCGTGTATTAATATCAAAATCCCAACATGATCCTGTCAAAACCATTAGTATCGACAAGTTTTGAGTTGCTATATCGATAGATCACCCTAAAGAAGTATCGCTCTTAACTATCAGTTGGGGAAAGGTTTTGATGAATTTAGGAGTATTATGAAGAATGAAAACATAGACGGACTTTTTAAGAGGAGCTGCTTTAAATACTTTCTTAAGCTGCTTGAGGACCACACTCTCTATTTTCAAATGAGCATGGTATTTAGTCTTCTCAAGTGCAAGATGAAGTATGCGGGGGATTATAAAGATTCGAAGCAGGGAGAAAAAAATATGGATGAACTTTGGATCAACTACTGTGGCATTCTAGTTTGTTTTGGATTGAAAGAGTTTGCCATAGTGACGAGCTTGAGATGTGATCGTCTAGAAGAACCTCTCACCAAGGAAGCACCCACCAAAAGATCCAACAAACGCAGGGAAAAAATGCATTGTTGGGTATTATTGGACATAACTACAAAGCGGGGGATTTGATAGAAAATCTCGAGGATAAAACCATACCAAAGAAGTATAAGGAGAAATTGTGCTTAGTTTGGTTTATCCATTCTGTTATATTGGCAAGAGGCGTCAGGAAAGTCATAGAAGATGATTTGTTGGCGCTTGCTGATGATTTTGAGAAATTCAATGATTATCGCTGGGGATATTACAGTTACTACTTGACTATCCAATATTTACTGACAAAGCTATCCCAAGGGATGATCACATTATACGACTTTCCTTGGGCTTTCATGGTACAATTAATCACTATTTTTACTCATCCATTAATTTGTATTGAATATATTTATTATGATTTATTTTGCATGCTTCCTGTTTACACTTTTAGGCTTGGACATTTGAATCCATTCCTCTCCTCCGAAAGAAGTTCAAGGATTACTCGGATAAGGTTTCTCATCCAAGGATCCTTAGGTGGTTGGCTACAAAGGGCAGAAAAAATTAAGGAGGCTGATCTCTTTAACCCTCTGGATGATGCAGTACATCTTCTTTCAACTAAAATAATTTTCCTCAAAGAAAGATATTGAAATAGATATGCCATCTATTGCGATAGATGGGTCGTCGTTTACAATAGATTACCCATCAACTGCAACTGGTGCAACAGATGGATAATCTATTGTGATAGATGATACATATTTTGCAATAAATTAACCATCTGTTTCTCTGGTTCCCTGAACCTGAATCAATAGATTACCCATCTACTGTAAAATATGTAATATATGGGTAATCTAACGCAATATATTGTTAATCTGTTGTGACATACAGATCAACTGTTTCGGCAGATAGATCATCTATTGCATAAGTTGGTTGTGTTAACATGTAACCCAACTAACTGCAAATTATTATTATATGGAATAATTTAAATACCTTCTGTCTTTTTTATAGGTTGTGCATCCTTAGATCGTGCCTACTGAGCAGGAGTTGGGGATGACTTCTTTTATTACTCTAGGTCTTGTTGATACAACAACATACCCAATGGTGGAGTTAATAAAAAAGGAATTGGCTGGAGAAACAACCATAAGAAGAGCAGTTAGGCAAGGTCAGCCTAATGTTGAAGCTCTTCATGACCAATGTACTGCAACAGATCCGCGTGCTTCTTCTGGGGTATTGTTGGTGGAGTTGTTGATGACGGTGAAAGCCATCCTGATGTTGTTATTGCTGCCAGTCATGATTATGAGTATGTTGGTGCTCAGGAAAAAATAAATACGTTTGGAAACACCCCTTTCACAAGTCCCTCTCACCCTTACACCAATCCCTCCCACCCTTACAGTGGTCCCTCTCACCCTTCTTCACCCTCATGTTCTTATTACAAATGCAAAGTATGAAAGGATAGAGAGGATAAAATCCTTGAAAAACTAGAGGCTATTGCTGAAGCTGCCGCGGAGTTGAAATCCAAGAGGGGTTTCATACCATCCAAGAAGGTAAGAGAGCCATAAACTCCTACAGTGGCAGTTAGGAGGAAGAGAAGAAATATTAGACAAATAGTCTCCATTCTGAAAACAGAAAAAATTGCAACTTCTCCCGCTCAAAGAGTTGTTAAAGTTCAGGGGCCACTGAAGAAGGTGGACATATATGCGATACTTGGCGACGAAGAGAAGAAGGAACTGCAAAAAATCATGACTGATAAGACGAAGGTTCCACAAGAATACACTATACATTTATTTGCCACTCAAGACTTCACGAGTATGACAAATATGAGTGAGTGGTACGTGGACAATGTAAGTTTACTTTTGCTAACCTATCCTATCTACTTATGAATAAAAAGGTACATAATAGATATGTAATTTGTTGCGATAACTGGGTATTTTGTTGCAACATAATACAAATCTGTTGCATAAGTTGCGTTAGCTGGGTAATCTGTGAACTAATTTAGAGAACCCTCTACAATAGAATCTTTCTACTATGTTTTTCTTCTTTACAATTACTAACCTATTTAAAAATTATCTTCTTATACCATAGTATGTTGATGAAATTCTCTGCCTCATGAGGGGCAGGCAATTAGCGTACCCGGATGCTTATGATGTTGCCGATAGAATGATGGACCTCAACTTCAACAATTTCAAGAGTAGGTACGATAATCTCCACAGATGAGCTGGTCCCTGTGGCTGGGGAATTGATAAGTTAGTTTCTACATTCAAATCGGATGAAGACATAATTAACTATGTTAGAGGAAAGAGGCCATATCCACATGGCAAGAGCTGGACCAAGGCAAAGAGAATCCTCGCAGTCATGAACATGAAAGTCAAACATTTTCTCACTGTTGAGATACTACTCGACGAGGGAAAGATTAAGGTTTATGGCTACAACTTACCTGTCTTCAAGGAGGCTACATATTTAACCCACGTACAGCCACTCTTGATGTTGCTCCCCAAGTTATTGGGGCAAAGTAAATTGATGGATCATTTGCCTGCGGAAGTCTTGATAAAGGAATCATGGGATTTTGAAGGTCGAAATAAAAACATCCACCTACAAAAAAATAAAACTGGTGCTGCGTATGGGTCGTACTCACTTGCATACATCGAGTGTTTGTTACCGGCATAGAAATGGCTGGTATGTGTGATGCCATTGTGGAAAATATGCATGAGGTATGGGATTATGGGGTACTAACCAAATGGTTGGAGCCCGTGTATAAAGAAGAATATGTACAAAGACAGAGATGAAAACGATAACAATTTTTTATTTCAAGCCACTTCACTTCACTTTACATACATGAGTGGAAATTTTTCATGTCTGACGAAAGTTGAATTTTTATAATGCAACAGATTGTCTATCTATTGTAACAGCTATCATACATATTGTGACAGATTCATTATCTATTATAATAGGTTGGTCATCTGTTGCAATATACAAATGTTTTTGTCTGTCTATCGCAACAGCTATATAATCTGATGCAACATATAATCTATCTGTTGCAACTAATGGGTAATCTATTGTAGCAAATAAAAAAAGTAGAAAGATCTGTTACATAATTTCTAGCAGATGACCTATATGTTGCAATGTATGTCTAAATCTGTTTGATAAGATATGTCGTCTGTTGCAGCAGATATAATATCTGTTGCGATATTTGAATCTAGTATTCTATTTCAATTAACAAGTTCAAAACTAAGGATTAAATTATATTCATAGACAATATAAAATAAATCGAAGCCTTCAAAAATTACATGAAATAACTCAACAAATAAGTAAAATGTAAAAAAAATATTATTGGTACAAATTATCTACTCTACAAATAAATCAACAAGTTAACCAAGGAGGATAAGTTATTACATTGGCAGACTCAAGCTATAAAGATCTACTCAATATGGACAAGTTGTTCTTCATCCGGTGCTACGAAATTTGGCTTTGGTCGTCGTGGATCTTTAATGTCTCTTGTGTATGATTTTTGAGCTTTCACTTCTCCGTATTTACATAAAAGAGTAGCATATATTTTGCAGATTAATTCGACATCAAGTCCATCATTTGGTACTTGTAATCCATCGCTCAAACACTCGACATAAGCAGCAACAAAAAGACTACAATCCCTGCGTTTAAAAAAACAGATAATCCATATCTTGCAGTTCATGTAAGCATTGTAAAATTTATGAAATGAAAATAAATCATGATACTTATACTTACAGGCTACCAATGGTTTGTTGAGTAATTCCTTCAACATATTGTACATCAAATGGATTACCCATTTTATCTCGGTATGCTTCAATCATCAACCAATCAGTACAAACCTTTTGGTCCAAAAAGTCACTCATATCAAGAAAAGTAGGCAATATTTTGGTCAGTTTTAGTATCTCAGACGACGGCCTGGAACGTCTCCTTCGTGACATTGAGTCATAAACTTAGATGCGCCTCTCTTTTAGAACGACGAAAGCCAACACCCAATAGAATTCATCACCATAATTGATTGGGATGTACACTTCATCGACCAAATGCCAAGGCAAGTCAGCTGGAATGCTAAAACCTTTGATGATGTTGATTAAGCACTCCTCATTTTGGTAAACTTCTGGTTGTTGTTGACAATACCTATCGTAGGGATTATTGATGTAAACTTTGTACAAATAATTATCTATCGTGTATATGCATTATTTTTGTGCTTGCAACTTGGCCTTCTTTTGGAGGTAGTAAAAAATGACATTGATGTGTTGCACATATTATCAAACATTTTAGATTACGTGATAAAAAAATTAATACACAGATGCAATTAAATAAAGTATTAATAAATAGTAATATGTATGGCATTTAAGGTACCTCATCATTCCAGCAAGTTTGGGACTGTGATATCAAATAGAACCAATTCTTCATTTCAGGATGTGCAACAACAAAATTAAACATATCAAAACCAAGACTCGATTCATTCACTTTGTAGTGTTCGTCATTTTGTTTTCTATATGATGATTTATATGTGTTAATGCCATGTTTATACAACAAGAATTGTATAAATCAATATCTTTAAAATTGATTTATGTACTTGTCAGCGTGATGCTTTAACAGCCCATCAGCAATCCATTCTGAATAGTCGTTGTTCAATTTTGTTAGTTTTTTTAGAGCTTTGTTCGAGATGTTGAACCCTTTAAATGGGTAATTCTTCCATTCTCCCGAACTGACAAACTCCATTTTTTCTTTTTCTTTAGAAGCAGTTGATGGATTATCAACTATGATATTATGCTCTTCAGCAGTAGCTTCTACTATGACATCCACCTAGAAAGCCAAAATTACCAATATTAATTACAGATATATAATAGATTATCTATCTATTGCAATAGATGAGTCTTACGTTGTAACAGATGGATCATCTATTGGGATAAATTCGAACAGGTAAAATAGAACGGTACGATAATTTTGAACAAATGACCATATGTTGTGACATGAGGCTCATCTGTTGGTACAAATTAAAATAGTACAATAACCTATTTGATCTACTGAAATAGACGGGCATATATTGCAATAGATAACGCATCTAATGTAACAAGTTAGACAACCGTTGCAACAGATGTATATATCCGTTTGATAATTTCAGCAGATGTATCATCCGTTGAAACAAATATGTGTCTGTTTGTTTGTTGGAACAGATGATATAGATCACCTTCAGCTCATGCTGCTCTCCTGTGGCCCTTGTACATTGAATAGCGGTGCAAGACAAAGACAGAGGTGTTGTAATTTTGCTTTTTTTATGCTTGATGATACCCTGGAAATACCTTTCCTTCTCCTCTTAGCCACCTTGATCTCTAGTGGAGTGTATGGATATGAAATCCTCTTTGATGGAATGACACCCCTCTTATATGCCATTTCCTTTACAGAAGCAGTTAGTGCATTAATAGTATTAATCACTCCATCATGTTTCATCTTGCAGTCTTGACATTTGCATGCAGAATATTTGCTAGAAGTGGCAAAATCTATATAACTAGTATGATCATAATCATAATGGCTTGTTGTTTCAAAAACTATAAGAGGAGCATCATTAGCCCCAACAGCAGCACCACTACCACTACCACTACCACTACCATCATCAACAACAACAAGCCCACACTCCAAAATTATTTTTCTTGTGATGGTTGTTTCTCCAAATAATTCCATTTTTATTCTATCAACGACCTTAGGGTCTGATAAAGTTTACATAGACCGCAAAGTAAGAAAAAATGGCATCTTCAACTCTCGATTGGTCGGAACAAACCACGGATGAACAATCTAAAATAAATCAGTACATATATTAGAATGATGATGAAATCATTTAAAATAATTATTAATTAAAATAAAAACTTGATTAGAATTAGACTTACTGCTTTCTTCGGGGGATTAAAAAGATCAAAAAATTTTGTATTTTTATCAGTTTTGGCCGACAACCATCTCAGAATTCTTGGACAGGAAACTTCTTCCTGGTAGTTCACTTGTTGTCTCAAATAAGAATGACTTCAAATGCCCAAGCTTATAACATAACGCCAATAAATCAAAAGCATTATTGAATAAAAAAATGATCCATACCATAATAAAAAAAATATTTACCATGAAAGCCCATGGAAAGCCATGTAAATTAATTGTCTTTGGCGTTAACGGAGTCAACAAGTATTTGACAGCCATTTTGAAGCTTTCATAACCTCAAGGATGGTTGTTAAATGCCTAAAGATCCTCAAAGAGATTTATGAAATCGAGGCTTATGTTGTTGTTAACGTCTCTCTCCCAAAGAATATTATGTACAAATCAAACCAAGCACCTTTCAACGCTTCTGTCAAATTTTTATTTTTGGAGCTTGGACCAACAATGGACACCAGATCATCAAGATCACTCGACTTGCCTTTGCCTTTTTTGGGTGTGCGGGGTGTTTTTTTGGGGTTAGAGTAGGTATAACTTGAGAAAGAGGAGGAGGATAACATTTTAGTCCAGTAACTATGGCAAACTTCTTCCAACCAAAATAAACAGGCATGCCACAGTAATTTATCCACACCTCAATCCTCATCCATCTTATCTTTGTTTTCATACATAAACCTACGCTTGAGAAGATCATATACCATTTTCATTTGGAAATGAGTATTGTTGTCCTCCGGCAAATTAAGATATTTCTCAAAGCAGCTTTTCCTAAAATAAGAATCCAATTTTTATTATCGAAGTATTTTTCTGAAGGCGTCGAAAGATTTTCCCATGATTGACTTAACCAAGAAATTACCCGTTAAATATGTGGCACCATCGCACTGCATTCTCACAGGATAACGATCAATGCTGAAGGTTTTGACCAACTCTTCGGTAGAAGGGATATTACTATTTGGATCATCTCTTTCGAAATATTCCTTCTCCCCGTATTCATTATCTTCTGCTCCTGATTGAGATAACGCTTGTAAAACAAGCTCATAGAGTGGTGGATGTAGCCTAGCTGCTTCACTTGTTCCTTTACTTGAACTTGATTCGGTTTCTTTTCTTTTGGAAGCCATATTATCTTAAATTAGCAGGAACATAAAATAGATTATAATTGATTAATGCATCATTAAAAAATATAACAGTAAATCTAACATGCAAAACAGTAAAATAACAGTTCCAATAGACCACACATCTATTGCACCAGGTATGTTATCTGTTGCAACATAAAATCGACCTATTACAATGAATGAGTAAACCGTTGAAAACAATAAAAATAGATCACTCATTTATTACACCAGGAAGGCTATCTGTTGCAATATATAACCAGCATGTTGTAACGAATGATAATCCATTAGAAATAATAAAAATAGATCACTCATTTGTTGCACCAGAAAGGTTATCTGTTGCAACATATAACCAACCTGTTGCAACGGATGAGTAATTCGTTAGAAATAATTATAACAGATCACTCATCTGTTGCACTAGGTAGGATATCTGTTGCAGTATATAACCAACCTATTGCAGTGGATGAGTAATCCATTGGAAAAAATAAAAACAGATCACTCATCTGTTGCACCATGCAGGATATCTGTTGCAGCATATAACCAACTTATTGTAGTGGATGAGTAATTCGTTGGAAACAATTATAACAAATCACTCATCTGTTGCACCAGGTAGGATATCTATTACAGTATATAACCAACCTATTACAACGGATAAGTAATCCGTTGGAAATAATAAAAATAGATCACTCATCTATTGCAGCATATAACCAACCTATTTCAGCGGATGAGTAATCCATTGAAAACAATAAAAATAGATATCTCATGTATTACACCACGTAGATTATCTATTGCAACCTATAAGAAACTTATTGCAGCGGATGAGTAATCCGTTGGAAATAGTAAAAAAAGGCCACACATTTGTTTAAACAGATCACTCGTCTGTTGCCAAATGAGTTATCTATTGGATCAATATTGTTTAGATCTCTTTCAAATAGAAGAGTCATCTGTCGCAATAGATGAATGATTTATTTTGTTCATCTGTTGCATTAGATGTTTAATCTGTTGCATTAGATGTTTCATCTATTGAATCAGATAGTTAATCTGTTGCATCGGATGGTTAATCTGTTTTATCAGATGGTTAATATGTTACATAAGGTTGTTAATCTGTTGCATCAGATAGTTAATCTGTTGCAATACCATTTTTACCAAGAAAAATAACAAATCAACTCAGCACACCAGCACAACACACACACACACTAAGAACATCAATAGTGATCAAAAATCACCAACAAATTGAATCAACAACTTGACAACAAGAACTACAATAACAACAAAAAATTATATTTCACACCGGAAAGAGTAGAGAAGAAATGCCATAAATTAGGATTTTATTTAGTCCATATTTTAAATTTAAGCAAGAAATACTAAAATTGTTAACCAATACTAAAAGAGAAGTTGGCTCAAGTTCCTCTGTTTCTTCCTAACTAAAAAGACATAATTTTTTACCCATGAAAGAAGAAATGGGACGACGAAGAACTCGAAGTTGTTGTCGCCAGAGAAGTCTTCACGTCGATTGACGGTTCAAATTCAAAAAGAAACTCGCCCGAATATTTATCTCCGAAGGTTGAAGTCATCGAGGATTGAAGAGAGAAATTTTTCATAACTGTTGGTTAGAAAGGAGTTGAGAGAAACTGTCAGAGAGAGAAGAGAGAGACGGACGATGATTTGAAGAGAAGAGGGGTGTGGGTTGATTAGTATTTTTGAAAAGAATAAAAAATTTTGAAAATATTAATCAAGTCCACAATTAACTTAATCAAGTTTTCTAACTATGTTTGACCCTTTAAGTTGGTCAATGTCACCAATCCTTCACTCAAAACTTAAAAGATACTTTTCCTTCAATTTTCTCAAGTAAGTTAATAAATGGATAAATTTTGATTTCTAAAAGGCTTATTCTTAAGGAAAACATAAAAAGCCTGATTTTATTAACCCAAAAAATTAGACTACGTGACGAATTATAAAGAAATAAAAATGTAAGACAAAATAAAAATGACAATTCAAAAGGAAATTTCGTTTGACTCAATCAAATTTAAGAATTCATTTCAAACAAGTCATCAAATATGAATATCTAAATAAAATAGGGTAACTTACATAAATTCCTTAATCTTTAAGTGATATTACATAAAATTTTGATTATTTTATTAATTACATTTTATCTCGGTTTTTTAAAATGATGATACATATGTTATATGGTGATACATATAAAAAAGTGATACATTTGAAACTAACAAGATATTTATTTAAGGAAGTAACAGATTCTCTTTTATTCAAGGAAAGGTATCTATTTTTTCTCTCCTTTTTTTTTAGATTTAATTTAGGTGTTTTAATTATGTTTCTCTTTTTTCGTCTTTAATTATGAAAGATATATTTTTTTTGGTCTTTTTTCTCCTTTTTCGTCTTTAATTTTAGTCTGTTTTTCTTAGATTTAATTTTAATTATGTTTTTAGTCTTTTTTCTTTAAATATTATTACTTTTGTTTCCTACACTGACTACACCATTATCTTTCATTAATAACATATGAATCACCCAATGATTGAAATAAATAATTATATCTACCATATGAATCACCATAATACCATATATATCGCTCATTAATATCATATGAATCACCCAATAATTGAAATAAATAATTGTATCTATCATATGAATCAACATAATACCATATATATGAATCACCCAATAATTGAAATAAATAATTGTATCTACCATATGAATCATCATAATACAATATATATCACTCATTAATATCATATGTATCACCCGTTAAAATTATACAAAATGTATCTATCATATGAATCACCATAATACTCATATAATGATATCATATTTATCATTTTTGACATGTATGAAGAGTAGAGTTGAAAAATGGAATTTTATGTAAATTTTTAAAAAGTAATGGATATTAGGTAATATAGTTTCTTAAGTATGGGATTTATGATTAAGTTCTTTTTTATTTTGGGTCCCTAAGTTAATTTAAATACACATTAGGAATCCACAATTATTCAAGGTCCCTTTCTAGTCCAAGGAACATTCCTGCAGAGGTAGTACAATTTCAGCCTTATCCCTTAAGGATTAAGATGAGTTTCAAATACTATAAATTGTAATAAGTCATTTCCATTTTTACTATCATATATGAAAAATATCTTAGCCGTAATTAGTTCTTAGCTTAGTTCTCAGTCTAGCTTAGTTTCATTTCTGCAATTTACCTGGCTATTATTCCACTGGAACACTGTCCCATTACCTCTTGTTAATTATTCTGCAACAGAATTCCAGTGTCAAGAAATTTGATACGATTCATTTGAGGTCAATTTCTAGGCTAAGAATCTAAATTCATTCCGGTGGTGGCAAGAATTTTTCGAGGAAGCTCTAAGTCCAAATTGCTGCCCCAAAAAGATAAAAGCCTCCTCTTTTTCTTCAATTCCGAACTATGATGTTTTCATAATGTAAAGTGTTTTGATTTATCGCATAGTTTGGTTGTATTAAACCAATAGTGTTAGAGTGGATTTTTTCGCACTTTCACTAATTTCTTAAACCCGCCAACTCCGTGAAGTTTATGCATTTGTTAGTTGTTTTTTCGTTGGGGTCTTGATTGGAATTTGTTTTCATGTGCTCTAATTAAAGATTTTGGTTGACTGAATCTTATCTTTAGCTAAAAATTTCATAGGATAAGTATTTGACTTGCTTTCATGATAGTAGAATGAATATCCAGTATCTTCTCGTGTAATGGTAGTTCATGGTGGTAGGATTTTTTTTTGTGATCAATGCGATCTTGTGTTGTGAAATTTCTTACTATTATGCATTTAATAGTTGCAAAACTTGAATCTTCTGTATGTCTTTTAAGTGTTCTGTTTGCTTCTGAAGTAAACCTCATGAGTTTCATGTTTACTTAGAAAATGTTGATGTTAATGATATGCTGGCTCTTTGTGGGGCTATAATTTAGTACTTTGTAGCCTCGTCAAGATTAGCATGGATAGTTTTACAACTCATTAACTAGTTGGTTGTTGCTGTCTGTTTCACCTAATATTTCAGCTTCTGTTCAACGATGGGTTTTATATTTTCTTACTTTAAAGCATGTTAAGAGACTCAATTTATTTCATACCTTAAAATATGATTACGTTTAAAGTTAATACCCTGGCTTGGTGTGACTTTTCCTGCATATGGTAGAACATGAATTGTGCTAAAATTATCCCAGCCTTGGTAATGTTTAATCATCCGTCGAAGCTATTAAAGATGAGTGGTCGGTTGTTGTATTAAAAGAATTTTGGGGAATAAGTCAATGTTATTTGTTATTGCTAAAGGTTAATATGCTTTGTCATTTCTCATGCTCCTGTTGGGTGTGCATTAGCTCGTGTTATGTCATTTTTCATGCTCTTGTTGGGTGTGCATAAGATAAAGAAAAGTTTGGTGATTGATTGTCCAGATTTTACTTCCTTAAGGCCATACACTATTTTCCCGTATCTTTCGTCTTTAAACTAGATGTTTTCCCATGCAAATACTTATTCATTCTCTTTGTTTTGATGCATGACCAACCTGCGAGTCCAATGGAATCCCTTCTTGCATTTTTTTCGAGTCCAACGCCATGCCAAAGTCTTCAAAGGACTGATTTGCAGCGGTATACATCGAATATACAATGGTATACTAGTGATATACAGCGAAAGATGGGAAAGGGAAGCAATTATGCAGATTTTGGAAGCTGATACACAGGTTTCGACACTAGTATATCGTGTATACACGGTGATATACAAGGAAACTGATTTGTTATATACAGTCAGTATACACAGAGCTGAAAGGGCAACAAACCTAGTTATATATCTAATTCCACCTTGAGGACATTAGTGATATCGATCCTTTAGTCGTCCATATGGTTAAACTAGTAGTAGGAAAAGTAATATAGTCATGTATTGTCATATATGGAGTAAGTTTTAAGATTCTCAATAGATAGTATAGACTAATTTTTGCATTCCAATTACAGGCTATAACATGTATCAAGTGGTAAGAAAGCGAAAACTTCTCAAGCAACACCTAAAGAGATTAGATAGCAGAATTTTAGCAACATGTGCATGAAGTAGGTGAGGATAGAGAGGCATTATGCAAGGTTCAAAGTCTTCTCTAACAGGACCTAGTAATATAGTATTATATACTGAATATAAAGAACTGAATGCAAGGTTTAGGCGATCAATTAGCATGGCTAGTTCTTTGAGATCAATTAGCCTAGCTAGTTCTTTCCTGACAAGTAAAGCAACATGAATTAGACAAGGGTATGAGGTCACTGAATAATTTTTCACTGTCATTAAGCAATGGAAGCTCGTACAATCACTATAATTTTTCAAATTTAAGTTATGCATAGGCAAATGCAACACGAACCTGATAACATAGCTGACGTTTTTGTTCAGTATTTTCATACAATACTTGGTGAATCATGAGCTACATAAATAGCAATTTTTTTTTTTTTAATTTAACAAACTTAAGTTGGAAGTTTTTATTTCAAACTACATAAGATATAGTAACATTTTTTTTTAACCACACACGGCATAATCATTGGAAGGCACATACAAAAAAATTAAAGCTAAATACGCTGAAAGTTTTATTTTTAAGAATAAATAGTTAAAGCTTGAAAAGAAATTTATATATAAAAAAGTTAAATACTCCCTCCGTCCCAAATTATCCGTCCAAAATTGAGATGACAAATTGATTGAGAAAAATAATTAATAACATGACTAGTTTACCATAGTACCCCTATTAAATGATGTTTACATTTTAATTTGAAGAAAAAGTAATTAATGGAAAGGGTAAAACATCGAAAAAAAAATTGTCTCTTCTTAATTAATGAAAAAAGACAAGTAAAATAAGAAATTAAATTAGAAAATTTGGGACGGATAATTTGGGATGGAGGGACTAAGATGGAGGGTATTTTGATAATCAATTAATTTATTCTTAGAAATTATACCATGCATATTACTTTGAATACAACAAACCAAACACTCAATAAAAAATAAAGTAACTTACATAAATCTCTGAATCTTTAAGTGATATTACATAAAATTCCGACTAGTTTGTTAATTATATTTTATCCCGGTTTTTTGAAATGGTGATACATATATATGGTGATACATATAAAAAAGTGATACATTTGAAACTAACAAAATATGTATCACCCGTTAAAATCATACAAAATTTATCTATCGTATGAATCACCATTAAAAAAATAAACATGTATGAATAACTAAATAAATTTATATATGTATCAATAGATTTTTTTAAAAAAGTGGGAGAGATTTTAGGAGGGAAAAAAAATTTGAATACATTAATGGAGGAGAAAAAATCAAGAAGGGAGATGATTTAAGCATTAAGGAAGATAAAAATTAGGAAGGAAAATGATTTATTGTTAATAATTAGATAGATATTTTAGGGAAGGAAATCTTGAATGAGTTAATGGTGGAGTAAAAATAGGATGTGATTTTTCGTGATATGTATCAAGAGTAAAGTTAAAAAATGGAATTTTATGTAATTTTTAAAAAAGTAAGGAATATTAGGTAATATAGTCTCTTAAGTATGAAATTTGTGTAATTTATCCTAAAAAATAATCTCAGCATAGCTAATCCCAATATAATTTATCCCATCATAACTTATTCCAGCATAACTAATCTCAGCATAACTACATTCCCAACAAAATGACCCCTTAGGGGTTGGTTGGGAAAATGTTATTTCGGAATAATTAATCCCGAGATTAGTTATCCCACCGATAACTTATCTCATCACTATGATATAAGTGGTGGGATAAATAATTCCGGAACTAACTAATACCTCACACCAAACATGAAATAAAATAGTCCTTCATTTTATCCCAGAACTATTTATCCCTTATACCTTGTACCAAACGACCCCATAATCTCGGTATAAGTTATCCCGCGATTTTATCCCATCAAAACATGGATAAACTCATTCCAAAATTAATGTCAGAATTAGTTGTCTGTTATCCTTGTACAGTTGTAACAAACCCTCAATATATAGGTATATAATGTAACTTTCCATAAAGGGGCTTCCATTAGATTCGGTAAAGTATACAACAGTTAAACTCTTGATTATAGCAGGTAGATGTGCACTCATAACAAACAGAAATAAGTCAAAACCAACAGGAATAACAGTCATTAACAATATTGCCAAATTATAGGCAGTGAATTCAGCTTTAATGAATGAAGTGTTTTTAAGGAAACCGGAACAATAGAACAAAAATAGAATAGACTACCTTAACTAAAACAAACAGACAAAATCAATTCTTTGACACAAGAAACAAGTCTTTCAAACACCTATGTTGCTCGAACTCTTCAAAAATATTATCGAGCATGTATCAGATCCTCCAAAAGCCTTGCATTTTTAGAGAATCTGACATGAGTCAGATATCATATTTGGAGTGTTCGAACATCATAGCAAGACACTTATGAACAGCTCAAGGTTTCCAAACAATGGTGGTCTCAGCAATCATGGAAGTGACAACGTATGGGTCCATGTTCGAAGCAGGCCTCCTGTCCTCAAAGTATCCCTTCCCCGCCTTCTCTGTATCTCTGCCTACACGAACGGAACAGCCGCGGTTGGCAACCCCCTGAGCAAACAAATGTAACAACATAAAATGAGGCACTGGATACACGTAGCCAGATCGATAATTGTAAGTGAAATGTTATGTTTGACTCTCGAGATCAACATCGCACTAGACTTGTAAGTGAACACGAAATGAACAAAAGATTGATTGTAATCAAATAAAATTAGAGCATCATGTTTCAGGACAAAGTGGTTTGGCAAACATTGATTGCCAATATCGAGGAAAGTCTAAATATCAAAATCTTAAATTCCATAGCAACCAACATTGCAGATGTTCATGGGCCAAAATGGAGGGAATTAAAAAACAGCTAGTAGAAAAAAATGATAGTTTACATACCCATTTGAACGATTTGATGTCAGCTGTTTCATGTTTTCCAGTGAGACGACGCTCATTGCCTTCACCATATGCAGCAATGTGCTCTTTGTGCCTCAGTCCAAGCTTCTCAATAGCTTTTTTGATGATTTCATAGCCTCCATCTGCCCTCATAGACTTGGTGCTGAAAGAAACATTCCACGTCAATATTCTCACATAGACAAAGGGCGAGCCGAGAGAGAGCAGGGGAAGGGTAGTTTGATGAAAGATATAAGACCTTCTATCCAAACAAAATAACTACTTATTCATGAAATCAGTTTTAACACTTGATACTTATTAGCTATTTTTAATCATTTTATCCAGACGGGCTCATATTCTATAGAGGAATAAAAAGATCATTCATCTACCTGTAGTTTGAGTGAGCACCAGCACCATTCCAATTGCCCTGACAGTAAACGGGAAATAACATGACGTAAATGCAAAGCTTCACTCAAGAGAATAATCAGCATGTGGCAAGTAGTATTTAACTATCAGTGAGCAGATCAACCGACATTTGAACTAACAGTGAGAAGATATGTAGCATAAAGCTCACAGCAATAGGTTTCGGGTCAAATGAAACGACAACTCCAGCAGCCTCAGCAATCCGCTGTTAAACACCAATACAAATGAGCAAGTGTAACAATCAAACGCCACATTAGAGTTTAATTGAAGATAGAAATGGTAAAAAGTTCATAATAGCCAAGTATATACCTCGAGAATGTAACGGGCGACCCACACCTCATCACCTGCTGAGATACCTACAGCAGGCCCAACTTGGAATTCCCACTGCATAAATCACAGCATGTTTAACGAGTTTGAAATTTAAATTCTATAGTATATAATAAGATGATACTCCTAAATGCACCGACTCTATATCCTTAATTCGCCTCTGTCCTAAAAAGAATGTGGAGTGGAAAAGGGGGAAAAGGCACTATACCTGTCCAGGCATCACTTCTCCATTGACGCCACTGATGTTAATCCCAGCGTAAAGACATGCCTTATAATGTGAGTCGACTATATCGCGTCCGAAAGCCTTGTCAGCCCCAGTTCCACAGTAGTAAGGTCCCTAAATGCAGTAACAAAATACTTTAGAAAACTTTCACCTTTAGCATATTAAGGGGAACAGTAGCAGAATTGTAAGTGGGGGAAGGCAGGGAAAGAGGTATTAACACTTGACGCTATTGTTCTAAAATTCAAAACCCATAAAGTTGAAATCCCTCTGGGGAAGGCAAGGCCAGAAAAACAAGCATGTTCGAGCTTTGAATTTGGAAAAATGCTATTTAAAAAAGATTCCCAAACTCAAAACTTTCAAATCTTGAAAATCATCAAATTTCCACCAAACTCAGTAATATTATGATATGTAAAGACAATTTGATGATCAAGATACTAAATGTGGAAAAAAAAAATCCAAACTCAGTTTTTTCAAATCTTTCAAATAAATAACACAAGAGTTAATGCTCAAAAACACACCTTAAGTATCTTGGTTTTTCGAGTTTCATACCTCAACTATCAGTTGTTTTCTTTTCCCTTTTCCTACCTGAAATATCACCATCATGTAGGTAGTATAGGTAGGAAAAAGGAACAATTGATTGTTGGGGTGTGTTTTGATAAATAGTTGGTGATGGTTCAGGAAGGAAAATCGCACACCTAATAGTCCAGGGTTGGAACGCAAAAAAAGGAATACTTTAGGTGTATTTTTGACCCTTCACTCATAACACAATAGCACAAAATCTCCAAAACTTCAAAAAATATCTCCGAGTCTATGTTACTAAGCCCAAAAGTGTAAGAAATTTAAAGTATTAACAATTGTATACCTGAGGTCCAGGGAAACCTCCAAGAGGCCATCCGAGAGGCCAATTAACCTCTTTCTGCAGCAAAGTGTACTCTTGTTCAATACCATACCTAATCGGAAACTCAGACAATCAGGAAATTTCTAAACGAGTAGTCCTATAAAACCTTTTTATCGTTTAAAATCTAAATAAAGTTTTTTCGATACCATGGTTCTTCAGCAGCAACAGCAGGGTTGCTAAAAATCTTGGCAGCACTGTACCTCTTGTTTGTTGGAATGGGATCACCAGCTGGAGTGTAAGCATCACACATGACCTTAAGAAAACAAAAAACAATTAAAAACATGCACAAGCATTTACCAAATTCTAAGAAAACATCCAACTTTAGGTTCAGTAACAACAGTATCTACTAGGCTATGTTACTCATACTTGTCAAAATGCCGATGCCTGCATGTTGGATCCTCCAGATTAGTATATTCTCGAAGGATCAACACGGGTGCACCATCATTTTTGGAGAGTATGCGCAAGATAGAAAATAGGTACAACAACAAACCAACTCACCAAAATATTGTTGCCCCTCCTGAATGGATCCTTGAAAATGGCTTGAGGACTATTTGAAATTTCATTTAATACGGTCAGATGATTCTATTAAGAAATTAATGAAACTTCACAAAGTAGTTTTGCACAATAAAGAAAATCTTACTATAGGATCACTTCACTGTCTTCTCCAGGAGCTTGGCCAGTGCTAGACCCGTCATAGTTCCATTTCGGAAGCTTTGAAGGATCATTAACAGGACCCGAAAGAGTCTGTAAATTATAAAAACAAAAAGAATTTACCAAGTTAGCGATCTTCAAGCACTCGAAAAAAAGAAAAAAAAGTTTGTTACTACGTGAAAGAATTACTAATAATTTAAACATTTAATACCCTGGCTTTGCTCCTGAGATCCGTGCCTGATCCGCCAATCCTGGTTAAAAAACAAGAATGACGTACTAAGTAAAGTGATCAAAATCATAACATAGATTAGGTAAAACGAGATCAATTGAGCTACATTGTCAAAGAAGGATTTAAGTTATATACAGACAAATTTTTCCAGTTATCAATGATGCTTCTTATAAAAACTTAGTTGTTTCCTTGTGTAACTTAACCTGATGGTGTTAAAGTATCAGACATTGTCATTGTGTAGAACTTAAACTCATCAAAGAAATAAGTATCATGTAGATGTTGTTGTGATGCAAATAACTCCCTAGTGAAAGAAACTAAAAATGCCTACGCTATCCCACATTCAGTAGAAAATTATCAAAATATTAAAGCAAACATTTAGCAACAATACATGAACTTCTTTTCTAGACATATTTATTACAACTTTGCAGTCTTGTTAGTTGTTGCAAATGCGGACATTGGATTTTGGACCACAATTCTTTTTGCATATTGGGTTCTTGAAGAGTATTGGTATATTATAATTTAACTTTTTAACACAAACATAGGATTCGAGTAAGAGTTACTGGGTTCTACCATACTCCTAACCACCATTGGCTCTGCCGTGTCTTCCACACACACCTTTGTCACTAACCATGATCAACCAAAAGACGGTAAAGTCAATTTTTTTTTAATTTGGTATAAACGAAGAGTATCTTGAGCCGGGGGTCTATCGGAAACAACCTGTCTATCTCACTTCGGAGGTAGTGGGATGGACTGTGTAAACTTATCATCCCAGATCCCAACTTGGTGGGAATATACTGGATGGTGGTTGTTGTTGTTTGTAAACAAAGAGTGCAAGTCAACTTTGCGAGTCAAGGGGAGCCTTGGAGCAACATTAATGCTATCTCTGTGTGACTTGTAGTTACAGGTTCGAGTTGTAAAATCAGCCATTAATATTTGCATCATGATAAGCTGCCTACATTACAACCCTTGGGGTACCCATGATTGACTCATACGCCATGATTAAAAAAAAGTCCTTTTTTTTCTTTTCTAAGAAAAAATATTTAAAACATCATGAAATTACATATAAAAGAATCTAATGAATTGAATGATTGATCAAAATAAAACACTTCCAACAGCATACAAAAATACAGAAATAGCAGATCATAACAAACTGAAAAATCTGATCAAACAGATTAAACAATCAAACAAAACAATGAAAGAGAAACCTAACAATCAGAAAAAAAAAAAAACATTTCGAGAATCATAAAAACCAAAATTAAATTTAAAGGGGATAAAAACATAGCTAAAAAGTCATTAAAAATACAGAAAAAAACTAACCATATGTATTCAGCAAGAATTTTCTCAGTGGATTCAGACAAATTGAGATTGAGGAGATCTGAAATCAGAGACATACTGAAAAATTCTCAAAAAATACTCTTTTTTCTTTGTGAAAAATTAACTAATGCTTTGTGTATATGTAGAGGAAGTAGAGGAATGTCAAATTCATCGGCAATTGTTACGGAGTTTTCTTAGAATTTAATTTAACTAATTAAAAAGGAATATAATATGAGTGATTAACAATTTAAATTATTTATTACATCTTTTTTTTTTTTTTTTTCAAATGGATGAGAAAAGTGAGATGGAATATTGGTTGTTCCATATAGTTAGGTAAAACAACGTTTCCCGGGCTAACTGAAATGCCTGTCAATTTTAAAGAGAAATTTTCGTAAATTGAACTACTCCCTCTGGTTTCAGTTTTTTAATTTTTCGGATCGAATTCAATTTGTAATTTTAAAATTTCAATTTTTTGGTTTGGTTTTGGTTAAAAAAAAAATAGTTAAACCAAAAAATCAAAATTTTATAAATAAATAATATATATATATATATATATATATATATTATTATATTATATTATATTACAGGATCTCACTAGGCTAGGGTATGCCACTCAGCTTGCCAGACCATGTAACAATATCGGATTACGCCAAAGTCGGAAAACCGAACCAAAGCACCAACCGAAATATAAAAGAATTTCAAATAGTTTAATGACGGTATGAAATCTTTTATCCAAACAATGGGCCTGTCAGAGATTTAATAACCTTATGTTAAACCCATGTGTCTAGAAGTTCTAATTGTGCAGAAGTCGCCATTTTCGTATCAGTACAACGGGCTAAAGAGGCACAACTTACTAGACGTAGTCACAGAGACAAGGCTAACATAAGTGTATTGAACTCGACTGTACCATCATTTCAGAACCAAGTCAAGAAACTATAGAAAAATTTCTTTATATTTTGATAGAGTCTAGATCTTTCATAGTTAGCATGTATGCGAAGTTAGACCTTCAACATAGATATAAGAAGCCTTTTAGCCGGACATAGTCACGGCTGGGCAAGGGTAGAAGTCGAATTAAATGCACACAAATAAGAAAGAAATATGTACCTTAATAACTGGAAGCAAGGCTGGAATAGTAGTAAATAGTAGCTTCTTATTTATTTAATCTTCAAATATATTACAAAGAGAGATGTAGAGAGAGGGGAGAGCTTATAGAAAGAGAAACAAAAGGAGAGAACTGAAGAACTCCTGCCTCTCTAACAAGAATGAGGCGTCTATAAATAATAAGAAAGAGAATCTTGCATAGTAATGGATGGGTCCCTGTGCACAGTAATTTTACTATTACATAAGACTTTATTATAAAAAGTAGAGGGGCCTTATGTCGAGTTTAGATAGTCATATCTTATCTTTGCCTTTCCATTTCTTGATGAATGCTTCAGCTTTTTCAATAATTTCTTCATTTTCTATCAGAATTTCTGGAGGTTGAGAATCTGTAACATCTTCAGTATTTGCTTCGGTACTGTTCATTGAGATATCTGAATTTTGCTCGACAGTTTGAAGTAATTTATCTCTTACTTCTGATAAATATTCTTCTATCATTTACATTTTATTTCCATCATGTGCAGATATTCTCCTAGAAACATAGTTAAGACTTTTTTATTCAACCAAAATTGATTTCTTGGGAGTCTTTTCATATTCAACAATTTTCTTGACTATTTTCTCCCTTTGATCATGACCATAGGTGAGTTTAGTATCTGGATCTTTTCGAAGCAATTTGTCCCAAAAATTATAATAGAATACTCGATATAAGGCTGGAATTTGTTGGGTGTCATAGCCTATTTCTACTGACCATCGATAGATCCAAGGGATAGAGAATTCTGTGTAGAAATACATTTGATCAATAGTATCGATCTTACAAATATGTTCTGAAAGATATAATTCAGTTAAGAAAGGGGAGGATTTTTTCCATAAATGGTAAAGAGAGGAATATTTTGGAGGTAATATTTTGACTGTAGGTCCATGCTGAGTCCACCATTGAATAAACTAATTTGGAATAGGCTTTTCAAATACCTTAGCACAAATTTTTATAAACCAAGTGTGTTTGTGCTTATAATTATTATAATATAATACTTGAGAAAAGGCTTTAATGTAATCCCAGTAGGTGAAATTTGCAAGTGTTTGTCCCATTGGCCCCATTGGCATGGATTTTTGAGTCATTGATGAAATACCCCATTCTTCAATAGGAATAAGTTTTTTAATTACTATTTTGGAGTATCCATGTACTCTGGGGGTAGTTTCTCTGATGGGGTTGTGATCAAAAGTCGCACTGAATGTTTGAACTAATATATGTTCATAATAAGTCCGGGTTTTATATGATTCGCCAGTAAAATAAACGTTGGTAGTGAGATAATTTCTAAGTATTCCCCATGCTTCTTCAGAATTTTCTTGACCAGGAATATGTTGATTTTCAATATATAATATAAGTTCTCTAGTATCCAATTTTTCATATGAAGGTTTATCTTCAGAATTTTCTTGAACTATAGATCCAAAAGAATCTGCAATTTTTTGTTGATACGATAGATAGGATTGCAGTTGTTTATATAACGGATGGTCTTCAGGAATATCTTCTAAATGTACGAAAGAGCCAATATTCAGAGTTTTTGATGATGATGATTCATCTTGAAATTTTTTTGAATTAATTAAAGTCCTATTTCTTTGTTGTAATACAGAAAAATTAGAATTTGAAGAGCTATATGCAGAATTTCTTCGATCAAAATATGAAGGGTTTGTTCGTCCTCCTTGATATGAAGAGTTATGACTTCTTCCACCCCTTCCTATTCCTTTGGCTATTTGCCAAGGAGGATCCATTCTGCATCAGAAATAAAGTCGAGTCTGTCAAATTCCTTCCATTCATCCACATACCAGTCCAAATATTCAGATATATCTTCATAGAGTGTATGTTTTGTAATGAAACTAGTAATGACTTTTCGTAGAATAAGCATATGCATATCAGCATTCAGGGGAGTTGCTTTTATGAAAGAGATTAGAAATTTGTGAGAGAAGAAATGAAGGAAGAGCTTCATTATTGAATTTTTTGGATGATCCTGCAAAGATTTAGTCACTTAAATCAATATCGAACCAATAGATATTATCGTCAATGAATTCATCGTGAGTAGAGATAAACTCTTCTTCAATTATTTTACGAACCAAAATTTCTAATATAAGATAATGAAGATCTTCATTTAAAGGAAGACATTTAATAATAGAGATAACTACCTTGTCAGAGAGATAGTAAGTATAAACATTCATTAATTTTTTAAATACTTTCTAGAGAGGAAATCGGGCAGAGAATTTTCACTTCCCTTTTTATACGGGATTTCAAAATTAAAAGGGGCTAACTGAGACTGCCATCTGGCAAAGATTAGTTTAGAAGCATCATGTTTGGAGTCTTTTGCTGTAATACCCCGAAAAATTTTTCGTTGAAATTTTGTACGTAAACGTGTTGGATTCTATCTTTTAGAATGAATTACAAATTTTGCTTGTGGAATGTCTTAGATTATGATCCACTATTGTGTAGAGTATTGAATAAGCTTTCCAAAGATATGTGGATCATCCAAAACGGACACCCGAGCGACGAGTTATGAACATTCCGATCAAACTGTGAATAGTAGTGAACCGTAAGACGTGCAGGAAAAAGTACTGAGGCCTGGCGTATTTTTGCTTCAACTTTAAACAATCATAACTCCTTTTACATAATGATCTGTATGACCTACTATATATCAACGGAAAGCTCTGCGAGTCCTCTTTCCAATAAAATTGGTTTCATCCAATTTGTCGATCTACTTCATCCTATTAAAAGTGAATTTTTGGGTCAACTTTAAATGATCATAACTCCTCGTACACAATGATCTGGGTGATATAATATATATCAACGGAAAGATATGAGAGTCCTATTTCTAATGAAATTGGTTTCATCCAATTTGGATATCGGAGTAAAACGTTATAGTTGATCTACTTCAGACTATCAAAACAGTCCACCAAAGGACAGATTCAAGAATTATTTAATTTTTAGGGGAATTTTGGTCATTTAACCTCACCCAAAATCCGTCCAAACCCCATATTAAACCCTATTAGAAGCATTATATGTTATATTTCATCAAATTTCCTCAAAAAGAAAACCCTAAGCTCCTACATCCAACTTCAAGAACCTCCAAAGTTCACCGTTAATTCTGCAAATTTTTTCAAGATTCCAAGTTCCTTATTCAAGAACTCCAAGAACCATCATTCAAAGGCATGATTAACATCTCAAAAATAATTATCGATCTAAAGTACATCATTCGAGGTATGTGGGGTTTTCAACAAGAACTCTCTTTCGTTCTTGCGCCCAAAAGTAATTTTCTTTACAAAGGCATGATTTTCATTTGATTTTTATGAATTTGAATCATGAACCCATATCTTATGATTATTATTATGAAATCTTGATATTTATTATTTTGAAAGATGAATTTACATGTGTGGAGATATAAAGCATGAATCTTGAACGATATTTATCATGATTTTGATATTTGGGTCATGAATCCCCATTGGAAATTTTGTTTTTTTGAGAAAGTGTGTGTTATAAGCACGTTGATGTTGAATATTTGAGATATTTTGAATTATTTGACCTTTTGGTCTTAATGGAGTTGGTTTGAACTCGAGTGTGAAAGAAATCCACAACGTGGTTGATTTTAATAGATGGGAAGCATGATGGCTCCCGATGTATATTTATATATTACTGAAATTATTTTGTTGTGGATTGTCTTTGAAATGATTTGAGCTAAGTCCGGGAGAAATTTTTTGCACCGAGTGGGAGGTATAAAGCGACCTTACTTCCCTAGAACTACGTGCCCCCATAGGAGTGAGCCTGAGGCTGATTTATATAGTGATCACTAGTTTGTGTGGATTTGATATCGATAGTCCTACTCCAATGGCAAGGATAGGAACGCTCTCCCCAACGTGGGTTGTACGTTGGACTCCATGTAGCTCACATGGTTTATGTCGGTTATAGGATCTCCCAGTGTGTGTGTGTTTCCTTGTGTCTATGGTGAATGGTGAAGTGATTTGAAAGTGGAATTGTGAAAGTTATTTTTTCGAAAGATTTAAATGATATTTACATTATGAGAATTGATATTCTTGATGAACTGAAAGTGATTGAAAAATTATATGATGACTCACATGTGTTATTGTACTTATTTCATCCTCTCATGATTACAATGATTTTCTTTGGGCTATGTGAGTCTTTCATACATCCTGCATATTTCTTATAAATATTTATGATGATGATGTTTATACAACTGCATACCCCCCATATACTCAGTTCCTATCCATGATACTGACCCATATCTTTGGATGTGGGCTACATTTTCTCAAAATGTAGGTTCAGGTGCTCAGTTTCAGGTTCGGCGGTGATTCTTCGAGCACGCTGTTCTACATCCTCTGTTGTGGTGAGTCTCCATGTTCCGAGGACGTGATGTTTGATGTTTGTTTCACAGAATTGTTTACATTTGATATCTGAGTATGAGTCAGTTGGGGCATGTCTCAATGGCTCGCTGGTTTTATTGATTTTCTTAGAGGCTTGTCAGACTAGTATAGATGTTGGGAGTTGACTAATAAGTCGTATTTTGTTATCTTTCTGAAATTCTTTTATTCTTGGATGATGATTACTCTGTTGATATTTGAGGGTTATTTATGGAAACCCCGTTGATTTTTATTGAACTAAATGAAAATGACTCAAAGGGTTAGCTTGGGGCTACTCGTAGCCTCAAGCACCGTGTGACGCTCTGGGACCCATTTTTTTGGGGCGTTACATTGGCAAACATATATTTAATGAATTTTTCGTCATACAAATCATCTTGAAATTTAAAAACACATTTTACAATATTTAGCATCTCATGGGCTATAGTGGCGTATTTTTTCTGGCTTTCAGTCCATTTACTAGAATAAAATCTAATTAAACATTCTATTTTTGTATGGGGATTAACTTGTTTAAGTATTCCACCATACCCAATATTTGAAGCATCAGTTTCAACGATTTTTAACTAGTTAGGGTTTGCAAGAGATGTACAAGGAAGAATTTGAACTTGTTTTTTTAATCAATTTTACTAAATCAGTGTGGACTTGAGTCCAAGACATTTTGTAATCCTTTTTTAGTCTATCATACAAAGGAGCTAAATCTCTAGATAGATTTTCATAAAAAGGAGAAATATAATTAAGACTACCAAGGAACCTTTGCAGCTGTTTTTTATTAGTAATAATATCAGGGAATTTTTTAGCAAATTCTAGAGCTCTTTGTATAGGCTCAATAGAACCTTGAGAAATATTATATCCTAAAAATCTAAGCTTATTTTTGGTTTGGAGATTACCAAGCCATTTTGTATAATTATTTTTTTAAACATATGCAGATGTTTAAAATGAGTTTCAAGGGTTTTTGAAAATACTAAAATATCATCAATATAGACAATGATAAAATCCATATAGGGATTGAAAATGTCATTCATAATTTTTTGAAATTCAGAAGAAACATTTTTTAAACCGAATGGCATAACATTCCATTCATACTGTCCAAAGGGGACATTAAAATCAGTTCTATAAGTATGTTCTTTATCAATTTGAATTTGCCAATAACCAGATTTTAAATCAAATTTGGAGAATATATTAGCATCATATAATCTAGAAAGTAAGTCTCTTTTATTCGGTATAGGATATCTGATCCATTTCAAAACTTTATTCAGAGGTTTATAGTTTATGACTAGTCGAGGCATACCTCATTCTTTTTTAGCAGCATTATTGACATAAAAAGCAGTACAGAATCAATGGGACTTTGAAGGTTTTATAAGACCCTTTTGTAAAAGACTATCAATCTCTGTTTTACAGAATTCTACTAATTCTATATTCATTTGACAGGGTCGAGATTTTGTGGCAATTTTTTCTTCACTAAAATCATTTTCATAAGGAAGAGAAACAATTTGCTTCTTTTGGTTCTAGAAAGCATTTGGATGATCCGCACAAATATCAACAATCAAAAAACAACAACAACAAACCTAGTGTATTCCCACATAGTGAGGTCTGGGGAGGGTAAGATATACGCAGTCCATACCTCTACCTCTAAAGAAGTAGAAAGGTTGTTTCTGATAGACCCCTGGCTCGAGATACGGAATACTACACAAATACATAGTAAAGCATGGAACAAGATGGCATAACATAAATACAACACCCACAAGTAATAGAAAATAGTGAAAAGTAAAAAGATTCGTAATAAAGCATGAAACAAGGTATCATAACAAGAATAATACCCCCACCAAGTAATTCCCTACACTAGCGACCCAAACTGACCCTAGCCTTCTGCCCTAATTCGCGTCCTCCAGATTTTCCTATCTAGGGTCATGTCCTCAGTGACAAATATCAACAATCAATTGATTAGAAATTATTTTTATTTTTTTCTTGGACCTTTATTGATTTTAAAGTATCAAAAATATTAATACTCATCAGTTCTAATTGTAAAAAATTGATTTGCTTTTGCTTCATACTAATAAGAACATTTATATCTCTTGTTACAGGATCAGTAACAAAAGGATAAGAGATTTGTTTATTTTTATAAGTAGCCTTAAAACCATTCGCATCAATATATGTATAAGGATAAATAACATTTATAAAAGGTGTTCCTAAAATAATAGGAGGATATAACTGATTTTTTTACCAAAAAGAAGAAATGTGGAATGCAGACTTTATTTTGACATATATGAGTATTTGGCAATTTATAGTTGATGTCAAGACTATGACCAGATGCAGACTTAATTATGTGAGTAGTTTTTTTAAAATATCTGGTTGGAATTAAACCTTTTTGAATGCAGCTGACATCAGCACCACTGTCAATCATAGCAATATTAGTGATAGAAAATTCCTTATTTATCAGAATAGTACTATTGATATACCATTTATGAGCAGTAACTAGTTGCATCCTTCCTAAGAAATAATCCCTTTTTAAATCTTCTTTTGGACTAAGTTTATCTATTTCAGAATCTTCAGAGTTTTCAAAATTCTTTTCTTTTCCTTCTGAAGTAAAAGAAATAATATTTTCAGGAATGTCAGGAATCTTTTCTTCAATTTTCAAAATCCTATGATCCGAGATCATCTGATTTTATTTTAAAGAAACAATTTCTTTCTTAAATTTTTCAACTTTGATTTTTAAATCATCAAAGGTAGTATCTCTACCCGGAGTTTGACTCAACGCAAGACGTCGATTAACCTCAGCTAAAGAATACGACATATGATAATTATCATAAGAATTATCTTTAGAAATACAAAAAGTATTAGTAGAAGTTTTTTGAGTAGCAAAATTAATGATTTTTTCACGAAGTTTTTCATCAGTAACTTCTTTCAGCAATTCAAGAACATTATCAGCAGTAAGAGTTTGAATATTTAAATCAAGATCTTCAAATTGCGCTTGAAGTTTATACATCATTTCATCACAATTACAAATATCATTATCACAATCATTGCATTTATTAACCTGATCGGGTTCACTATCAAAATTAGGTAGTTCAAAATCATTTTCAGATATAGAATCAGATTCAGAACCATAGGTATATAATAAATTATAAACTTGGTCATGAACTTCTTCAGAAAGTCCTAAGGACTTGAGTTTTTGTAACTTGCAGTTTGGAGCTATATGACCATATTAGTTGCACCTATAATACTTGATTTTTGCTAATTCTCTTTTTGATCTATTTTTCATAAATCTGGTAGACTTATGATAGGATTTTCTATTTTCACGTTCTTCTTTGGTTCTAGGCCTAGATCTTTTATTTCTATAGGATTTATCAGGTTTAGAATATCTTTGGATTTTTCTCTCAAACGGTTTATCCGTACCAAATTGTTCACAAAAATCTCCTAATTGGAATTTTTCTGTGAGTTTGTCGAGCTTAATCTGTCTGGCTAATTTTAACTCGTTGCAAAGGGCTAAGACTTCTTGAGTACAAGCTACACTAAGTTAACCATAAGTTTTTTCTAAATATTGAACCTCGCCATAAGATCCTCTAAGTGATTTTCTAACTCTTTCAGCAAATAAAGGTGGAAGACCATCAATGAATTTAGCTTTCCAACGGTCATACTTCCTTTTGGGTAAATCCATAACCCTACTAAGAAAGGTGTCTTTATACCATCTAAATTTTCCTAAATGTTTGCATTTAAACCATTAAGAAGATTTCTAATGTTTTCATATTGATTGGTAAATCTACCTCCAAAATGTTCAATAATTGTAAGCATAAGGGTATAGACAATATCTGGTCGTCCTGCCTGAAGTGGTCATCCTAAATTGTCTTTTCCAGGTTTATCATTAGTGGCATTAAAAATAGCCTCGCGTTTATCATCGTCTAGAAAATTATCCCACCAGCCTTGAAGTTGGCCAGTAAAGCCCGCAACAATCATTTTACAAATTGTTGGGTCAGTATGATTGGCCTGATTTTTTGCTGATGCAGTAGCTGTGGCAATAGTATAATACATGGGCATACGGTGGATAAGAATAGAGATTTGTCGATCTGATAATCCATTAATATTCCATTCATAAATAGCTTCTCCACTATAAGAAGTATTTGTTTGATTCCAATCCCTTTCCTCTATCAAAACATCTTGGGGAGTTGGATGTGGATAATATGCAGTAGACATACAGGGAATGTCAGCATATATTTTCCCTGGTTGTTTTTTAATCATACCTTTGAGCTTATTTAGCTCGGAAGAAATAGTGTCTCCTACGTTTTGAGTAGATTCGATATTATCAGCAAAATTAGACTCGAGTTTTTGCACAAAATCATCAGAAACATTAAGAGGTTGAATGTTTAAATGAGAGAATTTTTTATCTAAGAGTTTTTCTAATTGGTCTAATTGAGAAAAATTTTCAAATCCTTCTATTTCAGGAGGTCTTTGGATACAAGGTTTAGATAAAATATATCCTTCTTCTTCTTTGGTTTCGGAAGTAGAAGGAATGTTAGAGGAATCCATCTGTGTGCTAAGTTTTTTAGCTAACTCAATTAATTCTTCAAGTTTTTTATCAAGAGATGAAATATGTTCTCCCTAAACTTTAACATAAAAACTCAAATAACTATTTTGGGCGATAAGGTTATTTATTTCAGAAACAGTGATTTTTCCAATATCTTCATTTACAAATTTTTGAAAAGCAGAAAAAGTCATTCTAGTATTATGAGGTAATATAAAGGAAGATAGAGGAGGATACATAGCTTGAGTAATTGTACCATCAGAACTTTGATAAGATCTTTCAATTATTTTTATATAGGACGGCAAATATGCAGACATAAACCATGGCACAAAAAAGATAATTTTATTATGTAAGACACAAATTTCATAGAATTCTTCGAAAATATTTCGTAATTCATCAAGACTATAAGTTTCAAAAAACCATGTCCTAAAGGTTTTCCATTTTTCACAAAAAAATTCTTTTTGAATATATTTTCTTGCCTGAGAACCAGGACTAAAATCAATAAGTTGTGTCATCATAATTAAACAAAATTAATATCAAAATCCATATCAGATGGGGTAGGATTTTCATTATCAAAATCTTGAACTATATTAGTTTTAGAGTTGATTTTAATCTTTTGTACATCTTTAGGTATAACATGCGAATCTGCAGAATTAATAGTATGCAAAGATGCGGCTCGATTCCTAGCTGGACCATAATCAGGTTCTATAGGAGAAATATGATGTATAGAAGGAAGTCTTCGTGGAAGAGAAAAAGAATTTCTATAGACTGGAGAATTATTATCAAATTGTAGACAAAGTCGCCTATCAGAGTTTTGAGTTACATCAGTTATCTCTGAATTAGTCACATTCTCCACCAATTGTTTTGGAGAAGTGATTGAGTGTAAAATTCATGTTTTTGGAAAATCAATTTCATCCCATCGAATAGGTCTTCTGGTAGTAACCCTGGATTTTATAAAGTTGGTTTCAAAAAGCATAGTGCAATCAGAAGTATCATCAATTAATTTACATCGAGGATTTAAGGTTGATAATAAATGATAATATATGCGGTAAGATAATCCTATAAGCTCAGATCCAGGCGCATAATCATAACCATGAGTTTTCACATTTAAGGTTAAAGCATGAATAATATTTATATCAGTCAAAGATAATTGCAAATTTGGCTGAGTATTAAAATATATAGGACCATAGGCAAGAGTAGAGTCAATAGATCCCATTAAAGATTTTCTAAACTTCAAATTTCTAGCATCACGTAAAGCAGCTAAAAATGTTTCAGGGAGTCCCTTTAGCGTTAAAGGTCTAAAGACAATTTGTACTAGACCAATATGCATATAATTATAATTACGTTTAAAAATATCAATATCATGCTTATTTAGGAGTTGAATAGTCTGTTCATCAGCATTTAAAGCAAGAGATTGCTTAGTTAGTTTAATAATTTGTGTATGTTTTATTTTATCAAAAAATCCATATTCATATAAGGTTTTTAATTCAACTTTTGGAATCGTCCATTTATTTAATAAATCCATATCTGGAGGTAAATCTACCTCTTTGAGTTTTGTAATCTTAGTACTAACTTCACCCATATCCATGATTATAAAAGCCTTATATCTATGCTGAAAACTTCACCACACTTAACATATTTACTATGAAAGTTCCTAGGCTCTGATACCACTGACAGGATCTCACTAGGCTGGGGTATGCCACTCAGCTTGCCAGACCATGTAACAATATCGGATTATCTCACTGCCAATGTTTATTTTACTGGCGACTCATATAAAACCCGAACTTATTATGAACATATATTAGTCCAAACATTCAGTGCGAGTTTTGATCACAGTCCCCTCGGAGAAACTACCCCCGGAGTACATGGATACTCCAAAATAGTAATTAATAACTTATTCCTATTGAAGAATGGGGTATTTTATCAATGACTCAAAAATCCATGCCAATGGGGCCAATGGGAAAAACACTTGCAAATTTCACCTACTGGGATAACATTAAAGTCTTTTCTTAAGTATTATATTATAATAATTATAAGCACAAACACACTTGGTTTATAAAAATTTGTGCTAAGGTATTTTAAAAGCCTATTCCAAATTGGTTTATTCAATGGTGGACTCAACATGGATCCACAGTCAAAATATTACCTCCAAAATATTCCTCTCTTTACCATTCATGACAAAAATCCTCCCTTTTCTTAACTGATATATATCTTTCTGAACATATTTGTTAGATCGATACTATTGATCAAATGTATTTCTACATAGAATTCTCTATCCCTTGGATCCATCGATGGTCAGTAGAAATAGGTTATGACACCCAACAAATTCCTGTCTTATATCGAGTATTCTATTGTAATTTTTGGGACAAATTGCTTCGAAAAGATCCAGATACTAAACTCACCTATGGTCATGATCAAAGGGAGGAAATAGTCAAGAAAATTGCTGAATATGAAAAGACTCCCAAGAAATCAATTTTGGTTGAAGAAAAAAGTCTTAACTATGTTTCTAGAAGAATATCTGCACATGATGGAAATAAAATGCAAATAATAGAAGAATATATATTAGAAGTAAGAGATAAATTACTTCAAACTGTCGAACAAATTTCAAATATTTCAATGAACAGTATCGAAGCAAATACTGAAGATGTTACAGATTCTCAACCTCCGAAAATTCTAATAGAAAATGAAGAAATTATTGAAAAAGCTGAAGCATTCATCAAGAAATGGAAAGGCAAAGACAAGATATGACTATCTGAACTCGACATAAGTCCCCTCTACATTTTATAATAAAGTCTTATGTAATAGTAAAATCACTGTACACAGGGACCCATCCATTACTGTGCAAGATTCTCTTTCTTATTATTTATAGATGGCTCTTTCTTGTTAGAGAGGCAGGAGTGCTTCAGTTCTCTCCCTTTGTTTCTCTTTCTATAAGCTCTCCCCTCTCTCTACATCTCTCTTTGTAACTTGCAGTTGGGAGCTATATGACCATATTATTTGCACCTATAATACTTGATTTTTGCTAATTCTCTTTTTGATCTATTTTTCATAAATCTGGTAGACTTATGATAGGATTTTCTATTTTCACGTTCTTCTTTGGTTCTATGCCTAGATCTTTTATTTCTATAGGATTTATCAGGTTTAGAATATCTTTGGATTTTTCTCACAAACGGTTTATCCGTACCAAATTGTTCACAAAAATCTCCTAATTGGAATTTTTCTGTGAGTTTGTCGAGCTTAATCTGTCTGGCTAATTTTAACTCGTTGCAAAGGGATAAGACTTCTTGAGTACAAGCTACACTAAGTTAACCATAAGTTTTTTCTAAATATTGAACCTCGCCATAAGATCCTCTAAGTGATTTTCTAACTCTTTCAGCAAATAAAGGTGGAAGACCATCAATGAATTTAGCTTTCCAACGGTCATACTTCCTTTTGGGTAAATCCATAACCCTACTAAGAAAGGTGTCTTTATACCATCTAAATTTTCCTAAATGTTTGCATTTTAAACCATTACATGTTAACTATTAAAGATCCAGACTCTTTAAAAATATAAAGAAATTTTTCTATAGTTTCTTGACTTGGTTCCGAAATGGTGGTACAGTCGAGTTCAATACACTTATGTTAGCCTTGTCTCTGTGACTACGTCTAGTAAGTTGTACTTCTTTAGCCCGTTGTCCTGATACGAAAAGGGCGACTTCTGCACAATTAGAACTTCTAGACACATGAGTTTAACATAAGGTTATTAAATCTCTGACAGGCCCCTTGTTTGGATAAAAGATTCCATACAGTCATTAAACTATTTGAAATTCTTATATATTTTGGTTGGTGCTTTGATTCGGTTTTTCGACTTTGGCGTAATCCAATATTGTTACATGGTCTGACAAGCTGAGTGGCATACCCCAGCCTAGTGAGATCTTGTCAATGGTATCAGAGCCTAGGAACTTTCATAGTAAATATGTTAAGTGTGGTGAAGTTTTCAACATAGATATAAGGCTTTTATAATCATGGATATGGGTGAAGTTAGTACTAAGAGTATAAAACTCGAAGAGGTAGATTTACCTCAAGATATGAATTTATTAACTAAATGGACGATTCCAAAAGTTGAATTAAAAACCATATATGAATACAGATTTTTTGATAAAATAAAACATAAAAAAATTATTAAAACAACTGAGCAATCTCTTGCTTTAAATGCTGATGAACAGACTATTCAACTCCTAAATAAGCATGATATTGATATTTTAAAACGTAATTATAATTATATGCATATTGGTCTAGTACAAATTACCTTTAGACCTGTAACTCTAAAGGGACTCCCTGAAATATTTTTAGCTGCTTTACGTGATGCTAGAAATTTAAATTTTAGAAAATCTTTAATGGGATCTATTGACTCTACTCTTGCCTATGGTCCTGTATATTTTAATACTCAGCCACATTTGCAATTATCTCTGACTGATGTAAATATTCTTCATGCTTTAACCTTAAATGTGAAAACTCATGGTTATGATTATGCGCCTGTGTAAACACCTAATTTTTTACCAAACCTAAGTGTTTTTGCCATTTTAGTGTTCAATTTTTTTTTAGGGTCTAAATTAGATATTTTAAATTTATCTTATTTTTACTAAATTTATTTTAAAAATTTTGAAAAAAAAAAACTACAAAAATGGAGTCACATTTTAAATAAGTTTTTATTTATTTATTTATTTATTTTTGGTTTATTTATTTTTAGAAAAAAAAAGAAAAAGAAAAAATTCTAAATTATATATTTTTTTCTTCTTTCAACTTTAATAAAAATAAATGTGATATTAATATTACTTAGTCATATTCCTAAGACTAGCTAATTAACTTATTTTGCATTTTTTTAGTAGATTTATTATTTTTATTTCTTCCAAAATACAAAAAAAAAATAAAAAAAATAAAAAAATAAAAAGAGAAAAAAGAGTCCTAATCCTAAACTAAGCCACTAATCTATTCCCACTCATCCCACTACTTGATCTCAACCTCCCTCCAACTCCCTCAACAACATCCAACACAAACACGTACCTATACTCCTATATATAATACACAACCTAGGACATGCACGGACACGGATAAAGAAACAAAAAAAAGTAAAGAAAAAAAGAAACCAAGAAACAAAAAGAAACCAAGAAATCAAGAAGAAAAAGGACATACGAAAAAAAAAAAAAAGACCAAAACCTGGAAAAAGAAAACAAAAACAAAAAAAAAATCACTGGAGATGTTTGAATAGAAAAGAGAAAGAAAAAAAGGAACGAGTTTGAGTTCGAGGCTTGTTAAGTTTCCGGTAACGTAGTTTTTGCTTCCGTATTTGGTTTAGTTTGTCATACGTAATTTGATCTCATCTTGTACTACTTATTTTATAAATTTAGTTGTGAATCAAAGCATGAACGAAACAACTTGCATGATTTCATGTTGATATGAACGGCATTCCAACATATTTACATACATCTCTGAGATCATTTTAATCCATTTAGTAAGTATGTACAGACATGAATATTGTGGCTTATAAAAGGTTAGCATTGATCAATGATTCAAAAAAAAAAAAGTTTAACAAGATGCTTAGTTGATACTATATAATTCTTGAAAGTGTTATTAATTTTTCTCTAATTTTTCTTTCTTTTAATTTCATTTCATTAGCATATTGCGTGAATGTTCTTCATCCAATATGTGTGCATGTTTTGAAAGTTGCCATTTTTTTATTTTTAAATATTTCATAGACGAAAATCAAATGAGAAAATAACAACATTTCAATCACTGTTAATACATTTTGAAATATATTCATACATATAATGTTAGGTTTTCAAATTCTGTTTATTTGTTTAAGTAAAAAAAAACATTTTTTTTTGAAGTTTCATTAGGTTTGTAAATCAGTGAGTTGTACAATAAATGGAATCTTAAGATTAAGTATACGGCCCTCAAGAGACTACAATTTTTATTAATTAATCATTCTAGTTTAGATATGGAAAATTGGTTGTGATGCTTTCGGTAATGGCTGTGTGTTTAAATTTACAATATTTTTCGTTAATGTTAGTTGTGAAGTAAAAAAAAAAATATATATATATCACATACTTCAGGATTCTGATCTTTAAGTTGAAATCTTTTTTTTCGAATAACATCTAATTGCCACAAGTACTAGTTCATTATATGACATCGAGTCTTCATATTTCAATAATTTGTTTCGGGGAATGAATGTCTTTAACGTTAAACGAACTTTAGGCACATTTTAAAATGTTCATCTCACTTAAGAATGCGGCCTACGAATTGTTTGCGAGACACTGAAAAGTTAAGGATATAGTGATGTACCTTGACAAATATTTTTCTAAACTTAATTTTTCACAAATTTAATACAAGAGTTTTAAATAGTTTTAATATACCAGTGAAGATCTAACGAGGAAGTTGGAAAGCCCTGCTACCGACCATTCGTTATAATAGAATTAACCTACCGTGTGAAGCCGATTGGATCGGGTTGGGTATATTTTAAACCTATTAGGTGCTTATTTAGACTAGAAAAATGGGGACGACTCATAAATGCCTCAAAGGCGCGAGAAACGTGCCAAAATTTGTGGTGAGGCCGAAAAGTACTACTATCGGTAAGTCACACGTCAATATAATAAATAATTTCAAAATAAATTAAAAGCGGGAGGCAAACGACTTTTAGGTTAACGAATATTATAAATCCAACACAAAAAAAAAAAATTTAAGCTAAACGTAAGTCATTAAAGCGACCGTGCTAGAACCACGGGACTCGAGGGGTGCCTAACACCTTCCTCTCGGTCAACAGAATTCCTTATCCGGATTTCTAGTTCGCAGACCAAAAAATAAAAATTAAAGAGTCATTTCCTTTTGAATAGGGATTCAATAAGGTGACTTGGAACACCCAAACTCAATTCCAAGTGGCGACTCTGTAAATAAAATAATCCCTTTTCAAAACGTCACTTTAATTGGGAAAACCCATTTTCTCTAAAACCAACTCCCTAGCGGGGTCGGATGCGGTGAAAAATCGGGGTGTGACAGATGGCGACTCTGCTGGGGATATAACCAGAATTCGAGCTTTCATATTGACTTGTTTGGCTTTATTTAATTTTGATATTGTATATTGTTGGCCTAAATGTGTTCTTTGCCTACATGTTTATCGCTTTGATATTATTTGAATTGCGATATAAACTGTCTTCTCTCGCGCACCGATCTGAGCCTTCTGAGATACTGTATATTCGGCGATGCGGTATACGCTCCCGAGCTTGAGATACCAGAGATGCGGCAACACTCCTGGGAAGGATTCTGTAGTCACCTATGGTTTAGGACGGAAAGGGACCAACAGTGAGGCCGGAAAGCCCTGCTATCGGTAAAGCTGTCCCTTGCCGACTCGAGTTGTCCGCTCGTTTCATTGACAGTCTAGATACCTAACTCCACCAGGTTGAACTTAGTATAACTGGAGCTTAGACATGGCTATCACTAATAGAATGCGTTTTACTTGTATCACGTGTATTTTTGACTTAGTGGGGCTCGACCCAGGGGTCGGGTCCGTCTAGGTCAGGTGTCACCTCTTGAGACCATCATGTACATTTTATGTGCTACTTGTTGCATTATAGGAAATGCCATATCGAATGTGGACTGGCTTTTAAGTGAATTAATTGATTGAAAAAAAGGGGTAAATAAAAAGTTTTAAGGGTTTATTTTAGAAAATATATAATATTTTTACATAGAACTTTTCTGAAAAGATTAAGTGGTTTTAACGTCGTGGTATCATTATGTCTATCTTCTTTGGTTCTAAAATCTCTCTTAGGAATATCATAGAGCCAATTTTTGTCAAACACAATTAAAATTTTGCATGAACTACGTGATGATCTGATTCATGTAATACATGATACGTAGGCAACCCTCAGCGGGTGCAATCAAATATTTTTTTTAAGTTCCAAGTTTCAAGTAACAATTTTAAGATGTTGGCGTTAAATAATGAGACAAAAAATTAATTCACCAAAGCCGGGATGAAACAAGAGGGTTTTTCTAAGTCCATTTCAGGAAGAAAATTACTTAGGTGCATGACATTTGAGTTAGTTATGAATATATCAATATTTTTTAAAAGCTCTAAATCCTAACATATTTGTTTCTGTCTCAAAGAGAGAGAGAATAAGGTGGTTTGCTGTGGTTAAGCTGGCCTCTCACCCGTACAACACAAGGTATAAAGGAAAAAGGAAGATGACTCGAAAAGATGGAACATAATCTGATAATGAAGAAGGTCGAGATCAGTTAGTTCCACGAGAGTTTGCATCTTTGGAGGAGAATAGGTTATTGAAGCAACAAATTGCGGAAATGTATCAGGCCTGGGCGAATGGACAAGCCCTGCCTTCCTCGATTCCTAGCCTTTCAGATGCAAATCATCCCAGTTCTACTCAAGCCCAAGTTGACGATCCACTTTATCCGCCTGGATTTGGTGCATACGCTAATGTGTCTAGCGCTGCTGGCACATCCACCATGCGTCCTCCAAATTCATCATTCACAAACAACCCACTTTTTATTCCAGCCGTGACAACTAATATAAATCCTCCATCAATGATACAGAAGCCTATCAACGAGCTAAATCATGATCAAGTCTATCCTCCTGAATTGGAATTTAAACCCGTAAATTCATATCAGCCCACTCATCAGCCTGAGTCTCATATCGTGATCGAGAAGGCTATTATGAATGAAGAACGAGAAGAGATAGCTAGAAAAGTGAGGAGTCTGGAGCAGAGTATGAGAAACATACAAGGATTGGGAGGACACAAAAGCGTCTCTTTCAAAGACCTGTGTATGTTCCCTAATGTTCATTTGCCAATAGGGTTCAAGACCCCAAAATTTGACAAATATAGTAGTCATGGTGACCCAGTGGCCCACTTAAAAAGGTATTGCAATCAACTCAGAGGAGCAGGAGGGAAAGAGGAGCTGCTTATGGCCTATTTCGGAGAAAGTCTGACGGGAATAGCCTCTGAATGGTTTATCGATCAAGACATCTCCCATTGGCACGTTTGGGATGATATGGCTCAAGATTTTGTACAATAATTTCAATACAATCTCAATATTATCCCTGACCGCACTTCTCTCGCTCATATGAAGAAAAAACCATCTGAAAGTTTTCGAGAGTTTGCCATAAAATGGAGAGAACAGGCATCTAGAGTCAAGCCATCACTGAAGGACCAAGAATTGATTGACGTTTTTCTCCAAACTCAAGAGTCTGATTATTTTCATCATTTACTAGCCGCGGTGGGTAAACCTTTCGCCGAAGCAATAAAAATTGGGGAAATGGTGGAGAATGGCATCAAATCAGGAAAAATCGTGAGCCAAACCGCCCTCAGGGCCACTACATAAGCCATTCAGAGTGGATCGGGTAGTTTCGGAAATCGGAGGAAGAAGGAGGAAGGGTCCATGATGGCATCAGGACCGGGCAATGCCCAAAGGGGATGGAACTCCCCTTACGTTCATGTCCAACAGGGACAACCCAGCCCTCCTCAACATTATTATACACCTCAACCTGTTGTTCTTAATGCTCAAACGTATGCCCGACCTCCTCAGCGTCCATAATGGCGGGCACCTGCGCCACAAGGTTTTCGTCTGCGGCAGCCAAATTTACAAGCCCCTCGCAATCCGTATGTTCCAGCAGACTATATAAGAGAACAGAGGCCAAAGGAAAACTTCACCCCAATTGGAGAATCATATACGAGCCTGTTACGGAGATTAGTCAAATTAGGATGGATTGAACCTGTTTTGCCTTTCAAAGTGGATCCGAATGCAAGTTGGTTTGATCCTAATGTAAGGTGTGAGTACCATTCCAACGTCCAAGGTCACAGTACCGAAAATTGTTGGAGTCTGAAGAGAGCCATCGAAAAGTTAATCGAAAACAAGGCAATCATAATACAAAAAAAAGAAGCACCGAATGTCACCGATAATCCACTTCCTAATCACAGTAACACATACGTCGTGGGGATTATTTTTAATGATAGAGACTACAGGCCAACAAGCCAAGCAGTGATGGAAATAGATGCCTTGAAGGAGAACCTAGGTGAAGCACTGAAGTGTATGCAAAGAGAACCACTGATCGTGAAAGGAGCGAGTTCCATTATAAGACCCCGAGATTCAGAAAGGATGGTATTGTATGTTCCTGCAAAGCTAAAGGGAATAGCACAAGATGGGCCAAAACTATATATATCGAGTGGTCTCGCAGGGTTCGACCAACAGCGCAACAACACGAGAGAGATAACAGAGCCAATTATCATAAGACACGCAGCACATCTCCCAGTGAGAAGCTTGAAAACCGTCCCATGGAACTACAACAAAACCACGGTGATGTACAAAGGAAAAGAGGCCATGGAAGAAACAAACGAAATGGGGGGTTTGACTCGATCAGGAAGATGCTATGTTCCAGAAGAATTAAGGAGACCAAAACAGTTTAAAGATAGTCAAGGGCCAATGAAAAAACCCGTCACAAACGAAGAGGCTGAGGAATTTCTGAAGAAAATAAAAACCCAAGACTATTCCATTGTCGATCAATTGAGAAAAACCCCGGATCAAATCTCATTATTATCCCTGCTGCTACATTCTAAAGAACATTGTCAGGCATTGATTGAGTTGTTGAACGAAGCATACGTCCCGAAGGAAACTATGGTGTGTCAAATAGAAAGGATGGTTCGTAGAATATTTGAAGCAAATAGAATCACTTTCACTGATGATGAGTTACCCACAGAAGGTTCTGGTCACAATAAGGCTTTGCATCTGACTATCAAATGCGAATGATATTACATAAAAGGGGTAATGATTGATGGAGGTTCAGGAGTAGATATCTGTCCTCTCTCTACTTTGCAAAAGTTGAAAGTTAGCCCAGATAGGATTCGGTCCAATAATGTATGTGTTCGGGCTTTTGACGGTGCAAAACGAGACACAATTGGTGAGGTAGATCTTGCTTTGGTTATTGGACCAGTTGAGTTTACAATCACCTTTCAAGTAATAGACATGGATACTTCCTACAACCTACTTTTAGGAAGACCATGGATCCACATGGCCAGAGCCATACCTTCTACTTTGCATCAAGTAGTTAAGTTTGAACACGACAAACAGGAAATCATTGTACATGGAGAGGATGACCTTCCCATACATCGAGATCCTTCTGCACCCTGTATCGAAACAAAAGGGGGTTGTGAATCTCCCATTTATCAAGCCTTTGAAATCGTGACAGCTGATCAAGTCGTGGAAGGTACGCCGATTCCAAGGTCTTATCTCTCTTCTACTTCAATCATGGTGGCTAGCCAAATGCTACAAAATGGTTATGAACCGGGAAAAGGATTAGGGGCTTCGCTGCAAGGAATTACAAACACCATAGATCCATGTGGTAGCCACAACTCCTTTGGCTTAGGCTTTAAGCCTACCGCAACAGATAGAAAATGGGCAAAAGAGCAGAAGAAGAAGGCTTGGAAATTGATAATTTCGGTTCCACACATTAGCCAATCTTTCACGAAAGCTCAAAAGAAAGAAAATCAATACCCATATGCTAACAAGGATGTGGATGAAATATGTCAAGGCCTCAAGGAAATGTTTTATGAAGTAAACATGGTTCAGATGGGTGAAGACCCTAGCCATGCGGATGTGCAGTTCGTCGGGCCAAATATCAAGCTCACTAACTAGGAAGCCACTCCTTTCCCCACAAGGAAGGAGTCTTGGTAGTTTATTTTGTTGTTTCATTTTCCTTTCTTTTGTATTTTGGACTATTCTCAGGGTGGTAGTCCACATAGTTTAGTTTCTTGCATGTTAACCCTTCTATCCTTTCCGATTCATCTAAATGGAATTCAAGTTTCTAGTAAATTTATCTTTTCTTCCCTCTTTTAATTTTTATTATTTTTATCTTATTTCAGTTATGTTAATACTGGCTCTGATAACATGGCATGTACGTGGAGTTCACATTTAGATCCTAAAAAGTTGTCTAATCTTGAATCAGCAAACCAAACGGTAGATGAATACGATGAAGGTGAAGCTGACAAAGAAGTCAAAAAAGGATTGGATCAATTTGAGGATAAGCCCAAACCCAATTTAAATGACACTGAGATAATAAATTTGGGAACTGGTGAGGAGGTTAGAGAAATAAAAATAAGTATTCATGCGGATCAGAATATCAGAAATGATATCGTTCAGATTTTGATCGAGTATAAGGATGTTTTTGCTTGGTCTTATGATGATACGCCGGGTCTAAGCACAGATTTGGTAGTCCACAAACTGCCTATATACCCTGACTTTTCACCGGTCCAGCAAAAGCAAAGAAAGTTTAAAACTGACATGAGCGATAAAATCAAAGAGGAAATCATGAAGCAATTGAATGCGAACGTGATCAGGGTCGCTTAGTACACCACATGGTTGGCTAATGTGGTGCCCATACCGAAGAAAGATGGGAAAATCAGAGTCTGTGTTGATTATAGGGATTTGAACAAAGCAAGCCCTAAAGATAACTTTCCGCTGCCCAATATTCATATCCTTGTCGATAACTGCGCTAAACATGAGATCCAATCCTTCGTGGATTGTTATGCCGGATATCATCAGATATTGATGGATGAAACGGATGCAGATAAGACTGCTTTCACCACCCCGTGGGGTACTTATTGCTACAGGGTCATGCCGTTTGGTTTAAAGAATGCGGGAGCTACGTACATGAGAGCTATGACTACTATTTTTCATGACATGATGCATAAGGAAGTAGAAGTATATGTTGATGATGTTATTATCAAGTTCAAGACACGAGTCGATCACATAGAGGACTTGAGGAAATTCTTCGAAAGGTTGCGAAAGTATAATCTTAAGCTCAATCCAGCCAAGTGTGCATTTGGAGTTCCATCCGAAAAACTTTTGGGTTTCATAATTAGCCGCAGAGGCATTGAATTAGACCCCTCCAAGGTAAAATCCATTCGAGAATTGCCGCCTCCGAAGAATAAAACTGAGGTCATGAGTTTTCTTGGAAGTCTGAATTATATAAGCAGATTCATCGCTCAGCTCAGCACTACATGTGAACCGATATTTAAGTTGCTAAAGAAGGATGCTGCTATCCAATGGACAGACGAATGTCAAGAATCATTTGATAAGATTAAAGAATATTTGGCAAATCCTCCAATACTGGTCCCACCAGAACCTGGTAGGCCTTTATTCCTATATCTGTCAGTGATGGACAATTCTTTTGGTGGTGTTTTAGGACTGCATGATATCACAGGCAAGAAGGAACAAGCAATCTATTATTTGAGCAAAAAGTTCACAAGTTACGAGGTAAAATATACTCTTTTAGAAAAGACATGTTGCGCCCTAACTTGGATTGCTCAGAAGTTGAAGCACTATCTTTCGTCCTACACAACCTACCTCATATCTCGAATGAATCCTTTAAAGTATATTTTTCAAAAACCTATGCCCACAGGCAGATTGGCGAAGTGGCAGATTTTGCTTACAGAATTCGACATTGTGTATGTTACTCGTACCGCTATGAAAGCGCAAGCATTGGCCGATCACTTGGCAGAGAACCCAGTTGACAATGAGTATGAGCCTTTGCGAACTTACTTTCCTGATGAAGAGATAAATTCGATTGAGGAAGAAGTTCAAGATGATAGGTATGCATGGAAATTATATTTTGACAGGGCAGTCAATGTCAAAGGAGTAGGAATTGGGGCGGTTCTTGTCTCACCGACCGGGCATCATCATCCCGCCACAGCACGACTCCGTTTCTTTTGTACTAATAACACAGCAGAATATGAAGCTTGCATCATGGGGATAAATATGGCAATAAATCTGGGTGTACACAAGCTAGTGGTGTTGGGAGATTCTGAATTACTCGTTCGACAAATTCAAGGTGAATGGGAAACAAGAGATATCAAGCTCATTCCATACAAACAATTCTTAGAGGACCTTAGCAAGAGATTCAAGTCTATCGAGTTTAGACATATTCCCAGATCCCATAATGAGTTGGCTGATGCCCTGGCTACCCTAGCTTCCATGCTCCCCTACCCAGGAAATATGCATCTCGACCCATTAGAGATACAGATACGAGATCAACATGGTTATTGCAATATAATTGATGCAGAACCAGATAATGAACCCTGGTACTATGATATCAAATGCTTCCTAAAGTCAAAAGAATATCCAACACACGCCAATACAGATCAAAAGAGGACTATTAGGCGACTTGCTAATGGGTTCTTCTTAAGTGGGGAGATTTTGTACAAATGAACCCCAGACTTGAACTTGTTGAGGTGTGTTAATATTCAGGAAGCTGAAAGAATCATGAATGAGGTACATTCGGGGGTATGTGATTCGCATATGAATGGCTATGTTTTAGCAAAGAAGATTATGCGGGCAGGATATTATTGGTTAACTATGGAGAGAGATTGCTTTCTCTTTGTTCACAAGTGTCATCAGTGTCAAATTCATAGTGATTTGATTCACTCGCCACCTTCAGAGTTGCATCCTATGTCCGCTCCTTGGCCATTCGTTGCTTGGGGCATGGATGTAATCGGTCCAATAGAACCAAAAGCTTCTAATAGGCATCGATTCATACTGGTCGCTATTGACTATTTCACCAAATGGGTAGAAGCTGCTACTTTTAAATCAGTCACGAGGAAAATAGTAGTGGATTTTGTTCATTCGAACATCATATGTCGTTTTGGTATACCAAAGTCCATTATCACAGACAATGCAACCAATCTCAATAGTCATCTAAAGAAGGAGGTTTGTGAGCAATTCAAGATTGTGCATCACCATTCTACCCCTTACCGTCCTAAAGTAAATGGAGCCGTTGAAGCAGCAAACAAGAATATTAAAAAGATTCTTAGGAAAATGGTCCAAGGATCTCGACAGTGGCATGAGAAATTACCATTTGCTCTTTAAGATATCGTACAACCATCCGTACATCGACTGGCGCAACTCCTTATTTACTAGTCTATGGAACTGAAGCTGTGATACCCGCAGAAGTCTAAATTCCCTCGCTTCGAATCATTAGTGCAGCCAAAATTGACAATACTGAATGGGTCAAGTCTAGACTAGAACAACTATCGTTAATAGATGAAAAAAGGTTGACGGCAGTTTGCTTTGGTCAATTATACCAGAAGAGGATGGCGCGAGCTTACAATAAAAAGGTACGTCCTAGAAAATTTGAGGCCGGCCAACTTGTGGTAAAATGCATCCTTCCATACCAAGAAGAGGCTAAAGGAAAGTTTGCTCCAAACTGGCAAGGTCCATACATAGTTAAACAAGTATTATCAAATGGAGCTTTGCAACTTGCGGATCTGGACGGAAAAATGACAGAAAAAGCTATCAATGCCGATTCAGTCAAAAGATATTATATTTGACACACTTGTGTTTAACATTCTCAAGTTGAGATGACGAAAGACCATCGTTCTACTTAACTAAATGCCATTAATCCTTTGTCAGCCCTTCGAGCCTTATTTACCTTTCCTTGCTTACCCTCTTTAGAGCCAAAAAAAAAAGAGATATATCCTATTGTCACTTTTATATGGCTCTCAAGTTGTAATCTACCCTAAAAATTCTTTTCCCTTTATCCATTAAAGACCTTCCGATCAATTTTTGAGAATGTCAAGCCTTTTGTGCTATATATATATATATATATATATATATATATAAACTTGTAGGTGAAAACCCATGGAGGCACCACAAGATATCAAAAAAAAAAAAATCTTATTGGTGAAAACCCTCAGGGGCGCCATAAGACAATGATGAACGAGACAATCCAAATTAGAGAGGTCAATTGAGAAAACCCCTGAAGGAATGACTTTAGTCAAACAAAGTTTATCATGACAGGACAAAGATTAAGAAGGGTGATTTTATTTGATTGAAAGGTGCAGCCTAATTCGAGATTAGACAGTTTTGAAGGATCAAATATCTACTCCAAATTGCGTGTCATGCGTTATTGAAGTCAATATACACCTCCAAATAAGCTTTTCTTACTTTACTGGTAGAAATACTTTCTATTCAAACATAATTCTTTTATTCCTTCTTTTGATTTTTCCTTATTTCATTTTTTTTACACGCACCAAATACAAAATAAAGAAAAACGCGCAAAATTGACCATGGCTCCCAATGAAATTGAGCAGAGATTAGTGGGAGTTCACCACCTTGACAAGGACAGAGAGCCAGTTAAGATAAGTGTTACGAGTGAAGCATTTGAAAATGAAGATTAGAATCGTACTGAAACAAACAAAAATACAGCAGAATTTGAAAGACAAAGATTCAAGCTCGCCAACTAATTAGCTTAATCAACCGTATCAAGTTGGGGAAAGGATAAGGCAAACCTCCAAGGGATTCAAGGCCACAAACCAACTACCAAGTTTAAAACTCACAATTTTTTTTCTCTTTGCGTGAACAGGGGCAAAGCAATCTTGTAAAGTTCAGTGAAAAAAAACAAAAACAAGTATAGCAAAGTTAAGTTTTCTTGAATTTTCTCTTTTGTTATTCTCCTATAATTCTAAGTTCGTACCAATATAATAATAAAACCCCTCATATTCAAGACTGGGGCATTTTTTTTCTAACAACAAAAAAAATAAAATAAAATAAATCCTAAATCTTATTCGTCTTCATAGGGCGCCATCCCCTAGTTGACATCTTATTCGTCTTCATAGGGCACCATCCCCTAGTTGACATCTTATTCGTCTTCATAGGACGTCATCCCCTAGTTGACATCTTATTCATCTTCATAGGGCGCCATCCCCTAGTTGACATCTTATCTCGTCTTCTTAGGGCGCCATCCCCTAGTTAACATCTTATCTCGTCTTCATAGGGCACCATTCCCTAGTTGACATCTTATCTCGTCTTCATAGGGCGCCATCCCCTAGTTGACATCTTATTCGTCTTCATAGGGCGTCACCCCCTAGTCGACATCTTATCTCGTCTTCATAGGGCGCCATCCCCTAGTTGACATCTTATCTCGTCTTCATAGGGCGCCATCCCCTAGTTGACATCTTATCTCGTCTTCATAGGGCACCATCCCCTAGTTGACGATTTATCTCATCTTCATAGGGCGCCATCCCCTAGTTGATGTTTTAGGAAACAAACCTTCATATTTTTCTTCTTTATTTCTTCATAGGGTATGATAATCCCTAATCACATTTTTATAAGCAAAAATCCTAATTCTTTTCCATGCATTCATTAGGCATAACTTCCTTTGGTTGCATCATTAAGAATAGGGTTCTTATCTTATCGCGCTCCTAGCCTAAATTTCTATCCATTCATTCATTTATTTATTTTTAAACTAGATTATAGTTTTTCTAATAACTCACAAAATTTTCCTAGTGTAAACTGGGGCAGAAAATTTTGTTTGTTTTGTTTCGTCTTCTTTGATGGCTTGCAGGTTTTCTGCGAAGCACAGGTTTATCCAAGAATGGAATTTCATCTCCGATCAGAATATAGAAGAATGATCAGTTTGAAGATAGTTAGAGTCAGCTCTGTATCTGTAGCGGCCCAACATCTCAAGAGACATCTTTTTAGCTTCTGATAAGGAGAATAAACATCCAAAGTATTCTATGAACTGTTCTTTGGCGGAGTGTCAATGACTCAATCCAAGTTGCAGGTTCAGATCTCAAATCCTAACTTCAAGATCAAATCTTGAGATCGAGGTACCCACCAGAAGAAGGTGAGGCGATAACTGAAGATCCAAGAGGAAGATCTGAAGCAAGAGAATCAAGACAATTAGAATAGATAGGATTTTGTATCTTTTATTTTTAGTTTCATTTTTCTTTTTCTGATGTAATAAAAGGAGCAACGAACCGGAAACTCGACGGGACCTCAACTCGACTCTCCAATTTATCCACTCACACTTACACCTATTTGAACTACACGTGACCTGATTCTCTTATAACCCAAGATATGTAGGATGCCCAAAGCCAGGGCTCGGTCACACCTCTTTCCCACTTATTTACGTATTAATATTGAATAAAGGGTTGGACCAAAAATTAGTCATGTTTACTTCTTTGCTTGAAAATTCTTCATATTTCCAAGCAAAGAGGGGAATTCTGTAAACACCTAATTTTTTACCAAACCTAAGTGTTTTTGCCATTTTAGTGTTCAATTTTTTTTTTAGGGTCTAAATTAGATATTTTAAATTTATCTTATTTTTACTAAATTTATTTTTAAAATTTTGAAAAAAAAAAACTACAAAAATGGAGTCACATTTTAAATAAGTTTTTATTTATTTATTTATTTATTTATTTTTGGTTTATTTATTTTTAGAAAAAAAAAATAAAAAAATTCTAAATTATATTTTTTTTTCTTCTTTCAACTTTAATAAAAATAAATGTGATATTAATATTTCTTAGTCATATTCCTAAGACTAGCTAATTAACTTATTTTGCATTTTTTTAGTAGATTTATTATTTTTATTTCTTCCAAAATAGAAAAAAAAAAAAAAAAAGAGAAAAAAGAGTCCTAATCCTAAACTAAGCCACTAATCTATTCCCACTCATCCCACTACTTGATCTCAACCTCCCTCCAACTCCCTCAACAACATCCAACACAAACACGTACCTATACTCCTATATATAATACACAACCTAGGACATGCACGGACACGGATAAAGAAACAAAAAAAAGCAAAGAAAAAAAGAAACCAAGAAACAAAAAGAAACCAAGAAATCAAGAAGAAAAAGGACATACGAAAAAAAAAGAAGAAGACCAAAACCTGGAAAAAGAAAAGAAAAACAAAAAAAAAATCACTGGAGAAGTTTGAATAGAAAAGAGAAAGAAAAAAAGGAACGAGTTTGAGTTCGAGGCTTGTTGAGTTTCCGGTAACGTAGTTTTTGCTTCCGTATTTGGTTTAGTTTGTCATACGTAATTTGATCTCATCTTGTACTTCTTATTTTATAAATTTAGTTGTGAATCAAAGCATGAACGAAACAACTTGCATGATTTCATGTTGATATGAACGACATTCCAACATATTTACATACATCTCTGAGATCATTTTAATCCATTTAGTAAGTATGTACGGACATGAATATTATGGCTTATAAAAGGTTAGCATTGATCAATGATTCAAAAAAAAAAAGTTTAACGAGATGCTTAGTTGATACTATATAATTCTTGAAAGTGTTATTAATTTTTCTCTAATTTTTCTTTCTTTTAATTTCATTTCATTAGCATATTGCGTGAATGTTCTTCATCCTATATGTGTGCATGTTTTGAAAGTTGCCATTTTTTTATTTTTAAATATTTCATAGACGAAAATCAAATGAGAAAATAACAACATTTCAATCACTGTTAATACATTTTGAAATATATTCATACATATAATGTTAGGTTTTCAAATTCTGTTTATTTGTTTAAGTAAAAAAAAAAAAATTTTTTTTTGAAGTTTCATTAGGTTTGTAAATCAGTGAGTTGTACAACAAATGGAATCTTAAGATTAAGTATACGGCCCTCAGGAGACTACAATTTTTTATTAATTAATCATTCTAGTTTAGATATGGAAAATTGGTTGTGATGCTTTCGGTAATGGCTGTGTGTTTAAATTTACAATATTTTTCGTTAATGTTAGTTGTGAAGTAAAAAATATATATATATATATATATCACACACTTCAGGATTCTGATCTTTAAGTTGAAATTTTTTTTTTCGAATAACATCTAATTGCCACAAGTACTAGTTCATTATATGACATCGAGTCTTCATATTTCAATAATTTGTTTCGGGGAATGAATGTCTTTAACGTTAAACGAACTTTAGGCACATTTTAAAATGTTCATCTCACTTAAGAATGCGGCCTACGAATTGTTTGCGAGACACTGAAAAGTTAAGGATATAGTGATGTACCTTGACAAATATTTTTCTAAACTTAATTTTTCACAAATTTAATACAAGAGTTTTAAATAGTTTTAATATACCAGTGAAGATCTAACGAGGAAGTTGGAAAGCCCTGCTACCGACCATTCGTTATAATAGAATTAACCTACCGTGTGAAGCCGATTGGATCGGGTTGGGTATATTTTAAACCTATTAGGTGCTTATTTAGACTAGAAAAATGGGGACGACTCATAAATGCCTCAAAGGCGCGAGAAACGTGCCAAAATTTGTGGTGAGGCCGAAAAGTACTACTATCGGTAAGTCACACGTCAATATAATAAATAATTTCAAAATAAATTAAAAGCAGGAGGCAAACAACTTTTAGGTTAACGAATATTATAAATCCAACACACAAAAAAAAAAAATTTAAGCTAGACGTAAGTCATTAAAGCGACCGTGCTATAACCACGGGACTCGAGGGGTGCCTAACACCTTCCTCTCGGTCAACAGAATTCCTTATCCGGATTTCTAGTTCGCAGACCAAAAAATAAAAATTAAAGAGTCATTTTCTTTTGAATAGGGATTCAATAAGGTGACTTGGAACACCCAAACTCAATTCCAAGTGGCGACTCTGTAAATAAAATAATCCCTTTTCAAAACATCACTTTAATTGGGAAAACCCATTTTCTCTAAAACCAACTCCCTAGCGGGGTCGGATGCGGTGAAAAATCGGGGTGTGAAAGCCTGGATATGAGCTTATAGGATTATCAACCTTAAATCCTCGATGTAAATTAATTGATGATATTTCTGATTACACTATGCTTATTGAAACCAACTTTAAAAAATCCAAGGTTACTACCCGAAGACCTATTCGATGGGATGAAATTGATTTCCCAAAAACATGGATTTTAAACTTAGTCAGTTCTCCAAAACACTTGGCGAAGGATGTGACTAATTCAGAGTTAACTCATGTAACTCAAAACTCTGATGGACGAATTTGTCTACAATTTGATAATAGTTCTCCAGTCTATAGAAATTCTTTTTTTCTACCAAGAAGACTTCCTTCTATACATCATATTTCTCTTATAGAACCTAATTATGGTCCAGCTAAGAATCGAGCTGCATCTTTGCATACTATTAATTTTGCAGATTCGCATATTACGCCTAAAGGTGTAGAAAAGATTAAAATCAACTCTAAAACTAATATATGTTAATAATAATTCTGGGTTTTATATGATTCGCCAATAAAATAAATGTTGGCAGTGAGATAATTTCTAAGTATTCGCCATGCTTCTTCAGAATTTTCTTGACGAGGAATATGTTAATTTTCAATATATAATATAAGTTCTCTAGCATCCAACTTTTCATATGAATGTTTATCTTCAGAATTTTCTTGAACTATAGATGCAAAAGAATCTGCAGTTTTTTGTTGATCCGATATATAGGATTGCAGTTGTTTATATAATGGATGGTCGTCAGGAATATCTTCCAAATGTACGGAAGAGCCAATATTCAGAGTTTTTGATGATGATGATTCATCTTGAAGAATTTTTGAATTAATTAAAGTACTATTTCCTTGTTGTAATACAGGAAAATTAGAACTTGCAGAGCTATATTTAGAATTTCTTCGATCAAAATATGAAGGGTTTGTTCGTCCTCCTTGATATGAAGAGTTTTGACTTCTTCCACCCCTTCCTCTTCCTTTGGCTATTTACCAAAGATGATCAATTCCGCATCAGAAATAACGTCGAGTCTGTCAAATTCCTTCCATTCATCCACATACCAAAGAAGAAGCAGGAATGTTAGAGGAATTCATCTGCGTGCTAAGTTTTTTAACTAACTCAATTAATTCGTCAAGTTTTTTATAAAGAGATGAAATATGTTCTACCAAAACTTTAACATAAAGACTTAAATAATTATTTTGGGCGATAAGGTTATTTATTTCAGAAACAGTGATTTTTGCAATATCTTCATTTACAAATTTTTGAAAAGCAGAAAAAGTTATTCCAGTATCATTAGGCAATATAAAGGAAGACCGAGGAGGATATACAACTTGAGTAATTATACCATCAGAACTTTGATAAGATCTTTCAATTATTTTTATATAGGATGACAAATATGCAGGCATAAACCATCGCATAAAAAAGATAATTTTATTATGTAAGAAAGATATTTTATAGAATTCTTCAGAAATATTTCGTAATTCATCAGGACTATAAGTTTCAAAAAACCATGTCCTAAAGTTTTTCCATTTTTCACAAAAAAATTATTTTTGAATATATTTTTTTGCCTGAGAACCAGGACTAAAATCAATAATTTGTGTCATCATATTAAACAGAATAAATATCAAAATCCATCTCAGATGGGGTAAAATTTTCAAAATCTTGAACTATATTAGTTTTAGAGTTGATTTTAATCTTTTCTACACCTTTAGGTGTAACATGCGAATCTGCAGAATTAATAGTATGCAAAGATGCAGCTCGATTCCTAGCTGGACCATAATCAGGTTCTATAGGAGAAATATGATGTATAGAAGGAAGTCTTCTTGGCAGAGAAAAATATTTTCTATAGACTGGAGAATTATTATCAAATTGTAGACAAATTTGTCCATCAGAGTTTTGAGTTACACGAGTTAACTCTGAAATAGTCACATCCTCCACCAATTGTTTTGGAGAAGTGACTGAGTTTAAAATCCATGTTTTTGGGAAATCAATTTCATCCCATTGAATAGGTCTTCAAGTAGTAACCCTGGATTTTATAAAGTTGGTTTCAATAAGCATAGTGCAATTAGAAGTATCATCAATTAATTTACAACGAGGATTTAAGGTTGATAATAAACGATAATATATGCGGTAAGATAATCTTATAAGCTCAGATCGAGGCGCATAATCATATCCATGAGTTTTCACATTTAAGGTTAAAGCATGAAGAATACTTACATCAGTCAGAGATAATTGCACATTTGGCTGAGTATTAAAATATACAAGACCATAGGCAAGAGTAGATTCAATAGATCCCATTAAAGATTTTCTAAAATTTAAATTTCTAGCATCACATAAAGTAGCTAAAAATGTTTTAGGGAGTCCCTTTAGCGTTAAAGGTCTAAAGGCAATTTGTACGAGACCAATATGCACATAATTATAATTACGTTTAAAAATATCAATATCATGCTTATTTAGGAGTTGAATAGTCCGTTCATCAGCATTTAAAACAAGAGATTACTCAGTTGTTTTAATAATTTGTTTATGTTTTATTTTATCAAAAAATTTGTATTCATATATGGTTTTTAATTCAACTTTTGGAATCGAACATTTATTTAATAAATCCATATCTTGATGTAAATCCACCTCTTCGAGTTTTGTACTCTTAGTACTAACTTCACCCATATTCATGATTATAAAAGCCTTATATCTATGTTGAAAACTTCACCACACTTAACATATTTACTATGAAAGTTCCTAGGCTTTGATACCATTGACAGGATCTCACTAGGCTAGGGTATGCCACTCAGCCTGCCAGACCATGTAACAATATCGGATTATGCCAAAGTCAAAAAACTGAACCAAAGTACCAACCGAAATATAAAAGAATTTCAAATAGTTTAATGACTGTATGGAATATTTTATCCAAACAAGGGGTCTGTCAGAGATTTAATAACCTTATGTTAAACCCATGTGTCTAGAAGTTCTAATTGTGCAGAAGTCGCCTTTTTTGTATTAGTACAACGGGCTAAAGAGGCACAACTTACTAGACTTAGTCATAGAGACAAGGCTAACATAAGTGTATTGAACTCGACTGTACCACCATTTCGGAACCAAGTCAAGAAACTATAGAAAAATTTCTTTATATTTTGATAGAGTCTGGATCTTTCATAGTTAACATGTAAGCGAAGTTAGACCTTCAACATAGATATAAGAAGCCTTTTAGATGGACATAGTCACGGCTGGGCAAGGGTAGAAGTCGAATTAAATGCACACAAATAAGAAATAAATATGTACCTTAATAGTCGGAAGCAAGGCTGGAATAGTAGTAAATAGTAGCTTCTTATTTATTTAATCTTCAAATATGTTACAAAGAGAGATGTAGAGAGAGGGGAGAGCTTATAGAAACAGAAACAAAAGGAGAGAACTGAAGAACTCCTGCCTCTCTAACAAAAATGAGGTGTCTATAAATAATAAGAAAAAGAACCTTACACAGTAATGGATGGGTCCCTGTGCACAGTGATTTTACTATTACATAAGACTTTATTATAAAAAATAGAGGGGCCTTATGTTGAGGTCAGATAGTTATATCTTGTCTTTTCCTTTCCATTTCTTGATGAATGCTTCAGCTTTTTCAATAATTTCTTTATTTTCTATCAGAATTTTTGGAGGTTGAGAATCTGTAACATCTTCAGTATTTGCTTCGGTACTGTTCATTGAGATATCTAAATTTTGCTCGACAGTTTGAAGTAATTTATCTCTTACTTCTGATATATATTCTTCTATCATTTGCATTTTATTTCCATCATGTGTAGATATTCTCCTAGAAACATAGTTAAGACTTTTTTCTTCAACCAAAATTGATTTCTTGGGAGTCTTTTCATATTCAGCAATTTTCTTGACTATTTTCTCCCTTTGATCATGACCATAGGTGAGTTTAGTATCTGGATCTTTTTGAAGCAATTTGTCCAAAAAATTACAATAGAATACTCGATATAAGGCAGGAATTTCTTAGGTGTCATAGCCTATTTCTACTGACCATCGATGGATCCAAGGGATAGAGAATTCTATGTAGAAATACATTTGATCAATAGTATCGATCTTACAAATATGTTTTGAAAGATATAATTCAGTTAAGAAAGGGGAGGATTTTTTCCATGAATGGTAAAGAGAGGAATATTCTGGAGGTAATATTTTGATTGTAGGTCCATGCTGAGTCCACCATTGAATAAACCAATTTGGAATAGGCTTTTCAAATACCTTAGCACAAATTTTTATAAACCAAGTGTGTTTGTGCTTATAATTATTATAATATAATACTTGAGAAAAGGCTTTAATGTAATCCCAGTAGGTGAAATTTGCAAGTGTTTGTCCCATTGGCCCCATTGACATGGATTTTTGAGTCATTGATGAAATACCCCATTCTTCAATAGGAATAAGTTTTTTAATTACTATTTTGGAGTATCCATGTACTCTGGGGGTAGTTTCTTAGATGGGACTGTGATCAAAAGTCGCATTGAATGTTTGAACTAATATATGTTCATAATAAGTCCGGGTTTTATATGATTCGCCAGTAAAATAAACGTTGGTAGTGAGATAATTTTTAAGTATTCCCCATGCTTCTTCAGAATTTTCTTGACCAGGAATATGTTGATTTTCAATATATAATATAAGTTCTCTAGCATCTAATTTTTCATATGAAGGTTTATCTTCAGAATTTTCTTGAGCTATAGATCCAAAAGAATCTGCAATTTTTTGTTGATCTGATAGATAAGATTGCAGTTGTTTATATAACGAATGGTCTTCAGAAATATCTTCCAAATGTACGGAAGAGCCAATATTCAGAGTTTTTGATGATGATGATTCATCTTGAGGAATTTTTGAATTAATTAAAGTCCTATTTCCTTGTTGTAATACAATAAAATTAGAACTTGCAGAGCTATATGCAGAATTTCTTCAATCAAAATATGAAGGGTTTGTTCGTCCTCCTTGATATGAAGAGTTTTGACTTCTTCCACCCCCTCCTATTCCTTTGGCTATTTGCCAAGGAGGATCTATTCTGCATCAGAAATAAAGTCGAGTCTGTCAAATTCCTTCCATTCATCCACATACCAGTCCAAATATTTAGATATATCTTCATAGAGTGTATGTTTTGTAATGAAACTAGTAATGACTTTTTGTAGAATAAGCATATGCATATCAGCATTCAGGGGAGTTGCTTTTATGAAAACGATTAGAAATTTGGGAGAGAAGAAATGAAGGAAGAGATTCATTATTGAAGTTTTTGGATGATCCTGCAAAGATTTAGTCACTTAAATCAATATCAAACCAATAGATATTATCATCAATGAATTCATCGTGAGCAGAGATAAACTCTTCTTCAATTATTTTACGAACCAAAATTTCTAATATAAGATAATGAAGATCTTCATTTAAAGGAAGACATTTAATAATAGAGATAACTACCTTGTCAGAGAGATAGTAAGTATAAAAATTCATTAATTTTTTAAATACTCTCTAGAGAGGAAATCGGGCAAAGAATTTTCACTTCCTTTTTTATACTGGATTTCAAAATTAAAAGGGGCTAACTGAGCCTGCCATCTGGAAAAGATTAGTTTAGAAGCATCATGTTTGAAGTCTTTGGCAAACATATATTTAATGGATTGAGCATCAGTTCTGACTATGAATTTTTCGTCATACAAATCATCTTGAAATTTTAAAACACATTTTACAATAGTTAGCATTTCATCGGCTATAGTGGCGTATTTTTTCTGGATTTCAGTCCATTTACCAGAATAAAATCTAATTAAACATTCTATTTTTGTATGGGGATTAACTTGTTTAAGTATTCCGCCATACCCATTATTTGAAGCATCAGTTTTAACGATTTTTAACCAGTTAGGGTTTGCAAGAGATGTACAAGGAAGAGTTTGAACTCATTTTTTAATCAATTTTACTAAATCAGTGTGGACTTGAGTCCAAGGCATTTTGTAATCCTTTTTTAGTCTATCATACAAAGTAGCTAAATCTCTAGACAGATTTTTATAAAAAGGAGAAATATAATTAAGACTACCAAGGAACCTTTGCAGCTATTTTTTATCAGTAATAGTATCAGGGAATTCTTTAGCAAATTCTAGAGCTCTTTGTATAGACTCAATAGAACCTTGAGAAATATTATGATCTAAAAATCTAATATTTGTTTGGAATAAGCTTATTTTTGGTTTGGAGATTACCAAGCCATTTTGTATAATTATTTGTTTAAACATATGCAGATGTTTAAAATGAGATTCAAGGGTTTTTGAAAATACTAAAATATCATCAATATAGACAATGATAAAATCCATATAGGGATTGAAAATCTCATTCATAATTTTTTGAATTTCAGAAGAAGCATTTTTTAAACCGAATGGCATAACATTCCATTCATACTGTCCAAAGGGGACATTAAAAGCAGTTCTATAAGTATGTTCTTTATCAATTTGAATTTGCCAATAAATAGATTTTAAATTAAATTTGGAGAATATATTAGCATCATATAATCTAGAAAGTAAGTCTCTTTTATTCGGTATAGGATATCTGATCCATTTCAAAACTTTATTCAGAGGTTTATAGTTTATGACTAGTCGAGGCATACCTCGTTCTTTTTCAGCAGCATTATTGACATAAAAATAGTACAGGACCAAGGGGACTTTGAAGGTTTTATAAGACCCTTTTGCAGAAGACTATCAATCTCTGTTTTACAAAATTCTACTAACTCTGTATTCATTTGACAGGGTCGAGATTTTGTTTGAATTTTTTCCTCACTGAAATTATTTTCATAAGGAAGAGAAACAATATGCTTCTTTCGGTTCCAGAAAGCATTTGGAAGATCCGCACAAATATCAACAATCAATTGATTAGAAATTATTTTTATTTTTTCTTGGACCTTTATTGATTTTAAAGTATCAGAAATATTTATACTCATCAGTTCTAATTGTAAAAAATTGATTTGCTTTTGCTTCATACTAATAAGGGCATTTATATCTCTTGTTATAGGATCAGTAACAAAAGGATAAGAGATTTTTTTATTTTTCTAAGTAGCCTTAAAACCATTCGCATCAATATATGTATAAGGATAAATAGCATGTATAAAAGGTGTTCCTAAAATAATAGGAGGATATAACTGTTTTTTTTACCAAAAAGAAGAAATGTGGAATGCAAACTTTATTTCGACATATATGAGTATTTGGCAATTTATAGTTGATGTCAAGACTATGACCAGATGCAGACTTAATTATGTGAGTTGTTTTTTCAAAATATCTGGTTGGAATTAAACCTTCTTGAATGTCGCTGACATCAGCACCACTGTCAATCATAGCAATATTAGTGTTAGAAAATTCCTTATTTATCAGAATAGTGCAATTTATATACCATTTATGAGCAGTAACTAGTTGCATCCTTCCAAAGAAATAATCCCTTTTTATATCTTCTTTTGGACTAAGTTTATCTATTTCAGAATCTTCAGAGTTTTCAAAATCCTTTTCTTTCCCTTTTGAAGTAAAAGAAATAATATTTTCAGGAATGTCAGGAATCTTTTCTTCAATTTTCAAAATCCTATGATTGGAGATCATCTGATTTTGTTTTAAAGAAATAATTTCTTTCTTTAATTTTTCAACTTTGATTTTTAAATCATCAAAGGTAGTATCTCTACCTGGAGTTTGACTCAACGCAAGACGTCGATTAACCTCAGCTAAAGAATATGACATATGATAATTATCATAAGAATTATCTTTAGAAATACTAGCAGTATTAGTAGAAGTATTTTGAGTAGCAAAATTAATGATTTTTTTCACGAAGTTTTTCATCAGTAACTTCTTTCAGCAATTCAAGGACATTATCAGCAGTAAGAGTTTGAATATTTAAATCAAAATCTTCAAATTGAGCTTGAAGTTTATACATCATTTCATCATAATTACAAATATCATTATCACAATCATTGCATTTATTAACCTGATCGGGTTCACTATCAAAATTAGGTAGTTCAAAATTATTTTCAGATGTAGAATCAGATTCAAAACCAGAGGTATATAATAAATTATAAACTTGGTCATGCACTTCTTCAGAAAGTCCTAAGGACTTGAGTTTTTGTAACTTGCAGTTTGGAGCTATATGACCATATTGGTTGCACCTATAGCACTTGATTTTTGCTAATTCTCTTTTTGATCTATTTTTCATAAATTTGGTAGACTTACAAGAGGATTTTCTAGTTTCACGTTCTTCTTTGGTTCTATGCCTAGATCATTTCTTTCTATAGGATTTATCAGGCTTAGAATATCTTTGGGTTTTTCTCACTAACGGTTTATCCATACCAAATTGTTCACAAAAATCTCCTAATTGGATTTTTTCTGTGAGTTTGTCGAGCTTAATCTGTCTGGATAATTTTAACTCGTTGCAAAGGGATAGGCCTTCTTGAGTATAAGCTACAATAAGCTGACCATAAGTTTTTTTTGAATACTGAACCTCGCCATAAGATCCTCTAAGTGATTTTCTAACTCTTTCAGCAAATAAAGGTGGAAGACCATCAATGAATTTAGCTTTCCAACGGTCATACTTCCTTTTGGGTAAATCCATAATCCTACTAAGAAAGGTGTCTTTATACCATCTAAATTTTCCTAAATGTTTGCATTTTAAACCATTAAGATGAGTTCTAATGTTTTTATACTGATTGGTAAATCTACCTCCAAAATGTTTAATAATTGTAAGCATAAGGGTATAGACAACATCTGATCTTCCTGCCCAAAGTGGTCGTCCTAAATTGTCTTTTCCAGGTTTATCATTAGTGTCATTAAAAATAGCCTCGCATTTATCATCGTCTAGGAAATTATCCCACCAGCCTCGAAGTTGGCCAGTAAAGCCCGCAACAATCATTTTACAAATTCTTGGGTTAGTACGATTGGCCTAATTTTCTGCTGATGCAGTAGCTGTGGAAATAGTAGAATACATGGACATACGGTGGATAAGAATAGAGATTTATCAATCTGATAATCCATCAATATTCCATTCATAAATAGCTTCTCCACTATGAGAAGTATTTGTTTGATTCCAATCCCTTTCCTCTATTAGAACATCTTGAGGAGTTGGACGTGGATAATATGCAGTAGACATACGGGGAATGTCAGCATATTTTTTTCTGGTTGTTTTTTAATCATACCTTTGATCTTATTTATCTTAAAAGAAATAGTGTCTCCTATGTTTTGAGTAGATTCGATATTATCAGCAAAATTAGACTCGAGTTTTTGCACAAAATCATCAGAAACATTAAGAGGTTGAATGTTTAAACGAGAGAATTTTTTATCTAAGAGTTTTTCTAATTGGTCTAATTGAGAAATTTTTTTAAATCCTTCTATTTGAGTATTAATATTTTTGATACTTTAAAATCAGTAAAGGTCCAAGAAAAAATAAAAATAATTTCTAATCAATTGGTTGTTGATATTTGTGCGGATCTTCCAAATGCTTTCTGGAACTGAAAGAAGCATATTGTTTCTCTTCCTTATGAAAATGATTTTCGTGAGGAAAAAATTCCCACAAAATCTCGACCCAGTCAAATGAATACAGAGTTAGTAGAATTCTATAAAATAGAGATTTATAGTCTTCTGCAAAAGGGTCTTATAAAACCTTCAAAGTCCCCTTGGTCCTGTACTGTTTTTATGTCAATAATGCTACTGAAAAAGAACGAGCTATGCCTCGACTAGGCAGAAACTATAAACCTTTGAATAATGTTTTGAAATGGATCAGATATCCTATACCGTATAAAATAGACTTACTTTCAAGAATATATGATGCTAATATATTCTCTAAATTTGATTTAAAATCTGGTTATTGGCAAATTTAAATTGATAAAGAACATACTTATAGAACTACTTTTAATGTCCCCTTTGGACAGTATGAATAGAATGTTATGCCATTCGGTTTAAAAAAATGCTCCTTCTGAATTTCAAAAAATTATGAATGACATTTTCAATCCCTATATGGATTTTATAATTATCTATATTGATGATATTTTAGTATTTTCAAAAACCCTTGAATCTCATTTTAAACATCTGCATATGTTTAAACAAATAATTATACAAAATGGCTTGGTAATCTCCAAACCAAAAATAAGCTTATTCCAGACAAATATTAGATTTTTAGGACATAATATTTCTCAAGGTTCTATTGAGCCTATACAAAGAGCTCTAGAATTTGCTAAAGAATTCCCTGATATTATTACTGTTAAAAAACAGCTGCAAATGTTCCTTGGTAGTCTTAATTATATTTCTCCTTTTTATAAAAACCTGTCTAGAGATTTAGATCCTTTGTATGATAGACTAAAAAAGGATTACAAAACACCTTGGACTCAAGTCCACACTGATTTAGTAAAATTGATTAAAAAATGAGTTCAAACTCTTCCTTGTACATCTCCTGCAAACCCTAACTGGTTAAAAATCGTTGAAACTGATGCTTTTAAATAATGGGTATGGCAGGATACTTAAACAAGTTAATCCCCATACAAAAATAGAATGTTTAATTAGATTTTATTCTGATAAATGGACTGAAATCCAAAAAAAATACGCCACTATAGCCCATGAAATGCTAACTATTGTAAAATGCATTTTAAAATTTCAAGATGATTTGTATGACGAAAAATTCATATTCAGAACTGATGGTCAATCCATTAAATATATGTTTGCCAAACACTTCAAACATGATGCTTCTAAGCTAATCTTTGCCAGATGGTAGGCTCAGTTAACCCCTTTTAATTTTGAAATCCAGTATAAAAAGGGAAGTAAAAATTCTCTGCTCGATTTCCTCTCTAAAGAGTATTTAAAAATTTAATGAATTCTTATACTTACTATCTCTCTGACAAGGTAGTTATCTCTATTATTAAATGTCTTCCTTTAAATGAAGATCTTCATTATCTTATATTAGAAATTTTGGTTCGTAAAATAATTGAAGAAGAGTTTATCTCTACTCACGATGAATTCATTGACGATAATATCTATTGGTTTGATATTGATTTAAGTAACTAAATCCTTGCAGAATCATCCAAAAACTTCAATAATGAATCTCTTTCTTCATTTCTTCTCTCACAAATTTCTAATCGCTTTCGTAAAAGCAACTCCCCTGAATGCTGATATGCATATGCTTATTCTACGAAAAGTCATTACTAGTTTCATTACAAAACATACACTCTATGAAGATATATCTAAATATTTGGACTGGTATGTGGATGAATGGAAGGAATTTTGACAGACTCGACTTTATTTCTGATGGAGAATGGATCCTCCTTGGCAAATAGCCAAAGGAAGAAGAAGGTGTGGAAGAAGTCAAAACTCTTCATATCAAGGAGGACGAACAGACCCTTCATACTTTGATTGAAGAAATTCTGCATATAGCTCTGCAAGTTCTAATGTTTTCATACTGATTGGTAAATCTACCTCCAAAATGTTCAATAATTGTAAGCATAAGGGTATAGACAGCATCTGGTCATCCTGCCCGAAGTGGTCATCCTAAATTGTCTTTTCTAGGTTTATCATTAGTGGCATTAAAAATATCCTCGCGTTTATCATCGTCTAGGAAATTATCCCACCAGCCTCGATGTTGGCCAGTAAAGCCCGCAATAATCATTTTATAAATTGTTGGGTCAGTATGATTGGCTCGATTTTCTGCTGATGCAGTAGCTGTGGAAATAGTAGAATACATGGACATACGGTGGATAAGAATAGAGATTTGTCGATCTGATAATCCATCAATATTTCATTCATAAATAGCTTCTCCACTATAAGAAGTATTTGTTTGATTCCAATCCCTTTCCTCTATCAGAACATCTTGAGGAGTTGGACGTGGATAATATGCAGTAGACATACGGGGAATGTTAGCATATCTTTTCCTTGGTTGTTTTTTAATCATACCTTTGAGCTTATTTAGCTCGGAAGAAATAGTGTCTCCTACATTTTGAGTAGATTCGATATTATCAGCAAAATTAGACTCGAGTTTTTGCACAAAATCATCAGAAACATTAAGAGGTTGAATGTTTAAATGAGAGAATTTTTTATCTAAGAGTTTTTCTAATTGGTCTAATTGAGAAAATTTTTCAAATCCTTCTATTTCAGGAAGTCTTTGGATACAAGGTTTAGATAAAATATATCCTTCTTCTTCTTTGGTTTCAGAAGTAGAAGGAATGTTAGAGGAATCCATCTGCGTGCTAAGTTTTTTAACTAACTCAATTAATTTGTCAAGTTTTTTTATCAAGAGATGAAATATGTTATCCTAAAACTTTAACATAAAGACTCAAATAATTATTTTGGGCGATAAGGTTATTTATTTCAGAAACAGTGATTTTTCCAATATCTTCATTTACAAATTTTGAAAAGCAGAAAAAGTCATTCCAGTATTATTAGGTAATATAAAGTAAGACTGAGGAGGATACATAGCTTGAGTAATTGTACCATCAGAGCTTTGATAAGATCTTTCAGTTATTTTTATATAGGATGGCAAATATGCAGACATAAACCATGGCACATAAAAGATAATTTTATTATGTAAGACACATATTTCATAGAATTCTTTGAAAATATCTCGTAATTCATCAGGACTATAAGTTTCAAAAAACCATGTCCTAAAGGTTTTCCATTTTTCACAAAAAAATTATTTTTGAATATATTTTTTATATTATATTATATATATATATAATATTTAATAATTCACATTCACAATTAACATTTAACAGTAAATTCGCACACGTTGCAGGCTGTTTATGGATTATTTTAGTGACTCAAATATTTTATGGATTATTGTGGTGACTTTGGACTGTTTTATGGACTATTTATGTAGAAAGTATGTTGTTTCATGGACTATTTTTATGAGTTCTGTGTTGTTTTGTAGACTATTTATGCAAGGTTATATTATATGTAATGATTAATGATGTTATGTATTGTGTTAAGCTTATGATTATGTATAAATTTCATAAATCCCAACATTTTAGAAATAATTACATCCCGTCCCATTTTTGTTAATTAGTTTAGTCTCTCTCCCGTTTAATATACATTCTTTAAAAGGCATATACATAACAAGTAATGTATATTGTAATCTGTTAGAGTCCTAGAAAACAGGGAGTAACGAATATTTAGCATTCATTGACGTAAATGGCGCAACTAATTTAATACATGGATTACTGCATCCCATAAATCATGTTTTATAAACGGAATTTCAAATTTTAAAAATCACATATACCTAAAAACGCAAATCTGAAGCAAAAGAATAAATCAAAAATCAAATTTCATCTCTGTTTTTTGTTGTTTACTGAAGAAAGAAAATTATTTTCCATTATTGAAGATGAATATTGCTATTCTTTTAAGGTACTCGGGTAAATGGAGATCTCAAACAGAATATGTGGATTATAAAAGTGAAGGGATTGTTGTTACTGAATCAGTAAATTATTTGAGGTTGATTTCATCGATTGCTGATGAACTAAACATTGACAAAACTCGAAAAAATATTGATGTACGTTATGTTGTTGACGGGAATGATTCACCTTTTCATATCCATAACGATAATAACGTACAATTGTATGTCGAGTTGAAAAAAAATCAATCGTCGTTCATGATGTATCCGTTATGTAATTCAATAACACAAAAATGTGAAGATGACATATTGTTCGATAGGAAAACAAGAGCTATGGTTTGCTTGGAAGGTGTTGAATCTGATGCTTTGACTTTATCTGTTGCTGAGACACAAAATGAGTATGCTTTGTATGTACCAGAGGTTGAAGATAACTTGATATGTGATAACAAGAGGATTGATGTAAAGGTGAAATAGCTGTATAAGGATAAAAATATGCTTGTTTCAGTGATGTTAAAATATAAGGTGACTGGTGGATTCAATGTTAGAGCAAAACGATCAGACAAAAAAAGGTGAAATCGTATCTTTTTTATACTAAGCAGTATGATATATGAAATCATTGAATATTTTATATTATTTATTTTTAATTAAAATGTTACATATAGTTGCATGAACATGTGTATTTTTTTGTGCTAAAACTAAAATCGAAATACAAATTTTCAGTGTAACCTTTGCAATATCTGTTTGTTAGTATGTTGAAGTTATGTATGTTTATGTGAGGTAATGAATTTCAATTTATAATTTTTTTTTATTTTCTAAAAAGCCATCGGATACATACGACAAAACTGGTTACCATTTTCTTCGTTATTAATATTTCTGAGGTGCTTGGTTTAATATATATATATATATATATATATATATATATATATATATATATATATATATATATATATATATATATATATATATATATATATATATATATATATATATATATATAAGTTGCTATGTCTATGATTTTAATTGTTTATATTATCAGTTTTGGTAAGGGAAATATGTTATGTATATTAAAATATTTACATAAGTAATTATGTATGTGTAAACATATACATAACTGGTAACATGTCAGTAGATGTGTTATTTAATCCATAATCTGCATACTTCGTCTTTAAATTTTATTACGTAAATTATTAGATTGTATATATCTTTCTTTGATGAAGTATTATGCATGTCTATGCTTTTTTATAATGGATTTGTAACAATTAAATCTTTAAAACTTATGAAATGATGCAAAATATAATCATTTGAATAGTGGTTTTTATATTTCAGCTATGTACTCCTCTGTTACAATGAGAAATGAACGTGGAAGTTGGAAGCATCTAGTTACAAGAAAAAATATTTTTATGATTCAAAAATTTAATCTAGAACATACATGCAATTTGAAGGATAGGGTACTACAGAATATTTTGGCGACAACTTCTTTTGTATGTGAATTCATAGCTCCAAAACTAGTAAACTATAAGAGAAGGCACACACCGGGGGACATCATTGAAGAAATGAAAGTTGTGTATGGTGTGGATATAACTTATATGAAAGCATGGCGTGCGAAGGAGCGTGCCATCGCTTTGCTGAGGGGCGGAACTGCGGATGGTTATAGACAGATTCTGAGATACATTTATATGTTAAAAAATGTATATCCTAATTCGCACGTTGCAATGCACAAATCATAGAATAATCGGTTCATGTATTTGTTTATAGCATTGCATCCCATGATAAGGGGTTTTGAGTATTACAGGCCTATTGTTGTTGATGATGGTGCACATTTAAGTGGACCATATCAAGGCACTTTTGTCTCAGCAAGTACTCTAGATGGTGCAGGTATGTGAAAAATCATAAATCCCTGATTTTTTTTAAACATTCATTGTATTTCATATTTAAATTTTTTCTAAGTTATTGAAAAAAATTCATTAATTTTTTTTTTATTAAAAAAAATAGTAAAAATTATATTTACTATCACCTACATAGTTATGTATATTCTAATAACATATGTTAACTATGTATATGTTAGCATATACATCTATGTATATGTTAACACATATAAAAATTTTGCCAGTAGAGTTTAAAAAAATCTTCTTGTTCTTCTACTAATACAGTTTTTACTTAATTTAGGATGCATATTACCACTTGCATATGGGGTTGTGGATACTGAGAATGATAATTCATGAACATGTTTTTTCAATCAGTTCAAAGCTGCATTTGGTGAACGTGAAAACATGTGTGTTGTTTCTGATAAGAAAAAAAAGTATTATAAAAGCTGTCAGTGTCGTATATCCAAATGTCCCACATCTTGCGTGTATATGGCATCTTTGGAAAAATGTTTGTAGTTACTTTCGTAAGATCAAAGAAAGTATCAGTGATTTATTTTATTCAATGGCTAAAGCTTATAGGAAAGATGATTTTGAATATTTAATGGCAAAGATTGAAAAAGCTAATCCGAGAGTAAAAAAATATTTACAAGAAACTGGATATGAAAAGTGGAGTAGATGTCATTCACCGTAAATAGAGGTCGGATGATGACCTCGAATATTGCTGAGTGTATTAATGGTTGTTTGGTAGAGGCCCGGGGATTGCCAATATATGGATTCTTAGAAGAAGTTCGAATATTATTTGGTTCTTGGAACTGTAAGAATAGTGAAATAGCTTCTTATACAAGTACCACTTTGGGTCGTCGATTTGAAGAAATTCTTACTCTCAACGGTGTGAAAGCTTTGAGAATGATGGTATGTATAAGCTTTAAATTTTTGAAATGTGCATTTACATGTAGTATTTGTTTGATTGAAAATAAGTGTATTTAAATTTATATTTCCAGTAAAAAATATTTGGTTGGAATTTTTTTATTTATTGTTTAGGTGAAGGCTTCTTTAACATATATATATTCGGTTTATGAATCTGGGAGAAGATACATTGTTGATTTAGAAAATGGCTCATGTAACTGTGCGAGGTTTCAAATAGATCAAATTCCTTGTGCTCACACTATAGTTGTATTGAAGTCTAAACATGTAAAAGATTTTGGAGATTACTGTTCAGAATACTACAAGCCAAACACATTGGTCAAGACATATGAGGTTCCAATCGTTCCAATGCCAGACAAGAAAGACTGGGTTGTTCCCAACAGTGTAGATGAAGAAGAAGTGTTGCCACCGTTATACCAAAGACTTCTAGGTAGACCGAAGAAGGGGAAGAAGAAGAAATCAAGTGAAACACTTTCTTCAAGCACAAATCGTTATGGACGATGAGTCCATGAAGGGCACAATAGGCATTCATGTAGTTTTTGTCCAAAGGAGAACTAATTTATTATTTTGCTATACTCTTGAAGAGTATAACTGATTTATTTCCGTGTTTTTTTTCTTTTAAATAAATTATTGTTTATTTTGATTTTAATTTTAGTATTAATTTATTTTTCTTATTTGCGATCTTTATGTATACGCTGGTGATTTTCATAAGTGATTTGAAATATTCTAGAGTAACACAGTTGTGTATATTATCAAACAATGGTAACCTGTATAACATAAAACGTACATAGCTCCAATGTAAAAACTATGATGTGTATGTTTAATTTTTTTAAAAACTAAATTTTGAAAATCAATTGTTATGTGTTTTCTGTATAATGTTGAATTAACTTATTGTTTTGGTATACTTACGAAGAGAAATGAAATAACGTTGGAAACAAGTAGGTGGTACAGTTATCTATATTATATGACATACATAAATTGTATTTATAGCCTTTAACTCAGATATATGTTTAATGTATATTATATATTAATTAATGTAGATAATTTAATTTACATAGCTCTGTTATATAACGTCTGAATTGTAAATGTAAACATATAGTTGTAAACAAAAAGTTTTAAAAACAAATATTATGAGTTTTACATATAGCGTTGAATTAACTTACTTCTTTAATGTATTTGGTTTTTCAATTAAATGTATACTTATGTATATTTTCAGCATTTATTAGTTAGTTATATAATGTAATATGTATATTATAATATATACATAGATTAAAATTAGGAGGTTTTGTGTAAACTAAAACATATACACACATTACAATTATGTATATTTTACAATATACAGTATTAACTTTTATTGTTTACAATGTATATAAAAAAATATACACACATAACAACCACAAATATATGTAAATGTTGTCATATGTAACATTCATCAAAAACTGCATTAGTCATTGCTAAAAAATACATATGTCAAACAAAAACTTCATCATATTCATTAAAAAAAAACATTGTATTCTGCCTTACAAAACAACTAAAATAATTAAAACTTTGAAAATTCCTAACTATTTTCAGCAGAATACATTAAAAATCTTAACAATATTCTTCAGTAAGACTACTCAATGCAAACTATTGCATTATCATTTGGAATTTGTATAATTCTTGACTTTGGTCTTGGAGGGTCATCATTTTCACTAACATAACCTTTATTTGCTTTTTGAATACCATATTTTTGAAGTAGTGTGGCGTAACGCATTCTATGGTAGTCTGCTTTAAAACCATCAGAAGGCACGTTTATCTCTTCACTTAGGTATTCTGCATAACCCGCAACAAAGACTCCACAATCCCTGTCATACATACAAAAAATAATAGAAGTTATTACGTAATACTTACTAGCAATGAAAAATACAAATACATGTACAGTAATATTGCAAATAAAAAAATAAATAAGTATACTTACATACTGTCGCATTCTTGTTGCACACTATGTTGACCATACTCAACGTCAAAGAGATGTTCATTCAGAATTTGTGTCGTCTGAGTAATCTTATCCCTATATGTTTCAAGATTAGGCCAATATGTATGAGATGTTTCATCATAAAATTTGCTGTCAGAGAGGTAAGTTGGCAGCATCTTAGCCAACTTTTGAATCTCAGTAATTGATTCTGTATTCCTTCATCTGAATAGCGAATCGTAGATGCGTATGTGTCTATCCTTCAGGGCAATAACAGCTAACACCCAGTGAAAATTCTCATTGCAGTTGATAGGAACATACACCTCATCAACTTGGTGCCATGGTAAACCAGATGACATGCAATATCCCTTGATTATATGTGTTATTGCCTCTTCAATTAGAGCAACGCGAGCAGATTCAACATAATATTGTTGTGTAGTCAAGACTGTATCTGTATCGTCTTCATAGCATCTGGAGTATGTCTTGTCAATGTAGTTCTTGAAAAAATAGTTGGTTATTGTGAACCTGTAATCTTGATCGCTCTTTAATTTTGATTTCTTCCTCAAATGATAGAAAATGACATCAATATGCTACAAAAGAGGAGAAAAAATGAAATGAATTATTGTCCTATATAATAAAAATCACATACTTTTAAGAATAGTGTTTGTAGACATACATCTAGATAATAAATGCATATACATAAAATATGATAAAACCTGAGTATGCAAAAAAGTTCATAACTACATATATTTAGTGATGTCTATTATTTAATATACATACTGATTATCAATTATTAACATACATAGCCATTAGCAATATAATACATATATTAAGGTAGACATATACATATGTTGTTGTGTTATAATTGAGTTAACATATAGGTTATAATATACATAGATGATGTCCATTTATTTTATTAGTGATGAATTTGTTAACATATACACAAACTTATTTTGTGTGATCTGAGGATACTAGAACAAACATGACACAAAAATCAACAATGATGTATATTATAACGTATATGTAGGTGTTGTCAAATGCCTAAACTGGTCATATAAAAAATGGACACATAGACAGTGCAAAAATATGATGTACATAAATTAGAAATTGAAGTATTAGTTTAAGAGAAACATAGTTTATTTAAAACTTATTGAACACATAGAAAATCTCCGAAGTAGGTTAACACATATACACCATGCATGTATGTATACAACATAATAGAACAAGTAAAAATGAATGATTATCAAATTAAAAAGTTTAAATACCTCATCGTTCCAACACGTGTTCTTTTGAGACATCAAGTAAAACCAATTTTTTATCTGTGCATGAGAAACCACAAAATCAATTTCATGAAATCCTAGCGAATAAGATTTTGCTTTGTAGTGATCATCATCATATTTTCTATAAAAAAATTAAATTTGTTATTATAAAAAAAAATATAGTACATTCATTGAGTGAAATAATTAATTTTAATATCGATAAAAACTCACTTTTTAGCATGAAACTTCAATAATCCTTCTTCCACCCACTGTTTGAACTCTTCAATTACACTGCTTGGCATAGTGTCAGATATTAGGAAACCATCAAAAGCGAATTGTTGGTTCTGTTCTTCGATCTGATCCTCAATTGCTTTAGAGCCAGAAGCATATTCTGTTGTGTATGGAGACGTGAAAACTTTGGATGTCATCCTAATTCTCTTAGTAACCTTAGCAGGGTTTTTGCAGCTTGATGAGCCGCGACAACAGCCTCAGGAAAATCAAGAGGAAGCTGACTATCAGAGATGTCGTGTTTGTTCACAATTGGTCCTGCCGGTGGAACTAATTATATTAGAACGTCATCAACTGGTGCTGCAATAATTTTCAATATCGCATCTAACTCGACTTGAGCCGATTCAGAAAGTGTACTCGAATAATCAACCTGAGATTAAATTTGAAGTATATATTGTTAGATTTGGTTTAACGTGCACGTAGAAGTAGTCTCATGTGTGAAAATTAAGACATGCAGGGCAAAAAAAATTGGTGAAGTTACCTGCATATTAGATGTTCCAACATTATCATTTTCAAGCTTTTGGTTTTCCACAACTGCGACTAGACATTCCAATGTGGCAGGCCCAATATCAGCACTAACTCCTTCAACATCCCTGAAAACATAACACAAAACATATACAAAAGTAGATCATTATTTTAATTTAACTGTAAACGAAAAAATAGTACATTTCTTACATATTTGACCTATGGCTGAAAAAGAATGACTTTATTTATTTACCATGTGATCATTATGGACATGCACAGCAGTAGATGTTCCAACATTGGTGTTGTTGGAATTTTGATTTACCACGAATTCTACAAAAGCATCTAGGCTGGCATTAGCATTATCCTCACTGCATCCTTTGACATCCTACCAATCATAATGTAAAACATATACATAACCAAGTCATTCAATATTTTAATTGTAAACGTTAAATTCTGAGATCTTTAACCTGTGATTGTTGTAGTATGGGACTGAGGTTCCAATCAAAATAGTGACTATCCATTGGATCATCAGCAGAGTATACGCCTGTTGATTTATCTGTCTCGTTGAAAATCTATGAATAAAAAATAATTATTTCTTTTAATGTTAATTGCTTTCATAATTTGTGTTGTGCTGCATATTTGTATATTATAATAATATACATATAAAACAATACATATACATTGTAACGCAAATATAACTGTCATTAAACAACATTCAATTTGTACCAAATTCTAAGCTGGATAAAAATCATAAAATTAAAGAAGTAATGAAAAAGTAATATATGTAACGAAGTATGTATAATTATCACTTGTGAGTAAATAATTTTTTTCCCTTTTCTTTCAAGGTTTTGAAGATTTCAATATCTTCAACATCTTCTTTAGATGGTACATTTATTATTTTTTCTTCTCCCTCTTGCTGATGGTGTTAAAATAATATAGTATATTCTTTAGAAAAAAATTGATAACATCAACCTGATCTAATAATAATGTATGTTTTAAAAAAGTACCCCTTTTTGTATGCCTTTAATATTCTGCATGATATCCATCTCGTCTACTTGAGCTTGTGTTGATTTTTCTCCGACAGTTGAACCATCCAAAACATGAACCTTTATAGTTTGTTGTAGTAGATATATCAGATACTATGCCATTGCAATGTAATATACATTGCTATAAAATACACATAGTATAACTTGTGATTATATTGTGGACTTAACATAAAGCACTTATGTATATTAGTTAAAATACATATCATTATTATTAGTTATTATGCCAATGCAACTATCAATTTCATAAGAAATAGTTAATATACATAGCATGTTGTTGGTATATTATATACCACAATGTAATAATTTATGTATATTATATTAGAAAAATAAAATGTATGTAATATACATAGCTATAAACTACACATCATACTTATGAGTATAACTTATGATTATATTGTGTATTTAACTTAAAATATTTATGTATATTAGTTAATATACATCACATAATTGGCAGCTACTGTGCCACTACAACTATCAACTCCATGAGAAATAGTTAATATACATGGCATATTGTTTGTATATTATATAACACAAAGTAAGAATTTTATGTATGTTATAAAACATTGTACAAATAATAGTTAAATAATACGTAATACAATTCTAATTCAGAATATGTATAAATGCACAAAATTGAAGCAAAAAGAAATACAAAATCATGAATTGTATAACTTAAATCATTTTTGGTGTACCTTTTCATTTTTTTGGCTGTTGCGTTTCAATATTTGAATGAGTTTGGCATGTTGTTTATCCATTTTTTCATTTGAGTTTTGATGTTGTTTGACTATTAGATCATGAAGAAAGTTGATTTTTGTGTCAACCTGCATGTCAAAATGAACTTACATAAGACTACATGTTGATGAAAGTTGAATTTTGTGTACACCAGCATGTCAAAAGCTGAAGAAAGTTGACTATTAGATATGAATGAACTTACATAAGATTGCATCCCACTTTTCATCAGAATTGTCCTGACAAACTGACTTGAGTGACGATGATGGAGTTGTCTTTTCGGCATGAACACGCTCCAAACCTGAAGAAGCTATTTTTTGGGTTGGCACAGTTCTTGTTGAAATAAAAGATGGTGTTTTCTGACAAACTTGCTCCTCGGCAGTTGTGAAATCAAAACGGACTATTTTTCGCTTCTTAGTCGGATGAGATGTTGAAGCATCAGTAATCAAACCTTCCTTTTTGATAATTTATGTAGGAGGGACCATACTAAATTCCTCAAAACCATGTATATCGAGGTCCACTTGTGACTGTACTCGATAACAGGTCTTTTATCGGAACAATTTGCAGCAATTTCTGGAGGAAATCCACTTTCAGCTTCTTTTAATTGAAATCCCTCAATCATTTGCTAATCAAGAGTTTGTACTTCTTCATGAGTTGGTCGTATATTGTTGTATACAAACTATTAAACAATAAAAAAATAGCAACATTAACAGTCTGTTAAAGTAAGCACATTGAAAATTAAAACTAAGATCGAAATAATATACATCATACTTACCTAGCTGAACATACCAACCATAAATATCTCGTACTTAACTTTGATTCCAACCACCTGCCAGTTGAAAATTCAGGGAATTACATTTCCCACCAGCTTGGCTATCGTACTGTCTACCTCAGAACAACATTCATATATCCAAAAATTTAGCACGTGAGGCATTCCCCGCATCGAGTATAACTGTTTCGCAACAAAAAAATTCTGTCTCCACAATGCAATAAGCTTTTCAAATGAACTATTCCCCCATGAAAATTGTTTGTAACTACCATTCTCAACCGTCATAAAATTTAATTTAATAATTGTAGAATCACGTACTTGTGAATACAGAAAGGTGTGAATGAAGTAAATTATTGACATATTCAGAGCATCAGAATTGTTTTCAAAGTTACCCAACTTGAAACGCTCTATAAAGAGACTCCTTTTGACAAAACTCTTAGATCCTGGAAAATACTTCGTCATTAATGCGAACTTTGATATAAAAGAAAAGAGGTGCTCCTCGATGTTTCCTGAACATTTAAGACCAGATATAATGGCATACTCAGTAATAGTAAACTTGAGTGTGGTTCCCTACATGTAAACGTGTATTTCATCCGGATTGTCTTGTTCTATCTCGAGCATGAGTAAGCATTTGGATAATTGACCCTGATAATTACAATTCGGGATGTCTAGGAATGAACCAAAAATTATTTGCCGGAACAGTTTTACAACTTCTTCACCAAGATAATTTTTTATTTCTTCTCCAAATTTTCGATTGCAATAACTACCGAAATGCAACGAATGCGCAGGGACCTTTCTTGTCCTGTATTTCATATCCTATTGAGAAAGAAACAACACATGATATGTGAGCATGTGTTTTTAAATGAAAATAACACTAAAATTATGTATATTACTAACATATACATAAAATTGACTTGTGAGAAGTATTGGTTCTAAAACTTAGAAAATAATATATCATCAGTGATGTATATGTCAACATATACATAGCTGATATCCATTATGTATATGCAGTTCACATCATAGTAGTAGTCTACTAACATATTGAAGTTTATGTATATATTATTCATAAACACATGGCATGTTCAGTGCATCAAACTAAAATAATAAAACACAAACTATATAAAACACTAAATTAACAAAACATATATATGTCAATATGAGCATGCGTTGTAAAATTAAATGCTAAACTTATGTATATTACTATCATATACATAAAATTAAATTGAGAGAATTATTGGTTCAAAAACACAACAAACAAAATATCAGAAGTGATGTATATGTCAACATATACATACCTAATATCCATTACCTTAAATACCTCTTCAAAAAATGTACACATATACATAGAAAATATGATGTATATGAAGTACACAACGCAGTATTAACAGCATATTGAAGTTTATGTATATGTTATTCATATACACATTGCATGTTCAGTGCATCAAACTAACATAACATAACGTTATAGAAAAACTAACTTATGTATATGTGCTGAGTAATGTATGTGTAACACATACATACGAATTTACATAAACCCAATATTCATTTATGTATATTAAATTATATAGATCACTGTATTTCAAATAAAAAGCTCACCACAAATTTATATACCCAACATATACAAAAATAAAAAAATTATATATACCTTAGGAAGACGTGGACGTCCAGAATCATCTTTTTTGGATAATCTTGATGATTTTTCACCTGCTTTTTTTGACTTCTCAGTAGCAGCTTTTCTAATCTCTTTCATCTTATTGGGGTCGTTACAAAATTTAGATCTGTTTTCAACAAAGTTAGGTTCCTCGTAGTCAAAAACTCCGGGAACAAACTCAACTACCGGATTTGTATCTAACTGAGTTAATCCTAAGCTAAAAGAAGGAGAATCCTCCATTAACAAAGTACAAATATGTTTATTTCTACTTTAAATGGACGATTTTGAAACAAAAAAGGAACAATAATGAAATAACAACCAAATTTTGTTACATTAAAACCCCCAAAAAAATACTTAATAAGAGCATGCAACAATTTGTTCTTTCGAAAAATTCCAAAATTGAATTTAGGAGAATGTTCCATTAACAAAGTACTAAGTTGTTAATATCGTACTTCAAATGGACGATTTCAAAAATTTTGTTAAAGAAGAAACCCCAAAAAATACTTAATAAGAACATGCAACAATTACTTCATTCAAAAATCCCCAAAAATCGGTTTAGTAAATGATGAAAAAAAAAAAATACTAACCTCAACACTTAAAAATTAGAATAATTAATGGAGATTAAGATAAAATTTAATGCTGTAAGTTGGAGTCAAATACAGTTGTATTCAAAATGGTAACCGATGCTTGATTTTAGGAGAGTTTTAAGGGTGAAAAATGGTGAAAGAAATCATCTTACTTATGTATATTTGCTTTTAGAGAGAGAAACACCAAAAATGAGATTTTTGTAATAAGTTTGAGGAGTTGGGATTTTTTGTAATTAATAAAAGATAAGTTGTGTTATTTTGTAATTTTTAGTATGATTATTTCATTTCATTTCATCATGTTAAGTTATTTATATTTGAGAATGAAAAACAGGTTTGAAAAAAATATTTTTTCTTACAAAACCCATCAATTTTAAATATTCGATTATGAAAAAGTGAGGCTAACTACTTTAATATTTTAAACCGAAATAAAAATCCGAAATAACCGAACCGAATTTGTAAAAAACTGAATTTATTTTGGTTTGATTACGGATGTCATTTTTGTCAATCCGAAAACCGATAAACTGAATCGATATTAAACAATCAGACTGAACCGACCAAACGCCCACCCCTAACTCCCTCTATTTATCTTTGTGCTATACTCAAGTGATATCTTTCCTTAAGCCTGTCAAATAGGCCGGGTTGAACCAGCCTGCCTAGCAAACCCAGCCCAATTTGACTCGAACCGGTCAGTCCATGGATTGTAGGGTATCGGGTCCCGGGCTGAGTTATTTTTTTGGGCCCGGTTAACCCAGCCCAAACCAAAATCGATCCAAGCCTGCCGGTTAACCGGCCCGGCCCGATTAAGCTTTTTTAAAAAAAATTGGATTTTTAAGAAAATGGTCGTTGGGACATTATTGCCGTTGGGACCAGCGGCTATATGACCGTTGGGAGCCCAAAACGGCCATAATGGCCATTTTTAATTAAAACAAAATCAATTAAAATACTTTTTAAAACCCAAAATTTTTTTTATAAATACCCTATACTTTCAAATCATTTTCCACACAATTTTTCATTCTCTCAAATCTCATCTCTCTCAAATCTCAATTCTCAATTTTCAAATATCCTATATATTTTCTAAAGTGTTCACTTTAATTTTTAAATTTTGCGATTACAAAGTACGAGTGGAAGTTTCAAAAGTCACAACCTTTGGATACTTCCAAAATTTGGTATTGTCATTCAATCTCTTACTTTTAATTTTTAATTAGTGTATTAATTGTTGAATATTTAATTTTATTATATTTGTGTATTTTGAATATTTTTAGTTTAATTTATATGGATAAATTTAGAAACCTCACCACTAAAGGTGTAAATAAAATTTATACGAAAGTGGTAGTGGTAGTGAAAAATAAATTACTAGCGTTAGAGGTACTTCAAGTAGTAGATATACCCGTGTGCCTCTGTCTCCAGTACCGCTTAGTCAACCTTTTAAAGAATAAATAGGTGTAGGTGCTCACGATATGGATCATGTAGAAGCTTAGAAAAATTACGGTATAGAAGAAGAAAATGAAGTAGATGCGGTTAATTTAGATGAAGATGATGAAAATATTGGTGAGACACCAGCAGGAGAAAATGCTAACGTTAGATCTGAATCAGTTAATCTCCCTCCTCGTCCTCACCATGCTCCAAGAGCTCGTAAAATAACTAGTATTGCATGACAATTTTTTGAACGTATATCAGATATTAAGGTGCAATGCAATATTTGTCAACAAATATACAAGCCTAAAAGAGGAGGCAAGCAAGGGGGTACTAGCACATTAATGAGATATATAAGTCATAATCACGAAAGAGAGTTAAAAATTGCACAAGGTGGTGTGGATGTTTGTAGGCCAACCCAAACTAGAATGGGCCCAACGACCGATCAGGTAATGAAGAAGTATAATAAATTGAGGGACCGGGAAGAAATAGCAAAAATGGTAGCTATGGGTTGTTTGCCTTTTAGTTTTCCTTCTTATGATGCCTTTATTCATTATATTCAAGCAATTTATAATCCTATGTTTAATGGTATTCCTAGAAGTACTTGTCGGGCCGATATTTTTAGAATTCATTCACAATATTATTTTTATTTTTCAACACTGTTAAAAAATATTCAATGTAGAATGTCTCTAACTTCTGATATTGATCGTGCTATAAATAAAAATGATTATTTAATAATTACTTGTCACTGGATAGATAGTAATTTTGTTATGCAAAAACGTATTCTTGCTTTTTTGTATGATGAAGATCGTAATCATACTGGAGATTTTATTGCTGATTCGATTGCTAAAGTTGCAGAATTTTATGGTATTGAAAATAAATCTGATGTATTGCTTTTGATAATGCTTCTAACAACAAGATTGCTATAACAAAGTTAAAATCTAAGCTATCTCCGTCGTTACCTGAAATTTTTCATGTTAAGTGTGCTTGTCATATATATAATTTAATTGTAAGAGATGGTCTTGAGTTTTTTGAGCTTTATATTAAAAATATTCATCTTGCCGTTGGTTTTATTCAAGGAAATAATCATAGAAAAAAAATTAGAGACTTTAAACTTAAATGTGAACAAAATGGACTTGCACCGATATTAATGCCTGAAGAATAGGATACTAGATGGAATGCTACGTATGATTTTTTAAAAACTTATCATAAATATAGAGTTCCTATTACACTATCTTTTAACCAATATTGTGGTTCATTTACTGATTCTGCCCACTACATGCTACATGATTTTGATTGGGCTATAATTAATGATCTTGTTAAGTTTTTTTAAAAAATTTATACAGCTACGGTTGAATTTTCCGATGCTTATTATCCTACTATTTGTAATATTTTGGCATATATAGCCGATATTTTTTGTTTACTCAAAGAATACAAAAATAAAGAAGGTTACAAAGAAGCTGTTGGTTCCATGTTTGCTAAATTTAAAAAATATTTTTTTCCGATTTCCTCTATTTACTTGGTTGGTGCTATGCTAAATTCGTGCATGAAATATACTACTATGTGCCACTTTAGTACTCTTATTTATGCCAACTTAGAGACAAATACTAACAATGATTCTGATGATGGAGAACAAGAACAACTTGATTTGTGGACGGCTATGGCCGATGTGAACGCTTTCATAGATAAATTATATAACCACTATGCTGATTTATTTTATTTAGTGTACCGACAAATATCACTCAATCTGTCTTTCCTCATCCTTTCGAGGAGAAATCATTTTCTAAAAGGCCGGCACATAGTGATTTTCCTGATTATTTTTATGATTTACCTTATTGGAATAGTGTTGAGGAGAGAGCTTACACAACAAGTTATCGGGAAGAGCTGAAGTGTTATCTCCAAACGCCGATAGAGGATCACAGACGATGGATCAACCCGTTGGATTGGTGGAGAAATAATGAAACCCAATATCCTATGCTTTCAAGATTAGCTGGAGATATCTTGAATGTTCCAATGTCAACCGTTGCATCGGAGAACACTTTTAGTCTGGAACGACAACAACTTGGAGACAACTGACACTCATTGGGAAGCTATGCAATGAATGTTCTAGTTTTCCTTAGAGATTGGATTAGAGCGAAACGAAGAAATCAAGGAATGGAAGCGAAGCCGAACGACGGGCAGAGACTTGAAGAAATTATGACTTCACGGGAAAACTCAGTAGAATCAAGTCCAATGCATGATTTTTCCCCCGTCGACTTTGACTATCCTATGCAATTTCCTGTTAATATTAACATGAATGAGTTTGAAAAAATGATGCAAAATTTGTAGAATTTTTATTCATGTAAATTATGAATTTTGGATCATTTTACAATCAATAAAATTCAACATTCATTCACTCCTTAGTCCTTACTTTGTAATTTTTTCCATTTAATGATTTAAATTGAATTTCTAGTTTAAATTAAATACTTAGTTTTAATATATTACTAATTTACTATCAAGTATTATTAATTTATTATATTAAGTAGCATATGTTTTATTTAAAGTAATACATATATTGAATGATACATATATATGTGTATATATTTTCTAAAGCAGTATATATTTAACGTATACATGTGTATCTGTTTTATAAATTAGTATATAACTATATATATATAGTGTGTGTGTATATATATTGTAGTATATTTTATTTAAAGTAGTATATATATATTGAATGGTACGTATATGTGTATAGATCTTCTATAGACATATATATATATATATATATATATATATATATATATATATTTAACGTATGCATGAGTATATGTTTTATAAATTAGTATATAACTATATATATAGTGTGTGCGCATATTGTAGCATATATATATTGTAGTATATGTTTTATTTAAAGTAGTACATATATTGAATGGTACGTATAAATGCGTATATATCTTCTATAGACGTATATATTTAATGTATACATCTGTATATGTTTTATAAATTAGTATATAGCTATATAGTGTGTGTGTATATATTATAGTATATATATTGTAGTATATTTTATTTAATATAGTACATATATATTGAATGGTACGTATATATGTGTATATATCTTCTATAGACGTGTATATTTAATGTATACATGTGTATATGTTTCATAAATTAGTATATAACTATATATATAGTGTGTGTATATATTGTAGTATATGTTTCATTTAAAGAAGTACATATATTGAATGGTACGTATATATGAATATATATCTTCTATAGACGTATATATTTAACATATACATGTGTATATGTTTTATAAATTAGTATATAACTATTTATGTAGTGTGTGTGTATATTGTAGTATATATATATTGTAGTATTTTTTACTTAAAGAAGTACATATATATTGAATGGTACGTATATATGTGTATATATCTTCTATAGACGTATATATTTAACGTATACATGTGTATATGTTTTATAAATTAGTATATAACTATATATATAGTGTGTATATATATATTGTAGTATATGTTTTATTTAACGAAGTACTTATATTGAATGTTACGTATATATGTGTATATATCTTCTATAGATATATATTTTTAACGTATACATGTGTATATTCTTTATAAATTAGTATATAACTATATATTTAGTGTGTGTATATATTGTAGTATATATATATTGTATTGTAGCATATGTTTTATTTAATGTAGTACCTATATATTGAATGGTACGTATATATGTGTATATATCTTCTATTGACGTATATATTTAACGTATACATGTGTATATGTTTTATAAATTAGTATATAACTATTTATATAGTGTGTGTATATATTGTAGTATATGTATATTGTAGTATATTTTATTTAAAGTAGTACATATATATTGAATGGTACGTATATATATGTATATATCTTCTACAGACGTATATATGTAATGTATACATGTGTATATATTTTATAAATTAGTATATAACTATATATATAGTGTGTGTATATATTGTAGTATATTTTATTTATAGTAGTACGTATATATTGAATGGTACGTATATATGTATATATATCTTCTATAGACGTATATATTTAACGTATACATGTGTATATGGTTTATAAATTATTATATATATCATTATATTGTAGTATATATCTTGTAGTATATGTTTTATTTTGAGTAATATATATATTTAACTAACGTATAATCGTATACACGATTACATGAGTAATTGTGTATATGTGTATATATTTTTTTAAATTTTAATGTAGTATATACTATATATATAGTGTATATATATTGTTTAACATATTAAAAATGTACATAGGTGGGTATATATAGTGTATATTGGAGAAAAAACTTTTTTTTTATTTTGATTTTTGATCGATTTTGACCGGATTTTTAATCGGTTTTGACCGAGTTTAGGTGGGTTGGACCGGGTTGGGTTAAGTGGGCCGGTTCAGGGTTGTTTTTTAAAAAATTACTGTTGGACCCAGAGCCGGACCGACCGGTTTAACTAGGCCCAGATCTGGACTGGCCCATTAATCGGCTAAAATTCAAGGGCCAGTTCCGAGTTAACCTGGCCCGACCCACTTAACATCCTTATCTTTCTTACGGAGATATGTATACTTCCATCTTTGATTTAGTAATCTATTTTTCTTATTCATCTTAAATAAATGGTAAAAGCGTCAAATATTCTCCTAAACTTTGCGAAAAGGTCTAAATATATCCTCCATTAATATTTGGTCCATTTATATCCTCGCTGTTAAAGTTTAGAGCATATGTACCCCTTTGAAAGTTAAATGATGTGCTTAAAATTTACAAGCCTTTTTATTTTTAATTTGAATTGCCACATAAGCAAAATAATTTTCACATCACAAAAAATAAACCCCACCCAACTCTTCTACAATCTAAACCCGACCCAAGATCTCACACCCTTTTTAACCCCCTAGATAATTACTTGTCGACTGAGAATAACCTGCACCTATGCTAAAAATTTATTAACTCCATTGAAGTTTATGCAAGCTATAACAAAAGAATCACTAGTAACGATGAACAAAAGTTGATCCATCACATGTGCGTAACCTAAATTTTTAGTGTTCTTTTACCATATTTTTGTCTCAATGAATAGACACATTTTGTTGGATCGTGTACTTCCAATCTAAATTCTTGTGAAAGGATTGACATAGTGATCAAAATATTAGACCTGTAATAATTGCTTTTTATGTTCAAAGTCTTAAAAGATATAGTAGATTCTTCTACCAAACAAAGGTATATATAAACTTAATCATCAATACTTCACATATATAGTGTTTCTTCATCCACCAACTTTCTGTGATTATACATTAGGATGCTCATAAATGTATGAGATGAGAAATGAGTGACAAAAAGAAAAAGAAAATAAGTATTTTACAATCAAAATATTTATAGCCTTCACCAATCAAGAAATAAGGTCCAAATGAGGACGGGGGCTTGAAAGTCTGAATATTAAGCACAAAACCTATTTCGAAAAATCCAGTTGCATTGAAAGAATCTTAGCCAGAAGGAAAAACTTAAAGGTTTAGATTGTAAAAGGCGTGTGGATCTTGGGTTGGGTCATGGGCTGATTCAAATTGATGGGTCGGGTTTAGATTGTAGAAGAGTTGGGTGGATTTATTTTTTGTGATGTGGCAATTATTTTGCTTATGTGGCAATTCAAATTAAAAAGGAAAAAAGAAAAAAAGGGCTTGTAATTTTCCAGCACATCATTTAACTTCCAAAGGAGTATATATGCTCCTAAACGTTAACAATGAGGGTATAAATGGACCAAAATTGTAACGGAGGACATATTAAGACATTTTTGTAAAATTTAGAGGCATATTTGACTCTTTTTCCTAGATAAATTAAAAAAACAATGTAGACACGTAATTTTGTCTCTCCCGAAAACCCAAATTATCCATTTTTACCTTCGTCTTACTATGTACCCTACCCCATGTGATGATCCCTTCACAAAATGACAAAAAATAATAAAATTTCCAACAAATTAACACCCTACCCAATCAAATTGGACCACCTCACCTTATGTAACCACTTATACCCCTACCCCTACCCCCATATGCCCCTCTACCCAATGTGGTCCCCATCCCCTCACAAATTCATGTTTTTCTCCCATTCATCCCGATAACAAAATACAAGATATATATATACACAGCTACACAATTGAGGGATCTTCCTCACTCTGCACATACAACAGACCAAAAACACACACAGTAACAAAAATCATACGCCATTCACGCACACACCTTCCCATATACATAAAATACACACACACTCATGAAAAGGGGGGAGAGGTGAATCGTGAGAAGGAGTGGTAAAATAAAAGAGAACACAAGAAGAAGTCGATTGAGTTTTGGGGTTTTCAGTGAGTTTTATTCACTGGAATCGGAGTCTTTCAATCCTTTGGACCCCTAAATCCCTAAACTCTTCCCTGTTCTTTGGTTTATCCGGTGAAAGTTAGCCAGAGAAATACCCTTTTCATGACTATCGAGGCTATCAAACCTCCACCTAGGTAGAAATAACATCCTAGCTCCGATCTTCGGTGGGATTCATCTAAGATAAGTTGGAAATCATGGATTTGAGGTTTGTATCGACGTCTTTCAGTCGGATTTGAATTCTGCTCAGGTTTACAATTCTCAATACCGGTTGATTTTGGGTATTTTGGAGTCTTTTGTTGGTTTCAAAATCTGTCTGCGGTGTGTCTCCTAATTTGAGGTTGTTCATTCATTTGTTGAGGCCGGTACGGGGTTCTTCAACACAGATTTTGTCCATTCGATCGAGTGATACTTAATTTTCAATCGTTAATTGAGGTTCAATTCTTCTCTCTCTCTCTCTTTGTATTTCGTTGTCTATGATATTTAGTGTTTGAGATTGAATTTTTGTGTATTGGTTGATCTTTGTTGTCAGTGAATAATTATTCGTGTTGGTTCATTGTCAATTCTTTGGTTATGGACTACGTGATGAAGGGATGTCCCACTTGAGACTTAAAGATCGTTTATTTTAGGGTCAGAGATTGAAAATTGATAAAATAAATATTAAGTAATCTTGATTTATTGTTGTTGGTTTATTTTGGAACAAATATTAATATGAAACGTGATAGTATCATGATTAGGCCGTCAAATGGATCGGCAAATGATAGGATGTTTAGGAAAATTTAGGGATTGTGGATTGATGGAATGTTTGAAATATGTGTTGAATAGTTGTGTTTTATCTCATTTGACTCAATTTTACTAATTTAGCCGGGGAATTCCATGAGGTATCTGTATTATTTTATCTGAAGAATGTCCCAAGAAAATTGTACTTGAAGACGACGCACGATCAAGGCTCGGGGAATTCCCTGAGGTATCATAAAATTATTTTATGATTAGTTTAGAATAGAGTAGGTTTTACATTTCCGTATTTTTTATTTTTGGACTGTATAATTTGAACTGACATTAACTTTTAGATTTTTGTTTGTTTGGTTTATGTGTTTAATGTGTTCAAAATTCCTTATTTTAGGTGGAGGAGCAGTTGGATGTATGGAGTAGGTGGAAAGCAATTGCACCCATTATCGACCATATGCGCCCCCGAACAGCCTTATTAGTAGACCTCGATTTAGGTCAGCCTTTAGGCCATGCTTAACTGCATCATATTGAGACTTAGCGGGACCCACTTGGTCCTATGTAGGAGACTAACCTCTAAAGCATCCCTACGTGCTAATTGTTGCATCTTTGAGGGTAATAGGGTCATTTGACAGACTAATTTACCGGAAAACGTGTGTTTGAGAAAGAACAGTTCGAAAAAAAGAGAAAAAAAAGATAAGTGAGTCAAAAAAAAGTTTCGTAGTTTTTAGAGTTCTTTATGACTTTTGTTTTTAAAAATCTAAAAATTCAAAAATATGTTTTTTACCTTTTGCACTAATTTTTTTTTCAAAAAAACAAAAATATCAAAAAGTTTTTTTCTCTTGTTCTCTTTAGGAAGCATTCATAATTCAAAATTTTCAAAAAGATTTTTTTTCAGTAGGGGCTTCTTATAAAAGAAAAAATTAAAAATATGGTAAAAGTTTTGTACATTTCATATAACAAAAATACCAAAAAGATTCTTTTTTCATAGTTGTTAGTGTCAGTTTATGTGAAGTGTCAAATTGAAAACTCAAAAATATTTTATTGACATTGTTCATCATCTATCTTTGGTTGTTTCTCTCAAGTCAGGGTTCAGTTTGTTATTTAATCCTTATCTATCCAATCTGGAAGAACTACACATACCTGATTCTCTTCCTTTTGGGTGGGATACGTAGGCAACCCTTGGTGGGTCCGATAACCTTTTGTTTTGGTCTTTGTCTGGCCAAGTAGGCTGATTTCTCTTAGTGGTACCATTCGGTGAATTTGAGTTATAAAGTGCTTTGTCCCTTCAACACATGTCTGCGTCATAATCCCAAGGGTTGGGAATCTTTTGCTCTGTTATCAAATTTTTTAGTTAATGTTTTATGTGTTATTACATGATGGATCTGTCCACAAAGTCTAGAGTTCTGATGGTTGCCAAGGTACCCAAAAACTTAATCAAGTGGTGGGGCATGTTCAACTACTCTGAACAACACGAGTTAAAGAAAGTTTTAGGCAATCTTATAGCACTCCTGGATATCACTCCCCATCTAGATCTAATAGAGGTTGTGTTGACCTTTTGGGATCCAAGTAGTTTGGTGTTTATGTTCGGAAGTAGTGAATTGACCCCTACTCTGGAAGAAATATCTGGTATGTTTCGATTGTCGTATATTGATCAACGGATGATCTTAGACCAGGTCATTTTGGCAAGAGATTTCTCCAAGGTTGTGGATTGAAAGATAATAAGCGTCTTGGGTGCCTAAAAAAATCATGGATTTCCTTTGACTATTTTTTCGCTAGATTCAGTTCCCCAAAAATTTTTGGCTGCTTTTGGGACGAATTATGTACCACCAAGAAGATTTGGGAGAAACATCGTCTTGAGGTTTTCTGTCTGGCTCTTTTGGGTATCTTAGTGTTCCCGTTAGATGAGAGACGTATCAATACTCGTTTACAATCAGTGATGATGACTTTATTCAAGAAAGGGAAGAAGGTTACCATGGTACCAATGATCTTAACAGAAATATATAAGGTTTTGACAAAAGTAAAAGGAGGAATATGATTTTTTGAGGGAAATAATCTGATATTGCAACTGTGGATGATAGAGCATTTGCATGCGCCTTCTTTGATTAAAGTAGATGTGGTCGGCCGTTGTCTGGACAATCCAGTGAAAGCCATGAAACAGAGAATGTGTTTTGATAAATTTTCATTTTCTGTGGAAGTCAATGCTCGGATCGAATTTTTTGAATCAAGAACTTAGGACAACATTCTTTGGACCTATATGTGGCTCCATCTGAAAAATAATCTTAGTTGGATCTCAAATGCATCTTCTTCGAGTTTTGATAGGGCTTAATTGCACCAGACCTTACAATCCAAGGAGGGTGATGCGCCAGTTGGTTAGAGTTCAAGATGTTCCACCAATAATGGATCTTCTGAGAGATGTGGAGTACTTTATGGACCAAGCCTCGGGGAAAGCAAATATGAGCAATTCTAGCGTAACGCGATAAAACTAGGTGTTGATACCCTCGTCGAAGGTTCGGATAATCCAGGGTGCACTCAGAACTATGAAATCTGGCTACAATCCATACCCCGTGGTATTAGTAGGCCATTGCCAGTTGTACATAGAGGGCGGATACGTAAGAAGACATAGTTAAGGACAATGAGGATGAAGATACAGGTGCTAAAGTGGGGCTATTGAGAGTTCAGTTAATAGGTTTGATCACAATTATGGAAGGATACCAGAAAAACCTTTTTGGGTGTACTCTCCAAGAGGCAGGGACACGTGCGAGAAGCTTCCTCCCAAATTTCAAAGTGTCAGTACAAGATATGTTACAAGGTTTGAGTGGGAGAGTGAGAACTTTACTGACAATTCCATCTCAGCCAGGGTCATCACACAACGCAACAGTTTGAAGGGGCATTTCCTATCTTTTGTTTAGTTTGAGTCCTTTGTTTTTCTATCATTATATTATTGTGTCTTTGTTAGGTCGGTGTCAAGTTTGTTTCAATATTGAAGTCTTCATTATGAGTGATACGTATGTTGTCATATTGGTCTAGAGTGTTGTTCAGTCTTTGTTGATTAGTTTCAAGGTTGTCTTAAATTTGAAGTTTGTTTTAGTTGTTTCTTTTATGAAAAAGTAGTGATTTGTGTTGTTCTTTCTTTTTGTTTGTTTATAGTCATTAAAACAAAATCATCAACTTTGTGATATTTGTGCACACGTTCCCGAACTATGCAAGATTTGATTCATGTACAACATGATACATAGGCAACCTACTTTTGGGTTTGATCTAATCATTTTGTTTCTTTGTTTTTCCTTAATTTTTGTCTTTTGAAGAAAAGAAAAAGCCATAAAAAATAATAAAAATAAAGAAAATAGTGAGAGAAAAAAAGAGAAAGAAAGAATAGTGGAAAAGAACGAGGTGTAATGGGAGGGGGAAAAATAACAAGTGTAAGGAAAAATTGGGATAATGTTAAAATGGCCTTATAACCTTCAAAGGCAGGTATAAATGCGCATGAATCTAGGACAATTATACTGTGTGATTTTTATCCTTGTTGTGTGACCTAATCCTAATGGGTTTTATCTTTGATGAGTATGTTCTTTCAGATATAAACGTGGTTGATTTGTAGCACTCTTGCTAGTTATCCTTACTTTACCAGATCAAATGCAAAGCTTTCCATGGACAACAAAGAGGTAGAAAATTCGCTCATTGACCCAAACTAGAGTCCTAGGGAAGGGGGTTCAGAACATAATGAAGAGAAATTGAGACTCGGACAACAATTAACAGAGATCCACCGAGTAAGGTCCAGTTGCATGCCTTCTCCTCCATACCCGAATGATCATGGTAACACTTCCAATTATCCATCGCTTTCTTGAACGCAATTTTATGGTCCTCTTAATACGCCCCATCATGCTCTAGGATTCACACCACATCAGTACTATCCTAGCACTTCCAGTATGTCCTTGACATTCCCTGAACAAAGGCCCTCTTCCCATCTAGCACCACCTTTGGTACCTGTGTTTGTGGCTCTAATACCACCTGAATCTCCTACTTATGTTGTTCGTCCAATAATCATGATCCATTGATCTGCTAGTGAGCCAGTGTTGAAGGTTTTGGATGATAAGTATTATGCCCCAGAGCCTACTTTGAAGATGAATGAACCATGTGGCTACAATTAACCACCTGGATTTCCATTTGATATAGAGAATCCTGTTGCGACAGAAGAATAAGAAGGCATGACGCAGAAATTGAAGAGTCTAGAACAGGCCATGAGAAATTTGCAGGGACTTAGGGGTTATAAAAGTGTTTCGTATAAAGATTTATGGATGTTTACTGGTGTTAACCTTTCTCTTGTCTTTAATATGCTGAAGTTCGAGAGGTATGATAGACATGGGGATCCATTAGCCCATTTGAGACGTTAGTATAATCAATTAAGGGGTGCTAGAGGTAAAGAAGAATTGTTCATAACTTATTTTGGTGAAAGTCTTTCGAGTCTAGCTTCAGAGTGGTTTGTGGATTAGGACATTGACCAGTGGAATAGTTGGGATGACCTGGCCAATGAATTCGTGCAATAATTTTAATATAATGTGGAGCTGATTCCTGATGAGAAATCCCTGGCTAATATGAAGAAGAAGAGTACCGAAAGCTTTAGGGAGTATGCCATAAGGTGGCGTGAATAGGACGCTAGGGTAAAACCTCTGATGAAAGAAAGTATATTGGTAGAGGTTTTCATTCAGGCACAAGATGAGACCTATTTCCAACACTTGCATCCGGCGATGGGTAAGCCATTTTTCAAAGTTCTCTTAATGGGAGAGATGATAGAAGAGGGTATCAAGACTGGACGAATTGTGAGTTTTGGCTTATTAAAGGATACCACCCAAGCAATTTAGAGTGGTTCAGGGACTTTTAGAGGGAAAAAAAGAAGGAGGATGTAGCAGCTGTTGCACCTGGACCACACACATATCCAAAAATACTGCCTCACCCCTATCCCTAGTCTCAAGCCCAAGTCTATGCCCAAGCTCCATATATCCCCCCATTATTACCATCCTTTACAAAACCCAATATATTCTATTTCACTACCCTCATATCTGGTATATAGCACACAACCATATGTCCAAATCCCTTCTTACCCATAATGGTGTCCACCAACTTCTCAAAATCATCCTTCAACTCCACAAAATTACCAAAACCCTTCCAAATCCAGTTTTTAACCTAGGCCTGAGTTTAAGAAAGAGGAAGCAGTCAAGAATGAGTTCACACCTATCGTGGAGTCGTATGCAAGTTTGTTTCAAAGGTTTGAGAAATATGAAGGTCTTGAGCCCAATTTAAGGAAAGCTTCTGAATTAATCTCCAAGAAATCTTGATTACTCACTAAGATGCACATATTGTTCTGACATATTGGTGCATGATACAAAAAGATGCTGGTATTTGAAGAGAGCCATCCAGGATTTGATCGGTAAAAATCATATTATGATACAGGTCCCAGAGATTCCAGACATCAATCAAAATCCATTACCAGTACATGCTGAAATAAACAAGTTGGAGTTCATATAAGATGGTAGAGAGTCTATGATGTCTTACAAGCCTATTGTTAGAATACAAACTAATGAGGATAAATCGGTAAATATAGCAGATTCGATGAAGGCAATGTCATTGAGCCAAGAAGAAATGATGGAAGATAAAGACCAAGCAAATACGAGAAAACTCGTGATCATTGTAAAAAGAGTTGAAAAAACTGGCGGTTTAAGTCAGGACAAACCCAAGTTAACGGTAGTAGGAGATCTGAGCAAGCCTCTTTTGACTATAAAAGAAGTACTTGAAGCACCTATTATCATTAAGTCAGTGAACCAACTCCCGCTAGTCAACACGAAAAGGGTCCCCTGAAATTATAAGCAAACTATGATGACTTATCTAGGGAAGGAAATTATGGATAAAGTAAGGGGTTTGACTCATTTGGGGAGGTGTTTTGTTTCATAAGATTTAGGGAAGTCTAAACCAATGAAAAATGTGCAATCATCTCTTAAAAATCCTGTCACTAAAGTAGAAGCCAAAGAATTTTTGAAGAAAATAAAATTTCTAGAATATTCAGTCATAGATCAGTTGAAGAAGCTACAACTCAAATGTCCCTTCTGTCTTTGTTGTTGCATTCTGATGAACATCGTAATGTTATGTTGAAGGTATTGAATGAAAATTATGTCCCTAAAGAAATTATGGTGAATCAGTTGGAGAAAAGTATGGGAAAGATCTTTGAGGTAACCCGAATTAGCTTTTTAGATAATGAATTGCCTGTATGAGATACGGGTAACAATCGGGGCCTTTACATTACTGTGAAGTGCGAAAATTTCTATGTCACTCATGTCATGATTGATGGAGGTTCTGGAGCTAACATTTGTCCTCTGTCTAGTTTGCCAAACTGAAAATCAGTACCAAGAAGATTCAATCCAACAATGTGTTGAATATAAACGCTTCTTATAATTTGTTATTGGGAAGACCATGGGTTCACAAAGCTGGGGCAGTTGTATCTACATTACACCAAATGGTCAAGTTTGAAAGAGACAGACATGAAATTGTTGTTCATGGTGAAGAGGACTTATCTGCTAACAAAGATTATTCTATTTCCTCTACTGAGATAGGTAATGCAGATAGAGCACCAAGTCCACAATTGCCCTCCGCATCTGTTATGGTCATGAACAAAATATTAAAGCATGATTTTGAGCTAGGAAAGGGTTTAGGGACGTCTCTACAAGGTAGGGCTCATCCAGTATACCTACGTGAGAACTTGGGTACCTTTGGTCTAGGGTGCGAACCTACTTTTGAGGATACAAAGAGGGTTAAGAAGTGGAAAAGATATTCATGGACACTTACTAAGCCAATGCCGCTACTCAACGAGTCCTTCATCAAAGTCAATACAGTTGAGTCCTCCATATTACTGTCGTAGAGATAATGAATGATGACATTGCAAATTTGATCGACCTTTTCCAGAACATGTTTATTGAAGCTAATGTGGTTGAAATTGGGGAAGGAACTAGAAATGTAGATGTGTAGTTTATTGGCCCTAATGTCCAACTCAACACTTGGGAAGTCATTTCTCTCCCTAGCGGGAGGGAGTTTTGGTAATTTGTTTTGTTTTTCTTTCTGTTTATCTGAGTTATTTCAGGGTTGTAATTCATAATTTATCTTGTTTATGTACTGTTTTTGTTTGTGTCTAAACTCTCTTATCTTTCCCTTTTAATGAAATATAATGTCCCTTTTGTTTTTGCATCTAATATATTTTATTTGTCTTTTTCTTTATACAGTTCTCTTTATACTGATTCTAGTAATATGACATGCATGCAGAATTTTTAGCCTAATTTTAAAATCTAATCTAATCAAGATATAATGAAGAAAGAGGGGGAATATGATGAAGAAGAGCCATTAGAAGAAATAAGCAAAGAGTTGGAACTATTTGAAAATAAGATGAATCCAAATTTGAATGAAACTTAGCCAATTAATCTTAGAGATTAAGGAGAAATTAGGGAAACTAAAATAAGTGTACATGTTTCACCACAATTAAAAGAGGGAATTATTCAAGCATTAATTGATTATAAATAAGTTTTTGCATGGTCTTATGATGATATGCCTGGTTTAAGTACTGAATTAGTGGCTCATAAATTGCCAACTAATCCTGTATTCCCCCCTGTCAAACAAAAGTTAAGAAAGTTTAAAACTAATGTAAGTGTGAAAATTAAAGAGGAAATCATGAAACAACTTGACGCCAAAGTTATTTGAGTGACTCGTTATCCTACTTGGTTATCCAATATTGTTCCTGTCCCAAAGAAAGATGGCAAGATTCGAGTGTGTGTTGATTATCGTGATTTGAACAAAGCAAGTCTGAAGGATGACTTTCCACTCCCCAACATCTACATTTTACTAGATAATTATGCTAAATATGAGGTTGCATCTTTTGTGGATTGCTATGTCGGGTATCACCAGATTACTATGGATGATTATGACATTGAAAAGACGTATTTTATCACACCGTGAGGAACTTATTTTTATCGGGTGATGCCGTTCGGTTTGAAGAATGCTGGAGCAATATACATGAGAGCAATAAACACTATGTTTTGTGATATGATGCATAAAGAAATTGAAGTCTATGTAGATGATGTGATTATTAAGTCAAAGAATCAGGCTGGCCATGTTAAGGATCTAAGAAAATTCTTTGAAAGGCTTCGCAGGTATAATCTCAAATTTAATCCAGTAAAATATGTATTTGGAGTGTTGTCCAAAAAACTGTTGGGGTTTGTAGTCAGTCGTAGGGGTATTGAATTGGATCCTTAAAAAATCAAAGCCATTCAGGATTTGCCGTCGCCTAAGAATAGAATAGAGGTGATGAGTTTGCTTGGTAGATTGAACTACATCAACCACCTGTGAGCCCATATTCAAGTTGCTGAAGAAAAGTATTGCGGTTGAGTGGACTGAGGAATGTCAGGAAGCATTCGGCAAAATTAAAAGATATCTATCAAATCTACCTGTATTGGTACCACCAGAGCCTGGTAGGACTTTTATCTTGTACTTATCAGTTATGGACAATTTCTTCGGTTGTGTCTTGGGTTAACATGATATCATGGGCAAAAAGGAGCAAGATTTTACTATCTTAACAAGAAGTTCACAACATATGAAGTCAAGTACACTCTTCTTGAAAGGATGTGTTGTTCCCTAACTTGGGTAGCGCAGAAGTTGAAGGATTATCTTAAATCTTACACTACTTATCTTATCTCTCACATAGATCCTTTGAAGTATATCTTCCAAAAGCCTATGGCAACAGGTCGACTGGCAAAGTGGAAAATATTGCTTACTGAGTTCAACATTGTATATGTGACTTGAACCGCCATGAAAGCCTAAGCTTTGGCAAATGAAGACATATTTCCCAGATGAAGAAGTGTTGTCTATTAATGAAGTCATTATACAGACGGATCCAAGTTAGAAGCTATTCTTTGATGGATCAATTAACATGAAAGAAGTCAAAATAGGTGTAGTTCTTATCCCTGAATTGGGGCAATATTTCCCTGTAACAGCGTAACTTTGATTTTATTGTACCAATAATATGGCAGAGTATGAAGCTTGCATTATAGGGCCGAGGCTAGCTATTAACATATGTGTTTAGGAATTATTAGTGTTGGGGGACTCAGACTTGCTTATCCATCATATTCAAGGTGATTGGGAGACACGGGATTTAAAACTCATGTCGTATCGACAATGCTTGCAACATTTATGTTAACAGTTTGTCTTAGTAAAGTTTAGGCATATTCTAAGAATTCGTAATGAGATTGCTGATGATTTAGCCACTTTGTCTTTAATGCTCCAATATCTGAATAAGGCTTACATCGATCCGGTACATATATAGAGTCATAAACAACATGCTTACTATAATACAATTAAAGAAGAACTCAAAGGAGAACCTTGGTTCTTTGATATCTAGTGATACATTCAGTTGGGAGAATACCAACATATTCCACCAGTGATCAAAAGAGGACTATTAGGCGTTTGGCTAGTGGATTTTTCTTAAGTGGGGGAATCTTGTACAAGAAAACCCCTGATTTGGGACTCTTGAGGTGTGTAGATACAAAATAAGCTTCAACAATTATGGTTGAAATACATTCTGGAGTATGCGGGCCACATATGAATGGTTATATTTTGTCAAAGAAGATATTTTAAGCGGGTTATTATTGGCTTACTATGGAGAGGGATTCTATTCGTTTTGTTTAAAAATGTCATCAATGTCAGGTACATGGTGATTTGATACATTCTCCTCCTACTGAGTTGCACACAATGTCTGCTCCATGGCCTTTTGTAGCTTGGGGGATGGACGTGATTGGACCGATTAAGCCGAAAGCATCCAAAGGACATAGATTTATTTTGGTAGCCATTGATTATTTTACAAAGTGGTTAGCAATAACAATTTTCAAGTCAATAACAAAGAAGGCAGTCGTAGATTTTGTTCATGCTAACATCATTTGTAGATTTGTCATTCCAAAGGTGATCATCACGGATAATGTCGTCAACCTCAATAGTCATTTGATGCAAGAGGTGTGCCAATAGTTTAAGATGGCTCAGCGAAATTCCACTCAACATTTTCCAAAGGCAAATGGTGTTGAGGCCGCCAATAAGAATATCAAGAAGATACTGCGAAAAATGATACAAGGGTCTAGACAATGACATGAGAAGTTATTGTTTGCATTGCTAGGTTATCGTACTACTGTTCGCACTTCAACAGGGGCAACTCTATATTTATTAGTGTATGGTATAGAAGCAGTCATACCTGCATAAGTTGAAATTCTATCTCTTCGAGTCATTGTGGAAGAAGAGATTGAAGATAATCAGTGGATCAAAACCCGATTGGAGCAGTTGAGTTTGATTGATGAAAAGAGATTAACATCAGTGTGTCACAGCCAATTGTATCAAAAGAGAATGGCCCGAGTATACAATAGAAAGGTATGCCCCAGGAGTTTTGAAGTTGGGCAATTAGTATTGAAGCGCATCCTCCCTCATCAGATCGAAGCTAAAGGAAAGTTCTCCCCAAATTGGCAAGGGTCATTCATTGTAAAGAAAGTGTTGCCCAATAGAGCTTTATATTTGACAGATGTAGAAGGCAAGATGGCAGAAATGGCTGTTAATATCAATGCAGTTAAAAAATATTATATATAATCTTTACCCTTCATTACTTCTATTATATGTTCATTACTTTCCTTTTCAAAGATTGATATGATGAAGGCATTTTATTTTGTTATCTCAATGTTGTGTCCTCCTTTGTTTACCCTTTTGAGCTTTGGTCCTATTTTTCTTTCATATTCCTCTTTTGGAATCAAAATAGAGTCAAAAAGATGAAATGTCAAGAAAATGAAAAAAAAAACAATCAAAATCAATTTATTCAAAAGAAAGTAAAAAAAATAAAAATAAAAGCCAACCAAAACAAAGAATAAGCTGCTAGAACTACGTGTGACCTGATTCTCCTATCTCGGGGGTGAGATACGTAGGCTGCCCTACTCTGGGCTCGGTCTAACCAAATAAATAATTTAAAATTACCCAGTCAAAAGAAACTGGGGCATAAGTTAATCTTCGTTGTTTGAGTCGATTCCCAAAGTTGTAAGTCTTACCCCACTCCAGGTGTCATTTGAGCCTCCTGCCATCCTTTCTTTCTAACCCTATTCAGAAGCCAAGTTACAACTAAAGAAAGACCTTTAGATCAATCTTTGAGAATGTTAAGGCTGAATATGCGATGGATATAGGATAATGTTTTGACATTATATTTTCTACATCATCAAGGGAAAATGAGAGGAATAAAATGAGAGAGTCTTAATGGTGAAAACCCTATGGGCACCGTATGGCGACAACAAGTTGAAAAAAATAAAATGAGAGTATTATTGGTGAAAAACCTCAAGGGCACCGTAAGGCGATGGCGAGTTGAGGGAAATAAAAATGAGAGAGTCTTATTGGTGAAAACCCTCACGGGCACCGTAAGGCGATGGATAGTTTCAGAGAAATAAAAAGAAGAACGGCTTATTGGTGAAAACCCTTTGAGGATTCACAATTGGGGATGTATATGAGTCCAATGGGTTTAAATAAGCGACTCAGTTGCAAAGGCATCAACTCAAAAACAAATGATGAAGTTTGGGGGAAAGAACGTAAGGCGATGGACAGTTTCAGAGAAATAAAAAAAAGAGCGGCTTATTGGTGAAAACCCTTTCAGGTTTCACAATTGGGGATGTATATGAGTCCAATGGGTTTAAAGAAGCAACTCAGTTTCAAAGGCATCAACTCAAAAACAAATGATGAAGTTTGGGGGAAAGAACAGGCAGTTTAATCCAAAATGCATGCCATAATTATTGGAGTTGGTTGCCGTATACAAGTAAGTTTTTCTTTTTTCATTTTTAAAATAGGGACATTGTCTTTTTCTTTCTTTTATATATTCATTTTTTTTATTTTTATGCTATTTATCAAAATAAAAAAATCACCTTTGTTTCTTTACATCTTTGAGTCAAGTCTATGTCAAAACAAGTGAGAAAGGCTTTCAAAGATGGCTACCAGTTTTCTGAATTGTATGAAAAAGAACCAGGGCCAACATATGAAAAGAACATAATCATAATTTAGAACTAAACTAAGAAAGTTTATCAACCGACAGGTTGCTGGATCCGTGGAAATATCAGGTTTCAAAAGGTGCATCTCAAAGGCATGGTAAAATAGTAATTCAGTGTTTGAGTCAAAATCACTTCCCATAATCTGGTTTCGGTCGATGATGCGCTAAGATAGGTGCAAATTTCAGCAATCTGAAACAAAGATGAAGGGAACGAGCGTTGGAGCAGATTCGTGGAAAGCCAAGTGCTGCAAGCCACCAATAAGTTTTTAGCTAACAAATTTTTCTTCGATGAAATAGGGGCAAAGTTCTATTCATTAAGTTCATCTACCCTTGGGAGATCATATCTGGGAATTTACTTTAGTTCAGGACCCTCCTGGGAAATAGGAATTTACTTTATGTTCAGGACCCTCCTGGAAAATTAACATTACTGTATGTTCAGGACATCCTGGAGAATGAGGCATTACTTTCTGTTCAGGATCCTTCCGGAAAATGAGAATTTACTTTCTGTTCAGGACCCTCCTGGAAAATGAGAATTTACATTATGTTCAGGACCCTCATAGAAAATAGGAATTTACTTTATGTTAAGGACCCTCCTAGCAAATGGGAATTTATTTTCTATTTAGTACCCTCCTAGCAAATGAGAATTTACTTTATGTTCAGGACCTTCCTAGAAAATAGGCATTATTTTATGTTCAGGACCCTCCTGAAAAATAAGGCATTAGTTTCTGTTTAGGACTCTTCTGGAAAATGGGAATTTACTTTTTGTTCAGGGCCCTACTGGAAAATGGGAACCCTCCTGAAAAATGGGAATTTACTTTATGTTCAGGACCATCCTAGAAAATGGGAATTTACTATATGTTCAGGACTCTCCTGGAAAATGGAAATTTACTTTATGTTCAGGACCCTTCTGGAAAATAAGAATTTTCTTTATGTTCAGGACCCTCCTAGAAAATGGGGCATTACTTTCTGTTCAGGACCCTCCTGGAAAATGAGGCATTACGTTTTGGTTCAGGACCCTCCTAAAAAATGGGACATTACTTTCTGTGCAGGACCCTCCTGGAAAATGAAATTTTATTTTTAGAAAAATAAAATTTTAATCATAATCTTTATTTGGGATAATTTTCGTTCTAGTTTTGACTTTGATTTCAGGAACCCGCTCGGAAAACAGGGTAAAGAAATTGAAAGTCAGGAACCAGTCTGAAGAATAAGGTGATGAAATTGAAAGTCAGGAGCCCGCCTAAAGAATAGGGTGAAAAAATAGCAAGTCAGGAGCCCGCCTGAAGAATAGGGTGATGCACTCGAAAGTCAGAAGCCTGACTAAAGAATAGGGTGATGAAAATGAAATTCAGGAGACAGCCCAGAAAACATGGTGATAAAATTATAAGTCAGGAGCCCGCCTGAAGAATAGGGTGAAAAATTGAAAGTCAAGAGCCCGCCTGAAGAATAGGGTGTTGAAATTGAAAGTTAGGAGCCCGCCTGGAGAATAGGTTAAAGAAATGGCAAGTCAGAAGCCTGCCTAAAGAATAGGGTGATGAAATCGAAAGTCAGGAGCCCGCCTGAAGAATAGGATGATGAAATTGAAATTCAGGAGCCCACTTGGAGAACAAGGTGATAAAATTGCAAGCCAGAAGCCCACCTGAAGAATAGGGTGATGAAATTGATAGCCAGGAGCCCTCTTGGAGAATAGGTTGAAGAAATGAAAAATCAAGCAACAAGGTGAAAAATTACAAGTCAGAAACCCGCCAAGAGAATAGGGTGAAGATCTTTAAATTCACGGTCAAACTCAGAAGTACCAAATGAAAGAACATAGTCAATGTTCGAATTATTCTCCAACACCAAAATTTTTATGGAGAAAGAATCTATTCTCAAGATCAACCCAAGGAAGATCAGATCTTTTATCACTTTTGAAAGTATTGGAGACCCAAGACAAGAATCAAGAAATGATGCATCGATAGGACTTTTGTAATTTTATTTATCTTTTGAACTTGTAATTTTTATTTTTTGTTATAATAACAGAGCCACGAATTGGAACCTCGATAGGGCCTCACTTGACTCTCTATCTCGGTATGGTCCCTGTCCTTCCAAACCTTTGAAATACCTATAACTCTACCCCCTTATAATTTGAGTAAGTAGGAGGTCCAAAATCAAGAATCTGTTGCATTCCTTCCTTCTGTTTCCTCCCTTCATATAATGGTCAGGTCAAGATTCGATCTCGTTGTCTACTTCTTTTTCTGAAAACAGTTGGTGTTTACACCCAAAGAGGGAATGATGTAGACACGTAATTTTGTCCCTCCTAAAAACTCAAATTATCCATTTTTACCTTCGTCTTACCATGTACCCTACCCCATGTGATGATCCCTTCACAAAATGACAAAAAATACTAAAATTTATAAGAAATTATCACCCTACCTAATCAAATTAAACCACCTCACCTTATCTAACCACTCACACCCCAACTCCTATACCCCTACCCCCATATGTCCCTCTACCCCAAGTGGTCCCCACCCCCTCACAAACTCATATTTTCTCCCATTCATCCCGATAACAGAATATAATATATACACATATAAAGCTACATAATTGAGGGATCTTTCTCACTCTACACATACAATACACCAAAAACACACGCAGTAACAAAATCATATGCCATTCATGCACACACCCTCTTATATATACAAAATACACACGCACTCACAGAAAAGAGGCAAATTATGGAAAGGAGAGGTAAAAAAAGAGAACATAAGAAGAAGTCGGTTGCGTTTGGGGGTTTCCAGCAAGTTTTTTTTGTCGGAATAAGAGTCTTTCAATCACTTGTACCCATAAATCTCTAAACCCTTCCCTGTTCTCTAGTTTATCCGGTGAAAGTTAGCCGGAGAAACACCCTTTTTGTGAATGCTGAGGCTATCTAAACTCCGCCTAGGTAGAAACAATATCCTATCTCCGTTCTCTGGTGGGATTCATCTAAGGTAAGTTGGAAATCGTAGTTTGAGGTTCGTATCGATGTCTTTCAGTCAGATTTAAATTCTGCTCGGGTTTATAATTCTCGATACCGGTTGATTTTAGGTATTTTGGGGTGTTTTGTTGGTTTCAAAATCTATCTGGGGTGTGTATCCCAATTTGAGTTGGATCGTTTGTTTATTGAGGCCGGTATAGGGTTCTTCAACATGGATTTTGTCCATTCGATTGAGTGATACTCGATTTTCAATTGTCAATTGAGGTCCAATTCTTTTCCCTTTCTCTTTGTATTTCGTTGTCTATGATATTTAGTGTTTAAGATTGAATGTTTGTGTGATGGTTGATCTTTGTTGTCGGTGACAATTGTTTGTGTTGATTCGTTGTCAATTCTTTGGTTATGGACTACGTGATGAAGGGATATCCCACTTGAACATTAAGATTGTTTAATTTGGGGTTGGAGATTGAAAATTGATAAAATGTATATTGATTAATCTTGATTTATTATTGTTGGTTTATTTCGAAACAAATATTCATATTCAACGTGATAGTATCATGATTAGGCCATCAAATGGGTCGGCAAACGATAGGTTGGTTACGCAAATTTAGGGATTATGGATTGATGGAATGTTTGAAATGTGTGTTGAATGGTTGTGTTTTATCGCATTTGACTCAATTGTACTCATTTGGCCGGTGAATGCCCCAAGGTATCTATATTGTTTTATTCGGGAAATGTTCTGAGAAATTTGTACTTGAAGACGACACTTGATCAAGGTCCGGACATCGAGTAGAGTTAGTTTAGGATTAGTTTAGAATAGAGTAGGTTTTGTATTTTCATATTTTTGATTTTTGAACTGTATAATTTGGATTGGACATTAACTTTTGGATATTTGTTTGTTTGGTTTGTGTGGTTTATTCACTTCATAGTGTCGTACTAGACGATATACTCTATAAAGAGACTGTGGTCGAACCATGGGACTGAGAGGTGTCTAACACCTTTCCCTTAGTCAACAAAATTCCTTAACCAGAATCTTTGTTCGTGGATCAGTTTTAAAGAGTCAAACCATTTTAAAAAAAGATTTTCAATGGTGACTTGCACACCAGATTTATATCAAGTGGCGACTCTGAGTTCAAATAAAAAAGAATTATTTTCGAAATAAATTCTATCTTTTGTCACTTAATAATAAAAACTCTTTCAAACCTAAAATCATATCTTTTTAGTAAAAAAGGGGTGTGACCAGCGACACGTTAGCTTTTGACTTTTCACGTGACACAATTAAGACTATAAGATTAAAGAATATTTTGTTATATTTGATATATTTTTAATTTAAGATTATAAAATTCAAAAGTGTTAATTATCTTTTTAAACTTGGTGTCAAGTCAAAATAGGACAAACAAATTAAAATGGAGAATTGTCTGTATTCAATTTATGAAAAATTAGTGAGATTTTACTTAATTATGAAGTGTAGATGGATTAATTTGAGGGGAAATAAAAAAACGACACTTCAAATTGAATTATTTCCACGAAAATGGCCATGGAATTTAAATTCCACTTTCTAGCCATTTCAATTTGCTGACTTGTTCTATAGCATTTCTACACACCTTCTACACAGTTTCTATATATATCTTATACATATAAATATTCTATACGAAAATCATACAGTTTCAATACTCAATTTATACAATAATTGTACATTATTTTTACGCATTTTATACAATAGTTATATAATTTTCATACACTTTCTATATATTATTTCTATATATTTTATACATATACATATTTGATAGAACTATACAATTTCTATACATATATCTTATATAGATATATATTCTATATAACTATTATATCATTTTTATATAATTATATTTAATTCTTATTTTTAAATGATTGAAAAACGCAGAATAGTTTTTCAGTTAAAAAATTTATAGCAAAAAAAACTGAAATATTTTTAAAAGGGCCGAATGACCCAAGTTGAAAAGTATATTAGTATTGTATATAGTTTGTATCAGTATTGTATATGGACTGTATCTGAACTACATGGGCCAAAATGACCCAAATTAGGAAATGACTATAAAGTGGAAATAGTATATCCGACTGGCCTATTTCAAAAAGAATGATGGTACTCTTTTCCTCTTTATCAACTTTCAATTTCAACTTATCACAGAACATCACATGTTTAAGATCATAAGATTAAAGACTCACATGTTTAAGATCATAAGATTAAAGACATTCTAACACATTAATAAATCTTTAATTTAAGATCACAAAATTTAAAAATCTTCTTTATTTTCTTAAATTCTATGTTAATTAAAATAGATCAATCAATTTGAAATAGAGTATAACATTTTTGTAGCCGAATAAATTATATATGCTCATGTAATAATAGTGAAATACATTAAATCCACACACTTAATAAGTGTACGCATGTATATAATATATCTGGATAACACACGCACAGCCATAGGGAAATACATTTTATAAGAGTGCTTTTACATTTAGATACTCTACAATTGCTAATACATATATTTCTAGTCTATGTTTTTTTTTTTTGGCAACTAGAATAATTATATTAGCATTATAACAAAAAACTACAGAGAGGAGTTTAGTAGCATAACCACCATGGTACCTGCAGTTTGTGCAATATTTGCAGACCATCCATTAGAATTTAAAGTAGTACTAGTGGGAATATTTACAGATGAACTAGGTGGTAAAACTCCCATAGTTTTCAGACATCTAGTAGAATAATATCCTCATTTAACAGCTTCCAAAATGTTCATCAAGTCATGAGGAGGCGACCAAAAAGTAGTAGCAGCATCCAAGGCTGGAGTACTAGTAGATAAACTGGATAGTTTTGCAGTAGAGGTGACTCTCTTGCTAGGCTATCAGCTAGCCTATTCTGCTCTCTGTAGATATAGATAAGCGTTAGACTATCCAGCTGTAGAAGAAGGTACCTGCAATTAGACAAAAGTGTAGAGCTGTCAGTGTATTTATTTGCATCTCTTAGCATAGCAGCGACTTGCTCCGCATCCACATTTATTTCTAAAGGTATCAGATTATGCTTCATGGTGATTTGCAAACCTGTAAATAGAGCTAAAATTTCAAGTTGAGTAATATCTTGAGTAGGTGTATAAGCAATGAAATTACGAAAACCCCCCACCTAATCCACCAATGTTAGGCTTAAAAGACAAAGCAACATTAGTGTTTAGAGTTAGACAACCATTTTTAGGAGGGTTCTATTTAACGTATAAAGTAATGGAAATATTTGTAGTGTTTGAGTTCCCCTCTAGATACCAATATTTGATAGCCGAGTTTATAGCAAAGCTTGGTGATGGTGCAACAATTTGCCCTCAAATATACGTTTGTTATGGTGGGTCCAAATAACCCAAAAGGAACGAAGTAAGACATTCAATGGTAGCATGGATGAGGTATTTATTTGTTTTTTGAAGTTATCTCTTAGCCAAGTGATAAGAGTAGCATTAGAGTTTTTTTTTTTTTTTTTTTTTGGGGGGGGGGGGGGGGGGAGAGGGGGGAGAGCAGTGATGACCCTGTGTGTAATGTTATAAATAACTTTTCCCAGAAGTGGTCAAGGCCAGTGTATGATGAGAATAAGTGGGATATTATTTTGGGCATGACATGTTGACAAAGCTTGCAAATAGGGGAAATGTGGTGCAAATATGAAGATATTGGGAGCCGATTTAATGTTAACAACCACAGAAAGTATTTAATTTTAGGAGGAATATTTAAATTTCAAATCTAATTAAAGTCCCCTGGAGTTGTGGAATCTTCGTTCTTTGGGTTCATGTGGTTGTAATTAGATAGGACTGTAAATTTACATGCGGGGGGTTAAGTCCCCATTTAATATGGTCATAGGCGTTTGCAAAGATAGGAAAATGCAGAGCTAATATTTGGCTGACAATTGTTTGAGGGAGAATAAAAGGAAGGCATGACAGATTCCAAGAGTTATTAATTTTATTATCGTAAATATGTTTAAATTCTTCAAACTGGGTTAGGGGCTCATGAATCATGGATCTTAGAGTGGTCATTGATTTATCCAAGGTTGATTCCAAAAGTTGATATGTCTCTCATTAGTAGGTTGCAAAATGATCCCCTTTTGGCAGTATTTCTATCCCATTATAAGGTTCTTCCACGTTGTAGATGTGATAACTGAGGTGGGCAAAAGTTTTAGGTATTTTTCCGCAGAATAGATGCCCAAATTGAGTTTTGTGCGTGAAATAATCTTCATGCAGTAAAGGCTAGTAAGGCATTATTCTTATTCGTTAAACTTTGGATGTCTAAGCCCCCATCTTTCTTAGGCTTCATTGTAGTGGACTATTTTACAAGATTTATTTTCTTGTGGGATTCAATAGTTCCCTAAAGAAAATCTCTTTCATATTTTTCCATTTTCCTAATAACTTGAATAGGTAATATGTTGATTTACATTATATGGTTTAGTAAGGTATTAAGCACCGATTTGATAAGAGTCAAACATCTTGCAATGGTAAGAAATTTGCTTTTCCAGCCCGTTAGGCAACATTTGAAGTTATTAATCAGGAATTGATAGTCTCCCATAATAGGTTTGGAATTAGTTATCGGGAAACCTAAATATCTACCCAAGTTAATCCCTTCCATGATCCCAATTAAAGAATAGACATGTTGCTTAATTCTCTCAGGGGTGTTTGCTGAGAAAAATAATCTAGAATTAGCATTATTAATTTTTTGCCCCAAAGTTGCACTAAACCTGCAAAGGGTCTGTACAATATTCTAACTGGATTGGTCCTTCATCTTACTACAAACGATAATGTCGTCTGCAAATAAGAGGTTGGATATTGGAGGTCCCTTTGCAGAAATTTTGGTAGGTGTCCATAGCCTAATGTTTACCTGCTAGTCTATTGCTCTCGATAATCTTTACATACACAGGATGAAAATGTAAGGTGACAAAGGATCGCCTTGCCAAATTCCTCTTGTAGGGTAGAAGAAGGGCAAAGTGTTCCCATTAAGGAGAATAAAAATTACGGACGTGGTAACACAAGACATGATCAAGTTAACTAGTTCATACGGGAACCCAAAGTATAGGAGGATTTCATATATAAAGGACCACTAATCGATCGAAGGATTTTTCTAAGTCTATTTTGATGAGGACATGAGAATCCCTTCCTTTAGTATGCTTAAAGTAAGGGAGAAGTTTTTGCACTACTATGGCATTATCAACTGCATATCTATTTGTTAGGAAGCTAGCTTGCGTGGGACCTATTATTTGAGTGAGCAAAGGCTTGATTCTATTTACTATAATTTTAGTAACTATTTTATAAATGGTATTGCAAAGGCTTATAGGTCGAAATTGGGAGATATTAGATGCTCCAGATGTTGCGGAAGCTCGGGATATTTCAAATAGCGTGTAAATTATTTGTACTAGAAAATCACACCAGATAAATTCCCAGGTAAGAGTGGAGGGTCACAAGCGGACCACTTAAATACCAGTCTAGCCTTGACAGAATTATCACTAGTAATTTAGTAGCACAAATAGATCACAACAACTATACCCGACAAATATTAACTGAAAACAGTTAGACAAGACAATAAGAAGAACACCAGAATATAATGAGGTTCGGCAAATTGTGCCTACGTCCTCGGACACTATTATATTTATATTTCACTAAGGAAATATTACAAATGGAGAGAAGCTAAGGAAGAAGAGAAGAATTGTGTTTTTGGTGTGTAATTACAAATGAGAGGTGAGGGTATTTATAGGCCTCAAGTTTTCCAATGGACGGTGTGGATCGATTCTAATCCGACGGTCCTAAGCTACCTTCACCAACCCTTTTCACCAACCCCCCACCTACCCCCTTTTAATTGGGTTTGGGCTAATTTATGATTGGGCTTTCTATTTAACAATTTGGGCTCAACAAATACAAATACAAAATGAGCCCACCAAATTACAACAAATCTCCACCTTGGGCGATATTTTTTTTTTTTTTTTTCTTCAATTCTCTCATGAACATAGTAGTGTCCCCAAATGCTATCTTCAATCTTTGATAACATTAATCAAGTTCAAACAGTGTTGAAACTTGATCGACGTTACCACCTTTGTCAACATATCAGCAGGATTATCTGTCGTTCGAATTTTCTGTACTTTGACTCCACCTTCTTCTATAATCTCTCGGACAAAATGATATCGGACATCAATGTGCTTCGTCCTTGCATGATAAACTTGGTTCTTCGCTAAATGAATAGCACTTTGACTATCACAAAATATTGTGACGCCTTCTTGTTTTATACCAAGCTCTCTTAGCAATCCTTGAAGCCAAATTGCCTCCTTCATAGCCTCTGTAACAGCCATGTACTCTGCTTCAGTGGTAGACAAGGCAATTGTTGACTGTAAAGTCGACTTCCAACTAACTGGTGCATTTGCAAGAGTGAAAACATAACCAGTAGTTGATCTTCGTTTGTCCAAATCTCCAGCATAATCTGAGTCACAATATCCGACCAGATATTGACTATCTTCAAAGACTAAACCAATATCTACAGTATTGCAAATATACCGTAGAATCCATTTCACAGCCTGCCAATGCTCCTTTCCAGGATTGTGCATATATCTGCTCACAACTCCCACAGCATGTGAGATATCGGGTCTTGTGCAAACCATTGCATACATCAAGCTACCAACAGCATTCGCATATGGTACTCTTGACATATACTCTCGATCAACATCATTTTTTGGTGACAAAGAATCACTTAGCTTAAAGTGAGGGGCGAGTGGGGTGCTAACCGACTTTGTTTTTTCGTTCATTCCAAAATGATCTAGCACCTTCTTCATGTATTCTGCCTGAGATAAGTAGAGCTTCTTTGAATGTCTATCTCTTTTTATCTCCATGCCAAGAATTTTCTTTGCCTCACCCAGATCCTTCATTTCGAATTCCCCTTTGAGTTGAGATTTTAACTTCCCTATTTCTTCTTTACTTTTCGAAGCTATCAACATATCATCAACATACAGGAGAAGATATATAAAGGATCCATCTTCAAGCTCACGCAAATACACACAATTATCGTATTTGCTTCTTCTGTAATTTTGTCCCAACATAAACTCGTCAAATCGTTTGTACCATTGTCTAGAAGATTGCTTCAATCCATACAACGATTTTTCAAGTTTGCACACAATATTTTCTTTTCCAGCAACTTTGAATCCTTCTGGCTGAGTCATGTAGATTTCCTCTTCCAAGTCTCCATGTAAAAACGCTGTTTTTACATCCAACTGAACTAGTTCCAAATTCAACTTTGCTACCAAAGCCAACAAAACTCTAATGGGGGAGTGTTTTACGACTGGAGAAAACACTTCATTATAATCAATTCCCTCCTTTTGAGCATATCCTTTAGCCACCAATCTTGCTTTGTAGCGTACTTCTTCTTGGTTAGGAAATCCTTCTTTCCTTGCAAATACCCATTTGCACCCAATTGCCTTCTTGCCTTCTGGGAGATTGGCCAATCTCCATGTGTTATTCTGATGAAGAGATTGCATTTCTTCATTCATGGCAATCCTCCACTTATCTTCTTTCGAACTTTTGATTGCATCTTTATAAGTGGTAGGAATACCATCAGCTACAATTGAGTCTGCACAAGCCACCGTATCCATAAGTCGAGCAGGTTTCCTTATGGTTCTTTTTGGCTTGCTCGTTGCAATTGATTCAAGTTGTTGTTGAGATTCGTGGGACGGAATCTCCTCTTCAACTGGCTCTTCTTCCAGAGGAACATTTTCTGTTGTTTCCTCATTTGATCTTTGTGAAGGAAAAATTATTTTTCCCTCAAACTCCACCTGCTTCGAAGTACCTTCAATTTGTTTGGCAATCTCAACTGCTACCTTGTTTGTCAAGGAGGATTCATCGAAGGTAACATCTCTGCTGAATATAATTTTTCTAGTCTCTGGACACCATAAGCGGTATCCTTTGACTCCAGAAGTAATCCCCATAAATACAGCTTTCTTTGCCCTCGGATCCAACTTTGACTCTCTTACATGATAATATGCAATTGAGCCAAATACATGCAAAGAACTGTAGTCTTCAGCAGGCTTTCCATACCATTTTTTCAATGGTGTTTTGCCATCAATAGCGGCAGATGGTAGACGATTAATGAGATGGCACGCATATGTTATAGCCTCAGCCCAAAATTCTTTGCCCAAGCCAGCATTGGACAACATACATCGAACCTTCTCCAGCAAAGTTCGATTCATGCGTTCTGCCACTCCATTCTGTTGTGGTGTATGTTTGACAGTGAAGTGTCTAACAATACCATTTTCCTCACAAAGTTTCTGAAAAAAATCATTTTTGTACTCTCCGCCATTGTCCGTGCGAAGACATTTGATCTTTCGGCCAGTTTGTGTTTCAATCATTGACTTCCATTTGAGAAATATTCCTAGCACTTCATCTTTTGATTTCATCATATACACCCATACTCTCCGGGAAAAGTCATCAACAAAGGTTACAAAATAGTGCTTCCCACCCAATGAAGGTGTTTTGGAAGGACCCCAAACATCAGAGTGAACATAATCCAAAATATTTTTAGTATTATGGATAGCTGTTCCAAACTTAACCCTTGTCTGCTTTCCCTTGACACAATGCTCACAAAACTCCAAGTCGCATATTTTTACACCTTTTAGCAATCCTTGATCTGATAAAGCTTTCAAGGATTTTCCTCCAGCATGTCCCAAGCGCATGTGCCACAACTTGGTCATTTCTGCTTCCTTATTAGTGGATGTCACTGCCGCTGTCCCAATAACTGTACTACCTTGATAGTGGTACATGTTATTGTTTTTCCGAATTGCCTTCATCACCACCAATGCGCCAGAGCATATTTTCATCACCCCATTATCTGCACGAACTTTGAACCCTTTTGATTCTAGGGCTCCTACAGAAATGAGATTTTTCTTCAAATCTGGCACATATCGAACATCTGTCAATGTTCTGCTCAATCCGTCATGGTTTCTTAGTCGAATTGAACCAATACCATGGGCGGTAAGAGAGCTATTATCCGCAGTGTGAACAGTTCCACATTTTTCTTCTTGCAGATTGATGAACCATTCTCGATTAGAAGTCATGTGATAACTACAAGCTGAGTCCATCAACCATACATCAGATGATGTGGATGACTCCGATATAACTAGTGAGAAATCAGAGTCATCACAGTCAGCTACATTTGAATCCATGACAGCCTTACCATTGTTAGGTTTGGCCTTTCCCTTTAACTTTGGACAATCTTTCTTCCAGTGTCCTTTTTCTCGGCAAAATGCACATTCATCTTTGCTGGGTCTGGATTTTGACTTGGATCTTCCTTTCTTCGTTCTCATATTGTTTTGAGAACGACCTCTCACGAACAATGCTTCTCCATCGTTGACCTTTTGTTTTTCTCTCTTTCTTTGCTCGTAACTATACAATGCGGAGCAAACTTCTTTTAGAGAAATTTCATCATTCCCATGAAGTAGAGTAGTTTCAAGGTGCTCGTATTCATCGGGAAGTGAACTCAACAACATCAAGGCCATGTCTCCATCGCTGAAGGTCACGTCCATGTTCTGCAAATCTGTCGCCAACTTGTTAAAGCTGGTGATATGATCATTCATTGTGGTACCAGGAACATATGTGAAGCGTAACAGTCTCTTCTTCATGTATAGTTTATTTTGACTGTTTTTCTTCAAGAATTTATCCTCCAACGCATTCCACAATTTGTTTGCAGAAGTTTCCTTTGTGTATGGATACTTCTGCTCTCTTGCAAGGTAGGATCTAATGGTACCACAAGCAACACGATTGATAACCTTCCAATCGTCTTCTCCAATTCCGTCTGGTTTCTTTTCTTCTATTGCAATATCTAGCCCTTGCTGAAAAAGAACATCAAGAACTTCACCTTGCCACATCCCGAAATGTCCTGATCCGTCAAAAATTTCAACTGCAAATTTCGCATTTGACACAATTCTTGTCATAAGCGAAGATGCCAATGATGACGTATTGTTGACACTCGACGCGGCTGTTTCAATAGTCTTGTCTTCCATTTTTAATACAAATATTATTTTCAGTTAACAACCAGATTACCAAAGTAATTCTTTTCTGATGTGGAAGATCAGACTGTGCTGCAACCACAGAGCATACTCAGATAAAACCTTGGGCTCTGATACCAATTGTTGCGGAAGCTCGGGATATTTCAAATAGCGTGTAAATTATTTGTACTAGAAAATCACACCAGATAAATTCCCAGGTAAGAGTGGAGGGTCACAAGCGGACCACTTAAATACCAGTCTAGCCTTGACAGAATTATCACTAGTAATTTAGTAGCACAAATAGATCACAACAACTATACCCGACAAATATTAACTGAAAACAGTTAGACAAGACAATAAGAAGAACACCAGAATATAATGAGGTTCGGCAAATTGTGCCTACGTCCTCGGACACTATTATATTTATATTTCACTAAGGAAATATTACAAATGGAGAGAAGCTAAGGAAGAAGAGAAGAATTGTGTTTTTGGTGTGTAATTACAAATGAGAGGTGAGGGTATTTATAGGCCTCAAGTTTTCCAATGGACGGTGTGGATCGATTCTAATCCGACGGTCCTAAGCTACCTTCACCAACCCTTTTCACCAACCCCCCACCTACCCCCTTTTAATTGGGTTTGGGCTAATTTATGATTGGGCTTTCTATTTAACAATTTGGGCTCAACAAATACAAATACAAAATGAGCCCACCAAATTACAACACCAGAGACCTTAGGGATTAAATACAAGTAGGTCATAGTTATTTTCTCAGGAATGCAGTAGTTTGAGAAAACCTGACCACAAAAGTTGATGACAGATTCACCCACTAAATGTAATAATTGCTGATAAAAAAAGTGTAAGCCATCTGGGTCTGGTGCTTTGATAGGTTTAAAGAAAAAAATTGCATCAATTACCTCTTTGTGGTCTAAAGGAAATGATAAGGTAGGACCAATATACGGAGGCACAAAGCAAAAGCTAGCTAAGGTATGTGACCAATTGGAGGTGGTAAGGTCAGTAGAGTAAGGATATGTATAGAAATCTAGGATATGGTCCTTAATGAGATGATATTCATTTAACCAGTTACCCACACTATCCCTGAGGCAAGTAATACAGTTCATTCTTCTCCTTTGGAGTTTCGACATATGGATAAACTTAGTGTTAGCATCACGTTATTTAACTATAGAATTCTAGATTTTAGTTTCCAAAAGTCCTCTTCTATAATAAAGATACATTGATAGTCAGTTTGGAGGGTTTCTTCAAGGTTATAGAGAAAGCTACTAGTTGGGTAGTGAGGGGATTTTTGAAGGCCCTCTGTTCGGGCTAGGAGCCTTTTTTTTAGCAAAAATATTACCAAAGCCATGTTTATTCCATAGTTGCACATTTCCTTTAAACAACTCTGAAACTGGGAGGAAAACATTATTTGAAGCTTACCATGCTGCCGAAATAACATTAGTGAAATCTGGGTGTGAAGCTCAGATGTTTTCTAGACGAAAGGGTTTATTAGGGATGTGCTTTAAGGAGTTTAGTTTAAGTAAAAACGGGTTATGATCCAATTTTACTTCAGGGAGATGGATAACTGCAGCTTCGGGAAAAAGGTGCAGTCATTCATAATTGCAAACAATTCTATCTAGTCGTTCCAGAATGATATTGCCCCTTTTATGTTTATTAGTCCAAGTATATTTACTTCCTACATAGCCTAGATCTAGCATTTTACAATAGTTTAAATAGTCTATAAATATATTAGTTCTTATATTATTAGGAGTATTTCCACCAAATTTCTCGAAATTAAATAGGACCTTATTAAAGTCTCCTCCTATAATCCATGGCTCCTTATTAAGGTCTGCAACCTTTTCAAGATTGCTCCACAAGCGTTGTCTATCGAATTGAATATTATTTGCATAAATAACTGAGAATAACCACTCAGTATGAGAAGGGATTACTTGTATTTTGTAGTTAATTTCTTGGTGAGTGAGTCCCACAGCTGTTACGCTGAGGATATCCTCATGCCGAAGTATGACAATTCCACCTGCATAACCTGTTCCAGGAACTGCTATAACACTTGAAAATTAAAACTCCTGAGAAAGTCTAGTAGCTCCCTAAAATTCCTTCTAAAGTTTGCCCTTCTAGACCCGCGACAGTTCCAAATTATAAAATTCATAGGGATATGTGGACATGATGGGAAAGTTATTTCATCCGTCTTCCTCAACGAAGGGTTTAGGACTAGTGCATACCTCTTCACTGTTGGATTGAGAGTCGGAGGTAAGTGGAGAGAGCATTTGTGCATACTTAGGGAACAGTTTATACGAATCTTTTTTCTAACCGTTCTTTTAGGAAAAAGACCCATACCTGCACTAGGAAAGCTGACTCTGGTTCAGTGACATGCATCTCCTCCTCCATACCTACCACTTCTTCTTGGTTTCCTGGCGCTGGGTGAGTCAGAGGAGGAGCAGTATGGGGGGATGGTGGCACGTGTATGGAACTGACCACCATTGATAGCATAGTGGTATGCTATTGGATCCAAGGAGCCACTCCTTGTTGTGGCTGAGGGTAGAAGGGGAACTCCACATGGCGATTCAACGGAGGTGGGATTGGTGGTGGTGCCACTGCCCAGTGATGCTGCATGAAAGCATCCAAACCAAGTCTCATTCCCCCCATGACTATTTGTGCCAGGTCTGCCGGATGTTGTATCATCACAAGGACTTGTTCCCCACTGATGTGTAAGTTGAAGGTTAGCGCATGTCTCACTAATCCTATCTCTAATCAAGAACTGGGTGCTGGGAGTGGTTGAGGATTCATTGGCATATACACCGCATGATTGTGGGGATTGCTCTCTAACAACATCGTGTTTTCCATCTGAACAAGACGAATTAACTAGTGAAATGAGTCTTGAGGGGTGTGGTAAATATGCAGCCTTGTGTAGGGGTAATTGGAATGATGAAGTGCCATTATATAAGGGAGAAGAGGAAATTAAATTTTGGTCATTTATTGTATCAGTGGAGGGATGGCCTTGGCTCAGCGGTAAGCTTGCTTACCGTGGTGTGCCAAGGTCGGAGGTTCGAAACGCCCCTCCAGCAAAGCTGGGGTGAGGACGCGTAGGTCAGGCTCGGAGTGGTCCCCTCCCCGACACCTACGGAGTAGGTATGAACCGGGTCGTTCCTTTATTGTATCAGTGGCGTGTAACTCTGTAGTGGGGAGAGTAGTAGTATTGTTATCATAAATATTAATATCAGATATATTAATAGTCTGAGTAGGAGATATAGTTATGTTTGCCTCAGAAGGGCAATCATTAAAAGGATTTAAGGTATTAAATGAGGGGATAGTGATGGATTCAGTAGTAGTAGGGATAGACGGAAGTTTGTGCATGGAAGCCACGTATGGCAGAGTAGTAGAGAATTCTGAGAGTTGTGTGGAGATAGGAATTGGGGATTCCAGAAGACTTTGATTATCATGTATAAAGGAATTAAAAGGGTTCTCAGTTCGTATCAAATTATTATTATGTAAGGAAGTGTGATCATAATTATTAATATCATTAAGTTTTGTGGGACCCACTTGCTTTTGCTGGTACACCATTGGCGAGTTTGAAGGGGCAAGAATAGAAGAGTTTTTTAGGGTTAGCTTACCTAGGTCCCTCGCTGCTGCCGATGGCGCATCCCTTGAATCATTAATAGGAGAAAACTTACCTTTGCTGCTTAGATTCACATTTCCAGTTGTTCCCAGATTCCTCTGAATAGGAGAGCGACGTCTTGGTGTCGATTTAAACTGCACTATTTTCCATTCTAAGTCTGAATTTGGGGTAGAGTCCATCTTCCCCATTGGACAGTCCTGAGAACAGTCTTTCTGGACTGGTGAAATATGAGGGCACAATCTAGTTTGATGTCCAAATCTGCCACACATGGCGCATAGCAAATTGAATCCCTTATAATGTATAACTTGTTTGTGGGATCCAATGTAGACGTGTTGAAGCAAAGGTTGCTCCATCGGCACTTGAACACATAAGCATGCATACCTTCCTCTAGATGTTGTAGAAGTGCATGTATCTATTTTTAGCAAAACTCCCACCTTTCCCCCAACTTTTTCCAGGATATCCATATCGTAGAATTCACTCGATAATTCTGGTAGTCGAAGCCAAATTGCAGTGTAAGTCAATTTCTGCTTCAGGATTTGGTGGCTCATCTTTTTACCAATAAGCTTGATGATTAGGGAGTATTGCCATGGCTTATAGATACGAGTTTTGTCTTCTGCACTTAAAGAAATAAAACTTGAGTTGTCATGTTCTTGAACTATTTCATCTTCCATGTCAATATGTATTATAGTGGTATTTACTTTAGGTTGTTGAGGAGATCCCATCAGTTTCCGCAGGTAAGATGATTTCCCATCTGCTAACTGATCCAAGTCGTTATCAGTTTCTGTTTGCATACTAATATAGTAGGATGAACTAAGTTTACAGGACAGTGATGAAAAAGTAGAAAGAAAGGGAATTTTCTCTAACTAACCCATTCTTTCTTTTTGCACTCTCCATGTGTTATTTTACTTAAAATAATATATAAATTTTTCGAAAGGTCTTTCGGTACCGATAATACAACATTTTTTTGGTTTTTCATTCGGTGTTCGGTGTCCGTATTGGAGCCCTGATTAATCCGGATCGCGCGTTGCAGGGCTCATTAAGTTGGCAGCGCTCCCAACAGAGCTTTCTCCATATCCAGGATTGAACCCTCGACCTCTGATTAAGGATGTAGCAGCCCCATCCACTGCACCACAACCCATGTTGATGATAATACAATATTTATTATGCTATTTATCATGCAGACTTTCGTATAAAATACTAAACAATGTATTAGTATGAAATGATAATATTAGTAACACTTAACTTTGTACTTAACCAAATGTTATACTCATTCTTTAAAAACGCCATATTTATGTATAGAAAAAACAATTAAATTTAATCTTTTTTGTTTTATTCTTATGATATATTCTACAGTTATAAAAATATCATAACATGTTTAAAATTATAAGTTCTAAAAATACTTCAATATATGGCAAACATAAGTATATTTCCTTTTAAATTGTTGGTTCCCGAACAAATATTGCAACATAAATTGAACTGAAATAGAGGATGCATATAAAATATCAGTTTCCTGCTAAGAGTATAGCATAAAGGTCGATTAAGTGAAATTAAAATTGCAAGTTCTTATGTTTAAAAGCATTAAGTGATTTTTTTTATATGATCAAATTTTAATGGATAAAATTATTTGATATCTATGTTAATGGGAGGTAGCATCTCATATAATTAATTATATTGCGTAAAAGTTAAGTCAAACACCACGATTATATAAAATAGTATCTATTATACATGGGAAAAGGGTGAAATTTACCCCCCACTTTGAAAAATTGTCTAAATATACACTTTATCATACTTTGGGGCCAAATTTATCCTTGTTGTCATACTTTGAGACCATATTTACCCCTCTACGTTGAAAAATTGACTAAATATACCCTTCGTCATACTTTCGGCCAAATTTACCCTCGATGTCATACTTTGAAATCATATTTACCCTTATTGTTAAGAAATTTTGCACATGTATACTTCCTTTACCAGAAAAGCCACAATCAACGTAGAATTTTTTATTTTTTAAAAATAAATCATACTTTAATCTAATCCCTCCGATTTAACCCACAAAAAATACCCAAATAAATATACCCTTTCCTCAGTTTTGTTGGTTGAATTTTTCCAACAAACAAAATACTTCATTTTCAATTAGCAACGTTGATAGGTTGTTTAAAAATGAACAAAAAGTAAAATAGAATAGAATAATGTAGAAGCATGAAACTAGAAAAATATCTATTACAAACTCTATTCCTGTTCAATTATGTTCAAATTTCAAATTTTGGTATGGAATTCTATGTGCATCTAGATTCTAGAATACGTGAATAAGTTTTTTGAGGAAATAATCTATTGCATTTGACTATCAAGTGCCATTTTTCATGAGCTTTGCACTAATGCAAATCCATGAACTAAGATAAGAGTCTATTTCTTTGTGTTTGCACTGATGCAGATCAATTTTTCATGAGTTATGCACTGATAAATATTCAGTGGCTTAATCTCATTGAAAATTTTTGACCAATAGAACTTTAGGAATATATTTTTTTGTGCATATTTTTGTGGGTTGAGTTAGACGAATTAGATTAGGGTGTGATTTATTTTTTAAAAATGGGCAACCAAATGTTAATTTAGGCTTCTTTTGATAAAAGAATGGTATAGGTAAAAAGTTCCTTAACAATGAGGGAAAATATGACGTTAAAGTATAATATCGTGGGTAAATTTGGCCTTAAAGTGCGATGAAGGCCATATTTAGCCAATTCATCAAAGTAGAAGGGTAAATTTAGCTTCAAAGTATGACAGCAAGGGTAAATTTGACCCAAAATATTGAGAAAGATATATTTGGCCATTTTTTCAAAGTAGAGGCATAAATTTGACCCCTTTTTCATTATATATTAAAATTAAATTTTTCTTTATTTTTAATCTAAATAATGTCTTTTAAAGGCACTATACCCTATATGATGTTACTTTTATTTTAGTGTAGATTATATTGGCGGGGGCAGGATGGAGATAAAAAAAAAATACACTTTAAAAAATAGGAGAGTCTTTGCCTAGCTAAGTCTAAAAGGGGTATTGGATTTAGTGACCTAAAATCCTTTAATCAAGCTTTGTTGGCAAAATAAGCTTTGCAAATTTTGACGCAAGAAGAGTCACTTCTTTGTAGAATTATAAAAAGCAAGTACTTCAGTCATACCTCATTCCTTAAGGCTACGTGTTCTCCTTCTAGACCTTGGATATAAAAAAAATATCATTTGAGGTTGAGATCTTATAAGTAAAGGTATTATATGGAGGGTAGAATCTGGTGATAACATCAAAGTTTGGACAAAGTTGTGTATTCCCAACTCTAGAGGCTTCAAACCTAACTTTTGTCATACACAAATAGACATAGAACAAAAGTAAAGGACCTTATAGACCTTAATACAAACACTTGGAATATGCAAAAGCTTCAAAAATGATTTAGACAAGATGATATTCATGCTATTGTCTCAATTTCGATTTCCACCACTGATTTGTTGGATAAAATTATTTGGAACTATACTAAGTCTGGTAAATATGAGGTTAAGTTGGGATATAACTTATCTAGACAAATAACGAGAGGTGAACAAGCGACCAGTGAGAGACTCCAATCTAGCTATCAATTCTATTCCAAAAGTTTCTACGATTTTGTATGGTCTATGAACATAAAAAGTAAATATAAACATTTTATTCGTATATTTATTTTAAATTTGTTGTCAGTTAATCAAGTTGTATCTAAAAGAATAAGGCAAAATTTATGAAGTACGTAAAGAATGAGGAATAGAAAGTGAATCTATTAATAACATGTTTTTCAAATGCCTTACTGCTAGATTAGTTTGGAGGCTTTGCCCTATTAATTATCCAAACACTATGAATTTTACTAATTGGTGATACTCAGACATCCAACTACAATACGTAATAAGTCATTTGCTAAAAAAATTAATGTAGCAAAAAGCAAGAAAATTAGTACCCTAATGATGAAATTATGATCTGTTTAATTAGGAATTGATCAGTCCCTGCTTTAATTATGTATTTTTGTAACAACTCAAATTTTGATAAGTTTTGTGAAATATTTAATTTTGTGTGATTTAATTATATTACCCCTTTTTCATGGTTGCTTTATGGTATTTCTGGGGTGTGGAGAATATATTTCAGTGTGAATTATGTGAAATTATGGTTTTTGATGGCTTGAAAAGTCTTATAGACGACAGAGTTTCTAGGGAGTTCCTTTGGAGATGCTTGGAGGTTGGAGGGTTCCCTGTGGCGTATATCAGATTGATTAAGGATATGTATGATGGAGCGAAGAATCGGGTTAGGACAGTGGGAGGTGATTCAGAGCATTTTCTTGTTTGACAGGGTTGCATCAGAGATCTACTCTTAGCCCATTTTTATTTTCCTTGGTGATGGATATTTTGACGCAATGTATTCAAGGAGTGGTGTCATGGTGTATACTATTTGCAGATGGTGTAGTTTTGATTGATGAGGGGTGTTAATGATAAGTTGGAGGTTTGGAGACAAACCTTGGAATCTAAAGGGTTTAGGTTGAGTAGAACTAAGACGGAGTACTTGGAATGCAAGTTCAGTGATTTGGCACTTGAGGATAAGATGGTAGTGAAGATGGATTCTCAAGCTGTGTGTAAGAGGGATAGTTTTCAGTATCTTAGTTCTATGATTTAGAGGAATGGAGAGATTAACGAGGACGTCACGAACCGTATAGGGACAGGGTGGATTAAATGGAGGCTTGCCTCGGGAGTTTTATGTGATAAGAAGGTTTCCTCAAGCTTAAAGGTAAATTTTATTGAATGGCAGTCCGTTCGACCAGCCAGTAAAAAAATCTCATACCCAGAAGTTAAAGGTGATAAAAATAAGGATGTTGTATTGGATGTGTGGTCTTACTAGAGGAGATAAGGTTAGGAATAAGACTATTTAGGAGAAGGTAGGGGTGGCTTTGGTGGAAAACAAGTTGCAAAAAGTGAGGTTGAGATGGTTTGGTCATGTGATGAGGAGGGGCATTGATGCCCCAGTTTGTAGGTGTGAGAGGTTGGCTCTAGATGGTTTCAAGAGTAGTAGAGGTAGGACGAAGAAATAATAGAGAGAGGTGATTAGACATGATATGGATCAGCTACATCTTACTGAGGATATAACCCTAGATAAGAAGTTATGGAGGATGCAAATTAGGGTAGAGGGCTAGTGCAGGTTGGTGAGGCGTAACTAGTAGTTAAGTATTCTTTGGTTGCAGTCGTGCTAGTAGTCATAGGAGAGCTAGGGGTGAGGTATGTGCACACGTGATAGTGTAGAGTACTACGTAGTGGGTGCTTTCCTCTTTGTTATTTCATCCAGTGGCATATTTTATTACGACTATGTTTACTATCCTTTGTTCTGAGCCGAGGGTCTATCGAAAACAACTTCTCACAACTTCTCAACTTCTTTGACGGTAGTTGTATGGACTGCGTACATCTTACCCTCCCCAGACCCCACTATATGGGAATACACAGGGTATGTTGTTGTTGTTGAAAAGTCTTATAGATGACTTCGATCAATATTTATTGATCCGTGTGTCGGATGGCAAAATAGACTGCATCAGCAGATCTAGATCATCGATTTTAGATTGGTTATATAGTTGGTGTGGTTTTATAGCTTTTAAATTTCATCTTGATCCTTGGTTCGAAAAGTTGTAAAATTAGATTTTGGGGATCAACTTTATAAAAATGCCGTCTTTTTGAAAATCTTATATCACTATTGAGTCCAAAGCATTGAATTTGATCAGGTAGTATAGTTCATTTACATTTTTGGTTCCGAATAAATTTTGAGAGATCCACAGAGACATGGTATTCTCCAAGTCTCCAACTGGTGTAGCTGCTAATGCGCCACTTTGTTCGCTTTAGCGAACACAGCTAAAGTGCCATTTTTCCACTTTAGCAGCTAGCTACCAGCTGAGTAAGGCCACTTTAGTGGTCCTTGTCTGCTTTAGCGGAGGGTGCTAAAGCGAGTTCGCTTTAGAGTACTGGCACGGTTGGAGGACACCGATAAAGTAATACTAGACAGCTTTAGTCGTGACCGTTAAAGTGGCCAGTTGATTGCTTTAGCGGTATCGGCACCTGTGTATATAATATTTTCTTCTTGTTTTATTCAACATTTTTAGACTTGGAGCTTGGGGTTTCACATTTTTTAGCAAATTCTTCCTTGTGTAAGCTCCAAATCCCTAGTTTAATTACTTTTCTTCGATTTTCAACATTTAAACTTTGTTAAACCTTAGATTTAAAGGTGAAATTTTGGGAATTATGACTCGGAAGGCCTAAAATAGTATTTATTTGATTTAAACTCCAATTTCAACCAGTTTTCACTCGAGTTTTCTTCTATTAGTTCCTTTAATCATGAAAAATGTATTTCTAGACTAAAATCCACTTTCTTTTTTGAAAACCTATTTCGAAAGTGTATTTTGATCCAAACTTGAAAATAGGCAATATAGATATCGTTAGCTTTCTTTTGAATCATAGATTCTATATTTGTATGTTTTAGTTGATTTCGGATCTGTTCGTGAGGAAAAGGCTCCATGTAGAACGCTGTTTAATCTGGTTTTCGATATTTGAGGTAGGTTATGGATTAATGTTCTTCTGACTAGGTTGGGTAGTTAATATTGGTATAAAATTATATTATGTGTATGGGAACCAATTATTAAAATGGCTATAGTATTGTATTATGCCCGTGTGGGGGCCTATGTTGTTGCTAATTGATGGTTTAAAGACATTATTTGCTATGTGACAGTGTAAGGTCTTATATGATATTATTGGTCTTGTGTATGTGAAATAAATTGTATCTTGTTTGATGCAAAATCATAATATGGTATCAAGAAAAAAAAGCCTAATGTGGTATCAATGGTATATTTTGATATATTTTACTCTATTAACTTATCGATTATGTTGGATTTCATGGATGGTTGGAATATTGAGTGAATTTTGGGCTCACTTAGTTGGTATATTGGTTGGAAATGAAAATTCTTATTCTTGTTGGTTATGAGTATACATCCTCATATCATATACATTCATGAAACATTAGTACCACCTTGGAAATACTTGAAACACTGGCTCTTTCTGGCAAAAAATAGGGCATCTTTAAAAACCCTCTATTGATGGATGTACCGGAGGGGAGATATAGATATTGGTATTGTATTTGGTTGTATATGGATTGACGAACCCTCTATGGGTCCTAACTCGTAGTATAGCTCGGTAGGTGTATACGAAGGTTGTGCGATGATCCGTGCATCATATCACATCATCATCATCATATTTATTGTTTTTTTCATATGTATGTTATGTGCCTATTCTATGTTGTATTGTTATCTTTCAGGTGATATCTTGACACGACTCGTACCAGGTCCTAGTCGTGTCGGACCTCTCAAGTCCGGCCCATACCATAGACCTCCCCCAATACCTAACTATAACCATCCTGTACTATCTGTTGGATGAATTTCGAACATATAACAAGATATAAAAATTATAATTGAAAGACATTTAATAAATTTCATAACCATAGCCATCCAAAAATCCAACCAAGCATCCAAATGGTGTCAGCCCCAATACTAATACCAATGCAGAGGCTAACACCAATACTGACACCACCCATGCCCATAGTAGTCACACAAAGCCTCTAGCTGAAATCCAAGAACATTCGGTCGGGATATGCCCCCAACCATATTAAAAACCAAAGTCCAACAAAGAAATAAAAGTATAAAAAGAAGTTCGTAGCATGAAATGGAGTCTTTCAGAGTATGAAAGTTCACCACTTCAGTCTAACATAAAGTTGTTCCAAAATCCAAGATCACTGAGCAGGATTAGTAGTATGGATGTTTCCTGCATCGCGTGGGGATACAACACTCAAAGATGGGTTAGCAGGTGAATGCTAGCATGTACTCAGGAGTAAGGATAAAATAATGTCATTATTCAAAATTGAAGTAAATAGTAATATGCAATCACATACATACAGATATATATACCATGTCGGAAAAGGAATCCGGATTTAGCATGCATTTAAAACCTTTAACCTGGGTCGTATAGATTTATTGTCATAATCCACCCACGGGTTATATGGGTCCAGTGTTACTCCCTGAACGGGCCCTAGTGCATGTAGCTGTACGAACCGGAGATATCATAGGAGCCGGGGATTCCCGTGTACCCTTATCCCTCCATGATACATATAAAAAAGTATAACTTGGGGGATTCCCGTGTACCCCACAAGCATATGATCATCATGACCAATCCTCATGTCGGCAAACATAAGTTTCCAATGTCTGTTCATCGAACTCATACCTTCACAATTAGCTATTATAATTCGCATTATTGCCCAATTAAAACATTTAGCACATAACCAAACCACCAATTCCAAGAGTAAATTATTAAGTCATTATGAAGTGGTACCGTCATACTGAATATAGCTTGCAAGTAATGTCACTAGATAATACTAAGGGGATTCTTATGTGCCCCACAAGATTTCCAATTAAACCCAAGCCATGGCCACCAAGGCCTTTCTAAACCATTTAAGACAATTTAGGTTCCATTACCATATTATGCAATTACAAAGTTTTCAATAATAGCCAGACTATGTGACAAAATCATTCTCTTAGATATTTTAACAGACATGTTGAGGGCATACAATTTCCAAAACCAAAATCAAGTATCAATTGACCATTCCCACGTAACCACATATTTCAAACCATAATTATAACATTAAAACCATAAGAAAAGCATGGGAAAACATTATCCAACCAAGAATAACCAAAAACCCCAACCTGTATTTTAAAACCCAAACATTATCACAATAGTACCATGAAAATCATTCATTAAAGCATGTTTTTAGTTGAACTAATAATGATGGAGGAGTAACATGCCTTAGACAACAAGGGAGACAGAGAGAAATCATCCTTTAGAGCCTTAATTGATTGCCTTGAAGGAAACCCTAGCCTTTCTTGAATCAAGAGCTTGAGAGAGATTTGAGAGTGTTTGATTGTGAATAATAAGTTAAAGAAGCCTCCAAAGTTGTTTTATGTCACGGGGTCAATAGGAGTTATTAGGGGGAAATGTCCAAAATACTCCCAACTTAAACTGTAAAAAGGATGCAGGAGGGTACGGTTGGACCCCTCAACTTGTATCCACATCATACGAGTGGTACCCCTTACTCTTATCTTAATCAGAAAGTTGGACACAACATTATGTCCAACAAACGACTCCTTAGCCTAACTCGTACCATCACCATACTGCAAGTAACCTTCAAGTCATACCCTAAGCAGAACATCAAGGCTAGACAATGGACAACATACGGATAGATGTTGTACCTCTTGTATCATGAACCTATGACTCGTCACCACCAACCCATAACCATGACAAAACTCAACCACCAAACACTGGACACCCTACGTAAGTTGGGTCACCAGACCCGTACCCATACCATATGAATAGTATGGTGAGTCGTATGATGACCAAAAAGCTCATGACTCGAGAAATTTGCAAGGGCCGGAACCCAAGGTGTTTCAATTCTCCCCTACTTGGATCATTCATCCTCGAATGATGGAACAAGGTAGTACATGAATGATTAAACCCCTAAACATATCTACTCTTAGCTTTAAGACAGAAAATAGAACACCAAGGAATTCACCTTTTTTACCTTTAACAAAGACAATAAACAAAGAAGTTAAGAATAAACACATACCTTGAGCTCAAATTTTTGGAATGGGAAATAGGAATAGATACTTGGACTGATTACGACTTTTCCGACTAGGCGCCCTACCTCTGCTCGTTACGTTAGCAAGAAAACCATCGTAAGAGACGTGAGACGCAAAGCTTCTGCCTAGAAGCAAGCTACTAGAGACAGCCATTCTTCTTTGAACTTCACCTTTGTGTCCTCTTCAGGTTCCCATATAGCTTCTTCCACCTTGTGATTTCTCCATAGAACCTTTACCGAGGCCACATCCTTAGTCCACAACTGACGAACCTGATGATCTAAGATCTCAATCGAGATCTCTTCATAAAATAGGAAATCTAAAATACTAATATCCTTAATAGGCACAATTTGCGATGGATCACTAAAACACTTCCTCAACATAGAGACATGGAATACCAAGTGAATGGAGCTCAAACTAGAAGGCGATTCTTAACTCATATGCAACATTATCAACCCTCTTTAAAATCACATAAGGACCTACATATCGGAAACTGATCTTTCCCTTCTTACTAAATTGCATCACTTCATTCATGGGAGACACCTTTAGGAATACCCTATCTCCAACCTCAAACTCCAGGTCCCTTCATCTCACATCTGCGTAGGACTTTTAGCGACTTTAGGAAGCCTTAAGCCTATCCCAAATCACCTTTACCTTCTCCATATCTAGGTGAACCAAATATAGGCTAAACATATCCGCCTCACTAAGCTTAAACCACCCAATAAGAGACCTACACCTCCTACCATACAACTCCTCAAATGGATCCATCCCAATTCTAGAGTGGTAGCTATTATTGTAAGAAAATCTACAAGAGGCAAGTGCTCAACCCAACTACCACCATTGTCAACCACGCAAGCCCAAAGCATATCCACCAACATCTAAATAGTCCTTTCTGCTTGACCATCCGACTACGGGTGAAAAACAGTACTCATACTTACCTTAGTCCCCAACCCTTTTTGAAATAACTGCTAAAAATTAAATGAAAATTGTGTACCACGATCAGACATGATAGAAATAGGTACCCCATGCAAATTCACAATTTCTTAGAGGTACAACCTTGCATAATCCTCAGCTGAGAAATTAGTGCTTACGGGCAAAAAGTGAGCCGATTTTTTCATCCTATCCACGATGACCCAAACTGAATCAAATTGATTCTGAGACTGAGGGATAACAGTAACAAAATCCATGTTAATCAGTTCCAACTTCCATTCAGACAGCTCAATTTCTTGATACAATCCTTTGGGCCTCACGTGCTCAACTTTTATTTATTGGCACACATGCACTTGGCCATAAAATTAGCCACATCCCTCTTCATATTATTCCACCAATACATTTCCTTGAGGTCATGATAGATTTTTGTAGATATTGGATGAACAACATGGCGCAACTCATTCGCCTCAACCAAGATCCTCTCTCGTGAACTATCTACATCAAGAACACATAACCTCCCTTGGTACCGTAAAGTATCGTCACCACTAATCTTAAAAGCCATCACCTTCTGCCCACCTACATCACCCTTGATCCTCATAAAAACAGGATCTACCATCTTCTTCTCCTTGATTTCAGTACGAAGCGATGGCTGCACTACTTCTTATACCAATACACCACCATCTTTAGAGTATAAGAGACAAACTCCATAATTAGACAAACGGTGAATGTTCTCCACCAACTCCACTTCCCGTTATCCATATGAGTCAGACTCCCCATAGATAACTTGCTAAGAGTATCAGCAACTACATTAGCTTTACCTGGGTGGTATTAAAGACTCATGTCATAATCCTTGAGAATCTCAAACCATCATCTTTGCTTGAGGTTAAGCTATTTCTAAGTAAACACATATTGTAGGCTCTTATGATCATTAAAGATATCCACATTCACTCCATACAAATAGTGACGCCAAATTTTCAATGCGAATACCATAACTAACAGTTCTAAGTTATGTTTTGGATAATTCCTCTCGTACACCTTTAGCTTTCTAGAAGTATAAGCTATCACTTTCCATGCTACATCAAAACGCAACCAAGTCCCACACAGAATGCATTATAGTATACCACAAACCCATCAGTGCCTTAAGGAAAAGTCAAGATCGGATCTAAAGTTAGTTTACCCTTTAGCTTAGTGAAACTCCCCTTACAAGTATCAGACCACAAGAACTTCACCTTCTTCTGAGTCAACTTAGTTAACGGGGAAGTTATAGAAAAAAATATCTCCACAAACCTCGTGTAGTAACTGACTAAACCAAAGAAGCTTCGGATAGCAGTTGGAGTCGTGGTTTTAGGCCAATTCTTCACCACTACAACTTTTTGCGGATCCATCATGATCCCTTCACTAGAAATGATATGACCCAAAAAAGGTGATAACATTTAACCAGAATTCACATTTAAAAAATTTGGCATACAACTGTTGCTCTTTCAAGGTCTGCAACACAATGCGGAGGTGATCGACATAATCCACCTCAGTCTTAGAGTACACCAAAATATAATCTATAAAAATAATGGAAAACAAATCTAGAAACTAATGAAAGGCCATATTCATCAAATCCATGAATGTCACAGAGGCATTGGTCAACCCAAAAGACATAACCAAAAAATCAAAGTGCCTATACCAGGAACGGAAGGCAGTCTTAGGGATGTCCACTTTCCTAATCTTCAACTGGTAAGACCCAAATCGAAGATTAATTTTGGAAAAAAACTTAGCACCTTACAACTGATCAGACAAATCATTTATCCTTGGAAGAGGATACTTATTCTTTATTGTTACCATATTCAACTACCGGTAATCAATGCACATCTGAAGGGAACCACCCTTCTTATGCATGAATAATACCAGTGCACCCTACAGGGACACACTATAAAGGATGAAACCCTTATCTAAATGATCCTTGAGTTGCTCATTAAGCTCTTTCAACTCAGTTAGAGTCATTCTATATGGGTGATTAGAAATTGGACAACTTTCCGGAACAAGATAAATCCCAAACTCAATCTCCCTATCAGGAGAAACACTAAGAAGGTTATCAGGGAAGACCTTAGGAAATTCATTCACCATCAGGATAGAATGCAAAAAAGGACTATCTGAGTTAGAATCTTTAACCTAGACTTGATGATAGAGATACCCCTTAAAGATTAATCTCCTAGCTCTAAGATATGATATGAATTTCCCTTTAGGAGTTAGGGAACCACCCCTCACTCAATAATCAGTTTATTAGGGAATTTAAAGACGGCCTTTTAGGTCCGACAGTCTAGAGATGCATAGCATGAGTGCAACTAATCCATCCTTAGTATGACATCAAAATCCATCATATCTAATTCAAACAGATCCACCACAATTTCTTTACAACCAATAGATACCACATACCCCCTATAAACTCTTCTAGAAATCATAGAGTCACCTATCGAGGTAAAAATAAAAAAAGGGTCTGAAACACACTTGGGCAAAATCAAAATACACAACCACAAATGGGGTCACATAAGATAGAGCGAACCACAGATCAAGTAAATAGTACAAATAAAGGAAAAAGAGTTTTAACGTACCAGTCATGACATTAGGTGATGCCTCAAACTTTTATCTGGTAGTGAGAGCATAAAGACTGTTTCGACCAGTGCCGGAACTAGATGGTGCACCCTTTGGTGTCGGAGTTGATGATGAGGCAACTGGAATGCTATTTGCCCAGAGGCAACCTTACTAACAAGACAGTTTCTAAGCATATGCCTTAGATGACCGCAGTTGAAGTACCTATCCTTCTTCTCATCATAGAAACCCTGATGCAATCTACCATAAAACCTATATAAAGGATATGATGAAGGTGATTGGGCTACACTAGCCTAAGATTGGGCACCCTATGCCCTGAAGTTATTGCCACCTTAGAAATGCCTATCACCCAACAACTTTGGGTAGGGATCACTAGTCATTGAGTAAGACCCAGAGTTGCCCCACTTCTTTTTGGTCCACTTCTTGCCATCCCTACCACTTGGCTGTTAGCCACTACCCTGGTCAGAGAACCTAAACTTTTTTCCCTGCCTCTTTCCTATCTCAACTTGCTTTTTTTTTCCTCTACCTGTTGCGTGTACACAACCAACCTGGAGATATCTATGTATTTGATCAACAAGGCAGGATTACTCTCTAATATCGAATCTTAGGACAACCCAGAAGCTAACTTTCTCATTCTAGCCCTTATGTTAGAGACTATTTTTGGAGCATACTGAGCTATCTAGTGAAAATTCAAGGAATACTCCTTGACTTACATCATGCCTTGCCTCAGATTAAAAAATACTTCCGCCTTTGGTTCCCTCAACTCCTGAGAAAAAAATGGCTCAGGAAAACATTAGAAAAATCCTACTAAAGAATTGACTCAGCATTGTCACCCTTTGACTGATCCCATTCCTCGTACCACTGGTATGCCACATCATTCAACTGGTAAGAGGAAAATTCCACACCCTCCACATTCGTGGAATGCATAACTCGGAAAATATTTTCCATTTCATCCAAAAGAGCTTGAGGATCCTTCTTCTCCTTAACACCAGTAAAGGTTAAAGGGTTCAACCTCATGAACTGGCCAACTATTGTGGCCTCAAAAAATGGAGTAAAAGAAGTACCACGCTCAGTCTGAAAAGCTACCAACTGTGCCAACATATGGATAGACTGATAAAACTCAGCATTCGTCACATCAGCATGAGGAGCGTGAGGACGACTAGAGGGAATCGATGGAACTCTATAAAGGAAATCATGAACTAGACCCCTAGACCGGGTATAAACCCCATAAGTAGAACGAGTACCATAAGCATTATCCACGGGTGGGATAGAGGATTTTTCATGAGCATCAAATCGTCGAGGAGGCATGATCTGAAAATCGAAAAAATAGGAATTAGAGGCAAAATCTGGACCTTAGAATCTACAACTTGTAAACAGAACACAAGAAAGAGAAATATTCCTAAATACTTCGTAACCTCTCCCTTATGAGTGTGGCGCACTACACACTCCTAAAAAGATTCTACTTGTCACAACTTTGTGGACTCCCAAGTGACCATGAACCTAGTTCTTCAATACCAATCTGACACGACCCGAACCAGGGCGTAGGCATGTCAGGCATCTCAAGTCTGACTCAAAATGGAAAATTCCCCTTAATACCCAATCATAACTGCCCTGTACCATATGTTGGATGAATTTCAAACATATAACAAGATAGAACAATTATAATTGAAACGCATTTAATAATGTTCATAACCATAACTATCCAAACATCTAACTAATCATCCAAATGGTGTCTACCCCAATACCAATATCAATGCCAAGGATGAAACCAATACCAACACCGCTTATGCCCATAGTATTCACACAAAGCCTCTAACTAAAATCTAAGAACATCTGATAGGGACATGTCCCCGACCATAGCCAAAACCAAAGTCCAAGAAAGAAAGAAATGTATAAAAAGAAGTCCATAGCATGAAATGGAGTCTTCCAAAGTATGAAAGCTCACTACTTCAGTTTAACACAAAGTTGTTCCCAAATCCAAGATCACTGAGTAGGAAGAATAGTATGGTCACTCCCTGCATTGTGTGGGGATACAAGGCCCAAAGACGGGTTAGCGGGTGAATTATTGATCCATGTATCAGATGAAAAAATGGACTTCCCCAGCAGATTTGAAACATTAATTTTAGGTTGGTAACATGGTTAGTGTAATTTTATGGCTTTTAAATCTCATTTCGACCGTCGATTCAGAAAGTTGTAAAATTGGGTTTCGGGGGTCAACTTTGTGAAAATGTTATTTTTTTGAAAATCAGATATCACCATTGATTCTGAAGCATTGATTTTTTTTTTTGGATAGGGTAACATAGTTTATTTGCATTTTTGAGATTTCGAATGAATTTTGAGGGGTCCGCGGAGACTTAAAATTCTCCAAGGCTCTAGCTGGTGCACCTCAGCTGGTGTAGCCACTAAAGCGCCACTATCTCTTCTTTAGCGGCAGGCGCTAAAGCGCCACTTTGCCACTTTAGCAGCTAGCTACCAGCAGGGTGCTAAAGCGACCCTTGTCCTCTTTAGCGGATTGACATGCTTGGAGGATACATACTGCTTTAGCAGTACTTTGCACCTGGGTAAATAATATTCTCTTCTCATTTTCTGCACCCTTTTTTAGACTTGGAGCTTGGGGTTTTGCATTGTTGAGCAGTTTTTTCCGTTTTTAAGCTTGGGTAAACTCCAAATCCCTATGTCAATTACTTTTTTCTCAATTTCCAACATTTAAACTTCATTAAAACTTAGATTTAAAGGTGAAAATTTTAGGGATTTTCGCTTGGAAGGCCTAAACTAATATTTTTTCAATTTAAACTCCAATTTCAACCCTTTTTCACTTGGGTTTTCTTATATGAGTTCCTTTGATCACGCAAACGTATTTTTGAGCTTAAATTCTAATTTTTTTTAATTTGTTTCGAAGGTCCATTTTGACCCTAACTTGAAAATAGGAAATATGGGTATCATTGGCTTTTTTTGACATATAGATTCTATCTTTGTATGTTTTAGTTGATTTTGGATCCGTTCGTATGGGAAAGGCTTCCTATAGAAGGCTGTTCGGTTTGGTTTTCGATATTCGAAGTAGGTTATAGCTTAACCTTATTCAAACTGAGTTGAGTAGTTAATATTGATATAAAATCATATTATGGGTATGAGAACCAATCATAAAAATGGCTATACTATTGTGTTGTGCCCGTGTGGGGGGCCTGCATTATTGCTAATTAGTGGTTTTGCGATATTATTTCCTATGTGTGATCGGATGAGATCTTATATGATATTGTTGGCCTTGTGTATGTAAATTATTAGTATCTTGTTTGATGAAAAAGCCTAATATGGTATCAATAGTATATTTTGATACATTTTACTCTATTGACATATTAATTATGTTTGATTTCATGGATAGTAGAGTATTGAGTTGATTTTTGGCTCACTTGGTTGTTCTAGTGGTTGGATATGAAAATTATCATTCTGGTTGGTTGATAGAATTATATCCTCATGTCATATACATTCATGAAACATTGGTACCACCATGGAAAAAATGGAAACATTAGCTTTTTTTAACAGAAAATGTGACATCTTTAAAAACGCTCTATTGATGGATATTCCAGAGAGGCGATATAAATATTTGTATTGGATTTAATATGGGTTGACAATATATAGGTCCTACCTTATAGCATAGCTCGATAGGTTTATACGATGATTGTGCAATGACCTCGTGTATCATATCACATTGTCGTCATCATCATATTCATTGCCTTTTTAATATGTATTTCTTGTGCCTATTCAGTGTTGTATTGTTACCTTTGAGGTTATAGTTGTCTACGTGTGTCTTCTTCTTCGTACTTGTATGTGTTGCTGACACCTAATTTTTATCCTCCACGGCTAAGTTTAATTTTGAATTTCTTCGATTGTAAATAAAATTACAACATTTATTTTATCCGGATAAAAAATTTTCTAAAGTATTCATCTTGGTAATTTTAACAACTTAAGTGACGATTATATATTTTTGAATTCGCATATACGAAATCATACAATTTTGTTAAATTGATTCAAATAGTTAAAATCTTGAGTCAAATATAATTTAGTATCAAAAATATTTTATTTGAAAAAATATTTTTTTTGATTTTATTTAATCAAGAAACTCGAGATTGAATATGGTCGTTAATTTATTTCAAATATTGTTTTAATTTAGTCAATTTATTAAATTAAACCATTGTTGAAATCAATTCGGCCATAATTGCAATGCAATTGGTCAATTGAATTTTAATTAGGTTTAAATTTAAACACCAATTGTCTAATTTTTTCATTTGTTGGCTATTTAATAAATAGTCAAGCTTAAATTCAACCTCAATTTCTTCTAAGGGTAACTTACATAAATACCTCAATCTTTAAGTGATATTACATAAAATTCTGACTATTTTGTTAATTATATTTTATCACAGTTTTTAAAATGGTGATATATATAAAAAAGTGATGCATTTGAAACTAACAAGATATTTATTTAAGGAAGTAACAGATTCTCTTTTATTCATTGTATTCTTTTATTTAAGGAAAAATATTCAATTTTCTCTCTTTTTAGATTTAATTTAGGTGTTTTAATTATGTTTCTCTTTTTTCGTCTTTAATTATGAAAGATATGTTTTTTTTGGATCTTTTTTCTCCTTTTCGTCTTTAATTTTAATCTGCTTTTTTTAGATTTAATTTTAATTATATTTCAATTCTGGTTTTAGTCTTTTTTTAAAAAATATTATTACTTTTGTTTCCTATACTTGCTACACAATTACCTTTCATGAATAACATATGAATCACCCAATGATTGAAATAAATAATTGTATCTACCATATGAATCACCATAATACCATATATATCACCCATTAATATCATATGAATCACCCAATAATTGAAATAAATAATTGTATCTATCATATGAATCAACATAATACCATATATATGAATCACCCAATAATTGAAATAAATAATTGTATCTACCATATGAATCACCATAATGCCATATATATCACCCATTAATATCATATGAATAATCCAATAATTGAAATAAATAATTGTATCTACCATATGAATCACCATAATACAATATGTATCACTCATTAATATCATATGTATCACCCGTTAAAATCATACAAAATGTATCTATCATATGAATCACCATAATACCCATATAATGATATCATATTTATCATTCATATGAATCACCATTAAAAGAATAAACATGTATGAATAACTAAATAAATTTATATATGTATCAATATATTTTTTTAAAAAAAATGGGAGGGAGTTTAGGAGAGGGAAAAAAAAGTTGCATGGATTAATGGAGGAGAAAAAAATGAGGAAGGAAGATGGTTTAAACATTAACGGAAGAGAAAAACCAGGAAGGAAGATGATTTAATGTTGATAATTAGGGAGATATTTTAGGGAAGGAAATCTTGAATGAGTTAATGGTGGAATAAAAATAGGATGGGGTTTTCTTGACATGTATCAAGAGTAGAATTCAAAAATGGAATTTTATGTAAATTTTTAAAAAGTAATGGATATTAGGTAATATAGTTTCTTAAGTATGGGATTTGTGTAATTTACCCTTCTTCTAATTTTACACATTTTCTTTTCAATTCAACTAAACCCGCCCCAGGCCCATTCCAGCAATCCAATACACAACCAGACCCGACCCAATCCCTTTTTTCCCTCTTAACCTAATTCCAGTGTACAAAACAACTCCATCAACAGACGCTGACAGCAGTCATCACCGTACAATCCAACATTGACAACAACAAACTATCGACAAATCTAGCATAAACCGCCGCCGCCACCACCACCACCACCACCACTACTACCACCACCAAAACAATCTTTAACCGGCAACAGCAGCTCACCTCAACCTACGAATCTCCCGGAGCATCCTTGATCTCACGATGCCTAACTCCTACTGCAGGTCATGAACCTGCCTCTGAAGTTCCCGCACGGCGTCTTGCAGAAAAGCAACGTCCCACATTGGATCAACCATATCTAGAACGCACATGAATTGACAAAAAACATAAAAATAAAAATAAAGAAAAGAATTCAAATGTAATACAACGTATACTATCAATTGGGTACATTTACACAAAAAATAAGAAAAAAACTTACCTGAGTCAGGAAAGAGAAAGTGGTTAAAGGTGTAATATGAAAGACAAGATGCAAGAAATAAAGAAAGTGTAGTGGAATGAACGAGTGAGTAAGGAGGGACCTATTTATAGAGGATTGAATTTGAATGAGTTAGGCAAAAATGCGTGACTGTTCCCCTCCATCTATTAATTACATATTTGATTACTGTGAAAAGTTACGACTTAATTAAATCAAGTTGCTGACCGACTTTTTGATTATTGTGATTAGTCATGACTTTTCAACTTATTATTATTAATTAATTCTTTTCAATAACCATTTTTATTAAGTTGTGACAATAGATTTTATATATGTTGCATCAGATAACCCATCTGTGATAATATATATACCATCTATTGTAACAAATCGACAACCTGTTGCAACAGATAATCTATCTGTTGCAACATATAATCTATTTTTTTAATAATCATCATATCATTAATCCATATTTGGTGACTTTTTTATTATATAAATTAAAAAAATAGATTTAAAAATAAAAATGGCAAAAAGTCACTACTTGTCGCCTATTTAATATTAACATCAATTATTCAAATTAAATAACCATTTTTTTACGGTTATAAATTGTGTTTATCATTTATTGCCTTATTGTTTTCTGTAAAATGAAATGACTTAATTCAAGCTGGTGAGTTTTCTTATTATTGTGACAAGTCATGACTTTTCAGCTTATTATTATTAATTAATTCTTAAATTTAAATAACCTTTTTTCTCAATTAAAAAATCGAAGACTTCTCACCTTTACAATAACCATTTCTTTAATAAAATAATATCCATTTTTATTGAGTTATGACAATAGATTATATATCTGTTGTATTAGATAACCTACCTGTGGTAACATATATACCATCTGTTGCAACAAATCGACCATCTATTTTAGGAGCTTTTTTGATTTCTTCTAACAGCTGATTCATCGGTCACAACAGATGAAACATTCGATGCATCAGTTGTTTTGAATGTGTTAGATAAAAAGTCACGATTGTTCACCTTTTTTTTTAACAATCATCATACACCTTAATTAATCCAATGTTGTGACTTTTTTATTATATAATAAATAAATAATTTAAAAATAAAAATGGTGAAAAGTCACGATCAGTTATTAAAATTAAATAACCGTTCCTTTACGGTTATAAATTGTGTTTATCATTTATTTCCTTATTATTTATTTACGAACTATTTTTCATATTAAATAATTGAAAAGTCATGACTTTTCACCCTCTCAGTAATAATAACCCCTTTTTATTAATAACCGCCTATTGCAACATATGATCCATCTGTTGCAACAGATTAACTATCTATTGCAACATATGGTTTATCCGTTGCCACAAATACTCAATTCCTGCCTCCAACCGTCAACATGTTGAGAATAAGGAATAAACAGAATGAAAATTAAATATTATATAACAATTAAAAATCTAAAGTCGATCAAAAGTAGATTTCATTATATACAAATATATACAATAAAAAAACATACCCTTGGGGTAGATCTGATATAAAAAAAGAAAATACATACGCTAAAAGAAAAAACATAACCTAATTATTACTATTATTATTATTATTATTATTATTATTATTATTATTGTCAACCGGACAATCGTCATCCGACAGCAGCAAGACCCTCCTCAGCCTTACTCTGAAGTCGTCCAACTCCCTCCAGAGTTCATAAATCTACCTTTCAAGTTTCTGCAAGGACTCGAGATGAGTCACCTTATACAAATATGGATCAGTTATATCTAGAAGTGGAGTAGAATGAACAAATAAGGAGCGACCTATTTATAAAGGATTAAATTCGAATGGATTAGTCAAAAAGTCACAACTCTTCACCTTTTTTTTAATAATTACACCCCTTAATTAAATAAAACTGGTGACTTTTCGAATATGTAAATTAAAAAAATAGATCTCAATACAATATTTTATCTTTATTGTATTTCAAAAAGAAAAGAAAATTATTTTAAAATAAATCTAACAGATGGGTAATCTGTTGCAAAATATATTCTATCTGTTTGATAATTTACAACATATTGACAATCTATTGTGTTAGATTGATCATCTGTCGTAATAGATGTCTATAATGGTTTGATAATTTTAACAGATGTGTCATCTGTTGCAAAAAGTTAGTCATCTATTTATTCAAATTAAGCCATAGATGGGCTAGGAAGAATAAGGTGCATGCAGATGGATGGATCCACTTTTATGTGTGGGAGTACTGTATTACTGATAATGTCATCAGGACGACACACATTAAGTACAATATTTTTTTGTGAATGCAGTTCTTAACCGACTAGGTATTGATCATTCAAACAAGACCCTGCATTGTACAGTTAAATTTGATAGGTTTGAATTGATAAGGCCGAGAGGCCCATGAAGATGGTGATGATACACTGTTATGAATTAATGATGGTTTTTGCTTATGTTTATGCGTGTCAAGTTTTGATAAGGGATCAAGATTTGGTGTCATTGCAGAGATTTAATAGCGATTGGACTAAACTTTAAGTGTGCGTTGGACTATGAAAAGGCCTTCGAAGCCTCGCATTACATCAAACAAGAACGAAAAAAATAGAAATTTTTCTGGCCCAAATTTATATGGAAGGGTTGTTTGAGAAGATAATTATACGCCAGAAGGAGCCGTAGGAGAATACCTGCAAGGGAAAGGGGAGTTGATAAAAGACTATATCATCTAAGAGGTAATTAAAATAGAAACATAGGGTAACAAGGAACTTCTAGCGAATCTGGCTGATGAAACTGATTTAAAACATAAGAAATCTGAATCAAGTGCAAATATGAAAGTGTATCCAGTAATGAAAATTCGTCTGTTGTCTCTCTCAAGAAAAATAACATAGATGGATACTTTGTTAGGGAGCTGCGACTAGGTAGCATGATCAGGATGATCACCTACATTAAAAATAACAAAACACCAAGAAAGTAGCTTTGCGGACACCGATGGTTGTAATGATGTACAGTAAGTCAAGAAAATTTGTGCCAAGAACAGCTGCAGTAAAAATAAGAAATCAAGCGGAGGCCATAATTTTTGAATTTCAAATTGCATCCCATGCCTTGTTGTTTGTGGTTCCAATTAAGTCCACTATTATTGACATGATTGGAACCATAAACAAGATTTAAAGGCAGATTGAGTATTATTACTTCCTTAGCAATATGGATATAATTAATTGTGTTTTTTTGCCTTAGCATGCTTTCAACATATCTTGAAAAATATCAGAGGCTTGTTGTAGTATGTGAATCTCGATAATTTTAAAAGTTGCCTCCAGCTTGCTGATTCAATATTCAAGTTTCTCATTGCAGTCTTTGAGGTTAGTATAGAGTTCTTGGTATTTTGTGAGCTTGTCGATGAGGAACACTTTCTTCGAAGTTGTGACATTATAAAAGGCCTTCAAAAGGCTTCCAGAACACTTTCTTCAGAAGGCTTAATGATATATGGAGGGTCGCTATGTTTTTTTAGGTCAACGTGTTGATGCGCACTCAAGCAGTGGTCCCAATAGTTGAACAACTTACTTTCTTGAGCATTGTTCAATGTAACTTGTTCAACCAACCTTTAAAGGATTTGATAGGTTAATGATCCTAGAATTACGTAACGTTTAATCTAACATGATTCCATTAATCCTATAGCTTAAATGCTAGGAAACAAATTATTTGACTATAGCATTAGTGAAATCAGTTTAGATCAAACATTACGTAATTTCTGGCTTATTAACTTGTCAAATCCTTTGAAGGTTACGTTAAACAAGCTGCATTGAACAACTCTTGAGAAAGTGAATTGTTCAACTGTTGTGACCACTTCTTGAGTGTGCATCAACACGTTGACCTAAAACAAACATAGCAACCCTCCATGTATCATTTAAGCCTTTTGAAGAAAGTGTTCTGGAAGGCTTCTGAAGGCCTTTTACAAAGCCACAACTTTGAAGGAAGTGTTCCTCATTGATAAGCTCACAAAAGTCCAAGAACTCTATACTAACCTCAAAGACGACAACAACAAACTTGAATACCGAATCAGCAAGTTGGAGGCAAGCATGAAAATTATCGGGATTCAGTACTACAAGAAGCCTCTAATCTTCTCCAAGATATTTTGAAAGCATGCTAAGGCAAGAAAACACAATCAATTATATCCATATGGCAAAGGAAATAATGATACTCAATCTGCCTTTCATTTTTTTTTGTAGTTTCGATCAGGTCAATAGCAGTGGACCTAATCAGAACCACAAACAATAAGGCATGAGATACAATTTAAAATTCAGAAATTGCCACCTTCGCTTAGATTCCATATTTTAATTGTAGTTACTCTTGGGAAAAGTTTTCTTGACTTACTGTACATTATTTCAACCCTCAGTGCCCGCAAAGTTGCTTTCTTGGTGTTTTGTTATTTTTTTATGTAGGTGATCATCCCTACCACGTTATCTAGTCGCAGCTCCCTATAATAGTGCCTAGCTATACTCTTTTTCTTTGAGAGAGATGACAGTCAGATTTTTATTTTTGGATACACTTTCATATTTGCACTTGATTTTCTCATGTTCTAAGTCAATTTTATCGGCTAGATTCACTACAAATTCGCTCTTATCCTATGTTTCCTTTTCAATTAGTTCTCAGATGATATAATCTTCATCAACTCTCTTTTTCTCGTGAAGGTATTCTACTATCGGACCTTTTGGCATATAATCATCACCCTGATCAACCCAACCATATAAATTTGGGCTAGGGCGATAACTATATTGATTTTCATTCTTGTTTGAAGTAGTGGGAGGCTCTAAAGTCTTTTCCGGGGTTTAGTGCACCCTAAAAGTTAGTCCAATTGCTATCGAATTATTTTACACAGCCACCAAAACTTAATCACTTCACAAAGCTTGACACATAGACATGAGCAACAACCGTAATTAAATCTTAACAGGGTATCAGAACCTTATTCATGGTCCCTTAGCCTTATCAGTTCAGTCTTATAAAACTTAACTGTAAAATTACAAATATCTTGTTTGAATGATCAATGCCTAATTAGTAAAAAATAGCATTCATAAAATCAATGTACTCTATGTGTGTTTTCACGATAATATTATCAGTAATACATACCTTCCATATATGAAGTGGTTCCATCTGCAAACAGTTTATTCCTCCAAACCCATCTTTAATGCAGTAGCCTCTTGTGTTGGTCGGGAAAAAGTTGATCAACTTTCATTTCCTTATATCTACAAATAAGAGAAAAATAATTGATGTCAAACAGGAGAATAATAGAAAGAACATTATCCATCTGTTGCAACATACTACCTATCTGTTGCAACAGGTTCCACATCTGTTGCAACAGTTTCCCGTCTATTCAACAGATTGTAAATCTGTTGTAGCAGATGTGGAGCCTGTTGTAATCGATGTGGAGTCTGTTACAATAGATGTATAAACTGTTGGAATACATCAACCCAACCTTGCTAGTGGCTTGATTTGTTCCAACAGTTGCTCCGTCTGTTGTAACATCAACAACAAAGAAACAACATCAACAACAACATCAACAATAAAGAAACATTATTTGTTCCAACACCATCAACAACACCACACCACAAGTTCCAACAATACCAACCCCGCTAACAACATCAATAACAGCATCAACAACAAAGAAACAAATAAAATACATACAAAAAAATGATATTGCCAACAAAGCTTTTAAACTTATTCCAATAGATGACTTTTTTTTGTATATTTTAATAAAACAATGGTTCATTCAATCAAAACTTAAAAGTAATCTTTCCTTCAAATTTTTAAATAAATATGATATGGGTAAAAGGAAATTAAATAAAAAATAGATGTAAATAACTAATTTAAATAATTTGCAAAGAAGAAGATGAGAATGAAAGAGCAATAGTGAACTATACCTAAAATGTCAAAAGCAAGGGGATCAAAAGATCAATTTTAGTCGAGAAAAATATAGATCGATGAGATTCAAAAGGATCCTTATAAGAAAAAGGAGAGAAAAGAGAGAAAAAAAGAAGATGCTAGTGATAACACTAAAGAGGAGAGAAAAAAGAAGAGAGATGAATAAATTTAGGGCTCAAGGAGAGATAATTCTAGTGATGGGTTTAAATACTCATTAATATTTATTAATATTCATTAATAACTTGAGGGTCACGAAGAATGCGGGTGACATTGAAAAGAAAAGATAAGACTACTCAAGGAGGAGATTTTTGAATTATTCAAGAAATATTTTTTACCGCCTTAGTAGTATTTTAACTTTCTTTCGGATAGAAGATTGCTTTAGAATTAAAAAAATTAATTTAAACAGATATGTCATTTGTTGAAATAGATATCTATAGCTATTTGAAAATTTCTAACAGCTTAGTCATCTATCGCAACAGAGGCAAATATCTATTTGATAATTAAATCAGATAGGTAATCTGTTGTAATAGATCTCAATATCTATTTGAAAATTTCCAACAACTCAGTCATCTGTTGCAAAATATTTCTTTGCAATTGATTTATCTAGAATTAGGGATGAGTACCTAGTGTCAACTACAATTTTAATTGAGTCTTTGCAATTACATGATGTTGGTATTACGTTTCTCCCGACCCAAGTGATCGATCGATCTCTCTGAGTTGAAATTATTCATATTAACTTAATGTTAAGATAATAATTAAATTAATTTAGCTAAAACTAGGGATGAGTATATAGGGTCAACTATAACTTCAATTGAGTCTTTGCAATTGCATGATGATTGCGTCTTCCCGAGCCATCGATTGATCACTCTAAGTTAAAATGATTCATATTAAATTAATGTTAAGCTAATATCTAAATTAATTTATCTAGAACTAGGGATGAGTACATAGGGTCAACTATAACTTAAATTAAGTCTTTGTAATTGCATGATGTTATTAAGTTTTTTTGGACTCAAGTTGTCGATCGATCACTTTGAGTTGAAACAATTCATATTAACTTAATGTTAAGCTAATACCTAAATTGATTTATATAGAATTAGGGATGAGTACATAGGGTCAACTACAACTTCAATTGAGTCTTTGCAATTGCTTAATGTTGGTATTGCGTTCATTCCGACCTGAGTCGTCGATTGATCACTCTGAGTTGAAAAAATTCATATTAAATTATTATTAAGATAATACCTAAATTAATTTATCTAAAACTAGGGATGAGTACATAGGGTCAACTACAACTTCAATTAAGTCTTTGCAATCGTATATTGTTGATATCGCATTCCTCCCGATTCGAGTCGTCGATCGATCACTCTGAGTTGAAATGATTCATATTAAATTATTGTTAAGCTAATACCTAAATTGATTTAGCTATAATTAGGGATTAGTACATAGGGTTAACTACAACTTCAATTGAGTCTTTACAATTGCATGATGTTGGTATTGCGTTTCTCCCAACCCGAGTCGTCGATCAATTACTTTGAATTAAAATGATTCATATTGACTTAATATTAATATAATACCTAAATTTATTTAGCTATAATTATGGATGAGTACATAAGGTCAACTACAACTTTAATTGGGTCTTTGGATTAGATGATGCTGGTATTATGTTCCTCCCGACCCGAGTCATCGATCGATCACTCTGAGTTGAAATGATTCATATCTTTTAAAATTTTAAAAAATAATTAAGATCAATTAGGACCAAATTAATAATTTCAAAACTTGTCACCCTTTTCAAAAAATAAAAATCAACCCATATAAATCATCCATTTGCGGGATTAACATTTCAACATTTCAAATCTCTAGTCCTCTCTTTATTATTTCTCTCTCAACAATACTAACTATAACTACTCAACATATTTCTCAACCCTTCAAAGTAGATCGATTTTCTTCCCATTTTTGATCACATAGTTGTTATTTTTGACTTCAGTCTTGCTTGTATCCATCATTTTCTCTGTCTTCACAGGTAACAGAGTTCGAGAAGAGTTCTATATTTGTCATTTATTATAAAAATTAGGGCTTTTTAGTTAATTATGAAAAAAGAATTTTAGTTATTATCTTTGAGAATGGGCTAAGAATTTTGAGTTTTGATGCTAAAAATGTATGAAGAACCCAAGAAAACCCTAGTTTTTATCGCAATATTTTGTTGACTGTCTTGGTATTGTTGGATGGTATTTGTGGCGTTATTGGTGGTGTTGGTATTGGTATTGGTGGTGGTTTCGGTGGTCTTGGTGTTGGTATTAGTGGCATTGGTGGTGGTGTTAGCGGTCTTAGTGGCCTTGGTGCGGTTATTTGTGGCATTGGTGGTGTTGGTGGTGTTGGTGGTGTTGGTATTGGTGGCATTAGTGGTAGCGTTAGTGGTGGTGTTGGTGGTCTTAGTGGTCTTGGTGGTGGTCTTAGCGACATTGGTGGTGGTATTGGTGGTGGTCTTGGTGGTCCTTCTATTATAATAGGTGGAACATCTGTTGGGAGATATTAAATAGGTCTTCAAACAGATTCCCCATCTGTTCCAACTGATGGGTTATCCGTTGAAATATTTATTTGTAATATGGCATATAATAATTTATTGAAATTTGTCTTACCTTTTGTTAAAAAATTATGCAGACATCAAATGTAATGTATTTTTTATTTTTTTGTTGTTTGTAGTTAAAAGATATCTCCCAAAAGAAAAGAAACTGAAAGTGGATCAACTTCTGACAACCCAACAAAAAAGGCTAGAGTGAAAATGGATTCGAATAAACTTTCTGAACAATCTCACTTAGCAAAAAATGAAGCTGAGGAAAGTTATGAAAAGGGTGGTGGAGAAGGGTATATAGAGGCTAGTGAGGAAAATAAAAGTAAGAAGGAAGAAAAAGATAAATAAGAAGAGGAAGAATTAAAAAGTGAGAAAGAGGATGCTAATCAATATGATGATAAACAAGAAGAGAAAGAAGTAGAAAGTGATAAAGAGGATGATGATCAACATGATGACAATGCATCACCAATGAGGCCTAAATTAAGATCGAAATCCCAGCTTGAGGCTGTTAAAACTATTAGTATTGACAGGTTTCAAGTTGCAATGCCGATAGATGAGCGTGCAGAACTAACTGGTGATCTTGTACTTAAATGTTAGTTGGGAAAACCTTTACTTTAGGAATATTATGAAGAATGAAAACATAGATGAACTTTTTAAGTAGAGCTGCTTTGGATGCTTTCTTGAGTTTCCTGAGGACCACATGCCTATTTCTAAATGAGCATGGTATATAGTTTTCTCAAGCGTAGGATAAAGTACGTAGGGCATCGATAAAGATTCGACGGAGGGGGCAAAAAAATGAATGAAATCTGGATCAACTACTTTGGCATGCCAGTTTGTTTTAGCTTGATAGAGTTTGTCATAGTGACAGGCTTGAGATGCGATCGTCCAGAAGAATCTCTCATCAAAGAAACACCCCGCGAGAGGTCCAAGGGAAGCAGGACAGCCAAACTACCACCATCAAATAGAGGAAAGGCATTGTCCAAGCAACCACCCACCAAAACCAACAAACGCAAGAAAAAAATAGAAGGGTTGTTGGACATTGTTGTACGTAGATACAAAGCGGCGAGGATAAAACCATACCAAAGTAGTATAGGGAGCAATTATGCTTAGTTTGGTTTGACAATTTCGTTATATTGGCAAAAGACGTCAATAAAGTCATAGAATATGATTTGTTGGCGCGTGCTGAGGATTTTGAGAAATTCAACGATTATCCCTAGGTATATGATAGCTACAACTTGACTGTCAAATATTTACTGACAAAGCTATCTCCAAAGATGATCATATTATATGGCTTTCATGGTAAATTTAATCACTATTTGTTTACACATCCATTATTTTATATTGAATAATTATTATGACTTTTTTTCTTGCTTCCTTCTTATATATTTTAGTCTTGGGCATTTGAAGCCATTCCTTCCCTCTAAAAGTAGGTCAAGGATTAACCAGATGAGGTTTCCCATCCAAGGATCCTTAGGTGGTTAGCTGCAAAGAGAAGCACAAAAATTAAGGAGGATGCTCTCTTTAACCCACTGGATGATACAGTACGTCTTCATTTTAAGTAAAATAATTTGACTCAAAGAAAGATATTGAAATAAATGTGCCATCTATTGTGACAGATGGGTCGTCTATTGCAACAGATTTCCTGTCTATTGCAGCTAGTGCAACAGATGGGTAATATGTTATAGCAGACGATCCCTATTTTGCAATAGATTAACCATCTGTTGCTTTGGTTATCTGAACCTGACTCAGCAGATTACCTATCTATTGCATATTATGCAATAGATGGGTAATCTTATGCAACATATTATTAATCTATTGCGATAGATATATCATTTGTTGCATAAGTTGACTGTGTTAACATTTAACCCAACTAACTGCAAATTATTATTATATAATTTAAATGTATTTATCTTTTTTATAGGTTGTGCATCCTTGGATCATGCCTACTGAGTAAGAGTTGGGGATGACTTTTTTTATTACTCTAGGTCTTATTGATTCAATAGTAGACCCAACGGTGGAGTTAATAAATAAGGAATTGGCTGGAGAAATAACCATAAGAAGAGTAGTTAGGTAAGGTCAGCCTAATGTTGAAGCTTTTCATGACCAACCTACTACAATAGATCTGAGTGCATCTTCTGGAGGTGTTGGTGGTGGAGTTGTTGATATTGGTGGCAGCCATCCTGATGCTGATGCTACTTCAATTCATGATGATGACCATGTTGATGCTCAAGAAAAAATAAATACATTTGAAATCATCCCTTACACAGGTCCCTGTCACCCTTACACCAGTCCCTCTCACCCTTATAGTGGTCTCTCTCACCCCTCTTCACCTTTATGTTTTTATTTGAAATGCAAAGTGTGCAAGGACAGACATGATAAACTCCTTGAAAAACTAGAGGTTATCGTTGAATCTATCAAGGAATTAACATCCAAGAGGTGTGTCATACCGTCTAAGAAGGTGAGGGAGCCATACACTCCTACAATGGTGGTTAGGAGGAAGAAAAGAAAAATTAGCGAAATACTCTCCAGTTTGAAAACAAAAAATTACAACTCTTCCCTCTCCAAATATTGTTGAAGAAGTTTAGGGGTCACTGAAGAAGGTGGACATATACGTGACACTTGGTGATGAAGAGAGAAAGGAACTGCGAAGGACCACGTATGCCAAGAATAAGAAATGTGCACGAGAATACACAATGCATATGTTTGACGCCCAAGACTTCAAGAGTATGACAAATATGTGTGAGTGGTACGTGGACAAGGTAAGTTGACTTTTCCTAACCTAGCCTTCTAATTTACTCTATAAAGAATAAGCTACACAACAGATGTGTAATCTATTGGAACTACTGGGTATTCTGGTGCAACCGGTGGTGGTTCTGTTGTAGTAGATTAAACATCTGTTGAATAAGTTGAGTTAGCTGGATAATCTGTGAACAGATTTAGAGAACCCTCTGCAACAGATGGACCATCTGTTGAATCTTTGCACTATGTTTTTCTTCTTTACAATTACTAACCTATTTAAAAATTGTCTTCTTATATCACAGTATGTTGATGAATTTTTCTTCCTCATGAGGGGCAGGCAATTAGCGTACCCGGATGCTTATGATGTTGTCGATAGGATAATGGACCTTAAATTTTACAATTAATTCATGAATATGTACAATGAGCTCAGTAAGCTAGCATCAACTTTCGGTGGCTCGAGATTTGGTTCGTTAGTTTCTAGGTTCAATGGGATGAAGATATGATTAACTATGTTAGAGGGAAGAGGTCATATCCATATGACAAGAGATGGACCAGGAAATGAGAATTCTTGGAGTCATAAATGTGGAAGTCATACATTTTCTCGCTGTTGAGATACTTCCCAAGGAGGAAAAGATTAAGGTTTATGATTGCAAATTACCTGTCTTCTGCGACTGTGATTATTTACCCATATGCAACCACTGTTGGAGTTACTCCCCAGCTTGTTGAGGCAGAGTAAACTGATGGATCATTTTCCAGTGTAAGTGTTGAAGAAGAGAGCATGGGATTTTGAAGGTCAAAACAAGGACATGGACCTTCAAAAAAATAAAACTGGTGCTGCGAGTGGATCGTACGCGCTTGAATACATCGAATATTTACTAACCGACATAGAAATGGCCGGTATGTGCGACACTATTATGAAAAAGATGCAAGAGGTCTGGCTTATGGGGCATTAACTAGATGCTTGGAGCCTGTGTATAAAGAAGATGTACAAAGACAAATACTATAACAATTTTTTATTTCAAGCCACTTCACTTTACATGTAGTGAAATTTTTTTATGTTTGACAAAAGTTGAAATTTTTATAATGCAACAGATTGTCTATCTGTTGTAATAAATAATATATCTATTATGACAAATTGATTAACTGTTGCAATAGGTTGGTCATCTGTTGCATTATGCAAATATTTCTCAGTCTATCTGTCGCAATCGATATACTATATGTTGTAACATATAGTCTATTTATTGCAACTGATAGGTAATCTATTGGAACAAATCAAAATATTAGGAAGAGCTGTTTGATAATTTTCAACAAATGACCTACATATTGCAATATATGTCTAAATCTATTTGATAATTTCCAACAGATATGTCGTCTATTGCAACAGATTTATATCTATTATGATATTTGAATCTAGTATTCCATTTCAATTAATAAGTTTAAAACTAAGGATTAAATTATATTCATAGACAACATAAAATAAATCAGATCCTTCAGAAATTACATGAAATAACTCAATAAATAAATGAAATGTAAAAAAATTAATATGGGTATAAATGATCTACTCTATAAACAAATCAACAATTTAACCATTGTTGCCAACAATTCACAAGGAGAGGTTATTACTTTAACAGACTCAAGCTATAAAGATCTACTAATATGGATAAGTTGTTCTTCATCTGGTGCTATGGACTTTGGCTTTGATCATCGTGGATTTTTAATGTTGCTTTCGTATGGTTTCTATGCTTTACTTCTCCGTATTTTAATAAAAGAGCAGCATATCTTTTGCGGAGTAATCTGGCATCAAGTCCATCATTTGGTATTTGTAATCCATCGCTCAAATACTCAGCGTAAGCGGCAACAAAAAGACTGCAATTCATGCGTTTAAAAAAATAGATAATTCATATCTTGCAATTCATGTAAGCGTTTTAAAAGTTATAAAATGAAACTAAATCATGATACTTTCAGGCTACCAATGGGTTGTTGGGAAATTCCTTTAATATATTCTACATCAAATGAATTACCTATTTTATTCCGGTATTCTTCAATCGTCGATCAATCAATACAAACCTTTTGGTCCAAAAAGCCACTCATATTAAGGTAAGTAGGCAATATTTTGGCTAGCTTTTGTATCTCAGACGAAGTCTCAAAATGTTTTCTTCGCGATATCGAGTCATAAACTCGTATGCGCCTCTCTTTTAGAACGATGATAGCCAACACCCAATGAAATTCATCACCACAATTTATTGGGATGTGCATTTCATCGACCAAATACCAAGGTAAGCCAACTGGAATGCTAAAACCTTTGATGATGTTGATTAAGCATTCCTCATTTCAAGAAACCTCCGGCTATTGCTAACAAAACCTATCATAGACATTATTGATGTAAACTTTGTACAAAAAATTACCTGTCGTATATCTGTGTTGTTCTTCTATTTAAAACTTGACCTTTTTTTGGAGGTAGTAAAAAATGACATCAATGTTCTGCACATATTATCAAACATTTCAGATTACGTGACAATAAAATTAATACACAGATGCAATTAAGTAAAGTATTAATTAATAGTAATATGTATGACATTTAAACCTCATCATTCCAACAAGTTTGGGGCTGTGACACCTGATAACGCTCAATCTACAGCTCACGTAGGAGTGTAAAGCGGTCGTTAGCAAATATAGAACCCAACCTGGGTTGGGTGTCGATCCCACAGGGAATAGCTTGGTCAACAAGTAAGCAAAATTAATAGACTTTTGGTGCAAGTCTCGTAAGAAGGGGGGAATTGTAATATGTAACCAAAGTAATGAAATAAAAGTTGAAAATAGCAAAGTAAAAGAGAAAGATGGTCACGTAAGTTGTAAACAATGAGAATTGAAGCGTTGGGGTTATGTCCACCTTCTGAGGTATACGTCTCTATCGGCTATGAGTGTGTAGAGTCTTGACATGCAATTGCTTATAGAGAATTGTAGTCGATGGTAAATCCAAGCGTCTCGCGACCTAAACAAGGACTATTTCACTTTAACTCTCACGAGCTTAAAGCGTGTCTAACGGTACGAATTCTCCAAGAGGTTATTCCAGTTACGACACTAGCTTTTTAATAGGAAAGGGTGTCCTACTACCTTGACATTATCTCTTTTCCAGACAAATAACCTTTCTCGCGAACAAGTTAAATGTTAGACTGGCGTATTCTTGCGTTTGAAACCGCAAAGAATGTAGATTAAGATGAAGAGAATAATGATATAAGCAATATACGTGTCTTGAACTCACAAACTCACAGCAATAGATAGTAACTCATTCGGCTTCCATAACCCCAACTAAGAGGTTTAGTTACCCATGAATGCGAAGGATATCACGATTTGCATGGTTGATGGCGTGAGAAGTAGGTGATAGGCGTGTGGTTTTGGTGATTCCCTAGCAAGTAACGATTCTCTTGTTGTGGAATTTAAGAATAGAAGAGTAGATTAGAAGTGTTTGTGGTGGAAGATGAGAGGGATGGAAGAAAATTAATTGTTGAATTAAGTGAAGAATGAATATATCTCTCCACTAAGGGAGGAGTTAATTAAAAATCTCTAGCATGATAGGGTATTTATAATACTCCTATGCTACTCCTACTAAGCTAATGAAATAAATAGCCAAATCCTACTATACTAATGAAATCCTTGACCCAAATGTACTAGGGTAAGGTTACAATATCATAATCCAAATAGAATAGTGAAATACATAACCTAATTGTATTAGGTTAATGTATCTTTGTAAAAATCCAGCTTTGTGTCTGTAAGTCCCCAAAGTCTTTAGAAATGCTGTTTTAGCCCGAGACAGATTTTCCATGCAGCAGATTTGGTCCTTAGGCGTCCAGCTCCCTTCTACTTCGTTTGTGAGCTTTCTTTTGCGTCAAGTAAGCCATAAAATGCTGTATTTTGCATCATTTATACCTGAAACTTTCCTAATCATGTTTGTTAGCTCATTTACAGGAAAAAGGACTAAAAGTGCATGAAATAGATAATTAGTTCTCAAAACTAGGCTAAAATATGGGCAAAATATATTGATATAGGCGTGTAAATCCGCCTATCATCAACACCCCACACTTAGAGCTTTGTTCGTCCTCGAACAACATATCATGTCCTTCTAAGCATCGACTTAAGGTTTTTACAACAACAACTCAAAACATTTATCAAGATTAGCACAACAATTATCAACAAAGAGTAGCTTTCCGATTATACGTAGAAACAATTTAACCTCAAGTATAGACTCGTGATGGTGATCAACTCGCATGCAAACGTTAAAGTGCATAGAATCATACACAACTATCCAAAACTCATCAACCATGTGTGTCTCACCATATATTACCCATAATCACTCACAAGTATAGCATATTTTTCAAACATGGGTATCAAAGTGTCCTTGCTCTCGCTCTCACAAAAAATTCATATGTAGCAACTAATGACCATAGGCTTGCCTTTAATGTAGTACTCTACTAAATGTCGGAATGTTAAGATTAGGATCAAGTAGGTCTTTTGATGGTTGTAATGTAGGCTAAGGGACGGGTAGGACTATTTTGGCCAAGAATAGTGACTAGGTTCCTAAGCGCTTTAATACATCACATTGTATCAATGACACTTTTTTCTTTCAACCTTTCTTCACTCTTTTATTCTACCACCCTTGTTCTCCTATTTTGTTTTTCAATTTCAAGCACTACTTACTTTTCAGCTTTCTTTTCCTTTTTCTTTTCACAACATACCTCTTATGATAACACTTTCTTTTTCATAGCACTTTCAAGCACCATTACAATTTAAAGAATTATACTCACCCAATTTCCTCTTATGTTGTCACATGACTTTTTCACTCTAAAGCACTCAGGATTTTGGATTAAATTATGGTCTTGAAAGAAATGGATTAGGCTTACATACAAGGTTGTCAAAGAAATAGGCTAAAGGCTCAAAAGGGTTTAACTAGGATGATGTTCATGGGTAGGTAAAACTGAAGGTAAACATGTATAGGTTGCCAAAGAAATGCCTAAATCATATCCTAAACTTACATTCCTTATTTTCACTTTGCATACATACCAGGCAAGTTCTAGCATCAGCCACAAACATAGAATATACTATTATCTCACACACACAAGGCACATGGTCGACTTGATTGGAAGTAATATAGACTCTCGACCCAACAATTGAAGGAATTGAATCACACAATATCACATAATGAGTCACAACTAGAGCCTAAACGTCTCAATAGTCATAATTGTAGCACATACTCTTGTTATAATCTCATGCTGCCTATCAAAATAATTTCATGCGAAGCTAGAAAAAATTTACTCCTAAAAAAACTTAACTTAACTAAAAAAAAATCGAAACACACACAAAAAAAAAGTAAACAAACATAGATGCAAATAGAGAAGTATAGCATGCGATACCGCCACCCCACACTTAAATGGGACACTGCCCTCAGTGGAAAATAAATACGAAGAACCTGGTTAGTCGGACTCTTCCTCAATGTCGGGGGTTATACCCCCTTCGTCTGAATCATCATAAGAGTCATCGTCAGAGTTCTCCTCCTCGTCAGAATCAGGCAATGGTCGATCGTTATCAGTCGGCACATCATCATCTAGAGGTTCCTCAAAGTATACGCCCACTCCACACATCTCCCGTGCATGCATGTTCATTGGGTAGTCGTGGTCCAGCTGTTGGAGCTCTTCAGCAGTTGGAATACGACCACCACTCATCATAGTAAATCGTGTCATGCCATAGAGATGACGGAAGAAACTCTCATCACGAGCATGTCTCTCCGCAGTAGTAAGGTTGACACCATGAGTTGTTTCAGCATCTTTGACCTTGGTGAGGTCAACCTTCTTTGGGTTATGTGGGATTTTGTGGTTAGCTGGTTCCTCTTCGACATCCTCCTTCCGCAACATTGCTGTCAACAAATTGCCGAATGTGAAATGGGACCTTTTGTGGAGTCTGGCCTTCCTCATGGTAGATCGAATGATTGCCCCAAAGTTGATAGGGACATTAGTCATCAAAGCATAGACCAAACACACTCTATCTCTCGATATCTTGGTGTATTGAGTTCCAGGAATAAGGCATGAGTTGACAATGCGCATCCAGATTCTTGCTTCCCTATTTAGTGGAGCATAGGGGAAGGTATTGTGATGGCCTGTTTCTTTATGTCTGCCCCACCTTGCCATTGATCTACTTCCACAAAGCGTGTGTCGTATCGCTCTATAAGGAGGCCTGCTGTACAGTTCTTTGAATGGTGCTGTGTCGACCGAAGGCAAGCCAAGAAAAGAGTTGAGCCAATCCGCGGTGAGCTGTAACACTTGGCCCCGAATTTTGACTTCATTTCCTGTTGTATTCGGCGACCAGTTGGCATAAAACTCTCTTGTTAAGTCAAGATTGCACTCTCCCATGTCGCGGAAGATGAAATCCAGCTTCAAAGCCATTATTTTTGCCAACATTCGCGGCTCCTTCTTTGCTAAGGTCTCCTTGTTGATCAAGTCGACGTGCACATATTTTCTTTCTTTGTTGCTGCTGTACCATGCTTTGGCTTCTTCCTCAAGAACCCATTTTATTCCAAACATTCTGCGTGGTAGGTGTGCTGAGGATGATTCTCCTCGGTCTTTTCGACTTCTCTTCTTGCCCTTTTGGGACGTGGTAGCCTTCTCCTTGCCTAGCCTTGCTTTAGGTGCCATTGTACTTGAGACTAGAAATAATGTAAGTTGCAGCACAATCTCAGTTGATACAATCTATATGCAAGCACTAGGGGTACCACCCCACACTTAGTTTTGTTGCACAAATCAGCGAGGTGAACGTAGTCGATTTACTCAGATTTCGTCGACATACGTTTTAGGATTGTGTTCCGACAAGAAAATCAGCATTGCATCACTTATTTGCAGTCATTGGTCTACTTTCATGGTAGATATAGCAACACTACGACATAGGGGTTACCACATGGAATCGTTATTCTTACAACAAGCACAACCTCCTAAGTCGATAGGTACTATGACCTTATCCCGATAGCCGGGATAGTCTATCATGTAAGCAACCAAACAAAAATCTTAAGCAATATTCATAGTCATATCAATTCAGCAATTATCATAACAATGCTTTTGAAACCAAATTCAAATCGGAAACAAGTCAAGAATTCCCGACGTATATGTTTACTTCACATGATTTTGTAACAACAATCCAAACACATAAACATCACCAACAATCTTATACGATTTAGCAATTCATAATAGACATAGCAACGTAGTACTTACGAGAAATAAATGAAGAATAAGAGAGTACTTACTTGCTTGAAGTTTGTGGAGATGGTGTTGTGAATTGGAAGAGCAAAAGAAGAAAATTTTGAGAAGATTTGGAGGGTTATGCGGCGCCTTTAGGGTTGTTTCTAATGTGGTTGTGTTATAAAACTAAGTCCCCTTTATATAGGAAGAGTATGGGTCGGGTTATGACCCATTTACAATCGGATTTGGGGACAAGAACACCACATATGCGGCGCATATCACTCGACATATCAATGACATATGCGGCGCATTGTCTATGGCATAATGGGACATATGCGCCGCATAGTCTATGGCATTTGTAGACATATGCGCCGCATAGTCTATGGCACATGAGATACTGAGACCAAATGCCATAGCATAGGCGGCGCATAGTCAAAAGCATACCTAGGAATAGGCGGCGCATAGTGTATAGCACACTAGATTCCGAGTCCTTAGGCTATAGAATAGGTTGTGCATCGTTCGTGGCCTATTTTTACCAAGGCCTAGCCTTCCTCGAAGCCTATTTTGACGTGAGAAAGGCTCAATTCATCGCCTTATGCATCACCATTCCTAACTTACCGATTTTACCATACAATACGTCCAAATTGTCGATGGAGATCAATCTCCTCGTCGCATACTTCTTGCACCTATATTTGCTCAAAACAAAATGAAAACGATTAGTACGATGGGTTGCCTCCCACCAAGCGCCTTAGTTTTGGTCGTGGCACGACTCTTATTTTTTGAATTTTCATTTATCAAAAAGAAAAAATACTAAAATGACGAAACGATAAAACAATAAAATGATGGAACAATAAAACAATAAAACAATGGGTTGACTCCCATCTAGCGCCTTATTTATTGTCGTGGCTTGACGTAGTAATCTCGAGTACTTAGACTTCGTCGAGATAAGTGATGGCCTTGTCATTCATCGAGTCAAGAGGACCGATATATGGCTTAACACGTTGGCCATTCACTTTGAAGACAACACCATCATTATCTTCCAATTCGACTACTCCAGACGAGTAGACTTGGATGACTTTAAATGGACCAGACCACTTTGATTTTAACTTACCTGGGAAGAGCTTGAGTCTAGAGTTAAAGAGTAGTACCATGTCACCTTTTTGGAAGTTTCGTCGAACAATCCGCTGATCATGATACTTCTTTATCCGCTCCTTGTATAAATCTGATCTTTCATATGCATGGAGATGAAATTCATCTAGTTCGTTCAGCTGCTCCAACCTCAGGTTCTTCACATTATCCCAATTCAGATTCAAGTGCTTCAATGCCCACAATGCCTTGTATTCAAGCTCGATGGGTAGATGACAAGCCTTCCCATAAACTAGCTGATAAGGTGACATGCCAATGGGTGTCTTGAATGCAGTCCTATACGCCCATAGTGCATCATCTAGCTTTCGAGACCAGTCCTTCCTATTCGCATTAACCGTCTTGGCAAGGATTTGCTTGATCTCGCGGTTGGAAACCTCAACTTGTCCACTGGTTTGGGGATGATAAGGCGTAGCTACCTTGTGTTGCTTGACTCCATACTTGGCCAATACAGATTTGAATAGCTTGTTGCAAAAGTGAGATCCTCCATCACTTATGATAGTACGAGGTACTCCAAAGCGAGAGAAGATATTCTTCTTTAAAAATGCTACAACACGCTTTCCTTCGTTGTCGGCCAATGCTACAGCTTCAACCCATTTTGACACATAATCCACAGCAACCAAGATGTACTTCATTCCAAACGAATTCATGAATGGTCCCATGAAATCAATACCCCACACATCAAAGAGTTCTACCTCCAGAATTTTGGACATGGGCATTTCATGGTGTTTTGAAATAGCACCTTGACGTTGGCATTGGTCACACCTTCTCACATAGTCGTGTGCATCTCTGAATATTATAGGCCAATAATAACCACTTTGCAAGACTTTCCTTGCCGTTCGATTCCCTGCATGATGTCCTCCAACTTGCGAGGTGTGGCATGCTTCCAATATAGTAGGCACTTCTTCATGGGATATACATAGTCGAATGATACCATCCGCGCATCTTCGAAACAAATATGGCTCATCCCAATAGTAGTGCTGAACGTCATGCATAAACTTCCTCCTTTGGTGGTACGATAAATTGGAAGGTAACACATTACTCACCATGAAATTTGCAAAGTCGGCATACCATGGTAATTGCTCCATTGTGGTCGCTAGTATCTCCTCGTCAGGGAATGCATCATCAATCTGATTTTCTGGTTGCGCCAAATACTCATTCTCAAGTCTAGATAGGTGATCAGCCACTTGGTTCTCGCAACCTCTTCTATCTTTGACTTCGAAATCAAACTCTTGCAGCAGTAATACCCATCGAATCAGCCTTGGTTTTGCATCCTTCTTCGTCATTAGATACCTAAGAGCTGCATGGTCTGTATGAACGATCACCTTAGTACCCAATAGATAGGCACGAAACTTCTCAAACGCATACACAACCGCTAGGAGATCTTGTTCAGTAACGGTGTAGTTCCTTTGGGCTTCATTTAGGACCTTACTTGCATAATAGATAGGATGAAACAATTTCTCCTTTCTCTGTCCAAGAATAGCACCAAGGGCTACACCACTAGCATCACACATGACTTCGAACGGGAGCATCCAATCTGGTGCTACCATGATAGGGGCTTCAATGAGTTTTCCTTTAAGGCATTCGAATGCCTTTAAGCAATCTTCATAAAAGTCAAACTTCGCATCTTTCTCCAGTAGTTTGCACAATGGACTAGAAATTTTGGAGAAGTCTTTGATGAATATACGATAAAATCCAGCATGGCCAAGAAAACTACAAACTCCCTTCACCGAAATTGGAGGTGGTAGCTTCTCGATTACCTCTATTTTTGCGCGATCAACCTCTATTCCTCTTTCGGAGATCTTGTGCCCAAGAACGATTCCTTCTTTTACCATGAAGTGGCACTTCTCCCAATTCAGCACAAGGTTGAACTCTACACATCTTTGTAATGCCATGCTCAAGTTCGCCAAACATGCTTCAAAGGACTCACCAACAACTGAAAAGTCATCCATAAATACCTCCAAAGTGTCTTCAACCATATCAGAGAAAATAGACATCATACAACGTTGAAAAGTGGCTGGTGCGTTACATAACCCGAATGGCATGCGTTTGAAGGCAAACGTACCATATGGGCATGTGAACGTTGTCTTCTCTTGGTCTTCGGGAGCAATACAAATCTGATTATAACCTGAATAACCATCCAAGAAGCAAAACCATCCTTTCCCCGCTAATTGATCTAGCATTTGGTCTATAAATGGCATGGGGAAGTGATCCTTGAGTGTCCAAGAATTCAGCCTGCGGTAGTCCATGCATACTCTCCATCCAGTAACGGGCCTGAGTGGAATAAGTTCATTCTTTGCATTCGCGACCACGGTCATTCCTCCTTTCTTGGGAACACATTGTATTGGGCTTACCCATGTACTATCCGAAATAGGATACACGACTCCTGCGTCTAACCACTTGATAATCTCCTTCTTCACCACTTCTTGCATTGGTGGGTTTAGACGTCTTTGATGTTCAATGGTGGGTGTGCACTTTTCTTGAAGCTGAATTTTATGAGTGCAAATCCCAGGTGGAATACCAATGATATCCGCAATGGTCCATCCAATAGCTCTAATATACTTGCATAAGATTGCAATAAGAGCTGCAACTTGTTGCTCACCCAAATCGGCTGCCACAATGACTGGAAGAGTGTTTCCGCTTCCTAAAAATGCGTACTTCAAATGGCTTGGCAGCTCCTTCAATTCTAACGTGGGTGGTTCTTCAATAGATGGCTTAGCTGGTGGTGAAGGTCGATTTTTGAGATCAAGATCCAGCTTCTTGGGGGTATAGCGATACGTCCCTAATCCCGATAGAGCACAAATATCTTCACCAGAAATTTCAGCATCATCATTCTCTCCTTTCATGAGCAAAACCTCCAAAGGATCATCAAGAATTTGCTCTTCAGCAAGTAACTCTTTCTCATCATCAAAGACAACATCGGCCACAGAAAATACACTCAGATCTTTGGGTTGCTTCATTGATTTGCAAACATCAAAGCGAACCACTTCATCATTTATTCGGAATGAAAGCTCATTAGCTCTCAAATCTATGAGAACACTTCTCGTAGCAAGGAAAGGGCGTCCCAAGATTATGGGAACCTCTGAATCTGCTTCACAATCCAAGATGACAAAGTCTGCTGGAAATATGAATGAAGATACCTTCACCAGGACATCGCATAGAATACCAACCGGTCGTTTTACCGACCTATCCGCCATAATAAGCCTCATATTAGTTGGTGTAGGATCTCCTAACCCCAACTTCTTGTAGATCGATAATGGCATCAAGTTGATGCTGGCTCCTAAGTCACACAATGCTTTAGAAAAGTCCAAAGATCCGACGGTGCAAGGAATCGTGAAAGCTCCGGGGTCGGCCTTCTTCTGAACTATCGATCGGGTAGCAATTGCACTACAATGATACACATCATCCTTCAGCTCATAACTTGCTGCCCTCTTTTTAGTCAAAAGATCTTTCATAAACTTCGCATACCCAGGCATTTGTTCAAGTGCCTCCACTAATGGAACATTGATGGTCAGCTGCTTCAACATAGTCATGAATTTGCTGAACTTAGTGTCATCGGCCACCTTCTTCAATCTTTGTGGAAAAGGTGGTGGTGGGTATGGAAGTGTTCTCTCCATGGCTTTCTTCTCCTCTTGCTTTCATTTATCATTTTTTTCAGGCTGCACGTCACTAGGTAAAACATCCTTGACGCCTGAAGTAGTTGTTGCGGCTTCTTTTCTTGTAACGTCACTAGGTGTGGCGTCAATGTCTGCTGCTACGTCAACCACTTGCTTGCCTTTTGCTGAAGTTTCCAGCACCTTACCACTTCTGGTAGTGATGGCCATGCATGACCCATCATTCTTTGGGTTTTGCACAGTATCGCTTGGTAAGGTGCCAGCCTTTCTTTGATTGAATGCTGCTGAAAGTTGGCTCAATTGCTGCTCTATTTGCTTGATATAAGTGGAATGAGAATCAACTAATTGCTTCATGGAGGCCAAATCGTCAATTACCTCCTTCACTACTGCGCTCGTTGCTTCCACTCCTTTCAATAACTTAGCCATCATGTCTTCCATAGAATTAGATGTGGTGGTATCACGTCTACCAGGGGGAACGTACAAACCACTCTTTTCATTATTTTTCTTCCAACTACCTTGGTCTTTGCTTCCAGATTTATCATAATAGTTCCGACCTTGGTTTCCTTGGGCATTCCCACGGAAACCCCCCTGATTGTTCAAGTAGTTGGCCTCCTCTTCCGAATCAGATTCGTCTCTTCCTTTCAGCGCCACAGCTTTCACTTTTTCGGTCTTCCCTGATAATAAGTGCTTTGTCAGAAGATCCAATTGTGTTTTCATGTGCGCCATGTCTTGTTCACGTTCTTCTTCTCTTCTTCTTTGGTCTGCAGACATGCCAATAGATAAAGTGGGGCTTGCTACCTCAAAATCCCTGGTATGCCAAGCTCTACTTTGCTTTGTCATGCGATCTAGCATATTGCTTGCTTGACCAAAGGTGAGGTCCATGAAAGAACCTCCAGCTGCGTTGTCCACCACTGGTTTAGTTATTGAATTCAAGGCTCTATACAAGATCTCCATGAGGTGAACATTAGTCATGTGATGGTTTGGGCATCTTGCTAGCTTTGTCTTGAACCTCTCCCATGTTTCATGAAGAACTTCAGAGAGAATCTGACGAAAGTTGCTGATTTCATCTCTCAATTGTGCTCTTTTGGATGGCGGAAAGAATCTTTCTAGGAAAGCGTCTCTCAATTGCCTCCAATTTGTAATTGAATCAGGAGTCAGCCCATTCAACCATAGTGTTGCCTCCCCAGACAGAGACAATGGAAATAGGCGTAATCGAATAGCATTCTGACCAACACCAGGATTGTCAAAAGACTTGCATGTAGAAATAAAGTTGATGAGATGCATATTCGGATCATCGCCTGCTAGTCCACCAAATAATCCCTTGAGTTGTAATAACTGAATCATGGTGCTAGTGATGTTGAACTTGGCTCCGGGCGCTAATGGTGGTGGGATTATAGCTCCAGTGGCTCCGGCACCATCAAGATCATCATCATCATCGTCGAAAGCTGGTTGCAACGGTTGGCGATCATACCTATACCGAGCTTGTCGACCTCTTCGATTGGCAGGTGTTGCAGTTTCAGCGACATGCCTTGGATTTATCAACTCGTCATCACCTAAATCCTCATCGTCAGGATTTGTTGCTCGCCCAGGATTATCAATATTTTGTTGTTGGACTTGAGCAGCGGCAAGAGCAGCTAATCTTGCTTGCTCGTGTTGAGCAGCCATCCTGTCGATTTCAGCTTGTGCTTCCATTCTTCTAATTCGTTATGGTTCCGGATTGATTGGTAATAACGGTTGACCAGAACTTCTAGTATGGGGCATGCACTAAAAGAAAAACCTGCAATAAACAAAAACAAAAACTAAAAGTAAAAGTACGAGAATCTTTGCCCAAAGGGTCTAGTAATTATCACGAACTTGATTGACACTCGTATTCCCCGGCAACGACGCCAATTTTTGATAACGCTCAATCTACAGCTCACGTAGGAGTGTAAAGTGGTCGTTAGCAAATATAGAACCCAACCTGGGTTGGGTGTCGATCCCACAGGGAATAGCTTGGTCAACAAGTAAGCAAAATTAATAGACTTTTGGTGCAAGTCTCGTAAGAAGGGGGGAATTGTAATATGTAACCAAAGTAATGAAATAAAAGCTGAAAATAGCAAAGTAAAAGAGAAAGATGGTCACGTAAGTTGTAAACAATGAGAATTGAAGCGTTGGGGTTATGTCCACCTTCTGAGGTATACGTCTCTATCGGCTATGAGTGTGTAGAGTCTTGACATGCAATTGCTTATAGAGAATTGTAGTCGATGGTAAATCCAAGCGTCTCGCGACCTAAACAAGGACTATTTCACTTTAACTCTCGCGAGCTTAAAGCGTGTCTAACGGTACGAATTCTCCAAGAGGTTAGTCCAGTTACGGCACTAGCTTTTTAATAGGAAAGGGTGTCCTACTACCTTGACATTATCTCTTTTCCAGACAAATAACCTTTCTCACGAACAAGTTAAATGTTAGACTGGCGTATTCTTGCGTTTGCAACCGCAAAGAATGTAGATTAAGATGAAGAGAATAATGATATAAGCAATATACGTGTCTTGAACTCACAAACTCACAGCAATAGATAGTAACTCATTCGGCTTCCATAACCCCAACTAAGAGGTTTAGTTACCCATGAATGCGAAGGATATCACGATTTGCATGGTTGATGGCGTGAGAAGTAGGTGATAGGCGTGTGGTTTTGGTGATTCCCTAGCAAGTAACGATTCTCTTGTTGTGGAATTTAAGAATAGAAGAGTAGATTAGAAGTGTTTGTGGTGGAAGATGAGAGGGATGGAAGAAAATTAATTGTTGAATTAAGTGAAAAATGAATATATCTCTCCACTAAGGGAGGAGTTAATTAAAAATCTCTAGCATGATAGGGTATTTATAATACTCCTATGCTACTCCTACTAAGCTAATGAAATAAATAGCCAAATCCTACTATACTAATGAAATCCTTGACCCAAATGTACTAGGGTAAGGTTACAATATCATAATCCAAATAGAATAGTGAAATACATAACCTAATTGTATTAGGTTAATGTATCTTTGTAAAAATCAAGCTTTGTGTCTGTAAGTCCCCAAAGTCTTTAGAAATGCTGTTTTAGCCCAGGACAGATTTTCCATGCAGCAGATTTGGTCCTTAGGCGTCCAGCTCCCTTCTACTTCGTTTGTGATCTTTCTTTTGCGTCAAGTAAGCCATAAAATGCTGTATTTTGCATTATTTATACCTGAAACTTTCCTAATCATGTTTGTTAGCTCATTTACAGGAAAAAGGACTAAAAGTGCATGAAATAGATAATTAGTTCTCAAAACTAGGCTAAAATATGGGCAAAATATATTGATATAGGCGTGTAAATCCGCCTATCATCAACACCAAATAGAACCAATCCTTCATTCCGAAATGTGCAACAACAAAGTCAAACATATCAAAACCAAGATTCAATTCATTCATTTTGTAGTGTTTGTCATTTTATTTCTATATGATTTATATGTGTTAATGTCATATTTTTACAATAAGAATTGTATAAATTAATATTTTTAAAAATAATTTATTTACCTGCCGGCGTGATGTTTTAACAGCCCATCAACAATTTATTCTGAATAGTCGTTGATCAACTTTATTAGTTTTCTTGGAGCCTTATCTTAGATGTTGAACCCTTCAAATGGGTAATTCTTCCGTTCTTCCAAACTGATAGGATCCATTTTTTTCTTCCATGGAAGCAGTTGATGGAATATCAACTGTGATATTATGGTGTTCAGTTGTAGCTTCTACTGTGACATCCACTTAAAAATCCAGAATTGTCAATGAACTTAGGGTCCGATAAAATTTGCACAGACGTAAAGTAAGAAAAAATGGCATCTTCAACTCTCGATTTGTCGGAACAAGATAATTTAAAATAAATTAGTACATATATTAGAATGATGATGAAATAATTTTAAAAAATTATTAATTAAAACAAAAAACTTAATTAGAATTAGACTTACTGCTTCCTTCGGGGGGTTGAAGAGATCAAGAAATTTTACATTTTTATCAGTTTTGGCCGACAACCATCTCAGAATTTTTGGACAGAAAGATTCTTCTTGGTAGTTCACTTGTTGTCTCAAATAAGGAATGACTTCAAATACCTAAGCTTATAAAATAACGCCAATAAATCAAAGCATCATTGAATAAAAAAAATGAATCATGTCATAATAAAAGAAATATTTACCATGAAAGCCCATAGAAAGCCATATAAGTTGGCTGTCTTTGTCATTAATGGAGTCAACAAATATTTGACAGTTATTTTGAAGCTTTCATAATCCCAAGGATAACTGTTAAATGCCTTAAGATCCTTGGAGAGCTTTGTCAAACCAATTGGTATATTGTTGTTAAAGTCTCTCGCCCAAATAATATTATGTACAAACCAAACCAAGCATAATAATTACTTGTGCTTCTTTGAAAGTCTTTTACCTTTCAACGCTTCTATCAAATTTATATTTTTAAAGTTTGGACCAACAAGGGAAACTAGGTGATATGGGAATAATCAAAGATATGGACTTAGGAGAGTGTGTGTTGGACTCGAGCCTTGGCATGTGAAATTGAAGTGTAAAAGAGGCCAAAAATGCACCCAAATCAGCACATAAATTACACTAGATAGGTGCCCACTCTTTGAAGGGTTTTTTTGGTTATTTTAACTTATATTTTATAATAGCTATAAAAGGAACATCGTAGGGTTTTTAGTTTAATTTTTGGATGATATTTGGGAGTCTTGTAATTGTAACATGCTCTCTGTCTAGTGAGAAGAGTGACCACTGAAACTAGGATACAACAATAGGGTGGATTCTCTTTTGTTGTTGCTTGCTTGGAAACGTTGATGCTAGAGAGATGGAATCCGATCTTGTGTCACATAAGGGATAGTTTTATTATTGTGTGTAGTGTTAAGGGTCCAAGAGTTTCCATTCTTGGGTTCTTAAGATTATACCTTCATGTGGTCTATCTATCAATCATTTTACCTTTTTGTAATCTTGTTTAGTATTTGTGTTGTAATCTTGTGTTCTTGTTGTTATTGTTAAATACGAAAGTTGTGTATTATTGTTCATCATCTTATGTTGTTAATATAGTTTTTAGTCCGCTGATTTGGTGTAATAAACACCTTGTTAACTTCTTGTTATTGTGTTCTTAGGAAGCCGAGACTTGGTCTCCAAAAGGGTTCACAGATTTCTTCCATTTTGTGGACTACTTTTTGGACTAATTTTCGTGTTTCCTTGTTTGTCCCGTATCATTTGGTATCAAAGACATATTTGGTTTTGTTCTTAGAATACCAATCTTGGGCTTTCTTGCTAAGAAAAATTAAAAAAAAAGGAAAGAAAGATGTGTCCTTGAGCTTGAGATCTTGGCCGAGAAGTTGAACTTGTTGTTGTTGTATCTTGGCCGAATGTTGTATGTCTAGTTATAGGATTTATTTTGCTTTTTGTATTTTTTCAAGTGTTAGTATTCTTGCCCATTAACACTTTGAGTCAATCTAGATTTGAGCTTTAAAAAAAATTGATGTTGTTGTTGTGAACAAGACCATGGCCATGTGTTGAAGTTGTTGTTCTTGGACATGTGTACTTGTTGATATAATCTTGATTGGACGTTGTCGGTGTTGTTTTTGCTCTCGATAAAGTTGTTGAGTTCTTGACATTCATCACAACCTTCACCCTTGCTAAAACTGAAATACAACACCAAAAAGAACCTTGGCCGTGTGTTGACACTAAAATTGGCCGTGATGTGTGTTGATTTTTTCCGTGGGGTGGAAATTGTTAATGTGTTATTGAAGGGTGTTTTAGTGTAAATCTTGTTCTTAATATCATCTTACAACTCAAGACAACCAAAAGTGTAATATAGATTCAAAAAGGTGAACCTACAAGTTGTAAAGTTGTTTGTGAGAAGACTTGAGCCATGTCTTTCTTGACTTGACATCTAATTTTCAACCACTTTCCTTGTTTCAAGGGACCTTATTTTATGGGAATTGTACAAAGTCAAGTCTTTCCTTCTGAAGATTATACTTAAAGGAGATTTAAGACATACTATACCTCCAAAACTTATTGTTTCCATTACATAGTAACTAAAGTTTGTAAACTTCAACTAGTGACTAATGGTGGGGCCGTGACCAATGGTATGCTGCCACATTACCCAAGTTACTATTCATACAAAAATTTTAATCTCAAAATTTGATCTTCTAGTTTCATTGTGTTGTTTCTTTAGTTTTGTTTGTTGATTCCATTACTAACTTACAAGCTAGTTTCAGATTGTAATTTAGTTTTAAAAATGTCCTTCATGTATACGTTCCTTTGTGTGTCTTATTCTTTTGAGTCATTGTAATACTTGGTCCACCTCTCACTGCCTCGTGGAGTAAAAGAAAGGTTACAGAACTTGTGAGATTAAAGTGAAAAAAAATGAGAGACAAAACAATAGAGAGAGAGTGTGAGGACAATTCTTGTACAACTAACTTATTTGTTGTTTTCTAGGTAACTTCTTGGCCATATGAAAACTATTTTGTCCCTCTTTGATGCTTTGTCCCGAGACCTTACTAGGGCAAATGCGGGTCTTAAACAAATTGACTCGGATGTGGTAAGTATTTGTGAGAGGTTGGATCGAATGGAGAGTCAAAAGAACTCTCATGCTTTTACTCCCGAAACTTTACTTCCAATGACCAATCCTCCAAGACCACCACATAATGCCCCAACACAAGCTCCAATTAGCCCTCAAAATCCAGAACAAGATAGACCACTTCCCCCGCAAGTTGATCAAGTCCAACAAGGAGGACTTGGAAGCCAATTTCCTCCCATCCAAGCTCCACATTACCAAATGAGCCTCTCAATCAACACTTCCCTTTCCAAAAACCGACACATCCAAGAAGAGGAATATGGTAGAGAGAGACATGAAGGATATGGAGTCTAAGAAGATGGTTATATGATAGAAGGAGACTTGAGTCAGATGAGATTGAAGGCCAATCTCAAGAGGGAGAGGAAGCCGAGGATCAAAATGAAAATGTTGGATCCAAGACCCTGTCATTATGCTCTCGGGTTTGGCTAGCTTGTGGACTATTTTTGTGCATTTCTTGTGGGCTGTTTTTAGCTCATTTTTGATATGTCCCTTGTTATTATTGAGCTATATAGATCTTAATATTTTGTGGACTATTTTAGAGTAGGTTTCCTTTGAAGTGACCAATTGAACGAGGTGAAGCCGTGAATTTGTGGACAAATTCCTCTCAAGATGGAGAGGATGATACGGGAATAATCAAAGATATGGACTTAGGAGTGTGCGTGTTTGACCCGAGCCTTGGCATGTGCAATTGAAGTGTAAAAGAGGAGTAAAATACACCCAAATCAGCCCATAAATTACACTAGATGGGTGCCCACTCTTTGAAGGGCCTTTTGGTCATTTTAACTTATATTTTGTAATAGCTATAAAAGGAACATTGTATAGTTTTTAGTTTAGTTTTTGGATGATATTTGGGAGTCTTGTAAGACTTGTAACATGCTCTCTCTCTAGTGAGAAGAGTGACCACCGAAACTAGGATACAACAATAGGGTGAATTCTCTTTTGTTGTTGCTTGCTTGGAAACGTTGATGCTAGAGAGGTGGAATCCGATCTTATGTCATGTAAGAGATAGATTTATTTTTGTGTGTAATTTTAAGGGTCCAAGAGTGTCCATTCTTGGGTTCTTAATATTATACCTTCACGTGGCCTATCTATCAATCAATTTACCTTCTTGTAATCTTGTTTAGTGTTTGTGTTGTAATCTTGTGTTCTTGTTGTTATTGTTAAATTTGAATCTTGTGTCTTATTGTTCATCATCTTATGTTGTTAATATAGTTTGTTGTCCGCTGATTTGGTGTAATAAATACCTTGTTATGTTCTTGTTATTGTGTTCTTAGGAAGCCGAGACTTGGTCTCCAAAAGGGTTCACAGATTTCTTCTATTTTGTAGACTATTTTTTGGACTAATTTTGGTGTTCCCTTGTTTGTCCCATATCACCAGGTCATCATGATCACTTGACTTTCTTTGCCTGTTTTGGGTGTGCGGGGTGCTTTTTCTTGGGTTAGAATAGGTATAACTTGAGAAGGAGAAGGAGGATAACATTTTAATCTATTAACTACGGGAAAATCCCTCCAACCAAAACAAACAGGTATGCCACAGTAATTTGTCCATACCTCATCTATCTTATCTTTATTTTCATACATAAACCTATGCTTAAGAAGATCGTATGCCGTTTTCATTTGAAAATGTGTATTGTTGTCCTCGGCAAATCAAGATATTGCTCAAAGCAGCTATCCATGAAATAAGCTTCCAAATTTTATTCTCGAAGTATTTTTCTAAAGGCGTCAAAAGATTTTTCTATGGCTGACTTAATTACGAAATCACCCATTAAATCTATGGCATCATCGCACTGTATTCTCATAGGATAACTATTAATGCTGAAGGTGTTGACTAACTCTTCAGTGGAAGGGCTATTAGCCTTTGGATCATCTCTTTTGAAATATTTCTCCTCCCCATGTTCATTATCTTTTGCTTCTGATTGAGATAACACTTGTAAAGCAAGTTCATAGAGTGATAGATATAGCCTAGCTGCTTCACTTGTTCCTTTTGATAACGCCCAAACTACAGCTCTCGTAAGAGTGTAAGCGGTCGCTGTCAAATATAGAACCCAACTGGGTTGGGTGTCGAATCCCACAGGGAATACTTGGTCACTAAGTGTTGCAACTATTAGTAGACTGTTGGTCGAAAATTCTACGGAAAGGGGGGATTGAATTATGCGTGAACTACTAGTATCAAAGTAATGAATGAGACGATATATTTAGTAAGATTTAATCATAAAAAATGATAAGTTAGGGTTATGTCCACCTTATGAGTTCTACGTATCTATTAACTTTGAGTAATGCGGAATTCAGACATGCATGCACTTATAGAGATTCGTATTTTGCCCTCCATGCATCACATTCAGTCCACAAGCTTCCAAAAGCTACCTTCCTTCTTACGTGAAGTTTTCCTTTGCTGCCCAAAGGTCCACAAAGTGCTGAAATCTTCATCATTAATACCTGAAAACATGCTAATCACATAGGTTAGCTCACTTACAGGAAAATGGACTAAAAGTGCAGGAATTATATATTTTATCCTCAAAATTTAGCTAAAATATGGGTAAACTATGGTGCTTTAGGCGTGTAAATACACCCAACATCACCACCCCACACTTAAGGCTTTGTTCGTCCTAGAACAAAATATTACGTCCATGCAATCATCTAACTAGAATATCACAGCAGCAACACAAAATGTTCAACAAGACAGGCACGACAATTATTAACAAAGAGTAGTTTTCTTTATCACTACTAGAAATAATTCAACCTCCAACATATACTCGTGATGATGGCTAATTCGTATCCACAAGTTAAGCCACAAAGAATCATATAACACTAGCCAAAACTCATCAACCATGTGTGTCTCACACAGGATATCACCCATAATCACTCACAAGTTTTGCATTTTTCGAAACATGGGTACAAGATTCTCCTTGCTCTCACTCTCACAAAGAATTCATATGTTGCAACTGATGACCATAGGCTTGTCCTTAGTTTAATGCTCCACTAATATCAGAATGCTAAGCTTAGGATCAAATAGGTCTTTTACAGGTTGTAATGTAGGCTAAGGGACAGGTAGGACTATTTTGGCCAGAAATAGTGACTATGTTCCCTAAGCGCTTTAATACATCACATTATGCCATTAACATTCTCTTTTAAACAACCCCTCTACTTTCCTTTCATGTACCACCCCTTTTCACCTATTTTGTTATTCAATTATAAACAGAACCATCTTTTTATTATTATTATTTTTTTTATTTCTTTATATATATATATATTTTTTTTTATAAAACACCTCTATGATAGCCACTCTTTTTCATACAAATTTCCAGTACCAATACACTCTGAGGCATCACTCTCACCCAATTTCCTCTTATTTTATCACATGACTTTACACTTTAAAGCGCTTAGGAATTTGGATCAAATTATGGTCTTGAAAAAAAATGGATTAGGCTACATATGAGGCTGTCAAAGAAAATATCTAAAGGCTCAAAGGGGGTTGACTAGGATAATGTATAAAGGTAGGTAAAAAGAAGGTAAACACTTACAGGCTGCCAAAGAAATGCCTAAATCATCTCCTAAACTCACACTCTTTATTTCGCTTTACACACACATCAGGCAAGTTCTAGCATCAGTCACAACACAGAATATACTATAACCTCACACACACAAGGCACATGGTCAACTTTATTGGGAGCAGTATAGACTCTTGACCCAACAGATGAATGAATTAAACCACACAATTATCACACAGTGAGTCACACTTGGAGCCTAAACATCTCAATAGTAATGATTTTAGCACAAACTCTTGTCATAATACTATGCCGCCTATTAGAACAATTTCATGCAAATCTAAAAATCTAAAAATTTAAATACAAACAAGAATAAATGTAGGTAAAGAAGTACACTACAGCATACAAATACCCTCACCCCACACTTAGACGGGACACACTACCCTCAGTGGAAATAAATAAGGAAAACCTGATTAGTCGGACACCTCTTCTATTTCTGGGGTCATACCCCCTGCGTCGGAATCATCATCAGAGTTGTTATCACCAGAGTTGTCCTCCACATCATCAGTCGAGGTATTTGCAGAGAGGAGGACTCAACTTGCTCTTTTTGTCGCCCTTTTCTGACCTTTGTGTGAGGTGGAAACTTTTTCTTTTCCCTGTCGTCCTTTTGGGGCCATTCTACCTGAGATTAAAATAGAGTCATCTTAGCTTCATCTCGGAAGATTCAATCGAAAAACAAACAGTAGTGACACCACCCGACACTTAATTTGTTGGCACAGACTACTTAAGTGAATGATGTCGATTACTCAGAATTCATCGACATACATATAGGCAATATGTTCCAACAACATGTTTAGCACAGTCATACTTTCGTGTCATCTTAACTATCCTTTCTAACTCTATTTCATGTAATCTTGACTATACTTTCATGTTTGGATTGATGCACTTTTTGAACAAGACTACTATATAGAGATCGTAACAAGTTATTGCAGAGAAATAATCACAACATCTCATGCTTGTATTCAATCATGATCTTTGTCTCGATGAACGAGTCATTCAAACATTCAAGCTTTCAATTTTGAAGATTATGCAATTAACTTCACCATGTCGATTCCGCAAACGTATGACAGTGTATAAAAATCAAATACAAGTTGGAAAAAAGTCAAGAACACCCACACGTATTCTTTCACTGAACTAGATGTATCATAACAAACCAACAACATTCAAATCACCAACACCACTTCAAGATCTAACAAATCATTATAAGCGTAGTATTGTAACAACTACGGAATATAAAAGAAGAACTTACTTGGTGATGGATTTGGAAGATGATCTTGCAAGGTTAGATGAGCAAAAAGAAAAGTTTTGAGAGATTTGGGAAGGTTAGGCGGCGCCTGGGTTGAGAAAACAAGTGCATTTTGTCTTAAGGTTGAAGTTCTATTTATAGACCAAGGCTTGGGTTGGTTTTGATCCATGAAAAATCGGGTTAGGGGCCAAAAATAATAAGTAGGCGGCGCCTAATGCTTTGCCTATGCTTGGAATAGGCGGCGCCTAATGCTTTGCCTAGTTGGGCATAGGCGGCGCCTATGCTATGGCCTAGTTGGGCATAGGCGGCGCCTATGCTATGGCATTGTAGATTCAGAGAGCTTAGGCAATGGCATAGGCGACGTCTTTAGCTTTTCCTAGTTGAACATAGGCGGCGCCTATACTATGGCATTGTCGATTCAGAGAGCTTAGGCCATAGCATAGGCCTTGCCTTGTCCGTTGCCTAGATTTACATAGGCCTTGCCTTGTTCGTTGCCTAGATTCACATAGGCATTGCCTTGTCTATTGCCTTTGGTCCTTCATTCCTAACTTACCACCTTTAACATGGCACACTTCCAAATCAAAATTTGAGACCAATCTCCTCCTTTATACATCTTGCACCTACACTTACTCAGAAATAACAAAAACGATTAGAAAGATGGGTTGCCTCCTACCCAGCGCTTGATTTATTGTCGCGGCACGACATAGTTATCTCGATTACTTAGACTTCATGGAGATATATGGTGCATCGTTTTCTGAATGAATTCAGACGACGCTGATGCTTAATTGTGGGCATACATATCCCAGGAGGGATACCAATTGTATCATCAATAGTCCAACCAATAGCTCTCTTGTACCTCTTCAGAGCAGAGATGAGAGCCTCTATATATTGTTCACCTAAATCAGCCGCAACAATAACTGGAAGTGTATCACCACTTCCCAAAAACGCATACTTTAGGTGAATGGGGAGCTCTTTCGATTCTAGCTCTGGTGGCTCTTCAATGAAAGGTTCCGCTGGTGGTGAAAGTCGATTCTTAAGATCAAGGTCCAGCTTCTTAGGAGCATGAGAATATGACCCCAATCCTGTTAGAGCACAAACGGTTTTTTCATATTCTTCAACCTCCTCACGCTCAAAATTCAACAGCACAGCAGACAATGGCTCAACAGTAAGCTGTTTCTCTACAGATACTTCTTTCTCGTCCTCATAATAAACATCAGCTACAAAGAACAAATTTATATCTCTAGGCTGCTTCATCGATTTGCATACATCAAAATGGACCACTTCGTCATTCAGCCGAAATAAAAGCTCATTAGCTCTTCAATCAATAAGCACACTTCCAGTTGTGAGGAAAGGGCGTCCCAAGATTATGGGAACTTCAGAATCCACCTCGCAATCCAAAATCACAAAGTCTGCAGGAAAAATGAAGGTAGAAACCTTCACCAGTACATCATATAAGATACCAACAGGTCGTTTTACCGACCTATCTGCCATCACGAGCCACATATTGGTTGGTGTCGGATCGCCCAACCCCAACTTTCTATAGACGGATAGCGGCATCAAATTGATGCTAGCCCCCAAATCGCACAATGCCTTAGCAAAATTCATAGATCCCACCGTACAAGGAATAGTGAAAACACCAGGATCTGCCTTCTTCTGTACTAAAGACCTCGTGGCAATTGCACTGCAATGATGAACATTATCTGCCAGCTCATAGCTTGCTGCCCGCTTCTTTTTCAGAAGGTCCTTCATGAATTTAGCGTACCCAGGCATCTGTTCCAGCGCCTCCACCAAAGGAACATTGATAGTCAGCTGCTTCAACATAGTTATAAATTTACTGAACCTGGTGTCATCAGTTTTCTTCTTCAGTCTCTGAGGAAAAGGTGGTGGTGGAAGGGGAATAGTTTTCTCCACCACTTCCTTTTTATCTTGCTTCCGATTATCAATCTTTTCAGGAGTGTCATCAGCCTTCTTCTTCAGTCTCTGAGGAAAAGGTGGTGGTGGAAGGGGAATAGTTTTCTTATGAACGCTCTCATTCTGATTTTCAGCTTCTACAAAATCATCATAATCTGTATCAATAACATTCTCCTCTGTATTATCAACCACCTGCTTGCCTTTGGCCGGATTTTCCAACACTTTACCACTCCTAGTAGTAATAGCCATACATGATCCATCATTCCTTGTATTTTGCACGGTGTCGCTAGGTAAGGTTCTGGCCTTTCTTTGATTGAATGTCGCTGATAGTTGACTCAATTGTTGTTCCAGCTATTTTATTGAAGTGGAATGCGAGTCAACCAATTGATTTATTGATGACAAATCATTCTTTACCTTATTTACTCCCATATTGGTTGCCTCCACTCCTTTCAATATCTTGGCCATCATATCTTCCATGGACATCTTCCCAGAGCCAGACATCACGGCCTCACGATTTCCAGGAGAAACATACAAACTAATCCTGTTAGTCTTATTCTTCCAACTCCCTTGATCGAGGTCCTTGTATCCAGATTTATCATAATAGTTTCGACCTTGGTTTCCTTGGGCATTGCCTCAGAAACCCTCCTGATTATTCAAGTAATTTGCTTCTTCTTCAGAATCGGAATCATCTCTTCCCTGTGATACAACAACCTTGACTTTTTCGGTCTTCCTTGATAATAAATGCTTGGTAAGAAGATCCATCTGCGTTTTCATGTGCGCCATATCTTGATCACGCTCTTCCTCTCTTCGCCTTTGTTCTGCAGTCATGCCAATAGATACAGTAGAGCTTGCTACCTCAAAATCCCTGGTATGCCAAGCTGTACTCTTCTTTGTCATACGATCTAGCATATCACTTGCCTGAATAAAAGTAAGGTCCATGAATGACCCTCCTGCAATATTATCAACCACTGGCTTAGTCACCGAATTCAATGACCTGTATAATATCTCCATCAAGTGGACATTGGTCATATGATGATTTGGGCACCGCATAAGCTTCTTCTTGAACCTCTCCCATGTTTCGTGGAGAGCTTCAGTTGGAAGCTGTCAAAAATTGCTGATCTCATCTCTCAACTGTGCTCTCTTGGATGGCGGAAAGAATCTTTCTAGGAAAGCATCTTTCAATTACCTCCAATTAGTAATAGAATCAGGAGTTAGCCCATTCAACCATAGAGTTGCCTCTCCAGATAGAGACAATGGAAATAAGCGCAGCCGAATTGCATTTTGTCCAACGCCTGGATTGTCGAATGACTTGCATGTAGAGATAAAATTGATCAGATGCATATTCGGATCATCGCCTACAAGTCCACCAAATAACCCTTTGAGTTGCAATAGCTGAATCATGGTGCTAGTGATATTGAACTTGTCTTTGGGAGCCAAGGGCGAAGGAATAATAGCCCCTGTGGCACCAGCCCCATCCAAATCGTCATCTTTATCATCAAAAGGAATCTGCACAGCTCGGCATTCAGGTCTCATTCTAGCTTGACGATCTCTTCTGTTCACAGGTGCCGCCACCTCTTCAGCATGCCTCGGGTTTAGTAACTCCTCATCACCCAGGTCCTCCTCATCCAGATTTGTTGCCCGACCTGGGTTATCAATATTATGTTAATGCACTTGAGCAGCTGCCAATGCAGCTAATCTAGCCTGCTCTTATTGAGCAGCCCTTCTTTCAATGTCATGTTGTGCATCCATTCTGCCAATAAGTTGTGGTTCAGGATTTATTGGTAATAATGGTTGACCTGAACTTCGAGTGTTTGGCATGCACTCAACCGAACCTGAATAAAACAAAAACAAAAACAACAACTAAAAGTAAAATCTGAGAATTTTTCACCAAAGGGTCTATTAACTATCACAAACTTAGTAGACAACCGTATTCCCTGGCAACGGCGCCAAAATTTGATAACGCCCAAACTACAGCTCTCGTAAGAGTGTAAGCGGTCGCTGTCAAATATAGAACCCAACTGGGTTGGGTGTCGAATCCCACAGGAAATACTTGGTCACTAAGTGTTGCAACTATTAGTAGACTGTTGGTCGAAAATTCTACGGAAAGGGGGGATTGAATTATGCGTGAACTACTAGTGTCAAAGTAATGAATGAGACAATATATTTAGTAAGATTTAATCACAGAGAATGATAAGTTAGGGTTATGTCCACCTTATGAATTCTACGTATCTATTAACTATGAGTAATGCGGAATTCAGACATGCATGCACTTATAGAGATTCATATTTTGCCCTCCATGCATCACATTCATTCCACAAGCTTCCAAAAGCTGCCTTCCTTCTTACATGAAGTTTTCCTTTGCTTCCCAAAGGTCCACAAAGTGCTGAAATCTTCATCATTAATACCTGAAAACATGCTAATCACATAGGTTAGCTCACTTACAGGAAAATGGACTAAAAGTGCAGGAATTATATATTTTATCCTCAAAACTTAGCTAAAATATGGGTAAACTATGGTGCTTTAGGCGTGTAAATACACCCAACATCACCTTTACTTGAACTTAATTTGGTTTCTTTTCTTTTGGGAGCCAGATAATCTAAAAATAACAGGAACATAAAATAGATTATAATTGATTAATGCATCATTTGAAAAGGATAACAGTATATCTGACATGTACAACAGTAAAATAACAGTTCCAACAGATCACACATCTGTTGCACCAGGTAGGTTATCTGTTGCAACATATAACTAACCTGTTGCAATGAATGAGTAATTTATTGCAATAGTAAAAATAAATTAGTTATTTATTAAAACAGATCACTCATTTGTTGCACTAGGTAGGTTATCTATTGCAACATATAACTAATCTATTGCCACAGATAAGTAATCTGTTAGAAATGGTAAAAATATATCACTCATCTGTTGCACCAGGTAAGTTATCTGTTACAACATATAACAAACCTGTTGCAACGGATGAGATTTTCGTTGGAAACAATAAAAACAGATCACTCATCTATTGCCAAATGAGTTATCTATTGGAACTGTTATCAACTGTCAATATTGTTTAGGTTTCTTCCAAACAGAAGAGTCGTCTGTCGCAATAGATAAATGATCTGTTAGATTATTCATCTGCTGCATCAGATTTTCATCTATTGCATCAGATGGTTCATTTGTTGCATCAAATGGTTCATGTGTTGCATCAGATGGTTCATCTGTTTCATCAGATGGTACATCTGTTGCAGAAAAAAATAGTACCAGAATTTTTTCAATAAAACAACAACACTATCACCATTTAATATCAAATACACCATTTTTACCAAGAAAACAACAAATCAACTCAAAAACCAACACAACACACACTAGGAACATCAACGGTGATAAAAAATTACGAACATTGATATTTTGCGTTTGTACAAACACAAACAATAAAAATTAAACTTCAAAAAACTCAATGGACACCAACAAATCGAATCAATAGTTCGGCAACAAGAACTACAATAACAATAAAAAATTATATTTCACCGCGGAAAGAGTAGAGAAGAAATGTCAGAAATTAGGGTTTTGTTCAGTCCACATTTCAAACTTAAGCAAGAAATATTGAAATTGTAAACCAATACTAAAAGAGAAGTTGACTCAAGTTCCTTTATTTCTTCATAACTAAAGAGGAATAACTTTTTGCCTGTGAAAGAATAAATGGGACGACGAAGAACTCAAAGTTGTTGTCGTCGGAGAACACTGTTGTCACGTCGATTGACGGTTAAAAGTCAAAAAGGAACTCATCCAACTATTTTTCGCTGGAGGTTGAAGTCTCCCGGGATTGAAGGGAGAAATTTTGAAGAACTGTTGGTTGGAGGAGAGAGAGGAGAGAGACGGTTGATGATTTGGAGATGAGAGGAGTGTGGGTTGATTTGTATTTTTAAAAAGATTAAAAACTTTTGAAAATATTAATTAAGTCCACAATTAACTTAATCAAGTTTTCTAATTATGTTTGACTCTTTAAATTAGTTAATGTCACCAATACTTCACTCAAGATTTAAATGACACCGTTCCTTCAATTTTCTCAAGGTTCTTTCACTATGGTGCCTTCTAAGTTTGGTCATGCTATCATCCAAAAGAGCTAAATTTTCCAGACGCATCGTCTCTTACACTGGGTGATCTAAAGCTGCCTGACCATTATGCTATCTTTTATTACAAGAATCACAAGATCTCTATGCTTTCGCGATGTGGTCCACTACTCCACTAGGTTTTCCGAAATAGTTCAAGGTTTTAAAAGAACGAATATCTTCGTTTATTGGGGTGAAGTTATTATTGCTTCAGTTCCGATTTATGTCACAATTATTTTCTTTCATTTGTGCATCCTTTTTAGAACAATCCATTATATGTTTTTAAAAATTAATTATAATTTTTTATTTTACTCTAACTAGAAAACTTTTATGGTCATAGTAATGTTATAAGAACACCATAGCTGTGACGCTGAAGGATGGTCCGTCCATCACCATTTATTAAAAAATTATATTATGTATATAGATAAATTCAAAACTAGATATTATATACGAGTTTCGGTAGCTTTTATCCAAAAATTTTCAATAAAAATTATTAACTAAATATACTCAAACTAAATTTAAAATTCATCTAGTAAGATCTGATGTGTGTGTTCTAGAATTTAGAATCTATAAAATCACATCTTTGACTAATGCATATATATTGTATTAATACTAGATCTTTATAGAAACAAGAGAATTTTTTTCTAAATATTTTGTAATCAATCATTTATTAACTGGAGTAATGTGCAGTATTTCGTAGCTATAAGTAAGAATTTTTCTAAATATTTTGTAATCAATCATTTATTAACTGGAGTAATGTGCAGTATTTCGTAGCTATAAGTAAGAATTACTGAAAAAAATAAGATAAGCATATGGCATTTCCCCTGCCTTCTAAGTCGCAGGGTTAAAATAAAAAAAATATTTATTATTTTCTTGATGTTTTCTCACATTTTTTTTGTGTTTCTTAAGGTATTCCCACAGCCAGCAGCCGTGAGACTAATCCTCTGTTCCTCGGTCAACGCATTTTATGGTAGGAAACTGGCCACAGAGTTTGCTCCATTCGCCAGAGGCTGGGATCGAACCCCCGACCTCTTGCTTAAGGGACATAGCGGTGGACCACTATGCCAACTCTGGTGGTTTTCTCACATTATTGATAAAATTCTCTCGAGAAGTATTTGAACAAAACGTATAGTAATATTGATAGTTACTTTTGGTGGTTTAAATAGAGAGATTAATAGTTAACTATTGCACCATAATCCACCTATAAGGAAGCCGATGGTGTGTCCCGTAGTTCTCCATTACGTGGAGATAATTTTTAAAGATGAAACTATTTTAATTGATGGTTTCTCACATTTCATCTCTATATTATATTAAATCAAATATTAGTGATGGCATATATATTGACTTGGACAAGACAGTACGAATAATCTCAAGTTGATAACGGGTAACTCAGAAGATTAATTTTAAGTCACTGCCTCAAGAGCTACCTATGAGATCTAGAAAAAGAAAAATGCATAAAATCTATCAAAGGAGCTATGTTTCCTTGAAGTTTGTTAGAACTTTCATCACTTATGATTTTTCAATTTTCAAATTCCGAATATCTGCATGTCAACCATTTTTATATGTGAGATGGAGGGTAACCTTGGCGTTGAGCCACTTTATTATAGGTTGCTAACTTTTCGGAATCGATACAGTTATTATGATTTATTAGTCATGTCTTATGGATTGACCAATTCCCCTCCTCGCCTTGTCGATATAACACATCTCATATACCGTCGTACTAAAGGCTTGTGATAGCACTTTTATCGAACTAAGGGATCATTTGATTGGGAAACAAGTTATCTTGGGATTAGCTATCTTAGGATTAGTCATCCCACCTAAAGGTGGGATAAAATTAATTTTGAATGAGTTATCTCATGCATTTTGTTTCAACCAAACATAGGATAAGCTCGTCCTAAAATTAATCCCATTCTTTGTACCAAACGAGCCTCTAAGTTCATAAAATTCAGATATTTTAAGACAAATTTTAACTTTATCATGATTACGTTCTGTTATTTATGGGTACACAAGAATCTGTATTTTGACAACAACAACTTCAATACAAGTTCAAGTATAAAACAAGAACACTTATGAAGTTATACAACACCTTCAACACAAGATCAAAATGACCTCTCAAAGAAGTGTGTTATTTTTTAGAAAATTAGATGAAACAGAAAAAGGCCAAGTCCTCCGAATTCACGGAGTGTTTTTAAGGAAATAATTCCCCTCAAGTACCCGAGGTTGCGGAATTTTCCTCCTAGGATAAAATGACCTAACAATTCGACTGTAGTGGTACCTCAAACCGGATTCTCTTCGAACTCACTCAGCGATTAGATGATCACACAGTATTTCAGAAAGCAAGAAGTGTTTCAATGCAGGAAAATTTCCATTTTTGAAATCTGTGAAAAAATGCAGGTTTATATAGCCATTAGGTGCCCCTTCCGAAAGGAGACAATGGTTCATCGAAAAGGTGTATCCTTTCTGAACAGTCATATCTTTTCATCAGAAAGTGTGTGTCTTTTCCAAACAGCCACAACCATCCAAACAGTCACACCTTTTCCTGAAAGAGTGTGTTTTTTACTCAAAAGGTTATGTCTTTTCGAGCAGCCGCAACCATCATTTTGGCATGCAGAAGAATGCACATTAATGGAGGTTCAAAAACTACAAACAAAATTGGTTGCATTTTTCCTTTGGTTTCTCGGACTGTTCAAATAAATTTTATCCAAAAAGATAGATCTTATCAATCGATAATTTTACAATTCCAATCCGAAGCCGAAGCTCAAGCCGAAGTTGAGTCGAGTGAGCGACGATGACGATGGCATGAGGCACCTCTTGGTTTTTGCCTCACTTACCATGTGGAGTAAGTTTTTCTTAATATAAACACTTGAAAGTGTCCTTCTCTCACAAATGTGGGAGAATTAGCAGACTTTCCCATTTTTTGAGTATACTTTCCATTTTGAGTGTATCTAAAATTTTTCCCTCCACTTGGTTTCCTCTCTTTTCCATTCACACTTTAATCTTGAACCAAACAATCCCCCACATGAATGGGAAATTACTAATTTTTCATAAAACTTTATGGACTAGTATATGATCATCAAGCAAAGACTGATTGCATCTGGATAAGTAGGTTTTCCTTTTAACTTTTCATAGTGAACATGCATCGGATACACTCGGTCAATCGATAGATTTGATATCTTTGAACCATCGAGCTTTAATGTACACCTAGAAAACACATGTCACACAACCAGTCTTTTACCATTTATGGTTTTCACAGTTTTGTTTGTTTCAGCCATGAACATGTCCCGGTCTCATGAGAGCTTAAAAAAAAGGCCTTTACTAACATTCTGTTTGATGCGGTTTCCACTTTGCCCCCACATAGGTGATTTCTAAACGTTCAATCCTATAGATTAAACTATTTGGTCAAATCTGCCAAACTTAGATAATCATTAAAAGACTTCACTCCACAAGTCTTATCCTTGTTTACTAAACATTGTCTACATCACAAGAATGCGTTGGGTGTATTGATAATGTTTAACCTGTCAGACACAACTTTGTTTGATATCCTTAAATCTAGATCTTGGGATATGCAGTCTGCTAGGTAGAGTTACCGCCATGCTGACTTGTCCTAGGCCGTAAACCCATTCCCTTGGATGTCTTCTCAACTACTTCTCTAGATAGGCCTTTTGTAAGTAGATCCGACATATTATCCTTTGACTTCACATAGTCAACAGTGATAATTTCACTACAGAGAAGTTCTCTACCGGTATTATGTCTCCGTCTTATGTGACGAGATTTACTGTTGTACATCATTCTCCCTTCCCTACCTATTGTAGCTTGACTATCACAGTGTATACATACTGGTGCCAATGGTTTGGTCCAATAAGGAATATCTTTCAAGAAATTTCAGAGCAATAAATGTCTGTTTGGATGATTTCCAAGAGACTACTCCTCCACCTATAGTAAATACATATCCACTCATGGATTTTACTTCATTCGATCCGGTGATCAAATTTGTATCACTATATCCTTCAAGTGCCGCGAGATATTTATTATAATGCAAAACATAATCTTGAGTGTATTTAAGATACCCCAAAACTCTTTTTCATTGCCATCCAATGAGTTTTATTGGGATTACTCGTGTACTAACTCAACTTACTAATAGCACATGCTATGTCTGGTCGTGTACATTTCATTATATACATTAAACATTCCAACACTCTTGCTTACTCCAAATGTGAGTCACTTTCACCTTCATTCTTTTGAAGTGCAAAAATCATGTCCAATAGTCTTGGGAATGACAAATTCTAAATACTTAAATTTGTCAAGTACCTTTTCGATGTAATGAGACTGTGATAATGTCAACCCTTGTGGAGTTCTATGGATTCTTATTCCTAAGATCACATTCACAACTCCAAGGTCTTTCATATAAAACTTGCTCTCGAGCATTTATTTCAAAGCATTTATGTTAGAAATATTTCTACTGATGATCAACATCTCATCCACAGACAAACAAATAATGACTTGGTAATTTGGAGTGTTTTTCTTTTCCTAGAACCACGAAACCCTTAGGCTGTTCCATGTAAATTTCTTTCTCCAATTCTCCATTTAGAAATGCTGTTTTCACATCCATTAGATGGATTTCAAGACCATATACCAGTGCCAAGGTAATTAACATCTGAATTGACGTTATCCTTGTTATAGGTGAGTATGTATCAAAGTAATCAAGGACTTCTTTCTGTTTGAATCCTTTTACTATAAGTTTTGCCTTGTATTTGTCAATAGTACCACCCGCTTTTATTTTCCTTTTGAAGATCCATGTAGAATCTAAAGGTTTATTTCCTGAAGGAAGATCAACCAACACCCACATATGGTTGATTAAGATTGAATCAATCTCACTATTGATTGCCTCTTTCCAAAAGGATGAGTCAGAAGACGCCATCGCTTCTTTAAATATTTTAGGCTCATTTTCTAAGAGAATGTTACAAAATCCGATCCAAACAAAATTGACGTTCTTTTACATTTACTACATCTTTGATTCTCATCATTATGTACATCCTTACTTGGTTCATCTCGAGGTTGTTTAGAGCTCCACTAGACTATTCATGTCTAGTTTTATACGGATAAATGTGTTCAAAGAATTCAGCATTATCTAATTCAATTCCCATATTTTCATTGATATCCAGATGTTTGTATTTATGAACCAAAAACTGACATGCTTCACTAATTTTAGCATATCCTATGAACACGCAGTCTACCGTCTTAGGTCCTATCTTTACCCTTTTAGATAGAAACTTGGACCTTCGCTAGACACCCCCACACTTTGAAATATTTCAAGTTGAGTTTCCTTTCTTTTCATTTTTCATATGGAATTGATTGTGTCTTACTATGGAGAACTCTACTGAGTATTCTGTTAGGTGTAAGGATAGCTTCCTCCCACAAATTTTGCGATAAACCTGAACTTATAAGTAAGACATTCACCATTTCCTTCAAGGTTTGATTTTTCTTTCTGCAATTCCATTAGATTGAGGTTAATACGGGGCTATAGTTTGATGGACAATTCCATTCTCTACACATATTTCTGCAAAGAGAGATTCATATTCTCCGCCCCTATCAATTCTTATAGTTTTGATCTTTCTCTCTAACTGATTTCCAACTTCTATTTTATATTGTCGAAACACATCTATTACTTCATCCTTACTGTTTAGCAACTAGACATAACAATATCTAGTGCAATTGTCAATAAAAGTTATAAAATACTTTTTTTCACCACGAGATAGTGTTGACTTCATATCATAAATGTTAATGTGGATCAATTTTAAGGGATTTGAATTCCTTTCAACGGACTTATACGGATGCTTAGCATACTTTGATTCCACATACATTTAATATTTTGATTTATTGCAATTAAAATTTGGCAAAACTTCTAAGTTAATCAGTTTTTGTAATGTTTTGTAATTGACATGTCCGAATCGTTCATGCCATAAATCATTAGACTCAAGCAAGTAAGAAGAAACTAAATTTTTATTGATTTCAACATTCATTACATTCTTTTTGAATAGGCCCTCAGTGAGGTGGCCTTTTTCTACGTACACTTCTCCTTTACTAAGTACAATTTTTTGGGAAACAAATACACATTTGAATTCTTTTTTGTCAAGAAGTGATATGGAAATTAAGTTCTTTCATAACTCCGGTACATACAGGATATTGTTCAACGTCAACACTTTGTCTGATGTCATTTTCAGGTAGACTTTTCTTGTTCCTTCAACCTTTGCAGTTGCGGAGTTGGCCATATATATCTTATCTTCATCCTGAGCTAAAGCAAAAGCAGCAAACATCTCCTTATTTGCGCAAATGTGGTGGGTGGCACCGGAATCCATCCACCACTCTCGAGAATTTCCCATCAAGTTGCATTCAGAAAACATGACACACAAATCATCCATTTCTTTCTTTTATTCAACCATATTTTCTTGGTCCATGTTTTTTCCTTTCTTTGGGGCACAATAATCCGTTGACTTGTGGCCAATCTTACCATAGTTAAAGAATTTTCCCTTGAATTTCTTCTTAGGTTGATTGCTTTTCTGTCCAGCTTTTTTCCGCTTTTTGGAGTTGTTGTGGTCGTCTTTTACAATATTTGATCCACTTATTGCAGAGTTTCCTTTCGACCTTCTTTCTGCAACTTTGTTGTCTTCTTCAATGCACAGTCTTACTATAAAATCTTCGACTGCCATCTCCTTTCGCTTATGTTTCAAGTAGTTCTTGAAGTCCTTCCACAGAGGTGGTAACTTCTCTATTATCGTTGCGATTTGAAATGTCTCGTTCACGATCAAACCTACAATAAAGTTTATGTGAACATCAAGAATATGTTTAATATGTTCAACTAAGTTATTCATCAAAATCATACCTTCCGCAAGGAGATAGTGGATGATCACTTGCAGTTCCTGGATGAGATATATTAAACTTGTTGTTAATCATTTTAAACTCAAGAAATCTTACAACGAAGAACTTCTTGGTTCCAGCATCCTCAGTCTTGTATTTTCTTTCTAGCATACCCCACAACTCTTTTGCCGTCTTCATTCTACTATACACGTTGTATAGTTCATCTTGGAGGCCATTTAGAATGTAATTCCTACATAGGAAATCAAAGTGTTTCCACGCCTCCATAACGACAAATTTATCTTGGTCTGAAGTTCCCTCGGAAACTTCTGGAGCTTCTTCAGATGTGAATCTTTGAAGACATAAAGTTGTAAGATAGAAGAACATCTTCTGTTGCTACCTTTTGAAATCAACACCCGTGAATTTTTTGGGTTTCTCCGCTGGTGCCATTGCCTGTAGAGTACTCGTATAACTCATTGTGGCTGCCACAGTCATTGCAACATCATTCACTTGACTGTCAGAAGTCATTTTCCTGTCACAACAAGACAGTAAGTTTAGCATATCGAAATACTACTTATAAAGTTGTAGCAATTTTAAACACCCCTTGTTTCTAGTTTAACGATGAAATTTTTATGAATTTTAATCATCATCCGGGTGATCTTCAACTTGTGATGAAGATTTTATTTCTTCAAACCACTAACTAAGTTCAAATGAAGTAGAAAGCTTAAAGCTTTATCCTCCAGAAACCAAGCAACACAAATTCTGAAAATTAGTTATTTCCTTAAGATTGTTGTTTATGGGTACACGAGAATCTGTATTCTGACAACAACAGCTTCAACACAAGTTCAAGTATAAAACAAGAGCACTTATGAAGTTATGCAACACCTTCAACACAAGATCAAAATGTCCTCTCAAAGAATTGTGTTTTTTCAGAAAATTAGTTAAAACAGAAAAAGTTTGTCCTCCGATTTCACAGAGTGTCCTTAAGGAAATAATTCCTCTCAAGTACCCGAGGTTGCAAAACTTTCCTCCAACGATAAAATGGCCTAACAATCCGATTGTAGTGGTACCTCAAACGATCGAATTCTTTTCGAACTCACTCAACGATTAGATGATCACATAGAGTATTTTAGAAAGCTAGAAGTGTTTCAATGTAGGAAAATTTTTATTTTTTAAACCTGTGGAAAAATGCAAGTTTATATAGCCATTAGGTGCCTCTTTCGAAAGGTGCCAATGGTTCACTGGAAAGGTGCATCCTGTCTGAATAGTCATGTCTGTTCATCATAAACTGCATGTTTTTTTAAACAGTCAAAACCATTCAAATATTCATACCTTTTCCTGAAATAGTGTCTTTTACTCAAAAAGTTGTATCTTTTTTAGCAGATGCAACTATCATTTCTGCATACAGAAGCATGAACGTTAATGGAGGTTTAAAAACTACAAACAAAATTGGTTGCATTTTTCCTTTGGTTTCTTGGACTGTTCAAATAAATTTTGTCCAAAAAAATAGATCTCATCGATTGATTATTTGACAAATCCGAATCTGAATCCAAAGTCGAAGCCAAATCTAAATCCTAAGCCAAATCCAAAGCCCAAGACAATTAATTTTTAAATCTGTAGAAAAATGCAGGTTTATATAGCTATTAGGTACCCCTTTCGAAAGGTGGCAATGGTTTACCAAAAAGGTGTGTCCTTTCTGAACAGTCATGTCTGTTCATCAGAAAGTGTGTGTCTTTTACGAACAACCACAACCATCCTAACAATCATATATTTTCCTGAAATAGTGTATTTTTACTCGAAGAGTTGTGTCTTTTCAAGCAGCCGCAATTATCATTTCTGCATGTAGAAGCATGCACGTTAATAGAGGTTCAAAAACTACAAATAAAATTGGTTGTTGGTTTCTCGGACTGTTCAAATAAATTTTATCCAAGAAAATAGATCTCATTGATTGATAATTTGACGAAGCTGAAGCCTGACCCGAGCGAGTGATGACAACACGAGGCACCTCTTGGTTCTTGCCTCACTTACCATGTGGTGTAAGTGTTCCTTAATATAAACACTTGAAAGTTTCCTTCTCCCACCAATGTGGGAGATATAGTAGACTTTTGTAACACCCCTTACTTAATTACGTGCATTAGCCATGGTTATATGTGTTGGAGTATATGTATTGATTATAAGTTAGGTATATATGAGTTTAAGTATGAGTATTGATTATTTTGAGATGGTTTCAAGTGTATAGTTTGATTATATGTGTATAGGAATCGACTTTATTTATACCGGAATTTGCTCGTCGAAGTTTCTATGCGAAGTTTATCGAGTTAGCTTTCCAATGATATAAAGATTTCTGAAAACAGATGAGTATCGGATATAAGCGAGCATGTTCGAAACTTGAAAATGGTGGACGCAATGAACAGTAAATGTGCAGAAATTTTTTGCACATAAAAGAACTGCAGCCAAACAGATTTTTGGGTCGATTTTAAACGATCATAAATCCTTGTACAAAATGAACTGTGTGAGATGCTATATATCAATAAGAAGCTCCGAGAGTCCTCTTTCTAATGCAATTAGTTTCACCCAAATCCATTATCAGAGCAAAGAGTTATGGTCGATTTACTTTAGCCTACCAAAACAGTCCACCATGGACAGATTTGGATTTACTTAAATTTTAAGGGCAATATGGTCATTTTCCATCACCTCATGAACAAAAATTGGTCATTATATACATATAATTAGCCTCATATCCATCATTTATCATCCAAGTTATTGAAGAATAAGAAACCCTAGCCTAATTTCAACTCCAATTATCTTGTGATTCAACCGTAGAAAATCCAAATTGATTCCGTAGTTGTGTTCACCGTCTCGAGGGCTTCGAGAAGCACCCCTTATTTGTGCCAACAGGACTTCGAAATAAAAAGGGCCATTTTATGGTAAGGATGTAAATTATGTTGGTGTTATTTATATGGATATGTATATATATATGCATGTGAGCATAAGAAGTATGTTATTTGATTGTTGCTGAAAGATGATAGGAAGTGATGTTGGATTATTCTTGTGCATGGTTGGATTATGTTGAATTGTGAAGGGATTTGGTGTGCTGATATGGTATTGAAATGATGATTATATATATATATATGATGATAGGCGAATTTACGTGCCTATATCAATATATTTTGCCCATATTTTAGCCTAGTTTTGAGAACTAATTATATATTTCATGCACTTTTAGTCCTTTTTCCTGTAAATGAGCTGACAAACATGATTAGGAAAGTTTCAGGTATAAATGATGCAAAATACAGCATTTTACGGCTTACTTGACGCAAAAGAAAGCTCACAAACGAAGTAGAAAGGAGCTGGACGCCTAAGGACCAAATCTGCTGCATGGAAAATCTGTCCCGGGCTAAAAAAGCATTTCTGAAGACTTTGGGGACTTACAGACACAAAGCTGGATTTTTACAAAGATACATTAACCTAGTATAATTAGGTTATGTGTTTTACTAGTCTATTTGGATTATGATATTGTAACCTTACCCTAGTACATTTGGGTCAAGGATTTCATTAGTATATTAGGATTTGGTTATTTATTTCATTAGCTTAGTAGGAGTAGGATAGGAGTATTATAAATACCCTATCATGTTAGAGATTTTTATTCATTCAGACATTCTACAATCAATTCTTCACTTAATTCAACAATTAATTTTCTTCCATCCCTCTCATCTTCCACCACAAACACTTCTAATCTACTCTTCTATTCATCTATTCCACAACAAGAGAATCGTTACTTGCTAGGGAATCACCAAAACCACACGCCTAAACACCCACTTCTCACGCCATCCACCATGCAAAACGTGATATCCTTCGCATTCATGGGTAACTAAACCTCTTAGTTGGGGTTATGGAAGCCGAATGAGTTACTATCTAATGCTGTGAGTTGTGAGTTCAAGACACGTATATTGCTTATATCATTACGCTCTTCATATTAATCTACATTCTTTGCGGTTGCAAACGCAAGAATACGCCAGTCTAACATTTAACTTGTTCGAGAGAAAGGTTATTTGTCTGGAAAAGAGATAATGTCAAGGTAGTAGGACACCCTTTCCTATTAAAAAGCTAGTGCCGTAACTGGACTAACCTCTTGGAGAATTCGTACCGTTAGACACACTTTAAGCTCGAGAGAGTTAAAGTGAAATAGTCCTTGTTCAGGTCGAGAGACGCTTGGATTTACCATCGACTACAATTCTCTATAAGCAATTGCATGTCAAGACTCTACACACTCATAGCCGATAGAGACGTATACCTCAGAAGGTGGACATAACCCCAACGCCTCAATTCTCATTGTCTACAACCAACGTGACAATCTTCCTCCTTTTACTTTGCTATTTTCAGCTTTTACTTTATTGTTTTGGTTACCTATTACAATCCCCCCTTCTTACGAGACTTGCACCAAAAGTTTAGTAATTTTGCTTACTTGTTGGCCAAGCTATTCCCTGTGGGATCGACACCCAACCCAGGTTGGGTTCTATATTTGCTAACGACCGCTTTACACTCAAACGAGAGCTGTAGATTGAGCGTTATCAAAAATTGGTGTCGTTGCCGGGGAATACGAGTGTCAATCAAGTACGTAATAATTACTAGACCCTTTGGTCAAAGATTCTCGTACTTTTACATTTAGTTTTTGTTTTTGCTTATTGCAGGTTTTTCTTTTAGTGCATGCCCCATACTAGAAGTTCTGGTCAACCGTTATTACCAATCAATCCTGAACCACAACGAATTAGAAGAATGGAAGCACAAGCTGAAATCGACAGGATGGCTGCTCAACACGAGCAAGCAAGATTAGTTGCTCTTGCCGCTGCTCAAGTCCAACAACAAAACATTGATAATCCTGGACGAGAAACAAATCCTGACGATGAAGATTTAGGTGATGACGAGTTACTGAACCCTAGGCGTGATGCTGAAATTATAACACCTGCCAACAGAAGAGGTCGACAAGCTCGGTATAGGTATGATCGCCAACCTTTGCAACCAGCTTTCGACGATGATGATGATGATCTTGATGGTGCCGGAGCCACTGGAGCCATAATTCCACCACCATTAGCGCCCGGAGCCAAGTTCAACATCACTAGCACCATGATTCAGTTATTGCAACTCAAGGGGTTATTTGGTGGACTAGCAGGCGATGATCCGAATATGCATCTCATCAACTTTATTTCTACATGCAAGTCTTTTGACAATCCTGGTGTTGGTCAGAATGCTATTCGATTACGTCTATTTCCATTGTCTCTGTCTGGGGAGGCAACACTATGGTTGAATGGGCTGACTCCTGATTCAATTACAAATTGGAGGCAATTGAGAGACGCTTTCCTAGAAAGATTCTTTCCGCCATCCAAAAGGGCTCAATTGAGAGATGAAATTAGCAACTTTCGTCAGCTTCCCTCTGAAGCTCTTCACAAAACATGGGAGAGGTTCAAGACAAAGCTAGCGAGATGCCCAAACCATCATATGACTAATGTTCACCTCATGGAGATCTTGTATAGAGCCTTGAATTCAGTAACTAAACCAGTGGTGAACAACGCAGCTGGAGGTTCTTTTATGGACCTTACCTTTGGTCAAGCAAGCAATATGCTAGATCGAATGACTAAGCAAAGTAGAGCTTGGCATACCAGGGACTCTGAGGTAGCAAGCCCCACTTTATCTATTGGCATGTCTGCAGACCAAAGAAGAAGAGAAGAAGAACGTGAGCAAGACATGACGCACATGAAAACACAATTGGATCTTCTGACAAAGCACTTATTATCAGGGAAGACCGAAAAAGTGAAAGCTGTGGCGCTAAAAGGCGGAGACGAATCTGATTCGGAAGAAGAGGCCAACTACTTGACCAATCAGGGGGGTTTCCGTGGGAATGCCCAAGAAAACCAAGGTCGGAACTATTATGATAAATCTGGAATCAAAGACCAAGGTAGTTGGAAGAAAAATAATGAAAAGAGTGATTTGTACGTTCCCCCTGGTAAACGTGATACCACCACATCTAATTCTATGGAAGACATGATGGCTAAGTTATTAAAAGGAGTGGAAGCAACGAGCGCGGGATTTAAGGAGGTGATTGATGATTTGTCCTCCATGAAGCAACTAGTTGATTCTCATTCCACTTCTATCAAGCAAATAGAGCATCAATTGAGCCAACTTTCAGCAGCATTCAATCAAAGAAAGGCTGGCACCTTACCAAGCGATACTGTGCAAAACCCAAGGAATGATGGGTCATGCATGGCCATCACTACCAGAAGTGGTAAGGTGCTGGAAACTTCAGCAAAAGGCAAGCAAGTGGTTGACGTAGCAGCAGACATTGACGCCACACCTAGTGACGTTACAAGAGAAGAAGCCGCAACAACTACTTCAAACGTCAAGGATGTTTTACCTAGTGATGTGCAGCCTGAAAAAAACAATAAACGGAAGAAAGAGGAGAAGAAAGCCATGGAGAGAACACTTCCATACCCACCACCACCTTTTCCACAAAGATTGAAGAAGGTGGCCGATGACACTAAGTTCAGCAAATTTATGACCATGTTGAAGCAGCTGACTATTAATGTTCCGTTGGTAGAGGCACTTGAACAAATGCCTGGGTATGCGAAGTTTATGAAAGATCTTTTGACTAAGAAGAGGGCAGCAAGTTATGAGCTGAAAGATGATGTGCACCATTGTAGTGCAATAGCTACTCGATCGATAGTTCAGAAGAAGGCCGACCCCGGAGCTTTCACGATTCCTTGCACCGTCGGATCTTTGGACTTTGCTAAAGCATTGTGTGACTTAGGAGCCAGCATCAACTTGATGCCATTATCGATATATAAGAAGTTGGGGTTAGGAGATTCTACACCAACTAATATGAGGCTTGTGATGGCGGATAGGTCGGTAAAACGACCGGTTGGTATTCTATGCGATGTCTTGGTGAAGGTATCTTCATTCATATTTCCAGCAGAATTTGTCATCTTGGATTGTGAAGCAGATTCAGAGGTTCCCATAATCTTGGGACGCCCTTTCCTTGCTACGGGAAGTGTGCTCATAGATTTGAGAGCTAATGAGCTTTCATTCCGAATAAATGACGAAGTGGTTCGCTTTGATGTTTGCAAATCAATGAAGCAACCCAAAGATCTGAATGTATTTTCTGTGGCTGATGTTGTATTTGATGAAGAGAACGAGTTACTTGCTGAAGAGCAAATTCTTGATGATCCTTTGGAGGTTTCGCTCATGAAAGGAGAGAATGATGATGCTGAAATTTCTGAAGACGATATTTGTGCTCTATCAGGATTAGGGACATATCACTATACCCCCAAAAATCTGGATCTTGATCTCAAGAATCGACCCACACCTCCAGCTAAGTCATCTATTGAAGAACCACCTACGTTAGAATTGAAGGAGCTGCCAAGCCATTTGAAGTACTCCTTCTTAGGAAGCGGAAACACTCTTCCAGTCATTGGTTTATGTGTTGATGACGAATGTCCCTATCAACTTTGGGGCAATGATTCGATCTACCATAAGGAAGGCCAGACTCCACCGAAGGTCCCATTTCACATTCGGCAATTTGTTGACAGCAATGTTGCGGAAGGAGGATATAGAAGAGGAACCAGCTGACCACAAACTCCCACATAACCCAAAGAAGGTTGACCTCACAAAGGTCAAAGATGCTGAAACAACTCATGGAGTCAACCTCACTACTGCGGAGAGACATGCTCGTGATGAGAGTTTCTTCCGTCATCTCTATGGCATGACACGATTCACTATGATGAGTGGTGGACGTATTCCAACTGCTGAAGAGCTCCAACAGCTGGACCACGACTACCCAATGAACAGGCATGCCCGGGAGATGTGTGGAGTGGGCGTATATTTTGAGGAACCTCTGGACGATGACGTGCCAACTGATGATGATAGACGCTTGCCTGATTCTGATGATGAGGAGAACTCTGACGATGACTCTTATGATGATTCAGATGAAGGGGGTATGACCCCCGACATTGATGAGGAGTCCGCCTAAACCAGGTTCTTCGCATGCTATACTTCCTTGTTTGCACCTATGTTTGCTTGTTTACTTTGTTGTTTTTTTTTGAGTCCATCCATTTTTTTTTGTTTCGTTCAAACGTTTTTTTTATTTTTTAGAAGTAGAATTTTTCTAGCTACGCATGAAATTATTTTGATAGGCATCATGAGATTAGAACAAGAGTATGTGCTACAATTGTGACCATTGAGACGTTTAGGCTCTAGTTGTGACTTATTATGAGATATTGTGTTATTCAATTCCTTCAATTGTTGGGACGAGAGTCTATATTACTTCCAAAAAAGTCGACCATGTGCCTTGTGTGTGTGAGATAATAGTATATTCTATGTTTGTGGCTGATGCTAGAACTTGCCTGGTATGTATGCAAAGCGAAAATAAGGAGTGTAAGTTTAGGATATGATTTAGGCATTTCTTTGGCAACCTATACATGTTTACCTTCAGTTTTACCTATCCATGTACATCATCCTAGTTAACCCTTTTGAGCCTTTAGCCTATTTCTTTGACAACCTTGTATGTAAGCCTAATCCATTTTTTTCAAGACCGTAATTTGATCCAAATTCTTAAGTGCTTTAAAGTGAAAAAGTCATGTGACAACATAAGAGGAAATTGGGTGAGTATGATGCTTTAAATTGTAATGGTGTTTGAATGTGTTATGAAAAAGAAAGTGCTATCATAAGAGGTATGTTGTGAAAAGAAAAAGGAAAAGAAAGTTGAAAAGTGAGTTGTGCTTAAAATTGAAAAACAAAAGATGAGAACAAGGGTGGAAGAATAAAATAAAGAAAGGTTGAAAGAAAAAAGTGTCAATGATACAATGTGATGTATTAAAGTGCTTAGGAACTTAGTCACTATTTCTGGCCAAAATAGCTGATCCTACCCGTCCCTTAGCCTACATTACAACCATCAAAAGACCTACTTGATCCTAATCTTAACATTCTGACATTTAGTGGAGTACTACATTAAGGGCAAGCCTATGGTCATGAGTTGCTACATATGAATTCTTTGTGAGAGTGAGAGCAAGGACATTTTGATACCCATGTTTGAAAAATATGCTATATTTGTGAGCAATTATGGGTACTATATTGTGAGACACACATGGTTGATGAGCTTTGGATAGTTGTATATGATTCTATGTACCTTAACGTTTGCATGCGAGTTGATCACCATCATGAGTCTATGCTTGAGGTTAAATTGTTTCTACTTATAATCGGAAAGCTACTCTTTGTTGATAATTGTTGTGCCTGTCTTGAAGAATGTTTTGTGTTGTTGCTGTAAAAACCTTAAGTCGATGTTTAGAAGGACATGATATGTTGTTCGAGGACGAACAAAGCTTCAAGTGTGGGGTGTTGATGATAGGCGAATTTACGTGCCTATATCAATATATTTTGCCCATATTTTAGCCTAGTTTTGAGAACTAATTATATATTTCATGCACTTTTAGTCCTTTTTCCTGTAAATGAGCTGACAAACATGATTAGGAAAGTTTCAGGTATAAATGATGCAAAATACAGCATTTTACGGCTTACTTGACGCAAAAGAAAGCTCACAAACGAAGTAGAAAGGAGCTGGACGCCTAAGGACCAAATCTGCTGCATGGAAAATCTGTCCCGGGCTAAAAAAGCATTTCTGAAGACTTTGGGGACTTACAGACACAAAGCTGGATTTTTACAAAGATACATTAACCTAGTATAATTAGGTTATGTGTTTTACTAGTCTATTTGGATTATGATATTGTAACCTTACCCTAGTACATTTGGGTCAAGGATTTCATTAGTATATTAGGATTTGGTTATTTATTTCATTAGCTTAGTAGGAGTAGGATAGGAGTATTATAAATACCCTATCATGTTAGAGGTTTTTATTCATTCAGACATTCTACAATCAATTCTTCACTTAATTCAACAATTAATTTTCTTCCATCCCTCTCATCTTCCACCACAAACACTTCTAATCTACTCTTCTATTCATCTATTCCACAACAAGAGAATCGTTACTTGCTAGGGAATCACCAAAACCACACGCCTAAACACCCACTTCTCACGCCATCCACCATGCAAAACGTGATATCCTTCGCATTCATGGGTAACTAAACCTCTTAGTTGGGGTTATGGAAGCCGAATGAGTTACTATCTACTGCTGTGAGTTGTGAGTTCAAGACACGTATATTGCTTATATCATTACGCTCTTCATATTAATATACATTCTTTGCGGTTGCAAACGCAAGAATACGCCAGTCTAACATTTAACTTGTTCGAGAGAAAGGTTATTTGTCTGGAAAAGAGATAATGTCAAGGTAGTAGGACACCCTTTCCTATTAAAAAGCTAGTGTCGTAACTGGACTAACCTCTTGGAGAATTCGTACCGTTAGACACACTTTAAACTCAAGAGAGTTAAAGTGAAATAGTCCTTGTTCAGGTCGAGAGACGCTTGGATTTACCATCGACTACAATTCTCTATAAGCAATTGCATGTCAAGACTCTACACACTCATAGCCGTTAGAGACGTATACCTCAGAAGGTGGACATAACCCCAACGCCTCAATTCTCATTGTCTACAACCAACGTGACAATCTTCCTCCTTTTACTTTGCTATTTTCAGCTTTTACTTTATTGTTTTGGTTACCTATTACAATCCCCCCTTCTTACGAGACTTGCACCAAAAGTTTAGTAATTTTGCTTACTTGTTGGCTAAGCTATTCCCTGTGGGATCGACACCCAACCCAGGTTGGGTTCTAAATTTGCTAACGACCACTTTACACTCAAACGAGATCTGTAGATTGAGCGTTATCAATACATACATAAACCTATTGTTCAAGTTGGTTTTTGGAATGGTTTGCAAATATTGGTTGTATGGAATTATGGAACAGAATTGTGGTGTTGGGTTGCTAATACTGGATGCCAAACATTTCATTGTAGATAAGTGATTTGTAAAGGCGGGAAGTTGTGTTGAATTGGTATCCGAATCTACAATGAGGTATGTAAAGCATACTCTAACAATGTTCTTTGGCATGAAAACACCAATGTTCCGTCAAGTAAGATTCCGAGGTTGTCCAAAAACATGTATTGTTCTACGTTACCAACGAAGTTGTTTCCATTCTATAAAGTGTCAAAATATTTCATTGATATACCAAAAGGCTCCTATTTCATTGTTGTGATATTGATGATTCTGAAACACATTGTTGATGTACCAATGAGTCTTTATTACATCGTTATTGTATAAAAGGTCTATTACATGGTTCCTATTGACGTATCATTGTTCCAAAGGTACTATATTGGCATGAACACTAATGTAATAATCTCAAAAACTTTTGAACTAAGTTATTGGAAAGATCTCTTATGTGTGTTACTTGATATACGTGTGAGTGGTAGCTCAGGGGCTTAAGCCTAGCATGGGCCGATCCCGATACTTGATATGATTACAGTTGATATGTACTGGGGGCAGCCTAATGGTCACAGTACGTTACAGCATTGATTATTGTTAGGTGGTTGGAGGTTCGGGAGGAGGAGGTAATGGCGAATGATAATTGTAAAGAATGAAATAAATGAATGTATACCGTACCACAAATGTGTTTGAATTCAAGAACCCAATTCAGATTAATGATAATGTACATGATCCTAAAAGTGTTTATGAAGTGTGGTTCACTTCTATTATGATTTATTCACTTGTGTCTGATTTTATTGATCCCCCATATCACATATGATTATTTACATCTTTACATACTCAGTACATATTTCGTACTGACGTCCCTCACGGGAGGACCTGTATTTCATGCTGCAGGCACAGGTGCTTCAGCTCATTCACAGCATAGATAGGAGCCAGGTCATACAACTATTGTTGGTGAGCTCCAGTTTGCTTCGAAGCTTTCCGAGTCGGTTCCTTATGTGTTGTTATTGTACAGGAGTCATGTGTGGGCGGGGGTTTGTCCCGACCCTAGTTATGTCATGTATATCCTAGAGGCTTTGTAGACATAAGGAAGGGTAAAGTCATGGAAGTTTATATAGTGATGTTATATTTGTATATGTGGTGGCCCCGACGGCCAAGTATTATAGATATATATATTTGTGCATGTTGTGCTGATACAGGTAATTAGACCCTTCTATATGCAACGAAGTGCTGACCAAATTTTGGTGACATGTAAGTGAAAGTACAGGTATTTGAACGGCTTCTCCCGGGCCTTCTCGGCTTTGGGTGACAGTCCGGCCTGGTGGGATTTTGGGGCGTGACAAAAGTGGTATCAGAGAGGTTCATCCTAGTAAGTCTACAAAGCCGTGTTCACGTAGAGTCTTGTTTATCGGTGTGTTGTGCACCACATCTATAAATAGGAGGCTATGGACATTTAGGAAATTGTTTCTTTTCTTCAGATCATAGATCGTGCCATAGAGTTTATATAGCAAATGAAGTCATAGTTGACCACTGAATCCATTTGTTTCTCTTATTACAGTAAGAATGCCGGATACCGGAAGTAAGAATACTGGCGAGCGGGTAGACGTGGCTGCCGAAGAAGGGACTAGTAAGTCACCACCTGTACAAGTTAATCAGAGTGAAGATCAAGCTGAGCGGGTATCTGAAATGTCTTCCACTCCAGATGAAATAAGTGGAAGGCAAACCACATTCACAGAACCACTTGTTAATGCTGCTGATCAGGATATGAGGGATGCTGTACAACTGTTGACCCAGATAGTTGCCGGTCAAGTCCAAGGGCAAGCTATTACTGCCGCGGGTTCTAGCGGTACTGATAGGGCGGCTAGTCTTCGGATGCAATATTTTCTTAAGATGGATCCACCTATTTTTACCAGATCCGATCTTAATGAAGATCTGCAGGACTTTATTGATCAGATCCAAAGGGCCCTAGAGGTGATGCATGTATCGAGCAGAGAGACAGTGGAGTTAGCCGCGTATAGATTCAAAGGTGAGGCTATATATTGGTATGAAGACTGGAAATGATCAAGGGGAATTGATACACCCCCAGCTACTTGGAAAGAGTTCAAAGAGGCATTTATTGATCATTATCTTCCATATGAGACTCGTCAGTCCCGTGCGGATCAGTTCTTAAGTCTCCGACAGTGTAATACAAGTATGAGGGAGTATAGTATTCGATTTAATTCTTTGTCCAGATATGCTCCTAATGTTATAACTACTATGGATGATAGGGTTCATCGGTATGTGGATGGATTGGATCCGTATTTGGTTAGGGATTGTACTATTGCTCTACTAAATAAAGACATGGATATAGCTAGGATCCAAGCATTTGCACAGAAAATGGAAGACCAGAGGCAAAGAAAAAGAACACAGGAATGTGAAAGAGGATCTTCTAAGAGGGCCAGATCTACAGGGAAGTTTATGGCGCCACAGGGAGGTTTTAGACCTCAATTTTTTGCTAGACCACCTAGGCCATTATTTTCTTATTCTGCAGCTAGTGCTCCACCACAGCATCAGGGGTTCAGAGGCAGTCAATTTGGGCAAAGAAGTGAGGGTCATAGTTCGTGATTAGTAGGTTATCATGGGCAAGGGAACATGAGCCAATCGAGATCTTCTCGAGAGCTATGTAATCAATGTGGAAAGCATCATATGGGCGTATGTCGAACGGGAATAAATGTTTGTTTTTGGTGCGGGATGACGGGGCATATGATGAGAGAATGCCCATGAAAGAGCGCAGGTGGCGTAGCACGACCTTCGGGATCAGCTGTTGCATCATCGTCACCGTTATCTTATTCTGGTAAGGGCGTACAACCTCCATGTCACGCTAGAAATTGAAAAAGAGTCGCCAGTTCCAGCGGGACTCAGTATTACTCTTATGCTTTAGCGGATCGACAGAATCTAGAGGCTTCCCTAGATGTGGTTACGGGTACGTTGCCCATATTTTCATTTGATGTATATGCTATAATTGATCCCGGTTCTACATTATCATATGTTACTCCTTTGGTTGCTGGAAAGTTCAAAAGAACCCCCGAATTGTTAGATAAGCCGTTGGAAGTGTCTACCCCGGTTGGGGAATCTATTATTGCTAGAAGAGTTTATAAAGATTGTGTAGTAACTGTGTGTGGTCGAGACACGATGGCCAATCTTGTGGAACTAGAAATGGTAGATTTTGAAGTTATAATGGGTATGGATTGGTTGGCGTCTTGTTATACCAAAATTGACTGTTGTACGAAAAAGATGTCTTTACATTTTCCTAATGAAGCAGTTATTGAATGGCAAGGTAAGATTGGCGCACCAAGAGGTAGATTTATTTCTTATTTCAAAGCGAGAAAAATGATTTCCAAGGGCAACATATGTCATTTAGTTAGAGTAAAGGATACGGAATCGGAATCACCAGCTCTTCACACTGTACCAGTAGTAAGTGAATTTCTTTACGTATTCCCTGAAGATCTTCCAGGTTTACCTCCTGAACGAGAAATAGAATTTGGTATTGATGTGATACCAGGCACTAAACCAATCTCAATTCCTCCGTATAGGATGGCCCCAACAGAATTACGAGAATTGAAAGAGCAATTGAAAGATTTGCTAGAAAAGGGGTTCATTAGGCCTAGTATTTCCCCTTGGGGAGCACCAGTGCTGTTTGTGCGCAAGAAAGATGGAACATTGAGAATGTGTATTGATTATAGGAAGCTGAATAAAGTGACTCTTAAAAATAAATATCCTCTTCCAAGAATTGATGATTTATTTGATCAGTTACAGGGTGCCAAATGTTTTTCTAAGATTGATTTGAGGTCAGGTTATCATCAAGTGAGAGTCAAAGAAAAAGATATACCCAAAACAGCTTTCCGAACAAGGTATGGTCATTATGAGTTTCTAGTTATGTCATTTGGGCTAACTAATGCACCTGCAGCTTTCATGGATTTAATGAATAGGGTGTTTAAGTCATTTCTAGATGTATCGTGATAGTTTTCATTGATGACATTCTAGTTTATTCTAGATCAGAAGAGGATCATGCTAATCATTTGCGACAGATGTTTCAAACTCTTTGAGATCGCAAGTTGTATGCAAAATTTTCTAAATGTGAGTTTTGGCTAAAGTCAGTGGAATTTCTGGGCCATATTGTATCAAATGAAGGCATACAGGTTGATACTCAAAAGATAGAAGTTGTGAAGAATTGGCCAAGGCCCACAACGCCTAAGGAGATTCGTAGTTTTCTTGGGTTGGCTGGTTATTATAGAAAGTTTGTTCAGGGTTTTTCTTCTATTTCAACACCCTTAACTAAGCTAACGCATAAAGCATCCAAGTTCTAATGGAATGATGCATGTGAGGAGAGTTTCCAAGAATTGAAGAATAAGTTGACTTCTACACCTATGTTGGTACTTCCAGAAGGTACAGAAGGGTATACAGTGTATTGTGATACTTCGAGAATTTGTTTAGGATGTGTATTAATGCAGCGTGGTAAGGTGATAGCATATTCCTCAAGGCAATTGAGGCCACATGAGAAAAATTACCCCACACATGATCTTGAGCTAGCAGCGGTTATCTTTTCTTTAAAAATATGGTGCCACTATTTATATGGGGTTCATGTTGATATATATACTGATCACAAGAGCTTACAATATATTTTCAGTCAGAAGGATCTAAATCTGAGGCAGCGAAGGTGGATGAAATTATTAAAAGATTATGATGTTGATATTTTGTATCACCCAGGGAAAGCGAATATAGTAGCTGATGCGTTGAGTCATAAGGATATGATGGCACCTGTATAAAGGTAAGGGATGATTAAAGATCTTCATCAATTATCTAGTCTAGGAGTTCGTCTTCTCGAAACTCCGGATGAGGAGCTTATTGTGCATAATGCCGCAGAATCCTCATTAGTAGCTGAGGTGAAAGAGAAGCAAGATGCAGATCCTGTTTTATTGCAACTCAAGGAGAATGTTCAAAATGGTGTGACAAAGGTATTTGAGCTTTCGCAAGAAGGAGTACTTCTATGCCAAAATCGGCTATGTGTGCCTATTGTTGATGAGCTAAGAAAAAGAATTATGACTGAGGCACATTTCTCAAGGTATTCTATTCATCCAGGGTCAACCAAAATGTATCAAGATTTGAAGGATGTATATTGGTGGAATGACATGAAAAGGAACATCGCAGAATTTGTAGCTGAATGTCCAAATTGCCAATGAGTTAAAGTGGAACATCAAAAGCCCGGAGGCTATATGCAATGCATAGATCTTACAATTTGAAAGTGGGACATGATCAACATGGATTTTGTTACAGGTTTGCCTCGTACAGCTCGAAAATTTGATTCTATATGGGTGATTGTGGATAGGCTTACTAAATCCGCACATTTCTTACCCATTAAGACCACTTACACAGTTGAAGAATATTCGAAGCTGTATGTTAAAGAAATAGTCCGATTACATGGAGTGCCAACTTCTATTATATCGGATCGGGGAACTCAATTTACCGCAAACTTTTGGAAGTCTTCCCAATGGAGTTTGGGAACACAAGTGAATCTGAGTACAGCTTTTCACCCTCAGACGGATGGACAAGCAAAGCGCACCATTCAAACACTTGAAGATATGCTACGAGCATGTGTTATAGATTTTAAAGGCAGCTGGGATGATCATTTACCTCTTATTGAGTTTGCCTACAATAATAGCTATCATTCAAGTATCAAAATGGCACCATATGAAGCTTTATATGGGAGGAAGTGTAGATCACCAATAGGATGGTTCAAAGCGGGTGAAACTCTTACGTTCGGACCGGATCTTGTGTATCAAGCCATAGAAAAAGTCAAGGTGATTCAGCAACGGTTGAAAATAGCCCAAAGTCGACACAAGTCATATGCGGATAGTAGAAGAAGAGGGCTAGAGTTTTCGTTAGGCGATTGGGTATTTTTTAAGGTATCGCCAATGAAAGGGGTGATGAGATTTGGCAAGAAAGGAAAGTTGAGTCCATGATATATTGGCCCGTATAAGATTATTCGAAGATATGGGCAAGTATCTTATGAATTAGAGCTACCCCAGGAACTCTCATCAGTGCATCCAGTATTTCATGTATCGATGCTTCGAAAGTGCATCGGAGATCCGTCCCTTATTACTTCTACTGAAGATGTGCAAGTAACAAAAGATCTTACCTATGAGAAGATGCCTATTGCTATATTAGATCGTCAAGTTAAGAATATGAGAAATAAAGATGTAGCATCGGTGAAAGTACTTTGAAGAAATCAACAAAGGGAAAAGATTACATGGGAAGCGGAGGAAGCAATGAAATCGAAATACTCTTATTTGTTCCAAGGTGAAAAAGAAGTGCAAGGAGTGGAACTGGGACACTAACAAGTAAGTTTTTACATATGCATAATATCTATATGATGACGTGAATATCAAGTATGAATTCGAACTTGTTTCGGCTAAAAAACTACATTCACATTCGAGGACGAATGTCCTTAAGGGGGGAAGGATGTAACACCCCATACTTAATTACGTGCATTAGCCATGGTTATATGTGTTGGAGTATATGTATTGATCATAAGTTAGGTATATATGAGTTTAAGTATGAGTATTGATTATTTTGAGATGGTTTCAAGTGTATAGTTTGATTATATGTGTATAGGAATCGACTTTATTTATACCGAAATTTGCTCGTCGAAGTTTCTATGCGAAGTTTATCGAGTTAGCTTTCCACCGATATAAAGATTTCTGAAAATAGATGAGTATCGGATATAAGCGAGCATGTTCGAAACTTGAAAACGGTGGACGCAATGAACAGTAAATGTGCAGAAATTTTCTGCACATAAAAGTACTGCAGCCAAACAGATTTTTGGGTCGACTTTAAACGATCATAACTTCTTGTACAAAATGAACTGTGTGAGATGCTATATATCGATGAGAATCCCCGAGAGTCTTCTTTCTAATGAAATTGGTTTCACCCAAATCCATTATCGGATAAAAGAGTTATGGTCGATTTACTTTAGCCTACCAAAACAGTCCACCATGGACAGATTTGGATTTACTTAAATTTTAAGGGCAATATGGTCATTTTTCATCACCTCATGAACGAAAATTGGTCATTATATACATATACTTAGCCTCATATCCATCATTTATCATCCAAGTTATTGAAGAATAAGAAACCCTAGCCTAATTTCATCTCCAATTATCTTGTGATTCAACCGTAGAAAATCCAAATTGATTCCGTAGTTGTGTTCACCGTCTCGAGGGCTTCGAGAAGCACCCCTTATTTGTGCCAACAGGACTTCGAAATCAAAAGGGCCATTTTATGGTAAGGATGTAAATTATGCTGGTGTTATTTATATGGATATGTATATATATGCATGTGAGAATAAGAAGTATGTTATTTGATTGTTGTTGAAAGATGATTGGAAGTGATGTTGGATTATTCTTGTGCATGGTTGGATTATGTTGAATTGTGAAGGGATTTGGTGTGATGATATGGTATTGAAATGATTATATATATATATATATATATACACATAAACCTATTGTTCAAGTTGGTTTTTGGAATGGTTTGCAAATATTGGTTGTATGGAATTATGGAACAAAATTGTGGTGTTGGGTTGCTAATACTAGATGCCAAACATTTCATTGTAGATAAGTGATTTGTAAAGGCGGGAAGTTGTGTTGAATTGGTATCCGAATCTACAACGAGGTATGTAAAGCATACTCTAACGATGTTCTTTGGCATGAAAACACCAATGTTCCGTCAAGTAAGATTCCGAGGTTGTCCAAAAACATGTATTGTTCTACGTTACCAACGAAGTTGTTTCCATTCTATAAAGTGTCAAAATATTTCATTGATATACCAAAAGGCTCCTATTTCATTGTTGTGATATTGATGATTCTAAAACACATTGTTGATGTACCAATGAGTCTTTATTACATCGTTATTGTATAGAAGGTCTATTACTTGGTTCCTATTGATGTATCATTGTTCCAAAGGTACTATATTGGCATGAACACTAATGTAATAATCTCAAAAGCTTTTGAACTAAGTTATTGGAAAGATCTCTTATGTGTGTTACTTGATATACGTGTGAGTGGTAGCTCAGGGCTTAAGCCTAGCATGGGCCGATCCCGATACTTGATATGATTACAGTTGATATGTACTGGGGGCAGCCTAATGGTCACAGTACATTACAGTATTGATTATTGTTAGGTGGTTAGAGGTTCGGGAGGAGGAGGTAATTGCGAATGATAATTGTAAAGAATGAAATGAATGAATGTATACCGTACCACAAATGTGTTTGAATTCAAGAACCCAATTCAGATTAATGATAATGTACATGATCCTAAAAGTGTTTATGAAGTGTGGTTCACTTCTATTATGATTTATTCACTTGTGTCTGATTTTTTTGATCCCCCATATCACATATGATTATTTACATCTTTAAATACTCAGTACATATTTCGTACTGACGTCCCTCATGGGGGGGACCTGCATTTCATGCTGCAGGCACAAGTGCTTCAGCTCATTCACAGCATAGATAGGAGCCACGTCATACAACTATTGTTGGTGAGCTCCAGTTTGCTTCGGAGCTTTCCTAGTCGGTTCCTTATGTTTTGTTATTGTACAGGAGTCATGTGTGGTCGGGGGTTTGTCCCGACCCTAGTTATGTCAGGTATATCCTAGAGGCTTTGTAGACATAAGGAAGGGTAAAGTCATGGAAGTTTATATAGTGATGTTATATTTATATATGTGGTGGCCCCGACGGCCAAGTATTATATATATATATATATATATATATATATATATATATATTTGTGCGTGTTGTGCTGATACAGGTAATTAGACCCTTCTATATGCAACGAAGTGCTGCCTAAATTTTTGGTGACATGTAAGTGAAAGTACAGGTATTTGAACGGGTTTTCGCGGGACTTCTTGGCTTCGGGTGCCAGTCCGGCCCGATGGGATTTTGGGGCGTGACAACTTTCCTATTTTTTTGAGTACATTTTTTATTTTGAGTGTTATCTCAAATTTTTTGATAAATTCAAAGCCGAAGCTGAGCGATAACAATGGCGACGTCGCGAGGCACCTCTTGGTTCTTGCCTCACTTACCATGTGGAGTAAGTGCTCCTTAATATAAACGCTTGAAAGTTTCCTCCTCCCACCAATGTAGGAGAATTTGTAGACTTTTCCATTTTTCTTAGTACACTTTTCATTTTGAGTGTTATCTCAATCTTTTTTCCTCCACTTGGTTCCCTCCATTTTTTATTCACGCTTTAATCTTAAACCCAACACGTTCATGTTAAAATTTACAAGTTTAAAAAATTTCTATAAACACAAAATATTATAAAGACGTGCTTAAAGCCACAAATTTTATAAAATTAATGTTACTATTTTTCTTAATTTTTTAAATAATTGATAATATATCCAAGGACGGCTCAAGGAATTTGATGACCTAAAGCCATATTTCATTAAGAGGTTTCAAGTATATTTAATAAAATTAGTTTTTTATGTGCATCTTATGTGGATTTCATGTGCATACATGCGACTTACATACGTACATAATTATGTGCATCTCGTGTCATACGTACATCTTGTTACATCTTGTTATTGATAAAAATATTTTAAAATCACTGATATTATCATAAACATATGTATAGATAAACTATCATTGTGAACTATATTCTAACTTAATTTAATATATTTTAAAAAAAAAAAATCTAAACACAAAAATTTACTTTTAGATATTACATAAATAAATTAAAACACAAAAATATCCAACAAACAAGCTCAGACATATCGTAAATAAGTAGGTTTCGTAAAGTTCACATCATATCAGTTCTGTCGCCAGCTAATTCATTTCCTTAAAACTCTTAGAAGTTGACATCATTTTGTTTTGGTACTGCCCTTCTCCCACAGGCCAACCTTGTTTTACAATGATGTAACACTTACGTGGATTGTGGCGAAAATATTTAGATATAAAGGCAAAATGGTTCAGTGGGCCCTTGTACTATGTTCGTTTTGTATTGTGGATACTCCTATTTACATGGTTGTCTTCTGGACCCTTAAACACACTAAAAAATAATATTTTAAACACTTTTTTGGTGAGTATAACACACTCTCTCCACGTCATCTTCCACATTATTTTAAATACTATATTAAACTCCACATCATTTTTAAAATGCCACATAAGAAATTAAATATTAAAAACATAAAAAATTTAAATTGAGAATTAAAAATAAATAAATTAAAATAAGATGAATTTTTAACTTGCATCTTCTCCATCTCTCTTCTCCCTTCCTTGAGTGTCATATTTGTACAACATGAAGATAACTTAGAAGATCTCATAAGACCATTGTTGTTGGTTTTCACATTTCACATATTATAGAAAGAATATAAGTAGCATCCATCCATAAGCTACCTTGATCTTCACCTCCCCAGTTCATCATATCTCTTCCAAAGACTATCAGACTATTACTGGAGGTAATATGATGGGGCTTTTGTTAAATTCATGTTTTTCATATCAGAATTAGTGGCTAAACTTTGACCAATTTCATTGACATTACTCTAAACACAATGCTCGACCAAATTCACAACTGTCGGATCATCAAAAACCAAATTCGATGGATTAGAGCATACCTTTGATGGGGCTTTAGTCATTTGATCACTTCCAGATGCTTGTTCAATTGAATCACGATGGAAATTTTGAGAATTACTCCTTAATTTCTCATTTCCACTAATTTAGGTAAATTAGGTTTCAAATACCCGAATTTTAAATTAGAATCATTTGGAGTTGAATAAATTGGGGCTTTTTCATTGAAAACACTCCTTACCTCCCCAGAAATTGGATTCCACTAAGAATTTTGAGGTTGACCAAAATTTTCCTCATCACCGGAGTCACGATCTCTTCAATGGCGGTTGATGATTTTCAAAAATCTGATCAACAAGTTCTTTACCTTCATCATCACTTAACGAACAACCATTCCTCTTCAACGTATAATTCTAGTGATTTTTTATCGCGTTATCAATTTGCCCATTAAGTAATCGGGCTATGGTATCCCATTTGTTACTAAATCGGGCATGAGCCTAAATAATTATCTCATCTTCTTTTGGTGTAAAAGCCAGATGTTCTACATGAGGAGATAATTGATTACACCATTATAACCGACAAGATTGACCAGATTAAAAAACTGTTGTAATAGCTCATCTTCTTCGGAGATCCATGGACCTTTAATTCGATCCATATCTGTAATGCCCCGAGTTTGGTACTCTGGATGCTACATGGTGCTAACAATCCCAAAGGACCACTAGATTACCCATGACTAGTACCTTCTGCAACAACTATACAATAATACTGAAATATATAGAATAATGGGCTGAAATGCCATAAGGTTCAAAACTGAACAATACTAAATATAACTGGACATATGGTATAATAATACCAAAACTAAAATAACTGTCTGAAAATACTATAGTCTGTAAAAGCCTCTAAAACTTCCTGAATAAGGAGTTGATGAGACATGTCCCCAACTAACCTCAACTGCTGAAATAAACTAAGTACTGAAGTACTAAAATAATGAAAACAATCACATTATCCTCGAATGATGAGGACTCGATGCTAATATACTTCTGTTGGAATCTGAACTGCTAAGAGTGATTGGAAACCTAAGGGTTCGAACCTATGGTATAAAACACCATAGCGCAAGAGAAAAGTATGCGTCCGTACGTGAGAATGTACTAGTACGTAAAGTGAGGTAAGCTGAATGCAAGGGTTTATATGCATGAACTATAACTAACTGAATAACATAAACATCACTGCATGAGAATACATACAAAAATACATGGTCTGTAACTGAGGTCATGATAATACTGAATCTGAATATTGATTAACAGATGTTTAAGTTTACGGATACTGTATAACTGGTAATTGAACTACTGTATCTGACAGTTCTAAATCTGTGGAACTATACTGAGTTTACTGATAAGATGGATACATTTTGACTGATGTATTATTAATTGAATGACTGTATCTGACAGTCCTGATTTTGATGGAACTAGCTGAGTTTTGTACGGAGCTGAGTGACTGTATCTGGCAGTTTTGAATCTATGGAACTATCTGAGTTCCTTACTAAAGACTGAGACTGATATTATGGGAGGTAATTATCTAACCGACATACCTCATAACTGAGATGGTGGGGTCCAACCTGTGATCCCAGTTGGAAGGATATCAATACCGTGCCATGGGTAAACACAAGCTGTGAGTTAACCCTCTGCTGACAGGGAGCTCTTCCGTCAACCTCTCCCTGGTAGGAGAACTCAAATGAGATGTATTAACCCTAGAATCATAGGGATATATCTCAACCTACGCTGGATACGTAGTTCTATAATACAAGTATTGCTTCTAAGGATCACACCCTCTACTAACTGACAGGTGAGCCCTCATCCCTGGGTTTACTCGGTGCTGAATCCTACTCCCAACTGAATAGACACTGAACTAATTTCCTAGTTCATACTACGCTTGACTAAGCTGTTACTAATTGTACTGTTAAACTGAACTGAATTTACTGAGTTTCGTTGACTGACGGAATACTACTGAGTTCTATTAACTGACTGAATTTACTGAGGAGTGAACTGAATACTAAATGGTACTGAATTGATACTAGATCTACAGAGTTTTCCTGAGTCAAGTAACCGACTAAGTTCTACTAAGTTCTGAAACTAGACTAAGAGTACTACTGATCATGGCTTGACTGAGGTTATCTTGAAAACTAACACTGGCTCTAGGCACACAACTAAATTGTTGGGTATTAAATACTCCAGGACTCGATAACATAGATATTAATAGGACATGACACTTCTTGATCATATGACCATAGTCAACAATTCATAATTTGATCATTGAGGGATTTCATAAAGCACTTGAAAATCATAATCTTGTACATGAATAGGAATACATTCTAGTATATCATAATTTCATCAAACTAATCTCATGAGCATTCCATCAAACAATTATAAGGCATAACTTCAACATGGGATTCATTTTGAACATGAGGGTAAATCCTGAGTTCATCATTTAGATCACCAATGAGTCATAATGTACAGTTTGGTTCACTTAGGCATTTTAACAAACACATAGGATGCATAACTTTAGGCTTAGGCATGAACATTAAACCAATACATCATAATCATATAAATCAACTCAATTTCATAGATTTCAATTCACATACTAACATAATATCATGAAATACATTAAAGATTCCAACTTGGAAATCATATCAAAATATCAACATGGTTATAATCAATCCACAATATGAAAATCACAATTCATAATTTTAAAATTGATTTCTTGAGCTCCAAGGATGAAAGGGATCCTTGGATGAACACTTTACATACCTTGGATGGAAATTTCTTGAAGTTTAATGGAGGAATTCTTGAGGTCTTGATTTGAAATTAATCTCCTAGGGTTTTGTTGTTCTTGAGAAATTGTGAAATAATGAATGTATTTAGCGAAAAGAGGGATAAATTTTGGGTTATAAGGGCTGAAGGTTGGGGGAAAATGACCTAATTACCCTTAAGGATGCGGGTATTTAATGACTGAAATTGGCCACCGATGTTTTTGCCGACGCGGTGCGTCGATGCCATTGATGTGATATTCGACGCATCTTGATAAGATCGCGCCGTGTCACTAGAATTTAACGTTGTCAACTGGGGAGAATATTAACCAATACGATAGGCGACGTGGAGCGCCAAGTTTGTGTTGGTCCACTATTTTGGGATCCCAAACATGGTCTAAACAAGGTCCAAGAAATCCGAAACTTATTTGGGAACACCTATTGACCTCTCTGATCATAAATTAATGAAAATATAGATCATTAAAAGACATTAAGGTTGCAAAATGAGATTGCCAACTTTTGACGGCTAAACTAAACTAAGTTTGGAAACTTAGCTAGAATTTTCTAAGGTTGGGACCCTCTTGACAAGCTTGAAGGACTGAATTAAGCTAGAAATTTAGTATGGTCTTACAATATCTCCCCCTTGGGAACATTCATCCTCGAATAAGACTAACTGAACTGAGAGTACTAGTAGACTGAATCCACTTACTAAATTATGAACATCTGGGACATGACTATAGGACTGATATTACTGATATGCTGAATTTCATACTGAACATGCATAACTGATCCATGAATACTTGACTAAGATGATGCATGAATGCATGACTGGGAGTACTGATAAGCTAATCATGCATATCTGATGCATGAATACATGTTTGAACTGACTCATGAACATATGACTAGACATGCAATGGTATTTGATACCAAGTTTATAATGGGAATTTGGACATAAAATTGAATGAGTTCAAGGAAGACTGTTACCTTAAACTGAAAATATGGATGAACCTGAGATTATTTACTAGACATACATGAGCAGAAACATGAGAACATATTTGAGATTAAAATGTGACACATGAACTGAACATCATGAAATAAACTGAGTCTTTGAATACATGTCTTATCATTGAGATTCGAATTTGAAGGTCAACCTATGAGTACCCCTAGCTCCAGACTAGATTCGTTACATGAAGAGAGAATGACATGTTTTGAGTCATAAAAGTTTGGGGGATTATACTGTATCTCCCCCTTGGGACAATACGTCCATTGAAAGATACTGACTTTTCAGAGCTACTGAGGAAGGAATGGAATGATGCACAGGGAACCTATAAACTGAATCGCGATTGCATATGAGGGATCTAGAACCTGGTTGGTCCATCTTAGAATGTTTACACCAATTCACGAGATTTTGGATAATGCGAATAGATGAAAAGATGGGAAACCGTACACACTCATCCGTCTGACTACTTAACTGGGTTACAGGCTATACGGACTGACTCATACTATGAACTTATTCTCAATTGGAGATTTTATTTTTGACACTCTTTTATAGAGTTATAGTGGCCTTAGAGAGGGAGGAAAACTTGGCATGATCTGAATACGACAGCTGAATATGAAAATATCATCTTGGCTTAGATTCTGTAATATGAGGCGAGGCCTACACATAATCATCTAGGGTAAGGTGACTAAGTGATGATAGGCGAATTTACACGCCTATATCAATATATTTTGCCCATATTTTAGCCTAGTTTTGAGAACAAATTATATATTTCATGCACTTTTAGTCCTTTTTCCTATAAATGAGCTAATGAACATGATTAGTAAAGTTTCAGGTATAAATGATGCAAAATTCAGCATTTTATGGCTTACTTGACGCCAAAGAAAGCTCACGAAGGAAGGAAAGGGAGTTTACACGCCTAAGGACCAAAACTGCTGCATGGAAAATCTGTCCCGGGCTAAAACAGCATTTCTGAAGACTTTGGGGACTTACAGACACAAAGCTGGATTTGGACAATGATACATTAACCTAGTACAATTGGGTTATGTATTTCATTAGTTTATTTGGATTATGATAATGTTACATTAACCTAGTACATTTGGGTTAAGTATTTCATTAGTCTAGTAGGATTTGGTTATTTATTTCATTAGCTTAGTAGAACTAGGATATGGGTATTATAAATACCCTATCATGCTAGAGATTTCTAATCATCTTTCTATTCTTCACTTAATTCAACAATTAATTTTCTTCCATCCCTCTCATCTTCCACCACAAACACTTCTAATCTACTCTTCTATTCTTAAATTCCACAACAAGAGAATCGTTACTTGCTAAGGAATCACGCCACACGCCTATCACCTAATCCACACGCCATTACTCAACAATAACAATGCAAATCGTGATCTCCTTTGCATTCATGGGTAACTAAACTTCTCTGTTGGGGTTATGGAAGCCGAATGAGTTACTATCTATTGCTGTGAGTTTATGAGTTCGAGACACGTATATTGCTTATATCATTATTCTCTTCATCTTAATCTACATTCTTTGCGGTTACAAACACAAGAATACGCCAGTCAAACATTTAACTTGTTCGCGAGAAAGGTTATTTGTCTGGAAAAAAGATAGTGTCAAGGTAGTAGGACACCCTTTCCTATTAAAAAGCTAGTGCCGTAACTGGACTAACCTCTTGGAGAATTCGTAACGTTAGACACGCTTTAAGCTCGAGAGAGTTAAAGTGAAATAGTCCTTGTTTAGGTCGAGAGACGCTTGGATTTACCATCGACTACAATTCTCTATAAGCACATGCATGTCACAATTCAACACACTCATAGGCAATAGAGACGTATACCTCAGAAGGTGAACATAACCCCAACGCCTCAATTCTCATTGTTTACAAACCAACGTAACAATCTCTCTCTTTTTACTTTATTATTTTCTGCTTTTTACATTACTTACAAAAGAAGAATCCCCCCTTCTTACGAGACTTGCACCAAAAGTCTATTAATTTTGCTTACTTGTTGGCCAAGCTATTCCCTGTGGGATCGACACCCAACCCAGGTTGGGTTCAATATTTGCTAACGACCGCTTTACAATCCTAAGAAAGCTATAGATTGAGCGTTATCAAAAATTGGCGCCGTTTCCAGGGAATACGAGTGTCAATCAAGTTCGTGATAATTACTAGACCCTTTGGTCAAAGACTCTTGTACTTTTATGTTTAGTTTTTGTTTTTGTTTATTGCAGGTTTTTATTTTATTGCATGCCCCATACTAGAAGTTCTGGTCAACCGTTATTACCAATTAATCCTAAACCACAATGAATTAGAAGAATGGAAGCACAAGCTGAAATCGACAGGATGGCTGCTCAACACGAGCAAGCAAGATTAGCTGCTCTTGCCGCTGCTCAAGTCCAACAACAAAACATTGATAATCCTGGGCGAGCAACAAATTCTGACGATGAAGATTTGGGTGATGACGAGTTACTAAACCCTAGGCGTGATGCTGAAATTATAACACCTGCCAACAGAATAGGTCGACAAGCTCGGTATAGGTATGATCGCCAACCTTTGCAACCAGCTTTCGACGATGATGATGATGATCTTGATGGTGCCGGAGCCACTGGAGCAATAATTCCACCACCATTAGCGCCCGGAGCCAAGTTCAACATCACAAGCACCATGATTCAGTTATTGCAACTCAAGGGATTATTTGGTGGACTAGCAGGCGATGATCCGAATATGCATCTCATCAACTTTATTTCTACATGCAAGTCCTTTGACAATCCTGGTGTTGGTCAAAATGCTATTCGACTACGCCTATTTCCATTGTCTCTGTCTGGGGAGGCAACACTATGGTTGAATGGGCTGACTCCTGATTCAATTACAAATTGGAGGCAATTGAGAGACGCTTTCCTAGAAAGATTCTTTCCATCATCCAAAAGGGCTCAATTGAGAGATGAAATCAGCAACTTTCGTCAGCTTTCCTCTGAAGCCCTTCATGAAACATGGGAGAGGTTCAAGACAAAGCTAGCGAGATGCCCAAACCATCATATGACTAATGTTCACCTCATGGAGATCTTGTATAGAGCCTTGAATTCAATAACTAAACCAGTGGTGGACAACGCAGCTGGAGGTTCTTTCATGGACCTCACCTTTGGTCAAGCAAGCAATATGCTAGATCGCATGACAAAGCAAAGTAGAGCTTGGCATACCAGGGATTCTGAGGTAGCAAGCCCCACTTTATCTATTGGCATGTCTGCAGACCAAAGAAGAAGAGAAGAAGAACGTGAGCAAGACATGGCGCACATGAAAACACAATTGGATCTTCTGACAAAGCACTTATTATCAGGGAAGACCGAAAAAGTGAAAGCTGTAGCGCTAAAAGTAAGAGACGAATCTGATTCTGAAGAGGAGGCCAACTACTTGAACAACCAGGGGGGTTTCCGTGGGAATGCCCAAGGAAACCAAGGTCGGAACTATTATGATAAATCTGGAAGCAAAGACCAAGGTAGTTGGAAGAAAAATAATAAAAATAGTGGTTTGTATGTTCCCCCTGGTAAACGTGATACCACCACATCTAATTCTATGGAAGACATGATGGCTAAGTTATTGAAAGGAGTGGAAGCAACGAGCGCGGGAGTTAAGGAGGTGATTGATGATTTGTCCTCCATGAAGCAACTAGTTGATTCTCATTCCACTTCTATCAAGCAAATAGAGCAGCAGTTGAGCCAACTTTCAGCAGCATTTAATCAAAGAAAGGCTGGCACTTTACCAAGCGATACTGTACAAAACCCAAAGAATGATGGGTCATGCATGGCCATCACTACCAAAAGCGGTAAGGTGCTGGAAACTTCAGCACAAGGAAAGCAAGTGGTTGACGAATTTGCGGACATGGATGTTACACTTACTAACGTTACAAGAGGAGAAGAAGCCGCAACAACTACTCCCAACGTCAAGGACGTTTCACCTAGTGACGTGTAGCCTGCAAAAGTGGAAAAACGGAAGCTAGAGGAGAAGAAATCCGTGGAGAGAACACTTCCATACCCACCACCACCTTTTCCCCAAAGATTGAAGAAGGTGGTCGATGATACTAAGTTCAGCAAATTTATGACCATGTTGAAGCAGCTGACTATTAATGTTCCGTTGGTAGAGGCACTTGAACAAATGCCTGGGTATGCGAAGTTTATGAAAGATCTTTTGACTAAAAAGAGGGCAGAAAGTTATGAGCTGAAGGATGATGTGCATCATTGTAGTGCAATTGCTACCCGATCGATAGTTCAGAAGAAGGCCGACCCCGGAGCTTTCACTATTCCTTGCACCGTCGGATCTTTGAACTTTGCCAAAGCATTGTGTGACTTAGGAGCCAGCATCAACTTGATGCCATTATCGATCTACAAGAAGTTGGGGTTATGAGATCCTACACCAACTAATATGAGGCTTGTTATGGCAGATAGGTCGGTAAAGCGACCGGTTGGTATTCTATGCGATGTCTTGGTAAAGGTTTCTTCATTTATCTTTCCACCAGACTTTGTCATCTTGGATTGTGAAGCAGATTCAGAGGTTCCCATAATCTTGGGACGCCCTTTCCTTGCTACGGGAAGTGTGCTCATAGATTTGAGAGCTAATGAGCTTTCATTCCGAATAAATGACGAAGTGGTTCTCTTTGATGTTTGCAAATCAATGAAGCAACCCAAAGATCTGAGTGTATTTTCTGTGGCCGATGTTGTCTTTGATGATGAGAAAGAGTTACTTGCAGAAAAGCAAATTCTTGATGATCCTTTGGAGGTTTTGCTCATGAAAGGAGAGACTGATGATGCTGAAATTTCTGATGAAGATATTTGTGCTCTATCGGGATTAGGGACATATCGCTATACCCCCAAGAAGCTAGATCTTGACCTCAAAAATCGACCCACACCACCAGCTAAGCCATCTATTGAAGAACCACCCACGTTAGAATTGAAGGAGCTGCCAAGCCATTTGAAGTACGCATTCTTAGGAAGCGGAAACACTCTTCCAGTCATTGTAGCAACCGATTTGGATGAGCAACAAGTTGCAGCTCTTATTGCAATCTTACACAAGTATATTAGAGCTATTGGATGGACCATTGCGGATATTATTGGTATTCCACCTGGGATTTGCACACATAAAATTCAGCTTCAAGAAAAGTGCACACCCACCATTGAAAATCAAAGGCGATTAAACCCACCAATGCAAGAAGTGGTGAAGAAGGAGATTATTAAGTGGTTAGACGCAGGAGTTGTATATCCTATCTCTGATAGTACATGGGTGAGTCCTGTGCAATGTGTTCCCAAGAAAGGAGGTATGACGGTGGTCGCGAATGCAAAGAATGAGCTTATTCCACTCAGGCCCGTTACTGGATGGAGAGTATGCATGGACTACCGCAAGCAGAATTCTTGGACGCTCAAGGATCACTTCCCCATGCCATTTATGGACCAAATGCTAGATCGATTAGCGGGGAAAGGATGGTTTTGCTTCTTGGATGGATATTCAGGTTATAATCAGATTTGTATTGCACCTGAAGACCAAGAGAAGACAACTTTTACATGCCCATATGGTACGTTTGCCTTCAAACGCATGCCATTCGGGTTGTGTAATGCACCAGCCACCTTTCAACGTTGTATGATGTCTATTTTCTCTGATATGGTTGAAGACACTTTGGAGGTATTTATGGACGACTTTTCAGTTGTTGGTGAGTCTTTTGAAGCATGTTTGGCAAACTTGAGCATGGCATTGCAAAGATGTGTAGAGTTCAACCTTGTGATGAATTGGGAGAAGTGCCACTTCATGGTAAAAGAAGGAATCGTTCTTGGGAACAAGATTTCCGAAAGAGGAATAGAGGTTGATCGCGCAAAAATAGAGGTAATCGAGAAGCTACCACCTCCAATTTCGGTGAAGGGAGTTCGTAGTTTTCTTGGCCACGCTGGGTTTTATCGTAGATTCATCAAAGACTTCTCCAAAATTTCTAGTCCATTGTGCAAACTATTGGAGAAAGATGTGAAGTTTGACTTTAATGACGATTGCTTAAAGGCATTCGAATGACTTAAAGAAAAACTCATTGAAGCCCCTATCATGGTAGCACCAAATTGGACGCTCCCGTTCGAAGTCATGTGTGATGCTAGTGGTGTAGCCATTGGTGTTGTTCTTGGACAAAGAAAGGAGAAACTATTTCATCCTATCTACTATGCGAGTAAGGTCCTAAATGAAGCCCAAAGGAACTACACTGTTACTAAACAAGAGCTCCTAGCGGTTGTGTATGCGTTTGAGAAGTTTCGCGCCTATCTATTGGGTACTAAGGTGATCGTTCATACAGACCATACAGCTCTTAGGTACCTAATGACAAAGAAGGATGCAAAACCACGGCTGATTCGATGGGTGTTGCTGCTGCAAGAGTTTGATTTCGAAGTCAAAGATAGAAGAGGTTGCGAGAACCAAGTGGTTGATCACCTATCTAGACTTGAGAGTGAGCAAGTGGCGCAACCTTAAATTCAGATTGATGATGCATTCCCTGACGAGGAGATATTAGCAACAACAATGGAGAAATTACCATGGTATGCCAACTTTGCAAATTTCGTGGTAAGTAATGTGCTACCCGCCAATTTATCTTACCACCAAAGGAGGAAGTTTATGCATGACGTTCAGCACTACTATTGGGATGAGCCTTATGTGTTTCGAAGATGCGCTGATGGTATCATTCGACGATGTATATCCCATAAAGAAGTGCCTACTATATTGGAAGCATGCCACACCTCGCAAGTTGGAGGACATCATGCAGGCAATCGAACGACGAGAAAAGTATTGCAAAGTGGATATTATCGGCCTTCGATATTCAGAGATGCATATGACTATGTGAAGAGGTGTGACCAATGCCAACGGCAAGGTGCTATTTCAAAACACCATGAAATGCCCATGTCCAAAATTCTTGAGGTAGAACTCTTTGATGTGTGGGGTATTGATTTCATGGGGCCATTAGTTAATTCGTTTGGAATGAAGTACATCTTGGTTGCTGTGGATTATGTGTCAAAATGGGTTGAAGCTGTAGCATTGGCCGATAACGAAGGAAAGCGTGTTGTAGTGTTCTTAAAGAAGAATATCTTCTCTCGCTTTGGAGTACCTCGTACTATCATAAGTGATGGAGGATCTCACTTTTGCAACAAGCTATTCAAATCTGTATTGGCCAAGTATGGTGTCAAGCAACATAAGGTAGCTACGCCGTATCATCCCCAAAATAGTGGACAAGTAGAGGTTTCCAATCGTGACATCAAGCAAATCCTTGCAAAGACGGTTAATGCGAATCGGAAGGATTGGTCTCGAAATCTAGATGATGCACTATGGGCGTATAGGACTGCATTCAAGACACCCATTGGCATGTCTCCTTATCAACTAGTTTATGGAAAGGCTTGTCATCTACCCATTGAACTTGACTACAAGGCATTGTGGGCATTGAAGCGATTGAACTTGAATTGGGAAGATGTGAAGAATCTGAGGTTGGAGCAGCTGAACGAACTAGATGAATTCCGGCTCCATGCATATGAACGATCGGATTTATACAAGGAGCGGATGAAGAAGTATCATGATCAGCGGATTATTCGACGAAATTTCCAAAAAGGTGACATGGTGCTACTCTTCAACTCCAGATTTAAGCTCTTCCCAGGTAAGTTAAAATTGAAATGGTCTGGTCCATTTAAAGTCATCCAAGTCTACTCGTCTGGAGTAGTCGAATTGGAAGACAATGAGGGTGTTATCTTCAAAGTGAATGGCCAACGTGTCAAGCCATATATCGGTCCTCTTGACTCGATGAATGACATGGCCATCACTTACCTCGACGAAGTCTAAGTACTCGAGATTACTACGTCGAGCCACGACAATAAATAAGGCGCTAGATGGGAGGCAACCCATCGTTTTATTGTTTTATCATTTTATCGTTTTATCGTTTTATCGTTTTATCATTTCGTCGTTTTAGTATTTTTTCTTTTTGATAAATGAAAATCCAAAAATAAGAGTCGTGCCACGACCAAAACCACGGCTCTTGGTGGGAGGCAACCCATCGTACTAATCATTTTCGTTTGATTTTGAGCAAAAATAGGTGCAAGAAGTATTCAACGAGGAGATCGATTTCAATTAACGATTTGGACGCATTGTATGGTAAAGTTGGTAAGTTAGGAATGGTGATGCATAAGGCTATGGATTGAGCCTTTTCCTCGTCAAAATAGGCTTCGAGTAAGGCTAGGCCTTGGTAGATCTAGGCCACGAACGATGCACGACCTATCCTATAGCCTAAGGTCTCGGAATCTAGTGTGCTATACACTATGCGCCACCTATTCCTAGGTATGCTTTTGACTATGCGCCGCCTATGCTATGGCATTTGGTCTCAGTATCTCATGTGCCATAGACTATGCGGCGCATATGTCTACAAATGCCATAGACTATGCGGCGCATATGTCCCATTATGCCATAGACAATGCGCCGCATATGTCATTGATATGCCGAGTGATATGTGCCACATATGTGGTGTTTTTGTCTCCAAATCCGATTGTAAATGAGTCATAACCTGACCCATACTCTTCCTATATAAAGGGGACTTAGTTTTATAACACAACCACATTAGAAAAAACCCTAAGGGCGCCGCATAACCTTCCAAATCCTCTCAAAATTTTCTTCTTTTGCTCTTCCAATTCACAACACCATCTCCACAAGTTTCAAGCAAGTAAGTACTCGCATATTCCTCATTTATTTCTCGTAAATACTACGTTTATGATGAATTGCTAAATCATATATGATTGATGGTGATGTTTATGTGTTTGGATTGTTGTTACAAAATCATGTGAGTAAACATATACGTAGGAAATTCTTGGCTTGTTTTCGACTTGAATTTGGTTTCAATAGCATTGTTATGATAATTGCTGAATTGATATGGCTATGAATATTGCTTAAGATTGTTGTTTGGATGCTTACATGTTAGACCATCCCGACCATCGGGATAAGATTATAGTGCCTATCGACTTAGGTGGTTGTGCTTGTTGTAAAAATAACGATTCCATGTGGTAACCCCTAGGTCGTAGTGTTGCTATATCTACCATGAAAGTAGTCCAATGGCTGCAAATAAGTGATGCAATGCTGATTTTCTTGTCAGAATACAATCCTAAAACGTATGTCGACGAATTCTGAGTAAATCGACTACGTTCACCTCACTGATTTGCATAACAAAATTAAGTGTGGGGTGGTACCCCTAGTGCTTGCATATAGATTGTATCAAGTGAGATTGTGCTGCAACTTACATTATTTCTAGTCTCAGGTACAATGGCACCTAAAGCAAGGCAAGGCAAGGAGAAGGCTACCACATCCCAAAAGGGCAAGAAGAGAAGTCGAAAAGACCAAGGAGAATCATCCTCAGCACACCTACCACGCAGAATGTTCGGCATAAAATGGGTTCTTGAGGAAGAAGCCAAAGCATGGTACAGCAGCAACAAAGAAAGAAAATATGTGCACGTCGACTTGATCAACAAGGAGACCTTAGCAAAGAAGGAGCCGCGAATGTTGGCAAAAATAATGGCTTTGAAGCTGGATTTCATCTTCCGCGACATGGGAGAGTGCAATCTTGACTTAACAAGAGAGTTTTATGCCAACTGGTCGCCGAATACAACAGGCAATGAAGTCAAAATTCGGGGCCAAGTGTTACAGCTCACCGCGGATTGGATCAACTCTTTTCTTGGCTTACCTTCGGTCGACACAGCACCATTCAAAGAACTGTACAGCAGGCCTCCTTATAGAGCGATACGACACACGCTTTGTGGAAGTAGATCAATGGCAAGGTGGGGCAGACATAAAGAAACAGGTCGACACAACACCTTCCCCTATGCTCCACTAAATAGGGAAGCAAGAATCTGGATGCGTATAGTCAACTCATGTCTTATTCCTGGGACTCAATACACCAAGATATCGAGAGATAGAGTGTGTTTGGTCTATGCTTTGATGATGAATGTCCCTATCAACTTTGGGGCAATCATTCGATCTACCATGAGGAAGGCCAGACTCCACAAAAGGTCTCATTTCTCATTCGGCAATTTGTTGACAGCAATGTTGCGGAAGGAGGATATCGAAGAGGAACCAGCTGACCACAAACTCCCACACAACCCAAAGAAGGTTGACCTCACCAAGGTCAAAGATGCTGAAACAACTCATGGAGTCAACCTTACTACTGCGGAGAGACATGCTCGTGACGAGAGTTTCTTCCGTCATCTCTATGGCATGACACGATTCACTATGATGAGTGGTGGACGTATTCCAACTGCTGAAGAGCTCCAACAGCTGGACCACGACTACCCAATGAACATGCATGCACGGGAGATGTGTGGAGTGGGTGTATATTTTGAGAAACCTCTAGACGATGATGTGCCGACTGATGATGATAGACGCTTGCCTGATTCTGACGAAGAGGAGAACTCTGACGACGACTCTTATGATGATTCAGACGAAGGGGGTATGACCCCCGACATTGATGAAGTGTCCGACTAACCAGGTTCTTCGAATTTATTTTCCACTGAGGGCAGTGTCCCGTCTAAGTGTGGGGTGGCAGAATCGCATGTTATACTTCTTTGTTTGCACCTATGTTTGTATGTTTGTTTGTTTACTTTGTTTTTTTTTTAGCCCGTTTTTTTGTTGTTTTTCGTTTGACATTTTTTTTAGTTTTTTTTAGGAGTCAAATTTTTCTAGCTTCGCATGAAATTATTTTGATAGGCAGCATGAGATTATAACAAGAGTATGTGCTACAATTGTGACTATTGAGACGTTTAGGCTCTAGTTGTGACTCATTATGTGATAGTGTGTGATTCAATTGTTGGGTCGAGAGTCTATATTACTTCCAATCAAGTCGACCATGTGCCTTGAGTGTGTGAGATTAATAGTATCTTCTATGTATGTGGCTGATGCTAGAACTTGCCTGGTATGTATGCAAAGCGAAAATAAGGAGTGTAAGTTTAGGATATGATTTAGGCATTTCTTTGGCAACCTATACATGTTTACCTTTGTTTTACCTACCCATGGACATCATCCTAGTTAAACCTTTTTGAGCTTTTAGCCTATTTCTTTGACAACCTTGTATGTAAGTCTAATCCATTTCTTTCAAGACCGTAATTTGATCCAAATTCCTAAGTGCTTTAAAGTGAAAAAGTCATGTGACAACATAAGAGGAAATTGGGTGAGGATGATGCTATAAATTGTAATGGTTCTTGAATGTGTTATGAAAAAGAAAAAAAAGTGCTATCATAAGAGGGATGTTGTGAAAAGAAAAAGGAAAAGAAAGCTGAAAAGTGAGTTGTGCTTAAAATTGAAAAGAGGAGAACAAGGGTGGTAGAACAAAAGAAAGAAGAAAGGTTGAAAGAAAAAAATGTTAATGATACAAAGTGATGTATTAAAGCGCTTAGGAACCTAGTCACTATTCTTGGCCAAAATAGTCCTACCAGTCCCTTAGCCTACATTACAACCATCAAAAGACCTACTTGATCCTAATCTTAATATTCCGACATTTAGTGGAGTACTACATTAAGGGCAAGCCTATGGTCATCAGTTGCTACATATGAATTCTTTGTGAGAGTGAGAGCAAGGACATTTTGATACCCATGTTTGAAAAATATGCTATACTTGTGAGTGATTATGGGTACTATATTGTGAGACACACATAGTTGATGAGCTTTGGACAGTTGTATATGATTCTATGCACCTTAATGTTTGCATGTGAGTTGATCACCATCACGAGTCTATGCTAGAGGTTAAACTGTTTCTACTTATAATCAGAAAGCTACTCTTTGTTGATAATTGTTGTGCTTGTCTTGATAAATGTTTTGTGTTGTTGTTGTAAAAACCCTAAGTTGATGTTTAGAAGGACATGATATTTTGTTCGAGGACGAACAAAGCTTCAAGTGTGGGGTGTTGATGATAGGCGAATTTACACACCTATATCAATATATTTTGCCCATATTTTAGCCTAGTTTTGAGAACAAATTATATATTTCATGCACTTTTAGTCCTTTTTCCTATAAATGAGCTAATGAACATGATTAGTAAAGTTTCAGGTATAAATGATGCAAAATTCAGCATTTTATGGCTTACATGACGCAACAGAAAGCTCACAAAGGAAGGGAAGGAAGTTTACACGCCTAAGGACCAAAACTGCTGCATGGAAAATCTGTTCCGGGCTAAAATAGCATTTCTGAAGACTTTGGGGACTTACAGACACAAAGCTGGATTTGGACAATGATACATTAACCTAGTACAATTGGTTTATGTATTTCATTAGTTTATTTGGATTATGATAATGTTACATTAACCTAGTACATTTGGGTTAAGTATTTCATTAGTCTAGTAGGATTTGGTTATTTATTTCATTAGCTTAGTAGAACTAGGATATGGGTATTATAAATACCCTATCATGCTAGAGATTTCTAATCATCTTTCTATTCTTCACTTAATTCAACAATTAATTTTCTTCCATCCCTCTCATCTTCCACCACAAACACTTCTAATCTACTCTTCTATTCTTAAATTCCACAACAAGAGAATCGTTACTTGCTAAGGAATCACGCCACACGCCTATCACCTAATCCACACTCCATTACTCAACAATAACAATGCAAATCGTGATCTCCTTTGCATTCATGGGTAACTAAACTTCTCTGTTGGGGTTATGGAAGCCGAATGAGTTACTATCTATTGCTGTGAGTTTGTGAGTTCGAGACACGTATATTGCTTATATCATTATTCTCTTCATCTTAATCTACATTCTTTGCGGTTACAAACACAAGAATACGCCAGTCAAACATTTAACTTGTTCGCGAGAAAGGTTATTTGTCTGGAAAAAAGATAGTGTCAAGGTAGTAGGACACCCTTTCCTATTAAAAAGCTAGTGCCGTAACTGGACTAACCTCTTGGAGAATTCGTAACGTTAGACACGCTTTAAGCTCGAGAGAGTTAAAGTGAAATAGTCCTTGTTTAGGTCGAGAGACGCTTGGATTTACCATCGACTACAATTCTCTATAAGCACATGCATGTCACAATTCTACACACTCATAGGCAATAGAGACGTATACCTCAAAAGGTGAACATAACCCCAACGCCTCAATTCTCATTGTTTACAAACCAACGTAACAATCTCTCTCTTTTTACTTTATTATTTTCTGCTTTTTACATTACTTACAAAACAAGAATCCCCCCTTCTTACGAGACTTGCACCAAAAGTCTATTAATTTTGCTTACTTGTTGGCCAAGCTATTCCCTGTGGGATCGACACCCAACCCAGGTTGGGTTCTATATTTGCTAACGACTGCTTTACACTCCTAAGAGAGCTGTAGATTGAGCGTTATCACTAAGCCTTATGCACTGTATCTAAAATTTTCAAGCTTAGACATATCCCTCAATTACTCTTTATACTATACTCTTTGTCTTAGTACAACACATCACTTGAGACTACTGATATATTCACGTGGTATCGAGCACGAACACATAAATATACTACTCATCTGATTAACTGAATGACTGATAACTGAATATTGGATTTTCAAAATTAAACTGTACTTAGTATGAATAACTGGAATGAAACTGTAGAGTATCATGCATAGAAGGTATTCACTGATTGGGTAACATAAGGTATTGAATGCAAGACCATTGATAACGCCCAAACTACAGCTCTCGTAAGAGTGTAAGCAGTCGATGTCAAATATAGAACCCAACTGGGTTGGGTGTCGAATCCCACAGGGAATAATTGGTCACTAAGTATGCAACTATTAGTAGACTGTTGGTCGAAAATTCTATGGAAGGGGGGATTTAAATTGTGGTGTGAATTACTGTAAACAAAGTAACGAATGAAACGATTTATGTAGTAAGATTTAATAACAGAAAAAAAATAAGTTAGGGTTATGTCCACCTTATGAGTTCTACGTATCTATTAACTATGAGTTATGCAGAATTCAGACATGCATTCACTTATAGAGATTTGTATTCTAATGGTAAATCCTAGTGTCTCTCGACCATCCAGAATTATTTCACTTTAACTCTCTCGAGCTTAAAGTGTAGCTAAAGGTACAAACTCTCCAAGAGGTTAATCCAGTTACGGCACTAATGTGTAAACAGGGGTTGGTAGCCCTATTTCCTTGTCACACTCTCTTTTCCAGACATGTAACTTTTCTCTCGAACAAGTTAATGCTATACTGGTGTATTCTATATGTTTGCAACCACAAGAATTCAATTAAGATGAAGAGAGTAATGATATAAGTAGCATACGTATCAAGAATTCACAAACTCATAGTAATAGATAGAATCTCATAAGGCTTCCATAACCCTAACAGAGAAGTTTAGCTACTCATGATTACAATGGAGCTCACAATAGATATAATCATCATACCACAACCTAGAATAATCTTTGCAATGGATGATGTTAACGTCAACTAGGGTTGGACGTTTTTGCTCCTTCCGTTGATCAAGTGTTTGCCGGCTTTTCTCTGTCTTGGACTTACAGATTCTGTAACGTGAATTCTACTAGAAGTGACGTATGAAAGAAAAATAATGATAATCCGAATCAATGCTGAAAAATTCAGCAAATAGGATTTTTATAACATCTTTGTCCTAGTTCTACTAGGTTACTGTTGCACTCCTAAGTATTAAGAAATTCTGCTTTAGCCCGGGACAACTTTTCCATGCGTCACATTTAGTCCACCAGCTTCCAAAAGCTGCCTTCCTTCTTACGTGAAGTTTTCCTTTGCTGTCCAAGATTCCACAAAGTGCTGAAATCTTCATCATTAATACCTAAAAACATGTTAATCACGTTGGTTAGCTCACTTACAGGAAAATGGACTAAAAGTGAAGGAATTATATATTTTGTCCTCTAAACTTAGCCTAAAATATGGGTAAATCATGGTCTTTGGGCCTGTAAATACGCCCAACATCAACACCCCACACTTAAAGCTTTGTTCGTCCTCGAACAAAATATTACGTCCATGCAAACATCTACTTAGGATTTCACAGTAACAGCATAAAATGATCAACAAGACATGCACGACAATCATTAACAAAGAGTAGTTTTATTGATCACCACTAGAAACAATTCAACCTCCAGCATAGACTCGTGATGATGGTTAATTCGTATCCACAAGTTAAGGCACAAAGGATCATACAAACTACCCAACAATCATCAACCATGTGTGTCTCACATAATATATCACCCATAATCACTCACAAGTTTTGCATTTTTTGGAACATGGGTATAAAACTTTCCTTGCTCTCTCTCTCACAAAGAATTCATATGTTGCAACAGATGACCATAGGCTTGCCCTTAGTGTAATGCTCTACTAATATCAGAATGCTAAGCTTAGGATCAAATAGGTCTTTTACAGGTTGTAATGTAGGCTAAGGGACGGGTAGGACTATTTTGGCCAGAAATAGTGACTATGTTCCCTAAGCGCTTTAATCCACTACATTGTGTCATTAACGTTGTCTTTTAAACAATCCTGCTACCTTTCTTTCATGTAACACCCCTTTTCACCTTATTTTGTTATTTAAACATAAACACCATTATCTTTTTAGTTCTTTATTTCTTTTTCTATTTTTTTTTTCATATCAAACATCTCTATGATAGCCATTCTTATTCACAATAATTTCAAGTACCAATACACTCTAAGGCATCACTCTCACCCAATTTCCTCTTATTTTGTCACATGAATTTACAATTTAAAGCGCTTAGGAATTTGGATCAAATTATGGTCTTGAAATAAAATGGATTAGGCTTACATATAAGGCTGTCAAAGAAAATAGCCAAAGGCTCAAAAGGGGGTTAACTAGGATAATGTACACAGGTAGGTAAAAAGAAGGTAAACAATTACAAGCTGTCAAACAAATGCCTAAATCATCTCCTAAACTCACACTCTTTATTTCGCTTTACACACACACCAGGCAAGTTCTACCATCAGTCACAGCACAGAATATACTATAATCTCACACACACAAGGCACATGGTCAACTTTATTGGGAGCAGTATAGACTCTTGACCCAACAGATGAAGGAATTAAACCACACACTTATCACACAGTGAGTCACACTTAGAGCCTAAACGTCTCAACAGTAATGATTTTAGTACAAACTCTTGTCATAATACCATGCCGCCTATCAGAACAATTTCATGCAAAATCTAAAAAAAATTACTAAATCAAACAAACAAACATAAATAAATGCATACAAACAAACATAAATAAATGCAAATGTAGGCAAAGAAATATAGCATACAAATACCAGCTGCACCCCACACTTAGACGGGACACACTGCCCTCAGTGGAAAATAAATAAGGAAAACCTGATTAGTCGGACTCCTTCTCTATGTCTGGGGTGATACCCCCTGCATCGGAATCATCATTAGAGTCGTCGTCATCAGAGTTATTCTCCACGTCTGAGTCTGGCATTCGGCGATCATCATCGGTCGACACGTCATCATTGAGAGGTTCCTCAAAATGCACCCCTACTCCGCACATAGCCCAAGCATGCTCATTCATTGGGTAGTCATAATCCAACTGCTGGAGCTCTACATCAATTGGAACACGACCCCCTCTCATCACGGTGAACCTCGTCATGCCATATAAATGGCGGAAGAAGCTTTCGTCACGAGCATGTCGTTCTGCATTAGTCAGGTTGATGCCATGCATAGATTCAGCATCTTTAACCTTTGTCAAATCAACGTTCTTCAGGTTGTGTGGAAGCTTATGATTTGCAGGTTCCTCTTTGATGTCCTCCTTCCTCAATATCGCAGTCAACAGATTGCCAAAGCTGAAGTGGGACCTCTTGTGCAGCCTAGCCTTACGCATTGAAGATCGAATAATTGCCCCCATGTTGATGGGGATGTTCGTTATCAACGTGTACACCAAGCATACTCTATCACGTGTGATCTTTGTGTACTGCGTCCCTGGAATCAGGCAAGAGTTGACTATCCGCAACCATATTCGTGCTTCTCTGTTCAAGGAAGCATACGGGAAGGTATTGTGCCGACCGGTGTCCTTGTGTCGACTCCAACGTGCCATTGATATTGTTCCACATAGTGTGTGTCTGATTGCCCTGTACGGAGGTCTTTGTTGAAGTTCTTTGAGCGGTGATGGATCGACAGATGGAAGACCTAGAAAAGTGTTAAAGAACTCCGCATTCAGCTGCAAGATTTGGCCCCTAATCTTCACCTCACCTCCGGTAGTCTTTGGGGACCAATTTGCATAGAATTCTCGCGTTAGATCAAGATTGCATTCTCCCATATACCAAAAAATAAAATCAGGATGTAACGCCATTATTTTGGCCAAAATGCGAGGTTTTTTCTTCGCTAGGCTTTCCTTTTGTATCAACTCCACATGAACATACTTTTTCACTTTGTTGTTCCTGTACCACTCATTTTCTTCCTCCTCTAGGACCCATTTTATCCCGAACATGCGGCAAGGTATTTGCAGTGAGGAGGATTCAGCTTGCACTTTTCTTCCCCTTTTCTGTCCCTTCTGTGAGGTGGATGCTTTTTCTTTTCCTGGTCGACTTTTTGGTGCCATTGTACCTGAGATTAAAATAAAATCATGTTAGCTTATCTCATAGGATTTGATCGATACACAACAATAGTGGCACCACCCCACACTTAATTTGTTGGTACAAACTAATTAAGTGAACGATATCGATTACTCAAACTTCATCGACATACGTATAGGTGATATGTTCCAACAATACGTTTTAGCACAGTCATACTTTCATGTTGTCTTTAACTATCCTTTTCAATTCTATTTCGTGTAATATTGACTATGCTTTCATGTTTGGCTTAATGCATCTTTTGAACAAAACTACTACATGGATATCGTATCAAGTTATTGGCATAGAAATAATCACAACATCTCATGTTTGTAGTCAACCATGATTTTCATCTCGATGAACAATGCATTCAAACATTCAAGCTTTTGAGTTACAAGGTTATGCAAGTAACTTGACCATGTCGATTCCGCAAAAGTATGACAGTGTATCAAAATCTAATACAAGTTGGAAACAAGTCAAGAACACCCACACGTATTCTTTCACTCAACTAGATGTAGCAAAACAAACCAACCATAATCAAATCACCAACATCACTTTAAGATATAAAATACCATTATAAGCGTAGTATCGTAACACTTACGAAATATAAAAGAAGAATTTACTTGGTGATGTACTTGGAAGATGATCTTGCAAGGTTGAATGAGCAAAAAGAAAAATTTTGAAAGATTTGGAGAGTAAAGGCGGCGCCTAGGTCTAGCAAACAATGTGATTTTGTCTTAAGGTTGGAGTTTTATTTATAGGACAAGGCGTGGGTTGGGTTTGATCCATTTAAAATTGGTTTAGGAGACCAAAAAGTAAGCATAGGCGGCACCTAATGCTTTGCCTAGTTGAGCATAGGCGGCGCCTATGCTATGACATTGTAGATTCAGAGACCAAAGGCATTGACATAGGCGGCGCCTTTTGCAAAGCATTGTTGGGCATAGGCAGCGCCTTTTACAAAGCATTGTTGGGCATAGGCGGCGCCTATGCTATGGCATTATAGATTCAGAGAGCTTAGGCCATAGCATAGGCCTTGCCTTGTTCGTTGCCTAGATTTACATAGGCCTTGCCTTGTTCGTTGCCTATTTTTGCATAGGCAATGCCTAACCAATAGCCTTTGCTTCTTCACTCCTAACTTACCACCTTTAACATGACATACTTCCAAATCAAAATTTGAGACCAATCTCCTCCTTTATACATCTTGCACCTACACTTACTCAAAAACGACAAAAACGATTAGAAAGATGGGTTGCCTCCCACCAAGCGCCTTAGTTTTGGTCGTGGCTCGACTACAAAAACAAACTCCTAGTAAAACAAAATGATTAAAAACGATGGGTTGCCTCCCATCAAGCGCTTGATTTATTGTCGTGGCACGACATAACATCTCGATTACTTAGACTTCATCGAGATATATGGTGCATCATTTTCTGAATAGATTCAGACGACGCTGATGCTTACTTGTGGGCATGCGATCTTCTTCAAGATGAATCTTGTGCATACATATCCCAGGAGGGATAACAATTATATCGTCAATAGTACAACCCATAGCTCTATTGTACCTCTTCAGAGCAAAGATGAGAGCCTCTACGTGTTGTTCACCTGAATCAGCCGCAACAATGACTGGAAGTGTATCACCACTTCCCAAGAATGCATACCTTAGATGACTGGGGAGCTCTTCCAATTCTAGAACTGGTGGCTCTTCAATGGAAGTCTTCACTGTTGGTGAAGGTCGATTCTTAAGATCAAGGTCCAGCTTCTTAAGGGCATGAGAATAGGACCCTATCCTTGTTAGAGCACAAACGGTTTCTTTATGTTCTTCAGCCTCCTTACGCTCCAAATTCAACAGCACATCAGATAGTAACTCAACAGTAAGCTTCTTCTCTACAGATAATTCTCTCTCATCCTCATAATAAACATCATCTACAGAGAGCACATTCATATCGCTGGGTTGCTTCATCGCTTTGCATACATCAAAACGGACCACTTCGTTATTCAGCCGAAATAAAAGCTCATTGGCTCGTAAATCAATAAACACACTTTCTGTTGCGAGGAAAGGATGACCCAAGATTATGGGAGCTTCAGAATCTACCTCACAATCTAAAATCACAAAGTCTGCAGGAAAAATGAAGGAAGAAACCTTCACCAACACATCATATAAGATACCAACAGGTCGTTTTACTGACCTATCTGCCATCACGAGCCGCATATTAGTTGGTATCGGATCTCCCAACCCCAACTTTCTGTAAACGGATAGCGGCATCAAATTGATGCTAGATCCCAAATCGCATAATGCCTTGGCAAAAATTCATAGATCCAACCGTGCAAGGAATAGTAAAAGCACCAGGATCTGCCTTTTTCTGTACTAAAGACCTTGTGGCAATTGCACTGCAATGATGAACATTATCTGCCAGCTCATAGCCTGCTGTCTGCTTCTTTGTCAAAAGATCTTTCATGAATTTAGCGTACCCAGGCATCTGTTCCAGCGCCTCCACCAAAGGAACATTAATAGTCAGCTACTTCAACATAGTCATGAATTTACTGAACCTGGTGTCATCAGCTTTCTTCTTCAATCTCTGAGGAAAAGGTGGTGGTGGAAGGGGAATCATTTTCTCCACCACTTTCTTTTTTTCTTGCTTCCGATTATCAACCTTTTCAGGAGTGTCATCAACCTTCTTCTTCAGTCTATTAGGAAAAGGTGGTGGTGGAAGGGGAATAGTTTTCTCATGAACGCTCTCATTCTGATTTTCAACTTCTACAGAATCATCATAATCTGCATCAATAACATTCTCCTCTGTATTATCAACCACCTGCTTGCCTTTGGACGGATTTTCCAACACCTTACCACTCCTGGTAGTAATAGTCATACATTATCCATCATTCCTTGGATTTTGCATGGTGTCGCTAGGTAAGGTGCCGGCCTTTCGTTGGTTGAATGCCACCGATAGTTGACTCATTTGTTGTTCCAGTTATTTTATTACAGTGGAATGTGAGTCAACCAATTGCTTTATTGAGGACAAATCATTTACTACCTTAGTTACTCCCGTGTTGGTCGCTTCCACTCCTTTCAACAGCTTAGCCATCATATCTTCCATGGACATCTTCCCAGAGCCAGATGCAGCGGCTTCACGGCTTCCAGGAGGAACATACAAACCACTCCTGTCAGTCTTATTCTTCCAACTCACTTGATCGCGGTCCTTGTATCCATATTTATCATAATAGTTCCGACCTTGGTTTCCTTGGGCATTGCCTTGGAAACCCTCCTAATTATTCAAGTAATTTGCTTCTTCTTTAGACTCGGAATCATCTCTTCCCTGTGTCACAACAGCCTTGACTTTTTCGGTCTTCCCTGATAATAAATGCTTGGTAAGAAGATCCATCTGCGTTTTCATGTGCGTCATATCTTGATCACGTTCTTCTTCTCTTCTCCTTTGTTCTGCAGTCATGTCAATGGATACAGTAGAGCTTGATACCTTAGAATCCATGGTATCCCAAGCTCTACTCTGCTTTGTCATACGATCTAGCATATCACTTGCCTGAATAAAAGTGAGGTCCATGAATGACCCTCCTGTAGCATTATCAACCACTGGCTTAGTCACCGAATTCAAAGACCTGTATAATATCTCCATCAAGTGGACATTGGTCATATGATGATTTGGGCACCGCATAAGTTTTTTTTTGAACCTCTCCCATGTTTCGTGAAGAGCTTCTATTGGAAGCTGTCGAAAATTGCTGATCTTATCTCTCAACTGTGCTCTCTTGGATGGCGGAAAGAATCTTTCTAGGAAAGCATCTTTCAATTGCCTCCAATTTGTAATAGAATCAGGAGTCAGCCCATTCAACCATAAAGTTGCCTCCCCAGATAGAGACAATGGGAATAAGCACAGTCGAATAGCATTCTGTCCAACGCCTGGATTGTCGAATGACTTGCATGTAGAGATAAAATTGATCAGATGCATATTTGGATCATCGCCTGCAAGTCCACCAAATAACCCCTTGAGCTGCAATAGTTGAATCATAGTGCTAGTGATATTGAACTTAGCTCCGGGAGCCAAGGGCGAAGGAATAATAGCTCCTGTGGTACCAGCTCCATCCAGATCATCATCATCATCATCAAAAGGACCCTGCATAGCTCAGCGGTCAAGTCTCATTCTATCTTGATGATCTCTCCTATGCATAGGTGCCACCACCTCATCAGTACGCCTAGGATTCAGTAACTCATCATCACCCAGGTCCTCATCATCAGGATTTGTTGCTCGCCCTGGGTTATCAATATTCTGTTGATGCACTTGAGCAGCTGCCAATACAGCTAATCTAGCCTGCTCCTGTTGAGCAGCCCTTCTTTCAATGTCACATTGTGCTTCCATTCTGCCAATAAGTTGTGGTTAAGGATTTATGGGTAATAATGGCTGACCAGAACTTTGAGTATTTGGCATGCACTGAATAGAACCTGAATAAAACAAAAACAACAACTAAAAGTAAAATCTGAGAATTCTTGACCAAAGGGTCTGTTAACTATCACAAACTTAGTAGACAACCGTATTCCCCGACAACGGTGCCAAAATTTGATAACGCCCAAACTACAGCTCTCGTAAGAGTGTAAGCGGTCGATGTCAAATATAGAACCCAACTGGGTTGGGTGTCGAATCCCACAGGGAATACTTGTTCACTAAGTATGCAACTATTAGTAGACTGTTGGTCGAAAATTCTACGGAAGGGGGGATTTAAATTGTGGTGTGAATTACTGTAAACAAAGTAACGAATGAAACGATTTATGTAGTAAGATTTAATAACAGAAAAAAATAAGTTAGGTTTATGTCCACCTTATGAGTTCTACGTATTTGTTAACAATGAGTTATGCGGAATTCAGACATGCATGCACTTATAGAGATTCGTATTCTAATGGTAAATCCTAGTGTCTCTCGACCATCCAGAATTATTTCACTTTAACTCTCTCGAGCTTAAAGTATAGCTAACGGTACAAACTCTCCAAGAGATTAATCCAGTTACGGCACTAACGTGTAAACAGGGGTTGGTAGCCCTATTTCCTTGTCACACTCTCTTTTCCAGACATGTAACTTTTCTCTCGAACAAGTTAATGCTATACTGGTGTATTCTATATGTTTGCAACCACAAGAATTCAATTAAGATGAAGAGAGTAATGATATAAGTAGCATACGTATCAAGAATTCACAAACTCATAGTAATAGATAGAATCTCATAAGGCTTCCATAACCCTAACAGAGAAGTTTAGCTACTCATGATTACAAAGGAGTTCACAAAAGATATAATCATCATACCACAACCTAGAATAATCTTCGCAATGGATGATGTTAACGTCAACTAGGGTTGGACATTTTTGCTCCTTCCGCTGATCAAGTGTTTGCCGGTCTTTCTCTGTCTTGGACTTATAGATTCTGTAACGTGAATTCTACTAGAAGTGACGTATGAAAGCAAAATAATGATAATCCGAATCAATGCTGAAAAATTCAGCAAATAGGGTTTTTATAACATTTTTGTCCTAGTTCTACTAGATTACTGCTGCACTCCTAAGTATTAAGAAATTCTGCTATAGCCCGGAACAACTTTTCCATGCGTCACATTTAGTCCACCAGCTTCCAAAAGCTGCCTTCCTTCTTACGTGATGTTTTCCTTTGCTGTCCAAGATTCCACAAAGTGCTGAAATCTTCATCATTAATACCTGAAAACATGCTAATCACGTTGGTTAGCTCACTTACAGGAAAATGAACTAAAACTGAAGGAATTATATATTTTGTCCTCTAAACTTAGCCTAAAATATGGGTAAATCATGGTGTTTGGGTGTGTAAATACGCCCAACATCAACCATGCGTATACTTTGGTTTTGAAATATTCTGTAAATTAAGGTACTAAAATACTAATAACTGAGTAACTAATGGGTATATTCTATAGTTAGGAAATCCTAAAACTGAATTGAGTTTTTGATCTGACTACTAGACTAGGACAGGGTCTGAGATTATAGCTAAGATGGTAATTGAGACTGTAACTGTAACTAAGATTATAACTGAGAATGAATGCTGGTTTCAGATAACTGAGGTTTAGACTGGTACTGAATTCTGATGGTTAAGTAGCTGATAACTGAAAGCCATGGTCCTGTGATGATAGGCAAATTTACACGCCTATATCAATATATTTTGCCCATATTTTAGCATAGTTTTGAGAACAAATTATATATTTCATGCACTTTTAGTCCTTTTTCCTGTAAATGAGCTAACGAACATGATTAGGAAAGTTTCAGGTATAAATGATGCAAAATACAGCATTTTATGGCTTACTTGACGCAAAAGAAAGCTCACAAAGGAAGGGAAGGAAGTCTACACGCCTAAGGACCAAAACTGCTGCATGGAAAATCTGTCCCGGGCTAAAACAGCATTTCTGAAGACTTTGGGGACTTACAGATACAAAGCTGGATTTTGACAATGATACATTAACCTAGTACAATTGGGTTATGTATTTCATTAGTTTATTTGGATTAGGAGAATGTTACATTAACCTAGTACAAATGGGTTAAGTATTTCCTTAGTTTAGTAGGATTTGGTTATTTATTTCATTAGCATAGTAGGAGTAGGATAGGAGTATTATAAATACCCTATCATGCTAGAGATTTTTAATTAAGTCCTCCCTTAGTGGAGAGGCAAGTCCTCCCTTAGTGGAGAGACACATTCTACTTCTCAATTACAACTCTTCTAATCTTTCCATTAATTCTATTCTTAAATTCCACAACAAGAGAATCGTTACTTGCTAAGGAATCACGCCACACGCCTATCACCTAATCCACACGCCATTACTCAACAATAACAATGCAAATCGTGATCTCCTTCGCACTCATGGGTAACTAAACTTCTCTGTTGGGGTTATGGAAGCCGAATGAGATACTATCTATTGCTGTGAGTTTGTGAGTTCGAGACACGTATATTGCTTATATCATTATTCTCTTCATCTTAATGCAAATTCTTGTGGCTGCAGACGCATAGAATAACGCCAGTCTAACATTTAACTTGTTCGAGAGAATGTTTATTTGTCTGGAAAAGAGATAATGTCAAGGTAGTAGGACACCCTTTCCTATTAAAAAGCTAGTGCCGTAACTGGACTAACCTCTTGGAGAATTCGTACCGTTAGACACGCTTTAAGCTCGAGAGAGTTAAAGTGAAATAGTCCTTGTTCAGGTCGAGAGATGCTTGGATTTACCATCGGCTACAATTCTCTATAAGCAATTGCATGTCAAGACTCTACACACTCATAGCCAGTAGAGACGTATACCTCAGAAGGTGGACATAACCCCAACGCTTCAATTCTCACTGTTTCACAACCTACGAAATACTCTCTTTACTTTGCTATTTTCAGCTTTTACTTTATTGTTTTCGTTACACATTACAATCCCCCCTTTTACGAGACTTGCACCAAAAGTTTAGTAATTTTACTTACTTGTTGGCCAAGCTATTCCCTGTGGGATCGATACCCAACCCAGTTGGGTTCTATATTTGCTAACGACCGTTTTACACTCCCACGAGAGCTGTAGATTGAGCGTTATCATCTTGTAGGACTATCTGAGTCCTTTACTGAATATTGATTACTAAACCGATGTTGTAACTGAGGCATGAGTGATAGATTATCAACACCACAAATTCACCGAGGGATCTAAACTGAGGGTACACGTGACATCATTTGAGTCTGGATGATCACTAAGAGTGAAATAAGAGTCATGTGGGCTGAGCATACTGTAAAGCATGACATGAGTGCATGAGTCATGAGCTGCATGACTTGAGTTCGAAGTTCCTATACTCATGGAACATGATTCGTAACACCGAGTAAACTGGAACTCCTTTTACTAAGAACTAGAAACACATATGATTCTATGGAAAGTTCATGAATATAAGCTGTATTCATGGAACTGAGAAGTAAAACATGTGTAAGTATCATGATGATTGTAACACAAAACTTTGCTCTGAGATAGGGATGGGTTGGGAATCATCTTCCCTTATTGATTTCCTACACATACTAGCAGTACTACTAGAATTTGAAGGCCTGACATTTCTGAGATATCATAATTGGATGATTCCTGTATACCTGCCGGACTATGATAGACTGACCCAATAGGTGGAGATTGAGAAAGGTCCTGTTAATATTTGGTTTGACCTTAAAGTTAAATGTTATTCAAAGAGTTACAAAAGACAGAGAAGCTCCTAGATATGATGATACATAAACACGTAAATGGGAGATTTATAACATACCAGTGACTACATTAGGAGAACTTTCCTGATCTTGTCGAGACTGAAGTGCATAGAGTCTGTTTGGGTGTTGTCCACTGGTGGCATTGAATGTGGTACCCTACTGATTCGGGTGACCGAACTAAGTTGAAGGACGATTGTACTGACTTCGTGGACCAGGCTTGGGACAGTCTCAAACTCTGTAACCCGACTCGCCACATCCAAAACACACATCACTATCAGTTCTACACACACCCTTATGGTGCTTGGCATAAGTCTGACAAAGAGGATGGGTTCGGGCACTGCTGACACTACCCTGAGACTTAAAGCCTAGTGCCCTATCTTTGTTACCGTTTCTGAACTTAGGAACTGGAGCACTGGCTGAGGAAGGAGATGGAACTGAAAACTTCTGACTATAAGAGAACGGTTACCACCCTCTGACCTTGGCTGGGCAAAACTATAGCTACCCGTTCTGGCTTTCTTATTTTCTCTCTCCTTCTTCTTGACCTTCTACTCCTCAATCTGTAGAGCATGGACCATAATCCTAGATATGTCCATCTCCTTAATCAACATCGTAGTCCTGCATTCCTTAACCACTCTACCCGGTACCCCAGAAATAAATTTGCTCATACTGGATCTACTGTCTGCTACTACATGGGGTGCATACCTGGCTAGCTGGGTGAACTTGAGGGAATACTCTTTCACACTCATGCTACCTTGCCTGAGGTTGATAAACTCTAATACTTTGTCTTCTTTTAGCTCTACAAGAAAGAATTGGTCTAAAAAGGTAGTATAAAACTCTTCCCACCCTATGGGCTCTGTATCTGTACCCTTGTCTACTTTTCATTACTTAAACCATGTATGGGATACATCTTGTATATGATAGACGGCTAACTCATTACTCTAACTAGAAGTTACTCCCATGATATTTGTGACTTTCTGAACTTGGTTGAGGAACTCCTGTGGATCTACTTTAGACTTAGAACCTGAGAATAAGGGAGGATTTATTTGAGTGAAGTCTCGAATCCTGGCTGTAACAATATTGGCCATTGGGTTGGTCGGAACAGCAGTTGGCCGTTCATTCTGAGCTATAACTGAATTAGCAAGAGTAGTGAATGCAATCCTGAATTCTACATGGGAAACATGCTTGTCCAGGGGATCTGCCTGAATGGGCTAAGGTTCTGACTGATTTCTGATTCTTCTTTCATTAGTTCTTTTGGGAGGCATATTCTGTAAATGAAAGAGAGAAGTGGATTAGATAGAGAGTTTAACTGGAGCTCATGCTCACTCACATGACATGACTACTGAAATAAGGGAAACTATTCCTAAAACATCTCATAGCCTCCTGTACATAAGTTTGGCGCGCAACACACCCATGCACAAGACTCTACTAGATACAACTTTTCAGACTTCCTAAAACACTATTGAACCTTATGATCTGATAACAAGTTTGTAACACCCCAATTCTGGTACCCCGGATGCTATACGGTGCTAATAATCTTAAAGGACCACTAGCTAACCCATGACTGGTACCTGCTGCAACAACTATACAATAATACTGAAATATGTAGAATAATAGGCTAAAATGCCATAAGGTTCAAAACTGAACAATACTGAATATAACTGGACATATGGTATAACAATGCCAAAACTGAAATAACTATCTGAACATACTATAGTCTATAAAAGCCTCTAAAACTGCCTGAATAAGGAGTTGATAGGACATGTCCTCAACTAATCCCAACTGCTGAAATAAACTAAGTACTAAAATAATGAAAATAATCACGTTATTCTTAAATGATGAGGACTCACTGCTAATCTACTGCTGCTGGAATCTGAACAGCTAAGTGTGATTGGGAACTTGAGCATCCAAACCTATGGTATAAAATACCCTAGCACAAGAGAAAAATATTCGTCAATACATGAGAATGTACTGGTACGCAAAGTGAGGTAAGCTGAATATAAGGGTTCATATGCATAAACTATAACTGACTGAATAACATGAATATGACTGCGTGAGAATTCATGCATGAATATGTGGACTATAATTAAGGTAGTGATAATGCTTAATAATAAATCTGAATACCAATTAACAGATGTTTAAGTCTACGAATACTGTATAACTGGTAACTGAATGATTGTATCTGATGGAACTATACTGAGTTTACTGATAACATAGATTACTGATAACTAATGTACTATTAATTGAATGACTATTTTTGACAGTCCTAATTCTGATGGAACTAGCTGAGTTTCATACTGAGTTGAGTGTCTGTATCTGACAGTTTTGAATCTGTAGAACTATCTAAGTTCCTTACTGAAGACTGTACTGAGACTGTGGGAGGTAATCATCTAATTGACATGCCCCATAACTGAGCTGGTGGGCTCCAACCTATGACCCCCAGTTGGAAGGGTGCCAATACCGTACCATGGGTAAAGACAAGCTGTGAGTTAACCCTCTGCTGACAGGGAGCTCTTCTGTTAACCTCTTACTGGTAGGAGAACTCGAATGAGTTGTATTAACCCTAGACTCATAGGAATATATCTCAACCTACCCTGGCTACATAGTTCTGGAATGCAAGGATTGCTTCTAAGGATCACACCCTCTACTGAGTAACAGGTGAGCCCCTCATCCCTAGGTTTACTCGATGAGGAATCCTACTCTCAACTGAATAGACACTGAACTAACTTCCTAGTTCATACTATGCTTGACTGAGCTAGTACTGATTGTATTGTTAAACTGAACTGAATTTACTGAGTTTTGTTGACTGACGGAATACTACTGAGTTCTATTAACTGATTAAATTTAGTGAGGACTGAACTGAATACTAAATGGGATTGAACTGATACTGGATCTACTGAGTTTTCCTGAACTGACTGAGTTCTGAAACTTGACTGAGAGTACTACTGATCATGGCTTGACTGAGGTTATCTTAAAAACTGACACTGTCTCTAGGCACACAGCTAAATTATCGGGTATTAAATACCCCCAGGACTCGATAACATGGATACTAATAGGACATGACACTTCTTGCTTATATGACCATAGTCAACAATTCATAATTCAATCATTGAGGGATTTCATGAAGCACTTGATAATCATAATCTTGTACATGAACAGGAATGCAATCTAACATATCATAATTTCACTAATATAATCTCATGAGCATTCTATCAAACAATTACAAGGCATAACTTTAGCACGGGAGTCATTTTGAACATGAGGGTAAAACATAAGTTCATCATTTAGATCACCAATGAGTCATAATGCACAATTTGTCTCACTTAGTCATTTTAACAAACATATAGGATGCATAACTTTAGGCTTAGGTATGGAAATTAAATCAATACATTATAATCACATAAATCAACTCAATTTCATAGATTTTAATCCACATACTAACATAATATTATGAAATACGTTAAAGATTCCAACTTGAAAATCATATCAAAACATCAACATGGTTATAATCAATCCACAACATTGAAATCACAATTCAGGATTTTAAAATTGGTTTCTTGAGTTCCAAGGATAAAAGGAATCCTTGGATGAACACTTTACATACCTTGGATGGAAATTTCTTGAAGTTTAATGGAGTAATTATTAAGGTCTTGATTTGAAATTAATCCTCCTAGGGTTTTCTTGTTCTTGAGAAATTGTGAAATAATGAAGTATTTAGCCAAAAGAGGGCTAAATTTCGTGTTATAAGGGCTGAAGGTCGGGGGGAAATGACCTAATTATCCTCAAGGACGCGGTTATTTAATGACTGAAATTGGCCACCGATGCGTTTGCCGATACAGCGTGTCGATGACATCCACGCGATATTCGATGCGTCGCGCCAAGATCTTGTTGTGTCATTGGAATTTGACGCTGGTAACTGGAGACAATATTAACCAATGGGATAGGTGATGCGGCACGCCAAGATCGCATTTGTCCACTGTTTCGGGACTCCAAACATAGTCTAAACGAGGTCAAAAAAATCTGAAACTTGTCCGAGAACACCTATTGACCTCCCTGATCATGAATTAATGAAAATATAGACCATTAAAGGACATTAAGGTCGCAAAATCAGATTGCCAACTTTCAAAGGCTAAAATAAACTAAGTTTGAAAACTTAGCTAGAATTTTCTAAGTCTGGGACCCCCTTGACAAGCTTAAAGGATTGAATTAAGTTAGAAATTTTGCGGGGTCTTACAATATTTATCTTTGAACTGTTACTAATATTAGCCATTTTGGAAAATTTTGGGTGTTTTTGTAAATTATTTTAATATAAAATTGATAAAAAAAAAAAATGTCCCCCACTTGCACACAACGTGCGTGTAATCACACACTTTGTCCTACTCAGTCATTTTGATTCCACATAGGCTTGGTCAACGGTCAGAGGGTTCAAAATATTCCGTTTTATTGAGTTGAGGGGTTCAGATGACAAATGTATAAGTAGGAGTATCCAGTTTACAAATCAGATAAGTACAAGGGTCTACCAAACTATTTTGCCTTTTATTTTTAATTAGATATTTCGAATTTATAATATTGCCTTTTCCACTGGCCAACCATGTTTTATAATGATGTGGCACTCACATGAATTGTGATGAGAAAGTTAGAATCTTTTCCTTCTTAATTAGATACTTCAGGTTCATGATACTACCTTTTCCACTTGCCGATCTTGTTTTACAATGATGTATCACCCCGTGGATTGTGGCGAGAAAGTTCAGATCTCTTCATTCTTAATTAGATATTTTGGATTTATGATACTGATTTTTCCACTGAACAATCACGTTCTTACAATTATGTAACACTCACTTGGATCGTAGGGAAAAAGTTTGGATCCCTTTCTTCTTGATTAGATATTTCGGATTTATCGTATAACCATTTCCACTGGCCAACATTGTTTTACAATGATTTATCATTCACGTGGATTGTGACGAGAAAGATTAGCTTCTTTTTTTCTTAATTAATGATTTTGGGTTCAAGCTTTTAAGAATATATAAGATTCTGTTGAAAATACCTATTTCAAAAACAATTCATGTAATACATGAATTCAAATTTAACCGGATCTCAACATTAATATCGAATAATATGAGAAACAAAAAGATATATCAGTCCACCTTTTCCCCAATTTTATTGAAATGAGAATATAGAGTAGAGAAAGAAATGACGAAACATTTAGGGATGATTTGACTAACCTAGTCAACAGATTTAATATTGTTTAGTTAAGTTAGGTAAAGATCTAAAATTAAGATTTGACAACCAGTCAGCAGGTAGTAGCTATAGCACTTAATTAGGTTGTGCAATAAAGAATTAAACATATTTCTGCCATTTCAGTTGATATGACATAATTTTAATTGGCAAGCAACATGCAAGTTAGTATGCGCATACCATATTTTAGTAGTCGTTTGGTTGAGAAAGAGTTATTCTGAAATAATTAATTTTGAAATTAGTTATCTCATCATATATATGGAATAACTTATCTCATTGTTATAATGTAAATGGTGGGATAAATAATTTCGGTACTAATTAATACCTCAGACCAAACATGGGATAAAATAATCCTTCATTTATTTGAAAATTATTTATCCCTTATACTTCATACCAAACGATCCCTAACAATTCTTCTTTTTTTATAATCGGTTGAAGAGGGATGGGCTAATTCGAAATAGATCAATTCGAGAAAAGGGTCTATCTGAAATCTATGCTTATGTGACGACTTCAATAACGACTTATTTTGTCGCCACAAAATGTAATAATTCAGAGCACTTTTTCATTTTGACTCTTAGTCCGTTTTTATTCGTCTTGGTGATGGATGTATTGACACGGCATATTTAAAGGGAGTTGCCTTGGTGTATGTTATTTGTTGATGTTGTCGTTCTAATTGACGAGACCCGAGAAAAAAAATTAATAATAAGTCGGAGGTTTTGAGACAGGCCCTAAAGTCTAAATGGTTTAGATTGAGCAGGACAAAGAAAGAATACTTGGAGTGCAAGTTCAGTGATTTGATGCATGAAGCTGACATGGTAGTGAAGATGGATGCCTAGATTATTTTGAAGGGAGATAGCTTCAGGTATCTTGAGTCTATGATTCAGGGGAATGACGAGATTGACAAGGATGTTACGCACCATATTGGTGCAGGATGGTTGAATTAGAAGCTCGCTTCGGGTGTCCTGTGTGATAAGAAGGTTTTTCCTAAGTTTAAAGGCAAGTTCTACAAAATGACAGTTCATCTGACTATGTTGTATGAAACGGAGTGTTGGCCAGTCAAGATCAACTCCCACATCTAAAAGTTAAAGATGGTGGAGATGAGCATGTTGATATAGATGTATGGTCATACTAGGAGAGATAGGATTAGAAATGAGATTATTTGAGAGAGGGTGAGAGTGGCTTCGGTAGAAGACAAGATGCGAGAAGTAAGGTTGAGATGGTTCGGATATATGATACAGAAGTACGCAAATGCCTCAGTTCAAAGGTGTAAGAGATTGACTAAGGATAGTTTCAGATAGGGTACAGGTAGATAGAAGAAATATTGAAGGGAGGGGCTTTGACATGACATGAAACAATTATAACTTACGAAGGATATGACCCTTGATAGGAAAGTATTTAGGATGTGAATTAGGATAGAGGGTTAGAGGGTAGGAGTGCGTCCTTACTAGTAGGAAGGTGTGCTTTGTATGTAGTTGTGCCTGTAGTCATAGTGTTATGTGTGTGTCTTGTAGTTTCTTGATCGTGGTGTTTTGGCAATATTTGTGATTTCGGATAATAGTTTATAGTATTACTTTGTGGGTGTCATGTTACTTGTATTATGTAATGGCGTGTTATCTCATTATGTTGTTTGTTTTTATGTTTTTTACATTTGTTAAACTGTTATTATTTGTCTTGAGTCAGGGGTCTATCGAAAACAGTCTCTCTACTTCATTTGAGGTAGTGATATCGAAAGCAGTCTCTCTAATAAGGTATATTGTTGTTTACAGTTGCAACAAGAAATGTTGCCATAAAAGGCTTCTTGGGTTTTAGTGGTGACTCGTGAAATCTCAATAAAAAAAAAAACATATCTCAGATTCTAAGAAAGTATTAGGAAATACAAAGATCCAAGAGGCAAGAAAGGAATAAGATCAAGGCTGATTTTAGTAGGGGATGTGAATCCGAATTTGAAAGACTTTCGCGGAATTAGAATCAGATTGGATTGAAAGGTATTCGCAGCGACTTATTCTTCGTTACCACATATATTTTTACTAAAAAAAGATTGGTCATGACGAAGTAAAATTGTCGAAGGATATATGATAAAATTAAATTAACATTTTATATATTTCTCTTCAACGATATATCAAATTAATACTAGATGAATAAAAACAGATAAAAACTATTAAATTTAATATATTAATAATTTTGAAATAATTAGTTCTGTTAATATTATTTTTATTCACTATTTGATTTATTACACTATACGAATAAAGTGTATCAACACCAAATAAACTGTGTAATTACATTCACACTAAAATTTACAACAAATGTGAACCCATCATCAATATTATTCTTATATACTCTATCTAATATGTCTTACAAAATGACCCCAACATAATAAAGGTTTTTTAGGGCATAGTGGAAGATTGTAGGGCAATTTAGCTAAAAGTGACAAAAGAGTTTTGAAATGAGGTGTAGGTGACTCAAGTTTTAAAAATTGAGTGTAGGTGACAATTACTTTATTAGTGATTAAAAAAGTTGAAAAAGTTTGAAAATAACCCATAGGTTTTTTAATTTGCACTTTAATCCAAGTAAAACCTAATATAACTAGAAACGGAGGGAAAAGCACGTGTTTTCTCTCTCTTCTCATTATTTGTTATTTTATCTCTTCACTATTTTTGTTGATCATTGTTGTTGCTGCTTTATTCATCATCTTGTGCTTTATTATCATCATCTTCATCATCATCATCATCATCTTCTTGTTTACCATTGCTGTTGTTGTTACCGCTACTGCTGATACTTGACCAATTTTTTAGATCAAATTTAGTTTTGTATATCATTTTGGCATTATTTCATAAGCAACGTTGGTAAGTAAAATTATAATTTTTAGTAGAATTTTCTTATCTGGGTACACTAATACTGTTGTTTTTAAAACAACGAATAGAACCCGAACATGAACCCAATAAAAGATTCATTTGTTTTAACAGATGACTCATCTGTTGCAACGAAAGACTCATCTGTTGGATTCATGTTTATGGTTCTATAGTGATGTAACGTAAATCAAACAAATGATTTATCTGTTGCAACAGAGGAGTCATCTGTTAACATATATTACTTGCCTATTGCAATAGAACTTGAAATTGATTTTAATAGATGTGTCATATGTTGCAACAGGTGAACAATTTGTTGCAACAGGTTAGTGATCTTTTACAACAAGTGGCTCATTTGTTGGAATCAACTTCACAGGTTATGTAGTACATTCCAACAGGTGATTCATCTGTTGCAACAGATGTATAATCTGTTGCAACATCTAAGTCACATATTCCAACAGATGACTCATCTGTTGGAATCAGCTTCAGGTTCTAAAGTACTATAATATGTATTACCAACAGGTTAAGTCATCTATTACAACATATAACTCACCTGTTGTAACATATTATTCACTTGTTGCAATAAATTACTCATCTGTTGGAGTTTATGTTACGACACTATAAAATCACTATTGATTTTATTATGATGTCATTATTAATCTTTTTTAACAAATATCTTTATTTAGGTACCACTAATGGAGGGATCAATAACAATAAGGATGGATTGTTATGGTGAATAGATCAAGGAGAGCAATCAATATATATGACATTAGAAGAAGGGTGAAATATTAGAGTCGATAACTATGACAGTCTAAAGTAATATTTTGTATGATGATTTTGTGAACTTAATCATCAGCTATTGTGGACTGAATTTTGAACCAGAAGAACTCACCATCAAATACATGTACAACTCTTTTGAAAATCAGAGGGTACTACCTTTCAAGATAATCGATCAGGTTTAGTTGTGTACTTATCTTAGTGATTCAGCTAGGCCAGTGTTAAGGGAGTACGTGGTTAAAAAATCGAGAGAGAATGAGAACCAGAATATAGAAGAAGAACAACAACAAGATATATTTGATGATAAGCTGGATGATCTGGACATTAATATTTCAGTTAATAATCAAACACCTTGCTCGTTGTTGCGAGCAATACGGTGGGTAGTTCTTCTCAATCAACATAGTCGGGTTATCACCAAGATGACGAGACTGGATTTTATAAGGGCATGTAATTCAAGGATAATAATAAATTAACTACTTCTTTGTTTATTACTTGCTTGAAAAAATATTTCAAAGAAAAGAAGGTAATTGATTCGAGCAAAGTCTTTTCCTTCAAATGTGCTAATCTAATCTGCAAATGGTGGTTGAGGGCTATGAAATACTTAATCTCTGAAATATTCATCATTAATGTTCATCAAAAGTATCACACATGTGGTTCGGATTATGTTACAGGGAAAAATCCTCACCCTACGGCAGAGGTCCTCGATCAATATTTCCAAAATAGATTCCCCAATCGCAAAGGCCCTTCTACAAGTGATATGGCCAATCAACTCTTTACAGAATTGGGTGTTATGGTCAGTTATTGGAAGATATATACGACCATAGGGATTGATAAATATTTGGTTAGGGAATCATATGAGCACGAGTATGCAGTTCTTGATGCCTACCGTTACATGCTTGAGTCCACAAATCTCAAAAGTAAGACAACATTGCATGTTGATGAAAACGGAAGGTTCAAGTACTTTTTTGTGTCCTATGGTGCTTGGATTATTGGTTTTCAACATTTGATAAAATCCAAAGCGATCAACAGGACCTTTTTGTGGAGCAAGTATAATGAAGTTTTGCTAGCGGTGGTGGCACAGGATGTAGAGAGTCACATATTTCCTGTAACTTTTTGTGAAGCGGAGAAGGAATATGATGCCCCATATGGATATTTTTTTGAGCAAATGCGAAGCTGCATAGAAGATACGGAAGAGTTGTGTTTATTTTTGATAGACATCCAAGTATCCCAAAGATGAGTTCAGTTCTCTACACTTCAGCTCACTTTGGTTGTTACATGAGGCATCTTGGAGATAATATTTGAAACAACTTTAACAATGAAAGGGTTGTGACCTATTTTTATAGAGCTTCTAAAATATATAATGAAGATTAGTGTTTTGACCATTTCAATCAAATAATGGATATGCATCCCAAGGCAGCAGAACATCTCGTACTTATTGATTTTGAGAGATGGAGCCGGACATTCTGTCCGGCAAATAGGTACATTCTTATGAATTTAATGTCTCGTTTGATTTACAAGTTTAGTACGATGATGCACTAAGTGATTCTTTTGTATAAGTATAATATTATAGCGTTAAACATTGTTAAATCAATGAATTTATTATTTGGCATTGAAAGAAAATTTCCCATCATGGTGCCATTTGATGAAATAAATAAGAAGTATGGCAAATTATTTCATGAAAGGCGTACGCAGTTGTTGAATGCAGGAACCATATTTGTTCTAGAAGAGGAAAAACAAATATCAATGAACGTCAGTTTGGGGAATAGGTTATTTGCTCATCAAATAGAAAATTACAAGTTCAGTATCGACGGTCTTGGTTATACTGCCACGGTCAATCTTTAAACAAGATCTTGTACGTGCAGAGTTTTTGACTTGAACAAAAAAACTTGTCCACATGCTATGGCAGCTCTTCGAGCTCAATACAGTGCATAATATGATACTAAAATTTATGAATGCTCATCTCCATATTATTCAGTGGAAATATATATAATGACATATAGTGAGAAGATTAATCTGGTGCCTCCCGAAGAATCTTAGGTTGTTCCTGTAGAGCTTTTGGAGAGATTAATACCTCATCCATTTATTGACCTAAGCACTGTCGAACCGGGAAGAAGGCGATATAAGAGGAAGTGTGGAGTCGAAGAATTATTTTCAACAAGAAAAAATAAGTGCTCTGTATGTAAGAACGCTGGCCAAAAAAGAACTACATGCCCAGATCGCAATCCACCATGATCGTTGTAAAAACAAAACTTGTACTGTTGTTTGTTATGGACTTTGATATTTTAACTCATTATTGTGAACATAAATGTTATTATTTATTATATAAAATATCTGTTTATTAACTTGTGCATCAATAAAAAGAAGTAAAGCAAGAACTAAATACAATAGTCCACAAAGATATTATCAGCAGATTGCCTATCTGTTGCGATAGATGGATATTTGCTGGAAGAACACAGTATAATTCATCAAAATGGAATGTGTCCTCCAATAGATTACCAATTATTGCAATAGATGGATAATCTGTTGGAGGAACACATTTCAGTTCTTGCCACTGGTTTGTGTTGTTTCAATAGATGAACAATCTGTTTCAACAGAAGGTCTATCTATTGAAATATCACAACACTCTTGCTATTGCTACTGGATTAAAAATTGTGTCAAACGCTTAATCCCTACCTCCAACCATCGATATATTGAGATGAAAAATAGACAAAATTTAAATTAAATAAGAATTAAAAAGTCAAAGTCGACCAAACATAAATTTTTTCATTAAACAAAAAACTACATTAGGTAGGTAGATTTGATATAAATAAAAAAAAAGCATACACTAAAATAAAAAAAACATAACCTAATTCATTATTATTATTATCAGCTGGCCAATCATCAATCGGCAGCAGCAGGGCCCTTCTCAGCCTACAAATCTCCTGGAGCATCCTTGCTCTCACGGTGCCCAACTCCTACTGTAGGTCATTAACCCGCCTCTGAAGTTCCACCACGGTGTCACGGATATTAAAAACTGTAATTCCCCAAACATTTCTATCTCATTTCATCCCTTAGTGTATGCCTACATCGCTTAGAACCTGGAAATAAAGCTGAGAGTTGAGGGACTTAGTCATTTTTTACTCCCTTTAAGTTTTGAGAAATTTTAAGTTGGCCTTCTGGGCTTTGAACTATGATTTTGAGTTGAATTATATTCAGGGGTGTAAATAGCATGTCTCGGGTAAGTTTCAAAATTTTTGGACAAGGGTTGGATCACATTTGGAATTGCAAGGCAGTAGCTCACCGTGACTACGACGCAACACGGTATAGGCTAATTCGGCAATTGTCAAGGATCCAGAGGGTCACCGTGATTGCACCGCATCGTGGTGATACCCAAATCAGCAATAGCCCTTTTCCAGTGAGTTATCGCAATTCCACCGCGTCGTGGTGGGTATCACGATAACTCACTCACCGCGTTGCGGTGAAGCCTCAATTCATAACTCAGTTACAGATTTTAAATTGCAAGGGTAGTTTATTCTTTTACCCATATCCCCAAATCGTGAAAACAGACGATTAAGTGTATTATTGAGCAAAATATGCTCATTATTTATAAAATCCTTCTCAGAGAAAACCCTAGGCTTTAATATTCAATTTCAAGAATCACCAAATTCCACAATTCTTTTTCCAAGGTACTTCGAAATTTAAGGTTCCCAATTCAAGAATTTCAAGAATCAATCCTCAAGAGCACCAATTGGAACTCAAAAATCAAGCTTCTTCATCTAGTTCATCAATTAAGGTATGTGGGGGGGTTTTTTCAACAAGGATAATCCTTTCATCCTTGTGCCCAAAACTAGTTTTTAAGTTGATTTTTATATGAAATTACATGAATTTCAATTTGGGGTTTACACCCACTTTTCACTAATGGAAGATTATGAGATTTCAAGTAATGTAGATTTTGAATTGCATGTCATCTTTCATATTTTTACGTGTATTATAGAAATTTTTAGATTTTGAATTGAATTACAAATATTTACATTATTAAGCATGAACATAATGATTTTGACATGAATTTGAAGCATGTATTATCAAGCCCTAGTTTGTATGTTGATATTTCAAGAATGATTATGTTTTAAGCATTTCATGATTAGCTATTTTCATATTCTGATAAAGATTTGATCTTTTGATCTTAGCTTCGATATGGAATCCACTTTACAATTTTAGGTACAGAAGAGATTAACAGATACACAATTGGTTCTCATTATAAACCTTTATACTAGTTTTAAAGTGGATTTCATACAGAATGAGCACATAGATTAAATGGAGAAGTATTTAGCACCAAGTTGGGCATGTTTACATGACCCAGAACTACGAGCCAACGTAGGTACAGATCATCAGATTATTTCCATTGCTATATGGATGACACTTACATATGTGATCACTTAGATTAGGTTATACTCCTTGGCAAGAGTATGACACCTCTCCTCAACGTGAAGTTTTCCCATAAGGGAACTAGACGTTGGACACTATAATAGCTCACATAGTGTATATCAGTTAGAAGAACCTCTCTACAGCCTATAGAAAAGAATGAAATAAAAGCTTTTAGAACTAAGTGTAGAGGCTCATAGCTTTATTATGATGTTGCTTTTTAAAAGACATTAGCTATAGATTATAGTTTTTAGATTTAAGTTATAAAAGTGAGTCTTTTCTATACTTAGGCAACATGATTTACAGATAGAATATAAGTACAACTTTTAAAAACTAAATGTTATGACTCACTAGATATATGCAACATGTTTGGCTATTCATGATTATGATTTTTAGTTTTCAGATATTCCAGCTTATGTGAGTCATCTACATTTAGCATGTATGTTTTTCACAAATTTATAATAATATAGAGATATTGATTTACTTGTGCATTCACCTCTGTATACTCAGTACAATCCAAAAGTACTAAACCACATATATATCTATGTGCTATATTGTTTCATAATGTAGGTTTAGGTGCTCAGTTTCAGCAGCGTGTGTGATTTCGATCATCTCTATCTACATACTGACAGTTGGTGAGTCCTCATAGTTTGGGGACTTAGTCATTCAGTTTTTCATATTATTAGTATAGATGATTTAGTATTTCAGATAGCTTGAGTTAGCTAGGGGCCTGTCCCAATGACTCTCTAGTTATTAGTAGTAGAGGCTTGTCAGAATTCAAGATATGATTCAATTTCCAGTATTGATTGATCAAACTCTTGAATTTATCATTTTCAGATATTATATTCAGACAGTTTCAGCTTAGCCCATACAAAATTCCATATTTTTGCTTTGATTATATATCTATATTTCTCTATTATGAGTTTCAGATTTAGTAAAAGGCTTACATGATTAGTTAAGGATACTCGTAGTCTTGAGCACTGTGTGACGTCTCGGGACCAATTTTCATGGCGTTACAAATATGGTTTCAAAGCCTAAGGTTATAAGAGTCCTAGGGAGTTAGACAAGCCATGTTACGTAGAGTCTTGATCATGGTATAAAGCGTGCCACATTAATGAGGAAGAGGCTACCGGATGTTTTTAGGAAATTATCTTTTTTATTCATGATCTATCGTGCTTATAGTATCTTTATCTATTTTTAAATAGTGATCTTATGTGACAGTTGAATATGCCTCCTCGTCAAGCTAACGCCTGCAGAAATGATAACCAGCCACCCCAGCCTGCTGACCTTCTGAATGAGAAAGTTTCCCATGCCAAATTTTGAGCTACCTTTTAGGTGTTGGCCCAAGCTGTGACTATTAATGTTTAGGGCAACTATCAGGTGATAGTCCCACTTCAGCAAAATGGTGATTTAGTAGCAGCCAAAATCTGAGACTTTATGAGAATGAATCAGCCAGAGTTCTTTGAGTCAAAAGAAGGTGAGGACCCATAGATTTACTTAGAGAAGATAAGAAAAATCACTCAGATTATGCATGTTACTGAAGAGGCAAGGGTAGAGTTGGCATCCTATATATTGAAGGATGCAACATATGATTGGATGGTTATGTTGAAGAATGGTAGAGGTGGGAATACAGCTCCCATGAATTGGAAGGTATTTCAAGATGCATTTTTAGATAGGTTCTTTCTGCGTGAAATGAGAGAAACTAAGGTAGAGGATTTGATGAACTTGAGGTAGAGCTCAATGACTGTGAAGAATTACTGCTTTAAGTTCAACCAATTATTTAAGTATACCCTTGATACGATGGCTGGCCCTAGGGCGAGCATGAGTAAGTTTGTTACTGGAGTATCTGGTTTGGTATTCAAGGAGTGTAGGACTACCATACTTATTAGGGACATGGATATTTCTAGGTTGATGATTTATGCCCAGCAGATTGAGGCAGAAAAGTTGAAGGAAAGAGAGAGAAAAAATAAGAAGGCTAAAACCGAGCAGTTTAAGTATGGCCAAACAAAGTTTGGAGGGGAAAATTATTTACTATTTTAGAATTGTTTATCTATGACAGTGCAATCTTTAGCTAGCGATCCCGATCCCAGAGCTAGACAAGAGTAGTGAGGTAAGACTCCTATGTCTAGATCTCAAAATAGTATGAGTGGAAAACCTAGTTATCCTCCATGTACTAATTGTGGTAAGAATTATCTTGGTGAGTATTTTTTGGGACAGAAAGGTTGTTATGGTTGTGGTAAGTTGGGTCATGGAATCAAAGAGTGTCTGCATGCTAAGCATAGAAATAAGGATATTCATCCCCAGACTCAGGATACTAGCGCACCATCTTCTCTAGGTCGCCTAGTCTCTCCCTAGGTCGCATCATCCAGTACCGATGACGGTCAACTCCAGAATCAGTTTTATGTTTTACCATCTCATTAGCAGCAGGAGGATTCACCAGATGTTGTTATCGGTATGCTTCGTGTCTTTCATCTTGATGTTTATGTGATGTTAGACCCTGGGTTGAATTTGTCTTATGTGACCCCACTAGTTGCAGTAAATTTTAAAATAGGTCCTGAAAAGATCCCTGAGCCCTTCTTAGTTTCTACCTCAATGTGTAAGTCAGTTGTTTCCAAACATATCTATAGAAAGTGTCCTATCACTGTCCATCATAAAATCATGTTAGCAAATTTAATAGAGTTAGATATGATCGACTTTGAACTTATTATTAGTATGGATTGGCTCAATTCCTGTTATGCATTCATAGATTATCGCACCCAAGTGGTGAAGTTTCAGTTTCCAGATGATCCAGACTTTGAGTGGAAAGGTAATTCAATGTCTCCCAAGAGTCATTTCTTATCCTATATTAAGCCCAAAAATTTGATCTCTAAAAGGGTGCATTTATCATCTAGTTCGAGTCAAAGATATTAAGTCTGAGGCTCCAATAGTTCAGTCAGTCCATGTGGTCAATGATTTTTTGGAAGTTTTTCCTGAAGATTTACCAGGGGTACCTCCCGACAGAGAAATATAATTCGGTATTGATCTTCTTCCTGACACTCAGCCCATCTCTATTCCTCGATATCATATGGCTCCATCCGAGCTTAAAGAGTTAAATGAGTAACTCAAAGATCTTTTAAATAAAGGTTTCATAAGGCCTAATGTCTCTCCATGAGGTGATCCTATCCTATTCGTGTGAAAGAAATATGGTTCTTTGCAAATGTATATTGACTATCGTCAGCTGAGTAAAGTCATAATAAAAAAATATCTTCTTTCTAGGATTGATGGTTTATTCGACCAATTCCAAGGTGCAAGTTATTTCTCTAAGATTGACGTTAGATCTAACTATCATCAGCTTAGAGCAAGGGAATGTGATATTCTAAAAATAGCTTTCAGAACTCATTATAGTTATTTGAGTTTCTAGACATATCATTTGGTCTTACCAATGCCCCAGCAGCCTTCATGGACTTGATGAACTGAGTGTTCAAATAGTATTTGGACATGTTTGTCATAGTCTTTATCGATGATATTCTTGTCTATTCTCGTAGTAAGGATGACCATGCTGGCCACCTTAGAATTATGTTGCAAACTCTTAGAGATCACCAGTTATTCACCAAATTTGGCAAATATGAATTTTGGTTAAGATCAGTAGCTTTCCTTGGTCATATTGTTTCCAATAATGGTATTAGATTTGATCCCCAAAAGACAAAAGCAGTAAGAAACTAGCCTAGACCTATCTCTCCATCAGACATTAGAAGCTTCTTTGGTTTAGCTGGCTATTATAGATGGTTTGTTGAGGGATTTTTGTCCATTGCGTCTCCTATGACCAAATAAACTCAAAATAAAGTTAAGTTTCAGTGGTCAGATTCTTGTGAGAAGAGTTTTCAGGAGTTGAAGACTCGACTCACTTCAGCCCTAGTCTTAGCATTACCTGATGGTACAGATGGATTCGTTGTCTATTATGTTGTTTCTAGAGTTGGTTTGGGTTGTGTTTTAATGCAGAGAGGTAAGGTCATAGCCTATGCCTCTAGACAACTTAAGCCTCACAAAAAGAACTACCCTACCCATGACCTTAAGCTAGATGTTGTGGTGTTTACATTAAAAATCTGGAGGTACTATCTTTATAGGGTGTATGTTGATGTGTTTACGAATCACAAAAGTTTACAATATGTGTTTAATCAGAGGGAGTTAAATCTTCATCAGAGAAGGTGGTTAGAATTGTTGAAGAATTATGATATGAGTTTGTTGTACCATCCGGGCAAGGCCAATGTAGTGGCAGATGCCCTTAGTAGATTGTCTATGGGCAGTGTTTCTCATGTGGAGAATGATAAGACGGAAGTAGTTTGAGAAGTTCATCGATTAGCTAGATTGGGTGTGAGGTTGGTTGAATCAGCTGAAAGTAACGTTTGGGTTCAGAGTAGTTCAAAATCTTCTCTAGTTTCTGAGGTGAAAGAGAAGCAGGATAAGGATTCTAGTTTGGTCAAACTGAAGGGTTCATTTAAAGACCAAAAGCTAGAGTTTTTCTCCTAAGGTGTAGATGGTTTGTTGAGATACCAGAGTAGATTGTATGTTCCATGTGTTGATGATTTGAGGCAGCAGATCATGGCAGAAGCGCATGGTGCGTGTTACTCCATTCATCCAGGAGCCACCAAGATGTACCGTAATCTACAGGAAGTTTATTGGTGTAGCGGTATGAAGAGAAATATAGCAGAGTTTGTAGCTAAATGTGCAACTTTCCAATAGGTTAAGGTAGAGCACCAAAGATCTGATGGAACATTACAGGATTTTGGTATTCCTACTTGGAAGTGGGAAGAGGTGAATATGGACTTTGTGATTAGATTACCTCATTCGCGTCGTCAGAATGATTCGATTTGGGTTATTGTAGATAGATTGACCAAATCATCCTATTTCTTGCCAGTTCACACATCCTACATAGCTAAAGATCATGCTAAGCTATATATCAGAGAGTTGGTTAGATTGCATGGAGTTCCCTTGTCCATTATTTCAGATAGAGGTACTCAGCGGAGATGTAGATCACTAGTCGGTTGGTTCGAAGTGGATAAGGCCGCTTTGATTGGGCCAGATATGGTGTTTGAAGCCATGGAGAACGTTTAGTTAATTCGAGAGAAATTTAAAAAAGCTCAGAGTCATCAGAAAGCTTATGCAGACGTAAGAAGGAGAGATCTTGAGTTTGAAGTAGACGATCTTATGTATTTGAAGGTTTCACCCATGAAGGAGGTGAAGAGGTTTGGAAAAAAGGAAAGCTTAGTCCCCACTATATTGTGCCCTATAGGATTTTGAGTCGTGTGGGGCAGGTAGCGTATGATCTTGAGCTACCCGCAGATTTGTCATCAGTTCATCCAGTATTCCATGTGTCCTTATTGAAGAAGTGCATGGACGATTCAACTGGTAATCCCTCTAGAAATCACAAATATTAAGAATAGCCTTTCATATGAAGAAGTTACAGTAGAGATTCTTGATCATCAAATCCTTAGACTAAGGAACAAAGAAGTTCCCTTGGTCAAAGTTCTGTGGCGAAATTAGTCTGTTGAGGCTGCTACTTGGGAGGCAGAAGCAGACATGCGTACCAAGTATCCTCATCTTTACTCCACGAACTCAAATTCAGCTAAAGGTAACAGTTTTCCTTAATTCAGTTTTTTTCCAATGTCAGATTCATCCATATAGTTATCTTCATGTAAATTCATGCATTCACTGATTAGTTTAGATGCTCAGTATGTTTTAGATTCAGTCATACAGTTTGTTGCAGTTGTTCATGCTAGTTATAGTCTCAGTTCCTTAGTAACCTTAGCTTAATTAGTCTCATTCGAGGATGAATGTTACCAACGGGGGTATATGGTAATACCCCAAATATTTCTAGCTCAATTCAGCCCTTAGTGTATGCCTATATTGCTTTAAACATAGAAATAGCGATGAGAGTTGGGGGACTTAGTCATTTTGACTCCTTTTAAGTTTTGAAAAATTTTAAGTTGACCTTTCGGGCTTTGAGGTGATGATTTTGAGTTAAATTATATTCAGGGGTGTAAATAGCATGTCTTGGGTAAGTTTCAGAATTTTTGAATGAGGGTTGGATCACATTTGGAATTGCAAGGCAGCAGCTCACCGTGACTACCCCGCGTCGCGGTGAGTATAGTGGTGGGAAGGCCACCGCAATGTGGTGGAGGCTAATTTGGCAATTGTCAAGGATCCAGATGGTTTTTGCGATTGCAACGCATCGCGGTGACACCCAAATTAGCAATGGCCCTTTTTCAGTTAGTCACCGCAATTCCACCGCATCATGGTGGGTATCGTGATGACCTACTCACCGCATTTCGATGAAGCCTGAATCGGCAATCCAGTTACAGATTTTAAATCCCAAGGGTAGTTTAGTCTTTTACCCACATCCCCAAATCGTGAAAACAGGTAATTAAGTGTATTATTGAGCAAAATATGCTCATTATTCCTTAATTCCTTCTCAAAGAAAACCCTAGGCTTCAATATTCAACTTCAAGAATCCCCAAATTCCACAATTCTTTTTCCAAGATACTTCAAAATTTAAGGTTCCCAATTCAAGAATTTCAAGAATTAATCCTCAAGAGCACCAATAGGAACTCAAAAATCAAGCTTGTTCATCTAGTTCATCAATTAAGGTATGTGGGGATTTTTTTAAACAAGGATAATCCTTTCATCCTTGTGACCAAAACTAGTTTTTAAGTTGATTTTTATATGAAATTACATGAATTTCAGTTTGGGGTTTATACCCACTTATCACTAATGGAAGATTATGAGATTTCAAGTAATGTAGATGTTGAATTGCATGTCTTCTTTCGTATTTTTATGCGTATTGTATAAATTTCCAAATTTTGAATTGAATTACAAATATTTATATTATCAAGCATGAACATTATGATGTTTTGACATGAATTTGAAACATGGGTTATTAAGCCCTGGTTTGTATGCTAATATTTCAAGAATGACTATGTTTTAATGATTCCATGATTAGTTATTTTCAGATTTTTATAAAGATTTGATCTTTTGACCTTAGCTTAAATACGGAATCCACTTTACAGTTTCAGTTACCGAATAGATTAACAGATACATAATTGGTTTTCATTATAAACGTTTCTATTAGTTTTAAAGTGAATTACCTACAGAATGAGCACACAAATTAAAAGGAGAAGTATTTAGCACCGAGTTGGACATCTTTACATGCCCCAAAACTATGAGCCAACGTAGATATGGATTATCAAATTATTCCCATTTGTATAGATGACAATTACAGATGTGATCACTTAGATTAGGTTATACTCCTTTGCAAGAGTATGACACCTCTCCCTAACGTGAGGTTTTTCCATAAGGGAACTAGACGTTGGACACTATGATAACTCACATAGTGTATGTCGGTTAGAAGAACCTCCCTAAAGCCTACAGAAAAGAATAACAGAAAAGCTTTTAGAACTAAGTGTAAAGGCTCACAACTTTATTCAGATGTTGCTTTATAAAAGACATTATCTACAGATTTTAGTTTTCAAATTTTAGTTATAAAAGTAAGTCCTTTCTACACTTAGGCGGCATAATTTATAGATAGAATACAAGTATAGCTTTTAGAAACTAAATGTTATAACTCACCAGATCTATGCAACATGTTTGTCTATTCATGATTATGATTTTCAGTTTTAAGATATTCCAGCTTATGTGAGTCATCTAAATTTAGCATGAATGTTTTTTACAAATTTATTATAATATTGAGATATTGATTTACTTGTACATTCACCCCCATATACTCAGTATAATCCAGAAGTATTGACCCACATATACGTCTATGTGCTACATTGTCTCATAATGTAGGTTCAGGTGCTAGTTTCAGCAGCGTGAGTGATTTCGAGCATCTCCATCAACATCCCGATAATTGGTGAGTCCTCATAATTTGGGGACTTAGTCATTCAGTTTTTTTGCTTATTAGTATAGATGATTTAGTATTTTAAGATAGTTCGAGTCAGCTGGGGGTCTGTCCTAGCGACTCTCTAGTTATTAGTAGTAGAGGCTTGTCAGACTGCTAGATATGATTTAGATTTTCAGTATTGATTCATCAAACTCTTGAGTTTAGCATTTTCAGATATTATATTCAGATAGTTTTGGGTTAGCCCATATAGAATTCCACATTTTTTCTTTGATTATATATATACATACTTCTGTATTATGAGTTTCAGATTTAGTAGAAGGCTTACAGGGTTAGCTTAAGGCTACTCATAGTGTTAAGCACCGTGTGCCATCTCGAGACATATTTTCAAGGCGTTACAATAACTTCCCAAATAGTATCAGCCATATCTAGAATAGGAATGAATTTACAAAATACATATACACAAAATTAAAGAAAAGAGTCCAAATATAATACAACGTATCGTACTAGCTGGATAGATTTACATAAAAATAAAGAAAAAAACTTACCCGAGTCAGGGAAAAGGTATCTGGTCTTTGAAGAGAATGTTGTAGAAGATGTAATATGAAATGCAAGATACAAGAAACAAATAGAGAGTAGTAAAATGAATGAGTAAGCAAAGATCTATTTACAGAGGATTGAATTTGAATGTGTTAGGCAAAAAGGCACGACTGCTCACCTCTATTTTATTAATTACACTCAAACTGGTGGATTTTTGATTGCTGTGAAAAGCTATGACTTATTAATTCAAGTTGCTGAATTTTTCATTATTGTTATAAGTCATGACTTTTTAGCTTCTTCTTTAAATTTAGTTCTTAAATTTAAATAACTTTTTTCTCAATTAAATAATCGAAGACTTCTCACCTTTTCAATAACTATTTCTTTTAATAAAAACTATTTTTATTGAGTTGTGGCAACAGATTGTCTATCTGTGGCATCAGATAACCTATCTGTGACAACATATTTACCATATGTTGCAACAAATTGACCATTTGTGCAATAGATGATCTATCTATTGTAATATATTGGTTATCTATTGCATTAAATCTCTACAACTTATTCAACAGATGAACCATTTATTGAGGGAAAATATTTTTTAATAATTTCCATATACCTTAATTAATTCAAACTTGTGACTTTTTGATTATTTAAATTAAAAACAGATTGAAAAAACAAAAAAGGATGAAAAGTCACAACCTTTCGCATATTTAATATTAACATCAGTTTTTAAAGTCATCATTAAATCTAACTGATGACTTTTTTATTATTGTGAAAAGTCATGAATTTTAAGCTTTTTAATAATATAATCATTTTTATTGAATCATTGCAACTCTTGCATCCATCTATTACAATATATGGTCCATCTGTCACAACACATTAATCATCTGTCGCAACATATGATCCATCTGTCGTAACAGATTAACAATATATTCTAACACATTATCCATCCATTGCAACAAACACTCAATCCCTACCTCCAACCGTTGACATCTTGATAATAAGGAACAGATAGAATGAAAATTAAATAAAAATTAAAAAGCCAAAGTTGGCCAAACATAAATTTTTCAATCCATTACATACAAAAACACAGTAAAAAATAAAACATATGTTAGGTTCCTCCCATAGGTAGATCCGATATAATAAAATAAATTACATACGCTAAAAAATATATAACCTAATTATCATTATTATTATTATTATTGTCATTATTATTGTCAACCGATCAATTGTCATCTGACAGAAGCAGGGCCGTCCCTAACCCTACTTTCATGGGTAATCTATTGCAAATGATATTCTATCTGTTTGATAATTTACAAGAATCTGTATTGTACAGTTAAGTTTGATAGGTTAAAATTGATAAGGCTGAGGGACCATAAAGATGATGTCGATACCCTATTACGATTTAATGACGGTTATTGCTCATGTTTATGTACGTCAAGTTTTTAGAGAGATCAATATTTGGTGTCATTACAGAGATGCAATGCGATTGAACTGACTTTAAGGGTGCACTAGACTTTAAGAAGGCCTTCAAAGCCTCCCACTGCAGCAAACAAGAACGAAAAAATAATAGAAATTCCCCTAGGTTGTTTGAGAAGATGATTATATGCCAGAAGAAGTTGTAGAAGAATACCTATGATGGAAAGGGGAGTTGATGAAAGACTATATCATCTGAGACCTAATTAAAGAAGAAACATAGGGTAGCAAGCAAGGAACTTCTAGCAAATCTGGCCGATGAAATTGACTTAAAACATGAGAACTCTGAATCAAGGGTAAATATGAAAGTGTATCCAGTAATGAAAATCCGTAGTCGTCTCTCTCAAGGAAAAATACTACAACTGCACGCTTTGCTAGGGAATAGCGACTAGTTAGCATGGTCAGAATGATCACCTATAGATAAAATAACAGAACACCATGAAGCATCTTTATGGGCACTGAGGGTTGAAATGATGTAGAGTAAAAGCTAAAAACTTACGCCAAGAACTTCTGAAGTTAAAATAAGGAATCAAGCCAAGTCAGAAATTTCTGAAGTTGGCATAAATCCCAATCCTTTTAGTCTTTACTGTGACTGACGTGACCAAAACCACAAATTAAAGTCCTAGGATGCAAGTGTAACTTCTAAAATTGCCGGCTTGCTTGATTCCTTATTTCAACTTCAGAAGTCCTTGGTGTAAGTTTCATTCTTTACTGTACATCATTTCAACTCTCTGTACCTACAAAGCTACTTCCTTGGTGTTTTGTTATTTTCTCTAGAGATGATCATTTCGACCACGCTAACTAGTTGCAGTTACCTAGTAATATGGCCAACTACACTACTTTTCTTTGAGAGAGACGATTGACGAATTTTCATTTTTGGATACCCTTTTATATTTGCAATTGATTCAGATTTCTTATGTTTTAAGTCAATTTCATCATCCAAATTCTCTACGCATTCCTTGGTACCCAGTGTTTCTTCTTTAATAAGGTTTGAGATGATATAATCATCATCAACTACCCTTTTCCTTCGCAGGTATTCTCCTACCGCACCTTTTGTTGTATAATTATCACCCCGAGCAACCCAACCATATATATTTGTGCTAGGATAATAAATATATTAATTTTCGTTATTGGTTGCAGCAGTGTGTCGCTTCGTAGACCTTTCAAAAGCCTATTGAACCCTTAAAATTAGTTCAATCACTATTGAATCCTTTTACAATGCCACCAAAACTTAGTCCTTTCACCAAACTTGACATATAAACATTTACAAAACCATCATTAAACCTAAGAAGTGGTGCATCTGCAAACAACTTATTCTTCTGAACCCATCTTTACTCTAGCCTTTTATGTTGGTAGGGAAAAAGTTGATCAGCTTTCACTTTCTTATATCTACAAACATAAGAAAAAAAAATTGATGTAAAACAAGAGAAGAACAAAAAGAACATTAAAATTGATGTCTGCATAATTTTTAAAAAGGGTAACACAAAATTGAATAAATACAACACATTACAACAAGCGTTCCAACAGATGACCTATCTTTTGCAACAGATTCCCTATTTGTTCAACATATGAGTAATCTATTGTAATAGGTTAGACATCTATTGTAATAGATGGTTGATATATTGCAACATATGGGTCACTTTCTTGAATAAATCTAACCAGCCTTGCTAGTGGTTTGATTTGCACCACAAGTTCCTTCGTCTGTTGCAATAGATAGGTCATATATTGGATGAGCTGTTGTATTTATTCCAATATATGATTCATTAATTGCAACATTTTGGGAATCTATTGTAACACCACTGATGTTGGGTCAATTTATGCATTCTAGCGTTACTTCTCTAGCCTATTTAGCCTTGTTTTGAGGATGATTCATGTGCATACTATGTTGATAATGATATAAATATGCATATAAGAATCCATGTATGTTTTTACAGTGTTTAAAGGTATTTTCAAATTAGTTTTGATTCAAATTAATCATTTAGAGTTCAGCCGAGCAAACTAGTGTTACTACCTTGAGCTAGGTGTTTGTCTAGTCTATCGTGTTGGGTTCTAACGTTACTAAGGTTATATTGTATATTTATATGTGAAAAAAATTTTGGTAATGTTCAAGGGTAAATTGGATCAATACAAGAATCGAAACAATGATTTAAAGATCAAAGTGAAAATAGCCTATGCTTAGCTCGTGTTTTAGCTTCACCGCCTTGGATATTGTGTTGTTTTGAGCTCCAAATTATTGTGTGTAATGATATAGTATGATTTTTAAATGTATTATGATGATATAAAAAGGATATATATGCTTGAAATCAAGTGTAAACAACTCAAAAAGTCTTGAAATGGATCACGGAAGCACAATACGCAACTTGATACAAATTTGGACACCTAAAAAGTTTTAGGCGAGTAAGGGAACGTGGGAAGGAATATTGGTGCGTGACACACACTAAAAGACTCATAAGGAACCCAAAACAGTGTAACCTTGCTATGATACACTTTTCGAACCCTACTCAAGTCAAATGGCCCTCGCGACACGCCCCTTGATCCACCGACAAACAAATTCGCCTCCTATAAATAGGGCACTTATAATTGATGATAAGAACCTTGGACAACTTTGAAACTTGGATAGGGGATGGAAAACACTTTAATTAAGGTTTTTATTTTTTAATTTAACTTTTTATTGAATTTTATCTTGTATTCAATTATCTTGATTACGGTTATGTCTATTAGTGGCTAAATGCCCTTTTCCAGGGTTAAGGCCAAGAACATGACTATTTTAGTTTTGAATTAAGTTTGTTAAGTTGATTATCATTATTATTTATTGATTTATTCTTGTTTTAACTATTTTAAGGATTATCTACCCTTAGAATACATCAATTGTCAACCTTGTGAACTCGGGAGAGGGAATAGGGCGACTGAACATGGGAATAAACAAAGTATGGTTTGTATTATTTTATGAAATAAGGAATTCAAATTAGTGTTTAGGACATCGACGTACTTATATGCCTTACTTGATTCACACGTAGGATGATAGTTTAAAGAACTTAATTGAACTGTTACTTCCCTGCTCAACGATGTAGTTGTTAGGTTCAAACTAGGTTAACAGTTAGAGGTTGGGATACCATAATCATGCGATTAAACCTATGAATCAACAACCAAAATAAGATATTTAATGAATGAAGTTCAATAATTTAGTATGATTGTTCGTAAGCCTTAACCCTAGATCTCTACCCATTGATTGTCTAGAGTCATTACTTTTCCACTTTAGTTTAGTTTCTTTTTAGTTTTCAATTCTAAAACTTTATTGTTTACTTTTTCTCAATTGTTAAACTAGAATTGGGTAGTTGTCAACACAAGTCCCTGTGGGATCAATACTTGAATTCTTAAGGCTACTTTACTACTTGGTAGACTATGTACACTTGCGTGTGCGATGCCAAGTTATCTTGGTTGCTGATTTGTAGGGTTAATCGCACGATTATGGTCTCCCAACCTCTAACCGTTTACCTAATTTGAACCTTATGACTACATCATTGAGCGGGGAAGTAATAGTTCAATTAAGTTCCTTAAACTATCATCCTATGTATGAATAAATTAAGAAATCTAGGCACATCCCTGTCCTCAACGCTAATTTGAATTCCTTATTTCATAAAAGAATGCAAACAATACTTTGTTTATTCCCATTTTCTATCTCCCTATTCTCTCTCCTGAGTTCACAAGGTTGACAATTGATGTAATCTAAGGGCAGCTAATCTTTAAAATCATTAAAACAAGAATAAACAAACAACAAAAAATGATAAGAAACTTAACAAACTTAATTCAAAAGGGAAGTAGTCATGTTGTTGTCCTTAAACCCGAAAAAAGGCATTTAGCAGCTAATAGACATAACCGTAATCAAGATAATTGAATACAAGATAAAATTTGTTAAAAAGATAAAGTAAAGAAATAGAAACCCTAATTGAAGTTTTTCGGCGTGCGGATAACTAAATAGATTTATTAGATAACTAAATAGATTTATTATTACTGATGAATCTATTCTTTTTTGTGCGTGGTTATTTCTTAGATTTTGTGTTAATAAATTATTCTTTTTATGAGATGTATTCATTAATTTAGTTTATTATTTTATCCTGTGGTGACTGCTGAGTTACAAATTTCTGTGTAATAACTTATTCTTTCTGTGCTGTAGTGTATATCTAATTCTAGATTTTCTATGTCATTTATTATTTTGTGTTGTTCTTCTCGTAGTAAGTTTTTTATATTATATAAACTGTTACATGTACTTTTTTCTAAATTTCCTAAGGTTTTTTCTATCCATATTAACTTTTCTTTTAGATCTTCCATTATTTTTCTAATTCGGTTTCTGTAATTAATTTCGTTACTTAGATTATCTTGGTTTTCTCTAGTTTTTCTAATATATTCTAACATCCACAATCTTGGTTTGAATAATATCCTTCTGGGTAAATGTCTTCGTATATTTGTGCTGTGGCATTTATCATTTCTATTTCGTAGTTTATTACTTCTTCTAATATCATTTTCTTAATATCTATTATTTCTATATCCTTAAGTATATATAAGACTAAAATTCTAAGGTAGTCTAAATGGGATATTTTTTAAAATTGATATTTTATAGCTATTTGTTTTAGACGTAGTAGTTTTTTCATATTTTTATTAAGAGATTTTATATATTTTTTATTTTCCATGTATTTGTCTATATTTATTTTTATCTGTTTTTCTAGTAACTTTATTTTTTGTGTATCTTTAAAAATCCTACGTAGTTTTAACATAATAAATATTTATAAGAGTAGTTAGGTATGTGTGGTATATAATTTATTCTATCCGTATAATTTTTTCCATATGTTTTTTCTAATATAACTTTTCTTATATCTGCAATATCTATATCTCTAAGTGCATACAAAATAAGTATCTTAAATTTATCTACCATGACATCAGATATATTATCATTCATTATCATAAAATTGCTTTTTTCAAAATATTCCCTTCAACCATATACATAATAAAATATAGTCATCTCAGATTACTATATACTAGATTATTCTTAAATAACATGTTCTTCGGTCACTACTAGCATGGTAATTCGGATACTTTTCCCTTAAACAGCGCCTCGACTTTGGTTACTCCCCGCCACGGCTTCTTGCCTCATTGGTTTCACCTTTAGGATGGCATAGTTCCTTGGGATTTTTCTCCGTTTCCACTTTGCTAATAAACTTCTTAACATATTATTTTTCGAATAATTCTACTATAAAGTAACTAATATGAATTTATTTTATCATATCATGATTGTCGGGAATTATGAATTTAGCTATTCATAATCGTAAATAGATATACCTGTTCCGGTAGCTTTGATATTTCTGAGGTTTGTTGTTCCATAACTTTTTCCATTGCAGTGTATATGTTTAATTAACTGGCTAAATATTTTTGAATTGGAATGGAGAGAGTATTTTTGCTGAATGTAGGAAAGCTTGCCTTTGCAATGCTTCCTCAGTTCTTATTTATAGAATGAGAAATGTACATAAAGTCTTTACATCCGTATAAAAAAACTTAAAACTAAAGAAAAAAGAAACTAAAAGACTTGAAAAAGTCTTTCTTACCTAACCTACTTTGAAATTTTTTCTTTACATTAATTGTTCAATAAATGCTACAAAGCTAATGGTATCTTTTACGTAACAACTTTGTAAATAAGTCTTCCGTCTATCTGTCATATCTGCAAATAAGTCTTCCGTCTATTTTGTCATATCTGCTATATCTCCATTATTGCTCTGTTCTTATCTTTCCAGTTGTCGTCCTTATCTTCTTTTATTCTAACTGTACTGCTGGGACGTCATTATCTCCTCCATTACATTTTGAACATCTGTGGTCTGGGTATTTGTGTCCAATAGTTTTGCAATATCTGGTCAATAATTCCTCTGAAATAAATTTTTCTTTAATAGCTCTGGCGATAGGTTCTGTCTCTGGTTTAAGCAACGTCATAATCCATTGCCTAATTGTTTCCATATATGTTTCTCGTAGTTCTTTTGAATTTGAATATATCAATACGCGGTTTCTTGAATAATAACTCCATATAGGATTTTGATTACAATATGTATTTGCTAGTTCTTGTAAAATCGTAGATAGTTCGATAACTCTTTTATTCGCATAAAATATAGGTATCTCGATTCTGGGTATCTCTGGCTGTGTACCAATATCTTGCGGTATAATCATATCTCTTGTCATTCCTATTTTTACAACTTGTATAGGTTTCTTAACTTCGTCAAATAATATCTCTGCTGGTGCCGTGTAGATTTTTATAAAAAATAAAGTACCTTTGGTTATTCTTTTAAATGTGGTAAATGCTTCATATATCTCGGGTATAGTAGATATCTCAGTTCCGTCTGTGGTATATACGGTACTAAGTAATCCATATTCGTAGCAAGTTTTAACTAGGCTTGGTTTAGTTTTTGGTAAGGCAATTAGCTTGTTGTATCCGGTTAATTTCTGGGTTATATAGTTCGTATCTGGTTCTTGGGTATTTGTAGCTTTTGGGTTGCTATTTAAGAAAGTTTGTACGTTGTAGATATTTTCTATATATGTGCGGGCTGTGTAGTTATATGTTTTTTTGTCTTGGTTTAGGCTTTCTCGATATGTGGTAACTTGTGGGGGTGTAAACATAGGGTCTTTTGGTATATTTGGTGTATATGGCTTGTCAAATAACTTATTTAAGTTCATATTTTTTCTAACTCCTTTGCTTGTACCTGCAGAAGTAGATTGATAAACGTTATGGGTTTTATGGAGTATCCCAACATCTCCTTCTAGCTCTGGAATTTTATTGTCTTCCGATCGACATAGCTCTGCACATTGCTGAGTTAGCTGATTCATAGCTATAGACTTCAGATTATCTTCACTAGTCTTTAGCTTTAGCTTTTCTATCTCAGTACCCATACTGTCTACTTTCAATGAAAGCATAGTCAGGGCGTTGAGTATTTTTTCATGTATATTTTCTTCTATCATTTCAGTTTGCGTAGCTTTGTCTTGATATGTAATCTGCAATAACATTTTTGTTAGTACTGATTACTTCTATTATAAATGTAAAATTTAATATATTTAAAACTAGTCTCCGAATCTCTTTTGTTGTAACTGAATTTTGTATTTTCTTTGTTAGCCACCAGCGTACCTGTGTATTATCTGTTCGCACAATAAATTTGTTATATACAATATATGGCTCAAATGCTAACAAACATTTATATAATGAACATAATTCTTTCCTATTTATTTCCCATTTTATTTCTGTTTCGTTGAACGTACCTGAGTAGTATCTACAATGATGTTCTATTTTTTCTGCTTCATATCTATATTTAAGTACTCCTCCGTAACTATATTCACTGGCATCTGCTTCTACTATGTATGTAAATTTTCTATTTTCATCTGGAAATTGTAGTTTTGGTAATTCCTTGCAAAGTAATTTTATTTTTTGAACTTTTTTTTTATCTTCTTCATTATAATTATATTCTATATCCTTTTTTAATTTTTTCTGTAGTGGTTTTAGGTTCTCTGCTAATTTTGGAATATATTCTCTTACTTGGTTTACTAATCCTAAAAATGATTGTAATTTCATTTTTGTATCTAATTCTTCTTTCGAATTTATTATTTTTTGTACTATATGTTGTTGCATTTTTACTCCAGTTTTATCTATTTGTATTCCTAAGAATTCTATCTGGTTTTTCATAATTTCGGCTTTCTTTTCACTTAGACTTATTCCTGAATTTTCTATTATATCTGTAAATTGTTCTAATAATTTTATATGTTCTTCTTTAGTCTTTGTATATAATAATATATCATCTATGTATACTATGCAATTAGGTAATTGTTTAAAATAATTATCCATAAAATGTTGATATCTACCTGGTGCATTTTTATATCCAAAGGGTAATACACTCCATTCGTAAAATCCTTGTGGTACCGTAAATGCGGTTAATTCTTTAGATTCTTCTTCTAACTTTAGATGGTAAAATCCTGATTTACAATCGAATTTACTAAAATAATTATATCCTTGGATTTGTCTTATTTTTAATATCTTATTTGGTATTGGATAATTATATGTTATAGTTTTTGCATTTAAATTTCTATAATCAATAACCATTCTACTTTTTCCTCTTTTTTGTTCACTATGTTTATTTACTATAAATGCTGGACTATTATGTTTGCTATTACTTTTTTGTATATATTGTTTTTCTAATAATTCATCTATATGCATTTTAAATTCTTTTAAATCGTCAAAATTATATGTTAATGGTTTTTGGGTTATTATACTGTTTTTATCTATTAATTCAATTTTTATGGTAGTTTTATGTTTTTTCCATCCTTTTAATGGATCTTCACTATATAATTGTTCTAATTTTTTCTTAACTATTTCTATCTTATTTATTGAAAATATAGTTATTTCTGTTTTATTTATCGAGAATACTACTAATTCTATTGTATCTTCAGCGTTTTTTATATTTTCTAACTTTTGTGTAATTTTTTCACTTCCTTTTATCCAATCAGTTTTCTTTCTTATTTTATTATTAACTCTTTTTGCTCTTACTTTTTGTTTACATGGTGTTGTGAACCACCAATCGTTTCTGGTTATTATATGTGGGTATAGTTTATCTAAAAATGGCATTCCTAAAAGTATATCTTTTGATGTTAGTTCATAATTATAAATTTCTTCTATTGTCAATATCTTATCCCATATTTGTGCTTTTACATTCCTAGCTTTATAAGTAATTAAGCTTCCTTCATTATTAAATCCTTTAACTATTATTGGTATTTTTAATTTATCCCATTTACTTTCTGGTAAGCAATTATATCTACATAAATTAGTTTCTGCTCCTGTATCTATCATAGGCGTATAATATCTACTGTAATATCCTTCCACTACTATCTTCATTAATACATATATTTTCATTTTATGTTAAGGCTCTTCTTAAGAGTAATCTTTCCTTATTATATGTTATGGCTAATTGTGTATGTTCTATATTATATGGTTTTACTTGTTCTAACCATTTTATTCCTAATATTATATCTGCTTTTTGTATTTCTTCTTTTACCTTCTATTTTTATTTTTCTAATTCCTCCTATTATTATTTCTTTTTCTGCTATATCTTTATTATTTATTAAACTTCTTGGTAGATCTGGGCATATATCATTATTAGTTTTTATTTCTTCATTTTTTACTAGATATTTTGCTATATAATTTTCTTCTTGTCCTGTGTTTAATAGTATTAAATGTTCTTTTTCATTTATTTTTCCTGTTATGTAATATTGGTTTAAATTACTTATTGAATTTGTTTCATAACTCATTCTTTTTGATGAGCTCGATGACTCCGGTTTTTCATTAGCTATTCTTTTCGTTGTACTTATTCTATCATTTACTATTTCTAAATTTTCTTCTATATCTATGTCTCTATAGCTATAGACATTATAATCTATTGTTTTTACAATTTGTTCAAATGAGCTATCTATTTGTATTTTGTTAATCTTATTTTTCCCTGTTATTTTATGTTTTGTTGTTAATACATATAAATTTTTACATCTCGCTGTAAATATTTTACTTCCTGGGGTTAATTCTATTCCTGATATCTTCCAATATAATACTAATGATTTATCTATATTTCTATCTGTTACTGCTACTGAATAATTTGCACTTATTATAAATTTGAATTTTTGGTATATTAAATTTCCTTTTACGGCAGTTATTATGCTTTTTTCTATAGGTTTTATAATTCTATCATCTGCTAAATATAATTCTATTGGTGTATCTATTCCTTCTCTAAAACATGCTTTTATTAATATTTCTGTACCTCCAAGGTGTACATATTTTATTGGATCTCCTTTACTTTTTATATCATTTATTTCTTTATTAATTATTCTTTTTGTTACTAGTGGTATACTAGCTTTTCCTTTTGCATATCTACAGTCTATTACATGTTCTTTTTGGCATACTACATAATATTCATCTTTTTTCCTAGTAAAAAGATTTTTTATTGTTGGTATTTTAAATATTTTTTCTACACTTAAATCTAACTCTTTTCCTTTTATTTCATCAAATATATTACTGTCAAATATTATCCTTTGTTCTGTTCCTTCATCATTTAAATATTCTTCCTTTGTTATTATTTTTATATCTTCTTCAGTCATTTGATTCATCTATCTCACTATCTATTTCAGTATCCGTGTCATTTTCTGAAATTTCATATATACTATCTTCACTTTCTAGTTCATAATCTATATAATCTATTTGCATATATTCTGTATTTTCTATTTTTATTTCGGATATTTGTTTATTTTTTGAATTTTTAGGTAATTTACAATCCCTAGCTAAATGTCCTAACTTTCCACAATTATAACAAGTACATTCTTTTATAGATTTTTTCTTTCTATATGGTCTTTTGTTTTTGTAATTTTTTACATAATATCTTTTTCTTGGTTTCTTATATTTATATTTTGATTTTTTATATTTCTTATATTTCTTATGTCTTTTTCTTTTCTTATAATATCTTTCTTCGCATCCAAATTGGGGTGCTATTTTATTTTTGCAACATGCTAAATTTCTTATTAATGTTTTTTCCATTTTTAATTCTTCTCTATATTTTTCACATAGCTTTCTATACCATTGTTGTAAAAATTTTATTCTAGCTCCTAATGTATCTACTATTTTTGCTTCTTCCCAACTTTTTATTATCTTTGAACTAAATGGTTCGGGTAATTTATTAAAATATAATTTTCTTATTTCTTTACTTTCTTCTATACTATATGCTCCTTTATAATAATATTCTTTAAATGCGCAAGTATATTCATCTATATAACACATATTACATATTGCTAATTTTATCATTAAATTCCTATTTGTATCTTTTTCTTCATCTTGTTCTTCTTCTAATGTTGTCATACTACCAAATTCATCTTTTATAGCTGTTTCATATTTTTTCAATAATTCTATAGGTGTTAATTTAGTTGTTGTTGATGCTGCTCCTTCCATAGGTTTATTAGCTCTTAATACTTTCTTACTATTTTCAGTTAAATTTGTAAACCATAATTTTACTGATCCTATTAATGTTTTTTCTATGTATTCTGGTGCATCTGTTATGTTTATATTATTGTCTAATAATTGTTTTGTCATATATCCTATCCATAATTGTATTGTTTTTTCTGTATCTATTACACAGTCTAGATCTAAAAAGTTATAATTTTTATTAACAATTTGTTTTGGTGTCCATTTGTCATATTCATTATATCTTTTAAATTTATTTTTATAATATATAGGTTTTCTTATTTCTGTTGTTTTGGGTATTAAATTTTCATCTTCTTTTTTGTCAAGAGTATTTATTTCTGTATTATTATTTTCTAAGTTTTCTTGATTAATTTTTTCTTGTTTTTCGTTAATTTCTAAATCTTTTATATTTGTTAATATTTCCGTATATGTTTCACTATCTTCTGAATCATAATTATCCGTTTCTTCTACCTCTATATTATTTATTTCTAATTTTTCTTTAAATTGATTTATCTCGTTTATTAATTTTTGTTCCTTATCTATTTCTTCTTTTTCTTTTTGTCTTTGTTCGTATAAATCTTTTAACATTTGTAATTCTTTTTCTAGTTCAGCAATTCTACTATTTTTAGTTTCTTCTATTTTTCGTATTTCTTCCGTAGATTGTTGTTTAATTTTTTCTATTTCCTTTTTTCTATCTATTTCTTCATTTTCTTTTTCTATTCTCACCATTGCTGTTAATTTATCTTCTAATTTTAATTCTTCTTTTTCTAACATTAAATATAAATGTTCTCCTATTTTCTTGTATCTTCTTCCTAAATTGGAAAATACTATTTTTATTTTTGATCCTTCATGATTTTCATATATTTTTTCATCTATTATAAATTCTTCTTTATTCATTTTATTGTAAATAGTTCATGTTGATATATATATTCTAAACTATCTATTTGTGATTCTAATTTGGATATTTCATCTTTTTGTATATTTATTGAATTTTTACTAACTCCGGCAAATATATTATAATGTAATCTTTCTTTTCTTATTTTTAATTCTTTACGTTTTTCAGAGATAAATTGTTTTAATTCTTTGTATTTTTGTTCTTTATTCATTTGAATTGTGTTTGTAATATTTTGGTGGATATCTAAATCTAATTTTATCATAATTAGGTAGTATATGTCTCATTCTTGTAGATTTTAAATGGATTATTAATTTTGCTTCAATACTAGATATTAATGTAATTAAATAGGCTAATCTTTGTGGATTTTCTTTTCTTTTATTTAGACTTATATATTCTGAATAATTACTAACTAACGATTCTTTAATTTTTCTAAAAGCTTCTCTATTTTTAAATGGTCTTCTCATAATTAATTTAAAAAATAACTAAATCTAACTTAACTAACTCTAACACGTATATCACTTCCATATCTTTTAGATTACTGTGCTCTGATACCATTTGTAGGGGGTGCGGATAACTAAATAGATTTATTAGATAACTAAATAGATTTATGTCATCCAAGGTGTTTAGCATCAATTACAAGTGCTCTATTTCTAAGAGGCGAATTTGTTCATCGGTGGAACAAGGGTCGCGTTGCGAGGGCCATTTGACTTGAGTAGGGGTCACGACGCAAAATCATCGTGAGGTTAAACTGTTTTGGGTGCCTTATGAGTATTTTTTTGTGTAGTATGCACCATTTTTCCTTCCCACGTTCCATCACTCGCCCAAAATATTTCATGTGTCCAAATTTGCGTCAAGTTGCGTATTGTACTTCCGTGATCCATTCCAAGCCTTTTTGAGTTGTTTCCACTTAATTTGAAGCTTGTATATCCTTCATATATCATTATAATCCATTAATCAAGAATACTATAGCATTAAACACAACAACTTAGAGCTCAAAACAACACAACATCCAAGACAGTGAATAAAAAACACGAGCTAAGCATAGACTAATTTCACTTTGATCTTTAACTCATTGTTTCGACTCTTGTCTTGATCCAATTGACCCGTGAACATTACCAAAAACAATTTTCACATATAAATACACAATAACAACCTTAGTAACTCATTAAACACGTTAGAACCTAACACGATAGACTAGACAAATACCTAGCTCAAGCTAGTAACACTAGTTTTCTCGGTTGAACTCTAAATGATCAATTTGAATCAAAACTCATTTTAAAATACCTCTAAACATTGTAAACACATACATGGATGCTTAGATGTAAATTTATATCATTATAAACACATTAAACACATGAATCATCCTCAAAACAAGGCTTAATAGGCTAGAATAGTAACAGTAGAATAAATAAATTCACCAAACATCAACCACCAACACCAACAACAACATCAAAAACAATATCAACAACAAAGAAACGACATTATATGTTCCAAAACCATCAACAACACCAACACCACACGTTCCAACAACATCAAACCCACCAACAATATCAATAACAACATTAATAATAAAGAAACAAACAAAAGACATACAAAAAATGATACTGCCAACAAGGTCTCTTAAGTTCTCCCAACAGCTGACTTTGTTTTTGCATATTTTTAAAAAAACAGCGGTTCGTTCATTTAAGATTTAAAAGTCATATTTTCTTTAATTTTCTCAATAAATATGATATGGGTAATGGGTAAATAAATAAAAACAACAAATGTAGATAACTAATTTAAATAACATGCAAAGAAGAAGATAAGAAGGAAAGAGCAATAGTGAATCATACCCGCAATGTCAAAATCTAGGGGATAAAATAGCAATTTCAATCGAGAAAAGATATAGATTGATTTAGATTTGAAAGGATCCTCATGCGAAAGAGGAGAGAAAAGAGAGAAAAGAGAGGAAAAAAAGGAGACAGTTGTGATTACCCTAAAGAGGATAGAAAGAAAAAGAAGACATGTGAATTAAATGGCTGAAGGAGGAGAGATAATTCTAGAGATGGGTTTAAATAATCATTAATAAATTTGAGGGGCTCGACGAGACGGGTGACTTTGGAAAGACAAGATATGACAACTCACAAAGGATATTTTTGAGTTATCCTAGAAATATTTTTACTGCCTTAATATTTTATCTTTTTTATTTCAAACAAAAAATATATTTTGAATAAAAAAAGATCTTAAAATAGATAAGTCATCTGTTACAATAGATGTCAATATCTGTTTGAAAATTTCCAATAGTTCAGTCATCTATCGCAGCAGATGGAAATGTCTATTTGATAATTTACAACTGATAAGTAATCTGTTGTAACAAATTATTTTATCTATTCGATAATTTTCAATAGATAAGTCCTCTGTTGCAACGGGTTTGTTTATCTATTTGATATAATCCAATAGGTAAGTCATCTATTACAGTAGATTGAATATCTATTTTAAAACAATTTCAGTTGAGTTCGTAGGTTCAAATACAACCTAAATTGATTTTGCTAGAACTAGGGATGAGTTCATAGGGTCAACTACAATTTCAATTGAGTCGTTGCAATTGCAATATATTGGTATTGCGCTTGTCCCGACCATAGTCATCAATTGATCAATTTGAGTTGAAATTATTCAAATCAAGACATTGTTTAAATACCTAAATTGATTTAGCTAGAATTATGGATGAGTTCCTAGGGTCAACTACAATTTCAATTGAGTCGTTGCAATTGCATGATATTGGTATTTCATTCTACCTAAACTGAGTCATCAATCGATCAATTTAAGTTGAAATGATTTTGACCAGACCTGACCGGGGGCCTTGTATAATGGGAATCCCAAGTCCAACCAGGGTCAGGGACCACCCCCTGTTACCCAACCCAACCACCATTAACATACCTTGAGTTGACTGATTCCGAACATATAACAAGAGAACATAACTAGACAAGGACTGACTTTGGGATAGGTCTATTCCTAGACCAGCCCTACCTAGTCTTCCTGTCCACCAAATCGTACCAACCAAACCACCAAGCCAAACCAATATCGAACCAAGGAACATAAACCATGCCATAACCAAAAGAGATCCAAAGCATAAAATGATTAATCCTGAAATAAAAGAGGATGGAACAACCAACAATTTCGTCAACCGATATTATCCCCAATACCAATGCTAAGGCTGACACTAATATCAATCCCAACCAAAATATGCTCATTATTCATCAAATCATTCTCAAAGAAAACCCTAGGCTTCAATATTCAACTTCAAGAATCCCCAAATTCCGCAATTCTTTTTCCAAGATACTTCAAAATTTAAGGTTCCCAATTCAAAAATTTCAAGAATCAATCCTTAAGAGCACCAATAGGAACTCAAAAATCAAGCTTCTTCATCTAGTTCATCAATTAAGGTATGTGGGAATTGTTTCAACAAGGATAATCCTTTCATCCTTGTGCCCAAAACTAGTTTTTAAGTTGATTTTTATATGAAATTACATGAATTTCAGTTTGGGGTTTATACCCACTTATCACTAATGGGAGATTATAAGATTTCAAGTAATGTAGATGTTGAATTGCATGTCTTCTTTAATATTTTTATGCGTATTGTATAAATTTCCAAATTTTGAATTGAATTATAAATATTTATATTATCAAGCATAAACATTAAGATGTTTTGACATGAATTTGAAGTATGGGTTATTAAGCCCTAGTTTTTATATTGATATTTCAAGAATGACTATGTTTTAAGCATTCCATGATTAGTTATTTTCATATTTTAATAAAGATTTGATCTTTTGACATTAGCTTCAATAAGGATTCCACTTTACAGTTTCAGTTACCGAATAGATTAACAGGTACGCAATTGGTTTTCATTATAAATGTTTGTACTAGTTTTAAAGTGAATTTCCTACAGAATGAGCACACATATTAAATAGAGAAGTATTTAGCATTGAGTTGGGCATGTTTACATGCCCCAAAACTATGAGCCAACGTAGATATGGATTATCAAATTATTCCCATTCGTCTATAGATGACAATTACAGATGTGATCACTTAGATTAGGTTATACTCCTTTGCAAGAGTATGACACCTCTCCCTAACGTGAGGTTTTCCCATAAGGAAACTAGGCGTTGGACACTATAATAGCTCACATAGTGTATATCGGTTAGAAGAACCTCCCTATAGCCTACAGAAAAGAATAACATAGAAGATTTTAGAACTAAGTGTAAAGGCTCACAACTTTATTCAGATGTTGCTTTATAAAAGACATTAGCTACAGATTTTAGTTTTTAAATTTCAATTATTAAAGTAAGTCCTTTCTATACTTAGGCAACATAATTTATAGAGAGAATACAAGTACATCTTTTAGAAACTAAATGCTATGACTCACCAGATCTATGCAACATGTTTGGCTATGCATGATTATGATTTTTAGTTTAAAATTATTCCATCTTATGTGAGTCATCTACATTTAGCAATCATTTTTTTTACAAATTTATAACAATATTGAGATATTGATTTACTTGTGCATTCACCCGCATATACTCAGTACAATCCAGAAGTATTGACCCACATATACATCTATGTGCTACATTGTCTCATAATGTAGGTTCAGGTGCTAGTTTCAGTAGCGTGAGTGATTTTGAGCATCTCCATCTACATCCCGACAATTGGTGAGTTCTCATAATTTGGGGACTTAGTCATTCAATTTTTTTGCTTATTAGTATAGATGATTTAGTATTTTTAGACAGTTCGAGTTAGCTGGGGGTCTGACCTAGTGACTCTCTAGTTATTAGTAGTAGAGGCTTGTTAGACTGCCAGATATGATTCAGATTTCTAGTATTGATTAATCAGACTCTTGAGTTTAGCATTTTTAGATATTATATTCAAATAGTTTCTGCTTAGCCCATACAGAATTCCATATTTTTGCTTTGATTATATATCTATACTTCCCTATTATGAGTTTCAGATTTAGTAGAAAGCTTACAGGGTTAGCTTAAGGCTACTCGTAATCTTGAGCATCATGTGCCATCTCGGGACATATTTTCGAGGAGTTACAACAACAACCCAAACAGTATCAACCATATCTAGAATAGGAATGAATTTACAAAATACATAAACACAAAATTAAAGAAAAAAGTCCAAATATAATACAACGTATACTACCAGCTGGATAGATTTACACAAAAATAAAGAAAAAAATTTACCTGAGTCAGGGAAAAGGTATCTGGTCTTTGAAGAGAAAGTGGTTGAAGATGTAATATGAAATACAAGATGCAAGAAACAAATAGAGAGTAGTAGAATGAATGAGTAAGGAAAGATCTATTTACAGAGCATTGAATTTGAATGTGTTAGGCAAAAAGGCACGACTATTCACCTCCATTTTATTAATTACATTCAAACTGGTGACTTTTTAATTACTGTGAAAAGTTATGACTTATTAAATCAAGATGCTGAATTTTTTATTGTTGTTATAAGTCATGACTTTTCAGCTTCTTCTTTTAATTTAGTTCTTAAATCTAAATAACCTTTTTCTTAATTAAATAATCGAAGACTTCTCACCTTTTCAATAAATGCTTCTTTTAATAATACCATTTTTATTGAGTTGTGGCAATAGATTGTCTATCTGCTGCATCAGATAACCTATCTGTGACAACAGATTTACTATATGTTGCAATAAATAGACCATTTGTGCAACAGATGATCTATCTATTATAATATATTGGTTATCTGTTGCGTCAAATGTCTATAACTTATGCAACAGGTGGACCATCTGTTGGGGGACAATATTTTTTAATAATTTCCATATACCTTAATTAATTCAAACTTGTGACTTTTTTATTATTTAAATTAAAAACAGATTGAAAAACAAAAAAAGGTGAAAAGTCACGACTTTTCACATATTTAATATTAACATCAGTTTTTAAAGTCATCATTAAATCTAACTGATGACTTTTTTATTATTGTGAAAAGTCATGAATTTTAAGCTTTTCAATAATATAATCATTTTTATTGAATCATTGCAACTCTTGCATCCATCTATTACAATATATGGTCCATCTGTCACAACACATTAATCATCTGTCACAACATATGATCCATCTGTCGCAGCAGATTAACAATATATTTTATCACATTGTCCATCCGTTGCAACAAACACTCAATCCCTACCTCCAACCGTCGACATATTGATAATAAGGAACAGATAGAATAAAAATTAAATAAAAATAAAAAAGCCAAAGTTGACCAAACATAGATTTTTGAATCCATTACATACAAAAATATAGTAAAAAATAAAACATACATTAGGTTCCTTCCTTAGGTAGATCCGATACAATAAAATAAAATACATACGCTAAAAGAAAAAAAATAACCTAATTATCATTATTATTATTATTATTATTAATCTTACTATGGTCATTATTATTGTCAGTCGGTCAATCGTCATCCAACAACAGAAGGGCCGTCCCCAACATTGCTTCCATGGGTAATCTATTGCAAAATATATTCTATCTGTTTTATAATTTACAAGATCCTGCATTGTACAGTTAAGTTTGATAGGTTCAAATTGATAAGGCTGAGGTACCATAAAGATGGTGTTGATACTCGATTACGATTTAATGACGGTTGTTGCTCATGTTTATGCATGTCAAGTTTTCAGAGGGGATTAATATTTGGTGTCATTACAGAGATGCAATAGCAATTGGACTGACTTTAAGGGTGCACTAGACTTTGAGAAGGCCTTCAAAGCCTCCCACTACAGCAAATAAGAACGAAAAAATAATAGAAATTCCCCTAGGTTGTTTGAGAAGATGATTATATGCTGGAAGGAGCCGTAGGAGAATAACTGCGATGGAAATGGGAGTTAATGAAAGACTATATCATCTGAGACCTAATTGAAGAGGAAACATAGGGTAGAAAGCAAGGAACTTCTAGAAAATCTGGCTGATGAAATTTACTTAAAACATGAGAAATTTGAATCAAGTGTAAATATGAAAGTTTATCCAGCAATGAAAATCCGTAGTCGTTTCTCTCAAGGAAAAATACTACAACTGGACACTTTTCTAGGAAACTGCGACTAGTTAGCACGGTCGGAATGATCATCTACAGAGAAAATAATCGAATACCATGAGGTATCTTTGTGGGCATCAAGGGTTGAAACGATGTAGGGTAAAAAATGAAAACTTGCGCCAAGAACTTCTGAAGTTAAAATAAGGAATCAAGCCAAGGAGGCAATTTCTGAAGTTGGACTGAAATCCTAAGCCTTTTTGTCTTTACTGTGACTGACGTGACCAGAACCACAAATTGAAGGCCTAGGATGCAAGTGTAACTTCTAAAATTGCCTTCTTTCTTGATTCCTTATTTCAACTTCAGAAGTCCTTGGTGTAAGTTTCATTCTTTACTGTACATCATTTCAACTCTCTGTACCTGCAAAGCTACTTCCTTTGTGTTCTGTTGTTTTCTCTGGAGATGATCATTTCGACCACGCTAACTAGTTGCAATTACCTAGTAAAGTGGACAACTACACTCTTTTTCTTTGAGAGAGACGACTGACGAATTTTCATTTATGGATACACTTTTATATTTGCACTTGATTCAGATTTCTCATGTTTTAAGTCAATTTCATTGGTACCCAGTGTTTCTTCTTTAATAAGGTCTGAGGTGATATAATCATCATCAACTAGCTTTTTCCTTCGTAGTTATTCTCCTACCGCACCTTTTTTTGTATAATTATCACCCCGAGCAACCCAACCATATAAATTTGGGCTAGGATAATAACTATATTAATTTTCGCTCTTGGTTGCAGCAGTGTGCCGCTCTGTAGACCTTTCAAAAGCCTATTAAACCCTTAAAATTAGTTCAATCACTATTGAATCTTTTTACAATGCCACCAAAACTTAGTCCCTTCACCAAACTTGACATATAAACATTTGTAAAACCATCATTAAACCTATGAAGTGGTGCATCTGCAAGCAGCTTATTCTTCTAAACCCATCTTTACTCTAGTCTTTTGTGTTGGTAGGGAAAAAGTTGATCAACTTTTACTTTATTATATCTACAAACATGAGAAAAAAAATTGATGTGAAACAAGAGAACAAAAAGAACATTAAAATTGATGTCTGCATAATTTTTAAAAAGGGTAACACAAAATTGAATAAATACAACACATTACAACAAGCGTTCCAACAGATGACCTATCTTTTGCAATAGATTCCCTATCTGTTCAATAGATGAACAATTTGTTGTAATACGTTACACATCTATTGCAATAAATGGTCGAGATATTGCAATATATGGGTTATTTATTGGAATAAATCTAACCAGCCTTGCTAGTGGTTTGATTTGCACCAACAGTTGCTCCGTCTGTTGCAACAGATAGGTCATTTGTTGGATGAGATGTTTGATTTATTCCAATAGATGATTCATTACTTGCAACAGTTGGGGAATCTATTGCAACACCACTGATGTTGGGTCAATTTATGCATTCTAGCATTATTATTCTAGCCTATTTAGCCTTGTTTTGAGGATTATTTATGTGCATAATGTGTTGATAATGATATAAATGTGCATCTAAGAATCCATGTATGTGTTTACAATGTTTAAAGGTATTTTTAAATGAGTTTTGATTCAACTTAATCATTTAGAGTTCAGCCGAGAAAACTAGTGTTACTAGCTTGAGCTAGGTTTTTGTCTAGTCTATCATGTTGGGTTCTATCGTGTTTAATAAGTTACTAAGGTTATATTGTATATTTATATGTGAAAAACTTTTTGGTAATGTTCAAGGGTCAATTGGATCAAGATAAGAGTCGAAACAATGAGTTAAAGATCAAAGTGAAAATTGCCTATGCTTAGCTCGTGTTTTTGATTCACCGTCTTGGATATTGTGTTGTTTTGGGCTCTAAATTGTTGTGTTTAATTATATATTATGATTTATGAATGGATTATGATTATATATTAAGGATATTTAATCTTCAAATCAAGGGTAAAAAACTCAAAAAGGCTTGGAATGGATCACGGAAGCATAATATGAAACTTGACGGAAATTTGGACACCTAAAAAGTTATGGGCGAGTGAGGGAATGTGGGAAGGAATATTGGCATGTGATACACACCAAAATAATAATAAGGAACCCAACAAAGTTTACCCTTTCTATGATACACTTCTCGACCCCTAATCAAGTCAAATGGCCCTCGCGACGCGCCCCTTGTTTCACCGACAAACAAATTCGCCTCATATAAATAGTGCACTTGTAATTTATGGCAAGCACCTTGGACGACTTTGAAACTTGGAGAGGGACTGGAAAATACTTCAATTAGGGTTTTTATTTTTTTAATTTATCTTTTTAATAAATTTTATCTTGTATTAAATTATCTTGATTAGGGTTATGTCTATTAGCGGCTAAATTCCCTTTTCCGGGGTTAAGTCCAAGAACATGACTATTTTCGTTTTAAATTAAGTTTGTTAAGTTTCTTATAATTATTGGTTATTGTTTTATTCTTGTTTTAACTATTTTAAGGATTAGCTACCCTTAGAATACATCAATTGTCAACCTTGTGAACTCGGGAGAGGGAATAGGGCGACAGAACATGGGAATAAACAAAGTATGGTTTGTATTCTTTTATAAAATAAGGAATTCAAATTAGTGTTTAGGACAGGTACGTACTTAGATGCCTTACTTGATTCACACGTAGGATGATAGTTTAAAGAACTTAATTGAACTGTTACTTCCCTGCTCAACGATGTAGTTGTTAGGTTCAAATTAGGTTAACAGTTAGAGGTTGGGAGACCATAATCATGAGATTAACCCTATGAATCAACAACCAAGATAAGAGATTTAATGAATGAAGTTCAATAATTTAGTATGATTGTTCATAAGACTTAACCCTAGATCTCTACCCATTGATTGTCTAGAGTCATTACTTTTCCACTTTAGTTTAGTTTCTTTTTAGTTTTCAATTCTAAAACTTTATTGTTTACTTTTTCTCAATTGTTAAACTAGAATTGGGTAGTTGTCAACACAAGTCCCTATGGGATCGATAATTGGATTCTTGAAGGCCACTTTACTACTTGGTAGACTACGTACACTTGTGTGTGCATTGCCAAGTTATATTAGTTGTTGATTTGTAGGGTTAATCGCACGATTATGGTCTCCCAACCTCTAACCGTTTACCTAATTTGAACCTTATAACTACATCATTGAGTGGGGAAGTAATAGTTTAATTAAGTTCCTTAAACTATCATCCTACTTATGAATAAAGTAAGGCATCTAAGCACATCCCTGTCCTAAACGCTAATTTGAATTTCTTATTTCATAAAAGAATACAAACCATGCTTTGTTTATTCCCATGTTCTATCTCTCTATTCTCTCTCCCGAGCTCACAAGGTTGACAATTGATGTAATCTAAGGGTAGAGAATCTTTAAAATAGTTAAAACAAGAATAAAAAATAACCAATAATGATAAGCAACTGAACAAACTTAATTCAAATGAAAGTAGTCATGCTCTTGTACTTAACCCCGAAAAAGGGCATTTAGCAGCTAATAGACATAACCGTAATCAAGATAATTGAATACAAGATAAAATCCATTAAAAAGCTAAAGTAAAGAAATAAAAACCCTAATTGAAGTTTTTTCAGACCCTCTCCAAGTTTCAAAGTTGTCCATGGTGTTTAGCATCAATTACAAGTGCCCTATTTATAAGAGGCGAATTTGTTTATCAGTGGAATAAGGGTTGCGTTGCGAGGGCCATTTGACTTGAGTAGGGGTCGCAATGCAACATAATCATGAGGTTAAACCATTTTGGGTGTCTTATGAGTCTTTTTGTGTGTATTACGTACCAATATTCCTTCCCACGTTCCATCACTCGCCCAAAATATTTCAGGTGTCCAAATTTGTGTCAAGTTGCGTATTGTACTTCCGTGATCCATTCCAAGCCTTTTTGAGTTGTTTCCACTTAATTTGAAGCTTGTATATCCTTCATATATCATCATAATCCATTAATCAAGCATACTATAGCATTAAACATAACTACTTAGAACTCAAAACAACACAACATCCAAGACGGTAAATAAAAAATACGAGTGAAGCATAGACTAATTTCACTTTGATATTTAACTCATTGTTTTGACTTTTGTCTTGATCTAATTGACCCTTGAACATTACCAAAAAGTTTTTTTCACATATAAATACACAATAACAACCTTAATAAATCATTAAACACGTTAGAACCCAACACAATAGACTAGACAAACACCTAGCCCAAACTAGTATCACTAGTTTTCTCGGTTGAACTCTAAATGATCAATTTGAATCACAACTCATTTGAAAAAACCTCTAAACATTGTAAACACATATACGGATACTTAGATGTACATTTATATCATTATAAACACATTAAACACATGAATCATCCTCAAAACAAGGCTTAATAGGATAGAATAGTAACAGTAGAATGAATAAATTCACCAAACATCAACCACCAACACCAACAACAACATCAAAAACAGTATCAACAACAAAGAAATAAAATTATATGTTCCAACACCATTAACAACACAAACACCACATGTTCCAACAACACCAACCCCACCAACAACATCAATAATAACGTAGATAATAAAGAAACAAACAAAAGACATGCAAAAAACGATATTGCCAACAAGGTCTCTTAAGTTCTCCCAACAAATGACTTTTTTTTTGCATATTTTAATAAAACAACGGTTTGTTCATTTAATATTTAAAAGTCATCTTTTCTTCAATTTTCTCAATAAATATGATATGGGTAATGGGTTAATAAATAAAAACAATAGAGGTAGATAACTAATTTAAATAACATGCAAAGAAGAAGATGAGAAGGAAAGAGCAATAGTGAATCATACCCGCAATGTCAAAATCTAGGGGATCAAAACACCAATTTCAATTGAGAAAATATATAGATTGATTGAGATACAAAAGGATCTTCATGTGAAAGAGGAGAGAAAAGAGAGAAAAGAGAGAAAAAAAAGGAGACAGTTGTGATTACCCTAAAGAGGAGAGAAAGAAAAAGAAGATAGGTGAATTAATTTATGGCTGAAAGAGGAGAGATAATTCTAGAGATGGGTTTAAATAATCATTAATAAATTTAAGGGGCATGAGGAGATGGGTGACATTGAAAAGACAAGATATGACAACTCACAAAGGATATTTTTGAATTATCCAAGAAATATTTTTTACTGCCTTAGTATTTTATCTTTTTTATTTCGAACAGAAAATTACTTTTGAATAAAAAAAGATCTTAAATCAGATAAGTTATTTGTTGCAACAGATGTCAATATATTTTTGGAAATTTCCAATAGTTAAGTCATCTATCGCAACAGATGGAAATGTCTATTTGACAATTTACAACTGATAAGTAATCTGTTGTAACAAATTTTTTTATCTATTTGATAATTTTCAACAGATAAGTCATCTGTTGCAATGGGGTTGTTTATCTGTTTTATATTATCAATAGGTAAGTCATCTATTGTAGTAGGTTGAATATCTATTTTAATACAATTTCAATTAAGTTCGTAGGTTCAACTACAACCTAAATTGATTTTGATAGAACTAGGGATGAGTTCATAGGGTCAACTACAATTTCAATTGAGTCGTTGCAATTGCAATATATTGGTATTGCATTTGTCCTAACCTTAGTCATCAATTGATCAATCTGAGTTGAAATGATTCAAATCAAGACATTGTTTAAATACCTAAATTGATTTAGCTAGAATTATGGATGAGTTCCTAGGGTCAACTAGAATTTCAATTGAGTTGTTGCAATTGCATGATGTTGGTATTGCATTCTGCCTGACCTGAGTCATCAATCAATCAATTTGAGTTGAAACGATTCTCACCCGACCCGACCGGGGGCCTTGTGTAACGATCAATCTACAGCTCTTGTAAGAGTGTAAAGCGGTCGTTGTCAAATATATAACCCAACTGGGTTGGGTATCGATCCCACAGGGAATAGCCGGTCAATAAGTAAGCAAAGATTATTAGACTTTTGGTGCAAGTCTCGTAAAAGGGGGGATTTTAATGTGCAAAAAATGTAATCAAAATAGTAAAGTAAAAACAGAAAATAGCAAAGTAAAAAGAAAGAATGTTTAGTAAGATGTAAAACAATGAGAATTGAGAAGTTGGGGGTATGTCCACCTTGTGAGTTATACGTCTCTATTGGCTATGAGTTATGCGGCATTCAGACATGCATGTGCTTATAGAGAATTGTATTCTATGGTAAATCCAAGCGTCTTTCGACCTTAACAAAGACTATTTCACTTTAACTCTTTTGAACTTAAAGCGTGTCTAACGGTACAAATTCCCCAAGAGGTTAATCCAGTTACGGCACTAACTTTTTAATAGGGGATGGGACCCTATTACCTTGACATTATCTATTTTTCAGATATATAACTTTTCTTTCGAACAAGTTAATGCTATACTGGCGTTATTCTATGCGTCTGCAGCCACAAGAATTTGCATTAAGATGAAGAGAATAATGATATAAGCAACACACGTGTCACGAATTCACAAACTCATAGCCTTAGATAGTATCTCATAAGGCTTCCATAACCCCAACAGAGAAGTTTAGCTATTCATGAGTGCGATGGAAATCACAATAGACATTATCATTATACCACAATAAAAGATCTCACGTGTAGTATGGTGTGGTGTGGCGTTAGGCGTGAATTCCTTGCAAAATAGTGATTCTCCTATTGTAAAATTAAAAGTCGAATAGATGAAAAATAATGTCAATAATGAATTAATAAAGATAATTGTTTTGATGGATGGATGGGTGGTGGATGGATGGAAATTGATGGAATGGGGGAATTGTGAGGAATGAATCCATCAAAATCTCTAGCAAAATAGGGTATTTACAACACCCATATCCTATTCCTACTAAGCTACTGCATTACTTAACCCAATCCTACTAGGTTAATGTATCATTATCCTAATCCTACTAAGTTACTGCTAGTCCCCAAAGTCTTCAGAATTGTTGTTTTTGCCCGGGATAGATTTTTCATGCGCCACTTTTGGTCCTTGGCGTCCAAGATTCATCTTCCTTCCTTCGTGAAGCTTTCTTTGGCGTCAAGTTATCCATAAAATGCTGAATTCTGCATTATTTATACCTGAAAATTTGCTAATCATGTTCGTTAGCTAACTTACAGGAAAAAGGACTAAAAGTGCATGAATTATATAATTTGTCCTCAAAACTTGGCTAAAATATGGGTAAAATATAGCACTATAGGCGTGTAAATTCGCCTATCATCAACACCCCACACTTAAAACTTTGTTCGTCCTCGAACAAACTATCATGCCCATCTAAACATCGACTTAGGGTTTCACAGTAACAACACAAAATATTCATCAAGACAGGCACAACAATTATCAACAAAGAGTAGTTTTCCAATCATTAGTAGAAACAATTCAATCTCCAACATAGACCCGTGATGGTGGTCAGCTCATATTCAAAAGTTAAGGCACAAAGAATCATACACGACTACCCAAAACTCATCAACCATGTGTGTCTCACAATATATAACCCATAATCACTCTCAAGTATTGTATATATTTCGAACATGGGTATAAGATTATCCTTGCTCTCGCTCTCACAAATAATTCATATGCTGCAACTGATGACCATAGGCTTGCCCTTAGTGTAATGCTCCACTAAATGTCAGAATGCTAAGCTTAGGATCAAATAGGTCTTCTACAGTTGTAATGTAGGCTAAGGGACGGGTAGGACTATTTTGGCCAGAAATAGTGACTATGTTCCTAAGCGCTTTAATACATTACATTATGCCTTTAATACTTTCTTTTCAAACAACCTTTCTTCTTTCTTTTATTCTACCACCCTTTTTCTCCTCTTTTGTTTTTCAATTTTAAACATAACTAAGTTTTTAGTTTTCCTCTCCTTTTTTCTTTTCATAACACACTCCTTATGATAGAAATTCTTTTTCATAACAAATTCAAGCACCAATACATTCTAAGGAATCATACTCATCCAATTTCCTCTTATTTTGTCACATGACTTTACACTTTAAAGCACTTAGGAATTTGGATCAAATTATGGTCTTAAAAAAATGGATTAGGCTTACATATGAGGTTGTCAAAGAAAATAGGCTAAAGGCTCAAAAGGGTTTAACTAGGATAATGTCCATGGGTAGGTAAAAAGAAGGTAAATAAGTCTAGGCTGCCAAAGAAATGCCTAAATCATCTCCTAAACTTGCACGCTTTATTTTTGCTTTACATACATACCAGGCAAGTTCTAGCATCAGCCACAAGCATAGAATATACTATATTCTCACACACACAAGGCACATGGTCGACTTTATTGGGAGTAGCATAGACTCTTGACCCAACAGATAAAGGAATTGAACCACACAATATCACATAGTGAGTCACAATTAGAGCCTAAACGTCTCAATAGTCATGATTTTAGCACAAACTCTTGTCATAATCTCATGCTGCCTATTAGAATAATTTCATGTGAATTTAAGTTAAAAAAAAATAACTACTAAAAAGAAAATCAAAACAAACATAAATGCAAATGCAGATAGAGAAGTATAGCATGCAAATACCAGCACCCCACACTTAGACGGGACACACTGCCCTCAGTGGAAAATAAATAAGAAGAACCTGGTTAGTCAGACTCCTCCTCTATGTCTGGGGTCATACCCCCTTCGTCGGAATCATCATTGAAGTCGTCGTCATCAGAATTCTCCTCCACGTCGGAGTCTGGCATTCGTCGATCATCATCGGTCGGCACATCGTCATCAAGAGGTTCCTCAAAATATGTACCTACTCCACACATCTCCTTCGCGTTCTCATTCATTGGGTAGTCATAATCCAGCTGTTGGAGCTCTGCAGCAGTTGGAACACAGCCACCGCTCATCATTGTAAACCAAGTCATGCCATAAAGATGGCGAAAGAAACTCTCATCTCGAGCATGCCTTTCTGAAGTGGTAAGGTTGACGCCATGTATAGATTCAGCATCTTTAACCTTTGTGAGGTCAACCTTTTTTGGGTTGTGTGGGAGTTTATGATCAGCCGGTTCCTCTTCGATGTCTTTCTTCCTCAATATTGCGGTCAACAGATTGCCAAAACTGAAGTGGGACCTCTTGTGTAGCCTAGCTTTCCGCATTGTGGATCGAATAATTGCCCCAATGTTGATAGGGACATTCGTCATCAATGCGTATACCAAGCACACTCTATCTCGTGTTATTTTGGTGTACTGGGTCCCTGGATTTAGACAAGAGTTGACTATTCGCAGCCATATCCTTGCTTCCCTATTCAAAGGAGCATATGGGAAGGTGTTGTGTCGACAGGTGTCTTTGTGTCTACTCCACCGTGCCATGGATATTGTTCCACAGAGTGTGTGTTGAATGGCTCTATATGGAGGTCTACTGTACAGCTCTTTGAATGGTGATGGATCAATAGTAGGCAAGCCAAGAAAGGAGTTGAAGAAATCTGCATTGAGTTGTAAAACTTGGCCCCGAATCTTGACCTCGCTTCCTATAGTTTTTGGTGACCAGTTGGCATAGAATTCTCTTGTTAAATCGAGATTGCATTCTCCCATGTCTCCGAAGATGAAATCAAGATGTAACACCATTATCTTGGCCAACATTCGCGGTTCTTTCTTTGCTAGGCTTTCCTTGTTTATCAAGTCCACATGAACATACTTCTTCTCTTTCTTGTTCCTATACCATTCCTTTGCTTCCTCCACTAAAACCCATTTAATTCCGAACATGCGGCGTGGTACTTGCATCGAGGAGGACTCTCCTTGCTCTTTGCGTCCTCTTTTCTTGCCTTTTTGTGAAGTGGTTGCCTTATCTTTGCCTTGTCTTGCTTTGGGTGTCATTGTACCTGAGACTAAAACAATGTTCATGTTAGCATCATCTCGATGGATACAATCTATAAACAAGCAGTAGGGGCACCACCCCACACTTAGTTTGTTGGTACAGACTAGTGAAGTGAAAGTTGTCGATTACTCAGACTTCATCGGCATACGTTTTAGGTGTTATATTCCAACAATAAAATCAGTGCAGCCATACTTCTTGTAATCTTGGCAATACTTTCATGTTTGATATATCAAGACTACTTCATAGGGATTGAATCAAGGTATAGTATCTAAAAATAATCACAACCTCCTATGTTGGTAGGCAACTATAATTCTTATCCCGATGAACAAGTCATTCCAACATGTAAGTATTCAAGTGACAAGATTATGCAATTTTTATGACCATATCAATTCCGCAAAAGTATGACAGTGCATCAAAATCAAATACAAGTTGGGAACAAGTTAAGATTATCCTTACGTATACGTTCACTCACTTGGTTGTATCACAACAATTCAATCACATTCAAATCATCAATACTACTTCAAGATTTAACAATTCATAATAGGCGTAGTAGTGTAGTACTTACGGAATATAAATGAAGAACAAAGAAGTACTTACTTGATTGATGCCTTTGGATGATGTTCTTGTGAAGAAAAAGAGCAAAAGGAAAATTTTTGAGAGGATTTGGAGACTATAGGCGGCGCTTATGCTAGGTTTCCAATGTTTTTTTGGTTCAAGACTAAGTCTCTTATTTATAGGGGAAGGTTAGGTCGGGTTTTGACCCATTTAAAATCGGTTTTGGAGACAAGAAGTGACCATAGGCGGCGCCTTTTGCTTTGCCTATGCTTGGCATAAGCGGCGCCTTTTGCAAAGCATTGTCTAGCATAGGCGGCGCCTATGCCATGACATTCCTAGGCATAGGCGGCGTCTTTCACTTAGCATATGAGATTCAGAGACAAAAGGCATTAGCATAGGCGGTGCCTATGCTATGGCATACTTGGGCATGGGCGGCGCCTATGCTATGGCACACTAGATTCCGAGATCTTAGGCCATAGTATAGGCCTTGCCTTGTTCGTGACCTAGTTTTACCTAGGCCTATCCTTGTTCGATGCCTATATTTTCATGAGCAATGCCCAATCCATAACCTTTTGCTTCTTCATTTCTAACTTACCACCTTTAACATGCAATACGTCCAAATCAAAATTTGAAACCGACCTCCTCGTTTTACACCTCTTTCCACCTACATTTACTCAAAAACAACAAAGATGATTAGAACGATGGGTTGCCTCCCATCAAGCGCCTTAGTTTTGGTCGTGGTACGACTCTTCTTTTTGGATTTTTATTTATAAAAAGCAAACACGTAATAGAACGAAAGAAAGACAAAAATGAAAAACGATGGGTTGCCTCCCATCTAGCGCTTGATTTATTGTCGCGGCACGACATAGCTATCTCGATTACTTAGACTTCATCGAGATAGATGGTGGATCATTTTCTAAATGGATTCAGAAGACAATGAGGCTTACTTGTAGGCATGCAATCTTCTTCGAGATGACCCCTGTGCATGCTTATCCCAGGAGGGATACCAATTATATCATCAATAGTCCAACCCATGGCTCTCTTGTATCTCTTCAGACCAGAGATGAGAGCCTCTACGCGCTGTTCACTTAAATCATCCGTCATACTTACCGGAAGTATATTTCCACTTTCCAAGAACACATACCTTAAATAATCGGGGAGCTCTTTCGATTCTAGCATTGGTGGCTCTTCAATAGAAGTCTTCGCTGTTGGTGACGGTTGATTCTTAAGATCAAGGTCCGGTTGTTCAGGAGTATGAGAATAGGACCCTATTTCTGTTAGAGCACACGTAGTTTTTTCATAATCTTCATCATCCTTATGCTCAACATTCAGTAGCGCAGCAGACAATGGCTCAACAGTAAGCTGTTTTGTTTCAGATAATGCTTTCTTATCCTCATAATGAACATTAGCTACAGAGAACACATTCATATCACTGGGTTGCTTCATTGCTTTGCATATATCAAAACGGACCACTTCGTCATTCAACCGAAATAAAAGTTGATTAGCTCTCATGTCAATAAGCACACTTCCTGTTGCAAGGAAAGGGCGTCCCAAGATTATGGGAACTTCAGAGTCCACCTCACAATCCAGAATAACGAAGTCTGCAGGAAAGATGAATGAAGAAACCTTCACCAACACATCATTCAAGATACCCACAGGTCGTTTTACCGACCTATCAGCCATCACGAGCCTCATATTGGTTGGTGTCGGATCGCCTAACCCCAACTTCTTGTAGATGGATAGTGGCATCAAATTGATGCTATCACCCAGATCGCACAATGCCTTAGCGAAATTCATAGATCCAACCGTGTAAGGAATAGTGAAAGCACCGGGGTCAGCCTTCTTCTGAACTAGTGATCAGGTAGCGATTGCGCTGCAGTGATGAACAGTATCCTTCAACTCATAGCTTGCTGCTCGCTTCTTTGTCAAAAGATCCTTCATAAATTTCGCATACCCAGGCATTTGTTCTAGTGCCTCTACCAACGGAACATTAATGGTCAGCTGCTTTAACATATTCATGAATTTGCTGAACTTTGTATCATCCGTAATCTTCTTCAATCATTGAGGAAAAGGTGGTGGTGGATAAGGAATTGTTTTCTCCACGGCTTTCTTCTCCTCTTGCTTCCATTTTTCAGCCTTTTCAGGCTGCAACATACTCGGTGTGACATCATGGATGTCTTGGTCAGCTTCTATGGCGTCCTCATCTTCTTTATTTTCGACCTCTTGCTTGCTTTGGGATGAATTTTCCAGCACCTTACCACTCCTGATAGTAATAGCCATGCATGATCCATCGTTCCTTGGATTTTGCACAGTGTCGCTAGGTAAAGTGTCAGCCTTTCTTTGATTGATTGCTGTTGAAAGTTGGCTCAATTGCTGCTCTATTTGTTTTATTGAAGTGGAATGTGAGTCAACCAATTGCTTCATCGAGGACAAATCATGTATTACCTCCGTTACTCCTGCGCTGGTTGCCTCCACTCCTTTCAATAGTTTAGCCATCATATCTTCCATATTTCCAGAACCAGATGTGGTGGTATCACGTCTTCCTGGGGGAACGTATAAACCACTCTTTTCATTCTTGTTCTTCCAACTACCTTGGTCCTTGTTTCCAGATTTATCATAGTAGTTCCGACCTTGGTTTCCTTGGGTATTACCTCGGAAACCCCCCTGATTGTTCAAGTAGTTGGCTTCTTCTTCTGAATCAGATTCGTCTCTTCCTTTTAACGCAACAGCTTTGACTTTTTCGGTCTTCCCTGATAATAGATGCTTTGTAAGAAGATCCACTTGTGTTTTCATGTGCGCCATATCTTGATCACGTTCTTCTTCTCTTCTCCTTTGTTCAGCAGTCATGCCAATAGATATAGTAGGACTTGTTACCTCAGAATCCCTGGTATGCCAAGCTCTACTTTGCTTCGTCATCCGATCTAGCATATTGCTTTCCTGCCCAAAGGTGAGGTCCATAAATGATCCTCCAGCCGCATTATCCACCACTAGTTTAGTTATTGAATTCAACGCTCTGTATAATATCTCCATTAGGTGGACATTGGTCATGTGATGGTTCGGGCACCTCATAAGCTTCGTCTTGAACCTCTCCCATGTTTCATGAAGAGCTTCGGTTGGAAGCTGCCGAAAGTTGCTGATTTCATCTCTTAATTGTGCTCTTTTGGATGGCGGAAAGAATCTTTCTAGGAAAGCGTCTCTCAATTGCCTCCAATTTGTAATAGAATCAGGAGTCAGCCCATTCAACCATAGAGTTGCCTCCCCAGACAGAGACAATGGAAATAGGCGTAATCGAATTACATTCTGACCAATGCCAGGATTGTCAAACGACTTACATGTAGAAATAAAGTTGATGAGATGCATATTCGGATCATCGCCTGCTAGTCCACCAAACAATCCCTTGAGTTGCAATAACTGAATCATGGTGCTTGTGATGTTGAACTTGGTTCCGGGTGCCAATGGTGGAGGAATAATGGCTCCCGTGGCTCCGGCTCCATCAAGATCATCATCATCATCGTCGAAAGCTGGTTGCATAACTCGGTGTTCAGGCCTAAACCTAGCTTGACGATCTCTTGTGTTAGCAGGTGTTGCGATCTCAGCAGCATGTCTAGGGTTTAGCAACTCGTCATCACCTAGGTCCTCATCGTCAGGATTTATTGCTCGCCCAGGGTTATCAATATTTTATTGATGTACTTGAGCGGCGGCTAGAGCAGCAAGTCTCGCCTGTTCCTGTTGAGCAGCCATCCTTTCAATTTCGTGTTGTGCCTCCATTCTGCCAATACATTGTGGTTCAGGATTGATAGGTAATAACGGTTGACCAGAACTTCGAGTATGGGGCATGCACTGAATAAAAACTTGCAGAGAACAAAAACAAAAACTAAAAGTAAAAGTACGAGAGTCTTTGACCAAAGGGTCTAGTAATTATCACAAACTTAATTGACACTCGTATTCCCCGGCAACGGCGCCAATTTTTGATAACGCTCAATCTACAGCTCTTGTAAGAGTGTAAAGCGGTCGTTGTCAAATATATAACCCAACTGGGTTGGGTATCGATCCCACAGGGAATAGCCGGTCAATAAGTAAGCAAAGATTATTAGACTTTTGGTGCAAGTCTCGTGAAAGGGGGGATTTTAATGTGCAAATAATGTAATCAAAATAGTAAAGTAAAAACAGAAAATAGCAAAGTAAAAAGAAAGAATGTTTAGTACGATGTAAAACAATGAGAATTGAGAAGTTGGGGGTATGTCCACCTTATGAGTTATACGTCTCTATTGGCTATGAGTTATGCGGAATTCAGACATGCATGTGCTTATAGAGAATTGTATTCTATGGTAAATCCAAGCGTCTTTTGACCTTAACAAGGACTATTTCACTTTAACTCTTTCGAGCTTAAAGCGTGTCTAACGGTACAAATTCTCCAAGAGGTTAATCCAATTACGGCACTAACTTTTTAATAGGGGATAGGACCCTATTACCTTGACATTATCTCTTTTCCAAATATATAACTTTTCTTTCGAACAAGTTAATGTTATACTGGCGTTATTCTATGCGTCTGCAGCCACAAGAATTTGCATTAAGATGAAGAGAATAATGATATAAGCAACACACGTGTCACGAATTCACAAACTCATAGCCTTAGATAGTATCTCATAAGGCTTTCATAACCCCAACAGAGAAATTTAGCTATTCATGAGTGCGATGGAAATCACAATAGACATTATCATTATACCACAATAAAAGATCTCACGTGTAGTATGGTGTGGTGTAGCGTTAGGCGTGAATTCCTTGCAAAATAGTGATTCTCCTATTGTAAAATTAAAAGTCGAATAGATGAAAAATAATGTCAATAATGAATTAATAAAGATAATTGTTTTGATGGATGGATGGGTGGTGGATGGATGGAAATTGATGGAATGGGGGAATTGTGAGGAATGAATCCATCAAAATCTCTAGCAAAATAGGGTATTTACAACACCCATATCCTATTCCTACTAAGCTACTGCATTACTTAACCCAATCCTACTAGGTTAATGTATCATTATCCTAATCCTACTAAGTTACTGCTAGTCCCCAAAGTCTTCAGAATTGTTGTTTTTGCCCGGGACAGATTTTCCATGCGCCACTTTTGGTCTTTGGCGTCCAAGATTCATCTTCCTTCCTTCGTGAAGCTTTCTTTAGCGTCAAGTTATCCATAAAATGCTGAATTCTGCATCATTTATACCTGAAAACTTGCTAATCATGTTCGTTAGCTCACTTACAGGAAAAAGGACTAAAAGTGCATGAATTATATAATTTGTCCTCAAAACTTGGCTAAAATATGGGTAAAATATAGCACTATAGGCGTGTAAATTCGTCTATCATCACCTTGTCGTAATGGGAATCCCAAGTCTAACCAGGGTCGGGGACTACCCCCTGTTACCCAACCTAACCACCATTAACATACCTTGAGTTGTCTGAATTCCGAACATATAACAAGATAACATAACTAGACAAGGACTGACTTTGGGATAGGTCTATTCCTAGACCAGCCCTACCAAGTCTTCCCATCCACCAAATTGTACCAAACAAACCACCAAGCCAAAATAATATCGAACCAAGGAACATAAACCATGCCATAACCAAAAGAGATCCAAAGCATAATATGATTAATCCTAAAATAAAAGAGGATGGAACAACCAACAATATCGTCAACCGATATTAGCCCCAATACCAATAACAATACTAAGGATGACACTAATACCGATTTTGCACATTCCAACCCATAGTAGTATCATAAAGCCTCTAACCAAAAGAGTAAGAATATCCTGTTGGGACATGCCCCCAACCATAGCCAAAACTAATATCCAGAAATAAATCAAAATATCTAAGAATATCCATAATATGAAATGGAGCCTTTCGGAAGGATGAAAGCTCACCACTTCAATCCAATAGCTGTCCCCAAAACAATCACTATGTAGGAGGAGTAGAATAGTCGGTTCCTACATAGCTTGGGTATACAGCCGCTCGATGACAAGTTAGCGAGTGAATGCTAGCATGAACTCAGGATAAGGATAAAATAATTCCATTTATAAAACCAAGTAAACCATTCATGTGTACACAAACCATATATATATATATCCATGTGGAGAAAGGGACCCGGATTTAGCATGCCATTAAAATATTTACCTGGGCTATGTAGCTTTGCCGTCCTAAACTACCCATGGGCTATATGGGTTCAGCTCCCCCTGCTAAAAGGTCCCTAGTGCGTGAAGCCGCACAACCAGGGAAGAAAACCTGGGATGACTAGCACATCCCCCAAATATAAAGTGTGACATTATGCACACGGACACTTGGACCAAACCTTACATCAACAAATATGAGTTTCCAGTTTTTGTTCCCTCGAGACCTACACCTTCTATAACTTTGATACATACCCTGCCATTATTGCCCAATTAAAACCATTACCAAGCAACCAATCAATCCATTAACCATTTATTAACCAAGTCCATTAGTAGTGGTATCGTCATACTGACTATACTTGCAATTTTTGTCCATATCCAACCATATATAGGTTTAAGGGATTCTATGTACCCTTCATGATTTATAATTAACAAAAACCATGGCCACCAAGGCCTTTCCAATTCATTTAAAACCATTTAAACCATTCATATCGTTTAGGGTTCCATCACCGAATTTAAACCATGCATAAGATCCATTGAAAAGCCAATATTATAGTGAAAATATTGTTAAAGACATTTTATCAAATACATTGGGGGCATAGTATTTCCAAAACCAAAGTCCATTACCCACTACTAGAAATTACCCCTATGGTTACAGTTGCAAAACCATTGCAATAGACAACAAAACCGTTGCCATAGCTCTACCGTAATGGTTCAACAAGAATTCTATATGTGGGCGTTGTGATAGGTCTATGACAATAATTTATGCGATGATTGGCTAAAACTGTCGTCATAGTTGAAGCTATAGCAATGGTTATTTTTTGACTTATATATATATATATATATATATATATATATATATATATATATATATACATATATATTCTAGACTTTGATGATGTATATATATATATATGTTGATTGATATTTGATGGTTGAGATATATATGAGGATTATGTATGTTACTTGATATATATATATATATATGATGATTATGCATGTTGGTTGATATATATATGTGTGTGTGGTGATGGTTTATCTTGGTTGATACATGTATGTGATGATTATGTGTGTTGGATGAGATGTATGGGGTGGCGGAAAACATGAAAATTTGACGAATTCACCAATGCCTAAAAGTTCATGTAAGGTGTTTGTGGAATTGTCTAAGAGGCTATAAATTTACGTTCTTAGGATATAATAAGTTCTAAATAACTAGACTACTTTCTATGTATACGTTCAACATGAACTCCATGTTATTGTCTAAAATTGGGGATGTTGTGTTGAAGGCTTATGATATGGTTGTAAGTTCGGACGAGGGATTTAGTTGGTGGAATTAAGATGAATGATGGTGTTGTATCACATGTAATTGTTCATACTGACCTATACCTAAATGGTGCATGAAAGGTAATTATAGAAATGCCTAGTTGAAGAAGAATGGATCGTATGACCCCTTGTGATAGAAGTGATGAGTTCATACCATACTTGCATGCTACGTGTTTACTATGATGCTTGAGGGAAATGGTAAGGCCATTAGGCCACGCTATGTGTGAAATGTCTAATTATGGGTCGAATTGCATATATCAAGATCTTAAAGGAAAGAACCTTGAGAAGTGAACCATGATGTGTTGAATCTATGTTATTTGTGTGTATCCCGATTGGATGAACTATGTTATGTTTTATTCTTCCTTAACCATATGCATCCTTGTTGAATGATCTACGATGTAATGGCATGAGATCCCAATACTTGTATATGAATATGATCTTCAAATGATTGGTGTGAGGTGTTAATAAATGCATGGTGCATGATGGCCTGTGGGCATATGAGCATTCGTTGTTGTATACTACGTATTACTTATGTTATTGATTGTTGGGGGTACGTATGTCCAAAATAGTCTGCTAGTCTAGAGCTGGGTCAGTTCTGTGATAATCTTAGTCGTGCTACGATCGATGAATTTCCGATGATTTGAGAACTTAACATGAATTCCGTGAGAACTTAGTATGTGGGGCTTTGAACAAGAATATCTTTTCATTCTTGTACCCAAAGAATTGATTTTATCATTGGAATTTCATGATTTTGTAAAGTGGATAAATACCCAAGATGTTTTAATGACGAATTATGAGGTTATGAAAAATATAAATCGTTTAAGCTTTGATGTACATGATTACTTTATTATTCCCAAGTTATGATTTGATATGGTGAATTTCATATTTCTACCATGAGTTGATATTTCAAGTGTTTTCAAGATATGATTTATGAAACTTTAAATCGTCCAATATTGGTATACATAATAACCTTATTATCTTGTTTTCTTGAATTGAGATTTTATGCCATAAATTGCATACCACTACTATGAAATTATTTTTTTGAGGATTCTTGATATTAGAGCCATGATTTGAGTTACATTACGACATACAAAATCTTACTATGATTTAAAGATCTTAAATGCTTTTCAAAAGCTATTGTCATGATTTGAATATTGAAATGAAATAATGATCATTTGAGAATATTGATTTGCATCCGCAGAGTCTAGATGATTTATATTGATTTTAAGCTCGTAGAGACGAAATGCTTTGTTATTGATACCATGTTGATGTTGAGGAAAATTAAAATATTTTGAGCTAAAATGTGTTGAGTTAGGAATCCACAAATTGATATGATCTGATAAATGAGAAAGAGATTTGATTTGGTCTTTATGATAGACCCTTGTGATGTTATGGTGGATTTCCTAATGCGTTCTGAGCTAGTCGGAGAGTATTACTTAGCACCGAGAGAGAAATTTGGTATTTCCCCAAACCTATGTGCCACCGTAGGGTTGTTGATGATGATATTGTTGGCCAGAGAGCTGAATTGTGATTATGAAAACTTTAAGGTTGTACTCCCTGGCAAGAGTACAACACTCCCGCCAATGGGAGTGCTCTCCCTAGGAGGGCAAACGTTGGTATTCCACGTAGTTCACGTGGGGTTGTAGGTTATAGGAAACTCCTTTGTCCATAAGAGTATGTTTCTTGAAACTATCGAGTCGCTCCGAGTCTTGAGTTGATGAGTTTGGTTGTCTATGATGAGTCATGAGAATTTATGATGAATATTGATGATTTTATGATGATTTATGGGATTTTACTTATGTTTTCCTCTCTATAATATTATGAGAAGTATGGATAATGAAATTTAAGCCATGTGAGTCTTCATTTTCCATACGCATGTTTTACGAAATCAAAGATATTATTCAAATTATTACGTGCACCCCCACATAATCAGTTTCTTATAAGGAGTCATGGTTAGTTATGTAACTACTTCCCACAGTTTCTATGTCAGTGTCAGGGGTGTGAGTGTATTCGATTGATCAGTATTGGTATCCTATGATTCAGTAATGCAGTACCCCAGTACAGTAGTGAGTTCCAAGGACAGTAATGTGATATCCGAGCTGTGGTATCTGGAGTCGTTATAATTGTTATAGTGGTTGTGAACTGTGCATTCATATATGTGTACTCATTCATTATTCTTATGATTATTCTGTTGATTAACTGTTCATGCATAAGCCCTTGCATTTAGCCTTCCCTGCTTGCATACTCAGTATATCTTAGTACTGATGCATTCGCGCTATGGTGTTCTTTTATTTTGGGGCACCATAGGTTTAGAGGAGTGAAACTTGAAGCATCTTAGAAGTCACTTGTATAGCAGCAGTGGGTGCAGCAGCGAGTCCTCATCATCTGAGGATGTTGTTATTGCAGTATTTGATTTTACTAGACGGAGTTAGTTGGGGGCATTTTCCCTTTAACTTCACAGTTCAGGCAGTGTAGAGGATTTTCAGACAGATGTATTAGTGTGTGGTTTAAGGTATTGTATATTTCTAGATGTTTGAACCTTATGGCAAGTGTTAGCCATTTTTCGCATGTATTTTATTATATTATGCAATGAACAGGTACAGATATCAGAAAAAGGGTTAGCTTATGGTCCTTTGGGATCATAAGCACCGTGTGGCGTTCCGGTTCTTGGTAATTGGGGCTTTACAAACTTGGTATCAGAGCCTAAGATTCAACAGTGTCCTAGGGTGTCTGAAAAGTCGCATCTGGTAGAGTCTTGTACAAGAGTGTATTGCGCGCCACATTCATGTACGGGAGGCTATGGGATGTTTAGAAGAGTTTTCGTTCGTTCATGATCCAGATCATGTTATAGCAAGATTTTCCAAGAGAGTTATGTAGACTCTTGTAATGATCTACTTATGTCAGATTTACCTTACTCTTAAGGTAACAGAAGTAGTGAAGCCAAAGTCTTTCAGATAGAACTTTCTCTGACAGTCCCAGCAGATAGTTTCGGGACAGTGTTCTCTAAAGTGAGCAGAGTATACCTTATGGGGTTAGCTGTTTATATGGTGAATGAATAGGCTTGAATTATATATGTAAGAATCTAAGTGTGGAAGTTGGGAATTATATGTGTTGATTGATAGAGATATAGCTGCGATTCTCATGGTGTGGAGAAGTATAAGTTTAAGAAATGTGATATTTGAAGGCTAGAATGAGAATAGTATGTTTATTAAAGATTTGTGGATATTCATGTTATGTTTTAGAAGCTAAGCTTGAATCTTTAAAGAATGTAAGTTTGTGGACTCCAAACTAAGTATTAAGATGTGAGTGTGGTATTAGTAGCCTATGAAGAAATCGAAGCAGATAATGTGTTTAGTGAGACAAGTAGGTGTTGAAAAGAGTGTATGAATATGATGATGATTGTAGAGACTAAGGAAAGATAAGAGTTGTATTCCAAGAAGTAGCATTGGTATTGAATTTATGTTTTCAGGTGTAGTCTTTCTGGATGAATTAAGTTATCATTTTGTGCACCATTGTGCCACAGACTCTAGAGTACATTGGTTGTAGTTCATTTCGGGGTTTAGCCAAGTGTTCAAAAGTGTCTGACGATGACTTAAAGCTGAGAGGGGGATGATAGAGAAAGTGACAAGTCAGGCCATCAGAATCTGGTAGTGATGCCTGTAGGTATGGAAAAGCAGTAAAGGGAGACAGTTCCTGACCCATTCTTATTTCAGTGAAATATGTCTAGAGGGACCTTGGGTCCCAAGGGGGAGATACCCCATAATGTTATAATAATTGCATGTTCATGCTCTTTCTATGATGTTAATCTCGTCGTTCGTTGCATTTCTAGTTATGTTTTCGAGAATTTGTTATATTAGGTATATTCGTACTTAATATGCACGTTCAATAGAAAGGAACTCGAATTGTAGGCATGTTTGAACATGTATCTTGGGTTATTATTCTGTGCATTTGAGATGCATGTGTGTTGTAAAAATTTACCCATGAGTGGGTTGCTGAATGTTTTATGTGATAGATGTGCATGACTAGTGAACGTACGCAGAGTATTGGTTGCTTCAGTCGTGTGGTTATGTTTTGAGATGTGTTGTTGTCTTGAATAAACCCAGTCAATTAGTGTTGTTGATCTGGCCTTCACATTCGAGGACGAATGTTTCCAAGGGGGAGATGATGTAATACCCCAGAAAATTTTTCGTCGAAATTTTGTGCGTAAACGTATTGGATCCTATCTTCGAGAATGATTTATAATTTTTCTGTGTGTCATTTCTTGGATTTCGACCCACCATTTCGTAGAGCATCGAATAAGATTTCCAACGATATGTGGATCACCCAAAATGGACACTCGAGCGATGAGTTACGACCATTCCGACCAAACTACGACCATTCCGATCGAATTGTGAACAGTAAAATGTGCGGGAAAAATAAAATACTGCAACCAGGCAATTTTTTTGGTCAACTTCAAACGATCATAACTCCTTGTACATAATGAACTATGTGAGCTGCTATATATCAACAGAAATCCCTAAGTCTTCTTTTCAATAAAATTGGTTTCATCCAATTTGAACATCGGAGTAAAAAGTTATTGCCAATTTACTTCAGCCTATCGGATAGATCACTGAAGGATAGATTCGGGTTTTATTTGTTTCTTAGGGGCATTTTGGTCTTTCACCACTCTTTTAAACCTCTATAAATACCCCATTCAGCTGATAACTTGTATTATTTTCCTCTCATTTCTCTTATATATATATATATATATATATATATATATATATATATATATATATATATATATATATAGTTAGAGTTAGGGTTTTGAATTGGGGAAAATTAATTGGAGGCTTTGATTCAAGAATTTCTTCCGTCAATCTCTTCCGGCCACAAAATCTAAGGTATGCAAGTGTTTATCTATGGACTCCTTTCGTCCATAGAGTCCACAAATCCCCTTTATATATATATATATATATATATATATATATATATATATATATATATATATGTGTGTGTGTGTGTGTGTGTGTGTGTGTGTGTGTGTGTGTGTGGTGATGGTGTATGTTGGTTGATACATGCATGTGATGATTATGTGTGTTGGATGAGATGTATTGGGTGGCGAAAAACATGAGAATTTGACGAATTCACCAATGCCTAAAAGTGCATGTAAGGTGTTTGTGGAATTGTCTAAGAGGCTATAAATTTACGTTCTTAGGATATAATAATTTCTAAATGACCAGACTACTTTCTATGTATACGTTCAACATAAACTCCATGTTATTGTCTAAAATTGGGGATGTTGTGTGGAAGGCTTATGATATGGTTGTAAGTGCGGACGAGGAATTTAGTTGGTGGAATTAAGATGAATGATGGTGTTGTAGCACATGTAATTGTTCATACTGAACTATGCCTAAATGGTGCATGCAAGGTAATTGTAGAAATGCCTAGTTGAAGAAGAATGGATCGTATGACCCCTTGTGATAGAAGTGATGAGTTCATACCATACTTGCATGTTACGTGTTTACTATGATGCTTGAGGGAAATGATAAGGCCATTAGGCCACGCTAAGTGTGAAATGTCTAATTATGGGTCGAATTGCATATATCAAGATCTTAAAGGAAAGAACCTTGAGAAGTGAACCATGATGTGTTGAATGTATGTTATTTGTGTGTATCCCGATTGGATGAACTATGTTATGTTTTATTCTTCCTTAACAATATGCATCCTTGTTGAATGATCTACGATGTAATGGCATGAGATCCCAATACTTGTATATGAATATGATCTTCAAATGATTGGTGTGAGGTGTTAATGAATGCATGGTGCATGATGGTTTGTGTGTTTTATGTGGTTTATTCACTTCAAAATGTCTTCTAGCCGATATACTCTGCGAAGCGACCATGGTCGAACAACGAAATCGAGAGGTGACTAACACCTTCCCTTCGGTCAACAGAATTCCTTAATCGGAATCTCTGTTCGCAAACTAGTTTTAAAGAGTCCAATCATTTTGAAAAGGATTTTCCCAAGGTCACTTGGCACACCAGATTTATGTCAAGTGGCGACTCTGAGTTTTTGATTGTTAAAAGTTCTTTTTGAAACAAATTATTTTCTTTTCACTTAATGATGAAAATCCTTTTGAAACTTAAAATTTAATCTTTTTGGTCAAAAAAGGGGTGTGACAATCTCATAATCCAAATATGCAACAAGCTAGTAATTTTAATTTAAACCCAAATGCAAAATGTTAATTAAGTCCAAATGACTAGATAAATTTTTATATAGTAGCAAGTTCGAGTCGCGATAAGTTTCAAGAAATTCAACACAAAACTATTGATATTAGAGCATTTATCAACAACCCAAATATCTTCTCAAGTAAGGTCAATGCCTTCATCACTTATAAAAAGAGAACAAATAATATAAATTAGAACTAATACCCCTAGTTTTTACAGAACCCAGTAAGGATGAAGTTAACAGATTAAAGGAACTGAAGAAAATAATTTCTACTGAAGAAAAAGAAATACACAGGCTTACACTTGGTTCAAAACAGCTTAAAGAGAAGGTGATAACATGGCTAGCTATTAGTTTATCCTTCTTTCCAGACCATTCTATGATTAGTTTCAAGTACAGCTAGTTGCAAAAGCTGTTTTAAATCTTGTATGTTACTTCAGGATTTGAAACTTCAGAATAAAATAGAGAATACTGGTGGCAAGCGATTGAAAAATCAAAAGGAAAAAGTTACTAAAATATAGTCTGTAAGTAGACAATTGACCTCTGTGTATGCTAACTTTACTTGATTTACTATTTCGACACCTCCATTTCCCCACCGTAGGATATTGATAAAAAGAGCACAGAGATTAAGCGTCCAAAGGTTCAGATAGAAATAAAACAGAAAATGAGACATTCTTACACTCCTCCCCTCCCACCATGAAAGGTTGAACATCTAGATTGTAATAATATAACATCCAGGCTCAATATTATGAACACAACATAGATGACTCTGATAGAGAAAAGTGACCTTGAACCTAATTCAACCAAATGCAATCTCATGAGTCAATATTGCCCAAAAACATATAAGACAATAGTTTATTCTAACAACCAATGCCAGATACTCGAACAAGTTATATATTTCAAAGGATAAAGAAACAGACCTTTTAGCTAACTATAATGCACTGAGAGTACACCCTGGGTGCCACATAGTGCTTATAGTCCCAAGGGAACACAAGCTAAACCCATGAGCTGGTACCTACTATGAGCATAGAGTAAAACTGATAACAAAATGTCATACGCGGAATTTAACTAAGGAATGCCATAAGGTTTTAAGTAAAGAATCTGATAAAATCTGTAAACAAAACTGATAACACTGATAAAACATCTGACAATGACAACTAAAATCTAAGAACTGACTAACTGTCTGAAATATCTTAAAGCCTCTAAACTGACAGAATGAGAGTTGATAGGACATGCCCAAACTAACTCCAACTAACTACTGAACTAAAAGCATGGAAGTAAATATAATCTGTCCTCGCAATATGAGGACTCACCACTGCTACGACTAATAATCTGGGCAGTCTATGCGTGATCCGAGAACTAAGCGTCTAAACCTATGATATGATACATCATAGCGCAAGAAAAGGGCATGCGATCAGTACTTTGAATATACTGGTATGCTAAATGGGTAGGCTGATATACATGATTTCATCAACATGAGTAATGACTATCTGAATATATATAGCATGACATACTGAATAGAATACATGGAAACTGTAAGTGCTGAAGATGCATGACCAAGCATGAAAATGTTCTAAATATAATCTGAAATTTAAAATACTGAATACTGATAATTGAATGACTGATATCTGTATGCTATGGTCAAGCAAGTTTCAAACTGAATCTCTTAACTGATTACTGGACTGAAACTGTGGGAGCTATCATCTAGCTAACATGCCCTAATGAGCAAATTTGGGGTCCAACCTGTAACCCCAGTTGGAAGGGTATCAGTACCATGCCACGGATACAAACACTGGCTGTGTGGATCCACTAAAGTGTTGTCCTGAAGTATTAAGGGTCACCCTTGTCTGGCAGGGCCCTAATGGGATCAACCCTCAACTGGAATGTTAACATCTCAACCTACGCTGGCTACGTAGTTCTAGAATGCAGGACTGCTACTAAAGGTTGCACCCTCAACTGGAAGCTGAGCCCCCATCCCTGGGTTCGCTCGGTGCTAAATCCTACTCCCAACTGAACTAATTTGAATTATTGAACTGTGCAAAGATTAACTAATTTCGATAACTGACTGAACTGATAATGCCCATAACATATTTTGAAACTATTCTAAAGATATTGAGACTAAGTAAATAGCTATGGTTTCGGGTATTCATAACCCCCAAGACTCGATAGCAGTAATAGTAAAATAGTACTAAACTTTGGGGACATAATATGAAAGTATTTATTCAAAATTCACTCTTATAGGCATTTCATCAAACACTTGGTATTCATAGTTTAAGCTAATCATGGGAATAGTATAAAACTTGGAGTAATAGCATGATTTCGACATCAATAACGCTTAATCATGATTTAAATCAGTGAATAACAACATTAAAACATGTGGGGTTTGATAAGCAATAACAATTTCATGTAAGCATGATAAAAAGTCAAGATTCATCGAGATTCATGGTTACAATCACAATTTAAAATCATGGTAACTTGTAATGATCACAACTTCAAATTTAAATTGGATACTTGGACTCCAAGGGTGAAAGAGACCCATGAATGAACACTTAACATACCTGGGTTGATGAATTCGTGAGAATTGATGGTGAATTCTTGAGATTTGATCTTGAATTTAGAAGGCTAGGGTTTGTTCTTGAAAGAGGGCTACTTTAATTTTGAGAGAATTGTGAAATAATGAGCAAATAACGCTGTATTGGGACTTAAATCCTGTGTTTGGACGGATTTGGGGCTTTGGGAAAAGACCAAACGGTCCTTGGAATTTAAGTCGTGAAACTGACAATCCCAATTTTTGGCTCCGGCACGACGCTATGCAATCGTGTCAAGTCACTGGAAAGCTGAAAATCCCCATTTTTCCCAACGGCGCAATGCGGTGCTATCGCATCGCGCCACTAGAAACGGACAACTAGGAACTGGAACTTTGGCGCGATGCGGCGCCATCGCAGTGCCTCACTGGAAAATGACAATTGCAAAATGACCCCTTGGCATAAAGTGGTGCTTATCGCGGTGACACTAAAAAAGGACGAACGTGAAATTGGACATCACCGTGATGTGGCCTTATTTTGTTGGGCTACTGCTTTGCACTAAAAGTGTCATAACTTCTAATCCGAGTATCAAATTTGGGAAAAATGGTATCGTTGGATAGCTAATTCAATTTTCTACAACTTGGTGGGTCTTGAGCTAGAAAATTTTAAGTATAATAAAAGATATTCTTTCTTGAAGTTGACTAAAGCAACATTCTTATCAAAATTTCAATCGGTAAGGATTATTTTGATTCGTCTAATAGCCGGGAATTATTTGGGCCCTTAATATACCTCAAACTAACTCATAAAACTATCAAAGAATGATAATGTACTATGCACGAGCTTGAAACATGGCGCTAACATTGGTTTAGATTTTTGGGATATTACACTAACGGCTAGACGAGCTAGTTCTTGTGTTGCACTAAGGTCAGAAACTCCAGCTCTTACACTATAAACGTCATGCAACAATATCTGAGCAATGTGGATACCAGCTTGTCCAGTGGCACCAGCAACAAACACCGTTCTAGCCTACATCCTTAAATGGGTTTTACTGGGAACAAAGTGCCACTATAATTAATGAAAAGGATATCTTGTGATGAAAGAATAGATTAAAGAATACATGTGTTAAAATAGAACATGCCTGAATCAAAAGTAACAACATAAGGGCCTTTAAAGGAGCGATCGATAAACTCATCATTCCTCCATGGAGTTTATTAGGCACATACCTGCATGTTATAGGAAGAAAGAAACTTGAGTAATAGAGAACTGGCAGCAAATATATGAGAGTGCAGGATATGTTTGAGTTTCACAATTATTGAAGCCGTGATGGAATAGAAAACACCTCTTATTACGTGAGAGCAGATTTGCAGATAAATGAAGGAAGGAGAGTTGGGTGTGAATGATTTTAAAGCATGGAATGAGGCAGCTGTAGCAAAACAGGTATGGAACATCGCTTACAAAGTTGATAATCTCTGGGTGAAATGGGTCAACCATATACACATAAAGGGAGAAAATTGGTGGGAATATAAAGTACCCATTAATAGTTGTTGGTAATGGAAGAGACTTTGTGTGGAATCAAAGAAATATTTGCACCAGGCTATGTCCAGGATGGATGGCTAACAATCTCGGGAAAATACACAATCTAGAGTGGATATATGTGGAGGATGGGAAAAGAGGCGCCATGGAACTCTTGGAGAGCAGTTTGGAATAAAGTAAATGTCCCCAAACACAGATTTATATGCTGGCTAACAAGCATGGAAGGCTATTAACTCAAGATAGACTATTTAGAATGGGGGGGTGTTAGTATAAGAGCTACAGGGGTCATTCTTGAGCAAAATATGGGAGTGGTAGCAGAACAGGTTCTTTAGCAAAATATGTCCATTTGGTTATTAGAACTCAATAACTTTTTTAATCAAATAAAGATTGCGCTCACCAGCTTGTGAAGCAGGTCACAGGTTGCTCCTCAAAGTGATCAGGCAAGTGTTTCCTCATAGCAGCTTCTAACTTTATTGCATCTGCCCAGGGAATACCTTACCACATTTTTGGAGCCCCCAAATACATGTGATTTAATGAGTACAAGTGGTGATCTTCAACATGCTATTGGGTAAAAATGTAGAAAAGAAAATTGGTAAATAACTAAGACAAAAACACAAGGGTTGATAATATTTTCAGGTTATGAAAGAAAAGAAGGATCATCCAAATCATATATTTCAAGCAAACTGAAGTGCATTGTTACCCAATTCCAAATAAAAGGATTATGAAGAGATGGCCTAATAACAACTACTACTTATTTTCCAAAAAATATGACCTCAGAAAGTCTGCCTTTAAGAAGCTCTTCCGTAATGCAAGAGAAAGGAATAATCACAATCAAGCAATCACTAATACCACTCATTGATAGTTGGAATAAACATGATCTCAAGAGGTTTACTCAATCAACACTAGTGTATATTTTTCTTCTTATTGAAGGTTATACAAGTTCTTTTACTTAAAAATATTATTTATAAGTTCTTTAGAACTAGTAGAACATTTTATAGCGAAGAAGCTTAAGGCTCAAAACAAAACTGTAGGAAAGAAACATATGAGGAATGTATGTGCTAATTATATTTCAACATGTCAGAGCAACCTATTAAGGAGAAATTGGCACTAATAGAGCTACATAATTGATAGAAGAACTTGCTGAGGGAATTGCACCCAATAAACATCAGTTTACCACAATACATTATGAAGCAATAGAGGTGAACTATATTACTTACCCAACAGAACGATGAAAAGCACATTCCTATATACAACCAAGGCACCAGATATATCACAGCTCTCACATGTAAGAACAAAACTTGGGAGCCTTGGAAAATTATTCAACTTCCATCCTGAGTTTACATACTTTGTGTCAGAAGAGCCAACTTGATGGTTGTGTTTAAGGAACCCACCTCCAAATACTCCTGTTTCCAAGTCAGCCCCATAAAGCACCTGGGAAATAAAGACAAAGTAATGACAGAAAGGAGGAAATTTATATACATCTTAGATGTTTTACAATAGTAGAAAATAAAGATTATCAGCAAAGAATACCACCTCAATCTCTTTCGTGGGTTTCTCGACCATCCGCTAATATTAACCCTCAATGTTCTCCAATGAGTCTTCACATTGTCCTTCATTTTGCCTGAAATACTGGGCATTAAAATAATCAACATATTTCTGAAATGCATCCAGAGTAAACTTTGGACCAAGTTAAAATCCAAACCTTTCAGCTTCAAAGATAAAAGCATCACCAGGAGTTCTATAGGCAACATTATCAATACCCGGGTCTACTCCAGTTTTTTAGCATAAACTTTGTTTCTTTTTCTGAGAAGTATTATCTTCACACATACTTCTCATCGTATCTCGATTCCAAAATTTGTCGATCCTCCGTACACAGGTAGCAAATTTGGAGTTCTCTCATATAGTTTTTTATTAAGAGGGCATGGAGGTTTCCACGAAGCAGGAGGTACTATGCAACAAATTCCATAAGCCTCTGCTTTGGAGCGTATGCTAGCCATATATGTCAGGCTATCTTCAAATTCTTAGAGATTTAAAAAGAGTTATTGAGAAAACTTGACCAGGCAAGACTCATAAAACTCACTTCAAATTATGGATAACAGAAGTGAATGCGTGGACTGTTTAGATAGAGACACTGAAAAGAGTTGATTATCCAATCAAAGTAGGACTCTTCAGTTGGATAGAACACCAGAGCGTCCCCATTATCAGGCCTAGAAGCTTCCTCTGGCCTCCATCTTACATTTACCTATTCTAAGCTTAAAACTTTAAAACAACATATACATATAACAGACCTACAACTCTCTATTGAACCAGACTACTCAACCACTTTAAAACAACATACTACTCAACCACAACTCTCTATTGAACCAGACTGCTCAACCACTTTAAAACAACACACTACTCAACCACTTTACTATTGAACCAGACAAATGTTATACCATGCCCTTCCTAGTCAGAAGCAGAGCTAGGATTTGAAGTTTAAGTATCCGAAATTCTAACTATTCCAAGTCAATGGGTTCTAAAATAATAATTTTGAATATCAGATAAATATCCTAACAAAAATACAGTGTTTGCGCCAAAACTACTAGATTCGGCTGAACATGGACCTGACTTGTAGCCCTGCTCCTACCTTTCTTCTACCTCTCCCATTTTCACCTTATATTAAGAATAGTGTAAATCTGTCCATAAACTTTAGTGAGCTTGTACATAGTTACTTTGAAGTAAGCTTCAAGAACTGGTCGAATCACTTCTTGTACTTCATCAACAAATTCAGGCAAAGAGGATGAGCTTCACAAAACATATTTCAAATTTATAGACAAACAGCCAAAAGTGAAAATGAAAAGTCAAGCAAAAGAAGCTAGTAATCATACGGATCTCTACTGTAAATCTTTTTATATGGCATTGCAGCTGGAGATTCAATCATATTCTCACAAAAACTTTAACATTAAGATGGAAACTATAAGTTGATATTAAATTGAATATCCATAACACATCTTTTCAAATAGTAATGTCTAGCCATACTCTTGGAATTTCTGAACAACAGAATTATCACTTATTTCAAATCTATAATGAACATCTTCTGTAAACTGTCATCCAGCACATAAAGTACTTAATATAACTCCACATTAAACGTATTCCAGATCACTCCATGTATATCTTAAACATAACAAAGGGAAAGGGTTAAGAATGAAAATCTATTACTAGCACAAAATATAAAATTACAGTGAGAATCAGAAAGTACCTCCTGCCACGTTGTTACAAGAGGTTCACACTTTGCAGTGAAGCGCTTAGAAAGAGGATGACCCTGCATCTGAGAATAATAAAAATAACTAAGGTAATGCACAATCTTTCTGCATAGAATCCAAAGGCAAGCGTCCATCTTTCATATGAATTTCAACTTCTCAATTATTAACAACATCATAAAAATGGAACAAACTGAAAGAGTAATATTTCATTACAACAACCAATCGGGTTAACAAAAACTCAAAAAATTCCAAACACAAACAGTACAGACAGCTGTAGAGACCATCAAAGTGAAACACAAATTACAATATTACCAAACGACTCATTTTTAAGCTTTTAAATAACTACTCATCTTATCCAGACCAATATAGGTACGCCATTATGGGTTTACAGAAGCTAAAATATAGGTAAACTATTGCAGGTTTACAGAAGCTAAGACACACACTGAGCTTCTAAATTAAAAAACTTAAATTAGGTCAAATCGTCAATTAGAATACCTTAAAATCCCCAAATTCTGAAACATCAATGCTTAAAAATGCTGAAAGCCGACTCGCCGGAGCTCTGATAGTACTTTTTCATCTCCTTTCCACCGGTCAACAACAAGCTAAGTGTTGAGTTTCAATCCACTCTTACCGCAACCTAACAACAACAATGGAAATTACTGCAAGCCTACCCAGTCGAGGAGAAATGGATTTTCAATCCACTTTTTACAGTCGGAGTTAGATTGAGAAACAGAGTTACTACCCAATAATTGGAACTACTACCCAGCAATTGGAAAAATGGAGTAACTATCGGAGTTACCATTATAACTATATTACAATCAGAGTTACAATTGAAGAGAAATAGAGTTACGATTGACAAATTGAAGCTACAAATCAGAGTTACAGGAAATATTGAGAATAGGTTTGTTGATATTTTGATAAATATGAAGCTACAAATCGGAGTAACAATCTTTTTTCTAGAAAGAAAGAGGGATTTTGATATTTCTATTGAGAAATGGGCGTACATACGTGAAATATTGTGAAGGGAAATTAAAAAGCAATGCAATAGATAATTTTTTTTTTTTTGTAGTAAGTGTTGCCATAGATGCTTCTATGCAAACGATTTTGATAAGTATTGCTATAAATGTATCAATTGCAATGGTTTATTCTCAAGTCATAATGTTAACAGAATTATTATTTTTTGCAAAGGTTTAAAGCATTTGTATAGATATTCTATAGCAATGCTTTAGCAACCATTGTAAAAAGTTTGTTTCCATATTTCCAATTTCTGGTAGTGACCAAAGAACATTCCCATGCAATCAATTATTCGAAATCACCATTAATGCATATAAAAGCTTAAAATATGGGATAACCAAAACCAAGCATTTATAACCAATATCCCTAAATCATAGCTGAAAACCCCAAACCATACATCATTTAAACCATAAAAAAATTGTATAAAATCATGCCTTTAATTGAAAATAACAATGAGGGAAGAGAACATGCCTTAATTGACAAAGCAGACGAAGAGAAACCACCAACAAATAGGTATATTTATTTATGATTATGAATAGCTAAATTCATAATTCCCAACAATCATGACATGATAAAATAAATTCATATTAGTTACTTTATAGTAGAATTATTCAAACAATAATATGTTAAGAAGTTTATTAGCAAAGTGGAAACGGAGAAAAATCCCTAAGAACTATGTCATCCTAAAGGTGAAACCTATGAGGCAAGAAGCCGTGGCGGGGAGTAACCAGAGTAGAGGCGCTGTTTAAGGGAAAAAGTATCCAAATTACCATGCTAATAGTGACCGAAACATGTTATTTAAGAATAATCTAGTATATAGTAATCTAAGATGACCATATTTGTTATATACATGGTTGAAGGGAATATTTTGAAGAAAGCAATTTTATGAAAATGAATAATTATTTATCTGATGTGATGGTAGATAAATTTAAAATACTTATTTTGTATGCACTTAGAGATATAAAAGTAGTAGATATAAAAAAAATCATATTAGAAAAAGCATTTGGTGAATATTACATGACTAAAGTAAATTATATACCATACCTACCTAACTACTCTTACAAATACTTATCATGATAAATTACATAAAATTTTTAGAAAAAGATATGAGAAACATACAGTTAGTAGAAAAATAGATGAAAATAAATATGGACAAATACATGGAAAATAAAGATATAAAATATATAGAATTTCTTAATAAAAATATGCAAGAACTACTAAGGCTAAAACAATCAACTACAAAATATTATAGTAAAATCAATTTTAAAAAATAGATCATCTAGACTATCTTAAAGTTTTAATCTTATATATACTTAAAGATATATAAATTATAGATATTAAGAAAATAATATTAGAAAAAGTAATAGACTATGAAATTGAAACCATAAATTGGCTAGAACAGTTATACGAAGAAATTTACCCAGAAAGATATTATTCAGATTAAGGGATGTTAGGATATATTAGAAAAACTAGAGAAAATCAAGATAATCTAAATAATGAAATTAATTATAGAAACCGAATTAGAAAAGTAATGGAAAATCTAAAAAAAAAAATTAATATGGATAGAAGAAACCTTAGAAAATTTAGAAAAAAGTACATGTGATAGTTTATATAATTTAAAAAACTCACTACGAGAAGAACAACACAAGATAATAAATAACATTGAAAATATAGAATTAGATATACATTACAGTACAGTTAGAATAAATTATTATACAGAAATTTGTAACTCTGCAATTACTACAGGATAAAATAATAAACCTAACAAATTAATGAATACATCTTACGAAAAGAATAAATCGTTAAAAAATATTGAAACAAAATTTAAGAAATATCTACGCACAAAGAAAAATAGATTCATTAGATATACAATAAATCTATTTCATAAGTTATTATCCGCAACCCCTATAAATGGTATCAGAGCCCAGTAATTTAAAAAGTACAGAAGTAAGATATATGTTAGTTATATATGTTAGTTATGAGAGAATTTATCTATATTTATTGAATTAATTATGAGAAGACCATTTAAAAATAGAGATACTTTTAGAAAAATTAAAGAATCTTTAATTAGTAATTATTCAGAATATATAAGTCTAAATAAAACAAAAGAAAATCCACAAAAATTAGCCTACCTAATTACATTAATATCTAGTATTGAAGCAAAGTTAATAATCCATTTAAAATCTAGGAGAATGAGACACATACCACCTAATTATGATAAAATTAGATTTACATATCCGCCATGATATTATAAATATGGTTTAAATGAATAAAGTACAAAAATACAAAGAATTAAAATAAATTATTTCTGAAAAACGTAAAGAATTAAAAATAAGAATAAAAAGACTACATTATAATATATTTGCCGGAGTTAGTAAAAACTCAATAGATACACAAAAAGATGAAATATCAAAATTAGAATCACAAATAGATAGTTTAGAATATATATACCAACATGAATTATTCACAATAAAATGAACAAAGAAGAATTTATAATAGATGAAAAAATATATGAAAATCACCAAGGATTAAAAATAAAAATAGTATCTTCTAATCTAGGAAGGAGATATAAGAAAATAGGTGAACATTTATATCTGATGTTAGAAAAAGAAGAATTAAAATTAGAAGATAAATTGACAGCAATGGTAAGAATAGAAAGAGAAAATGAAGAAATAGATAGAAAAAAGGAAATAGAAAAAATTAAACAACAAACTACAGAAGAAATACGAAAAATAGAAGAAACAAAAAATAGTAGGATTGCTGAGTTAGAAAAAGAACTACAAATGTTAAAAGATCTGTAAGAACAAAGACAAAAAGAAAAAGAAGAAAAAGATAGGGAACAAAAATTACTGAACGAGATAAATCAATTTAAGGAAAAATTAAAAATAAAAAACAAAGAATTAGAAATAAATAATATAAACGTTGAAGAGACAGATAATTATGATTCAGAAGATAGTGAAACATATACAGAAATATTAACAAATACAAAAAATTTAGAGATCAGTGAAAAACAAGAAGTAATTAATGAGGAAAATTTAGAAAATACCAATACAGAAATAAATACTCTTGATAAAAAAGATGAAAATATAATACCTAAAACAACAGAAATAAGAAAACCTATATATTATAAGAGTAAGTTTAAAAAATATAATGAATATGACAAATGGACACCAAAACAAATAGTTAATAAAAATTATAATTTTTTAGACCTAGACTGTGTAATAGATACAGAAAAAACAATACAATTATGGATAGGATATATCACAAAGAATTGTAATTATTGTAAGTTACTATTCCTATGTAGACTTTTTAGGCTTGTAGAATTCTTGAAAGGCTATAGGGCTAGGTAGTAGCCTTTTTGACTTTTTAGTTTTTTTTTAGCATTTAGTTAGCATTTAAAAAACGTGTAAAGGATTGTAAAGTTCTTTTTCGTTCTATAAATAAAGAGAACTGAAGGCATTGCAAAGCACGCCTTCATGCGTTGAAGCAAATACTCTCTCCATTCCATAACAAATATTTTGCTCAGTTAATTAAATGGTATCAGAGCCCAGTAATTTAAAAAGTACAGAAGTAAGATATATGTTAGTTATATATGTTAGTTATGAGAGAATTTATCTATATTTATTGAATTAATTATGAGAAGACCATTTAAAAATAGAGATACTTTTAGAAAAATTAAAGAATCTTTAATTAGTAATTATTCAGAATATATAAGTCTAAATAAAACAAAAGAAAATCCACAAAAATTAGCCTACCTAATTACATTAATATCTAGTATTGAAGCAAAGTTAATAATCCATTTAAAATCTAGGAGAATGAGACACATACCACCTAATTATGATAAAATTAGATTTACATATCCGCCATGATATTATAAATATGGTTTAAATGAATAAAGTACAAAAATACAAAGAATTAAAATAAATTATTTCTGAAAAACGTAAAGAATTAAAAATAAGAATAAAAAGACTACATTATAATATATTTGCCGGAGTTAGTAAAAACTCAATAGATACACAAAAAGATGAAATATCAAAATTAGAATCACAAATAGATAGTTTAGAATATATATACCAACATGAATTATTCACAATAAAATGAACAAAGAAGAATTTATAATAGATGAAAAAATATATGAAAATCACCAAGGATTAAAAATAAAAATAGTATTTTCTAATCTAGGAAGGAGATATAAGAAAATAGGTGAACATTTATATCTGATGTTAGAAAAAGAAGAATTAAAATTAGAAGATAAATTGACAGCAATGGTAAGAATAGAAAGAGAAAATGAAGAAATAGATAGAAAAAAGGAAATAGAAAAAATTAAACAACAAACTACAGAAGAAATACGAAAAATAGAAGAAACAAAAAATAGTAGGCTTGCTGAGTTAGAAAAAGAACTACAAATGTTAAAAGATCTGTAAGAACAAAGACAAAAAGAAAAAGAAGAAAAAGACAGGGAACAAAAATTACTGAACGAGATAAATCAATTTAAGGAAAAATTAGAAATAAAAAACAAAGAATTAGAAATAAATAATATAGACGTTGAAGAGACAGATAATTATGATTCAGAAGATAGTGAAACATATACAGAAATATTAACAAATACAAAAAATGTAGAGATCAGTGAAAAACAAGAAGTAATTAATGAGGAAAATTTAGAAAATACCAATACAGAAATAAATACTCTTGATAAAAAAGATGAAAATATAATACCTAAAACAACAGAAATAAGAAAACCTATATATTATAAGAGTAAGTTTAAAAAATATAATGAATATGATAAATGGACACCAAAACAAATAGTTAATAAAAATTATAACTTTTTAGACCTAAACTGTGTAATAGATACAGAAAAAATAATACAATTATGGATAGGTTATATGATAAAACAATTATTAGTTATTATTCCTATGTAGACTTTTTAGGCTTGTAGTATTCTTAAAAGGCTATAGGGCTAGGTAGTAGCCTTTTTGACTTTTTAGTTTTTTTTTAGCATTTAGTTAGCATTTAAAAAACATGTAAAGGATTGTAAAGTTCTTTTTCGTTCTATAAATAAAGAGAACTGAAGGGATTGCAAAGCAAGCCTTCATGCGTTGAAGCAAATACTCTCTCCATTTCATAACAAATATTTTGCTCAGTTAATTAAAAAACATACATACTTCAATGGAAAAAGCTATGGAGGAACAAATTTCAGAAATATCAAAACTACCCGAACAGGTATATTTATTTATGATTATGAATATCTAAATTCATAATTTCCAACAATCATGATATGATAAAATAAATTCATATTAGTTACTTTATAGTAGAATTATTCGAACAATAATATGTTAAGAAGTTTATTAGCAAAGTGGAAACGGAGAAAAATCCCTAAGAACTATGCCATCCTAAAGGTGAAACCTATGAGGCAAGAAGCCGTGGCGGGGAGTAACCAGAGTAGAGGCGCTGTTTAAGGGAAAAAGTATCCAAATTACCATGCTAATAGTGACCAAAGAACATGTTATTTAAGAATAATCTAGTATATAGTAATCTAAGATGACCATATTTTGTTATGTACATGGTTGAAGGGAATATTTTGAAGAAAGCAATTTTATGAAAATGAATAATTATTTATCTGATGTGATGGTAGATAAATTTAAAATACTTATTTTGTATGCACTTAGAGATATAAAAGTAGTAGATATAAGAAAAATCATATTAGAAAAAGCATTTGGTGAATATTACATGACTAGAGTAAATTATATACCATACCTATCTAACTACTCTTACAAATACTTATCATGATAAATTACATAAAATTTTTAGAAAAAGATATGAGAAACATACAGTTACTAGAAAAATAGATGAAAATAAATATGGACAAATACATGGAAAATAAAGATATAAAATATATAGAATTTCTTAATACAAATATGCAAGAACTACTAAGGCTAAAACAATCAACTACAAAATATTATAGTAAAATCAATTTTAAAAAATAGATCATCTAGACTATCTTAAAGTTTTAATCATATATATACTTAAAGATATATAAATTATAGATATTAAGAAAATAATATTAGAAAAAGTAATAGACTATGAAATTGAAACCATAAATTGGCTAGAACATTTATACGAAGAAATTTACCCAGAAGGATATTATTCAGATTAAGGGATGTTAGAATATATTAGAAAAACTAGAGAAAATCAAGATAATCTAAATAATGAAATTAATTATAGAAACCGAATTAGAAAAGTAATGGAAAATCTAAACGAAAAATTAATATGGATAGAAGAAACCTTAGAAAATTTAGAAAAAAATACATGTGATAGTTTATATAATTTAAAAAACTCACTACGAGAAGAACAACACAAGATAATAAATAACATTGAAAATCTAGAATTAGATATACATTACAGTACAGTTATGATAAATTATTATACAGAAATTTGTAACTCTGCAGTTACTACAGGATAAAATAATAAACCTAACAAATTAATGAATACATCTTACGAAAAGAATAAATCGTTAAAAAATATTGAAACAAAATTTAAGAAATATCTACGCACAAAGAAAAATAGATTCATTAGATATATACAATAAATCTATTTCATAAGTTAGTTATCCGCTCCCCCTATAAATGGTTAATCTTATTTTTTCTTGTTATTTTATGTTTTGTTGTTAATACATATAAATTTTTGCATCTTGCTGTAAATATTTTACTTCCTGGGGTTAATTCTATTCCTGATATCTTCCAATATAATACTAGTGATTTATCTATATTTTTATCTGTTACTGCTACTGAATAATTTGCACTTATTATAAATAAATCTCTTGAGAGAATTATAGAGTGTTTAAGAAGAATTTCTAAGTGCTAATGAATAGAATAATAGGACAAATAGCCTCCCAAGTGATTAGAAGTCGTGGGACCTTATTAGGGTAAGTGGGGAAATGTTCAAAATACCCCCACTTAAGTTCCACAAAATCTCGTCAAGGGGTACGATTCGATACGAGTGGTACCCACTATTCGTATCCTAAGTCTTAACCCTTAGACCCAACACTGTCCAATGCACGAGTCATCCTACCCAATTCGTATTGACAATATATGATCCGTACCCTTCACTTGTATCCCTAGCAAGATAGAATCACAGAAGGTTTGAACACTGACCATCATACGAGGGTATGACTCGTACCCTGACTTACGGCTCTTGGTGAGCCACTCGTACTCACATCAAACTTAAGTTACCAATTCAAAGGTTAAACTAAGGAACCAAATGATCCGTATCTAATCATATGACTCGTACCACCAAGTCATACCCATTCCAGTGACCAAAATCCATCCCATCAACCAATACTGGTCACTATACGACTGGACCATACCAATTGTGCCCTAACATACGGCTCATACCGATGAGTCATATAGGGTCCAGAGAGCAGAATTCTAGGAAATTTTCTAAGGTACAGAAACCAAGGTGTTTCAGTCTCCCCCACTAGGAACATTCATCCCCGAATGACCGGTAAGGTAGGGGTAACCACACGCATGAGTCATTTGCATTATCAAATATATTTCTAATCCTTAACACAGTTTGTAAATAAAGAGGCAAAAATATTAATCTTTCCTTTAACACACTCAAAAAATAAAGATGTGTTAAAGACACATACCTTCCGCATGGATCACAAAAGCAGAAAATAGATGTGGATACTTAAACTTCATGTCCTCCTCCACTTCCCAAATAGATACTTTCACCTTATGGTTCCACCACAGAACCTTAACCAAATCCACATACTTGGTTGAAAATCAATGAACCTGCCTATCCAAGATCTCAACCGGTACCTCTTTATAAGACAAAGAGTCCGAGATACCTAACCTATTCATAGGAACAATCAAAGAAGGACCACTAAGATATTTCCTCAGCATGAAGACATAAAATATCAGATGGATTGAGCTCAAGCTAGAAGGTAACTCTAACTCATAAGAAACATTACCAACTTTTCGCATAATATCATAAGGAACAACATACCGAGGACTGGGGTTCCCCTTTTTACCAAACTGCACTACTCTTTTCAAGGGAAATACCTTGAGGAAAACCTTCTCCCCAACCTCAAACTCTAAGTCTCTATGCCTAACATCCGCATAGGTCTTTTGGCGACTTTGGGTAGCCTTAAGCCTATCCCAAATCACCTTCACCTTCTTTATAACCTGGTAAACCATGTCGGGACCAAACATATCCATCTCTCTAAGCTCAAACCAACCAATAGAAAACCTACACCTTCTACCATACTATGCCTAAAAAAGAGCCAAACCAATACTAAAATGATATCTATTATTGTAAGCAAACTCTACCAAAGGTAGATGCTTATCCCAATTGCCATTATAATCAATCAGACAAGCACGAAGTATATCCTCCAATGTCTGAATAGTTCTCTTTGCTTGTAAAACACCCTAGTTTCTGGACCTTAGAAAATTTCATGGAATTCTGGTCTCTGGACCTAATATGACTCGAGGGTACGAGCCATATGTTGGGGTATGGATGGTATGGTCCAGTCATATACTAGCCAATGTTGGTTAGTGGGATAGATTTTGGTTATTGGAATGGATACGACCTAGGGGTACAAGTTGTATTGGTGGGTACAGATCATTTGGTTCCTTAACTTAATCTTAGACTTGGTTACTTAGGTTGGATCTGAGTATGAGTGGCTCAAGATGAGCTGTAATCCAGGGTACGATTCATACCTAAGACTCATAAAGTGCACAGTGTCCAAATCTTCCTTGGGTTTAAATTTACCAGGGGTACAGATAAATGATACGAATCGTATGCTTTGGATACGACTTGGTTGGATGAGTCATATACTGGACAGTGTTGGATATAAAGGTTGAGACTAGGATACGAGTGGAGGGTACCTCTTGTATTAGAGAGTATGACTCGTGAGGGATAATTGTACCCCCGAGATGGGATTTTGTGCAACTTAAATGGGGGTATTCTGGATATTTACCTACTTATCCTAATAAGTTTCCATGACTTCTAACCTACTAGAAAGGTTATTTAACTTATTATTCCATTTAGTAACACTTAGAAACTTTTCTAAAATACTCTATAATTCTCTCAAAAGCTTTTGGCCAAGGGAAGTAAGGGTTTTGACTAGAGGATTGATTTTGAGCTTGTCTTGGTGATTTCTTTCCATCATCATCTTAGTTTAAGGTATTTTCTCTTCTCTCATTGTTAATTCTAACTAGAAGCATGGTTTTTATGAATGTTTTTATGACTTCATTGATTGTATGATTTTGATTTTCAAATATGAATTCTAGGTTGATGTTAAATGGTTGGTTATGGTTTTCCATATTTTTAATTATGCTTTAAGTGAATTAATGTTGGTTTTGGATAGTTGGATTGCATGGGAATGGTTTAATGGTAATTGGAATTGGTTTTGGCTAAATTATGTCCCCAATGTGTTTGAGGAAATGCCTATAATAATATTTTCATCGCATTGAGTATTTTAATAAAACTCTTGCTTGTTTTAAAACTTGGTAAAGGAATTATCCATAGTTTAAATGGATTGGAAAGGTAAATAGGTAAATGGTTATACTTTTGGGGTACATAAAATCCCCCAAGTGGTTTGATATGGTAAATAGAAGAGTACTTGGAAGACCCCTTAAACCTAAATATGGTTGGTATGGATAGTACTTACAAGTATGATCGGTACGATGATACCACCACTAAATGTCCTCGGTTAATAAATGGTAAATAAATTGATTGGTATCTTAGTAATGGTTTTAATTGGGAAATAATGGCGGGATGTGTCATAAAGTCGTAGAAGGTGAAGGTCCCGGTGGACCAAAACTGGAAACTCATATTTTTTGATGTGAAGTTGATCTTGGTGACCATGTGCATGATGTCACACTATATTTTAGGGGATGTACAAGTCATCCCAGGTTTTCATCCCTGGTCTTATGGCTTCACGCACTGGGGCTCTTTTAGCTAAGAGAGCTAAACCCATATAGCTCGTGGATGGTTTAGGTCGTCAAAGCTACACAACCCAGGTAAAGGTTTTAAAGGCATGCTAAACCTGATCCCTTTTCTCGACATGGTTATATATATATAAGTATGTATGTATGGTTTTGTGCATATAGATGATTTTTACTTGGTTTTATAAATGACACTATTTTATCCTTATTCTAAGATCATGCTAGTGTTCACCCGCTAACTCTCTACTGTTGGCTGTATACCCACACTATGTAGAAACCGGACAATCTACTCCTTCTACATATTGATTGACTTGCGGATCAATATTTGGACTGAAGTGGTGAGCTTTCAATCTTTCAGAAGGCTCCATTTCATGTTAAAGATATTTTTAGACACTTTGATTTTTTTTGGATATTAGTTTTGGCCATGGTTGGGGGCATGTCCCAACTAAATTTTATTACTCTTTTGGTTAGGCGCTTTGTGGTACTACTATGGGTTGGAATGGGCGGCTTCGGTATAAGTGTCATTTTGGCATTGGTATTGGTATTGTTATTGAGGTTGGCATCATCAGACATTATTTCTAACTGTTCCATCATATTTAATTTTGGGATTAATTATATTATGTTTTGGAACATCTTTGGTTATTGCTTGGTTTATGGACCTTGTTTTGGTATCAGTTTGGTATGGTTGGATTGTTGGTATGATATGGTTGGACTCGCTTGGTTTGAACACGATTGTGATCCTATCACAGAGTCTTCATATGATCTGTTATACTATCTTGTTACATGCTTAAAATTTAGCCAACTAAAGGCAGGCGACTTGAGGTTGGGTTGGGTTATGGGGGTGGTTTTCGGTCCTGGTCGGACTTTGGACGCCATTATGACAAAGCCTCCGATTGGGTCGCATCAAGTTGGCTTCTGAGCCTAGGTTCATGGTCAATTAGGAGTCGACAAATTTGTATCAAATAAATTCTCTTTTAGGGTTGTGTAGCATGCCACACTCATAAGGGAAAGGCTATAAAACATTTAGGAATGTCTCACTTTCTTAATATTCTATTTTCAAGCTTAGAGTCTCAGTCCTGAAATCTTTTCTAATCCTTGTTTGTTCATCTTTCAGATCATGTCTCATAGATCTGAAACATAAGAAAATTCTTTTATCTCATCTTGGGGTAATGTTGAAGGGGTGCATCCTACTTTTGACGTTCATCTTCGATCTCATGGTCCTATCCTTGATAGTTCTGAAGTTACACCGATTGATACTAGTCCTTCTCAAGGTGAGGTAACTAATGCAAAATTCTATTTGTCTATTCACATTATTGCTCAAATGGTCGCTTCTTAGGCTGAGCGGGGTGCAACTAGTGCTTTGTCAGTTGAGGACATAAGGGTTAACCAATTTATAAAGGTGGGTTTTCCCCCTTTTTTAGAGTAAAGGTGAAGGAGGATCCATAGGGCTTCTTGGATGAAATGGAAAATATATTTCGAGTGATGCAGGCTACCAATGTAGAGAGGGTAAACATTGCAGCTTATCAGCTCCAAGATATTACATATTAGTGGTGTGAAGAGTGAAACAGGGATAGGGATGATGTGGAAGAGCCAGTCTTGTAGGATATCTTTTTCTAAGGCCTTCTTAGATCGATTCTTTCCCTAAGAGATAAGGAAAGCAAAGATGGGGGAGTTTGTAAACCTCAAGCAAGGGAGGATGTTTGTCGAGGAATATGCCTTGAAGTTTTACAAATTATCAAGGTATTCTCCTTATTTAGTTGCTGACATGCGGGCAAAAGTGAAAAATTCTCTTCTAGGTTAGATTGGGATTTGATTTTGGAGAGTAAGATTGCCTTGATGATTAAAGATATGGATATATCTAGATTGACTTTTGATATACAGCAGGTAGAGGATGAAAAGAAAAAGCAGATGGAGTTTGAGGATAGATAGGGTAAGAAGAGCAGGTTTTCCAACTAGGGAGGTGCTCAGTCTCAAGATGGTCGGTATGGTGGAAAATGGCAAAAAAATAGTGGGGGAGTTCTGGTTCCTACTCTTCTTTTAGTGCTCCTTACCAGGTGGGCGATAGGCGTCATCAAGGTGGTGATAATTTTCTAGCACAGGGTGCCCAATCTCAGGCATACAGGGGTCAGTCAGTTTCTTCATGCCCTTTTTGTCGGTTCTGTGGTTATCCTCATTGGGATTATTGCGATGAAGAATGGGACAAATGCTTCAAGTATGGCCAGGCAGGCCATTGGCTCAGGGATTGTTTGGTTAATAAGGTTGCTACGGGGGCGAATAAGATTCCTGTGGCTTCATTTTCTACTCCTACACTTGGTGATGTGGCATCTACTTCTCTTACTTCTCCTGGTTCTAGTGTTGGATGAAACGGGTTGTATGTTTTGGCATCCCAACAGGAATCTGAGGTGTCACCTAATGTTGTTACTAGTACATTACAAGTTTTCTCTCATGATGTATATTATTTTGTTTATCTGAGGTCTACTCTCTCCTATGTGACTTCTTATATGTCTATATCTATTAGTTTTGATCCAGAAGTTATTTCAAATCCCTTGTCTATTTTTACTCTAGTAGGTGACTCTGTTATTACTAAGAGAGTCTATAGGGGGTGTGTGGTATCTGTTGGTGGTAGACATACCTTGGTGTATATTTATGAGTTGGGTATGGTAGATTTCGATGTCATTTTGGGTATAGATTGGTTGCATTCTTATTATGTATCCTTGGATTGTTGGAACCATCGGGTTATCTTTAGGTTCCCTGGTGAACCGACTATAGAATGGGAGGGTGGTCCTTTAGCTCCTAGGGGAGATTTATTTCTTATCTTAGAGCTCAGAGGTTAATCTACAAAGATTATCTTTATCACTTGGTTTGGTATAAAGATTTTGACTCGAAAGATCCTTCTTTCCAGCCAGTTTCAGTGGTAAATAATATTCCAGATGTTTTTTTAGATGATCTTCCTGGTGATCTTCCGGATAGGGAAATAGAGTTTGTATTTATCTAGTTTCGTACAATAATCAATTTCTATTCCTCTGTATAGAATGGTTTCGGATGAGTAGAGAGAACTTGAGGAGAAATTTAAGGATCTTCTGGATAAGGGGTTTATTCGACCTAGTGTATCTCCATGGGGCGCACCAGTGTTGTTTGTGCACAAGAAGGATGGTTCCCTTTGGATGTGCATTGACTATAGGCAGTTAAACAAGGTGACGGTAAAAAACAAGTATCCTCTTCCAAGGATAGGTGATCTGTTTGACCAGTTGTAAGGTGCTAAGTTCTTTTCTAATATAGATCTTGATTCTGGGTACTATCAGCTAATGATTAGGGAGGTGGATATACCTAAGATGACTTTTTGTACTTGATATGGGCACTCTGAGTTCTTGGTGATGTCATTTAGGTTGACTAATGCTACGGTGGCATTTATGGATCTGATGAACAGGGTTTTTCGTTAGTATTTGGATCTTTTTGTTATTGTATTTATTGATGAAATTCTTGTTTATTTGAAGAGTGAGGTGGATCATGCTAATCACCTCCGTATGGTGTCACAGACCTTAAAGGAACAATATTTATATGCGAAGTCCTTTAAGTGTGAGTTTTGGTTGAACATTGTAACCTTCTTGGGTCATATTATTTCTGTGAAGGGATCATGGTGGATCCTCAAAAGATTATTATGGTGAAGAAGCGACCTAGACCCACGAATCCATTTGATATTTGGAGCTTCTTAGGTTTAGCTGGGTACTATAAGTGGTTTGTGAAAAGCTTTTCATTGATAGCTGCTCCATTGACTAAGTTAACTCAGAAGAAGTTTAAGTTTTCTTGGTTAGATGCTTGTGAAGGGAGTTTCGAGAAGTTGAATGGCTCCAATTCTAACTTTGCTTGAAGGCAATAATGTGTTCGTGGTTTATTGTGATGCATCTCGGGTAGGGCTTAGTTGTGTGTTGAAGAAGCATGAGAAGGTGATTGCCTATGCTTCCAACCAGTTAAAAGTGCATGAGAGGAATTATCCTACTCATGATTTGGAGCTGTTGGCGGTTATGTTTGCTTTAAAAATTTGGCGGCATTATTTGTATGGTATGCACGTGGATATCATTTTGGATCATAAGAGTCTACAGTATATGTTCACTCAGAAAAAGCTTAATCTCAGGTTGAGAAGATGGCTTGAGCTTCTCAAAGACTATGATATGAGTATTCACTATCACCTAGGTAAAGCTAACGTGGTTGTTGATGCTCTTAGAAGGTTATCCATGAAGAGTTTGGCTCATATAGAGCAAGGAAAGAAGGAATTGGTGAAGGATATTCACTGCTTGGCTAATCTTGGAGTTCGCCTCTTAAACTCCAAGGATGGTGGTGTGATGGTCCAAGAAATGGTTCGATTGTCTCTTGATGGAAATCAAGATTGACTACCAAGGGAGGTCATGTGTTCTTGATTTTGATGGTTTGTGAGAAAAGATTTTGGTTGAGGCGCATGAGTCACGCTATGTTGTTATCTCGCCTCGACTAATATGTATCATGATCTCAAGGAGATTTATTGGTGGAGTGGAATAAAGAGGGATACAAATGATTTTGTGGCCAAGTTCATGGTGTGTCAAAGGTTAAGGTTGAGAACATAAGGGTAGATGGGTTGTATCAAGAAATTAATTTGCCCAAATAAAAAATGGGAAGTGATCAATATGGACTTTGTTACCGTTCTTCCTCGGTCTCGAAATCAACATGATTTGATTAGGGTCATCGTGGATAGGATGACTAAGTCTGCCCATTTTTTTGAATACGGACTACCTTCTCGGCGAAGGATTATGTGAAGATGTATCTTTAGGAGATTGTGAAGCTGTATTAAGTGCCTGTTTCAATTATTTCTGATCATGGCACATAGTTTACATCTCACTTCTGGCGATATTTTCAGAAAGGTTTGGTGACTAAGGTTAGTCTGAGTACTGCTTTTCACCCGCAGATAATGAGCAAGTGGAGAGAACTATTCAGACATTCGAGGATATGCTTCGGGCTTGTGTGATTGATTATGGTGGAAATTGGGTTGATCAACTACCTTTGGTGGATTTTTCTTGCAACAATAGCTATCATTCTAGTATTCGTATGGCCACTTTTAAGGCATTGTATAGTAGGAGGTGTTGATCTCCTATTGGTTGGTTTGAGTTTGGTGAGGCAGACATGTTTGGTCCCAACTTGGTTTACCAGGCTATGAAGAAGGTGGAGGTGATTAGGCATAGGCTTAAGGCTACCCAAAGTCGCCAAAAGACCTATGTGGATATTAGGCATCGAGACTTGGAGTTTGAGGTTGAGTATACGGTTTTCCTGAAAGTATCTTCCATGAAGGAAGTAGTGCAGTTTGGCAAGAAAGGAAAGCTCAGTTCCCGGTATATTGGTCCTTATGAGGTTTTGCGGAGAACTGGTAATGTTTCATATGAGCGGGAGTTGCCTTCTAGCTTGAGTTTGGTTCATCCGGTCTTCCATATTTTCAAGTTGAGGAAGTGCATTGGTGATCTTTCTTCGGTTGTTCCTTTGGAAGGACTGGGTATCATAGATTCTTTCTCTTATGAAGAAATCCCGATTAAGATCTTGGATAGGCAGGTTCATTGGTTGTGGACCTAGTATGTGGCTTCGGTTAAGGTTCTTTGGCGGAACCATAAGGTGGAAGAAGCTACATGGGATATGGAGGAGGACGCAGAGTCAAAATATCCGCATTTGATTACTGCTCCTAGGATTCGTGAGGAAGGTATGTGTCCTTAACACATCTTTATTTTCAGACCTTGTTAAAGGAAAGATTAATATCTTTGCCTCTTTGTTTTCAAACTTTGTTAAATATTAAAAATATATTTGATAATGCAAATGACTCATGCGTATGGTTACCCCTACCTTGTCCGTTATTCAAGGATGAATGTTCCTAATGGGGGAGACTGAAGCACCCTTGTTTCAGTCCCTTAGAAAATTTCCTAGAATTTTGGTCTCTGGACCTAATACGACTCAAGGGTATGAGCCGTGTGTTGGGGTACAGATTGTATAGTCTAGTCGTATGCTGACCAGTGTTGGTTGGTGGGATGGATTTTGGTTACTAGAATGGATATGACCTAAGGGTATGAGTCATATTGGTGGGTATGGATAAAGGATACAGATCATATTCTTTGGATACGATTTGGTTGGATGAGTCATATTCTGGAAAGTGTTGGATCCAAAGGTTGAGGCTAGGATACAAGTGGAGGGTACCACTCGTATAAAAGGGTACGACTCGTGAAGGTCAGGTGTACCCCTGGGACGGGATTTTGTGCAACTTAAGTGGGGTTATTATGTATATTTCCCCACTTATCCTAATAAGGTCCCACAACTTCTAACCTACTTGAAAGGTTATTTACCCTATTATTCCATTTATTAACACTTAGAAACTCTTCTAAAACACTCTATAATTCTCTCAAAAGCTTTTGGACAGGGAAAGCTCGGGTTTCAACTAGAGAATTGATTTGGGGCTTGTCTTGGTGATTTCTTTCCATCATTATCTTTGTTTAAGGCATGTTCTCTTCCCTCATTGTTAATTCTAACTAGAAGCATGGTTTTTATGAATGTTTTCACGACTTCATTAATTGTATGATTTTTGTTTTCAAATATGAATTGGGAGTTTTGATATTAAATAGTTGGTTATGGTTTTCCATGGTTTTAATTATGCTTTATGTGAATTAATGGTGGTTTTGGATTATTGGATTGCATGGGAATGATTTAAAGGTAATTGGAATTGGTTATGGTTATGTTATGCCCCCAATGTGTTTAACAAAATGCCTATAATAATGTTTTCATTGTATTGAGTATTTTAATGGAACTCTTGCTTGTTTTAAAACTTAGTAAAAGAATTATGCATGGTTCAAATAGCTTGGAAAGGTAAATGGCTAAATGGTTATAATTGTGGAGTACATGGAATCCCCTATGTAGTTTGATATGGTAAACGTAAGGGCACTTGGAAGTCCTCTAAAACCTATATATGATTGGCTATGGATAATACTTGGAAGTATGGTCGGTATGACGATACCACCACTGAATGGCCTTGGTTAATAAATGGTAAATGGATTGATTAATTGTTTGGTAATGGTTTTAATTGGGCAATAATGGCGGGATGTATAGTAACACCGTGGAAGGTAGAGGTCCCGGGGGACCAAAACTGAAAACTCATATTTGCCAATGTGGGGTTGGTCTTGTTGACCGAGTGCATGATGTCACACTATATTTTGGGGGATGTACTAGTCATCCTAGGTTTTCTTCCCCGGTTGTGTGGCTTCATGAACTGGGGCCCTTTCAGCAGGGGGAGCTGAACCCATATAGCCTGTGGGTGGTTTAGGACAGCAAAGCTACACAGCCCAGGTAAAGGTTATAAAGGCTTGCTAAACCTGCTCCCCTTTCCCAGCATGGCTATATATATATATGGTTTTTTGAATGTGGATAGTCTTACTTTGTTTTATAAATGGCATTATTTTATCCTGATTCGGAATCATACTAGCGTTCACCCGCTAACCCATCTACTGGTGGCTATACACCGAGGCTATAAGGTACCGACCGTTCTACTCCTCCTACATAGTGATTGACTCGGGGATCAACATTTGTACTGAAGTGATACACTAGGACGAATAAACCCCTTATCCATCATTACTACACACAAACAACACCGGTTTACCGCACGGTGATATACTAGGACGGATAATCCCTTTGTCCAGAAGATCCTTAAGTTGCTCCTTGAGTTCCCTCAACTCAGTCGGAGCCATTCTATAATGAGGAATAAATATTTGATGAGTGTCTGGAACCAAATCAATACCAAACTCTATTTCCCTATCTGGAGGAACACCAGGAAGATCATTCAAAAAAACCTTAGGAAACTCATTTACCACCGGGACTGACTGTAAAGAAGGAAATTTTGAGTTAGAATCTTTAACCCAAACCAAGTGATAAAGTAAACCTTTAAAGATTAACCTTTGAGCTCTAAGATAAGAAATAAACCTCTCTCATGGATCTAAGGAACTACCTTCCCACTCTATAATCGGTTTACCAGGGAACCTAAAGACAACCTTACGGGTCCAACAATCCAAGGATGTGTAACAAGAGTGTATCCAATCCATCCCCCAAAAAACATTAAAATCCACCATATCAAGTTTAAACAAATCTACCAAAGTCTTCTTACCACTAACAGATACCACACCCCCTATAGACTCTCTTAGAAATAATCGAGTCACCTACCAGGGTAGAACTAGAAAAAGGATCCAAAATAACCTCAGCATCAAAACCAATGCATACAACCACAAATGGGGTCAAAAAAAGCGTGGACCCTGGATCAAGCAGGCAATACACGTCATGAGAAAAGGGTTGTAACGTACCAATAATAACATTAGGCAATGCCTCAGATTCTTGTCGGGACGCCAAAGCATACAACCTATTTTAGCCAACATTAGAACTAGGAGCAGTAACAGAAGTAGATGCGGCACCACTGGGTGCAGGTTCAGCTCCCTCTACTGAAAGGGCCGCAGTGCGTGAAGCCGCATGACCAGGGAAGAAAACCTGGGATGACTAGTACATCCCCCAATTATAAAGCATGACATCATGCACATAGTCAATTGGACCAAACCTCACATCAGAAAATATGAGTTTCCAGTTTTGGTCCTTCTAAGACCTCTACCTTCTATGGCTTTGCTACACACCCTGCCATTATTGCCTAATTAAAACCATTACAAGAAACCAACCAATTCATTAACCATTTATTAACCAAGACCATTAGTAGTGGTATCATCATATTGACTTTACTTGCCAGTTGCGTCCATAGCAAAACATATATAGGTTTAAGGGATTCCATATACCCTTCATGATTTCCAATTAACCAAAACCATGGCCACAAAGGCCTTTCCAATCTATTTAAAACCATTTAAACCATTCATATCAGTTAGGGTTTCATTACCAAATTTAAACCATGCATAAGTTCCATTGGAAAACCAATATTATAGTGAAAACATTGTTAAAGACATTTTATCAAATACATTGAGGGCATAGTATTTCCAAAACCAAAGTCCATTACCAAAGAACCATTCTCATGCAATCAATTATCTAAATCCATCATTAATGCATATAAAAGCATAATTAAAATATGGAAAAACATAACCAAGCATTTATAACAAAAATCCCTAAATCATACAACATTCAAACCATAAAAACATTATATAAAACCATGCCTTTAATTGGAACTAATAATGAGGGAAGAGAGCATGCCTTAATTAAGTCGTTGCAATTGTAATATGTTGGTATTGAGTTCCTTCTGACCTTAGTCGTCAATCGATCAATCTGAGTTGAAATAATTCATATTAACTTATTATTTGAAATACCTAAATTGATTTGGCTAGAATTAGGGCTAAGTTCAAAGGGTCAACTGCAATTTCAATTAGGTCGTTGCAATTGCATGGTGTTGGTATTACGTTTGGACTGACCTGAGTCATCTTAACTTATTGTTTGAAATACCTAAAATTTATCTCTTTTTAAAAAATTAATTAAGATCAATGCGGACCAAATTAATATTCAAAACTTGCCATTCTTTTGCAAAATACAAATCAACCCATACAAATCATCCATTTATGGGATAAATATTTTATCATTTCAAATCTTGAGTTCTCTCTATATTCTTTCTTTCGCAATAATACAAACAATAACTACTCAATATATTTCTCAAAACTTCATAACAAATCAATTTTCTTTCCATTTTCGACCACATAGTTGTTATTTTTAACTTAATCTTGATTGTATCCATTATTTTTTCTGTCTTCACAGGTAATGGAGTTTAAGAAATGTTCTAAATTTGTTTTTTTTTTTTCTAAAAATTAGGGCTTTTTAGTTAATGATAAAAAAATACTTTTAGTTGTATTATGTTTAAGAATGGGTTATCAATTTTGAGTTTTGATGCTAAAATGTATGAAAAATCTGAGAAAACCATAGTTTTTGTTACAGTATTTTATTGGCTATTTTGATCTTATTGGATGGTGTTTGTGGTAGTGTTGGTGGCTGTTGGTGATGGTGGTGGTGGAGGTATTAGTGGTAGTGGTAATATTAATGGGGGTGGTGTTGAGTTTGGTGGCATTGGTGGTAGTATTAGTGGTATTGGTGGTCTTGGTATTGGTGTTGGGGGTCTTGGTGTTGGTATTGGTGGCATTAGTGGAGGTGGTGATGGTGTTGTTGTTGGTGTTAGTGGTGGCATTAGTGGTATTGGTGGTTTATTGGTGTTGTTATTGATCTTGTTGGTGGTGGTTATTTTGGTGTTGGTGTTGGTGATGGTTTTAGTGATGGTGTTGGTAGGTTTGGTGGTCCATCTGTTGCAACAGGTGGAAAATCTCTTGGGAGATATTAAAATAGGTCTTCAAACAGATTCCCTATATGTTGCAACAAATGTTTCAATTGTTAGCATAAAATAAACCAATAGCAAGACTGTTTTGATCTCATCCATTAGGTTGTTCATCTTTTGCAACATGTTATGCATATGTGGTAACAAATGATTCATCTATTGGAATTTTTTTTGTAACGTGGCATATAAAAGTTTATTGAAATTTGCCTTACCTTTTTAAAAAAATTATGCAGACATCAATTGTAATGTATTTTTTATTTTTCTGTTGTTTGTAGTTAAATTATGTCTCTCAAAAGAAAAGAAACAGAAAGTGAATCAACTTCTGACCACCTAACAAAAAAGGCTAGAGTACAGATGGATTTGGAGGAACGCCCAGAACAATCTCAGTCAGGCAAAGTGAAGCTAAGGAAAGTTATGAAAATGATATTGAGAGGGATGAAGTAGGGTAAGTAGAGGCTGGTGAGGAAAATAAAATTGAGGAGGAAGAAAAAGAAGATACACAAGAAGAAGAGAGAGTAAAGAGTGAGAAAGATGATGATGATCAGCATGATCATAATGCATCACCAATGGGGCGTGAATTAAGATCGAAATCCCAGCATGATCCTGTCAAAACTATTAGTATTGACAAGTTTCAAGTTGCTATGCCGCTAGAATAACCTGCAGAACTAACTGGTGATTTTGTACTTAAATCTAAGTTGGGGAAACCTTTTGATGACTCTAGGAAAATTATGAAGAGGGAAAAAATAGATAAACTTTTTAAGAAGAACTGATTTGGACACTTTCTTAAGCTTCCTGAGGACAATAACGCTCGTTTTCAAATGAGCATGGTATATGGCCTTCTCAGGCTCAGGATAGAGTATGTAGGGGATGATAAAGAATCAAAGGAGGTGGGGGAGGGGGTCAAAAAGATGGATGGAATCTGGATCAGCTACTGTAGCATAAAAGAGTTTTCCATAGTGACAGAATTAAGATGCGATCGTCCAAAAGAACCTCTCATCAAGGATACACCCTAAAAAAAGTTCAAGGCAAGTAGGAAAGCAAAACCACCACCATCAAATAAAGGGAAGGTATTATCCAAGCGACCACCCAATAAAACCAATAAATGCAAGGAAAAATAGATGGGTTGTTGGACATTGCTGGAAGTGGCTACAGAGCCACGATATTGTTAGAAAATCTTAAGGATAAAACCATACCAAATATGTACAAGGAGCAATTATGCTCAGTCTGGTTTGCCCATTCCATTATATTGGTAAGAGACGTCAACAAAGTCATGGAAGATAATTTGTTGAAGCTTGCTGGAGATTTTGAGAAATTAAAAAATTATTTCTGGGGATATGACAGCTACAAGTTGACTGTAAAATATTTATTGACAAAGCTATCCCCAAAGATGATCAAATTATACGACTTTCCTTATGCTTTCATGGTAAATTTCATCACTATTTGTTTACTCTTCCATTAATTTATATTGAATAATTATTATGACTTTTTATGCTTGATTCCTGTTTACATTTTTTAGGTTTGGGCATTTGAAGCCATTTCTCCCCTCCGAAAGCAAGTTAAGGATTACCCGAATAAGGTTTCTCATCCAAGGATCCTTAGGTGGTTAGCTGCAAAGAGAAACACAAGAATTAAGGAGGTTGATCTATTCAACCCTTCGGATAATGTAGTAAGTCTTCTTTCAAGAAAAATAATTTGACTTAAATAAAGATATTGAAACAAATGGGTCATATGTTGCGATAGATGGGTCATCTGTTCCAACAAATTACCCATCGACTTCAACTGGTGCAATAGATGGGCAATCTGTTGAAATTAACAATTCATATTTCATAATAGATTGCCCATCTATTGCTTTGGTTCTCTGAACCTAACTTAACAAATTACCCATCTAATGCAAATTATACAATAGACGGGTAATCTGATGCAACAGATGGTTAATCTGCTGCTACATAAGAATCATCTATTACGACAAAAAGATCATCTGTTGCATAAGTTCTTTGTGTTAACATTAACCCAAATGATTGCAAATTATTATATGATTTAAATGTATTTGTCTTTTTTATAGGTTGTGCATCAATGTATCGTGCCTATTGAGCAGGAGTTGGGGATGACTTCTTTTATTACTCTAGGTCTTTTTGATACAATAGCAGACCCAGCAGTGGAGTTAATGAAGATGAAATTTTCTGAAGAAACAACCATAAGAAGATCAGTTAGGCAAGGTCAGCCTAATGTTGAGGCTCTTCATAACCAACCTGCTGTAACAAATTCGGGTGCTGCTTCTGGGGTTGTTGCTGGCGGAGTTGTTGATATTGGTGGCAGCCATGCTGATGTTGATGTTGCTTCCAGTCGTGTTGATGAGAATGTTTATGCTTAAGAAATAATAAATATGTTTGAAATCACCCCTTACATAGGTCCCTATCACCCTTACACCAGTCCCTCCACCTTACAATGGTCCCTCACACCCCTCTTCACCTTCATGTTCTTATTTCCAATGCACTGTGAATGGACATATAGGATAAACTCTTTGAAAAAGTAGAGGCTATCGCTAAAGTTGTAGAGGAATTGAAATTCAATAGGGGTATCATACCATCCAAAAAAGTGAGTGAGCCATACACTCCTACAGTGGCGGTTAGTAAAAAAAAGCAATTAGACATATACTCTCCATTAGGAAACCAAAAAAAATTGCAACTCCTTCCTCTCCAGAAGTTATTGAAGTTCAAGGACCATTGAAAAAGATGGACATAGAAGAAAAACTTGTCGCCAAACAGAAGGTTATTTTGTGAAAAGCCATAAATTCCAAGTAACACACAAAAACCTTCACCGTGAATACCTTTTCCACACAGGACTTTAAGAATATGACAAATATGGACATGTGGTACGTGGACGTGGTAAGTTTACTTTTCCTAACCTATAATTCTAATTTACTCCATGAAGAAGATGCTACGCAACAAATGTGTCATCTGTTTCAACAGCTGGATATTCTGGTGCAACTGGTGGTGGTTCTGTTGCAACGTATTACCTATCTATTGCATAAGTTGCATTATATGGGTAATCTATCAAAAGATTCAGAGAACCCTGTGCAACTGATGGTCCATCTGTTGCATATTCCTTCTTTATTTTCTCTTTTATAATTTATAACCTATTTAAAAAATTTCTTCTTATAACATAGTATATTGATGAAATTCTCTGCCTCATGAGAGGCACGCAATTAGAGTACCTAGTTACTTATGATGCTGTCGATAGGATAGTAGACCTCAACTCATACAATAATTTCAAGAATAGGTACGATAAGCTCATTAACCTAGCGTTAACTCCCAGTGGCCCGGGATTTGATTCGCTAGTTTTTTCATTTGAATGGGAATGAGATGAAGATACGATTAAATATGTTAGAGAAAAGGGGCCATATCCATACTGAAAGAGCTAGATCAAGGCAAAGAGGATTCTTGCAGTCATGACCATGGAGAAAAATATTTTCTATCTCTTGGGCTACTACTCGAGGAGGAAAAGATGATGGTTTATGGATGCAACTTACCTGTCTTTGACGAGACCATTTTTCACCCATATGAAGCCATTTTGGAGTTGTTCTCCAACTTTTTGAGGCAGAGTAAACTGATGGATCATTTGATAGTAAAATTGTTGAATAAAAGATGGGAATTTGAAGGTTGAAATAAGGACATGATCCTTCAAACAAATAAAACCAGTGCCACATGCGGGTCATACACACTTGCAAACATCGAATGTTTACTGACCAGCATAGAAATAGCCAAGCCAATGACCCTTCTATGCGACAACATTGTGGCAAATATGCAAGAGGTCTGGACATATGGGATACTAACTAGATGATTGGAGCCTGTGTATAAAAAAGAAGATGTAGAAATACAAACACCATAATAATTTTTTATTTCAAGTCGTTTCACTCTATATATGGTGATAATTTTTTATATTTGATGAAAATTGAATTTTTTATAATCCAACAAATTATCTAACTGTTGTATCAAATAGTCTATCTTTTCTCACAGATAGTTTATCTGTTCCAATAGGTTGGTCATCTGTTGCACTATGCAAATATTTATATCTAAGTCTATCTGTTGCAACAGATTGGTCATCTATTGAAATAAATCACAATAGTGGGAAGACCTGTTTGATAATTTCCAACAGATGATCTACATATTGCAACATATGTATAAATCAACAATTTAAGTTTTGATGCCAACAATTCCTAAGGAGAGCTGAGGTTATTACTTTGAAAGATTTAATTTATAAAGATCTACTCAATAGGGACAAGTTGTTCTTTATTCGGTGCTATGGAATTTAGCTTTGGTCGTCGTGGATCTTAAATGTCGCTTGCATATGGTTTCTGCGCTTTTGCTTCTTTATATTTCCATAAAAGATTAGCATATCATTTATGGAGTAATTCGGCATCAATTCCATCATTTGTTACTTGTAATCCATCGTTCAAATACTCAGTGTAAGTGGCTACAAAAAGACTGCAATCTCTGTAGTGGTAAAAATCAGATCATCTATATCTTGTAATTAATATAAGCATTGTGGAATTTATGAAATGAAAATAAATCATGATACTTACAGGCTACCAGTGGGTTGTTGAGTAATTCCTTTAACATATTCTACATCAAATGGATTACCCATTTTATCTCGATATTCTTCAATCATCGACCAATTATTATGAACCTTTTAGTCTAAAAAGCCACTTATATCAAGGTTAGTAGACAATATTTTGGCCAACTTTTGTATCACAAACGATGGCCCAGCACTTTTTCTTCCGACATCGAGTCATAAACTCAGATGTACCTTTCTTTAAGAATGACACAACCAACACCCAATGAAATTCATCACTACAATTGATTGAGATGTACACTTCATCGATCAAATACCAAGGTAAGCCAGTTAGAATGCTAAAACATTTGATGATGTTAATTAAGCATTCCTCATTCCGAGAAACTTTTGACTGTTTTTGACAATACCTATGTAGGAATTATTGATGTAAACTTTGTACAAACAATTGTCTGTCGGGTATCTATATTATTCTCGTGTTTGCAACTTGGCCTTATTTCAGAGGAGGTAAAATATAACATCGATGTGCTGCACATATTGTCAAACATTTCAGATTATGTTAAAATAAAATTAATACACAGATGCAATTAAATAAATTATTAATAGTAAAATGTATGGAATTTAAACCTCATTATTCTAGCAAGTTTGGGGCTGTGACATCAAATAGAATCAATTTTTCATTTTGGGATGTGCAACAACAAAGTCAAACATATCAAAAACCAAGGCCCGATTCATTCACTTTGTAGTGTTCGTCATTTTGATTTCTGCATGATTTCTATGTGTTGACCTCATTTTTTTTACAACAAAAATTTTATAAATGAATATCCTTAAAAATAATTTATGTGCCTGCCATCATGATACTTTAACAACCCATCGGCAATACATTCTGAATAGTCATTGATCAGCTTTGTTCATTTTGCTGGATCCTCGTTTGAGATGTTGAACCTTTCAAACAGGAATTTTTCCATTCTCCCAGTAAAGTACTTGATAGATTATCAACTGTGATACTATATTATTCAGCAGTAGCTTCTATTGTGTCATCCACTTGGAAAGCCAGAATTGTCAATGTTAATCACAGAGATACACAAAAATGGAAAAGGATAACTCATCTGTTTTAGCAAATCAAACAGGTCTTCCTCCTATTTTAAATTTTACCAAATAGATTATATATTTATTGCAATAAATGAATTATCTGTTAAGATAAATTAAAATAGGAGGAAGAGTTGTATGATGATTTCTAATGGATGACCCATTTGTTGCAACATATGACTCATCTGTTTGGAAAAACTAAAATAGTAGGAAGACTTGATCTAATTTGTCCCAACAGAAGACCCATCTGTTGCAATATATGACTCATCTGTTGGGAAAAACAAAAACAGTATGAAGACTCTATTTAATTTGTCCCAATAGATAACCTATCTATTGCAGCAGATAGGTCATCTATTGGTACAAATTAAAATAGAATGAAGAACTATTTGATTTGATGATATAGACAGATACATGTTATAATAGAGAATATATTTGATGCAACAGATAATGCATCTGATGCAATAGGTTAGTCAACTGTTGCCATAAATATATATATCTATTTGATAATTTTCAGCAGATATGTTATCTGTTGAAATAGATATGTGTCTGTTTGTGTGTTGGAACAGATGATACATATTCACCTACTTAGGCTCATGCTGCTTTTCTATGGCCCTTGTGCATTTATCAAAAGTGTACGACAAAGACATAGGAGTTGCAATTTTTAGCTTTTTTTTTATGCTTGATGATGCCTTGAAATTTTCTTTCCTTCTCCTCTTAGCTACCTTAATCTCTAATGAAGTGTATGGATATATAATTCTCTTTGATGGAATGACACCTCTCTTAGATGTCAATTCCTTTATAGAAGTAGTTAAAGCATTAATAGCATTAATAACTCCATCATGTTTTACCTTGCACTCTTGACATTTGCATGCAGAACATTCACTGGGAGAGGCAAAATCTGTATAACCAGTATGATCATAATCATAATAGTTTGTTGTTTCAAAAACTGTAAGAGGAGCATCATTATCCCTAATAGCAGCACCACTACCACTACCACCACCAACAACTCTATCACCACCAACACTATCAACAACAACAAGTCCACCCTCCAAAATTATTTTTCATGTGATAGCTATTGCTTCAAACCATTCTTTTTTTATTCTATCAATGACCTTATGGTTCGATAAAGTTTGCTTTGACCGTAAAATAAGAAAAAATGACATCTTCAGCTCTCGATTGGTCGAAACAGGCCACAGATGCACAGTCTAAAATAAATCAGCACATATATTAGAATGATGATTAAATCATTTTAAAAAATCATTAATTAAAATAAAAACTTATAAGAATTAGACTTACTGCTTTCTTCGGGAGATTGAAGAGATCAAGAAATTTTGCATTTTTATCAGTTTTGGCTGACAACCATCTCAAGATTCTTGGATATGAAAATTCTTCCCGGTGGTTCACTTGTTGTCTCAAATAAGGAATGGCTCCAAATTGCCAAGGCTATAAAATAATACCAATAAATCAAAAGCATTACTCAATAAAAAAATAAATGAATCATAATAAAAGAAATATTTACCATGAAAGCCCATGGAAAGTCATATAAGTTGACTGTCTTTGGTGTTAACGGAGTTAATAAATATTTGACAGCCATTTAGAAGTTTTTAAAACACCAAGGATAACTGTTAAATGCCTCAAGATCCTCGAAGAGCTTTATTAAACCAAGTGGTATGTTGTTGTTAACGTCTCTCGCCCAAAGAATATTCTGTACAATCCAAACTAAGCACAATGATTGCATATGCTTCTTTGAAAGTATTTTACCTTTTAATGCTTTTATCAAATTTTTATTTTTGAAGCTTGGAACAACAAGAGACACCAAGTCATCACCATCACTTGACTTGCCTTTGCGTTGAGTGTGTGGGGTGCATTTTTTTGGGTTAGAATAGGTATAACTTGAGAAGGAGAAGGAGGATAATATTTTAGTCTAGTAACTATAACATACTCTTTCCAACCAAAACAAATAGGCATGCCATAGTTATTTATCCATACCTCATCCATCTTATCTTTATTTTCATACATAAACCTGTGCTTGAAAAGATCATATACCAATTTTATTTGGAAATGAGCATTGTTGTCCTTCGGCAAATCAACATATTGCCCAAAGCAGTTGACCTGAACTAAACATCTAATTTTTGTCCTCAAAGTATTTTTTGAAAGGCGTTAAAATATTTTCCTATGGATGAATTAACCATGAAATCTCCAGTTAAATCTGTGGCACCATTGCACTGCGTTCTCACAGGATAACTATTAATACTTAAGGTTTTGACCAACTCTTTAGTGGAAGGGCTATTAGTATTTGGATCATCCTTTTTGAAATATTCCTGTTCCCCATGTTCATTATCTTCTGCGTATGATTGGGATATCACTTGTAAAGCAAGGTCATAGAGTTGTGGATGTAACCTAGCTGCTTCATTTGTTCCTTAACTTGAACTTGATTCGGTTTTCTTTTCTTTTGGGAGCCATATAATCTAAAAATAATAAGAAAATAAAAAAATTATAATTGATTAATGCATCATTAAAAAATGATAAAGTAAATTTAACATGTACAATAGTAAAATAAAAGTTCTAATAGATCACATATTTATTGCACCAGGTATATTATCTGTTGCAACATATAACTAACCTGTTGCAATAGATGAGTAATCTGTTGGAAACAATAAAAATAGATCACTCATCTATTGAAACAGATGACTGATATATGCAATATATCATTTATCTGTTGCAACATATGAGTGATCTATTGGAACTATTATCAACTATCAATATTGTTTAGTTTTTTTTCCAACAAAAGGGTTGTTTGTCATAACAGAAGAATGATCTATTAGATTATTTATATATAGCATCAGGTGGTTCATCTGTTGCATCGGTTGGTTCATCTGTTGTATCAAATGTTCATCTGTTACATCAGATATTCATCTAACGCAATAGATGATTCATCTGTTGTATCAGATGGATAATTTGTTACATCAGAAGGTTAATCTATTGCAGAAAAAATTGTACCAGGATTTTATTCAATAGAACAACAATAATATCACCATTTAATATCAAGTACATCATTTTAACCCAGAAAAACAACAAATCAACCAGCAACACCAACATAACACACACACCAAGAACATCAACAGTGACAAAAATACCAACATCATTGTTTTGCGTTTGTACAAACCCAAATAATGAAAAATCAATCTTCAAAAAACTCAACAGACACCAACAAATTGAATCAATAGTTCGACAACAAAAACTATAATAACAACAAAAAATTAAATTTCACTCCGAAAAGAGTAGAGAAGAAATGCCAGAAATTAGGGTTTTCTTCTGTCCCCATTTCAAATTTAAGCAATAAATATTAAAATTATTAACCAATACTAGAAGATAAGTTGGCTCAAATTTGTCTTTTTCTTCATAACTAAAAATCCATAATTTTTTACTTGTGAAAGAAGAAATGGGACGATAAAGAAATCAAAGTTGTTTTCGCCGGAGAACACTATTATCAGTCAAAAAAGAACTTGCCCAGCTATTTGTCGCCAAAGGTTGAAGTAACTGGGGATCAAAGGGAGAAATTTTGCAGAACTGTTGGTTGGAAGAGAGTTAAGAGAATCTATCGAGAGAGAAAGAGGACAAACGAGGGAGACATTTGATTTGGAGAGAAGAGGGGTGTGGGTTGATTTGTATTTTTAAAAAGATTAAAAAGTTTTAAAAATATTAATCAAGTCCATAATTAACTTAGTTAAATTTCCTAATTATGTTTGACCCTTTAAGTTGGTCAATGTCACCAATCCTTCATCCAAGACTTAAATGACACTTTTCCTTCAATTTTCTTAAAATTATAGTCTATGCTTTTACAACTATGAAGATTTTCTTAAAAGTCCAAATCTTAGTGATTGCCTCATCTTTTAGGAGTCGTTCGGTAAAATGTACTTAAGAAAATAATTCACGCATTAGTTTTTTGTAGTAATAATATATTATTTGGTATTTTTTTTAGCTTATATATAACTAATATATTACTCTATTGTGTATTAAGGTATATATTATTAATACCCATTCTTTCATATATTAATAATACAAAGGAACTTCAACACTTGCATTAGCTTGAGTAAGAAAAAAATTATTTTTCAAATTATTTTGCATCTCTATCTCTTCTTTATAACTTGCCATGAAATCCATTTCTTCTTTCTTCACTTAATCAAACCTTGTTTGCTTCTACTTTTTTTTTTTTGGATTCAAGATAGATCATACATTACTCCTTTATGAACCTCTTTACACTCCTCTCCTTTAGAATCTCTGCAATGACAACAAATGTGTATGCTTTATTATTTTTCCTCAAATTTTAATTTTGATTAACAATTATTGAAAACACTCAGATGATCAATATCCATTTTTCTCTTCCTTTTATTTACTCCCAAAAATCATTTCTGGTAAAATTTTGTTCATTTTTCTTGTGAAAGCTCCATTCAATGCTTCTTACCTTTTTTCAATCAATTGTCATATCAGGAAGAAGAAGAACAAAAATAACTTTGAATAAGATGTTTTTTTATCGGAATATAAAGGGCATTTTTGTAAATAAATTTTTATAAAAATTATACAAGACATTATTTCTAATACATCAAATCAAAAAGTATATAAAAATTAATGCCGACATAACAAATGCAAATATTACTAATAAACCCTATTTTGTTGTAAATGATTATAATAATGTGGATATTCATAACTTCTTACTATAATTCGTCCTTTAAGTGTAGTAACTCTCACACCTCCACTACCTCCTCATTGATAATCCATTCTCCTTTATTCTTTCCCACTTTTTTATGAGTTAATGTCATGTTTATGACACCTCTTGAAACCCCTCTATGTAATACTATAAATAGAGGTCTTAAGGAAGATTTTCTACATACTTGAAAGGAAGAAGAAACTTATATTATATTGCTCTTTTGTTACTTTGTTCATATTATTTATCTTGTCTTATTCTTTACATTGCTATTCTTATTCTTAAGATTGAAAAATGTTATCAGCATGACTCTACTCTTTTTCAAGTTTTCAATCTGTCAGGTATAATCAACTTACTTATCTTGAACATTGCATTTTTTTTTTCTTTTTACCAAACTTTTGATTTTAACATTAAAGGTTACACATGTAAAATTAAAATAATATAATAGCATTAGCCACCTTCATATGCATACTACAAAAATATGTTACATGATTGTAGTACTAAGTTTTTGCCACTTTTATTTTTTTTTTCACTATCATAACGTGTAAGTCTCTAGAATTTAATTTTCTTATCATATACAACATAAAATTTAATTTTAAAGTTGTTAGACAATAACATTTTTGGTGTAATTTTTTTGTTTCATATTTTATGTTTTGTTTATAGTTATTATTTGGGTTGATGCTTTCATAGTGTATTTTAAAGTCATTATTTTTGTGAAAAAAAAATAATACACTATTTTATTAAAAAAAATGTGTTAAATCTTTCAAAAAAAGGTCTACTATTTTGATATTGTGTTATTGTATTGTTGTTTAACTTCATTATTTTTAAGATAGTTTTCATCATGTCAAATTTGTCAAAACTTGAGTTTGTGGCACTCCACATCTCCGAAAAAATTACTTGTCACTAGTTCTCGACGCTAATATTCACCTAACTGTTAAGAGTCTTAGTGCTACTATTACCCCAGATAATGCAACATCGAGTCAAACAAGGCAAAGGCTATGATTTCGTTCGTCATCATTTGGATAAAGGACTAAAAGTTGAATACCTGATAGTAAAAGATCCACTTGAATTGTGGACTTATTTGAAGGGAAGGTATGACCACCTAAAGGCCACGGTACTGCCTAGATGTCACAACTCGAGCCGGGCCCTGGACGTGACGAGCATCCAGAACCACAAAGGCTCGGATGCCCTTCTCTGTCTGAGAATCATGCACAACATTCATACAATAAATAAAAATGCGGAAAATAAATCATAATGAAACCATGATCATACTCTGAGTTTAATTTGACAATAAAGAAATAAATCCAACAATATCTAGTCAACATCTGAATCAGTATGCGAAATCTCTACTACATACGATTCAGATGTTGTCTAGATGTTGTTGGATTTCTTTCTTTATTGTCAAATTGAACTCAGAGTATGACCATGGTTCCATCATGATAATAACAACTGTATAAAACTGGGACAAGGACCTAGTGGACCAATACCATAATGAAATAAAAATACTCTAAGAATGACCTTCCAAAGTTAGGGAGGCTCACCGACTGCACACTTCTGACTGTCAACTCTTCGGTTTAGCAGGACCTCTAGACTGAGCCTTAGACCCTGAAAGATAGGGGGTCAATACAATTATACCGGTACGTAGAGAAAATCCAAAATAATAATTTTTATTCAATATAGGTGAGAGCAATTCAAAAACAGTTCATAAATATAACATATGATATGAAAACACATGGGCATTTTTTTACAAGACTCTGAACAATCATCCAAACTCTGTGACATACTCTTTATTTTACTTCTACGCTAGGTAGTATATCCTACAACTCTGAAATTCCACAGTCTATATATAATCTTCCCTTAACTTGGTAGTCAAGCTCCCAACCCGAGTTTGCCACAAGGGTTGGAGTCTTTGTCTCTGTGCGCCACAGGGTACTAGACCAGCGTATAATCCCTCTTGGGGAAATAATGAACCTGTATCCGCAAAACACAATTTTCGGCTAAGAGTTACTTGAACTCAAGCCTTTTTAGGGCAACCACCTAACCCTCTTTAAGCCCATTTTTAACTCTTTAAAACATGCATTCTCTGAAATCAAACTCTTACTCTGTTATGGCATACACGCATATGGTATTATCATACCATTGACTTTCCAGTCACATCTCCAAGCCATTATTATCATATTAAAATCTCTGTTTTCAAAACATAAGTTTGGGACCACCATATCAATAAATTAGTTCAAAGAACTCTTTCTTTAAATTCATGTAAACACATGCAAGGAACTTTCTCTTTGTCAACATTTCAATAACATAAAGTAGTCATGTCAATTTACTCAATAACATGCAATTCTCTCTTTTAAACAAGAATATAGGTATAACAAGAAACTCCCTCTCATCATCTCTAAATTATGTCAAATACTTGGATATTAAAAAGACCATTTTCAAATCATAAAACATGTATTTCAAATCATTCCCAATAAGTTCATAAACTCTAGTTCATCAAAAAAGAGAGGGATTTCAATAATAATGCTCTCAATCAAATCTTCAATTTCATACATATATATATAGGTATAAATCAATTTAAGGGAAAAGACCACAAGGCCAAAACAATTCTACTATTAAAAGGTTCTAATGCATAACTTAAAACGTAGGATCCAAAACCCCTTTATAAATTTATGCTTGATAACTTTAAATCATATTCAAGAGATTCAACAACCCCATGTAGTTTTAGGATAAACCCCACGTACCTTAGTGACGATGAAATTGCGAAAAGATTGGACCTTTAAGCTTGAATTTCTTGATTTCTTGTGAAAAGCCCTTGAATCGTGTTCTTGGGAATGGAAGACAGCTTTGGATCGTAACTTGGATGATTTAGGGATTAGGGATTATAAATAATGTGTTTAAAAATCCCTTATAATGATTTGGAGTGATTAGGGACGATTTAGCGGTGTGAAATGACTTTAACACCCTTGATATAAGTCAAAATTGAGTATTTTTGGCACTTGGCAATGACTTAAGCGGTGCCCAGTTGATCACACAAACTGGGGGGGGGGGGGAGAGATCTTGTCAATCGCCTAAGTTTGGTTGGGCAGCGCCTAACCAATCGCACACCTTTACTGCCCTCTCACTAAAATAAACATAACTTTTTGCTCAGATGTTGGATTAATGCGAAATTGGTATCGTTGGAAAGCTGTTTTGAAGACCTTTCATTTGATATATAGTATCCCCTTTAATTCGTTATATACAAAAAGTTATTTTCAATTAAAGTTGACCTAAGTTTCGACACTCACTCAAACTCGAACGATAGGAAAATTTCCAACTTGTCCATGGGTTAAGGGACCTCTATGATCTCAATTCATGCTTAACTAGATTCTCACACTACATAATTGATTAACACACTATATTTGCACTGGAGTTATGGCTTTTGGAACTTTTACGCGTAGAAATGATGGTTTACTTTCTGGCCCAAATTTCAGGGTGTTACATTATCTCCCCCTTGGGATCATTCATCCCTGAATGATGGGTAAGGACTTTTTGAAACTTTAAAAGTGTATAATAAAGAACATAATATTGATTTGAACATCTTTTCTCAACAAAAAAATATGCAAAAGCATCACACGATCTTCATGATAACCCCTAGGGAAATGGGTAAGCACGAAACCCTAGATAGCAAAACTTGACATCGACATGAATCTTGGATAGTGTTTTATAGCACATGATCAAAAAATTGTAAAACATAACTTTTTCTAAGAGTCCTCGTCCTGATTAAGATTGGTATAAGAGATGAGATAAACTTCTCGCGGAACATATGAATATTAGCATTCTCCATCTTACAAGATACAATGAAAAGACTTAAACTTAGCAACACTACTTATCTACACCCAAACATTAATCAACATACTTTATCATTTCCAACTTACAATTCTCCTGTAACATATCTAACCACAAAAATTTGTGTCCCATCGTATAATACTTCTATGTTGAAGCCTAACTCGGAGGAAAGAGGTGCTAATTTAAATTACGGGACCCTGTACTCTATATCACATTAAGAAATCATTTCATCTCATCACTATAATCCAACAACCTCAAGTATTAATTCAAAGAATATTACCCGCATGGCACATTGGTTTGTGTTTTCATCAATCACAAAATTTCATCCTACCGCTACCACACCCCACTTTATGGACATCTCCATTAAGAACTGCAAATTCAATCAATTTCACCAAGATTCTCACCATATTCTTCCCTCCTAACTATTTCACGTAAAGAATATTTATCTCCTTCCTTCCCCTGCTCTTCTAAACTTAGCTCAAGTAATCACATTAAAATTTTCTCCTACAACGACATCTACTCCCCTAACACACTTCTACAGTTCCACAACCACTGTCATACTAGCATACAGAGGGTCATTAAAGGACCTGAGCAAGAGCATAATGAAAGGGAGTAACACTGTTCGGTTATAACATATACTTATTGCTATACTCAAGGTGGGACATGAGTTAAAGATACGGTACAATCACAAAGTGTTTCATATCTCAAGTGTTTGGATCACAAGTGGAGAGTCGTTTTGGCATAAACTCAACATAGCACAAGTTCCTAGGACAACCACAGTGAGAAACATGAGAGCTTACATCGTGAGTCTTATAACATGAGTGTGGAATTCATGAAGTCGACGATTTGGGCAAGGACTTCTACTCGAAGGTTTCGCTTCTCATTTTCAGAACTAAAATAGTCATGAGTTCACACAACTTTCTCATTTTGGCTAATCCTGACGTAAAATGAATCATTAATATATGAAAACATAGTTCCTTAGAACCAATCATGATTTTGGGACACAAATTTATTGTTCTTGAGCAACATAACATAGAGCTTGGATACTTACAATACTGGATCATCGAGGGACATTATTTCTTCTAGTTTGGAAGTCGGGACATGTCATGAGTTACATAGAGTGCTCAAACCTTAGACATAGGTAGGACTTGGATACATAACGTAAGGCATTAGCAGAGTGACCTCATAGGATAAGCAGGAGGAGTTTGCTTGAATTGAAATAGATTTATCATGAATATTACTTGAAACTTGATACCATAAGAAAATTTAAGAACTACTTTAACTCATCATCACCCCCTTAGATCAAAGTCATAATCCTAGACTTGTAGGCATAACCTCTCATCAAATATATATCCACAACTCTTCAACATAAGAGATATACCACCATACACATTAACGCTAATCCCTCTCGGATAAACTATACTCTGTAGGTCTTGTTTTCCGAAGATACTACTCATACTTTTGCTAGCCTCTACAGCCATCACCCTACAACCCATACTCACGTAAACGAGATGCGCCAAACCATTCAAGGAACATAGAGACTAGTTGAAGTATTGAGCCTCCCTATATCCACACACCTATTCACAAAGGGGTACCAACATACACATGAACACAAACTCCCCTCCATAGATATTTTTTTACAAGGACACTAAATTCATTCTAGAACATCCCCTTCATGTGCACTAATCCTAACATCCTCCAAACTCTAAATTCATCTATTTATGGCTAACGTTATCATAGGCATAGACAACCATGCTTCTATGCACACAACACTTTATCTTCAACTCCTTAGAATACTCGCATTACACCTCCAATCATATAACTTGCATCTTAACAAAATTTGTTAAACTATACCAAAGGCGCATATTTCTCAACCATATTTTCTCAATTCAACTCTAAATAACTCTATACAACAACTCCCTAAACTTTTCCACACCATAATTTCAAGAAGACAAACTAGGTACGCAAAACACTTATACACATAAATGCTAAACTTTTCCTTTTTAAGTATACTCTAAAGGCATTGCTTTCCAAGAATGCTACTCTTAATCTCTATCATCATCACCTTACAACTTGCAATCTCATGAGCATACACAACCTCATTCCTTATCACATAAAATCCACTCTCCACTACTTAACCTTCAAACATTAGGCCGTTAATCGCATAACTCATATCATAAAATCTTACCTAACATCATACTACCAAGGTGTGCAACTTATTCTTATATAATTATTCTCTTATCCACTTAATGACTCACCCACAATTCATCATTTTAACACTAGTACTCCTATACACATAAACCTCACAAGTACCACTTTACTTTTCATAAATTATCAACCTAGGCTCTTCCACAAATCGCGTCAAGCCTACTAATTCATTCCTATAAAACATACATCATCAACCTTAAGATGCTCCTCTTACTGCCACATTCTACGTCTAAAGTTCAAGCCTATAGTTTAGCAATAATCACGTACCACCGATGAACCATGCAACATATGATGCTAGTATATCAAATTGGAAAATTCAACCCAAATACTTCATTTTACTTAGATATTACCAACAACAAAATCACCTTCATGACATTACTACTATACCTCAAAATCTATTACGTACCTTCTCACAAGTAATACTAGTTTACAAACACTAAAGAAAAGAAGGTCAGGGGGTAAAGTCACAAAATAGACATGGTCAACCTTAATCTTATAGTATAGTCCAATACGATCTTATCTACATATTCTACTTTCTCACATCATACTTACTTACCCAAGCATACATTTAGACTATCTTCGAATTCCACAAACAACAATATGTCTGTACTTATAAATTATTGGCAAATCTAAACATTTCCGTTCATAACCTACAAGGGATTTCTATAACCACCATAACTATCCACTCTAGACTCCTTTCTTATTTTTTTAATAAATAATAATCAAAGACAAACACTTCCTCTATCGAATACCTTACAATCTACAAATATTACTACCACATTAGTCTATCACTATAAAATGGAAAATCATCCCTCAATTAACGGTTATAAAACTAAGAATATTTATATACACAAAAGTCACCCTCACTCTAACTTCTAACCTTGTGACTTCATATCACCAATATCTTGGTGTCATGACACTTTAACATACACTACTACTCGGGTGGAAATATAGTTCCAACATTCTACTACACATCATTCCCCTTATGCACAACATCTGCAATAAGAATCTTGAAAGGGACTGAATACACTTTACACCTCAGGCTCAAATGCACGATTGATGTAGATAAAGATATAAGCTTGAATCAATACACTTTATAGCACTCATGGACTCCCCTTAAGTCCTTTTCCAATTTCATAATCTTTCATGGCTCAATTAGGAAGGACCATACCATTTAAATTCTAGACTCCTACCCTTGAATTATCTCAACAATGAGACATATATGAGAACATCAGATTAAGAAAAGAATTGGCATAACTTTAATTTCATAAGAACGACATCATAGCACAACCTAGATTATATAAAGGAATATTCTGACTCCATAGCATGAACTAAAACATGAAGAAGGAGAAACATTCCTAAACGCCTTATAGCCTCCTACTTATAAGTATAGCGCGCTATACACCCATAAACAAGACACTACCTGATGCAATTTTGCAGACACCCTGGGACTATGAACCATGCTCTGATACCAAGTTGTCATGACCTGAGCTGGGGCCTTGGCCGTGACGAGCATCCCAAACCGTGAAGGCCCGGATGCCCTTCTCTGTCTAGTAATCATGCACAACATTCATACAATAAAGAAAAGATGCAAAAAATAAATCATGATAGAACCATGGTCATACGTTGAGTTTAATTAGACAATAAAGAAAGAAATCCAACAACATCTAGACAACAACTGAATCAGTTTGCAAAATCTCTACTATATACGAAAATAACAATTGTCTGATATTGGGACAATGCCTAAAGTGGACCAATACCATAATGAAATAATAATACTCTAAGAATGTCCTTCCAAAGTAAGGGAGGCTCACCAACTACACACTTCTGACTGTCAACTCTGTGGTTTAGCAAGACCTCTAGACTGAGCCTCACACCCTGAAAGATAGGGGTCAATACAATTGTACTAGTACGTAGAACAAATCCAAAATAATAATTTTTATTCAAAATAGGTGAGAGAAGTTCAAAAATAGTTCATAATTATAATATATGATATGAAAATACATGGGCATTTTTTCAACTCTGAACAATCATCTGAACTCTATGACTTACTCTTTATATTACTTTTGCATTAGGTGGTATACCCTACAACTCTGAAATTCCACGGGCTATATAGAATTTACCCTTAACTCAGCAGCCAAGTCGCCAACTCGAGTTTTTCACAAGGGTTGGGGTCTCTGTCTCTATACGCCATAGGGCACTAGGCTAGCGTATATTCCCACTTGGGAAAATAATGAACCTGTATCGGCAAAACACAATTTTGGGCTAAGAGTTACTTAAACTCAAGCCTTCTTCGAATAACCACCTAACCCTCTTTAAGCCCATTTTTAACTCTTTAAAACACACATTCTGTGAAATCAAACTCTAAACACTCCTACTCTGTTATGGCATACACTCATATGGTATCGTCATACCATTGACTTGCAAGTCACATCTCTAAGAACTTATTAGCGTGTTAAAATTACAGTTTTCAAAATATAAGTTTTGGACCACCATATCAATAAATTAGTTCAAAGAAATCTTTCATTAAATTTCTTTAAACACGTGTAAGGAACTTTCTCTTTGTCAACATTTCAATAACATAAAGTGGTCATGTCAATTTACTTAATAACATGCAATTCTCTCTTTTAAACAAGCATATAGGTATAACAATAAAATCCCTCTCATCATCTCTAAATTATGTCAAATACTTGGATATTGAAAAGACCACTTTCAAATCATAAAACATGTATTTTAAATCATTCCCAATAAGTCATAAAATCTAGTTCATCAAAAGAGAGGGATTTCAATAATAATGCTCTCAATCAAATCTTCAATTTCATACATATATATATAGGTATAAATCAATTTAAGGGAAAATACCACAAGGCCAAAACAATTCTTCCATTAAAAGGTTCTAATGCATAACTTAAAACATAAGATCCAAAACCCCTTTATAAATTCATTATTGATAACTTTAAATCATATTCAAGAGATTCAACAAGCCCATGTAGTTTTAGTAAAAAACCCATGTACCTTAGTAACGACGAAATTGCAAAAAGATTGGACCTTTAAGCTTGGATTTCTTGATTTCTTGTGGAAAGCACTTGAATCTTGTTCTTGGGAATGGAAGAGGGCTTTGGATCATAACTTGGATGATTTAGGGCTTAGGAATTGTAAATAATGTGTTTAAAAATCCCTTATAATTGGAGTGATTAAGGACGGTTTAGGAGTATGATATGACTTTAAAACCCTTGATATAAGTCAAAATGGAGTATTTTTGGCACTTGGCAATGACCTAGGCGGCACCCAGTCAATCTCACAAGCCAAGGTGGGAGACACCTTGTCAATCACCTAAGTTTGATTGGGCGGCGCCTAACCAATCGCACACCCTTACTGCCTCTCACTCAAATGAACATAACTTTTTGCTCGGGTGTTAGATTAATGCAAAATTGGTATCGTTGGAAAGATATTTAGAAGATATTTCATTTGTTATATAGTAGTCCCTCTATATATTAATATACATAAATTTATTGTCGATTGAAGTTGATCCATGTTTCAACACTCACTCAAACTCAAACGATAGGAAAGTTTCCAACTCGTCCTTGGGTTAAGGGACCTCTATGATCTCAATTCATGCTGAACTAGATTCTCACACTAAATAATTGATTGACACACTAAATTTACACTGGTTTATGGTTTTGGAATTTTTACACGACGGAATTACGGTTTATGTTCTAGCCCAAAATGTGGGGTGTTACACTAGAGCTCATTATTAGTAGAAGCACTTATGGTTTCAAGATTTTAAAATCATTGTTGAGTATAATTCTATTATATTTTGGATTATTTCTCAATTAAAATTAGGTGGGAAAACTATAAATGATGAGGACATGATGGCAAAAACACTTACTACTTTTCATGCCTCAAATTAGATATTGCCACAACAATACTGTGAAAAGGGCTTTCAAAAGTATTCTGGATTGATCTCATGACTTCTGGTGGTTGAGAAACATAATGTGATTTTCAAGAAAAATCATGAAGCCTATCCCGCTGGAGCTGCTCCACTACTAGAATCAAATGGGGTACAAGCACATGGCCAGCCTGAACGACGACAAGATCTTGTCAATAATAATATACGTGGACGTGAAAATGGTAGGGGATGATATAATAATATTCTTGGTGGTGGTAACCAAAAAAGAAATAACCAAATGGGTCCTCAAAACAATACTTCAAGAGACAATCATCATCGTTGTGAAATTAAAGTCTATTAGACGAATGAATGTTTGGATGCCTTATCTTGGGCATATTTTTATGCTCAAAGCACTAATATGCACCCAGATTTAGACTTAGTTCAAGAACTTTTGTATGAATTCATAAGTATAATTCAGCTTTTATTCTGTTTCATGCCTAATGCATATAATTAGTAATTTCAGGTTCAAAATTATGAAGAATTGTGCATAATTGGATACAACGAGGATATGGAAGTAGTGAAGGAATTCAAGGGAGTGAAATTAAGCAAAAAAATGGAAGCTGGAAAGTAGGAATACTCATTTGAAGACACTCCACATCGCATAGATCAACCAAATAGCAATTGTCCAATTACAATAGAGGTTCGCGAAACTACCACATAGCGGAGTAGTTTCGTTTATCAGATTTGGCGACCTGAAGGTTTAGCGCATCGCGGAGGATGACTATTTTGGAATTGTCCCAATCCAGTGGCTCACCGTGATAGTGGCGCATCACGGTGAGGGTGCATTTTACAATTGTCAGGGAATATTTGAGCTTCGCGATTTCCTAGATTTTAATGAAAAATAGAAATCGAAGTCATGGCGCGACGCACCGGGTGGAAAAATTGGGAATATTTTAAGTGTTTTGTCCCAGCTATAAAAGGAAATATCCAAGAGAATGTGGGGGGATTTTTTGTCAAGTAGAGCAGCGGCGGAAAAGCAAAAATTTCTCTCTTTTAGGGTTCTTACACATTCTTTTAAATTTCTTTACTTCAAGGCTTGTTTTGGATATGATTTATTACTTATTTTGGATGATGAATTCAAACATGAGTAGCTAAACACCCTATTTCTGGGGTTGAGGCTAAGAACATGATTACTCTTTAAGATTCTTATTCATAGTTTCTTTTTTGGATTATCATCTAGGTTGTTCTTAATTTCTTGAGCTTACTATTTTAATGATTGGCCGCCATTAGAATAAATTTAGATTTATATGTGAATCTGGGAGGAGAATCATAGGATAGAACGAAGAAATTAGGGAGCAAGGTTCTTATTATTTTATAAAATAAGGGATTTGAATTAGGATCTAGGATAGGGATATACCTAGAAGCCTTACTTGGTTCATTTGATAGAATAAAACTCCATGAATCTAGAAGATTTGTTGTAACTCTGCGGGAGTTGTAGTTACAACATTCAATAGATAAAAGATTTGAGGTTGGAGACTAAGATCATGGCATAATCCTTGCAAACCATCAACCTGATAACCAATTAGACTGTGAAAAGAATAGAGAATTGTATGATTGTTCAAAATACCTCAACCCTGGAATCGTCCTCATTACTGATTACAACCGTTGCTTACTTTGCTTTAGTTATCATTAATTATTTCTTGTTTAGTAATTTACATTTTATTTACAGAATCAACTTAATCTTGATACCATCAAACACTTAATACTCAATTGTCTTGAACTAAAGATTGAATGAATTTCTAGTTTATTGATCCTCGAGGGAACGATATTTGATTATCTAAGTCATTATATTACTTGTACGATCACGTATACTTGCGTGTGCATCGAGACGCAACAAGTTTTTGGCGACGTTGCCAGGGATCAAATAAAATTAGTAAATTGCTTTAATTTTTGGTTTATAATAATAATTTTAAGTGTTAACAACTTGATCTTAGCGGCTTAATTTTTGCAGGTTCAGCTGAACATTGGACTTGCTAGTGATAAAGAGTTAGTAGAGCCCTTTGCAGAACCAGAAGTAATTTTTCATCAGAGACGAAGAGCTCAATACTACATTCAACAGGGAAAGATAGCGGAAATACGTGATCCTATAGTTGCTGATCTAAATATTGGAAATGTTCCATCTCCTGTTGTTCCAGCTATTCTTGTTCAACTAGTCGCAAGACCTATTAGTGAGGTGGTAATCCCATTTACGTACCTCGTGACTAACAATATTCTACATCCTAAACTAGGAGGTCGGTGGAAATTAAAACAAAATATGATGCAATTGTTGAGAGATCTGCGGGAGAATTTTAGGAACTCTCATATGAGGATCCACAGCAACACTTACAAACCTTCCTGGAGATAAGCGATACATATATTCCTGAAGATGTGAATACTGATTATATCAGATTGACACTCTTTCCCTTTTCTCTACTGGGGGAAGCAAAAAGATGGCTACTTGATGAACCACACCAATCCATTACTACATGGGAAGATTGTACTCAAAGGTTTCTTATTTGATTTTTTTCCATCTCAGAAAATTAAACGATTGAGGAGTGAGATATTGAGTTTCAGACAGAAAGATGGAGAAAATCTCTACCAATTGGGAGAGATTTAAGGGCATGCTCAAAAATTTTCCTCATCACCATCAATCAAATGATGTTTTGGTGCATACATTTATAGAGGGCCTTAAGTCTAATACAAAGATTCTCTTGTATTCAGCAGTAGGGGGTCAAGCTTTGGAGAAAACATATGAAGAATTGTATACCTTGCTAAATCGAATTGCACAAGAAAATCCTGATTGGCATGCAGACTCAAGGAATGCTCCTAAGAAGGTTGATCAATTCACTACATTATAAGCATGGATTGCAGTAATGCAGAACCATATGACTACTCATCTCAACAACTTAAAGTTGGGTACAACACAACCAGCAGCCGCACTGGATGTAGTTCAACAGGTATATTCATGGTGTGAAGTTTGCAAAAGTGGTGAGCATAAAGCAGATGCATGTCCTGTTAATCCAAATTTAGTCAACTACGTGTGTAATGCAAATCGTCAGGGTTAATAGAATTTTGGCAGTACGTATAATCCAAATTGGAGAAACCATACTAATTTCTCATGGGATGGGAATCAGGCATAGAATATAAATTAGTATAAGGGACCAGTGAATCAAATCCACAGCCGATTCAGAATAATTAGGTGACTACTTTGAATAGTAATATAGAGGAGATGCTTAACCAGTTTATGGCTCAACAAGCACATTTGCGGTGGATATGAAGGCTCAACAGGTATAGTTTGCAACTGAGTTGAAGAGTCAACAATTTCTCACAAGAAATCTGGAGTTGCAGTTAGGTCAAATTGCAGGATCACAGAATACAAGGCCACAAGGATCATTGCCTAGCGACATGAGGCTAATCCTAAATAGGTAAATACAATTAAAATAAGGAGTAGGCTACATATTAAGGAGATGGTTCAGGAGCAGGGCAATTCCGTGGTCACTGATGATAGTTTGCAAGAGAATGCAGAAGTGGAAGTAAAAAAAAAAGAGGCTAGTGAAGAGATCCATGTAGAGAAGAAGACTATCCCTTTACCCTTTCCTCAAAGGGCAAGAAATCATCAAGAAGAATCCAGTTTTAAGAAGTTTCTAGATCTTCTGAAACAAGTCCAAGTAAACCTTTCTCTTGTTGACATTTAGCAGAGTGTGCCAAAATATGCTAAATACTTAAAGGATATTGTTGCCAATAAGAATTAGTTGACTTAATATGCTATAGTTGCACTTACTCAAGAGTGCACGTCCATAATTCAAAATAAACTGCCCATAAAATTAAAGGATCTGAGGATTTTCACCTTGCTAATTACCTTTGTTCAAACTATTTGTGCCCGTGGATTGTGTGACTTGGGGACTACCATAAATCTCATGCCCACGTCATGGTATTGAAAGATGGGTCGTGGAAGCCCCAAACCCACGACTATTGTGTTGCAGTTGGCAGATAGATCACTTCCTAAACCAGATGGTATTATTAAAGATGTACTATTGCAAGTGGGATCTTTAATCTTTCTAGTGGATTTCGTGATTCTTGACATTGAGGCTGATCCAGTTGTTCCACTTATTTTGGGACGACCCTTTTTAGCAACAGGGCAATCACTCATTGATGTGGCATCTGGAAAAATAACAATGTGAGCGTACAATAAAGTTGAGGTTTTTGACGTGTACAGAGCATTGAAATTACCAACCATATATGAGGAGGTGTCCTCAATATCGGTTATTAATCTTGCTTTGAATTGGCAGTTACTTTTGTCTGATGATCCATTAGAGCAAACTTTGATGGATTATGATCTGCATAGGGATTTGGAAGCATTGGAATTAATCCAGGTTATGAATTTAGTTGTAATTGAGACAAATAAGGTGTTCATTGAGCCTTTGAATAGACTAATTGGTACACCACCCAGACCTTCAGTTGAAGAAGATCCTCACTTACAATCCATTTTTATTGGTGATCAAGATACCTTGCCTATTATTTTGTCTGTAGGATTATCCAATGTACAGGTAAAGAAAGCTGTAGCAGTTCTCAAAAGGAGAAGAAAGGCGATTGGATGGCAGATGTCTGACATTTTAGAAATCAATCCAGGATTTTGCATGCATAATATTTAAATGAAAGAGGGGTACATACCTAGAGTGTAGCAACAATGAAGGTTGAATCTTGTGATGAAGGAGGTGGTCCGAAAGGAAGTGATCAAGTGGTTAGATAGTTGTATTATCTACCCAATTTTTGATAGCAAATGGGTGAGTTCGGTGCATTGTGTACCAACAAAGGGAGGAATCATAGTAGCAATGAATAATGATAATGAGTTGGTTCCCACATGTACAGTGATCGATTGGAGAATATGTACAGATTATCGGATGTTAAATGAAGTAACTCATAAAGATCACTATCCAATTCTCTTCATTGATCAAATACTGGATAGATTGGTAGGGAAAGAGTATTATTGTTTTCTAGATGGGTACTCTGGCTACAATAAGATAAGCATAGCCCCAAAAGACCAAAAAAAGATCATATTCACTTGTCCATATGGTACGTATGCTTTCAGACGTATGCCCGTTAGCTTATGCAATACATATTCTATATTTCAGAGGTGTATGATGGCGATATTTTTGGACATGGTGGAAGAATTTGTGGAGTTATTCATGGATGATTTCTCCGTGTATGGTAATTCATTTGAAAAGTGTTTGTAAAATCTCGATAAAGTTCTAGCTCGATGTGAAGAAACAACCTTGGTGTTGAATTGGGAAAAGTGCCATTTTATGGTTAAGGAAGGAATTGTCTTAGTCCATAAAGTGTCATGCAAAGGGCTGAAAGTTGACAATGCAAAGGTTGAAGTGATTGAAAAGTTGCCTCATCTAGTTACAGACAAATGTGTGGGAAGTTTTTTGGGACACGCTGGGTTCTATAGATAATTCATTTAAGACTTCTCAAAGATTGCAAGTCCCATGTGCAAATTGTTAGAGAAAGAAGTCAAGTTTGATTTCAGAGCTGATTGCCATGAAGCTTTCAAAAATCTTAAGAAGAAGTTGACGAAAGCACCTATTTTGATTGCACCAGATTGGGAGTTACCTTTTGAGCTAATGTGTGATGATAGTGATATTGCAGTGGGAGCAGTGTTGGGTCAAAGAAAATAGAAGGTATTTCGATTGATCTACTATGCTAGCAAGGTGTTGAATGATGCTCAAGTTAACTACACAGTTACAGAGAAAGAGATGTTGGTTGTGGTATATGCATTCGATAAGTTTTAATCTTACTTAGTTGGTACCAAGGTCATTGTTTATACACACGATGCTACCATTAAGTATCTTATGAACAAAAAGGATGCAAAGCCATAATTAATTAGGTGGATTCTGCTACTTCAAGAATTTGATATTGAGGTGCGTGCTAGAAAGGGAGCTGAAAATCAAGTTGTTGATCACTTGTCAAGAATGGAAAATTGAGACCATATTATGGATGACTTTCAGAGTATCAAGGAAGACTTTCCTGATGATAAGTTGTTGTTATTAGATGCAGTTGAGTTCCCATGGTATGCTGACATTGTAAATCGGATAGTTTGTGGGGTGTATCCTCCCGAAACCACCTCGCAAGAAAGGAAGAAATTACTCCATGATTCCCGTGCTTACATTTGGGATGAACCGTACCTTTTCAAGAAGGGTCCAGATGGAGTGATTTGTAGGTGTATCCCAGAGGCTGAATTTTTAAAAGTGTTACAAGATTGCCACTCATCTCCATACGGTGGACATCGTGGGGGTGAGAGTACTGCGATCAAAGTGATGCAATCAAGTTTTTTCTGGCCGACTCTGTTTAGAGATGCAGTGGTGTTTGTAAAGAGTTGTGATCAATGTCAAAGGTTGGGTACTATATCTAGGCATCATGAGATGCCCTTGAACAATATTTTACAAGCAGAAGTCTTTGATGTGTGGGGGATTAATTTCATGGGCCCCTTCCCACCTTCAAAAAGTAATTTGTACATTCTTGTTACAGTTGACTATGTCTCTAAATGGGTGGAAGTTATGGCATGTCTGACTAATGATGCAAGAGTAGTTTTGAAGTTTGTGAAAAAGAACATATTTTCTAGATTTGGTACGCCAAGAGCAATAATTGGTGATGGAGGTACGCACTTTATCAACAATTGGTTTAAGAATCTTCTTGCTAAATATGGTGTACGGCACAAGGTTTCCACTTCATACTATCCTCAAATGAGTGGACAAGTAGAGGTATCCAATCAGGAGATTAAGCAAATACTTTAGAAGATCGTGAATGGGCAGTGAAAAGATTAGGCGGAGAAGTTGGATGATGCACTTTGGGCATATCTAACATCGTAAAAAACACCCATTGGGACATCTCCATAGCACTTAGTGTATGGTAAGGTGCGTCATCTTCCCATAGAGTTGGAACACCGAGCATATTGGGCTGTGAAGAAGCTGAATTTTGAGATGACTACCGCTGGAGAAAAAAGGTTATTGCAACTGAATGAGCTTGATGAGTTTAGACTCCACACCTATGAAAATGCCAAGATTTAAAAGAAGAAGACCAAAATATGGCATGACAATCAAATTCAAGTTAGGGAATTTGAACCTGGACAACTTGTATTGTTGTTTAATACATGACTTAAATTGTTTTCGGGTAAATTACGATCGAAATGGTTTGGACCTTTTGAGGTGGTGCGTATAACTCCCCATGGAGCTGTGGAGTTATGGAATAAAGAGAGGACGGAGAAGTTCCTTGTGAATGGATAGCGTGTAAAGCACTATTGGGATGATCATCCAGATAAACAAAGGGAATCTATCACTTTTGCTGATGAGAGATGATGAGCTGAGTCATGCCACGACATAAAATAAGGTGCTATGTGGGAGGCAACCTACACATGTATTGTAATAGTTAATTTAATTTTTGTCTTGTAAAATTAAAAAGAAAAGAAAAATACATAAAAATAAGTCGTGCCACGACCAAAACTAAGGTGCTGAGTGGGAGGCAACCCATTTTTACTTACAATTTTTGTTGTTTTTGTTTGAGATTGAAGGGTATTTCAAAGTGCAATGAGGATATTACCACATTTGAGAAAAGTAATCAGGTTTACAAAATGATATGTGTAAGTAGGGATTTTCTCAGGTAAGAAAAGAGTGAGAATTACAAAAGGAATCTAATTTTGAAGAATGGTGCAACGCGGACCTGAGTATTTTGACAATTGTCAAATTCCAGTAAGGATACACGATTTCCATTGCAACACGGAGAGGTGTGATTTGAAAATTGTCAAATACCAGTGGCCTGTCGCGATTTTCAGCGTATCACGTAGCTTGGAAAATTGACAATTGTCAATTTACAGTGACTAGATGCAGAATTTAGCATGTCGCGGTGAGCAGTTAAATGGCAATTAGCATTCTCCAATAGTTCTACGCAATCCTACCACGTCACGAAGAGGGTTAAAATCGAACGTAAACATTTAACTAAACCTAACCCGACCCACCCTTCTATAAATACATCTTTACCAAAACCCTAAACCCTTTTATTTTAACATCAGGTGCCGCCCTCTCACCCTCCTCTCAGATTAATTTTCTAAATTTTCCCTCTTTTTTATCCTTTTATCAATTCTTGAGGCATAATGGAACCATAACCAAGCAAGGGCAAGGCAAAGGCAGGACCTTCTGCCCCTGCTAGGAAGAGGAGTAGACCATCTAAGGGGCAACTAACTAGGGTGCCCAAGGCCCCACGACTTCAGCAAGGGCCGGTTCAAAAATTCAGGTTCAAGGCTATACATAAGGATGGGAAGCAGTGGTATACTAAGCATACTGATGTTAAGTATATCCTAGAGGTATATATTGATCATGCCAGCTTAATGAGAGAGTGTCTGTCCATGGTATGGAGAATCGAGACATTAAATATGAATTTCATCTTCCATCAGCAGACTTAGTACAATTTGCACCTTGTTAGAGAGTTTTATGCCAATTGGGACCCTAGTCATCCTGAACATTTGTTGAAGGTTCGAGGAAAGGTGATTCAATTCACAGATGCTGATGTTAATGATTTGTTGGGTATACTAGAAACAGACCCAAATTTCTTAAGGCAGTTTATTATTTCTCCTCCGTATGCGCATATCAGGCATTTGTTATATGGTCAGTGATCTTCAGCCCGTTGGACTAGGCATTATGTTACAGGTTTGCATTATTTCTTACCCTATGCTCAGATGAACGAGGAAGTAAGAATGTGGGGTCGTATTATGTATTAATTCTTGATTTAAGGAAAGCATATGTTTGAGGTTACTAGGGATAGGGTATGTTTGATTTATGCCCTAATGTGTTCTAATGTGGAGAAAAATATGGAGAGTGTACTTTTTTCTACGATGAAGAAGGCGCATACCCAGGTGGGTTGTAGCTTTGTATTTGGAGGTTTGGTAACTAGATTTTTACAAAGGCATAGGGTGGATGAAGAGGAGCTGGATTATAAGCCTGAGGTAATCACTCACCCTATGGATATAAGTACTGCAAGAAGCATATCTGGGGCATCTGGCCCTATTTTGACCATGCTGGAGTAACAGACAAGGACTGATAAGGTGCTGGGAAAGATATATGGTCTCATGATGATGATATTGAGGACAGGAGACAGACTAGCTACACCAAAGGAGCTCCATGTTGTAGAGCTCAACTATCCACTCGGTCAACATGCTAGGACCATGTTGATGATTGGCTCAAATTTTGTTTAGCCAGTTAATGATGATGTACCCATTGATGAAGAGCATAGGTACAGGGATTTCGACATGGAGTCCGATGAAGATGAGCAATCTGATAATGATGGTAATGATGTTGGCGGGGCTTCTATAGACATAGCTGCTATAGTCCCATTTGAGTGATCAGGAAGTATACTGCCACCCTACCAAAAGCTTAATTAGAAGCACTGGGACAGTGCTTTATTTTAAGTGTGGGGTGGTGGGTTCGTATTCTGCTTCATCTTCATTTTTTTATATGGCTAAACAATTTTATTTTTTTGTTTTGATGTGTTTGCAAGTACTAGCTATTCGGAACACTAGTCTGTAATAGTTAGTAACTTTGACTTTGTGGATTGCAATTTGCCCTCTTTTGCATTTATCACATATTTCTTCAGTTTAAAGTATTATTTTATTATTATATTTGCCCTCATTGGCAAGTTTAGTTTCAAGTAGTTACATTTGCCTTTACCCTCTTTGGTAATTAGGAATAAATAGTCATAGTTAGTTTCCATCCCCTATGATTGATGTATGATAACCTTCTTAAAGGGAGTGGCCGTACGAAGTAAAGAAATTCAGGAAACCTAATCACTATCTTAGAGGAGTGCATGAAATACGCCATCTTTGCAGTAATTAAAATAAATTCTAGTATCAATAAGCATAAGAGTATTTTTATTTTCGTACTAATGTTTTAATCTCGATAAATGTAATTTGATATGTTGGGTTAATTTTGAATTCAATAAAGAACATGATTGGGAACCTTGGGCTGATTCTGTGTATGCACTGTAAGTGTGAGGATTTGTATATATTCTACATGAATAGAAATGACTAGAACTTGTCCGGTGTGTCTACAAAGCAAAATAAAGGGTGTTGGGTGTAGGAAGTGATGTAGATATTTTTTTGACAGCTTTGTTTCTAACTTAAATAGACCTCCCTTGGTGCATAGTCTTAGTCATCCCTGTTGATCCTTTAGCCTCTTTCTTTGGTATCCTGTTATGAAACCATATCCTTTCTTTGTTAAATCGTAATTTGAACCAAATAAGCTCCTAAGCGTTTTTAATATAAGACTAAGAGGATATTAAGAGAGAAAATGAGGAGGAGATAAGGTAATCATTTGATGCCCCTAAAGTAGTTTTTATTTATGTTTAATGATGTTGGGTTAATTGGGAGTTAGTAAATAGAAATGTTACAATGAACCTATTTTGGCCCTGGTCCAGTTGGATAATATACACCTTAATTAAGGCTTTTTGCTTAAGTTAAGGGTGGCTATAATAGGGGTGTGTAACATGAAAAAAAAAGAGAAGAATGTGGAAGGAATGACTAATACTCCCAACCTAGTTTGAGAAAATAAGCTAATTGAAAAAGGTGCTGATAAATGAAAGAACAGGGAGAAATAGAAGGATAAATTGGTGTTGGAAAATAGAGTTAATTGATAATTCTTGTACTAAAACGCTTAGGAGCAATAGTCACTATTTATTTAAATAGTGCCTACCTTCCCCCTAAGCCTTTATTACAATCCTAAAAAGACCTAGTTGATCCTTCACTCGAACATCCGACTATTAGTGGAGTAGGACACTAAGGGCAAGCTTATGGTTTGTTAACTAGCATGTATGGATTCTTTGTTAATAGCGAGTGATTTGATTTGATACTCCCCTATTATTGCCTAGATATCATTGTGAGTTAATATGGGGAAATTTTCTTGAGTTGGATACAGGCAGAGGAAAGCCAGAGTACTTATTATGTTTCTTAAATTGAGTTTGCCAACATGTTAGAAATTCATTATTGAATATAGAAGAATTTTAACTAAATTGTCTCATGAGCTAAAAACTATTTTGACAAGATGATGTAAGAATACGTTATTGCAAAATGTAAGTGCCCATTACAACATAACTTTGAGATTGTAATGTAAAGATGAAGTAATTATGTTTTTGAATTTATGTGTTCGAGGACGAACAAGGTTTTAAGTGTGGGGTGGTGATCTTGCGCATATTTATATGCTCAAAGCACTAATATGCACCCAGATTTAGACTTAGTTCAAGAACTTTTGTATGAATTCTTAAGTATAATTCAGCTTTTATTCTATTTCGTGCCTAATGGACATGATTAGTACTTTTAGGTTCAAAATTATGAAGAATTGTGCATAATTGGATACAACGAGGAAATAAAAGTAGTGAAGGAATGCAAGAAAGTGAAATTAAGAAAAAAAATGGAAGCTGGAAAGTAGGAATCCTCATTTGAAGACACTCCGCGTCGCGTGGATCAACTAAATAGCAATGGTTCAATTCTAGTAGAGGTTCACAAAACTACCGCGTTGCGGAGTAGTTTCATTTATCAGATTTGGCGACCTGAAGGTTTAGTGCATCACAGAGGATGACTATTTCGCAATAGTCCCAATCCAGTGGCTCACCGCGATAGTGGCGCATCGCGGTGAGGGTACATTTTACAATTGTCAGGGAATATTTGAGCTCCGCGATTTCATAGATTTTAATGGAAAATAAAAATCGAAGTCATGGCGCGACGCGTCGGGTGGACAAATCAGGAATATTTTAAGTGTTTAGTCCCAGCTATAAAAGGAAAAATCTAAGAGAATATGGGGGGATTTTTTTTCAAGCAGAGTAGCGGCGGAAAAGCAGAAATTTCTCTCTTTTAGGGTTCTTTAACATTCTTTTGAATTTCTTTACTTCAAGGCTTGTTTTAGGTATGATTTATTACTTATTTTGGATGATGAATTTAAACATGAGTAGATAAACACCCTATTTCTGGGGTTGAGGCTAAGAACATGATTACTCTTTAAGATTCTTATTCATAGTTTCTTTTTGGATTATCATTTGGGTTGTTCTTAATTTCTCGAGCTTACTATTTTAATGATTGACCACCATTAGAATAAATTTATATTTCTATGTGAATCCAGGAGGAGAATCATAGGATAGAACGAAGAAATTAGGGAGCAAGGTTCTTATTCTTTTATAAAATAAGGGATTTGAATTAGCATCTAGGATAGGGATATACCTACAAGCCTTGCTTGGTTCACTTGCAAGAAGAAAACTTCATGAATCTAGAAAATTTGTTGTAACTCTGCGGGAGTTGTAGTTACAACATTCAATAGATAGAAGATTTGAGGTCGGGAGACCAAGATCGTGACATAATCCTTGTGAACCATCAACCCGATAACCAATTAGACTGTGAAAAGAATAGAGAATTATATGATTGTTCAAAATACCTCAACCCTAGAATCGTCCTCATTACTGATTAAAAGCTTTGATTACTTTGCTTTAGTCATCATTAATTATTTCTTGTTTAGTAATTTACATTTTATTTACAGAATCGACTTAATCTTGATACAATCAAACACTTAATACTCAATTGTCTTGAACTAAAGATTGAATAAATTTCTAGTTTATTGATCCTCGAGGGAATGATATCTGACTATCTAAGTCATTATATTACTTGCGCGATCACGTACACTTGCGTGTGCATAGAGACGCAACTATGCCTAAGCAGTTTGCAAGGCTTTATGAAGAATCTTTCAAAATAAACAAAAAAAGGTGGGACCTCTTCTAATGCCCGAATGGAGTCACACTTGATTTTCAAAAATAATGATGGGGCAAGACCTTTATAAAAATATGATGACAATGTTGAGGAAAACTTGATCTTGAAAGATGATGATTTTGATGGCCTTGATAATATCAGTCATTTGGAAGTTCAAGACTTCTTTGGAGATTAAATTTAATCTTCATCAATTTATTGGGGAAATAAATAATATTGTTTTATTATGTTTTTTTAGTTATCATGTTTTTACATTATTTTGTTTTTATTTTTCAAGAAAAAAAGTATTTAAGTTTCATTGTAAGATTATGAGGTTTCACATTTCTTATCATGTATTTTAATTTTTGAAGATAATAAAAATTTGTTAATCTTAAATTTGATCAAAGATGAGGAATGAAGATATGTGCCTTCTTGATAGTGTTAAAAGTCACAAAGTATTAAGAGAAAATAAATATTTTTCTAATTTGATTATGAAAAACGCCTATGTTAATACAATATATGATAGTACAAAATTAATTGAGGGCTCTGGAAGGGCGGCATTATTACTACCTAGGGAAAAATATTGGTCATTGATAATGCATTATATTGCAGTAAGTCTCAAAGAAACTTGTAAAGTTTCAAGGTTATTCGCCAAAATGGCTATCATATATACACAACAAATGAAGGAAAGGTTGAATATCTTTATATTACTATAATAAAAGATGGTGAAAATTTTGTGCATGAAAAACTACCTGTACTTTCATCAGGATTGTATCATACAAGTATTTGTATGGTTGAATCACATGCCATAGTAAACAAAAGATTTGTAAATTCTAATAATTTAATCATTTGGCATGACCGGTTGGACCATCCCGATTTTAATATGATGCGCATAATTATTGAGAATTCACATGAGCATACTTTGAAGAATCAAAATATTCTTCAATCAAAGGAATTCTCTTGTGTTGTTTGTTCTCAAGGAAAGTTGATTATTAAACCATTACTAGATAAGGTTGGGACTGAATCTCCTCAATGTGGACCTTTCAAATATTATATGATCTTGATAGATGCATCTACAAGATGATCACATGTGTCCTTGTTATCAACTCGCAATATGGCTTTTATGATATTGTTGGCTCAAATAATAAGGTCAAGAGCACAATTTCTAAATTATGCAATAAAGACTATTCATCTTGATAATGTTGGTGAGTTTACATCACAGTCTTTTAATGATTATTATATGTCCACCAGAATAAAAGTTAAACAGTATCATTCATAAAACGTCTTCAATTGATAGTTAGACCAATGTTAATAAGGACAAAACTTCCTATTTCAATATGGGGATTGCTATTTTACATGCACCAACACTTGTGAGCATAAGGCCAACCAGTTATCATAAATTCTCCTTATTACAGTTGACTTTTGGTCAAGAACCAAATATTTTCCATCTTAGAATTTTTGGGTGTGCGGTATATGTTCCAATTTCTCCACCACAATGCATAAAGATAGGACCCTAAAGAAGGTTGGGGATATACTTTGGGTATGAATCTTTTTCCATTATAAAATATTTGGAACCTATGGCAGAAGATTTGTTTACAGCAAGATTTGTTGGTTGTCATTTTGAAGAATCAGCATACCCAATATTAGGGGAGAACATAAGTAGATGAAACATGAGTTAGATTGGAAATGAGTCTAAGCCATGTTTGAAACGTGGCACACGAATTGGTTTCAAGGATAAAAATCATCAAAATAAATAAATAAATAAATGAACATAATGATCACGTCATAGTGGAAATTTCTCAAAGAGAGACTCGACATCTAACAAATAATAAGACCACTGAGAAGGTTAAAATACTTGAAACTAATGAGAATGAAGAAATCTCAATAAGTTATGTCTCAACGAGAAATAGGTGGAATCAAAATAATCATTTGGTTGACAATATTTTTTCTTACAATGTTCAACAAAAATAATCCAACAAGATGGGGATTTGGAACCAAAATCAGTCAATGAATGTAGACAAAGAAATGATTGGCCAAAATGAAAGGATTCAATTCAAAAGGATGTCAAGCCAGCAGAGTACAAATGACTTTTTGTGTGAATGAAATGAAAAAGGTAAAGTCCTAAGATATAAAGCACGACTTGTGGCACAAGGTTTATAGCAAAGGCCTGACATTAACTATGTGGAGACATATTCTCCTATGGTGGATGGAATTTGTAATGACCCAAAAATATACCTTGGTTTCCACACGGTGCTAACGTTCCCAAAAGATCACAAGCTAACCCATGATTGATACCTGCTGTGAGAACTAAATAAAATCTCAAAGAAAACATATGTGGAATGTAACTGAAACGCTATAAGGTTTAAAACACTGAAATCAATACTTAGTAAAACTGCTAAAAAGAGGCTAATAATAATAACTGAAAACCGACTAGCTGTCTTTACTAGTCTGAAAGTTTCTAACTGAATAACTGAGGAGTTGATGGGACAAGCGCCCAACTAACTCCGACTGTCTACTAAAATTGAGAAACTAAAATAAACATAACGGGTCCTCGAAACATGAGGACTCACCACTGCTATTGCTACTAGTGCGCTAGGATAACAAAGTACGGTCGGGAACTTGAGCATCCGAACCTATGATATGAACCATCATAGCGCAAAAAAAGAGTATGCAATTAGTACTTTGAATGCACTGGTATGCTAAATGAGGTAAGGATGTGATGCATGGGTTTATATGCATAAATGATAACCAACTAAAAGAATAGCATGGGATAATTGAACATGAAGTAATAACTAGATGAATCATATGAAGTAACTTAGTAAGTATGCATGAAACAGAGATTGTCTGGTTAGCATGAGAATACTGAATATAAATGCGTGAAAGCTGTAAAATATGAGAATGAATGACCAACCATATAATATGTTTCAGATATAGTCTATAACTGAAATGCTAGAATCTGATAACTAAATAACTGATAATTAGATGCTATGGTCAAGAAAAACTAAACTGAGTTCTGAACTGAAACTGTGGGAGGTATCATCTAACCGACATACCCCAGTCTGAGTTGATCGGGATCCAACCAGTGACCCCAGTTGGAAGGGTGCTAGTAACATTCCATAAGTACTAACAATGTGTGTGAGTCAACCCTATCTGGCAGAAAGAAATTTTGTCAACCCTCACTGGAAGGAAAATTCATGTGAGATGTGTCAACCCTTATCTGGCAGAAAGATATCTCAACCTACACTAGCTACGTAGTTCTATAACTCAGGGATTGCTACTAAGGGTCAAACCCTATACTAATAGGAATGCCCTCATCTCTGGGTTCGCTCGGTGCTGAATCCTACTCCCAACTGGACTCAAACTGATTATGGGACTAAGCTAAGCTTAACTGAAGAGGGAATTGAGTCGGATTACTGAACTGTTCTAATTTTGACTGATATGATAACTGATTTAATTAATAATTCTCATACACATCTGAAGCTATTCTGAAACTTATGAGACTAAGTAAACAGCTAAATTTTGGGTATTCATAAACCAGAACTCGATAACAATAATAACAGGGTCACATGAAAGGTTTGAAACCATGGCAGAAAATTATTGTTCACAATTATTCACTTAAGCATTTCATCAAATACATGGAGAACAAGACCGTAACATGAGGATATTTCTAGACATGATGCGATAGCACAATCACATGATAAAATCATAAACTGAAGTTTTTTCTAAAAATCTCATGGACATGATATGAAAACCACAATATTTAAAACATACTAAAGCTTCAGGGACATATTAAGTAGTCATTGTTCAAAATCCTTTCATCAAGGCATTTTATCAAACACTTACAATGCATAGTTTAGGATAAGTATGGGAATAGTGTTAAAAGTTGTAGTAATAGCATGATTTCACTTCTAAGATTACCAACTAGGGTTTAAATTCAACAAACAACACCATTCAAATATGTAAGGTTTAATATCACCAGTAATTTCATGGAAATATGATAAAGATTTGAAATTTGTGTAAGTTCATGGACATAATTCATAAAATATATAATAAGGGCTTCTTTCAATGAAAATAGTTTGTAAACATCATGTATAATCAAAATTCATAAAATTTTCATGAAGATAAATCATTATAAGCATGTAATTTCGTGATTTAAAACATAAAAGATGGATTCTTGGAATCCATGGGTGAAAAGGTCCCATGTATGAACATTTAACATACCTTAGAGCTTTAATCTTGAAAGAGAACTGACTTTTCTTGAACGTTCTTGAATTGGAAATTATAATTTCTTGGTTTTCTTGAATAAGGGCTTGAAGCTTGTTCTTGGGAGATGATCTTGAGAGAAAACCCTAATTTTCTTATTATTGAGAGTGGAGAGGATTATGAGTGATGAGAAACTGATATTTTCTCACTTAATAAGGTTTAATGCGTGATTAAAGTTATAGGAGGTGAGGGAAAAGACCAAAATACCCCTCCAAATTCGAATGGGAATTGCTGAATTTCATGGGTGACGACTTGCGCTGATAAGTCATCACTTAGGTGACGGCCCATCACCCCAGGTCGTCACTTGGAAGCTGAAATTGATGTTGTTCTGCCTAAGGCTAATGACTTGGGTTGATAAGTCGTCACATATGTTATGACCCGTCAGCTCAGGTCGTCACTTTTTGACAGGCTGACATGCTGGAGCAAAATGGGTATAACTTTTCAGTCCAATATCGTATTAATGTGAAACCAAATGCATTGGAAATAATATTAAAAGATATTTAATTTTTTATAAGGCAGGACACGTAAATCATTATGTACAAGGAGTAATGGTCATTTAAATTTGACCTAAGCTGAAATGTTCGCTAAAACTTAATCAATAGAAGCGTCCTCAACTCGTCTTTGAGCTAGGAGATTTTATGTACTCGATTGATATAGAAGGACATTTTTACACTATAGTATTGATCATTACACATATATTGACATAAAATCATTGGATTTCGGTCTTCATAATTCATAATAATGGTTTGAATTCTAGCCCAAAAATGTGGGGTGTTATAATATCTCCCCCTTAGGAATATTCGTCCTCAACTGAGGATGGTTAAGATGAGAATATTAAGGAATTATGGTTACATGCTGAGTATACTTACTGAAAACTTGATTACACAACGGGATCTAAAACATGACACATAAACTGAATATCATAAACAGAATTGATTTCACGAATGTATGCAAAGACATGAGAATTATTATAAGGCTGAGACAGAAATGAGAGAGTCAACATATGAGTAACCACTACCTTAGGATGGATCTGGTTTCATGAAGAAAATTTTAAAGGTTTAGGATATGAAAAATCAGGGTATTACCACATCTCCCTCTTTGGATAATTTGTCCCCTCAAATGATACTAACTTGGCTGAATTACTAAGGATAGACTGAGATGATGTGCAAAAAACTTACAAACTAAATTATGACTAAACTTCTGGAGTGCAAAACTGAGGTCTGAGTAATAGAGAGTTAATGAAATTAATTCATCAAACATGTTTGAAATTAGGACATGCATGGTATGAATCTGAATTTCACTGATTAATAAGAGTATAACACGAGTATTGGAACTGAACATACTATAAAGCATGAGTACATGAGTCATGAGCTACATGACCTGAATTTGGAGTTCATAAATTTATGGAATATGATCTTTACTGCTGAGCAAACTGGAACTCCTTATACTTGGAACTGAAAGCGTACATGATTCGTTATGATGTGCATGAACATAAACTATGATTATGGAACTGACATATAAGGCAAGAGTAAATATCATAATGACTGAGGAACCTTGTACTAAGATAAGAGCGGGTTGGTGTAAGACCCCGCAAAATCCTAAGCATAAGTTAGTCCCTAAAAGCTTACTAAGGAGACTCAGACTTGGAAATTCTAGCTAAGTATTCAAACTTAGTATTATTTTGAACTTTGAAAGATAACTACGCTATTTCACGACCTCTATGACCTTAAAATATCAATCTTTAGGTTGATTCATGATCAGGAATGTAAGTAGGTATTCCCAGATAAGTTTTAGATTTTTTGGACCTCTTTTGAACCATGTTTAGGAATCCAAAATAGTGTATCGATGCGATCTCGACGCTGTACGTCAGCCATCCATGGATCAATATTTTCCTTGGCTCCCAGTGATAATTTCTAGTGAACCGACGTAGACTCGATGCAACACTTTGGCTATCGCGTCAATGCTAACGACGCGGCGCGTCGATCTGTGCATCGATAGTTTAGTTTTTAGTCATTAAATGCCACATCTTTAGGGGTAATTGGGTCTTTTTCCCACATTCTTCAGCCCCCATAACACAAGATTTATGCCTCAATTAGAAAATTATATTCATTCATCCTCAAAACACTCAAGAACAAAAATCCTAGGAGATTAAATTTCAAGTACAAGGCTCAAGATTCCTCCATTAATCTTCAGAAATTTAGCAACCAAGGTATGTTAAGGGTTCATCCAAGGGTCCCTTCCACCCTTGGATTCTAACAAACTCTTTTCAACTTCAAGTGGCTTTATTTCATGCTTTTCGTGATTTGGATTCGAGTGTATTCATGATTATAATGTTGATTGGATTTTATTCCATGATTAAGTGCAAGATTTATGTGAAAAAATAACTATTATGTATGTAGTATCATGTGAATTTATGTGAAAGCCTTAAAATTGTGATGATCATGTGGTGATTAGTACTATGCATATACAATGTCTTCCAAGTTTTTGATGAGTTGTTTATGAGAATTAAATAATGAAACTATATCATATTAGCATGTATTCAAATTCATGTCATGCAAGTGTTTGCTAGAATGTCCCAATGAATGAATGATGATCAAGTACTTATTTATCATGTTTCAAGATTTTGCCATGTCTTATAATTTATGCTATCGAGTCCTTGGGGTATTTAATACCCGATAATTTAGCTGATTACCTAGAGCTATGGTCAGTCTCAGGATAGTATCAGTTATGTCACGATTAGTAAATTCAGCCAGTTAATAGAATTCTGTAGTATTCCATCAGTCAATGAAACTCAATAAACTTAATTTAGTTCAGTTAAATAGTATGATCAGTAATAGTTCAGTCCAGATTAGAACAGTTAAGAAATCATTCCAGTGTCTATTCAGTTGGGAGTTAGATTCAGCACTGAGTGAACCCAAGGATGGGGACTCACCTGCCAGTAGAAGGTGTGAGCCTTAGAAGCAGTCCTTGTATTATAGAACTACATAGTCAGCGTAGGTTGAGACATCAACCTGCCAGTCAAGGGTTAATGAGGTGATCTACCTGCCAGTTGAGGGTACCACCATTCTCGTTCAAAGAACCTGTCGAATGAGGGTGACTCTGCTTGTCTTTACCCATGGCACGGTACTGACACTCATCCAAATAGGGTTACAAGTTGGACCACAATCTATTTAGAAAGAGGCATGTCGATTAGATGATTACCTTCCACAGTCTCAGTTTCAGATTTAGTCTAAGTAAGAACTGAGTTCAGTTCTACAGATTCAAGACTATCAGACACAATCACTCAATTCAGTGCAAAACTTAATAAAGTTCCACAGAATCAAGATTGTCAGATATAGGCATTCATTCATTAGTAATTTAGTATCAGTATACTTTGATATCAGTTAATCAGTATTCAGACTCAGTACTCAGTGTTATCATGATCTCAATTACAATTTACGTATTCATACATGTACTCTCATCCAGTTATACTCATGTCATTCAGTAAGTATTGTTCATGCATATGAACCCATGCATTTCAGCCTAACTCAATTTTCATACCAGTACATTCAAAGTACTGACGCATACCTTTCTTTTGACCTATGGTGTTTTATATCATAGGTTCAGACGCATGAGCTCCCGAGCACCCTTAGCAGTTCAGACCTTCGGCAGACAGAGTTAGTGCTGAGTCCTCATAGTTCGAGGACATGCTTATTTTCTCCAGTATTTCAGTTTATCAGTTTATTTCAGTAGCCAAATTTAGTTGGGGACTTGTCCCATCAACTCCATATTTCAGACAGTTTAGAGGCTTTTCAAACTAGAGTATTTTTAGACAGATGTTTTAGTTTTGGTATTGTTATACCGTATTCAATTTTATTATAGTATTGAACCTTGTAACATATTTTTTTGCCTAATTTCCACATATTACAAAATTATTATACAATTATTACAACAGGTACCAATCATGGGTTAGCTTGTGGTCCTTCGGGATTATGAGCACCGTGTAGTATCTAGGGTACAGACTCGGGGCATTACAGTTGGGCTCATCCTCCCCTACTACTTTTCTACACATACTAGCATCACTAATAGGATCTGAGAGACGGACTTAGTTACTTTTTCTATCATCACCCCCTTAGCGTAAGGCCATTATTCTAAATCTGTGAAATACTTAATCAATAACTCTAAGCTGAACTGTCACCACTTTACTCTAGAGTCTAGGGTAGACATTGAGGAGGGCTCTACTAAAGTATTGGGACTGACATCAAAATTAACAGCTATATACTGAGTTACAAGAAAAATAAGGCTCTAGGGTCTAATAAAGCATAAGCCCAAAGATTAAAGGCCTGTAATATAATGATAACCATATAAAGAGAGCTTTCCTGATCAAGAAAATACTGGAGTGCATAAAGTCTATTCTGATGTTAACCACTGGTGACACTGGAAGTGGCGCCTTGCGGAGTCGGGCGACCGGATGGGACTGGAGGATGACTGTGCTGACTTCGCGGACCAGCATTAGGGCATTATTTAACTCTGTGACCTAATTTTCCATATCTAAAGCACACATCACTTCCTGCTCTACACATACCTTTATGATTATTACCACCCTCTCCGTAAGGCGGATTAGTACGACCACTACTCACACTACCTTGGGTTTTGGAGTATGGCGCCCCATCATGACTGTCATTACTGAACCTTGGTACTGGCGCACTAGCTAAAGAAGGAGATGGGGCTAAAAACTTCTAAAAAAACTGACAACTATTACCACCCTCTGACTTAGGTTAAGAAAAATTAAAACTATCTGTCCTAGCCTTCTTATTATCTCTTTCCTTCTCCTTAGATTTATTCTCCTCAATCGATTGATCATGGACCATGAGCCTAGAAAATTCTATATCCTTAATCAACATAGCAGTCCTATACACTTTGGAAACACTATCAGCTACACCAAAAATAAACTTACTCATTCTAGACCTATTATCATCCATCACATAAGAAGCATACCTAGCTAGCTGAGTAAACTTGAGGGAATACTCTCTCACACTCATGTTGACCTGCTTCAGATTAATAAACTCTTACACCTTAGCGTCTCTCATCTCCAAGGCTGTAGCAAACTCCTTCTATTGTACAGGCCCTACATCGATATCTCTATCTTTCTTCTACTGCTTAAACCAAGTTGAGCTACATCCTGTAACTGGTAAGCAGCTAGCTCTGCACTCTCACTAGACGTCTCCCCTATGATGTTTGTTACCTTCTGCACCATGTCTAGGAATTCATATGGATCCTCTTTAGACTTGGTTCCCTAAAATAAAGTAGGATTTATTTGGGTGAAATCCCAAATTCTGGCAACAGTAGTATTAGCCACTGGGTTGGCTTGAACAATAGCTGGCTACACACTTTGGGATAATAAGGAGTGATCTAGAGTGGTGAATGCAGCTCTGAACTCTGTATGAGAAACATGCTCATTCAGGGGATCTTTCTAAACGAACGGAGGGGCTAGCTGGTTTTCGGTTCTTCTTCTGTTACTCTTTCTTGGAGGCATATTCTCTAAACGGAAGGAAAAGTTGGATTAGATATAGAGTTTAACTTGAGATTTTGCTTATTCTCACAATAAGAACATCGAAAGAAGGGAAACATTTTCTAAAATGCCTTGTAGCCTCTTGTCCATAAGTATGGTGTGCTTCACACACATACACAAGACTCTACTTGACGCGGCTTTCAGACTCCCTAGGAAACTTTAAAACCTTAGGCTTATATACCAAGTTTGTAACGACCCAGAAAAACACCCTAGTCGCCATATAGTGCTTACGGTCCCAAAAGACCACAAGCTAACCCATGACTGGTACCTACTGTGAGGACTAAATAAAATCTCAAAGAAAAATAGTGCAGAATTTAACTAAAATGCCAGAAGGTTTAAAATACTAAAATCAATACTTAGAGAAACTACTAAAAAGGGGCTGATAATAACAACTGAAAACTAACTAACTATCTGTACTAGTCTGAAATCCTCTAACCGAATAACTAAGGAGTTGATGGGAAAAACCCCCAACTAACTCTGACTGTGTGCTAAAATTGAGAAACTTAAATAAACATAACTGGTCCTTGAAACATGAGGACTCATCACTGTTGTTGCTACTGGTGCGTAGGAATAACGAAGTACGGTTAGGAACCTGAGCATCCAAACCTATGATATGAAATACATAGCGTAAGAAAAAAATATGTGATCAGTACTTTGAATGTACTGGTATGCTAAATGAGTTAAGGTTGTGATGCATGGGTTTATATGCATAAATGATAACCAACTGAATGAATAGCATGGGATAAATTATCATGAAGTAATAACTAGATTAATGATATGAAGTAACTTAGTAGGTATTTATGAAACAGAGACTATCTGGTTAGCATGAGAATACTGAATATAAATGCATGAAAGCTATAAAATCTGAGAATGCATGACCAAGCATATAATAAATTTGTCATATAGTCTGTAACTGAATTGCTAAAATCTGATAACTAAATAACTGAAAACTGTATGCTATGGTATGAATCTCCTAAAACCTATGACAGGATATTTTTTTACGGCAAGATTTGTAGATTATCATTTTGACAAATCAGCATACCCAACATTAAGGGGATGAAATACTTAAAAGAAAGATGTTCTATATACTTGAAAGAAAGAAGAAACTTATATTATATTGCTCTCGTGTTATTTTGTTCTTATTATTCCTCTTGTCTTGTTCTTTACATTGCTATTCTTGTTTTTAATATTGAAAAATATTTAGCATTGTTATTATACACTCTACCAAACTATCCCTTTCAAGTAAATAGTAATAGTTCCAAAATACTAAAAGTGATTACTAAATGACAAAACTTAGAAGTGGATTAAACACGATATATAAAGAAACAAAATTTCTAATCCAAGTTCTTTTTTCTGTTTTGATGGAGAAATTTCCTATCTCAATTAATCTAAACTTCAAAGCAAATTATTATAATTCATAATAAGGAATTTTAGCTTTTTTATAAGAGTACTAGTTACGACGGGCTCACTATCTATTCTAAATTAATATTATAATAATAATCATATCAATTAATGTCACTTTTTTAAAATTTTAAAATTTAAATAAATTGGTTTTTCAAAGTGATTTTTGCATATATTTTTAAAATATTTTAAATTATCAATTCTTCTGATTTGTTATTCAAATATATAATTTTATTTGAAAAATTTATTTCAAAATTTTTATTCACGATCAACATTAAACTCTACAAATGTATAAATTAATAAAGAGTGAGAAGTGCAAAATTTGATGGGCCTATATTACTATTTTCAGATAACACGGGCTTAGTATATGCTATTTTTTTCTCAATTTATGCAATACAAATAGAATTTAGATAAGCAATCATACTTTTAATATGTTTTGGATATTTTAAGTAGTTAACTATTGACACCTAATTTTCGCCCTCCACAACTAAGTTTAATTCTAGGTTTCATCAATTTTATATAAAAATTACAACATTTATTTTGTCCAAATAAAAAAAAATTGAAATATTTATCCTGATTATTTTTTCATTTTAAGTAACAAGTATATATTGTTCGTATTCGTATATACATAATCGAATAATTTTATTACTTAAATAATTATTTTAACAAAAAACAGATTTTAACTAAGGGTTATCTTGAAAATTAATTCAAATGGGCAAAGTCTTGATGTAAATATAATTTATTCTAAAAAATAATTTATTTTTTAAAAAATATATTTGATTTTATCGAACCAAGAAGTCTTGGAATTAAATCGGATACTAATTCATATATCGAATTTCAATTCAATTTATTCAGTTTATTAAGTTTGGCCTTGATTGAAATCAAATCGTCCATAATTACAATGTAATTGGCCAATTGATTTTTAATTTTGGCTAGTTTTTAAAGAAAATTGACCAAGTCATATCAATTTGAGTTAATTCCTAACTACCCACTCAGTTAGGCCAATTCCCACTAACATAACAACCCAGACCCAATCGGTGATTACCTGACCCATACCCAAAAAAAACCTTCAGAACCGATACACCCTTTTAACCCACCTTTTCTCTTTACTCTTACACCACCAACGATAACAACAGTTAAACAACAAAGCAACATCGACAATAACAACACCCGACTTCAACAAAACCAACAATACTACGATGACAACACAGTAATATCGATGACAAAACTTCTGCAATGCAATTTCAATCAACAACGGCTTCAACCCGATATCAACCCAACGACAACGACTCGAACCGACCCGGAAAAGCTTTGGAGAATCTTCCAGAAGTTGGACAACTCATAGGCCAGCGATTAAGCGTATAAATTTTATGATTTTGCCACCTCAAATCTTATCCCATCTCTAGAATTTTAATTTCCCTCATGAAAATTCCCAAATTATCCCTTATTTCTCCTTTGTTCCACATCAATGGGAGCATAAAGTGTGATCTTCCTTCCTTCCTATAAAAGGGTCATTGTGGAGAAAAATTGGAGGCAAGTTTTTAAGGCTTGGAAAAGAACTTTCAAACAAAATTTAAATTTTCTAGTAAAAAAATTTCTTGAAAAGCTGTCGAAATTCTCAAAGTGGTAACAATGCTTTCCGGTGGTGGTCAAGATTCCAACGACAACTCGAGTCCCAATTTGCTACCTCAAAATAGGTAATACTTTATTTTATTTAGTTTTAATTTTATTTCTTCTTCATCTCGTTGTTTTATAGTCAGAGTTTTACTCTCTTGGTAATGTTGTTTGCTCAGATTATTTGTTGTATACGGCTTCAATGGCCATAGGATTTTCTATTAATGGTTGTTGTTACAACGTTCATACTATGATTTTGTTCCACTATCGATGCTATATTTTCAGTTTTATTGTTTCAAGTTCACTATGTTATCTTGATATTGTTGGTTAATTATTGATGTACTTTCAACATATATCATGAATAATCTATTTTTTTAATCAATTGAGTTCACTATTTTGATTCAATAATTTCTGTTGTGGGATTTAGACCATTGTTTTAGTGTTACTATGTTTTGATGAAATTCCAATGTATAGTTACCTTTCAACTGATTGTTCATCGGTTTAGCCGTAAGATTAATAATTTAGTCTCGTAATTTATGTTTAGTTTTACCTTCAAACTCACTACAATGCCAGTTTGTTAGCTATCAGCCTATTATTTCTTATACTTGACTTTGTGGTTTCATTTGCTATTTATTTAGCCTAATATTATTTGCTTAATGTCTATTCATTGCCTTGGTTCAATGTTGCTGCTGATTCACTTTTCTTTTTCTTTGTTTTGTCTCGTGTTTGCCTTCAAATTTTTATAATCAAGTAGAGACATTCCTAAAGCTCCTATTGACAAAAATGTCAAGAAAGGACAAAGGATATGTTATGTAGGTTCTTTATTTTGTTGAAAATTACAACTGATATGCTAACCTTTTCTTATTGATGTAATGCTAGTTTTGTTGTTTTGGTATGAATTTGTTAATATTCATGTTTCCTGGTTCTTATAAAAAACCCATCTTGATATCCTTTATAGCTGAAAATTTTTGTTTTCAAATATTGTCTCATGCGAAGAGGTTACTTATTTTCTTTATCTCTTTTGATATTAAAATATTTGTTTTACTTTAACATGCTCCTCTTTCTACCCAACATTCCTTGACTTTATATTTCTTTAATTTCTTGATATGGTTAAAATTTGACCCATCATTTTCATCCTAAAATTTCAAGTCTTATTTATTATTATCATCACATTTTCAGCCATGTTTGTTATAACTCTAATCCAGCATTCTAGTTTGATGTCGCTTTGTTGTAATTTAAGATTATTAGTTGGTTGTGTTGATTTAGATACGGTATGATATAGCTCTTTACTCATTGTCTGATTAAGTAATCTGCTTGTCTAAACCATTTTCCTTTCTTTCTCCCCTTTTCCCCTGTTCTTCTCTAACTTGAGAAAAGATGAACCTTATTAAATCTTAGTCGTAAGATAATAACCTGTATAATATGGGATCTTCATGGTTTATAAGCTTCTTTGGTTGTGATTTGCTCATGTTCTTATCTTCTATTTATCCCTCTCTTTGCCTATTTACTAAATTTTTTAGTTAAAATTGTTTTGTTAATATCTTTATGTTTACCAAAGTTTTTTGTAGCCTTAACATAATCATTTAACTTAGTTTTCTCGAAATCATGAGAACTTCATATCTTATCTTGTCCTTCCTGTTAATTTGAAAATATTTGATTGGTATATGTTTCTCTTCAATTTCACAAGTCCTTGTCTTCTCTACATTAGTGAATTAGCCAATATTTTAGAACATATATTAATTCTTTATATCTTTTTCTTTGCATGAATCTTCCTTGTAGTCCGAATGGACTTCCACATTTCATGATGGGCGAATGCAGCCTATCCCTTCAAGTCGACTAACTTTGGAGAAAGAAAAAGTTACCATGACAAGAAGGAAAATGGTACCAAATCCATTGATGAAGTTGCTAGGTGACTTGAAAAGTCTCGAGTTTTGTTATTTTTGCATTTTTATTTTATTATTTATTTATGCATTCATTTGGGTCTCAAAGCTAAAGTTGTAAATTAATAGAGGTGGAGCAGATTTTGGGTCTTAAACAACTGAAACTTGAATTAGGACAGGTGCAGGTGAGCTAAAAGAACAAATGACTAGTTTATGACAGGTTGTAGGTTGAAAGCCCAATTAAATTAGGACGGGTTAATTTGAAAGATTTAAGCCTAATAGCCTAAGGCTTTTGGTTTCCCCCTTTCCCCTTTACATGCTAGTTGTTATTAATTATCTTAGACTTAGTTAAAATTTCTGCTAAGTCATCAAAACTTGTTTTGCACAAACTTTGAAAAAAAATTCCTTAATTAATTTTTTTTCAAAAACAAACTTTCGTTTTTTAAAGTTAGTCAAAAAGTTGTTTTAAAATGGTCCAGATAACCGCAAGTTAGCGAATACTCTTGGTGCCTTAACAACCTTCCAAGAGTATTAATAGGATCCATCTACTTGAAATTTCTAGTCTTAAATGATCTTTGCGGTTTAAGTAATTTTTAAAAGTTTTCTTAATTTCCCTAAATAAATTAAGTGGCGACTTTGTTTACAAAAATCAGGTTGATAAACTTTTTCAAAAGTATTCGAAGTTGTAAAAATCGCAAAAGTCATCTATTTTTTTTTTTGCAAAACAGAAATGACGACTCTACAGGGGACTTTAACTAGGTTCTAACCAAATATTTGAATTAGTTTCTTTGACTAACTATTGTAGTATTTAAACTGTTCATGTCCCTATGTGTTTAAATTTTGTCAAATTATATTTTTGTATTTCATGGCATACTTCCCATTTGAAATATATGAATTATTTGGGGTTTCGTGGTTGTCCCGGCCCTTATTGTTCAATTCCAAATTAAATGTTGGAAATATGACGGTTTATTGGCATGTTAGGCTTCTGATGACTGTTTGTATTTCCAAACCCAACTCGTCTACGTAGGAACCTGTTACAAACCCACCCTAGACACCAAGGATGACCCAATACCTGAGGAGATACTGGGCCAATTAGAAAACTTGCCTTGCATATATTGGACATGAGCTAATTACAGATGAATATTTATGTGTTGAAGAAATATATGTTATTTAATCCAATCCATTATACTTTGGGGTGGGGGGCTTATTTTGTTTGTTTTCATATAGGAATGGCTCAACCATACCCTTGCAAAAGATTCAAGATAGTTACCGGACCTGATAACTTCTTGAAAGTGTGGTGAAACCATAAGAACACAAAAGAAAAAGATATTGTTAGTACGCATATCGGGCATCTACCTTCGCTTATAGAAATGGACGTTTGGCTTGAAATAATCCATGCACTAATAGAATTTTGGGACGATGACAACATGGTGTTCCACTTCGGTGAAGTTGAATTGACCCCCATAATAGAAGAAGCAGTGACTTGTCATGAAAGCATCGATATGTGGAAAAAAAGAAGGACTACACTCGATAACAACATTCTAGTCCCTATTGTATGGAACTGATAACAGATCAAGAATGCCTTTTTAATCGATGATGATACCTGGTCAGTGGAATGTAACAGGGAAAGCATACATTTTCTCGAGTTGAATAACCGGTTTGGAAGGTATAACTCTTTTGAGAAATTCAGACATAAATTTGTGTCGGAGACAAAAGGGCAAAAGAAAAGAGCATTTGCTTTTGCGGTGGGATTGCTTGGAACTATGGTGTTCCCACAAGGATAAAATAGAACTATTCAACCAAGAGTAGTTATGATAACACACTCCCACTAAGGAATTCCACACCTTAGCCTCTATGATCATCGCTAAAATATATCGGGCTTTAGGAAGATTTCAAGGGAGGTATTGTTTCTTTTAAGGTTGAAATCTTATCTTGCAATGGAGGATGATGAAAAAATTATTACAAATCCTAGAATAAAGCAACCAGAACCTCGAATAAGGGTAGATCTTCTATCATTGCATGACATTTAATTATCCCTGCACAGGTTTAACAGGAGAGAATCTCTGGAATGTGGTTCAAGGTTTTTAGGGAATTAAGAGATGATAACTCCTAGTGGCTAATCAAATATCTTCGTCCAGGGAAGTACATTACTCTAGGGGATGAATGACCTTTTTTAGTACTTTTAAGTCTCAGGGGAACTCATCCTTAAAATTGTGACAGAGTCCTTAGCCAATTATAAACTAGGCAAGAAACACTGCAAATCCCACCTATGGTTAGATTCATCACTGAGTATGGAGAAGGCAAAACCCCACTCAAGGACTACATGGTAAACGGTTGGAGGTGAAGAAAGACTGAAGAAATCTTTTTTAGTATTAGGTATGAACTCGAGGGTGGTGATACCTACAAAGAGTGGTTAAAGAAGAATCTTGTTTCAGCATTGATCCCAGTCCAAACATCCCTAGACAAATCATTTATGTAGAATTAAAATATCAGATTTGGCTACACAGGCTTCAGGATGAATTTCAAAATAGTGAGATTATGCACCAGTAAACCCATATGGAGGATGCCTCAACTATACGCTAATTGAGATAAGAGTTAACGTGATCCAGGAAAGAGGTTAATGATGTTAGGTGGTGTTTGATTGATGTAAATAATTGCATGGTTGCCAAAATTGATAGCATAAAGAAGATGACCTACGAGAGTAAGGCCTAATTATACGGGAGTCACCTGATCACCAATAGATATTTCATATGGCAAGAGGTGTATAAATCTAACAGGGAAAATGTAATACGTTGTACTTCTACCTAGCTTAAAATTCATCCTAAAAATATTAAAGACTTTCTTTAAAGTATGAATCCACTTTTATACATATGGAATTTTCAAGATTTTTTATTTTTATTGTGTGGGAAATTGAATAAGCTTTCCATTGATACAAAATTCGCCTAAATCTGGTGTCGGGGTATAAAGTTATAGCTGAAATACAGAAAGTAGTTTGAACCGCCCATGTGCGACGGAAAGGGCCAACGGACCATCGATCTAGCGATGGGCCATCGCCCAAACCGTGGAAGCAGAGGCAATGAGTCAACCTTCTATCCAGGTGCGATGGAATGACCAATGGACTGTCACCCAAATCATCACAACCAAGGTAAAAAGATCACATTTTGACCTAGTACGGCGGGAAGGTCGACGAGCCATCGAGCCAGTGATGGACCATCGCCCAAGTCATCGCAGATCCCGTTCAGCAATTTAAAGCCACTTTTATAAGGGTGTTTGGGTCTTTTTCACCCTTTTTAACACCTAATTATACCATACCAGGGCTCATAAATTCATTATTCATCTACAATACCAAATTAGGGTTTCTCTCAAAGATCAATCCCTAAGAACAAGATCCCAACCCTTATTCAAGAAACTAAGAGATTCAAGTTCTTCAAGTCCAAGAAATTCAAGAAACTCACAATCATGGTATGTCAAGTGTTGATTCATGGGTCCCTTTCACCCATGAAGCTCAAGAATCTCTTTTCAAATTCCAAAGATTGTGTATTTATGAATGTTCAAGATTTAGTTGAATTGAAATTTATGTCCATATTGTTGTTAGGTTTCGATTCATGTTTTAAATTACATGTTCCAACGATTGATCCCATTTTGTGATGATTGCATAATATTAATGATAAACCGTTCAAATTGCAAATTTATTTATGCAACCATGATAATTAGATGCATTGATGATGGTATAGCCAAAGTATGCTCCCCATATGTTTGATTAAATGCCTATGTGAAGGAAAAAATGTCATTATAGTATGACAGTATGAAATCTCCATTCATGTACAAGTTAATGCATGTCAGGTGTTTGATGAAATGTCTTAGTCAATGAATTGTGGATATATGTGCAGCCATTGTTGTTTTTTCGAACTTGTGCCATGAATTACATTTATGCTATCGAGTCCTAGGGGTATTTATACCCAACAATTTAGTTATGTACCTAATAACAGTCTCAATTTCCTGATAATCTTAGTCACGCCATGATCAATAGAATTCAGTCAGTTACATGACTCAAGAAAACTCAGTAATCTCAAGAACTCAGTCAGTTAACAGGATTCAGTAACATTCCGTCAGTCCACAAAACTCAATGAACCCAGTCTAGTTCATCTCAGTATATAATAAGTTCAGTGTCTACTCAGTTGGAAGTAGGATTCAACACCGAGAAAACCCAAGGATGAGGGTACACACTGACAGTAGAGGGTGTGACCCTTAGAATCAATCCTTGCATTCCAAAATTATGTAGCCAGCAAAGGTTGAGACATCAACACTATAAGTTGAGGGTTTATGAGGTGGATCAACACTGCCAGACGAGGGTCCTACCATTTTCCTTTGAGGATACTGCCAAATGAGGATTACTCATAGCTTGTCCTTACCAGTGGTGTGATATTGATACCCTTCCAATTGGGGTTACAGATTGGACCTCAACTCAACTATAATAGCTTATTAGGGGTACGTTGGTTAGATGACCATCTCCCACAGTATCAGTCTTAATAAAAAAAATTAGATAGTTCTTCAGATTCAGGACAGTCAGATACAATCAGATAGTTCAGCACGGAACTTAGCTAGTTCCATTAGAATCAGGACTGTCAAACACAGTCAGTCAGTTAATACAAAACTCGTGTTATCAGTATTCAGATTCAGTATTATCATGACTTCAGTTATGGTTCACGTATTCATGCATGTATCCTGACGTAGTCATGTTCGTGTTCATGTCAGTCAGTTATAGTTTATGCATATGAACCTTTGCATTCATCTTACCTCACTTGCATACCAGTACATTCTCACATACTGACGCATACTTTTATTTTGAGCTATGGTGTTTTATACCATAGTTTCAGAAGCACGAGCTACAGAGCAGTAACATTTCAATGTCGTTTGCTTCCTTTATGCTTTTGGAACTCGCTGCCTAACTCTAACGACAAACGATGATGCCCTATCAGCTCTTTGACGACCTATCACAAATTTCGTCAAGGCTTTTCCTCAGCTCTCATGATCTGCCTTAGGCTAGCGGCAATCTTGATGATTTATCAGCTCCTTGATGTCCTATTACAAAATGTCGTCACATCTTTTAAATTAAGTCAATTCTCTGTCTACTGCTGACAATGAAGCTGATAGCTTATCACAGGGCTGGCAACTTATCACAAATGTTGTCAGCTACACTTCGCCTTTATTTACTTTAGATTTCAGCTTATTTTCTTCCATTCTTGTTGGTTCTCTAGCATCTTAGCTTCAACTGCAAAATCAAACATAAAGAAATCAAAAACAACAAAAGTTGCTTAAGAATTTGTAATTATTCTTAGTTAAAAGCCTCAAATATGTTAGCATTAGCTCACACATCAACACCCTCAACTTAAAACAATTGTTTTCCTCAAGCAACTCAACACAACTAAGAGAATACAAAGCACATTTGGCAGTCAATCATCCATATCATCTCAAAACACTTTCACCATCTCCAAAGTCAGTCAATTTAAGTACAATGAAGAACACAAATGCAACACACAAGAATCAAGATATGGCATCAATTCTTCTATAACAACAGTACATAGACCAGAATTACACTACACGAACAAGTTAGTAACTAGAAATGTAACCAATGTGCCCTCACAGCAAAGAAATTCCCCTCATCTCGTATCAGGAATTATATATGTAACCATGGGGAAAATCAAAACACTCACTCTCAGAACAAAGTTCTAATCAGTGTATGCCAAGTACTATAGGCTTGCTCTTATTTTCATTAACCAGATCTTCAGATAGGTCATCTAGGATCACTATAGGACTTCTCTTAGGCTTGTAATGTAGGCTAGGTGCTGGTATGATACTCGATGGTATTTAAAGTGACTAAGCCTCCTTGATACTACACTAGCTTTTTTTGGGGGGGTTTTACTCATTAGCCTTTTCCTCTCTGCTCTTTTCTTGATCACAATTATTTAGGATGGGTGCAGTCTTTTATCAATTACTTATTCTTTTTAACAATATTTTTTTTCTTGCTTTTTTCCCCTGCACCTAGCTTTTTATTCTTTTTTTATGCTACCTTTCTTCATACTCATTCTATATCACATACCCCTATGATAGCCACGCTCAACTTAGGCCATTTGCCTAAGTTAGGGAGCACAGTGTCCAAGAAGGACCAGGGCCAAAACAGGTTCATTATGATCTAAATGAGAAGGTGACAGGTGTCATACAAACAAATGGGCTAATTAGGCTCAAAACAGGGATCACGGGATATGATACACATAGGGAAGGTCATTTAGGCTAAAGTGAGCTAATATTAAAATGGTACCCTTATCCTTCAACCTAGGTAAGATTAACCGGGAAAGTTCTGGCTTCAACATACAGAGGGAACTGAGTAATATCCCATACACACTTAGCACACAAGTATATTGCACTCGACTACTCATTCAAATCGTGCAGCTGTTTATTAATGATTATTATGTTACTAGAACTAATGTCGTACAAAGATGCACGGTGGTCACACTTAAATGCACATCACTCAGTTTAAAGTAGTAGACCACTTGAAGAGGTATACAAAAATCACAAAAACAATTCAACAGCCTCAAGTACAAGTATTTCTCCTAGTTGACTACAAAATTTTACAACAACAAATTTACCCTACACCCTCAAGTTACAATCAAAGAAAATCTAAACTAAGGGTTAGAGTATACCTGGAATAGATCAATCCCGGGGATCATGGGTTGCCTTCTATGTAGCGCCTGATTTAACGTCGCGGCATAACTCAGGTATCTCGATTACTTCAGACTTCATCGAGATAGATAGTAGTGACACTTTTTATTGATTGTTTTTGACCAATATAAAGTTTGACTCGTTTCCCATTTACCTTGAAGGTACTGCTATCTTCATTTTCAAGTTTTGCCACTTTAGATGAGTAGACTTGACTAACTCTAAAAGGGCCTGATTACTTAGATTTAAGCTTACTTGGGAACAGTTTGAGTCTGGAATTGAATAGGAGCACCAAGTCACCCTTTTGGAAGTTTCGTTTCTCTATTCTCCAATCATGGTATTTTTTAATATTTTTTTTATATAGGTCTACTCGTTCATATTCCATGAAATAAAATTCATTCATATCATTCAGTTGTCCCGGTCTCAGCTCTGCTGCCTCCTTCCAACTTAAATTCAGCCTTTTGAGTGCCCATATGGCTTTGTGCTCCATCTCTATTGGAAAGTGGCAAGCTTTTCCATAGACCAACTGAAATGGTGACATGCCAATAGGTGTCTTGAAAGAAGTCCGATATGCCTACAAGGCATCATCGAGCTTTCGAGACCAGTCTATCTGACTAGCATTCACTATTTTAGCTAGGATGGCTTTAATCTCTTGATTTGACATCTCCACTTGCCTGCTAGTTTATGGGTGATATGGAGTGGCTACTCTATGCTGTTTCACCCCATATTTTGCTAACGCCGCTCGAAACACTTTGTTATAAAAATGAGATCCTCCATCACTTATAATAGTACATGGTACTCCAAAACGAGAGAAGATATTATTCTTGAGAAAAGTAACAACCCTCTTTCCTTCACTATCGAATAAGGCAACAACTTCAACCCATTTTGAGACATAGTCAACAGCAGCTAAAATATACTTCATCCCGTATGAGCTTACAAAAGGTCCCATGAAATCGATGCCCCATAGATCAAACAATTCCACTCCAAGTATCCTAGTCAAAGGTATCTCAAGTCTTTTGGAGATTGAACCCTACCTCTGACATTGGTCGCATTTTAGCACAAACTCGAGAGCTTCCTTGAATAATGTTGTCCAATAGTAGCCACTCTGTAACACCTTCCTAGCCGTACGGTCACCTGCATGGTGGCCTCCAAATGGGAAAGAATGGCATGCTTTAAATATGCACAATACATCCACCTCTGGCACATATCTCCTTATAATGTTGTCAGCATATTGCCGAAAAAGATACGGCTCATCCTAAAAGTAATGTGTCACATCATGCAGGAATTTCTTTCTTTGATGGAAAGAGAGATTTTCTGGAATGACTTCACTCACAATATAATTTTCAAAATCAATGTACCAAGGCAATTTCTCAACCGCAACAGCTAATATCTCCTCATCAGGAAATGCATCATTTATCTCTATTTCATCACTACTTGCTCGCTCACCTCTTATTCTAGATAGATGATCTGCAACCTGTTTTTCACAACCTTTCCTATCTTTGACTTCAAAGTCAAATTCTTGTAGCAGCACCATCCATCTAATTAGCCTTGGTTTTGCATCCTTCTTAGCCATGAAATACCTTAAGGCTGCATGGTCAGTGTGGACCACCACCTTGGTCCCAAGCAGATAAGCCCTGAATTTCTCAAAAGCATACACTACATCCAGAAACTTCTGCTCAGTAACGGTGTAGTTCTTTTGTGCTTCATTCAGTGTTTTTCAGGCATAATATATTGGATGAAACAGTTCGTCCTTCTTTTGTCCCAATACAACTCAAAGGACAACACTGCTTGCATTACACATGATCTCAAATAGTTTTAACCAGTCTAGTGCAACAATAATAAGGGCCTCAACCAGCTTCTTTTTAAGGTATTCAAATGCCTACAAAAAATAATCATTGAAGGAAAATTTCACTTCTTTCTCCAAAAGTTTGCAAAGTAGATTTGTAACCTTCGAGAAGCCTTTTATAAACCTTCGATAAAAGCCAGCATGTCCAAGAAAACTATGCACTCCTTCACTGAAATGGGAGGTGGTAGTTTCTCAATAACTTCCACCTTGGCTCGATCAACTTCTATCCCTTTTGCTGAAATTTTGTGGCTGAGAACGGCGCCCTCCTTTACCATAAAATGGCATTTTTCCTAGTTAAGCACCAAATTGAATTCAACACATCATGGCAAGGCTATGCTCAGGTTTGCTAAGAACACCTCAAATGAATTTCCCACCCCATAGAAATTATCCATGAATACCTCTATGGTGTCCTCCACCATATCTGAGAAGATAGACATCATGCCCCATTGAAAAGTGGCGGGTACATTGCACAATCCAAACGGTATGCTCTTAAATGCAAAGGTTCCATATGGACATGTGACTGTCATATTCTCCTGATCTTCAAGATCAATACAGATTTGGTTGTATTTGGAATATCCATCATAGAATAAATACCATCCCCTTCCAGCCAATCGATCAAGAATTTGGTCCATAAAGGGCATCGGGAAGTGGTCTTTCAGAGTCCATGAATTTAGCTTGCGGTAGTCCATGCAAACTCTCCACCCAGTCACAGGCCTGAGTGGAATCAACTCATTCCTTTCATTTGAAACCACAGTCATGCCCCTCCTTTTTGGGCACACATTGAACTGGGCTCACTCATTTGCTGTTAGAAATCGGGTAAACCACTCCTGCATACAATCACTTAATAATCTCCTTCTTAACCACCTCTTGCATTGGTGGGTTAAGACGATGCTGATGCTCTATGGTTGGAATACAATAATCTTTAAGTTGTATTTCATGCGTGCAGATGCCAGGAGGAATGCCAATAATATCTGCAATATTCGATCCTATAGCTCTCTTGTCCCTCTGAAGTACTGAAATAGGTGTGTTTACCTATTGCTCACCCATATCAACAACAATAATAACAGGTAGCGTGTTTCCATTGCGCAAAAACACATATCATAAATGCCCAGGCAGTTGTTTAAATTCCAACATCGGTGGCTCCTCAATGGATGGCTTACCTGGTGGTATTGGTCAATTAGCCAGGTCAAGGTCTAGCTTTTTAAGAGCATAAGGATATAAAACCATGCCTGACAGGGAACAAATAGTTTCTTCATATTCTTCAATGCCTTCACGATCGAAGTTTATCAGAACTGCGGCTAAAGGCTCAGTAACAAGTTGCTCCTCTCTTGACACCTTCTGTTCATCCTCATAATACACATCAACTACTGAGAACACACTCATTTCTTCTTGCTACTTCATTGATTTACACACATCAAACCTACCACTTCATCATTCATCTTGAATAAGAGCTCATTCGCTCACAAATTAATCAATACACTTCCGGTTACGAGGAAAGGTCGACCCAAGAGTATGGGCACCGCAAAGTCTACCTCGCAATCCATAATGATGAAATCTACAGGTAATATAAAGTTGGATACCTTTACTAACACATCATATAAAATGCCAATAGGTCATTTTACTGACCTATCCGCCATCACGGGTTGCATATTAGTGGGTGTGGGATTTTTCAGACCCAACTTTCTATATACAGCCAACGACATCGAATTAATGCTTGCTCCCAGATCATATAATGCCTTGGCAAATTTCATAGTCCCAATTGCACAGGGGATAGTGAATATGCCTAGGTCTAGCTTCTTCTGCACCAAGGTCCTTGTAGAAATAATGCTTCAATGATGGAGATTATCCTCCAATTTGTAGCTCACTGCTCTTTCCTTAGTCACAAGGTCCTTCATGAATTTAGCATATCCTGGCATTTGTTCAAGTGCCTCCACCAATGGCATATTTATTGTCAACTGCTTGAGCATTGCCATGAATTTGCTGAATTTTGCATCATCAGTTTTCTTCTTCAATCATTAAGGAAAAGGAGGTGGTGGTCTTGGGATAGTTTTCAACACTACCTCTTTCTCCTTCTCTTTTCCTTTTTATAGAACATCATCAAAATTATCCAGCTTCTCAGACTCCACTGGACTATCACATACCTCATTATTTATAGGTTTACTCACAGAAGGGCCAGGTAATATCTTACCACTTCTAGTGATAATAGCTATGTATGAGCCATCATTCTATAGATTCTAGACCATATCACTTGGTAATATTCCTATATTCATCTGGTTGAATACTGGGGAGTGTTGGCTCATCTGCGTCTCAACTGTTTGATTGCGGTGGAGTGTAAGTACACCATCTGACTTATGGATGTCAGATCAGTCTTCACAGTGGTCACACTAGAGTTGGTAGCCTCCACTCCCTTCAACAACTAAGCCATTATGTCCTCTATGGATATCTTTTCATAACTTAATGAAGTAGTCTCACGATTTCCAGGAGAAACATATAACCCGCTCCTATCATTGTTATTCCTCCAATTTTCTTGCTCCCTATCTTTATAACCAGGCTTATCATAGTAAGTTCGACCTTGATTCCCTTGGTTGTTGCCTCGAAAACCCCCCTAATTATTAACATAGTTAGCCACTTTATCTCCATCAGCCTTACTTCTATCCTGAGATCCCACAACTTTCACCTTTTCAATCTTGCCTGATAACAAGTGCTTGGTTAGTAAGTCCATCTGTGTTTTAAGGTGATCCATGTCTTGGTAAAGCTCCTCTTCTCTTTTGCATTGTTTTGCAATAATACCTACAAAAGCAGTAGGGCTGGCCACCATAGAGTCTCTAGTATGCCATGCCCGACTCTATTTGGTTATTCTGTCCAGCATCTCTGAAGCCTCTGGGAATGTAAGATCAACAAATGAACCACCAGCAGCATTGTCTACAATTGGATTTGTAACAGAGTTAAGATCCCTATACAAAGTCTCCATCTAATGTATGTCCATCATGTTGTGGTTCGGACACTGTGTTAACTTCTTCTTGAATCTTTCCCAGGTTTCATGTAAGGCTTCAGTCGGGAGCTGCCTAAATTTGCTGATTTCATCCCTCAACTATACCCTTTTGGAAGGCAAAAAGAACCTTTCTAGGAAAGCTCCTTTCAACTACCTCCAGTTAGTTATAGAATTAGGTGTCAGCTCATTTAACCACAATGTTGCCTCCCCAAACAGAGACAATGGAAACAATATCAACCGAATAGCATTCTGTCCTACTCCAAGGTTATCGAAAGATTTGCAGATGGTGACAAAATTCACCAGATGGAAGTTTGATTCATCCCCAGGAAGCCACCAAACAACCCCTTTAGATTTAGGAGTTAAATCATAGTACTTGTAATGTTAAATTTTTCCCCAGGTGCCAACGGTGGAGAAATAATTGCACCCGTTTCACCTGCTCCGTCCATTCCATCATCATCATAATTAAGATCATACTAGACCGGCAGGTACTCTTGCCTTTCTCTGAACAGACGATTCCAGTTAACATTACGTCATACTGGTGCAACTATTTGCTTTGCATGCCTTGGGTTACCAGGATTCAGCAACTCTTCATCTCCTATATCTTTGTCCTTATGATATGGATGTCATGCTTGTTGCCCGACATTTTGCACATTCACCTGAGCTCTAGCTAAGGCTGTCAATCTATTATCCTCTTGCTATTCTGCCATTCTTCCAATTCGTTGCAGTTCCAAATTAAGTGGTAATAACGGTTCTTCAAAACTTCTGGTTCTTGGCATACACTATAAAGATCCTGCAAATAAACAAAAAGAAAAAATAAATGTAAAACTAGGAAACTTGACTAATAGTCAATTAACGCACACAAACTTCAGTTTTTAATCGTAGTCCCCAGCAACGGCGCCATTTTTGATAACGCTCAAACTATACCTCTCAACGAGAATGTAAGCGATCATTGTCAATATAAAACCCAACTAGGCTGGGGTCGAATACCACAGGGAATATGGTATGAACGTAATTCATTTTCGATTTAATCAACTGATAGTAGGATGTTTCCAGAAATAGGGGGTTTTAGTTAACAAGTAATTGTTGGTCACTTTAGTTTAAATGTTTGTAATCAAGAGTTTATGAAAAACCAAAATTATGTTCACTAGGTGTTTTGGTACTTGACAGATGCTACTAGTGGTTCAAGATTCTCATGTTAGGTAGGACAACAAGTTATATTTAGTGAAGTTATGCTTAAATATCTCTCGACCTACTTAAGCATTTAATTACCTAATCCTCTCAAAACCTTATCAAGACCTATCCCTAGATCCCATAATTCAGGTTAAACGAATTTAGCCGCTCCTGACGTAATAATCTAAGCAACTAGATGAATTCATGCTTTGAAAGATGAACTTACCAAAATATGAATAGAAACTAGAGATTCTCAGATTAAATCACCAAAGAAAATCCTAAAATAATGATGATAGTCTCTTTAAAGTTATTGTTTTATCAAGACAAAAGAAGAGGGATACAAATATCAAAGTATCATTCTAAAAAGTCAAGGTTCGGAACCCTTAAGAAAAGCCTAAACGAGGATTTAAATAGTTCACCCTAATAGTTCAAAAATTCCTCAGATTAGGTTATGTCATTTGTGATAGCCTATCAGGAGGCTAACGACTTATCACAGATGTCATCATCTTCTTTTATGCTTTTGGTACTCGCTGCCTAATGCTAAAGACAAATGGTGATCCCCTATCAGCTCCTTGATGACCTATCACAAATGTCATCAAGGCTTTTCCTCAGCTCTCAGTTCTGCCTTAGGTTGACGACAATCTTGACGACTTATCAGCTCCTTGACGTCCTATCACAAAATATCATCACAGCTTTCAACTTAGGCCAATTCTCTGTCTACTGCTGACGATGAAGCTGATAGTTTATCACAGGACTAACGACTTATTACAAATATCGTCATCCATACTTCGCCTTTATTTACTTCAGATTTCATCTCATTTGCCTCCATTCTTGTTGGTTCTCTAGCATCTTAGCTTCTACTACAAAATCAAACATAAAGCAATCAAAAACAACAAAATTTGCTTATGACTTCGCAATTATTCTTAGTTAAAATCTTGAAATATGTTAGCATTAGATCACACATCACTCAGGTACAGATATCATTCATGGGTTAGCTTATGGTCCTTCGGGGTTATGACCACCGTATAGCATTCCGAGTACCCTCTTTGGGGTTTACAAAAAAGGTCGATGAAGGAATATCTAGGAGCTAGTTTTTCTATCCCCTGCATGGGACCTTGTCCTTTCTTTCATGTTATTTTCCTTTTCCTAAATATTATATCACTTTTATGTAACTTTTGTAGGAATTTATGCCTTTATATATATATATATATATATATATATATATATATATATATATATATATATATATATATTTTGGGGGATAATGGATTGGTTTTAAAGGGCATATATTTCCTTTAAAATATGCTAGGCCAATCATTGGCTCAAAAGGGTCACCCCAATTAGGGTACACGCTTACTAAATATTGTTGTATGGTAAAACTGTATTATGTGTTTATGTACATTTGTTTGAATCAAAGGAGAATTCATCCCCCATACTCATGTGGATCAACTTGCCCATGATGAAAATAACTCTATCTGTTTACTTTTTATTGAATATCTTGTGTTATTTATTAGATATGGGATCTATCACATCGGCCTTTGAGTTATTTGGCCTTGAAAATAATAGAAAACTACTCCATGTTGAAATAAGATGGATGAGGATACTTACTTTACCCGATTGAAAGATCAAAAAATCCCATCCCCTAGTCATCACACAAATATGACTCGAAGCGATGAGGATAACGCATTAACCATCAAGGACAATATGATAGTAGAATAAGGTGAGATGATTGCTGAACACACAAGAAAGTTAGAAATGCTCCAAGAGGAGATGAATTGTACTAGATATTTGGCTAATCTGGCCATCACCGTCAATGCTCCTATCCCAAGAGGACACAGGCCTCCACTCCAAATTCCTCCCCATAACACCCCTATTCTCGAGAATTATCGAAGTTACACACCAACCGCATCTGCTTCCCAATTACCCATAGATCATAGAACCATTAATCCACCAATTTATACTCTACCTGTCTAAAATAGTGATCGAGATAACAACCTAGACGTTTACTATCCAATAAATCCGTTGTTAAACAAAAAAATCCATCCATAAACCCACAAAATCCATTCCTAATTCCACAGAACCACACTCAAATTCCATAAAACCACTCATAAATTCCACAAAATATCCTAAATCTTTAAAATGTCCTCCCTACCTATCACCCCATCTCCTCTCATCCTCATAATCAAGACATAATCCCAAATCCTCATCATAATCAACCTATGCTGTCACCCCCTTTTCCATGTCATTACATCCCCTAACATCTATAATCTATTTACTAATCCTAAGGTAAACCATTATGAGGATAGGGGAAGGAATAAAATGTCGAGCTTGAAAAGAAGTTGTTATCCATGAATGAAGAGATTATGAGGATCAAGGAATATCATGGGACAAGGGATATGAATAGTCTTGGGTATGAGGATCTGTGTGTTCACCCTGGGATAGATTTACCAAAAGGTTGCAAGATACCTAAATTTAAAGCATTCAATTGCACCGAAAATGCTATGACCCACCTAATAAGATATTGTGATCAAATAGTTAGGGTAGGGAGAAATGAGGCCTAACTAATGCTCCTGTTCAATCGAAGCATAAGTGGTGAAGCCTTAAATTGGCTTACATTTTTGGAACTCAAAAGATGGTCTGGCTGGAGGGCATTGACTATAAGTTTCCTCAATAGGTTTGTGTATAACGTTGAAATAGTCCCTGATGGACACTCATTATACTAGATTAGGTAGAAGAATGATGAGTTATTTAGAGAATATGCCTACCATTGGAGAAAACAAAATGCTAAGGTACATCCTCCCATGATTGAGGAGGAGATTGTGTCGGTGTTATCTCACACTCAAGAAGGAAAATTTATACCAGGATATTATCAACTGTCCGGGAAACAATTATATATTTAGTAAAAACCAGGGAATCTCTAGAAAAAGGCATTTGAAAAGGGAAGATTATTAAGACCCAATGACTTCTGGGACTTTTGTGTTCCCAAAGAAAAAAGAGAAGGTGTCACTGCAGTCTCTACTGATTTTGTTTATAAATTAAAGAAGAAATTCACACCTCAGAACATTTTTTCTTCTCCATCGCCTCCAAGTCTTGAATCTATCTTCTATGACCAACCCCAATCCCAAGCTCTATAGTCAAATATCCTACCCCAATACCAAGATCCACATTCAAATATCCAATAACAATACCAAGTTCCACAGACAAATATACTACCCTAATACCAATCTCCATAGCCAAATATCCTACCTCAATACCGAGCTCCACAGACAAATATTTTACCCCAATATCACATTACACAGCCAAATTATCAACCTCGGGTCTAAGATAACCTCCCAAATCACCAAATAAATGTCCAACAACCCCCAAACTACTATCAAATACCTCCTCCTGCTAATCAAAACCATTACAACCTCTCTCATCAGAACCTTACAAAGAAACCTTCCCAAAACTTTAAACCATTAGCTAAAAGTCCCTCCCAACTCTTTAGAATATTAAAATAAGCCAATATAAAGTCTATCCATCCAAAACCTACCAATAATAATTCTTGATTCTTTCATACTAATCAAATATGTGTCTAGTATTCAGGAGCGACCGAGCATAATACGGAAGATTGCATTAAATTAAAATATAAGATCCAAGACTTGATTTATCAGAAGGTCATCACTCTAATCTACTAACACCAAATATCAATAGTAGTCCATTGCCCAATCATGGGAGATCCATGGTTAACAAGATCAAAATAGAGGATGAATGGGTATCTAGTAAAATTATTACTAAAGTGGGTTAGAAGAACCCATAAGGACAAAAGGAGTGGAGAAGATGGTAAGATATATGACTTCCTTAAGTTTCAATAAAAGGCACCCATTTATAGCGATGACAACCCCGACTTAGGTATATGCTCCAACACCGCCTAGAAAGGAATTTATCATAGAGATTGTCGCCGCTCAGAGGATGACACATTCTGGATGATACTATATTCCTAAATATTTGACCAATAGGAATGAATCATAGAAAATGCCAATTACTGAAGGAGAGGCCAAAGAATTTTGGAGGCGTATGCATCCAAAGAAGTATTTAACTGTCAAGCATTTGGAAAAGACACCAACCTAAATTTCTATTTAGGCACTAGTAATGAGTTTTCAATACCACCGACAAGCTTAATTTAAATTCCTAAATGAAGCATATTTTCCTGTAGGCACGAGTGTTGAAAATCTGGTCGCGGTGATAGGCAATGTTGTGGGAAGTCATTATACATCGTTTAGTGTGGAAGAGCTATTTTTTGAAGGAGTAATAAATAGTAAATCCTTGCACATTATGGTCAATTATCATGATTACGTGATTAATCGTGTATTTATAGATGACAGATCTGGTTTGAATATTTTTCCTCTTTCCATATTAGTTTAACTAGGCTATGGCTTAGGAAAGGTTCGCCAAAGCCATGTTAATATGCAAGCTTTTGATAGAGGGCAAAAATATACTCTAGTTGAAGTTGATTTATATATCCAGATGGTACCTACCAAATTCAAGACTAAATTTTATGTCATGGATATCCATCCTAGTTATAACCTACTTCTCGGGAGGTCACTGATTCATGGTGTAAAAGTGGTTCCATCGCCTCTTTATCAGTTGTTGAAGTTTATTTGGGAAGACAACGCGGTAGTAATTCAAGGATAAGGAAACCATTTGAGCCACCACAATGGTTATGTGCCTGTGATGGAAGATATTCCAAAGGGGGAGTGATTTTAATACGATGGAAATTGTGAATATCGTAGAGAAAGATCCAACGCCCCAAATGTCAATGCCCTCCATCTATAAGATGATGGAAACTGTGATGTTAAAAAGTAGATTTGATCCTAGTCGGGGAATGGAAAAGAATTTTGAAGAAATTATAGAGCCAATTGCGATCCTAAAAATGCATTTAGGTATGGGTTAGGGTACTATCCAACAAAAGAAGATGAGAATGAACATAAGTCAAAGATAGGTCTACCCAAACCATTGCCACTCTTGTACCAATTATTTCATGTTCGTGAGGTGACGACTGATGATGGTTTGGGGGATGGGATAGGAAATCTATTTAAAGAATGCAATGGCATACTAGAATATTTCCCAAAGGATGGTAAAGTGAGGAAGGTCACATCCGGAGAGACTTTACAAAATTATACATCCACTCCCCTCCTGACTCATCGTCTATCATGGTAGATGAAAGGGAAATTACTAGTAGTTTTAAAAATTGGTGATGATTCATAGGAGGCCCCATGATCCACCCTTTTATGTACGGGTCATGAGCCATAGTTTATAAATATTTATAAAATTTTAATTAAAGGCCTCTCTTTATCTAACAAGTTATTTTAAAATGTGATTATATTTATGTACCATTTTTTATTATCTTGTTATCATCTAACTTTGTTTGTTTGTTTATTTTAGTAGCAACAACTTAAAACCTACCAATGTCATATTATGTAAAAGGTTAAATAAACAAAATAAGGTGATTAATGATGAATGGAAAGACTATGATGAGGAACAATTAGTGAAATATATAGAAGAATTTGAAAATCAAGAGAAACCCAATCTAGATAAAACTAAAATAGTCAACCTGGGAGACCACAATGGATTCAACAAGACAAGAGTTAGAGTTCACTCAGTAGAGGCACAGAGAAAAGAACTCATCCACTTGCTACGAGATTATATTGATAATTTTTTTTGGTCCTATGAAGATATGTCGGGGTTAAGCATCAACATTGTGTCACATAAGTTACCGATCAATCCCAAGTTTGATCTAGTGAAGCAAAAAATGAGGAAATTCAAGCCGGAGTTAAGTTTGAAGATCAAGAAAGAAGTGATAAAGAAAATTCAATCTAAGGTTGTGGAGGTCACAAAACATCTGACATAGCTAGCCAATATTATTCTAGTGCCAAAAAAGGATGGTTGAGTAGTAGGGTCACCAGTGTATGGTTGTCATGAGATCTATCTTGGCTACAAATCAGGGTGATGAGTCGTAATGAGTCTATACAAATCATATAGTGACCCATATTTAATCAACGACTAAGTTTCAGCTTTTATTTTGTGGGCACTTTGGCTAATTTCGTACTTGCCCAATTAAAACCCCACGTTCATAAGGAATATAAGGGGGTAGTATTTCATCCTTACTGTACTCAAACACTTACAAAGTTCTCTCAAATTCTCTCAAGCATCCATACTTAGTGTTTACAAGTAGTAGGTCATCCAAGGGCTCAAGGATTGAATTTCTTTTATGAAACTAGGCATTTCAGACATGTTACTCTTCCCAAATTATTAATTTGGGAAAATCATAGCTTTTAAAGTGTTGTTCATGAGAGATTAATTTTGATTTTAAAAACATGGGCTGAGGGTTTTTGTATAACTATTGTTTATGTGATTTTTCGTGTTTGTCCCTAGATGGATTAAGATTCAATGGCAATTTTAAAGTTAATTTGATGCATGGGAATAGTGAATGAAGTAGGTATTATGACTTTCAAATTGTGACTTTTGAAGTGGTTATGATCTCAACCCCATATTGTGAAATTGGTTATTAATAATGAGAACTGTGGGAATTGAACTATTCTTGAACTATTGTATTATGATTTTGTATTGAACCTTATAGGGTTATGTAATTCCCTAAGAAAATGTAAATTTGAACCAAAGGGGCCGTGACTTCCCCAAGCTAATGTAAAATTAAACCAAGGGGGTTGTGAATCCCCCCAAGTAAAGATAATTGGTGTGGCATATTGATGTTACCTTCCAATTGTAGTTGGTATGATGATACCAAAAATGTATGCCTAAATGTGCATTGTAGTTCAATGAATGGAATTGTGTGATAAATATTTTAACTGGGCTTTAATGAGGATTGTGTAGCTGAGTTGTGAATGTGGTAGTCTTAAGGGACCCACACTGGAAACCGCAATTGCCGATACGGGGGTCTATATGACCGAGTGGTTTGAGTCGCTATTATTATTATTATTATTATTATTATTATTATCATATGATTTGGAGGTTTGAGTCCCCCATATTATATTACATGATTTGGTGCTCGTGTCACCTTGTTATGCAGGAAGGTTTGAGTCCCCTATAGTGCATATGTTTACTATCTGGTTCGTGTGGCTACACGCACTGGTCCCCTACCAGCTGGGGGAGAGCTGGACCATATAGCTCATGGATGCTTTTGTATTTTATGATGGTTGAGATACAAAACCCAGGCTAAAGTTTGAAAGTGTATACTAAGCCTTTTTCCCTATCCCGGCATGTGATATATATATAATTGATTATGTGCATTGGATTTGAATGATTTGAAACTGTTGGTCATGGAATTAGGTTATCATTATCCCTGAGTTTATGCTAATGTTTACCCCACTAACCATCTCTGGATGTTGTATACCCATGCGATGTAGGCACCAGAGCTACTTCTACTTGTCCTACACAGAGTTACATAGGATGGCTTGGTTCATTGGTTTATTTTGGTAAATAGTGAGCTTTTATATTTTTAAAGACTTAGTCATTTCATCTGTCCTTAACATAGACTAGAGTTTAGAATTTCATTATCATTAATATTATCATTTTCATTGTCATCGTCATCTATCAAAGTTAGGCATATATTCCGACCAAGACTGTCTTTGGTTCTTCGTTTAAAAGGCTCTGTTTGGATTATTGTGGACTTGGATGATATTGGTCAGTTTTATTGGCCGGTTGTTGGTTATGCATCATATAATTATCTTTTATTCTTAAAATGTATCTTGTTATATGTTGAGAATTCATCTGACAATAGGGATGTCGTGTTATTTGGTTAGGTGCAAGGTGGTCTCTAGTCCACGTAGGACATGAGATGCCAGTCCCTGGTTTGGGTTGCGCTAAAGATGATATCAAAGCCTAGGATTGGTGTCATTGGGTGTCCAACAAGTGTGTCAAGTAGAGTCTCCTTTATGGGTGTGTAGTATGCCACACTTATAAAGAAGAGGCTACAAGGCATTTAAGAATGTTTTCTTTTTTTGTTGTTCTAGTTTTGAGCCATAAAGTCAATTGTATTGAATTTATTCTAATTCCCATATGTTCACTTTTTAGATCAAGAATCCCAGAAGATCTGATGCTCGTGGAAACACTTCTATCTCGTCTAACAATAATATGGATGGATCTCATTCAACTTTAGAAGTTCAGAACCGATCTAGGGTTACTGTTTCTGATTAACCTGATGGAACTCTATCGGTTCCCCCTATCTCTCCTCAGGAACCCCCAGGATGGCGTGTCTAATGCTGAGTTTCTCCAGATAATTTATTTGTTTACCTAGTCGGTGGCCTCAAAGACTGAGTGTTGCTTCTACTTCTCCATCATATGAATCCACTAGAGTTTTCTAATTTATGAGATTGAGTCCTCTTACTTTCACTAGTTCTAAAGTAGAGGAAGATCCTCAAAACTTTATTGATGAGATGGAAAAGATCTTCTATGTGATGCATGTTACTACTGTGGAGGGTGTCGAGCTAGCAGCTTATCAGTTGAAGAATGTAGCATACCAATGGTATGAAGGGTGGGAACAATCTAGGGGTGAGTATGTTGAGTCTGCTTTATGGGATGACTAAAACACCTTATCTTTGAACCCTTAAAAAAATTCCCATAGTTGAAGTTTATGGGCAATTTACGACTCATGGGTACTAGTAGTACCCAAGGATACGATTTGGTGTCCTCTCACTCGTATGTTAGGCAGTGAAGTGGGGGTTACATTCTATCCAAGGTATGGTTTAGCCTTTCCTGAGTCATATGATAGGGTACTACTCGTAAGATGTCAACTCGTATGATATGTTAAGCTTGGTCTAGTATACACTGTCTTGGGTACGGTTTGTATGGTACTACTCGTACCTTAGGATAAGAGTTATGCATGCATAGATATATTTTGGGCAAATTAGAGGTCCATGGTGAGGCCTAGGGTATGAGTTAGGGTACCACTCGTACCCTAGGATACAATTTAGTTGGGTAAGTTGTACCCCTCTGAGAATAAGTTTTTAAGATGGGGACATTTTAGATATTACCCACCCCTAAATCCTCATGACCCACGACTTATAACATTGTTTGTCCTTTCATTCTTCACAAAAACAAGATTAAAACTATCCCAAAATCCTCTCTAAACATCTTCAATAAGATTGAGGCTATGGTTCATCAAGGAGTCCATCAAGGAGCTTAGGGACCAAGAATCTTTCAGTGAACCTTTGTATGTAAGGCATGTGACTCTTCCCTCTTTGTTATTTCTCAAATATCATGTGTTTTAATGTAACGCCCCGTAAAATGGGTCCCAGAGCGTCACACGGTGCTTGAGGCTACGAGTAGCCCCAAGCTAACCCTTTGAGCCATTTTCATTCAGTTCAACACAAATCAATGGGGTTTCCATAAATAACCCTCAAATATCAACAGAGTAATCATTATCCAAGAATAAAAGAATTTCAGAAATATAACAAAATACGACTTATTAGTCAACTCCCAACATCTATACTAGTCTGACAAGTCTCTAAGAAAACCAATAAAACCAGCGAGCCATTGAGACATGCCCCAACTGACTCATACTCAATTATCAAATGTAAATAATTCCGTGAAACCAACATCAGACATCACATCCTCGAAACATGAGGACTCACCACAACAGAGGATATAGAACAGTGTGCCCGAAGAATCACTGTCGAAACTGGAACTGAGCACCTAAACCTACATTCCGAGAAAATGCAGCCCAAATCCGAAGATGTGGGTCGGTACTTTGGAAAGGAACCGAGTATATGGGGGTGTATGCAGTTGTATAAACATCATCATCATAAATATTTATAAGAAATATGCAGGATGTATGAAAGACTCACATAGCCCAAAAAAAAAATCATCATAATCATGAGAGTATGAAATAAGTACAATAACACATGTGAGTCATCATATAATTTGTCAATCACTTTCAGTTCATCAAGAATATCAATTCTCATAATGTAAATATCATTTAAATATTTCAAAAGAATAACTTTCACAAATCTACTTTCAAATCACTTCACCATTCACCATAGACACAAGGAAACACACACACATTGGGAGATCCTATAACCGACATAAACCATGTAAGCCACATGGAGTCCAACATACCACCCACATTGGGGAGAGCCGTCCTATCCTTGCCATCGGAGTAGGACTATCGATATCAAATCCACACAAACTAGTGATCATTATATAAATCAGCCTCAGACTCACTCCTACGGGGGCACGTAGTTATAGGGAAGTAAGGTCGCTTTATACCTCCCACTCTATGCTAAAGATTTCTCCCGGACTTAGCTCAGATCATTTCAAAGACAATCCACAATAAAACAATTTTAGTAATATATAAATACACATCGGCAGCCATCATGCTTCCTATCTATCAAAATCAACCACGTTGTGGATTTCTTTCACACTCGAGTTCAAAATAACCCCATTAAGACCAAAAGGTCAAATCATTCAAACTATCTCAAATATTCAACATCAATGTGCTTATTACACACTTTCTCAAAAAAAAACACAATTTCAAATGGGGATTCACGACCCAAATAGAAAAATCATGATAAATATCGTTCAAGATTCATGCTTTATATCACCACACTTGTAAATTCATCTTTCAAAATCATAAACATTAAGATTTCATAATAATCATCATAAGATATGGGTTGATGCTTCAAATTCATAAAAATCAAATAAAAATCATGCCTTTGTAAAGAAAATTACTTTTGGGCACAAGAACGAAAGAGAGTTCTTGTTGAAAAACCCCACATTCCTTGAATGATGAACTTTAGATCGATACTCATTTTTGAGATGTTAATCGTGCCTTTGAATGATGGTTCATGGAGTTCTTGAACTAGGAACTTGGAATCTTGAATAAATTTGCAGAATTAATGGTGAACTTTGGAGGTTCATTAAGTTGGATGTAGGAGCTTAGGGTTTTCTTTTTGAGGGAGTTTGATGAAATATAATATATAATGCTTCTAATAGGTTTTAATATAGGGTTTAAACGGATTTAGGGTGAGGGGAAATGACCAAAACGCCCCTAAAAATAAAAAAAATCTCGAATTTGTCCTTTGGTGGACTGTTTTGATAGTCTGAAGTAGATTAACCATAATGTTTTACTCCAATATTCAAATTGGATGAAACCAATTTCATTAGAAAGAGGACTCTCATATATTTCTGTTGATATATAGTATCTCACCCATATCATTGTGTACAAGGAGTTATAATTGTTTGAATTTGACCCAAAAATTCACTTTTGGTAGGCTGAAGCAGATTGACCATAACATTTTGCTCCGATAGACAAATTGGATTAAACCAATTCCATTGGAAAGAAGACTCGCAGAGCTTTCCGTTGATATATAGTAGATCACCCAGATCATTATGTACAAGGAGTTATAATCGTTTAAAGTTGGATCAAAAATACGCCAGTCCTCAGTACTTTTTCCTGCACGTTTTATTGTTCACTACTATTCACGGTTCGATCAGAATGTTCATAACTCGTCGCTCGGGTGTCCATTTTGGATGATCCACATATCGTTGGAAAGATTATTCGATACTCTATGAAATGGTGAGTCATAATCTAAAACATTTCGCATGGAAAATTTATAATTCATTGTAGAAGATAGAACCCAACACGTTTACGCACAAAATTTCAATGAAAAATTTCCCGGGATATTACAGCCAAAGACTTCAAATAGGAAAGAATGGTACCTTCGGCTTGATCGGATTTCGCGGAAAATAGGTTCGGGTACTTGGATCGCATATCCGCCTCAGCTTCCCAAGTTGCACCCTCAACAGATTGGTTTTGCCACAACATCTTGACCAAGGGAACTTCTTTGTTCCTTAGTCTTCGGACACTGAAATCAAGAATCTCAACAAGAATCTCATCAAAAGAACAATTTTCTTGAATGTCAGCACTCACAGAGGAATCCACTATCACAACATCGCTACTATGCTTTCTAAGCATGGAGACATGGAATATTGGATGAACAGAGGACAACTCGGAAGGCAACGCGACTTCATAAGCTACCTTACCAACACAGCTAAGAATTTTGTAGAGACCAACATAAAGGGACTAAGATTCCCCTTCTTTCCGAATCTCTTCACCCCCTCATGGGTGAAATTTTTAGATACACTAGGTCACCAAATTCAAACTCAAGGTCTCTCCTTCTAACATCCGCATATGACTTCTGACGACTCCGAGCAATTTTCAACCTTTCCCTAATCAACTTAACTTTTTCCATAGCCTCAAATACCGAAATAGGACCACTCACAAATGCTTCACCCACCTCAAACCAACCTATGGGTGATCCATACTTCCTCTCATATAAGGCTTCAAACGGAGCTATGCCAATACTAGAGTGGAAACTGTTATTGTAAGCAAACTATATCAACGGTAAGTGATCATCCCAACATCCCTTAAAGTCAAGTCCACAAGCTCTCAACATATCCTCTAAGGTATGGATAGTCCGCTCAGCTTAACCATCGGCCTGCGGATGAAAAGCAGAACTCAAAATCACTGAGGTACCAAGACCCTTCTGAAAAGCTTTCCAAAATTGCGAAGTGAACTGAGTACCCCTATCCGAAATAATAGATAAGGGAACTCCATGCAGTCTGACTAGATCTCGGATATACAATCTAGCATAATCCTCAGCAGTATATGAAGTATGAACAGGCAAAAAATGAGTAAACTTAGTCAACCTATCAACCACAACCCAAATGGAATCATGATGGCGTCGGGAAGGAGGTAAACCAATCACGAAGTCTATATTTATCTCTTCCCACTTCCAAGTGGGAATACTAAACTCTTGCATCATACCACCAGGTCTTTGGTGTTGAACCTTAACCTGTTGGCATGTTGTACACTTAGCCACAAACGCTGATATATCTTTCTTCATGCCACTCCACCAATAGATTTCCCGCAAGTCTCGGTATATCTTGGTGGCACCCGAATGAATAAAATATCACGCCCCATGCACTTCAGCCATAATTCTCTGTCTCAGATCATCAACATTCGGGACACACAATCTACCCTACAATCTCAACACACCATCTCCCCCTTAGAAGAAAACCTCTACTTTTTGGTCCTAGATTGACTTCTTCAGTCTGACCAAACTAGCATCTAAGTATTGTTTTTCCTTCACTTCTGAAACCAAGGAGGATTTGTAACTACTCTGAACCCCTATACTACCTTCAGCAGAGTCAAACAACCTAACCCCAAATCTAGCCAAACGATGTACATCACGAGCCAACTCTTTCTTACCTGCTACCACATGCGAAACACTACCCATGGACACTCTACTTAGGGCATCCACCACAACATTGGCCTTTCTCGGATGGTACAGAACACTCATATCATAGTTCTTTAACAATTCTAACCATCGTCTCTATCTAAGATTCAATTCTCTGGGTAAACACACACTGCAGACTCTTATGATCAGTGAAAACATCAACATGGACACTATACAAATAGTGTCTCCAGATTTTCAAAGCAAACACAACAGCAGCCAACTCAAGGTCATGGGTAAGGTAATTTTTCTCATGGGATTTCAACTATCTAGAAGCATAAGTTATCACCTTACCCTTCTGCATCAATACGCAACCCAACCCAACTCTCAAAGTATCATAGTACACCACAAAACCATCAACACCATCAGGAAAAGTCAAAACAGGGGATGAAGTGAGTTGATTCTTCAACTCCTGAACACTCTTCTCACAAGATTCAGACCACAATAACTTCACTTTCTTTTGGGTCAACTGAGTCATAGGAGATGTATAGAGGAGAAACCCTCAACAAAATGGCGGTAATAGCCAGCTAAACCCAAGAAACTTTGGATATCATTCAGAGAAATAGGTCTAGGCCAAATTCTAACAGGTTCGGTCTTTTGGGGATCAACTCTAATACCCTCGAAAGAAATGATATGACCTAGAAAAGCAACTGACCTTAGCCAAAACTCACACTTACTGAACTTGGCAAACAACTTGTGATCTCTAAGGGTTTGTAAGACAGTTCTTAGATGATCAGAATGTTCATCCTCACTACGGGAGTACACCAGTATATCATCGAAGAACACTATGACAAACATATCCAGATATGATCTGAACACTCGATTCATGAGGTCCATAAAAGCTGTTGGGGCATTAGTTTACCCGAAATACATAACAAGAAACTCAAAATGGCCATACCGAGTTTGGAAAGCGGTTATTAGGATGTCACACTCCCTAACTTTGAGTTAATAATAGCCAGAACAAAGGTCTATCTTTGAGAAATAACTTGCACCTTGCAATTGGTCAAACAAATCATCTATTCTCGAAAGGGGGTACTTATTTTTTGCGGTGACTTTATTTAGTTAGCGGTAATCAAGGCACATACACAAAGAGCCATCTTTTTTTCTCACAAACAACATATGAGCACTCCAAGGAGAAACATTGGGCCTTATGAAACCCTTATATAGTAGATCTTTGAGTTGCTCTTTCAACTCTTTAAGTTCTGCAGAGGCCATACGGTAAGGAGGAATATAAATGGGCTAAGTATCAGGAAGAAGATCAATCCCAAACTCTACCTCTCTATCAGGAGGTATCCCTGGGAGATCATTCGGAAAGATATCAGAAAACTCATTGATGGCTTTATCAGACTGGAGAGTTGGAGTCTCAGACTTAGTGTCTTTGACTCTAACCAAATGGTAAATACACCCCTTGGAAATAAGCTTTCTAGCTTTGAGGTAAGAGATAAAATGACTCTTGGGTGACACAGAATTCCCAGACCACTCAAACACGGATGCACCCGGAAACTAAAACTTGACCACTCGGGTCCAACAATCAATAGAGGCATAAGAAGAATACAGCCAGTCCATACCCAGAATCACATCAAAATCTACCATGTCTAACTCAATCAGATCAGCCAACAAGACTCTATGAAGAACGGTAATAGGACACTTTTTATACACTTTCTGGGCAACAATCGAATCACCTAATGGGGTAGAAACTAGGATAGGCTCAGGAATAATCTCAGGACTCATTTCAAAATTTACAGCAATCAAAGGTGTAACATATGAGAAACTGGATGCAGGATCCAACAAAGCATACACATCAAACTAAAATATACGAAACATACCAGTAACAACATTGGGAGAGTCCTCCTGTTCCTGGCGGGACGGTAAAGCATAGAACCTATTCTATCACTGCCCGCCAACATTGCTTGAAGAGGCACCCTGAGCTGGGGCTAGGTGAGTCGCTGGAACTGGAGCACTAATAGTCTGAGTCTGGGTCTGAGGGCGATAGTCATGACGCCCTTGTCCATTCTATGGACAATCTCTAACTCTGTGACCCATGTAACCATACTGGAAACAACCTCTCTGCTCACCCCAACACTCACCCGAATGAGCACTACCACACTTAGGACACAGGGGACGATTTGGCTTACTGCAAGTACTATACTGGGACCAGGATGCATATAACCTGGTACCTTGCTCTTGCCTACCTCAAGGCACGGGATCACTAGCAGATAACGGTACTGGATAGACAAATGATCCTAATACTGAGGGTGACTCCCTCTCTACGATGTAGTCTGACCCTGTCCGTGCTGCTCGGACCTAGCTCTCTTATTCCCTCTCATTCTATCTCTCTCCTTAATCTTGTCTACCTCAATCTGCTGGGCATGATTCATCATCCTAGAAAGATTCATCTTACTATTTAGCATAGCAGACCGACACTCCTTAACCACATAACTAGACACTCCAGTCACAAACTTACTCATACTAGCCTGATTATCAGACACTAAGTCAGGAGCATACTAGGCCAACTGATTGAACTTTAGACAGTACTCCCTAACAGTCATAGCCCTATCGCAGGTTCATAACTCTTCCACCTTCATCTCCCTCAGCTCCAAAGGGAAAAACTTATCCAGGAATGCATCCTGGAACTCTTGCCAAGTTGTAGGGACAGTTCCCTCACCTCTACCTTTTCTCCAAGCAACAACCCAATCATAAGCAAGGTCTTTCACCCTATACACAACCAACTCCATACTATGTTCCTAAAAAACATGCATCACCATAGAATTCTGGTGAATTCATCCGCATGAAGTCATGGATCCTAGCAGCAACTGAATCAGCTCTCTGCTTCTGTGGAGACGAGGCCGGGTTGGCCTGAACATTTGTAGTAACAGCTTGGGCCAATGCTTGAAAGGCTGCCAAAATTCAGTATGAGACACGTTTTCATTCAATGGGTCAGCGGGTTGAGGTTGCTAACCATTATTATTTCTTCTCGCTCAGCGTGGAGGCATATTTCTGAAAGAGGAGAGCACAAATCAATAGCAGAGAGAGACACTTTAAGCACAATAGACTTCTGAAAGAAAGAATCACACTTTTTCCTAAAACGTTTTGTAGCCTCTTTCTCATAGATATGGAGTTCTACACACCGATGATCAAGACTCTACTTAACGCGGCTTGTTAGACTCCCTAGGACACCTTAAAACCTTAGGCTCTGATACCAAGTTTGTAATGCCCCAGAAAATGGGTCCCGGAGCGTCACACGGTGCTTGTGGCTATGAGTAGCCCCAAGCTAACCCTTTGAGCCATTTTCATTTAGCCCAACACTAATCAATGGGGTTTTCATAAATAACCCTCAAATATCAACAGAGTAATCATCATCCAAGAATAAAAGAATTTTAGAAAGATAACAAAATACGACTTATTAGTCAACCCTCAACATCTATACTAGTCTGACAAGCCGCTAAGAAAATCAATACAACCAGCGAGCCATTGAGACATGCCCCAACTGACTCATACTCAGTTATCAAATATACGCAATTCTTTGAAACCAACATTAGACATCACGTCCTCGAAACATGAGGACTCACCACAACAGAGGATGTAGAACAGCGTGCTCGAAGAATCACTGTTGAACCTGGAACTGAGCACCTAAACCTACATTCTGAGAAAATGCAGCCCACATCCGAAGATGTGGGTCAGAACCATAGAAAGGAATCGAGTATATGGGGTGGATTCAGTTGTATAAACATCATCATCATAAATATTTATAAGAAATATGTAGGATGTATGAAAGACTCACATAGCCCAAAGAAAATCATCATAATCATGAGAGGATGAAATAAGTGCAATAACACATGTGAGTCATCATATAATTTGTCAATCACTTTCAGTTCATCAAGAATATCAATTCTCATAATGTAAATATCATTTAAATATTTTAAAAGAATAACTTTCACAATTCCACTTTCAAATCACTTCACCATTCACCATAGACACAAGGAAACACACACACATTGGGAGATCCTATAACCGACATAAACTATGTGAGCCACATGGAGTCCAACGTACCACCCACATTGGGGAGAGCCTTCCTATCCTTTCTATCGGAGTAGGACTATGGATATCAAATCCACACAAACTAGTGATCACTATATAAATCAACCTCAGGCTCACTCTTACGGGGGCACATAGTTATAGGGAAGTAAGGTCGCTTTATACCTCCCACTCGGTGCTAAAGATTTCTCCCGAACTTAGCTCAGATCATTTTAAAGTCAATCCACAACAAAACAATTTTAGTAATATATAAATACACATCGGGAGCCATCATGCTTCCCATCTATCAAAATCAACCATGTTGTAGAATTCTTTCATACTCGAGTTTAAAACAACTCCATTAAGACCAAAAGGTCATATCATTCAAAATATCTCAAATATTCAACAACAACCTGCTTATAACACACACTTTCTAGAAAAAACACAATTTCCAATGGGGATTCACGACCCAAATAGAAAAATCATGATAAATATCATTCAAGATTCATGCTTTATATCACCACACATGTAAATTCATCTTTCAAAATCATAAACATTAAGATTTCATAATAATCATCATAAGATATGGGTTCATGCTTCAAATTCTTAAAACTCAAATAAAAATTATGCCTTTGTAAAGAAAATTACTTTTGGGCACAAGAACGAAAGAGAGTTCTTGTTGAAAAACCCCACATTCCTTGAATGATGAAATTTAGATCGATACTCATTTTTGAGATGTTAATCGTGCCTTTGAATGATGGTTCTTGGAGTTCCTAAACTAGGAACTTGGAATCTTGAATAAATTTACAGAATTAGTGGTGAACTTTGGAGGTTCTTGAAGTTGGATATAGGAGCTTAGGGTTTTCTTTTTGACGGAATTTGATGAAATATAATATATAATGCTTCTAATAGGCTTTAATTTAGGGTCTGGACGGATTTTAGGTGAGGGGGAATGACCAAAACACCCCTAAAAATCAAAAAAATTCTTGAATCTACCCTTTGGTGGACTATTTTGATAGTCTGAAGTAGATCAACCATAACGTTTTACTCCGATATTCAAATTAGATGAAACCAATTTTATTAGAAAGAGGACTCTCATATATTTCCATTGATATATAGTATCTCACCCATATCATTGTGTACGAGGAGTTATGATCAATTGAAGTTGACCCAAAAATTCACTTTTGCTAGGCTGAAGTAGATCGGCCATAACTTTTTGCTCTGATATAAAAAATAGATGAAACCAATTTCATTGGAAAGAGGACTTGCAGAGCTTTCCATTAATATATATTAGATCACCCAGATCAATATTTACAGGGAGTTATGATTGCTTAAAGTTGGATCAAAAATACGCCAGGCCTCAGTACTTTTTCCTGCACGTTTTACTGTTCACTACTATTCACGATTCGATTAGAATGTTCATAACTCGTCTCTTGGGTGTCTGTTTTGGATGATCCACATATAAGTCGAGATCTTATTCGATACTCTACGCAATGGTGGGTCATAATCTAAGACAGTTTGCATGGAAAATTTATAATTCATTCTAGAAGATAGAACCCAACACGTTTACGCATAAAATTTCAATGAAAAATTTCCCAGGGTATTACATTTAAACTATGATTTGATTATTGAATGGTGGGTTTTGAAACCAAATATTAAGGGTTTTGATATATAGTGATGGGTATTGTACTCTTGTTCAAACTTGTGTTTACATATGTTCTTAGTGATGGTTTGCACATGTGGGTGCTTGTTGATTGTGGTTTAACAAATGGGTCATGAGTAACCTAAATCTTAATGGTTTTCACTTGGTTTTTGGTCATGGTAAAGGTATTCTCTCAAGGTGTTTGTGAAAATGTCTAAGACAAACAGCTAGTTATATGTTAATAGTGTTTTAAGCTAAGGCAATGGCTTAATAAGTAAAGATATATGGTAAATGACTTTGTAAAGGCCATGTTGTCCATGTAAAGAGTTAAGTGGTAACCTTCGTGGTTTGATTTGTTAAATGGGGTTTGAGTCCACAAACTTGAATTGGAATTATTTTTGAACTAAAGTTTAATACATGAATGATGTGACAAATGAAGGGATTGATAAAGATCTTAATAACCATAATTTAACTTGAATGATATTTGAAACTAAGGATTGGCCTAATAGAGAAATTGATTGATAAATGGTTCATAAAGATCTTGTCGTCGTGTGCAGCGTTAAATTGTAGCCTTGATGGCTTAAATTAGCTAAGTTGGTTAGAGTCATCGAGTATTGAATTGAATGGATGTTAATGCATGGACAAAGGGTTAGAGTCCCAATGTCGACTAATAATGGTCGTCACGAGTTTAGGTTAGGGTCCTTTTCCAATGAAATGGCTTGAGGTTAGAGTTCCTTTGCCTAATATAACGGCTTATGGTTGGAGTCCACATTCTTCTAAGGATGGCTTAAGTTTAAAGTCCTCTTGCCTAAATAACTGAGAAGTTCAAACTTCCTAATCAATGAAAATAGAAAGTTAAAGTCCTCTATTTCATGTTTCATAATTGGATATTCGAGATATATGTTAAGGCCTTGTTCAATTTCTCGATACTTTGATGTATTTATATGTCTATATATGTGACTATGTATATAAATATGGTTGCTTATGATAATTTGACTTGGATTTGAATAATGGATCTATTTTATCCTTACCCTTGAGTTTCATGCTAGCGCTCCAACCGCTAACTATTTTCAGACGCTGTGTCCCCATGCGACATAGGGGCCGAAACTTCTTCTTCTCTTCTTGTGCAGTAACCAGGTGTTTGAGCAGTTTGTGTGTTGACTTTGAAGTGGTGAGCTTCCAAACTTTGAAAGGCATACATTTCATGGTTTTCTTATCTTACGTCATAGACTTATTTTAGACATGGGTTTTGGCTACCGATGGGGACATGTCCCGACATATATAGACATCAAATTTCTAGAGGCTTTATGGATGATTGTGGAATTAGGTTTGTTGACATCAATGGAATGATTATACATTCTTAAGTTATGTTTACTAGTCTTGTTTCCACTATCTTCATTATATGCTTAAAGTTCATCTGACACTTATGGATTGATGTGATGGTTTGGTTATGTTAATGGGGCTATCTCCGATCCTTGTTGGGCTTGAGATGCCCATACAATAAGGCTCGATTTTAGGTCATGTCAAGTTGGTATTAGAGCTTAGGTTCATGGTCAGTTGGGTGTCCAAAAAGTCGAGTTAAGTAGATTCTCTTTTATAGGTATGTAGCATGCCACACTTATAAGAGAGAGGCTACGAGGTATTTAAGAATGTTTCACTTTCTTTTTCACTTATTTTGAGCTATCAAGTCTAAGATCTTGGATTCTTTTAATTTTATTTGCTCATTTTCAGATTATACCTCCTTCATTATTTGAAGCTCATAGAATCTCTTTTGTCTCAACTGGGGATGATGTTGATAGGACTCACTCTATTTATGGAGTTTATACTTGGTCTAGGGGCCTAATTCCTGATGGTCCTGGAGTTCCACTCATTCCTTCTAGCCCTCCTCTAGTTCCTCGGGCTGACATGACAATTGTTGAGTTTTTTCAGTTGATTTATATGATTGCTCAGTTTATAGCTTCTCAGGCTAAGCGTGGTGCTTCTAATACACCATCTTCTAAGGCCACAAGGATTGGATAGTTCAAGAGTTTGATCCCTCCGACCTTTATGGTGTAAGGTAGAGGAGGATCCTTAAGGTTTTTGTGATGAGATGGAAAAGATTTTTAGAGTTATGCATGCCACTAATGTTGAAGGGGCGGAGTTTTCCACCTATCAGTTGTAGAATGTGGTGTACCAATGGTACAAAGAATGGTATTGGACAAGGGATGAAATTGATAAGCCATCCTTGTGGGTGGATTTCACTAATGCATTTCTAGATTGCTTTTTTCTGAAGAGTTATGGGAATCAAATTCGGGGAAGTTTGTTAGTCTGAAGCAAGAAAAAATATCAGTAAAGGAGTATTCCTTGAAATTCCATCAGTTGTCTAGGTATGCTCTAGAGATGGTGTTAGATTTTAGGGAAGGGATAAGAAATTTTGCGTCAAGATTGTCTTGTGAGTTGGTCTATGATAGCAAGGCGGCTTCGTTGATCAAAGACATAGATATCTCTAGATTAGTTGTGTATATGCAACAGGTGGAGGAATAAAAAAAGAATAGGTTATGTTTAGTGAAAAGCAAGGAAAGAAATTTAGGACTTCTGAGCATAGTGGTAGAGATAGTGGCAAATAGCCAATGAAGAAGTAGGGGAGTTTCAGTTATTTATCCTTGGTTAGTGCTCCTTACTTGAGTCCATTGGGTGATTATTGAACTCAGTTTAATGGTGGGTTCTGGGCACAGGGTGATCAATCTCAAGATAGTAGGGCCCAATCATCTCCATCCTACCCTCCTTATAGATTATGTGGTCAGTATCATCATTACTAATGTGATAAGGAAAGGAATAGATATTTTAGATATAGTTAAATTGGGTATACAACGAGTGTTCCCCTCTATAGTGGCTTCTTGGGCCAATAGGGCCCATATTGCTACTTCATATGCTCCTGAACCGATGGATGCTACTTCTACTTCTACTTCTATTTATGGTACGACACTGACCGAAATAGTTTGTATGCTCTTACATCTCGCCAAGATTATGAGATATCTCCCGATGTGGTTATGGGCATGTTGAAACTTTTGTCTCATGATGTGTATTGTTTACTTAATCCAGGGTCCTCTTTTTCTTATGTGACCCATTTGTAAATTTGTATTTTGGTTTTGGTCTTGAGTATTTGTCAGCTCCTTTTTTTTGTTGCTACCTCAGTAGGGGACTCTATGGTTGTTAAAAGAGTTTACATCGGGGGTGTGGTATCTGTTAGTGGAAGAGAAACTATTGTAGACTTGATAGAGTTGGACATGGTTGATTTTGATGTTAGATTAGGGCTGGATTGGTTGTATTCATGCTATACCTCCTTAGATTGTCATACTCATACGGTCATGTTTAAATTCCCTAATGAGCCGATCATTATTTGGAAAGGGGATTCTTTAGGACCTAAGGAGAGGTTCATCTCATGTTAAGAGATCAAAAGTTGATTTCTAAAGGGTTTTTGTATCATTTGGTTTGAGTTAAAGAATTTAACTCAAAAGGTCCTTCTCTAGAATTTATACCCGTGGTTGATGAGTTTCTCGAAGTCTTTCCTGATGGCCTTCCTAGTATTTCTCTCCATAGGGAAATTGATTTTGTGATTGATTTTATTCCAAATACTCATCCAATTTCTATCCCTCCTTATAGAATGGCTCCGGCGGAGCTGAAGCAGCTTAAGGCACAATTGAAGGATCGCTTAGATAAAGTTTTTATCCATCCTAGCGTGTCTCCTCGGAGTGCTCCAAGAAGTTTAAACTTCCTAAGCTATGTGAGTGGAAAGTTAGAGTCTTCCACTTCATGTTTCATGATTGGATATTCAATATGCATGCTAAGGACTTGTTCGCTTTCCTGATACTTGATGTATCTATATGTCTATATATGTACCCATGTATATAAATATCGTTGCTTATGATGATTTGACTTGGATTTGAAAAATGGTACTATTTTATCCTTACCCTTGTGTTACATCTAGCTCTCCAACGGCTAATTGTCTCTGGACATTGTGTCCCCATGTGACATAGGTACCAGATCTTTTACTTCTTTTCCTGTGCATTGATATGGTGTTCAAGTAGTTCGTATGATGACTTTGAAGTGGTGAGCTTCCATACTTCGAAAGGCATATATGTCATGGTATTCTTATACTATGTCATAGACTTGTTTTAGACTTGGTTTTTGGCTATCGTTGGGGGCGTGTCCTTACATATTTGGACATCAGATTTATAGAAGCTTTGCGGATGACTTTGGACTTGGGCATGTTAATTGAGTATGTTCACATTAATGGAATGATTATACATTCTTAAGTTATGTTTTCTAGTCCTGTTTTTGCTATCTTGATTATATGCTTGGAGCTCATCTGACACTTATGGATTGATGTGATGGTTTGTTTATCTTAATGGGGCGATCTATGGTCTATTTTGGGCTTGAGATATCCATACGACAAGGCCCAGTTTTGCGTCGTGTCAATGACTTCTCAACCATTTTTCTTGGTTGTTTCTTTCCTTAGGAATTGAGGAAGACAAAGGCTGAGGAATTCATGAATATAAAATAAGGAAGGATGACAATAAAGGAGTATGCCTTGAATTTTCATTAGTTGTTGTGTTATGCTACTAAATTAGTGTCAACCATAAAGGCTAAAATGAGTAAGTTTACCTCTGGGTTGTCCCATGAATAAATTTTGGAGAGCAAGGCTACCTTGTTGAACAAGTATATGTCTCTAGACTAGTGAAGTCTATGCAATAAGTGGAAGAGAAAAAGAAAAAGAAAGCAAAAATGAGTGAAAGGCAGAACAAGAAGATTCTCTAGTCAAATTAGGGTTGAGGTCAGCAGTAGAGTGGTAGAGATGGTGGAAAGTGGTCTAAGAAGAAGTGTGGCAATTTTGGTTCCTACTCTATGGCTAATGCTCCTTATCCAAAGCAATCGAGAGATAGTCATTCTTCTATATAACAGTGAGTTTAGAGCATTGAGGGCCCAGACTTAGGCTTGTGGGGCTCAGTCATCTCCATCATAAACTCCTTATAGATTTTATGGTCAGATGCACCATGGTGTTTGTGTAGAGGGGAGGAACAAGTGCTTTAAATGTGGTCATATATAGAGGAATTGTCCATCTAAGGTTGCTTCTAGAGAAAATAAGATTCTTAGTGATATTTTATCTGCTCCTACACCAAAGGGTACTACTTCTGCTTTTGGCTCTGGTACTAATCAAAATTCTCTGTATGCTCTTGCCACTCACCAGGAATCTGAGAAATCCCCCGATATTAATGTTGTATGCTCAAACTCTTTTCCTGTGATGTATTTTGTCAACTTGATCTCGAGTCTACTCTCTCTTATATGACCCCTTATGTGGCTATTAATTTTGGTTTAAGTCCGAAGTGTCTTTCGAATCCTTTTTCTCTGTCCACTTCGATTGGTGATTCTATTATGGTTAGAAGGGTTTATAGGGGTTATGTGGTATCGGTCTATGGTAGAGAGACCCTGGTGGATCTAATAGAGTTGGAGATATTAGACTTTGATGTGATTTCATGGATGGATTGGTTGCATTCGTGCTATGTGTCCCTTGATTGTCAGACCCAAAGTGTCAGTTTCCACTTCCCCAATGAGCGGATGATCGAATGGGAAGGTAGATCCCTTGTACCTAAGGAAAGGTTTATTTCTAACTTAGAGCCCAAAAATTGGTTTCTAAAGGGTGCTTCTATCACTTAGTACATGTTAAGGATTCTAGATCCAATGGTCCTTCCTTAAAGACTGTCCCTATGGTCTGTGATTTCCTGAGATATTTCCTGATGATCTTCCCGGTATTCTTCCTTATAGGGAAATCGAGTTTGGGATAGATATTCTTCCAGACACTCATTATATATCTATTCCTCCTTAAAGAATGGCTACGACTGAGTTGAAAGAACTCAAGGAGCAGTTGAAAGATCTTTTAGATAAAGTTTTAATCTGCCCTTGTGTTTCTCTGTGGGGTTGTCCGGTTAATTTCATGCATAAGAAGGATGGGTCCCTTCGAATGTGTAATGATTACCGCCAATAGAATAAGGTGACTGTGAAGAATAAGTATCCCCTTCGAAGAATTGATGATATGTCTGATTAGCTTCAAGGTGCTAAGTTCTTTTCTTAGATTAATCTTTGTTCAGGTTGTCATCAGTTGAAAATTAGGGATGTGGATATCCCTATGACTACTTTTTGAGTGCGGTATGGTCACTTTGAGTTTTTAGTGTTGTCCTTTAGTTTGACTAATGCTCCACAACATTTACGGATCTAATGAATAGGGCTTACCTCAACCCTTGGTTTTATTTGTGATTGCCTTTTTTAATGATATTTTGGTGTATTGTAAGAGCAAGGCGGATCATGCCGATCATCTCCACCTTGCGTTGCAAACCTTGAAAGATCAGCGGTTGTATGCTAAAATTTCTAAGTGTAAGTTCTGGTTAAATATTGTGACTTATCCAGGTTATGTTGTATCTAGTATATGGATCATAATGGATCCACAGAAGGTTGTGGTGGTTAGGAAGTGTCCTATACCCACCATTCCAATCAATATTTTGAGATTCTAGGCTTTAGCCGGTTACTATAGATGGTTTGTGGAAAGTTTCTTTTCTATTACTTCCACATTGACTAAGTTGGTTAGAAGAAGGTGAAATTCTTATGGTCTGATGCTTGTAAAGGTAGCTTCAAGAAGCTAAAGGATAATTTGACTTCAGCTCCTGTCTTGACTCTACCTAAAGGCACTGATGGTTTTATTGTTAATTGTGATTTGTCTTTGGTGGGACTGGGTTTTGTGTTGATGCAACATGGAAAGGTGGTTTCTTAGGCCTTTAAATAATTGAAAGTACATGAGAAGAATTATCTAACTACGGATTTGGAATTATTAGCTATGGTATTTGTATTAAAGATCTGGTGGCATTATTTGTATGGGGTCCATGTTGATATTTATTCTGATCATAAGAGCCTGCAATACGGGTTCACTCAGAAAGAGCTAAATCTTAGGCAATGGAAGTGGCTTGAGTTGCTAAAGGACTATAGCATGAGTCTCAATTATCATCTAGGTAAATCTAACATGTTTTCCGATGCTCTTAGCAGGTTATCCCTGGAAAGATTATGTCGTATGGACAAAGAGAAGTGGGATTTGGTAAAGGATATTCACCATTTGGCTAGTCTCATTGTTCATCTCTTAGATTCCGGGGATAGTGGTGTAATTGTTCAAGAGGAGGCGAGGTCATCTCTTGGTGCTGAAGTGAAGGAGAAATAGAAGTTGGATCTTGTTCTGATGAAAATCAAGAATGAAGTAGCTAGGCAGAAGGTGATGGTTACCAAGGTTGATGGTGATGGTATCTTGAGATACGAAGGATGATTAGGTGTTCCCAATGTTGATGGGTTGCGAAAAAAGAATTTTAGCCAAAGCTCATGTGTCACGTTATACTATTTTTCCTGGTTCAATGGAAATGTATCATGATCTTTAGGAGATTTATTGATGGAACAATATGAAGTGGGATGTGGACAATTTTATTGAAACACCCCAGACTTTTGGCACTTGGAAATTTCTTTAGCTTTAAGCTCACTTCCATGGTAAGGACTCACCAAATGAGTCGTCGGGTGTCCTAATGAGTCATAACCAAATCAATAAGTTTTTGTCTAGATTCTGCACTGAGTACAAATGGCTCATTAAGAGTCGTAAGGATATGTTACAAGTCATTAAGTCTAATCATAGGGAATCCAGAGTAAGTCTCAATTTGGGTTCTGTGTTGATTATGACTAGACCCTTCGAGTCATAGGGTCCCATTACGATTCGTGCAGTTGAGTCATAAGGTCAACAGTGTAAGGTTCCTTGGTGGTACTTCTATGGTTATGACTCGAGGTGACGAATCGTAAGGAGTGGTTACGAATCAATGGTCGACTCATAGTCAAAGGCGACCTTTTTTCAGATTTTAAGTTTAGAACATTCTAGACATTTCCCTTCTTAACCAACTTAAAATCCACGTTTTATAACCTATTTAAGGTATCATTAGACCTCATAAACACATCAAAGTAACTTCTCAACACTCTTAAATTCCTCAAGGTCAAGAACACTTAATGTTTTCAAGAGGTTGGTCAATTAGGTCTTTCAAGTGTAATTTCTCTCTGTACATTTTACTATTACAGGCATGTGACTCTTCCCTCATTGTTAATTTGTTAAAAAGCCTATGTATTAAAGTGTTATTCACTTGGAATTGTTTTAGTTTTGAAATCAAGGGTTATGGGTTTCGGATGCTTATTGTTGAACAATATTTTCCCATGATTTAATTCCGATTGCCCATGCTTTAAATATGGTTTTGAACTAGTGGGTGCATGGGTATGATGGATGAACTAGGGAATTGTGATTTTCCCGAACTTGTGACTTTTAAAGTGGTTATGATCCCAACCCCATAGTGTGAAATTGGTTTTGAGTTATGAGAAAAAGGTGGAAATTTGTAAAATTGAACTAGTCTTGAAAATTGAATGATATAAAGAGGTATTTGAAATGTAATGGTCTGCTTTAATGAACAAAGGGTGTCCGTGTTTGATGACTTCCAAGAAACACCTTCTTTTACATGAGTGTACGATCGTTGTCAAGATATAGTAACTCAACTAAGGTTGGGGTCGAATCCTAAGGGAAAACTTGGACATGCAAATCTCAGTTATTGTAGTCTATGGGCAACAGAAGAAAAGTAAATAGTGGGATTATTTGTAGTAATCTCGAGAAAAGAACATTTTTAACTTGGAAGAAATCGGTCATAAGTGAACACTAGTATTGTGTTCCCCCTGGCTTCTCAACTCGGTAGGCTTATCATGCATTGTTGAACTAACCCAATACCTTGCATGCAGAACTGATAAGTTATGTACCTTCTGTAGACTTTTGGATGAGTAAAAGGATTTCACCCTTTACCTTTTGAGTCTTAAGGTGTCGTACTCTAAGCCTTATCTTGATCACAGTTAACTATTACATTTTGAGTCTCTAGCTATTAGATGAAACCTAACCATCTTAAGTAGATAGAACCAAGAAGCGTGGATCGGCAGTTAAACACCAAATTTCTTTTTTATTTATCTTTTCCTAGTCACTACTCCTCTTTTGGAGTAAGTAGCAATATCTAGGAGAGATCCTAATATGTGTACCCATTAAGAAATCAATCTTAACAAAGATAAAGCAATGCATGTCATGGGTATTGGTTCAGATCAACAATCACACTTCCCCTATTTTGTCAATTCGCCAGGGTTTCCACAACTCTAACTATGGGTTTTAGCCGCTCATGATTGTGAGAAATCAATAACATTCATATTAGAAAGCATAGATGAAATCAAAATGATAAGATAAATAAAAACCCACAACCGTTAACTGAATAATCAACTAAAGTCAATACAAGAAAATCCAAAGATCAAAATCGGATCTTGGAATTAAAATATGTTTTTGAATATCAAAAATGTGTAACTCCTACTGAAAAGTAAATAAAGGGTATTTTTAGTACATGAGGAAATCCTAAAACCAAAGCCCGAACGAAATAGGAGAAAATCGGGTCGGTGGCTACCTGCTCTCTGTACCTGCGGTCTGGCACAGGCACAGTTAGTACCTGCGGTCCTGACACTGGGTGTAGGTAAAGACTGTAGGTAAAAATTTTGTAGCCTAGCTCTAAAGATTTTTACCTCTGCATCCTGCTTTATCTACCTGCGATCCATAGGTCCTACATGTGGTACATGGGTTGACTTTCAGATCCATAGGTGCTGGGAGACATCTTTTCAGTTCTTTTTCAACTTTCAAATATGCTTTGATCACGAACAAGCCGGAAAGTGTCTCAAACATCCTTTTTCACATTCTTCATGAACTTATCATCCAAAACATGATTTCCTATAAAACATACCAAAGGCCTTAGAAACTTGCATATTTTCCTCATTTTAAGCATTAGAAGTGCTATATTTCTATAGAACATCAATACCCTCAACTTAGAATGTTTACATGTCCTCAGGCAACCAAAAAAATGATGCTTATCTAAGAGACTCTAAGATATTCAAGGTAGACAGTCATCACATTAAGTTCAAATCATAGCATCCCCTCCTATATCTCTTTTCAAAATAAACTGTGTATGAACATAAAGAATAACAATGTGACACAAAGGGATCAATATATGGCAATTACATTAGCAACAGACAACCACTCATATGTACAAATTACACTACCCGAAACAAGCAAATAGCTAGCACTATAACTCAAGTGCCCTCACAACAAAGATGTCCCACTCACTTATATGAAACAATGCTTGCCAATGCAGGGACGATCAAAATACACTCACACTCAACAATGAAGTTCCAGTCAATGCATGTCAAATACCATAGGCATTCCTTTATTGTCTTTACCTTAGCACTCAGAGAGTCAAGTTAGGATCACTATAGGACTTTTATGATCTTGTAATGTAGGCTTGGGGGATGGTATGGTACATGTGGACATATCAAGTTACTAAGCCTCCTTGACAATACACTAACCTTGGAGTCTTACTTACTAGCCAATTACCTTTTTATTCTACCCTTATTTCTCCCTTTTATTCCTTTGTTGCAAATTTAGGTTGGGTGTGGTCTTTTATTCTTTCTTTTTCATTTTTTCACAATTTTTCTATGTTTTTTTTATTTTTGTCTTCTACCATACCCAACACTACTAACTTTTTATTACTTTACCCTTTTTCATTTCCATTTTACACTATGCATCCTTTGATAGTCACCCTCAACTTAGGCATTTTATCTTTGTTGCGGTGCACTATGTCCAAGGAGGACTAGGCCAAAACATATTCATTATAGTAAAAATAGTAAGGTGAATGGTGAAACAAGAAAAATAGGCTTATAAGGCTCAAAACAGAGATCAAGGGATATAATTCACACATGGAAGGTCATTTAGGCTAAAAGTGGACTGAAATCAAAAACGACCTATGATCCTTTCCTAACCGACTATTCTTTAACCTAGGTAAGACTAACCAGGCAAGTTCTGAATTAGGCACATAAAGGGAACTAGATAGTATCTCTAACACACATAGCACCGAGTCAATATTACCAACTACTACCTATCTAGTTCATGCAAATGTTAGCAAATAATTATCATGTCCCTAATCCTAATACCATAACAAGATCTATAAAGCTCACACATATATACATCAACACAGTTCTAATCCATAAAATTTTGGAGGAGTGTCAAAAATCAATCAAATATAACTACTGCCTTAAATACATAAAAATCTCCTAATTATAAGAAAACACATCATAATATGATAAAAAATTATCAGAGACATGCCAGTTCTACAATCATACTACGTTCGACAGGAAAATAAGCACGGCAAAAATAATTGCGGCGGCATGGTATGCCCACACCCAACTAAAAATTGTGCACTGTCCTCCATGTGCTAAAATAGAAGGAAGTGAGAATGTACCTGGGATACACTAAGAGTCTGTGTCATGAGCATTCCCAGATGGGGGTATATCCATAGGTGGAGGCCATGGTGAAGGCGGTGCACTATGATAAGATACACCCACAGCTAGCTTGGCAAGCCTCTGCCTATTAACAAGTGTAGTTTTCATCGAATCATAGGTGGCCCTTTTCAGGGCATGCTCATATGGCCTGTCTGGATTTTGGAGGTCCCCCTCTCAGCCTCTTTTGGTCCTAGATATGGGGACTGCCATATCATCTTTTGTAAATAAATCAAAGTATCTGCAACCACGTAAAGGTAATAGAGAATAATTGTGAATACAGCTGGAGGGGTGGCTAATATGTAGATCTCTATAATAGAGCATATCTCTGCCTACAAGATATCCATCTCTCTCTCATATGTCCAAGATTCAGTGTCTTAATTTATAAAAATTGGTCTGTCACACGTCTCTCATCAACACCTGGTGAATTTGGTACACTGGACTCTGCAGTAACATCCTCATCAATAGTGTCTATTACAGACACTACTCGCATATCGTCTGGTTGTTTCACAGTCATACACACATCAAACACTACTTGCTCACCATTCAGATTAAAGGTGATCTCCCCCAAGTCCATATCAATCAACACCCTACCAATGGATAAGAAGGGTCTACCTAATATAATAAGGACTTGCGAATTTAACTCACAATAAAGAACCATGAAATCACAGGATACCATCCTTACTTCTATGTTACACAAGACACCCTTTGATTACTTCACAGATGACCCATCCATCAGCAGCTTTATAGATGTAGGTTTAAGTTCCCCCAACCGCAATAGCTTTTACACAATCAGTGGCATCATATTTATCCTATTCCCAAATCACATAAATCCTACTTAACATTGAAATTCCCAATAAAGCATGAAATAGTGACTACTTAGGTATCCTCCTTCTTTTATACTAATGGTAAGAAAGGGTCACACCATAAGGATTCATATGATCATTAGTCTCGATGACAAAATTCTCACCCCTATCATACTCAAAATCATCATCACCGCATGTCGACTTCTCATACTCTGCCTCACGTGCCTCATTGCTCTCAGTGCTATCAATCTTCAACTTTCAATAGAAAGTACAGGGGATCATCAGTAGTGACACCACAATTAGTGGTGATAGCTAGAAAATAACTTATAGATGGTGGAATATGAACTTTTCTCTCAGAAGAGTAACATATTATTTTTGTTTTATCATAGTAGACATATGCCCAAACTAGTGGTCCAACTGCTTGATAGCAGTGGCGTGAGAATACACCTTCTAGGTCAACCTTGAAATGTCAGCCTTAATCTCTTTAAGGTTGTTATCCTAATTTTCTAAACCCTTCACAAATTTGTACAATATTTCTTTCTTTATTAATTCTATATCTCATCTGTCAGGTAGAATGTACCTGTCTCCCTATTTCTTGTAATCATCTCTTCATCGCCAGTCATTTTTCTATCCCTACTGTGGTCTCTATATCTGTTATAATAGTTCCCACCTTGGTTCCTTTTCCCTTGGGCTTGAAAACCCTCCAACTAAAGATCTGAATACCTAGCCACCTCTTCTAATGAAGACTCATAGGCTCATAAGGCTACACCTTGAGCTCCGATTGTATGAACTTTCTCAGAATTCACAATCACAAACTGCTTTGCTATCAACCCAAGATCAGTCCTCAGTAGCATAATCTCTTACACCGTAAAATCATTAGCTACTCCCTGGTCCCTGGGGGCACCAATAGCATGAGTGTTAGAACCCTTCTCAGCCTCTTAAGTTTTCCACCCTTGGTCATTTAGAGAGATCTGATCCATAATACCAGAAGCTACTTCCCAATGTAGTTTTTATAAAATCTCCTCCAGATATAGTGTTTGACATATCTATGGAACTAATTTTTAGGTCTCTATAGAATAAATCTAATACGTTTGTCCCTAAAATCCGATGGTTGGGAACCATATTCAGTTTCTTCTAGAACCAGAACCATGCCTCATACATAAATTCTAACTGCAGCTGCCTGAAATTATAAAGCTTATCCTTCAGATATAATATCCTCAATGGAGGAAAGAAATTGTTCAAGAATTGCCTGTATAACTCGTTCTAAGTTGTAATAGAGTCTTTTGGCAATTCCCCTAAAAATAAAGATGTTTCTCCTATAAGTGAGAAGTGAAAAAGCCTTAGTCTAACCACCTCCTGATCTACTCCTGGAATGGCATACAAGTTGCAGATCACAAGGAAATTTGCAAGGTGCAAGTTTGCATCATCGATGGGCAGACCTATGAACACATTCTTCAAATTTAGAAGTTGGATCATGGTACTCATGATATCAAATTTAATGCTTCGGGTAAAACAGGAGGTACAATTGATCCAATCTCTGTCGGTTCTACATATATCATATCTTCTTCATCATTTATATATGGATTCACATACTGATATGTTGGGATGACTTAAACACGGGCATCTCTAGCTCCGTACCAATTTCTACTAAGTACTACTCGGCGGTCTGTTGCTTGTCTCAGCTCAGCTAGATTTTTATCCCTAGCTATCCTTTGAGATTCTTCCATTACTCTCCTCTCAGTTTTATCATGAGCTAACAGCTCACCAGTTTGACAATCAACAATATCTTGTACTCCTTTGGGCAGAGGTACAACATCATAAACCCCTTCCGGATTATCAACTCATTTTTACGCAGACATCCTACCAGGTGTTTGTAGGATCCTCACTACATTTAGATCCACTAAGAGTAAATGATTTCCTCTACTCTATGTGCTAAGCATACATCGACATATGACAAACTAAGAACAAAACAAAAAGAAAAACCCAAAAACTTCAACAACTTTAAATCACAAATCAACATCGTGTTCCTAAAAATGGTGCTAATTTCTTGATGATATATAAGCAACACCACCTTTTAGATGATAGTAAATTTTTTGTCAAGATGTAGTAACCCAACTAAGGATGGGGTCAAATCCCAAGGGAATATATGGACTTGCAAATCTCAGTAGTTATAGTCTGTGGGAAAAATAAGAAAAGCGAATAGGGGGATTATTGGTAGTAATCTCGATCAAAGAACATTATTAACTTGGTTGAAATTAGTAGTAAGTGAACACTAGGATTGTATCCCACCTAGTTTCTCAACTCAGTAATCTTATCATGCATTGTTGAACCAACCCAATAAGTTGCATGCAGAATCGGTAAGTTATGTACCTTCTACAGTCTTTTGGATGAGTAAAAGGATTTTACCCTTTACCTTTTGAGTCTAAGGGTTTCACACTACTAAACCTTATCTTGATCCTAGTTAACTATCACCTTTTGAGTCTCTAGTTATTAGATGAAATTTAACTATCTTATGTTGATAGAACCTAGAATTATATATCGATAGTTAATCTCCAAATTACTATTGCCTTTATCTTTTCCTAGTCACTACTCCTCTTTTAGAGTAAGTAGAAATATCTAGAAGGGATGTTACTATGCGAATCCATTAAGAAATCAATCATAACAAAGATAAAGCAATGTATGTTGTGGGTATTGGTTTAGATCAACAATCGCACTTACCCTACTTCATCAATTCGCCAGGGTATCCACAACCCTAACTATGGGTTTTAGCCACTCATGATTGTGAAAAAAATTAATTAACATTCATATTAAATATCATAGAAGAAATCACAATGATAAGATGAATAAAAACCCACAATCGTAAATAGAATAATCAACTGAAGTCAATACAAAGAAACCCCAAGATCAAAATTGGAACTTGGAATCGAAATATGTTTGTGAATATCAAAAATGCATAACTCCTACTAAAAAGAAAATAAGGGGTATGTATAGTACATAAAGAAACCCTAAACCAAAACCCAAATGAAATAGGAGATAAAATTTACTCAAGTTTGTTGGACCAAGTTGTATCACACAATAGTAAAGCTTATCAAGGATGGAAGTGCTTTGGAAAATCCCATAAAAATTAGAGCAGGGGGTATTCTGAGAGATAGTGAAGGAAAGCTGATTTTTGATTTTGCGACACCTCTTGGAGTTGGTTCTACTAACCAAGAAGAGGCCCATATGGCTATTATTGGTATCACTTTGTGTATACAGCATGGCTATAGTAGATTTATATTAGAAGTGGACTCAGAATTTCTAGTCAAGTGGCTCAAATGTGATATTACACCATAATGGAGCATTTTCAGGTGCTTTAAGGAGCTTTAGCATCTTACTAGGATACTTGATTGTTTTAGATGTGTTCATGTATACAGGGAGGCAAATTTTTTGACAGGTGATCTATCTAAGCATAGCCATAAAGTTGATTCTACTCAGTATTATTATAGCTTTCACCATCTTCTTCAGGAGACAAAAGGATTCTTCACTCTTGACAAAATTGATATGTCCAATTTTCAAAGAAGGATGCTGAAGTGCATCAAGAAACCACCATAGATGGAGTTAGACTTTATTTCTCTTGGTATCTTCTATTTCGTTTATCTCACCTCATCTGCTTCATCTATGCTATTCTCTTTAGTTTATAGCTTTTATGAAGTGGCTTAGTTTTGTTTTGATTTTCTTCTTACTTTGTAAGGGGAAAGTCTCCCTTATTTATGTTTTCCTAGATAATATTGTACTGAGAGGAGTCCTCTATTCTAGGTGCTTAGATCTAGGTTCTATTTCTAGTATTGGGATAAGTTGACCGGCCTTAGTAGGCTAGTCGACTTTTAACCATCATAGGATTGAAGTTTAGGTCTAAGTCCCCCTCCTTCTATTGGCTTGGTGGTTTGCGATTCAACCTTGACAGCCATGAGAAGCGACAGGTCCAGGTAAGGTTCGTTCATAAAAAAAATAAAATAGGAGAAAACCATGTCGCTGGCCACCTGTTCTCTGTCCCTTTGGTCTAGCACGGGCTCAGGTAGTACCTATGGCCCTAATGTTGGCTACAGGTGCAGATCGTAGGTAGAAATCCTATAGCCTAGCTCTCAAGATTTTGACCTCTGGCACCTACTTTATCTATCTACGGTCCGTAGGTCTTACATACGGTTCGTGGGTTGATTTGGTAGGAGCTGAGAGTTATCCTTTCAGGTTTTTTTCAAATTTTGAACATGCTTTGATCACGAATAAGATGAAAAGTGTCCTGTACATCATTAATTTCTCCAAAAATGGCTAAAAACAACTTTTTCACAAACTTATTATCTAAAACAAGATATCCTATAAAAAATACCCAAAAGGCATCATATCTAACAAAAAAGCCTTAGAAACTTGCATATTATCCTTATTTGACGAATCAAAAGTGCTATATTTCTATAGCACATTAATGTTCTCGCACCTTGTATTAGTGAACAAAGAAAGTTGTTTTCCCCAAGTTAATGGAAATAGTTTTACCATATTGTTGTTACCATCAAGTGTAGTTGGTATGATGATACCAATAATAAATACCTTAATGTGGAATATGGTTAAATGAATGGGAATGTGTGATAATTGTTTTAATTGGACTCTTATAAGGGCTGTGTAGATGAGTCACGAAAGTAGAGGTCCACATAATTGATACTAGAAACAGTATTTGCCTATGCAGGGGTCAAAGTAATTAGGAAGGTTTGAGTCCCTTTCATTATTATTTCATGATAAGGGAGGTTTTATTCCCCCATATATCATTATATAATAAGGTGCTTAAGTCACCTTAATATATATTGGGAGGTTCGAGTCCCACATGTGCATATATATGAGATTATTCTCAAGTTCATTTGGCTACACAAACTAGGTCTCAACCAGGGGGTAAGAGCTGGGTCCCATATAGCCCGTGGGTACATGTTATGATGGTTAAGCTACAAAATCCAGGATAACGTCTGAAAATGCATGTTAAGTCTTGTTCCCTATCATGCATGTGTTATATGTATGTATATGCATTTGAGGATGTGCATTGGTTTGAATAATTTTAAAATGTTGATCATGACATTATGTTATCCTTATCCCCAAGTTATATTCTGGTGATTAACCCGCTAACCATCATTGGACATTGTATCCTCACGTGATGTAGGAATTAGTCATACTTCTACTCTTCTTGCTCAACGATTGGGATTCAGGATTATCTCGTGAGTTGACATTGAAGTGGTGAGCTTTCATACATTGAAATTCTACATTTTGTGTTTTGTTCCTCTTATGTCTTTGACTTATTTTTATGTATTATCGGGCCATGTACCAATACTTTATTGATATTGAGTTTTGGATCATTATTTAGAAGTGTTAATTTAGACTATTGTGGTTGTTGGGTGGTGTTGATCGATTGTCCGTCTAGTCACTGATTCTCAGTTATACATATGCATTAAACTTTTCTTAAGCTATTAAATGCTTTCTTGCTATATGTTTGGGATTCATCCATAACTGGTGTGTGTGGTTTTTGGTTCCGTTAGGTAAAAGGGGGTGATCTCCGGTCCACATGGAACTTGAGATACTCAACATGACCTGACCCTGGTACGAGTTGCGTCAAGGTGGTATTAGAGCCGAGGTTTGGTGTTGTTAGGTGTCCAATAAATTTGTGTCAAATAGAGTCTCACTTATGGGTGTGTAGCGCACCATACTTATAAGGGATAGGCTATGAGGTATTTAGGAATGTTTCCATTTCTTGTTGTTCTATTTCAAGCTATAGAGTCTAAGGTCCCTGTGTTCGCTTTTCAAATCATACCTCCCAGATAATCTGAATCTCATGAAAACTCATAGGTCCTACTTGAGGACAAGATTGATGGGACACGCTCTGCTCATAGGGTACAAATTCGGTCTAGAGGTCCAGTTCCTTATTGCCTTTCTAGAGTTCCACTGGTACCCTCTAGTCCTCCTCGAGCTCCCGAGGCTGATATGTCAAATATGGAATTTCATCAGTCTATTCATATGTTGGCTTAATTGGTAGTTTCTCAGTTTGAGCGTGTAGCTTCTATTACTCCATATTCTGAGGCCACTAGAGTTGGCCTATTAATGAGGCTAAGTCCTTCTGTGTTTACCCGTTCTAAAGTTAACGAAGATCCTCAAAACATTATTGATTAGATGAAAAAGATCTTTTATGTTATGCATGCTTCTAATGTTAAGGGTGTAGAATTTGTTGTCTATCAACTAAAGGATATAGCATACTAATGGTATGAGGAATGGGAACAGTCTAGGGGTGACGATGTCGAATCTACTTATGGGAGATTTCTCTAGTGCTTTTCTGGACCGCTTCTTTTCTTAGAAGTTAGAGAAGCAAAATCGATAGAGTTTGTTAATCTGAAGCAAGGTAGTATGAAGGTCAAGGAGTATGCCTTGAAATTCCATTAGTTATCTCGATATGCTCCTAAACTATTGTCTAGCATAAGGAGTAGAATGAGGAAATTTATTTGTTGGTTGTCCTATGATTTGATTCTAGATAGTAAGGTTGCCTTGTTGAACAAGGATATAGACATCTCCAGGTTGGTTGTATATATACAATTGGTTGAGGAAGAGAAGGAAAAGTAGGGGGAGATAGGGGAAAGGCAGAGCAAGAAGTTTAGACTTTCTAATCAGGATGGAAGTTAGCAGAAAGGGGTCTAAGAAGAAGTGGGGAGTTTTGGTTCCTCCTTTACGGCTAGTACTCTATATTTGAAGCCATCGGGTAATCATCGTTCTCAGCATGATAGTGGATTTAGGGCATAGGGTAACCAATCACAGCCTGGTGGGGATCAGTCGGCTCTATCATATCCTCCTTATAGATTCTGCGGGCAAGCACGCAGTGGTTTTTGTGAAGATGGGAGGAACAAGTATTTTAAATATAGTCAGATTGATCACTTGCAGAGGGATTGTCCTTACAAGGTTGCTTAAGGGGCAAATAAGATTCTTCTTTCCTCTTCATCAGCTCTGGCACCACAGGGTGCTACTTCTAATTCTAGTACCGACACTAGCCGGAATTGCTTGTATCCTCTTGCTACCTACCAAGACTCTGAAGAATCTCCCAATGTTATCACTAGTATGTTTTGACTCTTTTCTCGTGATGTGTATTACTTTCTTGATCTGGGGTCTACTCTTTCTTATGTAACCCCATTTATGGCTGTGTATTTTGGTTTTAGTCTCAAGTATATCCTTTTTTCATTTTTTGTTTCTACCTCAGTGGGTGACTCTATGATTGCTAGAAGAGTCTATAAGGGTCGTGTGGTAGATATTGGTGGCAGAGAAACTCTGGTAGATCTGATAGAGTTAGACACGGTTGATGTTTATGTCATATTTTGGATGGATTGGTAGCATTCGTGCTATGCCTCTTTATATTGTTAACTTGTAAAGTCATGTTTAAATTTACAAATGATCTGGTTATTCAGTGGGAAAGGGGTTCTCTAGTGCCAAAGAAAAGGTTTAGATCATATCTTATAGCCTTGAAGCTGATTTCCAAGGGGTGTCTTTACCATTTGGTTTGGGTTAAGGATTCTGGATTGGAGAGTCCTTCATTACCATCCATTCTTATGGTAATAAATTTACTGAGGTCATCCTTGATGATCTTTCTGGTGTCCCTCTTGATAGGGAAATTGACTTTGGGATTGACCTTGTTCTAGACACTCATCCTATCTCTATTCGTCCCTATGGGAAAGCTCTGGCTGGGTTGAAAAAACTTAAGAAGTAGTTGAAAGACATCCTTGACAAAGGTTTTATCTGTCCTATTGTGTCTCTATAGGGGGCCCTTATTTTGTTCGTGCATAAAAAGGATGATTCCCTTCAAAGGTATATTGATTACCACCAACTAAATAAGGTTATGATGAAGAATAAGTATCCTCTTCATCAGATTGATGATTTTTTTGACCAGCTTGAGGGTGCAAGATGTTCCTTTAAGATTGATCTTCAGTCGGTCTATCATCAGCTAAAGATTATAGAGGTTGGCATCCCTAAAATTACCTTCCAAACATGGTATGGTCACTATGAGTTCTTAGTTATGTCTTTTGGTCTGACTAATTCCCTAGCGATATTCATGGACTCAATAAATAGGGTTTTCCTTCAGTTTCTAGACTTATTTGTTATCATGTTTATAGATGATATTTTGTTGAATTCCAAAAGTGAGGCAGATAATTCCGATCACCTCTGTATCGAATTGCAAACCTTAAAAGATCAGCATTTGTATGTTAAGTTTTTGAAGTACAAGTTCTGGTTGAAAGTTGTTACTTTTCTGGATCATGTCAATTCTAGTGAAGGGATCATGGTGGATCCCTAGACAGTTGTAGTGGTTAAGAAATGGCCTCGGCCCATGACTCCAACCAATTTTCAGAGCTTCTTAGGTTTAGCCAATTACTATAAGAGATTTGTGTTGAGTTTCTCGACTATAGCTACCCAGCTAACTGATTTAACCCAAAAGAAGGTGAAGTTCTTATGGTCTAATGCTTGTGAGGGTAGTTTTGAAAAGCTGAATGATAAGTTGACTTCAGCGCTAGTTTTGACCCTACATGAGGGTACTGATCTATTCATGGTTTATTGTGTTTTAATGCAGCATGGTAGGGTTGTGGCCTATGCTTCTTGGCAGTTGAGAGTTCATGAGAAGAATTATCCAACTCATGAATTGGAGTTGTTGGTTGTGGTGTTCATTGTGAAAATTTGGCATCACTGTGTGTATGGAGTCCATGTAGATATCTTTTCTAATCTTAAGAGCCTACAATATGTGTTCACCCAGAAAGAGTTGAATCTCAGGAAGAGAAGGTGGCTTGAGTTGCTGAAAGATTATGAAATGAGTCTTCATTACCACCCAGGTAAAGCAAATATGGTTGTTGATTCTCTAAGCAGGTTATCTATGGGGAGTCTAGCTCATGTGGATGAGGACGAGCGCAAATTGGTGAAAGATATTCATCGTTTGGATAACCTTGGAGTTCGTATCTTAGATCTGAGGATAAGAGTGTATTTATGCAAAAGGTGGTGCAGTCCTCTCTTGGTAAATAAATAAAGAAGTACCAGGTATTGGATTCTGTCTTAATAAATATTAAGAGAGATGTGGGATAGAAAAAGGTTATAGCTTTTGAGATTAGTGGCAATGGTATCTTGAGGTACCATGGAAGATTATGTGTTCTTGATATAGATGGTTTGCGAGAGAGGATCTTAGCTGAGGCTCATCAGTTGCATTATGTTATTTATCTTGATTCAATGAAAATGTATCATAATTTTAAGGAGATATATTAGTGGAATAATATGAAGCGAGATGTGGCAAGTTTAATGGCTAAATGCATGGTGTATTAATATATGAAGGTTGAGCACTTGAGACCCGAAGGGTTGTATTAAGAAATTGAGTTGCCTATATAAAAGTGGGAAGTAATTAGTATGGACTTTATTACCAACCTTCCTCGGTCTCGAAATTAGTTTGGTTTAATTTGGGTTATTGTGGATAGGATGACTAAATCTGTTCACTTCTTGCAAGCGAGAACAAATTTTTCAATAGAGGATTACGCGAGTTTGTTCCTCTAAGAGATAGTGAAGTTGCAAGGGGCACCTGTTTCTATCCTGTCAGATTGTGGTACTCAATTCTCATCATAGTTTTTGCATTCATTTCAGAGAGTTTTGGGAACTAAGGTGAGCCTTAGTAATTCTTTCCACCTATAATCGGATGGGCAAGCAGAAAGAACTATTTAAACACTGGAATACATGCTTAGAGCTTGTGTGATTGACTATGGTGGCAATATGGTCAATCATTTTCCTCTTATAGATTTTGTGTATAATAATAGCTACCACTCTAGTATTGGTATGGCTCTTTTTGAAGCCTTGTATTATAGGAGGTGTAGATCTCCCATTGGGTGGTTTGAAGTTGGTGAGGCTGAGATGTTTAGCCCAAATTTGGTTAACCAAGTGATGGAGAAGGTGAAGGTGATCAGGATAGGCTTAAAGCCGCCCAAAGTTTCAAAAATTCCTACGCAGATATGAGGCAAAGGGAGTTGGAGTTTATTGTTGGTGATTGGGTTTTCTTAAAGGTATCCCCTATAAAGAAAGTAATGTGGTTTAATAAGAAGGAAAAGTTCAGTACGTGATATATTGGTTCATACTTGGTGTTGAAGTCGGTTAGTAATATTGTATATGAATTGGAGTTGCCCTCTAGTTTGAGCTCAATTCATCCGGTGTTTTATGCTTCGATGGTGAGAAAGTGTTGGGTGATCCTTTGATGGTTGTTTATTTAGAGGAGGTAGGTATTATAGATTTTTTATCTGACGAGGAAGTCCCAGTTGAAATTTTGAATCATCAAGTTCGTCGGTTATGGAAGAAGGACGTAGCTTGGTAAAGGTTTTATGGAGGAACCACAAGGATGAAGAGGCTACTTGGGAAGTCAAAGAGGACATGAAATCTAAGTATTCGTTCTTGTTTTTTGCTTTGGATAATCGTGGTTAAGGTATATGTATTCCTTAACATCTTTATTTTCTGACTTTGTTAAGGGAAAGAGTGATTTTCTTAGGATCTTTGTTTTCTGTCTTTGTTAAAGGAGAGAGTAGGGATATATGGAGTCAAATCGTGATAGCAATTTCCTTGACATTTCATTTGAGGATAAGTGATCCAAGTGGGAGACAATTGAAACACCTTGAATTTTTTGCCCTTGGAAATTTCTTGAGCTTTGAGCTGACTGCCTTGGTAATGACTCACCCTATGAGTCGTAGGGTATCCTGATGAGTCATTGAGATGAGGTATATCCAAATCAGTAAGTTTAAGGCTAGATTCTGCTCTGAGATGAGTAACTCACTAAGAACCGTAAGGATATGTTATGAGTCTTTAGGTGTAATTGTAGGGTATCCAGTGCAAGTCTCAATTTGGGTTCTGTATTGATTACAACTGGACCCTACGAGTCATAGGGTCCCATTACATTTCTTGTGGCTGAGTTGTAAGGTCGACAATGTAGGGTTCCATGGTGGTAGTTCCTTGGTTACAACTCGTGGTGACGATTCATAAAGAGTGGTTAAAAGTTAATGATTGACTCGTATTCGAAGGCTTTTTCAGCTTTTAAGTTAATGACATTCTAGAAATTTCCCCTTTTACCCAACTTTAAACCCACGTCTTATAACATATTTAAGGTATCATTAGCCCTTATAAACATATCAAACTAACTTCACAACACTCGAATTCCTCAAGGTCAAGAACACTCAGGGTTTTCAAAAGGCTGGTCAATTAGGATTTTCAAGGGGGATTTCTCTCCGTACATCTTACTATTACAGGCATGTGACTCTTCCTTCATAGTTAATTTGTTAAAAATCATATGCATTAAAGTGTTCTTCTCATGAAATTTTTTTAGTTTTGAAAACAAGGGATATGGGTTTTGAATGCTTATTATTGAACAATGTTTTTCCATGAGTTAATTATGATTATCCATGCATTAAATATGGTTTTGAACTTGTAGGTTCATGGTATGGTGGATGAACTAGGGAATTGTGATTTTTCCAAACTAGTGACTTTTAAAGTAGTTATGACCCCAACCCCATGGTGTGAAATTGGTTTTAAGTTATGAGAAAGTGGAAATTAGTAAAATTGAACTAGTATTGAACTATTGCATTACATAATGAGGTATTTTAATTACAATAGTCTGATTTAATTTACAAAGGGAGTCGGTGTTCTCCGACTTTGAATTAATGAACAAAGGGAGTTTTTTTCCCAAGTTAATGGAAATTATTTTGGCATGTTGTTGTTACCTTGCAAGTATGGTTGGTATGACGATACCAATATTGTATGACTTAATATAGAATGTGGTTAAATAAATGAGAATGTCTGATGCTTATTTTAAACTGTTTCTAATAAGGGTTGTGTAGCTGAGTCATAAAAGTGGAGGTCCAAGTGACTGATACTAGAAACCACATTTGCCGATGCGGGGGTCAAAGTGACCGAGGAGGTTCGAGTCCCCCTCATTAATATTTCATGATTAGGGAGGTTCGAAGAGGGTTGGTAATGTTGCATATGAATTATAGTTCCCTTCGAGCTTGAGCTCTATTCATCTAATGTTTCATGTTTCGATGTTGAGAAAGCGTGTGGGTGATCCTTCGATGGTCGTTTCTTTGGAAAATATGGGTATTTCTGATTCCTTATCTTATGAGGAAGTCCCAGTTGAGATTTTAGATCAACAAGTCCATCGGTTATGGACTAAGGATGTAGCTTCAGTAAGGATCTTTGGAGAAACCAAAAGTTTGAGGAAGCCATGTGGGAAGCCTAGGAGGACATAAAGTCTAAGTATTCGTTCTTATTATCTAATTCGAATAATCATGCTTGAGGTATGTGTATTCCTCAGAATCTTTGAGTTTTGTCTTTGTTAAAGGTAATGTGATTATGTGTGAAGTCAAATCATGCTAATAAATGCTTTGTCCAGTCATTCGAGGATGAATAATCCTTGGGGGAAGTATATAACGCCCCAGGTTTTTGGTCCTTAAAAATTTCTGAAATTTATCCTCACTGTCTTGACTACGACTTACCCATATGAGTCATAAGGTGTAACGCCCCGAATCCGATACCTAAAATGCTACACGGTGCTCATGACCCCGAAGGACCACAAGCTAACCCATGACTGATATCTGTACCTGTACACTGCAAAATATAACATAAGAATGCGGAAATATGCACTGAAAGGGCATAAGGTTCAATACTAAACATAACTAAATAATATAACATCTGTGGGGTTAATAGAATACTCCAAACAAAACTAAAAATACTGAAGTCTGAAACATAATAGTCTACATCTAATCAGAAATCCTCTACTGTCAGAATAATCTGACTCCTCGGTCACTGAACTGGGTTACTGAACTCCACCTTCTCGGAATCCCATTTCTGAAAGTCAGGTCGAAGGCAAATGGATTCCCTTGCTTGGGCATAACGAATTGATGGGACATGTCCCCAACTAACCCCAACTAATAAACTAATCAATGAGATAATAAACAAATAAAATCATGTCCTCAAAGGATGAGAACTCACTTCTAACTCTGACTATTGAGACTGGAATCTACTGTTGATCTGGAACTCGTGTCCTGAACCTATGGTGTAACATAAAAAGAAAGAAACATAGTGCAAATGTGTCAGTACAATGGAATGTACTGAGTATACATGTGTGGTAGGCTATATGCAAAGGTTCACATGTATGATTAATGCTAATTAACTGTCTAACATGAACGTGAGAGTGCATGCATAAATACGTAACTGTAACTGACACCGTGATAACATGATGACTGAATCTGAATACTGATAACATGGGTGATTGTATCTGACAGTCCTAAATCTGGTGGAACTATCTGAGTTCCGTACTGTATCTGACAGTCCTAAAATCTGAAGAACTATCTGAGTTCTATTACTGGGACTGATTAACTGTATCTGACAGTCATGATTCTGTAACATGAAATTGTGGGAAGTAGTTATCTAACCGACATGCCCCTGATATGCCATTATCGCTGAGTTGGGGTCCAATCTGTAACCCCAATTGGAAGGGTGTCAATACTGCGCCACTAGTAAGTACAACCTCTGGGTGACCCTCATCTGATAGTATCCCCTTTATGAGAACGGTGGGGCCCTTATCTGACAGTGCTTACCCACCTTATCAACCCTCATCGACAGTGTTGATGTCTCAACTTATGTTGGCTATATAGTGCTAGAATTCAAGGATGACTACTCAGGATCACACCCTCATTTGATAGTGTGTGTCCCCATCCTTGGGTTCACTCAGTGCTAATTTTTACTCCCATCTGAATGGACACTGAACATGATTTACTGAACTGAACATGAGCTAAATTACTGAATTCCGTTGACTGAAGAAATACTACTAATATCTGACAACTGACTGAGTTCATAAGATCATGGAGATTTCCTGAGTCATTAGACTGTCTGAAGTCTAAGGATTCATAGCTTGACAAAGAGTATCGTGAAAACATAACATGGCTCTAGGCGCGCAGCTAATCTTTCGGGTACAAGTACCCCCAGGACTCGATGAAAGGAAACCAACAAAGCATGACTTACTTGAATACATAATAATCACCATGATACATTTATTGAAGCATTTCATCAAACATGTAATAAGCATGAACATGTACATACATGGGGATTTCATGATATCATGCTAGTTTGACAATTTTCCTTTATCTAGGCATTTAATCAAACGTATTGCAGGCATAGTACATGTAAACATCATTGTGTAATAATCAAACATCATGGTTCAGTTCCAATTTCATCATTCAAGGGTTTAGTCATAGGTTTTCATGAATCTATATCTCTAATAATTAAACCCACATAGCAATTATCACCCTACATGGATTAGAATTCAATTTCTCATTTACCAATATGAACAAAGCAGCCCAATCATGAAATTCATAGAGAAGATTCATAAACTTGAATTTAGAAAAAGAGATTCTTGGGCTTTATGGATGAAAGGGGTCCATGAATGAATACTATGCATACTTGGGTTTAGATTCTTAATGTTCTTGAACTTGAAGAATTGGAATTCCCTTAGTTCTTGAAGAAGATTGGATTTTGTTCTTGGAAATTAATGTTAGAGAGAAATTCTAATCTTGTTTGTGGAATAATGATGAACCAAAATGGCTAAAATCGGGTATAAATGGGGTATATATAGACGAGTGGTAAATGACCAAAATACCCCTATTAAAAACACATGGAAATTCTCAATGAATTATCCGATGGTGGGGTGCGATGGTCCATTACTAGATCAACGGTCCGTCGGACCTCTCCGTCGGACTGAGATAGAATTGGGACTCACTACCATAAAGAGATGATGGAGTACGATGGTCCGTCGCTGGGTCGACGGTCCGTCGGACCTCACCATCGTATATTTCCAGAAGAATGATTCACTGTTTCGATGCAACGGTCATGACCGACAGTCCATCACTTATCGGACGGTCCGTCGCCTGCTCCGTTGCAACTGGACTATTTTTCTGCCTTTTGTATTTCGATAATAACTTCCTCATCTGATATCGAATTTTGATGAAATTGGTATTGATGGAAAGCTATTTCAATTTCCCACGTGTACCAGAATGGATTCATATTTCAAAGAATGTTCTAACATCTTTGAAATAATTTCAAGCTAAGAAAAGACATGGGTATTACAATATCTCCCCCTTGAGAACATTCATCCTCGAATGAGACTGACTGGGAGGGGAAAAAATAAACCTAACATGAACTAAACATGATTGACTGAAACATGATCTCATGACTGATATAACTCACAATCTGAACATAACATACTGAACATACATATCTGATGCATGTGTAACTAATTCATGAATGCATAACTGAGTGTTCTGAAGAACTAAGTTTCTCACTATGAGAATGCATGTCTGATGCATAGTTACATAAATCACTGATACATGAGTACATGACTGAATATGCAACAGTACTAGATTCCAAGTTTATAATGGGAACATGAGCATGAAACTGAATACTAAGTTCGTCATGAACACTGATCATAAAACTAAGTAATCTTAAGGAGAACTATTACCTTGAGCTTGATCTGAGTTGGCGGAGAAGAGGTGAGGATACTTGGTACGCATGTCTGCTTCTGCTTCCCAAGTAGCTCTCTTAACGGACTGATTTTGCCAAAGAACTTTAACTAGAGGGACTTCTTTGTTCCTCAGTCTACGAGTCTGATAGTGTAAGATTTCGAATGGAATCTGTTCATAAGAGAGGTTGTTCTGAACATCAATGCTCTGAATAGGAACTACTACTGCTGGGTCACCTATGCACTTCTTGAGCAAAGAGACATGGAAGACTGGATGAACTGAGGCTAGATCTAAAGGCAACTCGAGCTCATAAGCTACTTTGCCGAAATGACTAAGAATCTTGAAGGGACCGATATTTTGGGGACTGAGCCTTCCCTTCTTGCCAAATCTCTTCACTCCCTTTATAGGAGAGATCTTTAGATAGACATGATCACCGACCTCAAACTCGATATCTTTTCTACGAACATCTACATAAGACTTCTGTCGGCTCTAAGCAGCCTGGAGTATTTCTCTGATCAACTGGACTTTCTCTAAGGCATTGAATACAAAGTCAGGACCTATGGTTGAGGCCTCACTAACTTTGAACCAACCAATTGGAAATCTACATCTCCTACCTTAGAGAACTTTGAACGGAGCCATCTGAATACTAGAATGATAATTGTTATTGTATGCAAACTCAATCAAAGGAAAGTGGTCATCCCAAATTCCTTTGAAATCAATTGCACACGTCCTTAGCATATCTTCTAGAGTTTGACTTGTCCTTTCTGCTTGACCATCTGTTCGAGGATGAAAGGTTGTACTGAGATGAACCTGGGTACCAAGACCCTTTTGGAATGCTTTCCAGAAATGAGAGGTGAACTAGGTACCTCTATCTGAGATAATAAACAAAGAAACACCATACAATCTGACCAACTCTCTAATGTAGAATTTGGGATAATCCTTGGCTAAATAAGAGGTATGAACTGGAAGAAAATAAGCTAATTTTGTCATTCTATCTACAATGACCCAAACTGAATCATGCTGATGATGAGTTTGGGGCAAACCCATCACGAAGTCCATGTTCAAAACTTCCCACTTCTAAGTAGGAATACTGAACTCCTACATAGACCCACTAGGCTTCTGATACTCTATCTTAACTTGCTAACATGTAGAGCACTTAGCAACAAATTCTATAAAATCTCTTTTTATCCCACTCCACCAATAGATCTCCCGCAAGTCACGGTACATCTTAGTGGCCCCTGGATGAATAAAGTAGAGCGCACCTTAAGCTTTTGCAAGAATTCGCTACCTTATGTCATCTACGTCTAGAACACACAGACGACCCTGATAATGAAGAACACCATCTCCCCCTTAGGAGAAAACCTCTACTTTTTAATCCTAAACTGATTCTTTTAAGTTGACAAGGCTGGGATCTCTATCTTGATTTTTTTTTACCTCAGAAACTAGAGATCATTCTGAACTACTCTAAACACATACACCACCCTCTAAAGAATCAAATAAGCGAACACCTAGTCTGGCAAGCTGATGGACTTCCTGAGCTAACTTCTTCTTACTGTCCTCAAAATTATCAACACTACCCATAGGCAGTCTACTAATAGCGTCGGACACTATATTAGCCTTTCCCGGATGATAAAGGACACTCATGTCATAATCTTTCAATAGCTCTAACCACCTTATCTGATGAAGATTGAGATCTTTATGAGAAAAGACATACTGAAGGCTTTTGTGATCTGTGAAAACATCTACATGAACACCGTATAGATAATGCCTCCAAATTTTCAAAGCAAAGACTACTACTACAAACTCAAGATCATGAGTAGGATAATTTTTTTCATGGGGTTTAAGATGTCTGGAGGCGTAGGCTATGACCTTACCATTCTGCATGAGGACACAACCTAAAACTACTATGGATGCATTACAATACACTATGAACCCATCTGAACCCATCTGGAAGAGCTAAAAATGGAGCTGAGGTAAGTCAACTCTTCAACTCTAGAAAACTCTTCTCGCAAGTATCTGACCACTAAAACTTGACTTTCTTCTGAGTCAATCTGGACATAGGTGATATAATAGAAGAAAATACCTTAACAAATAATTTGTAATAGCCATCCAAACCTCAGAAACTCCTAATATCTAATGGAGAGACAGGGCGAGGCCAGTTTTTTACTGCTTCAATCTTTTGAGGATCTACTCTAATTCCATCACCGAAAATGATATGACCAAGGAATGCTACTAACCTTAGCCAAAATTTGCACATACTAAATTTGGTGAATAACTAAAGATCTCTGAGAATCTAAAGTACTATTCTGAGATAGTCTGCATGATCGCGCTCGGTACAAGAATAGACCAGAATATCATCTATGAAGACTATGACAAATATATCTAAGTACTGCTTGAACATACGGTTCATCAAGTCCATAAAAGTTGCTGAGGTATTGTTAATACCAAATGACATGACTGAGAATTCAAAGTGACTAAACCGAGTACGAAAAGATATTTTTGGGATGTCACATTCTCTAACTCTAAGCTAATGATAGACGGATCTGAGGTCTATCTTACAGAAATAACTGGCACCCTAAAGTTGGTCAAACAATTCATCGATTCTGGGACGAGAATACTTGTTCTCGATCGTAACCTTATTGATTTAATGGTAGGCAATACACATTCTGAGAGAACCATCTTACTTGAACATGAATAATACTGGTGCACCCCACGGGGAAACATTGGGCATGATGAATCCCTTATCTAAGAGATCCTCTAACTGCTTTTTATGGTGGAATAGAGATAGGATGAGTATCCAAAAGAAGATCAATACCGAAGTCTATTTCCCTTTTAGGAGGAATTCCTAGAAGATCTTCGGGAAAGATATCTGAATATTCATTCACAACTGGAACTGATTCAAGACTGGGAGTCTCAAAAATGGAATCCTAAACAAGAATAAGATGATAGACACATTGCTTTGATATCATTTTTCACGCCTAAAGGTAGGAAATAAGCTGACCTCTGAACACTGAAATACCACCCTTCCACTCAAGGATGAGTTTATTTGGAAACTGAAACTGAACTATTTTCTATTTCTGCAGTCGACTATTCCATAGAAGGAATAAAGCCAATCCATGTCGAGAATGACATCAAAATCAGTCATCTCTAATTTGACTAAGTCTGCTGAAGTGACTTTCTGAACTCTCATAATCAGGCAGTTCCTGTATACCCGCCAGGATATAATGGTTTTACCCACTGGGGTAGAGACTGAAAAGGGCTCTGCCGGAATTTCAAGACTGGTTCTAAAAATAACTGCTATATAAGGAGTAACAAAAGACAAAGAAGCTCCTGGATCTAGCAAAGCGTAAACATGCACATGAAAGATCTGTAACATACTGGTAAATACATCAGGAGAATTTTCCTGATCTTATTGAGTTTAAAGAGCATAAAAGTGAAATGGGTGTTGCTCGCTAGTAGCACTAGCGGTGGCACCCTTCTAATTCGGGCGATCAGAATGAGCTGAGGAGCGGCGATAACTCTGATAACTTGACTGAGGGCATTCTCTGACTCTGTGGCTTGGCTTGCCACAACATCACTGCCAGCTCTGCAAGTACCCTTGTGGTTCTTACCATACGTCTGACAAAGGGGATTAGTTCAGGCATTATTGACACTGTCCTGAGACTTAGAGCCTTGTGCTCTACCTCTGAACTTAGGAATTGGAGAACTAGCTAAAGAAGGAACTACAACTAATGATGTGGGCGAAACTGAGAACAATTGCCCCCTTCTGACTTAGTCTGACTAAAATTGAAGCTACCTGTCCTAGCTTTCTTATTTTGTTTTTCCCTCTGCTTAATCTTCTGCTCCTCTATCTGCTGAGCATGGGTCATAATCCTAGCTAAAGTTATGTCTCTATTCAGCATGGTGGATCGGCACTTAATTACCACGCTATCATTTACACCTAAAGCTAACTTACTCATCTTGGCTCTACCGTCTGCAACCACATGAGAGGCATATCTGGATAATTAAGTAAATTTTTTAGAATACTATTTTAGTGTCATATTGCCCTTCCTGAGGTTGATGAATTCTATAACCTTAGCTTCTCTAAGCTCTTAGGAAAAGAATCTGTCTAAGAATTCAGTGACAAACTCCTCCTACTCTATAGGAGCTGCATTATCTGACCTTTCTAACTTCCACTATTTGAACGAGGCATGATCCACATCCTGCAATTGGTATACAACTAGCTCAGCAGTCTCAATAGTAGTCACCCCTATGATGTCTGTTACTTTTTGAACCTGATCAATAAATTCCTGAGGGTCTTCATCTACCTTAGACCCGAGGAAGGACAGAGGATTCATTCAGGTGAAGTCCCGAATCCTAGCTGCAGCTGAGTTGGCCACTGGGTTTTCTGGAATAACTGTTGGTTGTTCATTCTGAGCAGTGATTGATTGAGTAAGAGTTATGAATGCGGACCTGAACTCTGTATGAGAAACATGATCACCCAAAGGTTCCTCAGGCTGAGGGGCTGACTGATTTTCGTTTCTTCTTTTAGGAGGTATGTTTTTTTTTAAGAAAGGAAGAAATAGATTAGACTGAGAAACTGACTTATGATCATCTCACTTGCACGAAATAAATATTGAAAGAAGGGAAACTATTCCTAAAATATCTTATAGACTCCTGCACATAATGTGGCGCGCAACACACCCATGTACAAGACTCTACTAGATACAGCTTTCAAACTTTCTAGGACTCTATTGAACCTTAGGCTGTGATACTAAGTTTGAAATGCCTCGAATCTGGTACCCAGAATGCTACACGGTGCTCATGACCCCGAAGGACCACAATCTAACCCATGACTGATATTTATACCTGTACACTGCATAATATAACATAATAATGCAGAAACGTACACTGAAAGTCCATAAGGTTCAATACTAAACATAACTGAATAACGTAACATCTGTGGGGGGTAAGAGAATACTCCAAAAAAAACTGAAAATACTAAAGTCTAAAACATGAAAGTCTACATCTAGTTTGAAAGCCTCTACTGTCTGAATAATCTGAATAAGGAATTGATGGGACATATCCCCAAATGACCCCAACTAATAAACTAATCAATGAGATAAAAAAAATTATGTCCTCGAAGGATGAGGACTCACTTCTAATTCTGACTGCTGAGACTGGAATCTACTATTGATCGGGAACTCGTGTCTCTGAACCTATGGTGTAACATAAAAAGAAATCACCATAGCGTAAATGCATCAGTACAATGGAATGTACTGAGTATACATATGAGGTAGGCTAAATGCAAGGATTCAAATGTATGATTAATGCTAGCTAACTATCTAACATAAACGTAAGAGTGCATGCAGAAATACATAATTGTAACTGACACCGTGATAACATGATGATTGAATCTGAATACTGATAACATGGGTGTCTGTATCTGATAGTCCTGAATTTAACGAAACTATCTGCATCTGAGTTGACTATATCTAACAGTCCTGAAATTTGAAGAACTATCTGAGTTCTACTACTGGGACTGATTGACTATATCTAACAGTCCTAATTCTGTAACATGAAACTGTGGGAAGTAGTTATCTAACCAACATGCCCTAGTTATGCCATTATGCCTGAGTTGGGGTCCAATCTGTAACCCCATTCGAAAATGTGTTAATACTGCGCCACTAGTAAGGACAAGCTGTGGGTGACCCTTATCTGATAGTGTCCCCTTTACGAGAATGGTGAGGCCCTTATCTGACAGTGTTTAACCACCTTATCAACCCTCATCGACAGTGTTGATGTCTCAACCTATGTTGGCTATAAAGTTCTAGAACACAAGGATAACTACTCAGGATCACACCCTCATCTGATAGTGTGTGTCCCCATCCTTGGGTTCACTCGGTGCTAATTTTTACTCCCATCTGAATAGACATTGAACATGATTTACTGAATTGAACATGAGCTGAATTACTGAATTCTATTGACTAGTAGAATACTACTGATATCTGACAATTGACTGAGTTCATGAGATCATACAGATTTCCTGAGTCATAAGACTGTCTGAAGTCTAAGGATTAATAGCTTGACTGAGAGTATCATGAAAACATGACATGGCCTCTAGGCATGCAGCTAATGTTTCGGGTACAAGTACCCCCAAGAATCGATGAAAGTAAACTAACAAAGCATGACTTACTTGAATACATAATAATCACCATAATACATTTATTGAAGCATTGCATCAAACATATAATAGGCATGAACTTGAACATACATGGGGATTTCATGATATCATGCTAGTTAGACAATTTTCCTTCATCTAGGCATTTAATAAAATGTATTGCAGGCATAGTACATGTAAACATCATTGTATAATAATTAAACATCATTGTTCACTTCCAATTTCATCATTCAAGGGTTTAGTCATAGGTTTGCATGAATCTATATCTCTAATAATTAAATCCACATAGCAATTATCACCCAACATAGATTAGAATTCAATTTCTCATTTACCAATATGAACAAAGCAGCCCAATCATGAAATTCATAGAGAAGATTTATAAACTTGAATTTAGAAAAAGGGATTCTTGCGCTTCATGGATAAAAGAGGTCCATGAATAAATACTATGCATACCTGGGTTAAGATTCTTGATGTTCTTGAACTTGAAGAATTGGAATTTCCTTAGTTCTTGAAGAAGATTGGATTTTGTTCTTGGAGATTAATATTAGAGAGAAACCCTAATCTTGTTTGTGGAATAATGATGAACCAAAATGGCTAAAATCGTGTATAAATAGGGTATATATAGATGAGTGGTAAATACCAAAATACCCCTATTAAAATGACCTAAAAATCTGAATGAATTATCCAACGGTGGGGTACGACGGTCCGTCGCTAGATCGACGGTCCATCGGACCTCTCTGTCGGACTGAGACAGAACTGGGACTCACTACCATAGAGCGACGGTGGGGTGCGACGGTCCATCACTGGGTCGATGATCTGTCGTACCTCGCCATCATATATTTCCAGAAAACTGATTCACTATTTTGATGCGACGGTCATGCCCGACGGTCCGTCGCCTGCTTCGTCGGACCTGGGCTATTTTTCTTGCTTCTGTATTTCAGCCATAACTTCCTTATCTGACATCTAATTTTAATGAAATTGGTATTGATCCAAAGCTTATTCAATTTTCCACGTGATAGAAATTGAAAATCTTATAAATACCATGAGATGATTTCAAGATAACAAAAGACACTGGTATTACATAAGGTGTCTTGATTGGTCATGTGACCCTAGTCATAAGGTGTCCAATAAATGGTACTTCAGTTATTATCTTGAATATGACTGAGATATATGAGTCATAGGGAGTCTTGATGGGTCCTAGGGATCCAAGTCATAACCAAATCAAAATGTAAGAAGGTAATTTCTGCTCTGAGTACAAGTGGCTCACCATGAGTCGTCAAGACTTATTATGAGTTGTTGCGTGCAAATCGTAGGATCCAGTTTTACCCAAATGGGTTCTGTGTTTATTATGATTGGACCCTATGGGTTGTCGGGTTCCATAACGAGTGGTTCTAGCTGAGTCATAAGGTCACTGGCATGTGGGTGTCCTGGGAATTATCTTGGCTATAGTAACCCGTAGTCATTAACAACTAAATTTTAGCTTTTATTTTGAGGGAACTTTGGACAATTCCCTCCTTGCCCAATTAAGAACCCACGTTCATAAGGTATTTAAGGGGGTTATATTTCATCCTTAACATACTCAAACACTTCTAAAGCTCTTTCAAATTCTCTCAAGCAGCCATACTTAGGGTTTTTATGAAGTAGGTCATCCAAGGGCTCAAGGGTTAAATTCCATCTGTGAAACTTGGTATTTGAGGCATGGTACTTGGTCCCATAACGAGTGGTACCAGTTGAGTCATAAGGTATCCAGTATGTAGGTGTCCTGGGAATTTTCTTGGCTATAGTAACCCGTATTCGTTAACGACTAAATTTTAGCATTTATTTTAAGGGCACTTTGGACAATTCCCTATTTTCCCAATTAAGAACCCATGTTCATAAGGCACTTAAGGGGGTTATATATCATCCTTAACGTACTCAAACACTTCCAAAGATTTTTCAAATTCTCTCAAGCAGCCTTACTTAGGGTTTTCAAGAAGTAGGTTAGCCAAGGGATCAAGGGTTGAATTCCGTCTATAAAACTTGGTATTTTAGGCATGTTACTTTTCCCTAATTATTAATTTTCTAAAAGAATAAGTTTAAAAGTGTTGTTCATGACATATTAATGTAGATTTTGAAAATATTGGTAGAGGGTTTTTGTATAACTATTGCTTATGTGATGTTTCATGTTTGTGACTGCATGGTTTAAGTTTAAATGGTGGTTTTAAAGTTAATTTGATATAGGAGAATGGTGAATAAACTAGGGATTTGTGATTTCCCAAACTTGTGACTTTTGAAGAGGTTATGACCCCAGCCCTATATTGTGAAATTGGTTTTAAATTATGAGAAATGTGGGAATTAAACTATTCTTCAACTATTGGATTATGATTTTGAATTGAACCTTATGGGGTGGTGTAATTCCCCAAGCTAATGTAAAATTGAACCAAGGGGGTTGTGAATTTCCCCTAGAAAAGATAATTAGTGCATTATGTTGATGCTACCTTACAAGTGTATTTGGTATGGCGATACTAACAATGTATATCTAAATGTGCATAGTGGTTCAATGAATGCGATTGTGTGATAAATGTTTTAATTGGGCTTTAATGATGTGCAACAATGATGCTTATGGTCACAAGTGACCACAAGCCAAGCCAAGAGTTGGTACCTACTATGAGCACTGAATAAAACTGATAACAAAAAATTATTAGCGGAAATTAACTGAAAAATGCCATAAGGTTTTAGATAATGTAAATAATACAACTAATTCTACAAAACTAAAATATACACAAAAATACTAAAACTAACTGGTAAAAACTGACTATCTGAAAATGTCACAAAAGCCGCTAAGACTGACTGACTAGGGAGTTGATGGGAAAAACTTCCAACTAACTCCGACTAACCAAATAACTAAAATGCTAACTTAATTGAATAAAGATAAACTTGTTGTCAAAGTATGAGGACTCACCACTGCTGCTGATGTTGGCTAACTGATCCTGTCTAAGCTCGATCGGGAAACTGAGCATATGAACCTATGATATAAGACATCACAGTGCAAGAAACAAGTATACGATTAGTACTTTGAATGTACAAGTATATGAGATAAGGTTAGGCTGAAATGCATGGTTAACTGAACATAAAGTAATAACTAGATGAATAATATGAGATAACTGAGTAAACATGCATAAAAACTAAAATTCTAAAAGTGCAAGACCAAGCATATAATTTTTTTGAAATAATCTGTTAATCTAAAATACTGAAATCTGATAACTGAATAACTGATAATTTTGTATGCCATGGTCAAGCCACCTGAACTGAATTCTGTACTGAATACTAAACTGAGACTGTAGGAGGTATCATATAACCGACATGCCCCATTTTAAGTTGATTAGGGTCCAACTTGTAACCCCAGTTGGAAGGGTGTCAGTACCGTTCCATGGGTACTAACACGGGTTGTGTGGATCCACTAAGCTACTGAAGAACCAGGGTATGAAGCCTAAACTAATGGGTGATCCCTGGGCAGATTTAAGCCAAAACTAATGGGTGACCCCTGGGAGGTAGTCAAACCTAAACTGATGGGTGACACCTCATAACCCATGCTGGCTATGTAGTTCTGGAATATTGGGACTTCTACTAACGACTTTGCCAAACTGGTGGTAAAGCTATTGTCCTGCATTCGCTCGGTGCTAAATCCTACTCTCAACTGAAAGTCACTAATTATTGAACTAAACTAAGCTTAACAGAGCCAAACACTGAACATGATACTAACAGAATGACAAGGTTCATGGTTTATCTGAAATAATTCTAAAGATACTGAAAAACTAGGTAAACAGATAAGTTTTGGGTATTCATAACCCTAATCAAAAGAATATAAATAACAATAAGGAACTCATGAAAGCCATAAAACCATAATAGGGAATCATAGTTAAAAATTCAATCATTTAGACATTTCATCAAACACTTGAAATTCATATACTTAAGAATGAAAGTGAGTGAAACATGTGGTAATAGCATAATTGCAATACTGAAACCATGAATTGGATATAAAACCCAAAGTTTCCATCATTCAAATGTGTAAGGGTTGCTTTCAACGAAAATCTCTTGTAACCATTATATATATTCGAAACTCATAAAAGCTTCATCGAAATAATTTATTACAAACATGAAAATTTGATGATTTAAAACATAAAATAGGTCCTTGGACTCTATGGTGAAAGAAATCCATGGATGAACATCACACATACCTCACTCGATGATTTCATGAAGACTCTTGAGGATTTTCTTGAAGCTTGAGCTTGAACTCTTTAATTCTATTAAATGGGCTAGGGTTTGTTCTTGAGAGAGGAATAACTTTGTTTGAGAGTATTTGTGAATAATAAGAAAAATAATGCTCTTAGAGGACCAAAATTTTATGTTATAGATGAGTTTGGGTGAGGGAAATTGACCCAAATGCCCTTAGTGATGAGGATTTAAAAATCTAGATGAGGCCACCTAACGTGGTCAACCCCTGGCTAGGTCAAGCAACCAATATGGCACGACCCCTGGCTGGGTCAAGAAGCCAACGCTCTGTGTCTCCACCATGATGACTCGTTATTTTAAACATCCAAACACGGCCTAAACCACATCTAAAGTTCCAAAACTTCCTTGAGACATACTTTGGAGCTCTCTAAACATGAATCAAATTAGAAATCAACATTCCAAGGCCGGGATGTCCAACCTAAAAATCTTTAAAGATTAGGGGTCTTGAAATGTCTAAGTCCTTAACACCATAGTGGAGGTTTGTGTCCCCTACATTATAAAAATGATTTGGTAATCATGTCACCTTGATAAGAAGGGAGGTTCAATCACCCATAGTGCATATGCTTACCCTCGGGTTCATGCCGCCACATGCACTGGGTCCCTACCAGCTGGGGGAAATTTGGGCCCATATAGCCCTGGGTACTTTTGCATGCTATAAAGGTTGAGCTAAACAACCCAGGATAAAGTTTTAAAGTGAATGTAAGGCCTTTTTCCCTATCTCGGTATGTGAATATATATATATATATGTATATACAGTGATTATGTGCATTGTATTTGAAAGATTTGAAACTGTTAATCATGGAATTATGTTATCCTTATCCTTGAGTTTCATGCTAGTGGTCACCCCACTAACTATCTCCGTACATTGTATTCCTACGCGATGCAAGCACTGGAGCTACTTCTATTTTTTCTACTCGGTTCGTCAGTTCGTTGTGGGAAGTAGTAAGCTTTCATACTTCAAAAGACTTAGACATTTCATCAGTCCTTATCATAGACTAGAGTTGAAAGTTTCATTATCATTTTCATTGTTATGGTCATTTGTCAGAGTCGGGGACATGTCCCGACCAAGACTAGTTTTGGTTCTTTGTTTAGAAGGCTTTGTTTGGATTACTATGGACTTGGATGATGTTAGTAGCTATTTTGGCCGGTTGTTGGTTTATGGATCATAGAAGTATCTTTTATTCTTAAAATCTATCTTGTTTTATATTCATAATTCATCCGACAGCAGGGATGTTGTATTGTTTGGTTAGGTGCAAAAGGGGTGGTCTCCGGTCCATGTAGGACTTGAGATGCTCTTCGCAGCCAGGCCCCTAGTTTAGGTCGCAGCTGGTGTTTATATTTAAAGGGTAATGTCGTTTGATCTCAAGAATGATAGTGCGACATACATGAGGTCTATGAAGATAATTTTCTGTGATATGATTCTTAAAGAAATTAAGGTGTATATAGATGATGTAATCAACAAATCCCGTGAGAGTTCAGATCTCCTAAGAAACCTAGAAAAGTTCTTCAACCAACTGAGAAAGAACAACTTGAAATAAACCCCTACTAAGTGCAATGTTGGTGTGCCAGACAGAAAATTACTAGAGTTCATAGTTAGTAAAAGGGTATCGAGCTTGACCCATCCAAGATTAAGGCAATCCAGGGTTTACCGCTGCCAAGGACCAAGAAAGAGGTTATTATTTTCCTGGGTTGTTTGAACTACAATAACAGGTTGATAGCCCAAGCGACAGTCATATATGAGTCCATTCTCAAGATGTTGAAGAAAGATGAATTGAATGAGTAGACACAAAAGTGTTAGATGGCTTTTGGCAGAATCAAGGATTATTTTTCCACTCCACCTATTTTGATTCCACCAAGGGAAGGAAGACCGTTGTTTCTTTACTTGTCATTCTTAGAAAAATTCTTCGGATGTGTCCTCGGGCAACAAGATGAGACCATAACAAAGAGAAAGCAATTTACTACTTGAGTAAAAATCTTAAGTAATACGAGGCTCGTTACACTCTCATAGAAAGGACATAATGTGCTTTGACCTGAGTCACACAAAAGCAAAGGCATTATCGATCCTCGTACACAATATATCTTATTTCCAGAATGGATCTATTATAGTATATATTTCAGAAAGCCATGCCCACGGGAAAGTTAGCCAAATAGAAAATGTTTATTAGTGAGTTTGACATCGTGTATGTGACTCAAAAGTAATCAAAGGGCAAGCCTTAATGGATAATTTAGCTTAGAATACGATCGATAATGAATACGAGCCACTTCAAACTTACTTCCTAGATGAGAAAAATTTATTTGTGGGAGAAGACATTGCAAAAACATACCTCAGATGGAGATTGTTCTTTGATGGAATGGTCAACTTTAAAGGTTTAGGAATTAGAGCATTTTGGTGACAGAAACAGGCCAACATTATCCAGCAACCTCTAAATTATGCTTTCCATGCAACAATAACATTGCTGAATTTGAGGCTTTCATCCTCGGACTAAATTTAGCCCTTGTAAAGGGTGTTCAAGAATTGCTAGCGGTTGGAGACTCAAATTTTCTAATTCACCAAGTACAAGGAGAATGTGCCATAAAGAACTTCAAAACTGCCCCTTAATTACATAGAATTTATGCAGGATTTATGTGGAAGATTGAAGGAAGTTGATTTCTGACTTATCTTGCAGATACAAAATGAGTTTGTGGATACTTTAGCTACTATATCCTCCATAATTCAACACCTAGATCAGAGATACATTGATCCCTTGGAAATAAGCATAAAGGAAGAGCCCGCACATTGTGCACATGTCGAAGAAGAACCTGATGGAAAGCCATGGCACTTTGATATTAAAAGGAATTTAGAATCTAGAACTTATCCTGAAGAGGCCAACAACAACCAGAAAAAAATAATTCGGCGTTTGGCAAAGAATTATTTTACAAGTGGGGAAATTCTTTTTAGGAGGACTCTCGATTTAGGATTTCTAAGATGTGTTGATGCCACAAAAGCCACAAAACTAATAAAATAAGTACATGCCAGAGTCTGTGGGATCCATATGAACGGGTTTGCACTTGCTTGAAAGATTCTAAGAACTGGTTACTTCTGGATAACTATGGAAGATGATTGTATCAAGTATGTGTAGAAGTTTCCAATAATTTAGATACACAGAGATTTGATTTGGATGTCTCCAAATGAGCTTTCTGTAATAAGTTTACCTTGGCCTTTTGTAGCATGGGGTATAGATGTTATCGTACTAATAGAGCCACCAGCATCAAATGGGCATTGATTCATTTTTGTTGCTATTGATTACTTTGCCAAGTGGGTAAAAGCTGCCAGATATAGAGCTGTGACCCAGAAGGTAGTCATAAATTTTGTCAAGAATAACCTAATTTACCGATTTGGAGTGCCGAAATCAATATTTACCGATAATGGGGCTAACTTGAACAGTCACTTGATGAATGAGCTTTGTGATAAGTTCAATATTGTTATCGTAACTCAACTGCATATCGTCCATAGATGAATGGAGTTGTCGAAGCCACTAATAAAATATCAAGATCTTTTTAAGGAAAATGATCAAAACTGACAGATAATAACACGAGATATTTCACAATGATCTACTAGGTATCGCACAATAGTTTAAACCTTAAATAGGGTAACTGCTTATCTTATTGTTTATGGAAATGAAGTTGTGATACCTACGGTGGTTGAAATACCTTCCTTGAGGATTATTCAAGAAGTCGAATTAAGAAATGAAGAATGGGTTCGTGCTCGCTATGAACAACTCATATTGATTGATGAAAAGAGAATGTTTGTCATGTGTCATGACCAGTTATACAAACAAAGGTTGATCTATGCCTTCTATAAGAAAGTAAGATCTCGAACATTTGAAGTTGGGCAATTGATTCTCAAATGCATATTCCCTCACCAAGAAGAGTACAAAGGCAACTTTGCTCCAAATTGGCAAGGGCCATATATAGTTCGAAAGGTGTTATCTGGGGGATCCTTGATATTATCCGAGATGGATGGTCAAGAGTGGACCAATCCAATCAATTCCAATGCGGTAATGAAATACTATGTTTGAAGGGTGTTTTTTCACTTTTTTTTCCTTTGTTTATTTGTAATTGCCTTTATGATAGTATTCATTTAATGATGTGTAATTTTCTAGAATCTCTTTCCTTTTATGTACAAACTACGTTTGATCTGAATTCTCAAGAAAGGGATATGTAGATAACAAGTGTCGGCTTCGGTCAACCCCTTGGGAGAATTTACCCCTTTCTTTTATGTATGAACTATATTTTACCTAAATTCCTAAGAAAGGGATACGTAGGCAACCTATATCGGCTTCAGTAAACCCCTTAGGATAATTTACCCTTTCCTTTTATGTACGAACTATATTTGACCTGAATTCATAAGAAAGGCATACATAGACGTCCTGTGTCAGCTTTGGTCAACCCCTTAGAAAAATTTAACCTTTTTTTTATGTATGAACTACGTGATGACCTGAATTCTCAATAATGAGGTGGCCTATGTCGACTTCAGTCAGCATATTAGATTTTTCTAAGTATCCCTAGCATAGTCGTTAATCATGTTTGACCTGATTCGTGCTTCAACGGGATACGTAAGCACCCAATGGTTCGGTCATACCACCCTAGAAAATGTAAATTGGGGAAAAAATTTTGAGAAGGAATCTCGAAAATTCAAAACAAGAAGATCACCATCAAAAAAATAGAATAAAGCTAGCAAAGACTTCGGGAGAAGGTCTTCGGGTCCTCTAAAGCCAAGATCATCTCAAAATAGTATTAAACTAGGGCAAAAGGAGGCCCTTAAAATTTCCGCTAGAATACTGATTATATTTCCAATTTCCCAGTGCCGGGAGGTCAAAGGCAAGCTTTAGAAACTACTAGCTATGACAAAGTCGAGATAGATTAGATCTCTAGCCATGACAAAACTTTTGGTAGAACTCTCCAGCAACGATGATGAGTTTTGGAAAATCCTCCATCGAATATTGGATATAGTCGAACCTCAAGAGGAAGACATTTGTTGAGATAGTACATGACAATACAGGCAGAGATTTTCTAAAATGTTTTTGCACAAGTTTTTGAAACTAGCTTTTCAAAATCAAGATTGTTTTTGAAAACTATGCATATCTTCTAACTAAGTCTTGCCTAGACATCTATTGAAACGGGGAGTCATCGGAAGTCCAAACATGATGGAGCACCCATAAGATGGAAAGGAACAAACAAAAGATCGACAGAGGTCGACACGTAGTAGTTTCACCCAAAACTAATTTTTTTTTTCTGTGGAAACAGGGATCAATGTCAGAAAATGAGGATCTTCTTCAAAATAAACACCCAACCAAATTGAGAACTGTACCAAATTATATAATGCTTAAGAATAGTATCTTTTGGATATCCCCAAAGTAGGGTTCAGTACTCATTCATCTAGGACCTTTCGAATTGTCTATCTCACTTCATCAACTCATAGAGGACAAACAAAGGCGTCTGATCCTCTTTAAGAATATTTTATTTAGAATTTTATAAAAAATAATCACTAGAAAAAATGACTTTGTGCCTACCAAATACTTACTTTGAGTGTACCTACATTCAAAGGAGTCGGCACAATAAATACACAATTAAAAGGATCACTCAATAGGAGGAAGAGCAGAAAGTCATCCTCAAAATTCAATATAAATCGAAGTGACCAGTATTTGAGTAACCCCCAAAATGGTATTTTACCATTTATTTGCATCTGGTGGATCTGTTATCTAAATACTTCTTCAAAAAGAGAGGATGAATAGCAGATGAAGTCATTCAGATTATGATGTCAAGTATTAGTCATTTAAACTATCATAAAGTTTGGTTATAGTGGGCAGTGAGAGCGACATTGTATCTATGAATCGTGTACCTTGAGTACAGATACACAAAAAAGAAAACACGGTGACTAATAGACTTTGAAGAAGTTTCTATTCAAATTGTCGAAAGGGCTATCCCATATCATATCATGCCATGCCGAAAGGGCCATTCCATTTTATTTCACTATCGAAAGGGCCATGCTAAGAAGGCCATTCTATTTTATTCAAATGCCAAGAGGGCTATTTCATATCATGACATTGCCAAGAGGTCCATATTATGCCATTGACAAGAGGGCTATGCCGAGAGGGCTATTCCATTTCATTTTATTGCCAAGAGAGCCACCATGTCATTCAAGTAAGTCTTCATAATCACTCTCATTGCAAGACGATAAGGTATGGCCTTGGAAGATACTTTGGAGCACCAATATCCATTGACCACATAAAGATAACATAATCTGGCATCAAGGATATCTCATCATTTTATGAATCAGCATCTGAATGCATCAAAACAACATGACTCAAAGGGACATCTTTAAGTTGCTATCTAAAAGAGGAAGACATATAAGATTTCATAGAAATTAACAATCTGAGGGTCATATATAGTTCATATTATTTGAAATAGGATAGTGTGTGAGATTACATATGAGTTGATAGTCCATAGGTCATCCATAAAACTCAACAACATTCTAATAGATAGTTGCATGGTTACCTAAAGATCGATAGTTTGAAGGTTATCTATAAGTCGCAACTAAATCCTTACCAGAGAATATGCAAGATTATAAATTTGATAGGTCCAAGGGTTCTCTATAAGTCACGCCATATCCCAAATCGATTATGCGCAGGATTACCCAAAGACTAGCGATTTGAGAGATATTTATAAGTCATATTATATCCAAGGTCGGATGATGTGTGGGAATACCTAAGAGCTAGAAATTGGAGGGATATCTGTAAGACATCTCTTATCCAAGGTTAGATAATGTGCAAGAGTACCTTAAATCTAGTTTTGCGGCTCAAATGCACACGCAAGTGCACATGATCGTACAAGTAACATAGTGACTTAGACAGTTAGATATCGTTCCCACGAGGACTAAGCAACTAGAAATTTACCCAACTTATTGTTTTAGACAAAGTGGTATTAAGTGTTGTAAAGTATCAAGATATTTGTGAAATTATGAATAAAAATTATAAATAAATAAGAGATAGCAATTTGTGGCAATACCAAAGCAAGCAACGGTTGTAAACAAAATGATGAGAATTCCAAGGTTGAGGCATATCTAACAATCACATAATTCTATCTTCTTATCGCATTTTAATTGGTTACCGGGTTGTTGATTCGGAAGGTTTATAGTCCGATCTTGGTCTCCCAACCTCAAATCTTATATCTATTGAATATTGAAACTACAGATCCCGTAGAGACACAACAATTCATCTAGATTCATAAAGTTATCTTCTTGATATTGAACCAAGCAAGGCTTCTGGGTATATCCATATCCTTAATGCTAATCCAAACCCCTTATTTCATAAAAGGATAAGAACCTTGCTCCTTAAATTCTTTGTTCTATCCTACGATTCTCCTCCCAGATTCTCATAGAAATATAGATTTATTCTAATATTGGCCACTCAGAAAATAGTAAGCTCAAAAAATTAAGAATAACTCGGATGATAATTCAAAAAGAAACTATGATAAAGAAAATCAAAGAGTAATCATGTCTTGGCCCTAACCCCAGAACAAGGGTGTTCATCCACTCAAGTTTGAATTCAACATCAAAAATAAGTAATTAACCATACTAAGAATTAATCTTGAAGTAAAGAAGTTCAAAAGAAATTCTAAGAACCCTAAGAGAGAGAATTTTGTGTTTTTCCGCCGCTACTATGCTTTCCAAAGTATCCCCAAATTGTCTTCAAGTTTTACTTTTATATTTGGGTTGAAAAGCCGGATTTAGCCAATTGGCGCAATGAGTTGGGTTGTCCAATGCCATTTTTCTCATGAATCTAGGCCATCGCGGAAGGTTACTATTTCATGATAATTGTGATTTAGCTCATCATGATGATGTGGTGATATCATGGTGAGCTACTGGATTTTGAAAAATGCAATTTCATATTTCACCGCGACGCGCTGAGCTGTAGTCTTTGAAAAACTGGCAATTGGAATGTCACAGTGACGCGTTAATATCGCGCCCTTATTCTGGAATCATGACAATTGGGAAATGGCTCCTTACCACGATGTGGTGGTATCGCGGTACCTCACTGGTTTGGACAAACGTTATTTAGTCCCTCTCCACGATGCGGTGAATGCACAAATTGAAAGTTCTGACTTCCAGCTTGCCTTTCTGAGCTATATTCAAATGCTTTTGTTTGCTACCTTTACCCTTGCATATCATTAATGTGTCCAATCACATCTAATTCTTCACAATTTAGGTCTGCAAATACTAATCATGTCCATTTGAATAACACTTAGAATAACACATTATAGCTCTCAGAACAAGTCCAAATTTGGGTGACCATTGGTGATTGAACATATAAATATACCCAAGATCACCACCCCACACTTATAACCTTGTTCTTCCTCAAACAATTTAAATAATTAAACCAATCACGCAATCTTCGCACCACAACCTATGACTTATGCTTGCGTTGGGCACTTACAATTTTAGCAATGACTTCTCCGCTCAAAAATGTCAAAATAGTTTTAGCACATGGGACAATTTATTTCAAATTCCTCTATCTCAACAATGAATTTTGAACTTATTGGCAAACTCAATTAAATTACTCAATCTAGAAACACAAAAAGTAATCAGACTTTCATCCACATGCACCCTCACAACAAGAAGGCTTCCCCCTATTCACTCACTTCAATTTCAATGTATAACTTAAGGGGAATATCAAAATCAAATCACTCTCTCTCAACAAAGAATTCATACATGCTAGTTAATGAACCATAAGATTGCCCTTAGTGTACTACACCACTAATAGTCAGATGTCGGGATGAAGGATCAACTAGGTATTTTATGGTAGCAATGTAAGCTAGGGGACAGGTAGGTACTATTTAGGAAATAGGGACTAATCTTCCTAAGAATTTTAATACATCTCGTTCCACAATCAACATCACATATATCAACCCAATTTCCACATTACTACCTTCACACATCATTTGTTTCACCCCAATTTCATTAAGCACATTACATGAACTATGGCGGGAGTATTATATTATATTTTTTTATATCACAAACAATTTCCAGCTCGTCTTCACACCCATTTGTTGTCACGCACCCCTATAATATCCTCCCTCAACTAAAGCTTTAATTTTGGTTGAGGTGCACAATGTCCAAAATGGACTAGGGCCACAACAGGTTCATTGTAACCTAACTAGGCAATAAGAAAACTGAACTTTTTTTTGAACAAACTCTTTAACTCCCAACCACAAGTGTGCACCAATAACATACTACTCTGAGGCTTCACTTTAACCTACTTCCTACTTCAATTTCACACTCCTTAATCACTTAATATTCTACATTAAAGCACTTAGGAGCTTTGGATCAAATAAAGGTCTATCAAAGAAAGAATTCAACTACATAAAAGGATACCAAAGAATAGGCTAAAGGCTCGGTGGGGTTGACTAGGGATATGCACAAGGGTAGGTATATAAAGGCTAAAAATATGGTTGTCAAAGAAATGCCTACATCACTTCCTACACCCAACACCCTTTATTTCGCTTTGTAAACACACCGGCCAAGTTCTAGACATTTCTATACATACAGAATTTAAGCAAATACTCAAACTCACAGTGCATACAAAATCAAGCCGGATCTTTAAGGTTCCCGATCATGTTCTTTACTAAATTCAAAATTAAGCCAACAAATCATATTTCACCTATAAATATTAAGCAATTTACAATTAAATCCTATGAAATTTAAGACATGCTTTTGTTTTAAAATTCAATCCATTCCAAGTCACTTTCAAAATAGGCCCACACACAGCACTTCTCTAACGTTGTGATTAGTTTCTCATCAATTCTTCGCTTTTTAAAACCAACTCCCCATAAGACGGTCGTCATCTATCTAGCATAAGAAAGGGCAACTAACTAGGATAATTTATTTCAAATTGCCAAGAAGGGCGAAAATAAATACTTTAAACTAAAATTTGCCAAAGAGGGCGAAAACAAATAAAAGCAACATGTAAACTAAAAGCAAAATGTGAAAAATGCCTTGAGGGCAAATTGCAACGATCCACACTTTGAGCTTACTAACTATTACAGACATAATGTTTCGAATAGTTAGAAATGGTAAAATCCAACAAAACATAAAAATAAAAATTATCCAACCAAAATAAACCAAGATAGAGACAAATAAGATGTGAAAGCAAAAGACAACCACCCCACACTTAAACGAAGCACTGCCCTAGTACTATCAATAAGCATATCGCAAAGTGGCGTCATACTTCCTGATCAGTCAAATAGCACTATCACTGTTATGGCATCATCAGTACCTCCCTCGTCATCACCATCATCAGCATCAGTATTGCCATTATCTGAATGGTCATCATTATCTGACCCAATATTTGAGTCCTAGTACTGCCTCTCTGCATCTGTAGGTACATCATCATCTATAGGTTCAACAAATTCTGGCCCGATCCTCAGTAAAGTCCTAGCATGATAGCCAAGGGGGTAATCCAACTCCACAGCATGAAGTTCTTCGTGCGTGGATGGTCGGTCCCGAATCTACAGTTGTAACTTTTGTAGGCCATATATCCTAGCAAAAATCTCATCAGCCTGAGCTTGACACTCGACCATAGTTAGGATTGGGCCTTAGGCCCCAGCTATGCTCCTAGCAGTAATAATATTAACAAGACGAGTAACAACTTCAAGCATGTAATCTAACTCCTCCTCATCTATCCTATGCCTTCTAAAAAATAGAGTCAATAGACCTTCAAATCCATAGCTACGCCCCAGCTGGTGGCGTACTTTCTTCATGGCAGAAAATATCACCTGACCCACATTAATGTCAATATCATCACACACCAAAGCATAGATTAAACATACTCGATCCTGTGTAACCTTTATCATATGTTTGCCTTGGATAAGGCAATGGTACACAATACATCCGCATATCTGAGCCTCTTTGTTCATTTATGCGTAGGAAAAGAAGGAGTACAAGCCAGAGACTCGATGTCTGGTCCACCTAGCATATGAGTGTGTTCCGTACAGCAAGTGTTTGATATAAGCGTAGGGAGGAGTGACAATCAACTGCTTCAAGTGGTTTGCATCAACCTCAAGTATACTCAACAACTCATTTATATCTGCAGCTGTGAATTGGACCACCTTGCCACAAACCTTTAATTCATGATTCGAGTCTGTAAGATCCCAATTGGCATAAAATTCATAAATCAGCTGAAGATTACACTTAGTAGGCTGATGAAAAATGAAGTTCATGTTCAGCTGCTCAATTCTCTACACCATGCTTGAGCATTCCCTTAGTAGGCTCGCCCTATCAATGAACACCTCAGGAATATATTTGGCGTCAGAGTATTTAGAGTACCACTGCTTGCCTACCTTTTTGACCGCCTTAAACCTAACTTTCCTTATTTGCCCATGCTGTAGCGGTAGAGCATATGGCACCCTAGCAAGTTGGTTTTTACACTGCCTGCTTCATTTCCTAGCTGGTGTAGAAGAACCAGCCTTAGACTTTCCTTTTAGTTACTAGTGATCCATGGTGCCTGTCATACAACAAACAAGTGAGCAGCTGAGTCCTCGGTCATGCTAGCTTTAACTAGTGTGGATGAGTCACAACAACACCCCACACTTAATTGCTAGCTAAGGTGTACGCATATAAGAATGAGGTACTCAGACTTCCCCTATTCAACATATTTAGAATACATACATGGGTCCATAATTCAAGTAATGATAAATTTCAGCTATACCAAAACAAATTTGGACCCTAGTATGGTATGTTAACTATCCACAGTAATGTCCCTTATTCGTTACATCAAGTTAATGCAAGGTGAACACAATTACAAATAGTTTTCGAATTGGCACATTCACTAACAACATTATGTATCAAAAACAGGGGTTGATAAGCAGGAATGACCCAATTATACACATTCAACCCAAATTTCACGCACATTCAGGAACAGGCCTAACACTAGTCCAAACAAATAAGGCTGCTTCAGCCCAATGTATAATTTGCCAATAAGATTTCTAACCCGACATATGTGCACAAAACACAATACTCTGAAAATTTTAATCACATGGATTCAGACATATTTAAATCAACCTATGTCCTACCACACACATTTACGTCAATCATTGTACCCCATGTCCATTCAAGCACACATTACCAAACAAATGTCATACCACACTTTATTCAAATATGAATCCAATCATCATAACACACATTATTTAACAATTAAATGCAAAATCATAAACAAAATCACTAAAAATTCATAATAATAGCAGGATAAATATGGAAGAAGGTGTTATTCTCAAGTGCATCATTCATAATTCAACCTATTCAAACCATTAATGCCAAAAGTCTCATCAAGATTAAGAGAAAATTTAAAAAAATTGAGAACTTTCTTTAAAAGTTGAGTGAAAGGAGTAAATTTTGAATAAAATTGAGAGAAAATTGAGTTAGGGTAGTGGGCGGAGGTGCTGGGAGAGAGAAAATGAGAGAATTTAGGGTTGGGGGGTTATTTATAGAGGGGCAGGTCGGGTCAAGTCAACTTTAAAATTTTGGACCAATTTTAACCCCCAGCGCGATGCGGTGGGATCGCATTGGTTCACTGGAAAATGTCAATTACCATTTTACCACCCACCTCAATACAGTGGTATCGCTCCAATCCACTAGAATTTGACAATCATCATTTTACCAGCCACCACGAGGTGGTGATATCGCGCCAAGCTACTGGATTTCAACGATTACCATTTGGCCATCTCTGTAACTCGTTGATAGTGAAAATTGGAACTTTTTACCATTTTATCTCCACAACGCGATGTGGTGTTTTTGCTTCAACACACTAGAAATTAAAATTTCCTATTTTGGCCCTCTCCGTGATGCGGTGCACTTTAAATCCTGTTTCTAGTGCATTTTCCAACCCCTTTTTTACCTAATTTTGAACCTGACCTACACACATTAATTTGCAAACCTATTTGTTTCCTTGGACGTGGTATTCTCCTTGGTTTCTATTCTCTCATCCCTACATATTAAGCAAAAACAATAAAATATCATAAGAAAAAGTGGGTAGCCTCCCACTCAGCGCCTTAGTTTTGGTCGTCGCATGACTTATCTTTGTGTATTTTTTCCTTTTAACAACAAAAACTTAAACTACCTGTTACATTACATTTGTGGGTCGTCTCCCACATAGCACCTTGTTTTACGTCGTGTCATGACTTAGCTCAGTCTCACTCATCAGCGAAGGTGATGGACACACTGTGCTTATCTCCATAATCAGCCCAATATTGTTTCACACATTGTCCATTCAACAATAACTTCTCAGCCTTTTCTTTATTCCATAGTTCAACCGCTCCTTCATGCGTCATTCACACCACCTCAAAAGGCCCAGACCATTTGGATCGTAATTTCCCCGGAAACAACTTTAACATTGAATTGAATAGCAAAACAAGTTGTCCGGGTTCAAACACTCTATCCTGAATTTGTCTGTCATGCCATATCTTGGTTTTCTCCTTGTACAGTTTGGCATTTTTCAAAAACATAGAGACGAAACCCATCAAGTTCAACAAGCTTCAACAATCTCTTCTCCCCTGCGTCCTTCATCTTAAGATTCAACTTTTTAATGGCACAATAAGCTTGATGTTCCATCTCTACAGGTAAATAACAGGATTTACAGTAGACCAAGAAATATGGAGAGGTCCCTATAGGCATTTTATAAGCTGTCCTGTACGCCCATAATGCATCATCTAGCCTTTCAGCCTAATCTTTTTATTGCCCATTAACAGTCTTTTACAGAATCTACTTTATCTCTCGGTTGGATACCTCAACTTGACCACTTTTTTGTGGATGGTAAGCAATGTCCACCTTGTGACTAACACCATATATATCTAAAAGACTTTTAAACCAAGTGTTAATGAACCATCACTGATTATAGCTCTGGGAGTGCCAAACCAGGAAAATATATGTTTTTTCATAAATTTTAATACCACTCTCGCATCATTAGTGGGGCAAGCTGCAACTTCCACCTACTTGGATACGTAATCAACCATCATTAAGATGTACAAGTTACCATTTAATGGTGGTAATGGTCCCATAAAATCGATCCCCCAAACATCAAATACTTCAACTTCAAGGATATTGTTTAGGGACATCTTATGACGCCTTGAAATTGTACCTAACCTTTGGCATTGATCATAACTCTTTACAAAAGCTACTGGATCTCAAAACAATGTTGGCCAAAAGAAATTGGATTGCATCACATTTTTGGCTATTCTCTCACCCCCATGATGTCCACCATCAGGAGATAAATGACACTTTTGAAGCACTTGTGTGAATTTAACTTCCAGAACACATCTGAGTATAATTCCACCAAGAACCTGCTTGAAAAGATATGGATCATCCCATATATAAGCACGTGAGTCATGAAGAAGTTTCTTTCTTTATTGAGTGATGGATTTGGGAGGAATAACCGAACATAATATCAAGTTCACAATATCAGCATACCACGGAAGCTCACACACATCTAGAGCCAATATTTTTTATTTAGAAACTCTTCCTGAATGCAGAGAAAGTCATCAATAATATGATCATGAGTCTCCAGCCGTGACAAATGGTCTACAACTTGGTTCTTTTCTCCTTTCCAATCACGAACCTCTCGATTAAACTCTTGCAGCAATAAAATCCACCAAATCAATCAAGGCTTTGCATCTTTTTTATTGAAGAGATACTTGATGTTCACATGGTCTGGGTGAAAAATAACCTTGGCGCCCACCAAATACGCCCTAAATTTATCGAATGCATAAACCACCGCTAACATCTCCTTTTCAGTGACTGTATAGTTCATTTGAGCATTATTCAAGACTTTACTAGCATAATAAATAGAGTAAAATACATTGTCTTTTCTTTGCCCCAAAACTTCTCCAAAAGCCACGTCACTGGCATCACACATCAATTTAAATGGCAACTATCAATCTGGAGAAATCAAAATAGGAGCATCTGTCACCTTCTTCTTCAGTTTCTCAAAAGCTTCTTGACAATCCACCCCAAAATCAAACTTGGCCTCTTTTTCTAACTATTTATACAACGGGCTTATAATTTTTGAAAAGTCCTGAATGAAACACCGGTAGAAACTCGCATGTCCCAAGAAACTTCGCACTCCCTTCACGATTAACGGATGTGGCAGCTTTGTAATCACTTTAATTTTGGCTCTATCTACTTCCAGTCCTCTACAAGACACTTATGGCTAAGGACTATTCCTTTCTTAACCAAAAAGTGGCATTTCTCCTAATTCAGCACAAAATTCATCTCTTCACAACTAGCGAAGGACTCGATCTAGATTCTGCAAGCATTTATCAAAAGAATTATCCTAAATAGAGAAATCATCCATGAATACCTAGACAAATTCTTCAACCATGTCATAGAATATTGCCATCATGTAACTCTGAAATGTTGCAGGTGTATTGCATAGGTCAAAAGGCATGCGTCTGAATGTATATGTGCCATATGGACAAGTAAAAATTATCTTCTCTTGATCCTCGGGTGCAATAGTGATCTGATTATAACCCAAGTAACCATCAAGAAAATAGTAGTACTTCTGCCCCCACCAACCTATCCAATATCTGATCAATAAATGGGATAGGATAGTGGTCCCTTCTTATGGCTTCATTCAACATACGATAGTCAATACAGATTCTCTATCCAGTTACAATACGAATGAGGATCAAATCATTCAGTTCATTAGTAACCACAGTCATCCCACCTTTCTTTGGGATGCAATGTATTGGGCTTACCCACTTTCTGTCTAAAATTGGATAAACAATCTCATTATCTAGCCACTTGATGACCTCTCTCCGCACCATATCTCTTATTACTAGATTCAACCTACGTTGTTGCACCCTTGGTTTGAAACCTTCTCCCATATATATATTGTGCATGCAAAAATCTGGATTTATACAGGTAATGTTGGACATCTGCCATCCAATTGCCTTCCTTTTTCTTTTTAAAACTGCCATTGCTTCCCTTACCTAAACATCAGATAAATCTGAAGACAAAATAATAGGCAAGGTCTCATTTTCACTAAGGTAAATATGTCTTAAGTGAGGGGAAGAATCTTAAGCTCCAATTTTAGAGCATAATCAATTAAAGCTTTAGGGGATGGGCCAATCGCCCTATTTAATGGCTCAAAAGGCAGCTTTCTCAATTCAATAACCGCTAAATTCATGACTTGGACCAATTATAATGCCTTCACATCTCTATAAAGATCATGACCCATCAAAGCTTGCTCTAGTGGATCATTAGACAATAATTAATATAGCCCAGATGCAAGGTCAATAACTGATATAGAAGATAATTTTTCATATATATCCAGCAATTTTAGCGCCTTTTATACATCAAAATCCTCCACTTTATCATGCACTCTCATTGTCATCTTCTCTGCTGCCATATCAATTAATGATTGCTCTATTGCTAAGAATAGACGTCCCAAAATAAATGGAACAACTGGATCAACTTTAAAATCAAGAATCACAAAGTCTACAAGAAAGATCAGTGATCCCACTTGCACTAAGACATCTTCAATAATTCCATCGGTCTAGCAAGGGACCTATCAGCCAACTGCAAAACAATGGTCATGGGTTTGGTACTCCCAAGACCCATATTTTGATACCAAGATGTGGGCATAAGATTTATGGTAGCCCCTAAATCACACAATCCATGAGCACTAATGGTCTGTCCAATAGTGATCTGCAGAGTGAAACTACCTGGATCCTTCAGTTTCATGGGCAGTTTGTTTTATATCTTAGATGTGCACTCCTCAGTTAGTGCAATTTTAGTATATTGTATCAACCAGTTCTTATTTGCCACAATTTCCTTCAGATATTTTGCATATTTTGGAACACTTGTAGAATATCAACAAGAGAAAGATTTACATGAACCTACTTTAGAAGATCCAAGAACTTCTTATAACTGTCCTCCTCTTGATGCTTCCTTTGCCTCTAAGGAAAGGGTAAAGGTAAAGTCTTTTTCTGTATTTGAATTTTATCACTTGCAGTTTTTTCTTTGACCTATTTTTCCTCATTACCTTTAAAATTATCATCACTGACTATGGGACTAACCTGCTCAGATGACGTCTTCTATAACTGCAACCCACTCCTTGTGGTAACGGCATTTACCTACTTTGGATTTGCCTATGTATAGCTAGGTAAGCCTTTTTAAGGTCTTATATTTTATGCTCCCGTAATCTAACCGAGTTGCAACTCTAAATTCCTAGGGATCAATTGTTGACTCTTTAAATCTGCTATAAATTACGCTTGATTCGACAAAAGCTTCTTTATCATCTCCTTCATATTATTTGTTTGAGTAGTATTCTGATTATTCTAAAACTGTTATTGATTCTGTTGCACTGGCCCCTTATACTAATTATTATTCTGTGCCTGATTTTCACCCCATGAGAAATTGGGATGATTCCTACAATTAGGATTATATGTGTTACCAAAATTCTGTTGCCTTAGATGATTTGCATTTCCTACATAATTCATAAAATATGGATTAACAACACAAGCATCTGTCGCGTGTTCACTTCTTCCACAAACCTCACACCAAGAATTCACATGTTGGACTGCATTAGCTATAGCTATTTCTTGTGGAACCCCTAACTTCATGTTGTTCAACTGTGTAAGCACCTGATTTTGGATTGCTATAAGTTGGTGTGATAATGCTGTGAACTAATCTACCTCTAACACACCAGCAACTTTCTTAGGAGCACTCATTGAATCAGCATACCAATTAGGATTCCCTTATAAAATCTGATTCAACAGTGTGTACAATTCATCATAAGTCTTCTTAAGATCTTGCCCACCTGCTGCTAAATCCAAGAGAATCTTGGTATTTGGCTTTAGTTCCTCAATAAAGGTATGAACAAGGACATTATTAGACTGATGATGGTGAGGGCAATTTCTGAGCATAATTTTAAATCTCTCCCAAGCTTGGTAGAGATTCTATCCTTCTTTCTGTCCGAAGCTTAGAATCTCATTTCTCTAACGAGCAGTTTTCCCAGATGGAAAGAATTTAATAAGGAACTTTTGAGATAGATTTTCCCAAGAAGTGATGGAGAGTGGTGGTTCAGCATATAACAACCTCTTTGCTTCCCTAATTAAAGAAAAAGAAAAGAGTGTCAATCTAACATAATTAGTATTCACCCTAGTAGGAATGTAAGTATCGCTTATTTCTAGGAAGGTTTGTTTGTGCTGCTACAGGTCTTTATGTGAAAGGCCAGAGAATTCCCTCTCTGAATTCAGAAATTGCACCATATTCTACTTCAATTAAAATCGACCACCTGTCTTGGGCTTATGAATAATGTTAGTAGCATGGTTCGTGAGTGGGATTCCCACCTCATGAAAGGGTCTAGATGCTGGTTGAGCAGGAACAATTGCGATAACGGGAGCTGGGACATGTCCGGCATTAGGATCGACAGGATTATTTGGATCAACTCTTTCAGCCATTTGAACCTATTGAATGGGATATTGAGCTCTTCTCATTTGTTGAAATATTAGTTCTAGTTCTGTGAAAGAAATACCAACTCTTTATCTCTCACCAATCGTGTAGTCAGCTAAACCAACAAAAAATCAGCCACTAAGATCAAGTCGTTAACACTTAAATTTATTATCAAAAACCAAAACTTTAGCAATTTACTAATTATATAGTTTGAAAGGTGCTATCTGGAGGATCCTTGATATTATCCGAGATGGATGGTCAAGAGTGGACTAAACCAATCAATTCCAATGCGGTGAAGAAATACTATGTTTGAAGGGTGTTTTTACTCTTTTGATTTGTTTGTTTATTTGTAATTGCCTTTATGATAGTATTCATTTAATGATTTGTAATTTCCTAGAATCCCTTACTTTTATGTACAAACAACATTTGACCTGAATTCTCAAGAAAGGGATCTGTAGGCAGCCCCTGTCGGCTTCGATCAACCCCTAGGAAAATTTACCCCTTTCTTTTATGTATGAACTATATTTGACCTGAATTCATAAGAAAGGGATACGTAGGAGGCCAGTGGTGGCTTCGCTCAACCCCTTAGAAGAATTTACCCTTTCCTTTTATATACGAACTATGTTTGACTTGAATTCCTAAGAAAGGGATACGTACATGGCCTGTGTCAACTTTGGTCAATCCCTTAGGAGAATTTAACCTTTTTTTTTATGTATGAACTACATGATGACCTGAATTCTCAATAATGAGATACGTAGGTGGCCTGTGTCGACTTCAGTCAACTTATTAGATTTTTCTAGGTTTCCCTAGCATGGTCGTTAATTAAGTTTGACCTGATCCGTGCTTCAACGGGATACGTAGGTGCCCAATAATTCGATCATACCACCCTAGAAAATGGACATTGGGGGGGAATTTTTGAGAAGGAATCTCGAAAACTCAAAAGAAGAAGATCATCATCCGGCAAAAGGAATAAAACTAGCAAAGACTTCGGAAGAAGTTCTTTGAATCCTCTAAATCCAAGATCATCTCAAAATAGTATTAAACTGAGGCAGAAATTGTGAGGAGGCCCTCAAAATTTCTGCTAGCATAGAGATTATATTTCAAATTTCCTAGTGCTGGGAGGTCAAAGGCAAGCTTTAGAAACCACTAGCTACGACAAAGTCTAGATAGACTAGATCTCCAGCCATGACAAAACTTTTGGTACAACTCTCCAGCAACGATGATGAGTTTATCAAAATCCTCCATCAAATGTCGGATATAGATGATCCTCAAGAGGAAGACATTCGTTGAGCTAGTACATGACATGACTAGCAGAGATTTTTTAAAATGCTTTTGCAAAAGTTTTTAAAACTAGCTTTTAAAAATCAAAATTGTTTTTGAAAACTACGCATATCTTTTAACTTAGTCTTGCCTAGACATCTATTGAAATAGGGAGTCAACGGAAGTCCAAAGATGATGGATCACCCGAAAGATGGAAAGGAAAAAAAATAAAGATCGACAGAGGTCAACACGGATTAGTATCTCTCAAAACTAAATATTTTTTTTGTGGATGCAGGGATCAATGTCAGAAAATGAGGATCTTCTTCAAAATAAACCCCCAAGCAAATTGGGAACTGTACCAAAGCATATAATGCTTAAGAACAGTATTTTTTAGATAGCCCTAAAGACGGGTTTAGTACTCATTCATCAAGGACCTTTCGAATTGTCTATCTCACTTCATCATATCAAGGATAACGATCAAAGGCGTCAGATCCACTTTAAGAATATTTTATTTAGAATTTTCTAAAAAATAATCACTAGAAAAAGTGACTTTGTGCCTACAAAATACTTACTTTAAGAGCAGGTACATTCAAAGGAGTCGGCACAATAAATACACAATCAAAATAACCACTCAATAAGAGGAAGAGAAGAAATTTATCCTCAAAATTCGATATAAAGCATTGAACGGTATTTGAGTGACCCCCAAAATGGTAGTTTACCATTTATTTACATCTGGTGGATCTGTTATCTAAATATTTTTTCCAAAAAAAGAGGATGAATAACAGATTAAGTCATTTAGATTATGATGCTGAGTATTTGTCATTTAAACTACCATAAGGTTTGGTTAAGGTCGCCAGTGAGAGTGATATTGTGACTACTAAGAATCTACCTTGAGTACAGATACACAAAAAGGAAAACATGATGACTAACAAACTTCGGGGAAGCTTCTCTTCAAATCATCGAACGGGTCATCCCATATCATATCATGCCATGCCGAAAGGGCCATTCCATTTTATTCCACTATCGAAAGGTCAATACCAAGAAGGATATTCCATTTTATTCTACTACCGAGATGGTTGTTTCATATCATGCCATTGACAAGAGGGCTATGCCGAGAGGTCCATTCCATTTTACTTCATTGCCAAGGGAGCCATCATGTCATTCAAGTAAGTCTCCATAATCGCTCGCCATGCAAGACGATAAGGTTTGGCCTTAGAAAATGCTTCAGATTACCAATATCCATTAACCACGCAAAGATAACATGATCTGGCGTCAAGGATATCTCATTATTTTATGAATCAGCATCTGAATGCATCAAAAGCACATGACTCAAAGGGACACCTTTAAGTCGCTATCTGAAAGAGGAAGACATATAAGATTTCCTAGAAATTGACAATTTGAGGGTTATCTATAAGTCACATTATTTGAAATAAGATAGTGTGCGAGATTACTTATGAGTTGATAGTCCATAGGTTATCCATAAACTGCAACAATATTCTAATAGATAGTGTGCATGGTTACCAAAAGATCGATAGTTTGAAGGTTATCTATAAGTTGCAACTGAATCCTTACATGCAATATAATAAAATTGATAGGTCCAAGAGTTCTCTATAAGTCGTGTCATATCCAAGATTGATTAGGTGCACGATTACCCAAGTACTAGCGATTTGAGAGATATTTATAAGCCATATTATATCCAAGGTCGGATAATGTGCAGGAATACCTGAAAGCTAGCGACTGGAGGGATATTAGTAAGACATCTCTTATCCAAGGTTAGATAATGTGCAAGATTACCTTAAATCTAGAGTAGTTGTTCAAATGTACACGCAAATGCACGTGATTGTACAATTGTGATTTGGCTCATCACCGCAACGTGCTGATATCGCGGTGAGCTACTAGATTTTGAAAAATGGAATTTCATTCTTCACCGTGACGCACTGAGATATAAACTTTGAAAAACTGGCAACTGGAATTTCACCGCAATATGGTAATATCGCGCCCTTATTCTGGAATCTTGACAATTAGGAAATAGCTTCTCACTGCGACGTGGTGGTATCGTGGTACCTCACTAGTAATTTACAAAGGCTATTTGGTCCCCCTCCGCAATGCGGTGACTGCACAAATTGGAAGTTCTGACTTCCAGCTTGCCTTTTTGAGCTATGTTCAAAAGCCTTTGTTTGCTACCATTACCCTTTCATATCATTAATGTTCCCAATCACGGTCATCATAATTTAGTCCTGCAAACACTAATTATTTTCATTAGATAAAGAACGCACTTAAAGCTCAATTGCACTCACAATAGCACATTATAGCTCTCAGAACAAGTCCAAATCTGGGTGAACATTAGTGATTGAACATATAAATATGGCCAAGATCATCTAGAAAACTCAAAGGATATCTTTAAATTTACTCGTATCGAACATCAAATGATGTGCAATATTACCCATGATTGATAAATCAAGGAAAATCTATAGGTTGTATCGATATGTAAGATGTGCAAGACTTACCTGAGGTCACATGCAAATAATCATTGTCAATAGCCAAAGAGGTTATCATGACACATACTACAAGCATTATAGGTGACAAAAAGGGTTGCCACATCGGCATTAGATTAAGCAGTTGCAGGGCTCGTTCTACACAAATATCATCGGTGTCCAAGAAGGCCACCCCACTTTGAAAATATTCAATCGATAAAACACCTATTTTATTCAACAACCAAAATGGGTTTTGTGTTTGTTATTGCAAGTTATGGCCCTTCAAATAGGTACATAAGGGTACGACTTCACTTTTTGAATGACAACTCACGTGGAGATATGGAAAAAAGACGATATACCTCTTTCGTGAATTATGTTTATTACTAACAATATTTGTTTGAGATATTGTTGAGAAAAACTGAGAGGATGAAGATTTCAAATCAAAATCATAGGTAAAGATGACTCCAAAAAGGATGCAACACAATATGAAACTTTTTCTTAGCATCAAATCAGGATATAGGCTAAAGAGGGACGTCAAACTCTCTCGACACGAGCTAAAGGATGATCGCCACCACCATCAAACCACACCCCTATTAGAAGACATATGGGTATTGATAATGCTCAACTTACACATCAATTTAGTTCAAGGCGGTCGTCGTCAATATATTTACCCAACTTTTAGAGTCGAGGTCAAATCCACAGGGAATAATGTGAGTGGCAATTAAATTATTTTGAGACTATAGCTACAAGTTGAATTCAAATAGATGATACGAAAAGATAAAATGAGGGTTTTTTATGATCAGCAAATAATTGTTGGTCACTTTAGTTTCAGTGTTTGTAAATCAAGATTTTATGAAATAACCAAATTATGTTCATTAGGGCTTACGGTACATGACAGATGCTAAAGGTGACTCAATATTCTCACGGTGGTTAAGATAACAAGCTATCTTTATCGATGATGTGCTTAAATGTCTCTCGACCTATTTAAGCATCTAATTTCCTAATCCTCTCGGACTTAGGAAATCACTATTCACTACCCAGATTTTACCTCAAGTTAATCAACCTTGTTACAGCGCTGATAATTAAACAAAGTATTTCCGAGTCCCTATTGATAATTCACTTCCTACTGTATATGATTTCTTTCTCAAGCAAATCAAAGTAGGTGTGTCTACTATTTTCAACCAAAAGACGTTAATTAAAATCTCAGAATTAACAGGAAATCCTAACACCTATTAAATCTTGAGTGTTTAGCACATCATCATGACCTAACCCTAGATCCCATAATTCAGGTTAAAGAAATTTAGCCGCTTATGATGTAATAATCGAAGCAACTAGTTGAATTCATGATTTGAAAGATAAACTTACCACAAGATGAATAGAAACTAGAGATTCTCAGATTAAATCACAATGAAAATCCTAAAATAATGATAATAATCTCTTCAAAGTACTTGCTTTTTCAAGCTAAGAAACTCGAGAGAGAAAATATCAAATTATGTCGCTTAAAACTCAAGTGCCAAACCCCCTAGAAAAACCCTAAACAATGCGTTTTATAGTTAATCCTAAATAGGGAAATAAAATTAAAGTTGCAGCTTTTTCTCAGAATAGACGACGACATCCGTGATCGCTTATCAGGAGTCTGACGGCTTATCACGGATGTCATCTTCTCCTATGCACTTTTGGCTTCTGCGGTCTAAGGTTGACGACGATGTTAACGCCTTATCACTAACCTAACGACTTATCACGAACATCGTCACAAAAATGTTTTCAACTCCCATTCTCTGTTTAAGGATGACGACATTCATGACAGTGTATCACACTTATGACATCATATCACCAGATATTGTCACAGGATTCAAATCATGCTTAAGTCTGACGACAACTATGATAGCCTATCACAGGGCTGACGACTTATCATAGATGTCATTAGCCACACTTTTCTTCAGATTCCTCCAGATTTCAACTTCTTTGCTTTCATTCTTGTTGGTTCTCTATCCCATCAACTTAAAGTGTAAAATCAGACATAAACAAATCAAAAATGATAAAAGTTGCTTAAGACTTCATAATTATTCTTGGTTAAAGGTCTTAAATGTGTTAGCAATTGCTCACACATCAGGTACTTGGGGATATTCATGTTTCAACTTCACTTTTGGGATATTTCTAAACTCATATAGAGGGTAACCTTCTCTTTCCTTCAAATTTGGCTGACAACATACTTATAGTGTTTAAAAATTATGTTCAGGTAAGTTCTTGCCTATGGATGTGAAGGATCCCACATTAATTGTTAAGAGGTTACAATCCTCTTTTTCGTAACTCAAACAAGTTGTCACTCATCCTGATTCAAAGATCATCTAGAATAAAAAACTATCTTTTCTACCAATTGAGTCGAACTACAAGTAGTCTGATTCACTGAATCTCACGGATATGTAGGTTGGGATCTTTGTTGAAAACTTGACTGCATTCTAACCACCCCCAATTCAATTATTCTTAAGCTTTTCGATTCCACCAAAATTCAAAAATTGGGATAGCTTGTGATTTTCTTGAAGATCGTGCTTAAAATCAAATTTTATGAACTACAAATGGCCTGAATTCTCATGCAATCTGAGATATGTAGGAAACCCAATACCGGGATCTACCATAACTCCATGAAACTCATGCGTAAACCAACCTCTTTTAGAAATGAATTTGTGGTCGGACAAAAATTAAAAACGTTAAACTCCCTTTGCCCAGGATTACTTGCATCCACCCAACCTAAAGGGAGGGGGCAGTTGTTGATACCTAATTTTTTTCCTCCACAACGAAGTTTAATTCTGAATTTCATCGGTTTTAAATAAAATTACAATATTTATTTTATTCGAATAAAAAATTTCTAAAATATTTATCCTGGTCATTTTGCCATTTTAAGTAACAATTATATATTTTTCATATTTGTATATACGAAATCAAATAATTTTGTTACTTAAAATAATTTTATAGAAAATCAGATTTTATCCAAGGGTTGTCTTGATAATTAATTCAAATGGACAAAGCATTGATTTAAATATAATTTGTTCTCAAAAATAATTTATTTGAAAAAATAGATGTTTGATTTTATAATACCAAGAAGACTCAGACTTAAATTGGATATTAATGCATACCGAAATTTAATTCAATTTAGTCATTTTATTAAGTTTGACCACGATTGAAATCAATTGGTTATAATTACAGTGCAATTGGCCAATTGATTTTCAATTTTGGCTAGAATTTAAAGAAAATTGGCTAAGTCTTATCAATTTGATCTAGTTCCTAAATACCTACTCCACCAGGCCAATTCCCATTAACATATAGCCCAGGCCGAACCAATTATTACCTGACCCAAACCCAAAAAAAACTTCAGACCCAATCAACCTTTTTAACCCATTTTTTCCCTTTACCCGTACACCACTAATGACAACAACAGTTGAACAACAAAGCAGCATCGACAACAACAACACCCGACTTCAATAGAACCAACAAAACAATGATGAAAACCCAACAATTTTGATGACAAAACTTCAGCAACATATTTCAATCAACCATGGCTTAAACCCGACATCAGCCCAACGACAACGACTCGAACCAACCCTACACAACTTTGGAGAAACTTCCTAAAGATGGACAACTCATAGGCCAGCAATCAAGCGTATGAATTTGTATGATTTTGCCACCTCAAACCTTATCCCACCTCTTGAATTGAAGTTTCTCTCATAAAAATTCTCAAATTATCCCTCATTCCCCATTTGTACCACATCAGTGTGAGCACAAAACCTTTATTCCCTCCTAAAAAAGGGTCATTGTGGAGCAAAATTGGGGGCAAATCTTGAAGTTTTCAAAAAGAACTTCCGAGCAATAGTTAAATTTTCTGGTAAAACATATTTTTGTGAAAAGCCGTAGAAATTTTCGAAGTGGCAATGACGCTTTTCGGTGGTGGTCAAGATTACGATATATAGTTATTTTGATGAAATTCCAATACATAGTTACCTTTCGACTGATTGTTCATTGGTTTAGCTATAAGATTAATGCTTTAGTCTCGTATTTTGTGTTTAGTTTTGCCTTCAAACTCACTGCAATACCAGTTTGTTAGCTATCAACATTTTTTTATATACTTGACTTTATGGTTTGATTTGATATTTATTTAGCCGAATATTGATTGTTTAATGTTTACTCGTTGCCTTGGTTCAAAGTTTTCTGGTGATTCAGTTTTCTTTTTCTTTGCTTTGTCTCGTCTTTGCCTTAGAGCTTCTATTGACAAAAAAGTAAAGAGAGGACAAAGGATATATTGTGTAGGTTCTTTATTTGTTGAAAATTATAGATTGTGTGTTAACATTTTCTTGATGACATAATGCTAGTTTTGTTGTTTTGGTATGAATGTGTTAATGTTCATGTTGCCTGGTTGTCTTAAAAACCCATCTTGATATCTTTTGTAGCTGAAAATTTCCATGTTCAAATATTGTCTCATGAGAATAGGTTAATTTTTTTCTCTCTTTTGATATTAAAATATTTCTTTTGCTTTAACACTCTCCGGTTTCTACCCAACAGTCCTTGAGTTTAGTTTTCTTTAATTTCTCAATAGGATTAAAATTTGACCCATTATTTTCATCCTAATATTTCAGGTCTCGCTTCTAACTATAATCGCATTTTCAGCCATGTTTGTTGTAACTCTAATCCTGCATTCTAGTTTGATGTCATCTTGTTGTAATTTAAGATTATCAGTTGATTGTGTCGATTTAGATATAGTATGTTCTAGCTCTTTTACTCATTGTTCGGTTAAGTAATCTGCTAGTCTAAACCATTTTTTATTTTTTTCTCCCGTTTTCCCCTATTCTTCTGCAACTTGTGAAAGGCTGAACCTTGTTGAATCTTACTCGCAAGCTAATAACCCTTATAATATGAGATCTTCATGGTTTATAAGCTTCTTTGATTGCAAGTTGCTCTTGTTCGTATCTGCTATTTATCCCTCCCTTTTGCTATTCACTAAATTTTTTGTTAAAATGGTTCAGTTCATATCTTTATATTTACCAAAGTTTTCTATAGCCTTAAATATAATCATTTAACTTAGTTTGCTTGAAATCATGAGAACTTCGTATCTTATCTTGTCCTTCCTGTTAATTTGAAAATCTTTAATTGGTATATGTTTTCCTTTAATTTCATGAGTCATTCTCTTCTCTACATCTGTGTGTTAGCCGCTAATTTAGAATATATATTAATTTCTTTTGTCTTTTTTTTCATGAATCTGTCTTGGAGTCCGAATGGATTCTTTCCTTCTACATTTCATGATGGTCCAATGCAGCCTAACACTTCGAGTCGACTATCTTTGGAGTAAGAAGAAGTTACCATAAGATGAAGGAAAATGGGACGAAACTCATTGATGAAGTCGCTAGGAGACTTGAAAAGTCTCGAGTTTTGTTATTGTGGCATTTTTATTTATTTATTTATTTATTCATTTATTTGGATCTCGAAGACAAAGTTGTAAATTAATACAGGTGAACAAATTTTGGGCCTTAAAGGTTCAAAAATTAGATTAGGACAGGTACAAGTGGGCAAAAAACCCAAATGACTAGTTTAGGACAGGTTGTGGGCCGAAAGCAGAATTAAATTATGATAGGTTCATTTGGAAGATTTGGACCTAATGGCCTAAGTCTTTTTGTTTCTTCCTTTCCCCTTTACATGCTAGTTGTTATTAATTATTTTAGGCTTAGTTAAAATTCCCGCCAAGTTGTCAAAACTTATTTTGCACAAACATTGAAAACGAATTTTTTCTTAATCGATTTCTTTTCAAAAACCAACTTTCCTTTTTTAAGGTTAGTCAAAAAGCTATTTTCAAATAATTCAGATAACTGCAAGTTAGCGGTTACTCTTGGTGCCTTAACAGCCTTCCAAGAGTATTAATAGGAACAACCTACTCGGAGTTTTCAGATTTAAATGATTTTTCTGTTTTGAATCGTTTAAGTAATTTTTAAAGGTTTTCTTGATTTCCCTAAGTAAATTAAGTGGCGACTCTGTTTTTAAAAATTAAGTTTGAAAACTTTTTCAAAAGTATTCAAATTTGTAAAAATCGTGAAAGTCATCTTTTCTCCGCAACACATTAACTGTTAGAATTTATAATATTTGTATGTAGTTTTGCACTAATATATGTTACTCTTCCTGTCCAAAATTTTGTGGTGTTGATAGTCAATTATATTTTTAAAATAATTTAAGTTTTTAATTATTGTGATTTATAATATTTTTCTTCTATTTCAATTTAGTGGCATTGATATAATTTTGAGAGTCAACCAAATATTTATATCTTTTAAATTTTTTAAGTTGTTAATTATTGTGAATATACTATTTTTGACGTATTTTTTTAAATATATAATAGATTAATCTTTTTTAGATATTTTAATTTGCTAACTATTTTAATTTATAATACATTGATATGTTACTCTCATTGTCTAAACTTTTATGGTATTGATAATCAATTACGTTTTTTAAATAATTTAAATTTTCAATTATTGTGATTCATAATACTTTTTCTTCTATTTCAATTTAACTGACATAATGTTTAGTTAACCATAATAATGGGTGATAGAGTAAAATCACGATTGAAACAGCAAAGCAAACATGTCTTAAATGACTCACAACAACTAATTAGAGTGATATATCAAAATTACTATAAAAAAATACTTGTGAAAAGAAATTAAGTGGGCCTCATATAAGACGTCAAGTTAATTTAACATTAAATATTATTAATACTGAGATGACTTTATAATAATTTTTTAATATTTAGATGACTTATAGTAATTAATTATGGATCAAATAGTAAAATTACGGTTGAAGTGGACATGTCATAAATGTTTGTTTTACTTTTTTGGTTAATTATTAATTTTCTAATAACATATAATAATTAATTAGAAATGATATAGTAAAATCACGAAACAAGTAGTTGAATGGATTGACAATCGACAATCAGGTATGTTACAGGCTCCTGCTTGTTCTTTCCCTCTTATTAGATAACTAGTTTAGTTGTACACGCCTTGCACGTGTACCTCACTTTATTGAGTTCAAACGTTACACTAATTAGGATATTAGTTTAAATAATAAAGATAAATACTATAATTAAATTCAACATCTTTTGGAGAATTTATTTAATTAAACATAACCTTTACTAAAAGAAATTCTCAAAGCCGATCAACATTCATATACTACTTGTAAACTGTAATAAATAATACAATGATAGAGACATCAAAACAATATCATTAAATCTAACCTTTACACAAAAATTTTCTCAAAATCATCTGACACTCATCTACCACCTGTAAACTATAAAAAAATAATACGACAATAGAGATCAAATAATACAACTAACGTTACCTTTACACAAAAGAAATTCTCAAAATAGAGATACAAAAACAATACAATTAAACTTAACCTTTACCTAAAAAAAATTTTCAAAGCCGACCGACATTCATCTACCACCTGTAAATTCATCCCCGACCTGTAAACTACAACAAAATAATATAATAGTGATCACAAAATTTTAGTTTTGATGAAAATAATTCTTGTCTAAGTGAAAATCTTGACACTAAAAATGACTTGAATGAAAACAATATATATATACACACACACACATTGAATTCTATTATGTTGACAAAAATAGCAAAGAAGTTGAGGGTTAGAAAATTAAGCATCCACCAATCTAGACATGCAACCGAATCAAGTTAGATGAGCATCAATCATATTTTCCCAATAAATAAACCAGTTTCTTCTCTAGTTTAACGTGCATCTCAATATTTATAGAAGTATTTCCTTAATAGAGTCCTATTTTAGGAGTATTTTTCTATCCTATTTTAGATGTATTTTTCTAATTGATCAGTACAAAGGAAAATATTAATTGATTTTCCTTCTACATATTTTAGGAGTCCCATATATTTTAGGAGTCTAGTTAATATAATAAAAATAATTAAATAATAAATTAAATAAAATAGTGAAAAGACAATTTTGTCTAAAAGAGAGTCTTTTATTGAAGGACAAAAAGTTCAAAACATTTTTCTAAGGGTCTTCACATTTTTAATATATTATAGATTATAAATATAGATATAGATTATAGATAATAGTGTCCGTATACTCAAAATTGAAACATGATATGTTTAGTTGACAATGAAAAATTAATGTTTAACATAAAAATATTTTTTTATTGAAAAAGGGCCGAATATATTAAGTATTGGAAATGATCTTAAAATACCCTTCTTTAATTTTTGAATTTTAAAATATTATTTTTATTCACTTATATGACTCTATTTTATTCTTCTCCTTGACGAAAATTTTTTTGAAAAATAATTAGTATTTTTATTTAATACATAAAAAATTATTAAAGTTTAATCAATTAAAAACTTAATAATTCCTGAACCCAACCGGATCCCACTTCAAATAACCCAAACCAGCGGCCCAACCCTAATAAATTAAGTGTGAAAACCTGTCTAAACGTATTATTCACTCCTTCTTCCTCAGTTATTTTAGAGTTCTTCCCGGGGGCGGAGCTACGTGGACTCCAAGTGGTTATCCAAACCCCTTCATTAAAAAATTATATTGTATATATATACGAAGTTTATTTTCTATGTGCATATATATTAAATTGACCCCCTTGACACAAGCCAAAAAATTGATTTAGTGAAAAAATGGTTGCAAACTTTCACGTAGAGGGCCTCACGGTCTTAGGTTTGAGACCAATTCACGACAGGTTTTTAATTTATTTTTTTTGCTTTCTATGTTTCAACCTCCACCACTGGTGGATTGCTCGACGAAATTAATTATTCATTGCTGGCACTAATACCGCATGCAAAACAAAATAGGTCCAATTTTTATAGAAGAACAGATCAAACAAGAAGTAAAATCATAATGACAATACAACATTAGGACCACCTCATACCACAAAAATAACTGAGCTTGCAAATATATAAGTCAAGGTAACATTTTTGTTGTTGCTTGTCTAATCAAATAAGGATAACTCAAGCCTCAAGGTATTAAACACGTTATGGAACACATATACAAGAGCCAGAATGAACTGATTTTGGGTCCCATGAACAAACTTTCAGTCTACTGTAGACTACCTGTTGTAAATTAATATGTGCATACATTATTTCATTTCTCAATCTTATCAATGTAACATTAATTAGAATCTGAATCTGCGTTTAAGCGGGTGCAAGACAAAAACAGAATTTGCAGCAGAGGAAGATACATGAAAAAAATTGGCATATTACCCACTTTTCAAAATTATTTTGTCATATATCCACTTATTTTCTTTTCCACTTAACTTTTAGGGTTAGGCTAAAAAAAGTGAGGAAAAGTTGTAAAAGTGGGTTCCACACGTGGGCCAAGGAACCATTTCATCATTTTTACAATTTTGAGAATTTAATATAATACACCTAATACTTTTCATTTCTTCCAATATTAAGAAAAACCACTCTTTCTCCTCTTCAATTTTCTCAACTCCTGTTATTCCTAAACCTTTGCTCCCAAATGTCATTTTTGATTCTCCTTCTTCTCCGGCTGTTAAGGGCTCGTTGTTGCTTTGTAAAGTTAGTTAAAATCAAGGTTCAATTATTTTTAGATCCATTTAAACGGGTTTCACTGCTAATCGTTTTGTAGTGATGTAGAAAAAAAAATTTCAACTTTGGTTGATTACGTAGTTAAAATATGATAATTTTATAGGTAATTAGTTTGATCTTGAAGCAACGGTTGAGGTTTGATTCGACAGTTTTGACTTATTTTTTTGTCGCTCACGGTGTTGAATTTTAAAATTTTTATTAAAGAATTTTGGTTTAGTTCTATTTTTTTTTAGCAATGAAGTGTTGAACGGTGGGATAATTGTTATTTTAAGAATTATTTTGCCAATTTGATTCAAACAGTGACCTATTTCTGTCCGTAGAGTTGTGGTCTATGAAATAAGAATGCCCTAGATTGAAATTAATTTTAGAGGTATGAAATTTTTGTAAAATATGATTGATGAAATAGTAAAAATTAAAAGATTAATAGTTAGTTAGTTTGATTTGTAGCAATAGTTGAGTTTTGATACTGCATGTTGAATTTTGGTTCAGTTATGGTATTTTTGTTTAGTGAACTATTTAATGGTGAGGTAATTCTTTGTTTTTTTAGGGTTTTTCATTTGAGCATTGAGCTGTTTCTGTTAGTGGATTTGTGGTCTATGAACTGAAAATGGCAGATTTGTTTTGTAGGAGTAGATTCTGTTGAAAATGGGTAGAAAAAGACTCAGTGTTAAACACAAGTTGGTACTGCCTCTGATTTTGCTGGTACCAGCAGAAAAAAAAATTGAGGCAGTTGAAAATGTCTCAAAAAGGAAAAAAATTGAAGAAGAAGTGTCTGAATCAGATTTGGAGTTAAAAGAGATAAATACATACGTTGATTCTAGTGAAGATATTATCGAGTGTAGTGAAAGCGGTGACAGTGAAGAGAGTGAGGGGTGTGGAAGAAACAGTGTTGATGGGGATATTGATCCCTTGTCCGTGCCATCTTGTTCAAGGTTCATTTTTGTGGAGCGGTATTACCTTCGAACGATAATGGACGAGGTTGGATCTTTTCCGGCAAAGATATCGGTCAGATCAAGAATGGATGCTTATCGAGAATTTAAGCAAGTTCTTGTCGACCAGGACTTGAAGAAAAGATTCAAGCAGTACTGTTTTGGACACCTGAGAAACCTGCTGGAATATCTTAAATTCAATGGGCAGATGGTCTATTATTTGTTGTTGCGATGCCTCAAGAACAATAAAATGCATAATGAGATTTGGTTCTGTGTGAACAACAAGCCTTGGCTTAAAAGAGTTTTGTTTGATCATGAGGTTGAACTGTTCATCATACCCCAGTGAATCAAAAATGAAGAAGGTATTAGCGAAGGGGGAGAATTTTTGCTTTAAGGTGACGAAAAATAAAAATATCACAGCAACCAACTTGTTACACTTGATTAGAGGGAATAATTTGAACGAGGAGCAAAAGTTTAAGTGTTGTTTACTGTGATTCTTGCACACTATGTTGCTTTCAAAAAATTTGACGAAGGTTGTTAACACAAAACTGATTTGAATGGTCGATTCTTTGAGTTTCTTCGAGAGTTATCAGTGAGGGAAAGACACATTTCAACTGACCATGGACTATCTGAAGAAGAAAATGACCTAAAGAAGCAGAGAGAAGTATTTGATGAGAAGCAGAAGGCATCTGCTCTATTCTGATTTCCTTGGGCATTCATGGTATCTACCATCAACCCTTTAGTAAGATTATCATATATACTTGTTTTATTTATACTCTGTCATAAACTCTGAGCCATTTTTTCATAACTGTACTGCTTATAGATTTGGATCTATGAGGCATTTCCTCATCTTGAAAAAATTGCTGGAAAATCAATGGATGAGCCCTTTTTCATTCCTCAGATCCTCAGATTGCATACTACAAAAAGTGATAAGATAATCAAAGGTGACCCATTCAAGTTTAAATAAAAAATTACCGATGTATGAACTTATTTTTTATCATGCAATAATACAACTGTTGTATCAAATATTATGTAATTGTTAATTGATATTTTGTAGAATGTGCACCTGTACATCATCCCTACTGTTCGTGAGACGAAGATGGATTACATGGTTACGTTTAAGCCATATACAGATGAGGTGAAGAATAACATCCACGATGGCTTAAAGAAATATTTACAAGGGGTGACTGTCTTTACTTTAAATGAGGACAGTGATGATGACGAGAATTTAGGTGGTAAGCACATTGGAATATGCATTGGTGATGATGCTTCTTCGAGCACCTCAAAAAATGTAGCGGGCACCTCTGTCAATGGAGATCTTCATAAGTGTGTTGCTATGATTGAGGAAGCGGTGTTGGATATTGCTGCCTATATCAAAGAAAAAAGACTGAAGAAAAAGAAAAATGAAGAGCAACAACATGAGTGAGGTAACTTCATTTAATAATTAATATAGTTAATGAATTTTCAGCTTTAAATATTAGTAATACATTGTAATATGATGATAAAGTACATGTGGACCTTCGTGAATCGAAGAGGAATTAAGAAGGACAAAAAAAACAAAATAGATGAGTTGGCCACTGTTGTGGCAGAAAAGGAAAAGAAAGAAGAAATGAACGATGAACAAGAAGAAGAAGAAGAAGAAATGAAAGAAGATAGGAGCTAAGAAGAAACTGGAAAAGAAGCAGTTAAAGAAGAAGAAGAAGAAGAAGAAGAAGAAGAAGAATAAAGAGCTGAAAAAAAGTAGCAACGGATGAAAAAGAAGGCAAGAAAAAAACTGAAAAAATAGCAACAGCTGATGAAGAAGAAGAAGAAGAAGAAGAAGAAGAAGCTGAAAAAAAAGCAGCAAGTGAAGAAAAAAAAAACTGAGAAAGAAGCAGTTGCTGCAGGTGAAGAAAAAGAAGAAGCTGAGGAAAGAAAGAAAGTTGAGAAAGAAGCAGTTGCAAATGCTAAAAAAGAAGGATAACAAGGTGAGAAAGAAGCAACAGCTGCTGCAGATACTGAAAAAAAAGAGAACAAGGTGAGAAAGAAGCAGCAACTCAAGATGTTGAAAAAAAATAAGATGAAGCTGAAGATGGAAAGAAAGAAGAAGCAAAAAAAGAAGAAGAAGAACAGAAAGAAAAAAAAGAAGTTGACCAAAAAGATGTGATCTTAGATATCGTTGATAAAATCAACAATAACATTTGTGTTGATGACGAAAATGGGAAAAAATATATTTGAATGACAATATTGCTAATGTGTTTTAGGATCAGTTGTTAGGGTATGAAAAATATTTTTTTATTTGACAAATATGGAAGTTGAATAATCAGTTGGTAGGATATGACAAACATTCTTTTATTTTATGAAATTTGTTATGATTCTGCACTGAATATGTTTCTATCAAACTGTATAGTTGCATGGAATTTGAATATGCATTGTGTTGTCATAATTGATACAGTGTATAGTTGACATCATAGAATGCATATTTAATCTTTCGTATACTGCTTGCATAGTCTATCATTACCATGCTACTCGATTTAAAGTTGATGTGTTATTTGATCAACTATGATTCTATGAAAAACAGTATTAACATTATAGAAAAATAGAAGTATTTTTATTTATTCAAGAAGTATTTTTATTTATTCAATATTCCTACAACCATGTTACACTTTTCCAAAGAACAAATACTAGCATTATAGCAATAACATCATTTTTAGGTTATTCTCCCTTTCTTCAGCCAAAACCAATTTTTGTTTTAGTTGATCCCTCTCTATTTGGGTTTCATGTAGCAATACTTTGAAGTGATCCCTCCTCTTTTCTACGTCTTTAAACAAATTCATGAGAAAATCTCTATTTTCTTCGCATTCTTGGAGCCTTTGTAGTAGATTAAATTTCTTCAAGCCATAAAAATTTGATATCTCGAATCCCGGACTCATCGTTGATGGACTACTTGGAGGTGATACCTCATCAAGCCATTTAAAAAATTATCATGCGTCATTATCCTAGAAAAAAAAATAATAATTACATGATGATTTACTTAACTTTATTAAAAAAACATACACGACTCACCTTCGCAATTGCATAGTTATAAAATTTGCGACCTGCATTTGAGTCAGTGCGTGACGTCGTCAAGACAACAGCATTTTCACAATGACAAATTAGAGTTTTTTTAGAATTGGATATTTGAGATGCTTGAGACATTGTAGAATTTTAAAATAAAAACAAAGTGAATGAAATAAAATAATGAGGGGTAGAGGACTTTATATATGAAGTAAAAAAAAATGTTATCACTAAAGGAGTACAAAATTAGCCGTTTGTTACTGTTGAAACAGTAATTGTGTTTTTTGAACTGTTGGCGACACTTAATAGTCTGTCATAGACCATGACCTATGTCAGTCATCAACGAGATACTAAAGTCTGCTGTAGACACTCGTAATCGATGAACCCTCAATAACATGTTTAAAAAAATAATTCAGTAAAAATATACTTGTTCTTTGAGGGTCCATCGATTCAATTTGTCTACCATATACCTACACTTTAGATAGAGCATCAATTGACCTATGGATCATTTGTAGATCGCATATATCTATGTACACTGGTAAAGATCATTACTTGGATGTTGTTTAAAAATAAATAAATAAATTAAAAATAAATATAGTGTGGGTTTCTACACATTTGAAAAAGTGTAAACAAGTCACATAATCATATTAGAGCTTATACAAATTAGGGGTGGTAAATTAAGGAGTGTATGGATGGGTAGTGGTTGAACAAATAATATCCTAAGAGTAATGTTTGTCAAAGCACAAGTATGTTTTAAGGACGATGATTGTTCAAGCACTATCCATTCCACATACTCATTTGATTTGAGGGTGGTGATTGAAGAAGTATGTGGAATGGGTAGTCATTAAATACCAACATCCTCAAAATATACTTGTGCTTTGACAAACATTACTCTTAGGATATTGTTTGTTCAACCACTATCCATCCACACACACCTTAATTCATCTTTCCTAATTTGTATAAGCTCTAATATGATTATGTGACTTGTTTACACTCCTTCATATGTGTAGAAACACATACTACATTTATTTTTAATTTATTTATTTATTTTTAAACAACATCCAACTAATGGTTATTACCTTGTACATAGATCTCTGTGGTATACGAATAATCAGAAAATCAATCGATGCACTCCTTACGGTGTAAGTCTACGGTATAACAAACGAATCGATGGACCCTAATAGCACAAGATTATTTTTTACATGGATTTGACATGGGTCAACATCAATGGCAGTCTATTAAGTATCACAAACAATTCAAGACAGTTTTTTTAACCACCCCCAAATCATGTGATTATGTGTTTAAACCTTTTTAAATTTAATTATTTTCTTTCACCACCCCCAAATCATGTGATTATGTATTTAAACTTTTTTTAATTTAATTATTTTCTTTCACCATCCCCAAAACACGTGATTATCTATTTAAATTTTTTTAAATTTAATTATTTTCTTTCACCAGCCCCAAAATACGTTAGTAGCAGTTTAAATCTTTTTTAATTTAATTATTTTCTTTCACCAGCCCCAAATCATATGATAATCTGTTTAAACTATTTTAATTTAATTATTTTCTTTCAAACTACAAGCTATTGATGGCCCATCGATTCATATGGTCTACGATCGACTACTATGATTGATCGAGGAATGACGAAGTCTAAGATCGATGATAGACTATATATCATTTTTACTCTTCGTGAATTTAATCAAGTCAATCTACAGCAGTATTCATTGAACAAGGAATCAATGTTTGAAAAGTTGGTTGTACAGAATAATAACCAACACAAAAAGCAACAATCACAAAAAAAAAGGAAAAATGTAATTTAGAAACTGAAATACTTATATTCATCTTGGTCATTGCAGTACATACATTTTCCATTATCAAACAACCAAAAAGACAAAAAATAAGAAGCTTTCTTCTAACAAAATCCTACCAAGAAAGCTTATTCAACAATGAACAAAACAAAAAAACTTTAAAACATAAACTAAAATAAAAACTTAAACTAATTTAGGGGAATGGTGGGGGTGATGTAGTCGGTGCCATCCATTCCACGCCTCTCCAGAATTGCCCGAAGGAAACGAGCAATACGATGGAGCTCACACTCCAAGTACAGTCGGTCTTCGCCCAAGCCATGAAAAAGGTGATCAAAGTCGTTCCTAACAGTAGTATATCATAGTGACAAGGGAAAACTCATCTAATGGGACGTAGGAAAATTCTTCGATCAGGCATGATTTTAAATTTCATGTAGAATATGAGGGTTTCTGAAGTTTAGGGTTTAGGTAGAACTGAATGCATACATAAAAATAAGAACTTTACTTATAGACTCATAAAAGGTGTCCTTTCATATTCCCAACCAATGGTCAGTCGACGCGTGTAGGAATAGAAAATATTTACCTTGTGTATACCAGTGATTTTTGTTGTGAACAGATGTGTTTTCAACTTTTGATTAATTGGAAACAAGAAACGATGATTCAATGCATCAATTGGAGAGATGTAAAGGTAAAAATACCCATATAGCTTGTTTGATGAGTAATTATATAACCAATACAAAATATTTAATAGACTATGTACAATATATATTGTAGAATGATGGTGTCTATCATAGACAAAACTTTAAGTCGGTTACAACTGAACGTTAAATTCTACAGAAATGCACATTTAGCCCAAAAAATAATAGATTTACAACTGAAGAAGAAAATCCTATCTAAGATTTGTTGGCCATGCTACATGTGGTTCTTTTGTGCTCAGATTTCTTGCGTATTGAACACCTATTCCTCCATTTGGACTTAAATGTCTCACTGATGCCCTTAACGCATTTGACTTTCTTTCTTCCAAGTTTGGGATAGAAGGGGGGTGGAAAAATCTTAGTGTCTTGCAATTCCTGTGGCACAGTCTATTCGAACTCTAAAGGGACAACGTTAATAGCTTCAGAGTATGTGAAGAGGTAAGTTTTAAATTTATAAATTGGCGAAGAGTATTCGTAGATGGAGTTACCATAACCTTCGCTATCGCCATACTTTGCTCGCAAGCATCCATTGCATATTCGCACGGCATTTTCACCAAGTCATATTTTCGACAAGAACAACTACTCTCCAAAAGATTGACCTTGGCAGTAACACCATTGCCGAACACGGTAAATTAGTCGAGACCCTTATTTGTATTTGTCACATACAAGGAATCGCTCGTACTCTTATTATCCTGTAGGATCTTTTCTGCATAAGGCATAAATTTGTTGTTTGTACTATCGACAAAGACATGTCGCTCCCTAAACTTTTGATCCAATTTTCTACTAATTGAATTGAATATGTATGACGCGGGGTACTCTTATTCATTTGTCAACACTGAGTTGAGCGACTCGGTGATGTTTGTGGTCATCACATTGTACCTATTACTCGGGAAGTGTGCTATACTCTATTTCTCAAAACCAAGCACATTTTCAAGGACATGTTCTGCCTCGGGGCAATTATTCTTCAACTCTGCAAAATGCTCGCTAAACTCATCAAGAGAATAAGCCTTTGTCGCGACGTAGAATAGATAAATATGTTCTCCATAGTGTAGATTTACACGAAGATTTTTAGCGAAGTGCCTCATGCAAAGTCCATGATGTGCACGATTGTAAACATGAGAGAAGGCATTGGCAATGCTCATGTGCCTATCGGAGATGAACATAGATCTGGTTCATCTTCTACTATAGACTTCAACTTCTCGAAGAAGAAGGTTCAAGAAGCATTATTCTCTTTATCCACAACGCAAAAGACAATTGGAAAGATATGATTTTTGGTGTCCTGTGTAATGACACTCAGTAACACACCCCTGTACTTGCCATACAAATGTGTGCCATTGACGGTAATTACCTTTCTCATGTGGCCATATCCCCGTATTCAAGCTTCGAATGTTAAAAAGTAGTAAATGAATGATCCATCCATCCTGTTTACCGTGATAGAGTAAGAATACCCAAGATTCAATAACTCCACCATGTGGAAAAAAGCCGGCAAGCAAGCATATCCATGCTCTGGTGTCCTGTGAATGATGTTCTTCGTAATTACACTTTCTTTCCAACACATCCAATAGCTTGTGTTGTAATCCATCTCCCAAAACAAAATCCTCTGAATTTCTCTTATGCATGGACCCTTACCATCCCGGAAATAATTTACACATAGTGAAGCAATCAATTCGGATGAGATTTTCTTATGCCTGCCTATGACGTGTTTAACCCCGCTCGTGTGGAATCCAACATACTTGTATATGCAAAATCTATCTGAGGATTGGTACTTCTTTGCCCGCAATAACCAGCCGCAACCATAAGATACACATTTCACCTTCAACAATTTGATGCAGCTCTTCTCTATAAAATAATTAAAATACTGCCTCACCGCTGGTCTGTCTAGTAGCATTTTCAGCTTTTTCTTATCGACGAATGTTTGATCACAATAGAAATTGGTTCCATCAGCGAAGAAATGTCTTGCTTGTGATCCCGTTCCACAATCATATTTCGCATCTTGCGAGTTCAATAAAACGTCTTCCATATGCATACAATCATCTTCCATATTAATTGAATGATCGTCATCATTCTCATAATTATTCAAATTATCGTCGACTGTCGGGCGCCAAGGTGGGGATGGTGATGAACTCAGTGGTCCTTCAAAGGGCCTCTCAACTATATTTAAACTTAAAATAGGCCTAAAACTATCTGCATCAACATTCATCATATACAACGACACGCGTTTATCATTATTTATGATCGTAGGATGCATATTTTACCTCGAATGCATTAGATAACTAATCACCGCGTTGCTCAAAGTGCAATCTAGATCCCTGCTCTCCATTATGCTTGCAACCAAGTCGGCGTATGAACCATTAAGGCGAACAGCAATGCGCAGTGTCACCTTAGTAAAAGATTTTCATTTTCAACATTTGAGAGTCTCCTCTCATTCTCCTATGAAATCACCAAAAATCAGAACAAATTCTGCAATAGACATCCTAGAATTAAGCTTTGATCACTACAAAAAATAGCTCTCTTTTCAGGGTTTATATTTACAAATTACGAAAGTCGGCAACACCCATAAAATGACAGCGAGGCGGTTTTCAAAACCCCCGCAATTACAAGTGTCGCAATCAGTTTACGAAGTTTTTTATTTACCACCGCAATATTTTTAGTGGCCGTTGTATAGCAATATGTAAACTAAACCTATTATCAAAATCTTTGTTCTATATAACTTGCAGGGGTCAAGACCCCCACAATTCACTTTGATATTTTTAAAAAAGAATAATTATAATCTTCAGGATCAATATTTAAATTTGAATATTATTTAATAATTTTATATATATATATATATATATATATATAATTCACTGTACTTGGATCAAACAAAAATACATCTTAATAACAATAAAAATCAAAATATATTAGATCATAAAAACGTACCACAAAGTGTTGTCATTAGTCTTAAAGACTAATTTAATATAAACACAAAATATTACTCCAACGATTCTATAACATTTTCATAATTACTGATACAATTACAAGAAACTTCAATGATTATCGCTAGAATAACTATCACCAAATGATCTTCCGTTCACATCCGAAAGAGCTCCACTAGATGCATTACTTGGCTGCAAAAGTATAAATAAAAATAGTAATTATAAAAGGTCTTTAATTGTAATTATTTTATAACAAATATATCAACTTAATTTTTTTCAAATGAAAAAAGTAATTCCAGAAAATTATTTACCGTAAGAGAAGTGAAAAATTCTGCAAACTGTTCAGGTATCGTGCCTTCTTTCATTATCATGTATGTCTTGAAAGCGTTCATCATTAGATTGTCAGAATTTACCATTTATTTGTAGTTCTCTTGGCTTTGCTTATGAGCGCTCAACATTTGAGTGTAGTTTTCTTGGCAATTGAATGGACATGAACTGTTACTACTTGAAGAACTCATACCACCAAAATGAGGACGTGCTTGCTTAAAGGATCTGCTAGGAACAACTCCTAATCCCAAGCACCTTACCCTTCCAGAATGCTCTTTTCCTAGTACCTTACCAACAACATCATTGGGAGAAACTTCATACTCATCCACGGTGCTTTGACTTACTGTGAGTTTAATTTTTTTCTAAATATAGTACAACACAAAAACCATAATATAACTTCAATTAGTAATGGGCAATTAAAGAATATAGTACAACACAGATATCATCATAGCTGAGTACTTATATTATCATACCTCAACCTTGCAGGTGTTACATCAAAAATCTCAAAAGACATTGGATGAGATCACGAATGACCTCAACCCAGTCATTAAGCTCTGTGCTAAGTTCTAGATATGATTAGAACTCAGAACCAAACACTGAAATTCACATCTTGTTGCTTTTTTCCCATTCTCTTAGATGTTGAGCATTACACATATGTATCACATTGGGACTATGCTTTGAGATAACAAAAATAAATTGTGGTTTAGGGTGAGCAATATCATGAAATATGATAAACTTTAAGCCTGAGTTCTTTGACATAGTGAAATACATCTTTGATTTCAACAGAAAAACACCATATAGAACTGATAAAACCTAACATACACAGCTATGGATCAAGAAAGTAAATGAGAACAACAACCAGTAGAGCAAAGAGAAGCAAGGGAAGTAGGTTAAGTCCATTTACCATATCATTCAAATATGTCTAGTACAACACACAATAACACAACTGTTGATACAACAGGGGGGTAAATACGATGCTCGAAAAAAACTTATAAATAATCTTAATCCAGAAATCGTTATACCTTAGAGTTCATTGCAAGAACTGAAAGTATTTATTTACAAGTATGAGCTGATTATAAGTAATCAACAAAAGGAAAAAAGGGAAATGACATACACAATGTGTTGGGACTTTTTAGGCCTTTATTAGGTCTTGTTGGTTCCTTTTTGGGTTCATTCTTACAACAACAATAACAACAACATACCCAGTGTATTCCAAAAATCCAATATAGTAGGCTAGCTCCAATACACAAAAAGAAAATATGAGGCTAAACAAGTTATATTAAAGGCACTGATTTCAGATTCCTAAAGTCATAATGCATATAATTCTTGAAATAGAGCATTGCTAATGGTTTGCTAAGGGATTCTCTTCACCAGTCTTATGTGGGAGGGGAATGGAGTAAAGGGTTGTGTAAGACTCATTCCAAGAAATGATTTCACACAAGAAGTTATTTTATACATGCAACGCTTCAGGTCAGAAAAACAATGTCACACAAAACATTTACTTGATTTACAGAAATTTCATAACCAAAGAAAAGTGTCATAGATTCTATCTTGTTCCATATATACCTTATCAACTGACCAAAGTCCCAACAAAAAAAAAAAATTCAAGTAAGTGGACAGTAATTGTTTGAACGATGACAACTTATGTCGGTTGTATTGTAGTAAACGTCAACACAAAATTTTAAACTCTTTTGAAACTTAACGAAAAATATCACCGGCTATATAAATAATTCATATAATAAAAAGAACAACTCCTAATGAGATTAATTTTTTCAAAGACAAATATTAGTAGCATAAATAAGGCCTAAAGTCAAGCTTTTACAAAATAAAAAAATATAATAGGAGAAGACTTAATTTATACCTCTACAGGCTACAACTTTGCTAGGGGCAACTCGAATGACATTAACAAAGTTATCCCTAAACAGTCCAGTCCATCATTCAGTCTTCATGATATCATTGAACACCTCAGATCTATATTTTTTTGGTAACTAGCCGACTTGTATTATTTTTTTTATAATAAGGATATATATTATAATCTATAGATAATTAAGGAGTAACAACAGGAGTAGCAGGTCAGGGGAACATTGCATATACTAATATTATGAACGTTTTTCCTACTAATACTAGACAATACAGACTGATTACCATTGTTAATAAGGAATTCATGGATGCCAAACTGTTGGTCATATTTACTCTAACCCTGAACAACCTGCACCTTTTAAAGTTAACCCACCAAGAAGAAGAAAGAAAGTAAAGAAAATAACTCAAGAATGGAGATATAAGGGACCTATTATGCCGTTGTCTGAGTACGGGACAAAACAATCAAAAGAGAATACTCTCGAGATACAATGAAAGAAGATGCCTCAGATGAGACACTCAGCAGACCTAACACCAACTGGCAGCAACACCATTGTTGTCTCTTCTATGATACATGAGCCTAATACTAAAGGAAAAGTTGTTCTATCAAGCCCTGGATGGGGCATCCACAGCAATTACCAAGAATAAGACAATGGTAGAATATGGTTTATTTGGGATCCGAATTACTATCATGGTTACACACATCGAAAGTACATCCTAATTGATCCATTGTTTGGTCAAAGATAGAATTAATGACCATATGTTCTTAATTACGGTCAATTTTGGGTTCAATACTGTAGAAAAAAGGAAAGTATTATGGCAAGACCTCCTCATGGTTCTCATTCTAGCTCAAGGGATTTCACAACCTTGGCTATTGAGTGGAAATTTTAATGTTGTATTAATACAAGACTGTGTGTATCAAGATATTCCAACCAACACAAGAACAACAAGATTAATAACAAGTTGCTAGTGAATCGAAATAGGCCTCACACTGCTTCACTAGACTTTGAGTTTGTATTTTGAACAAGAAAATAAGATGAATAACAAGGCAACAATGCTAGTGAATTGAAAGAGCCCCACACTGCTTCACTAGACTTTAGATTCAATAACACAATGTTAACAAGATTACAAAAGAGATAGAAACTTGACATACAAAATTCAAATATCTAAGAACCCATATTCAATCACAGTTTTGAAATTCACTATCGGTTGAACTATGAACAATTCACCATGCCATACACCATAAGTTTGTAACTAAAATAGGAAAAACCAGGAGAAACAATAAAAATTGCTCAACAGAGTACTTACAAAAATCTCTTTTGTCACTTGATTAACATATGATCCATCTTCATTCTTATAAGTAGCAAGATAAAGTTCTGCTAGTCCAGGCTTATGTCCAGTCTCAACCATCTATAAATAATATTAACTTAACAAATTAAGGATAGTTTCATGCATAATAAATTAAAGTAAAATATAGTGAACAAATATATTCACCATTTCAGCTCTTCTTCTTGCGTTAGACTTAGAGCCATCAATGTGTGGAATAGTTTGTTTCTTTCGATTTTCAGCATTTTTCTTGTACATTTTCTAGAAAAGAAATACTTGAATTCAATATACAAATAATAAGTTTGCCTTCAAATGAAGAATTTAAGAAGATACCTGTGTTTTCTTGTCCAAACGATAATCAACATAAAAAGTTCATTAATCTGGTAAAATTCCATTTGGAACATTAGCCATAAGTTCAGATCGGCTTTGAAGTGGGTTAAAGGTCTTATCCCACAACTTTAGCCTCCTTGCACCCCACTTCTTTGAAATAGAACTATAGACATAGCGTCATGCAATTGACTCGGTTGTTTCAAAACAAAATCAGGGCTTTGGAAATAAAATATTGGTTAGATTATCTATATCCATGTCAATATAAAGTATGTATACATAATATATCGATATAGTTATAAATATATAGAGTTTATACCTTTATAATTTGACCAAAGCAGCGGTTAAAGTATGACTTAGGTAAATCATTCCATTTGGCAAAGCCAATTGGAAAAATAGTGTTGTCAGTTGCTAAAATCCTTCAAAAACCTACAAGAAGGCCTTGTGCTTCTCCAATTGGTGCAACGTCATCAAATTCAACGATGATACATTCTTCAGAGGATAAATTTAGCATGTTGCTAATCTTCAGTTGTTTTGTTTTCACAGCCCCATGTGAATTTTTATAAAAAAAGAGATATTTATGCTACAGATCATATTTAGTGGATGAAAAAGAATATGCAAATAACAAACATAACATGTTTATACTCGAATTAAAGAAATTTGATGCAAGAAAATTAAAGAAGCTTAGCTAGTTAAAAAGAAATAAGATGCAAACAAATTAGATGAAGTGTACCATCTTACCTATTGCATCCACCATCCAATATCTACTTAACTTACGACCAGTATACTGTTTGGGTAGTGCTTGTGCTATGGCCTGAAATGATGGAGCCTGTTGTGATGGTGTTTGTTGTACTGCTTGTTGAATTAAAGGAGTTGGTTGTGATTGTGTTTGTCGTCCTGCTTGTTGAACTGGAGGAGTTGGCTGTGATGGTGTTTGCTGTGTTGCGGGTTAAACTGAAGGAGTTGGCTGTGATGGTGACTTCTATGTTACGGTCTAAAATAATGAAGTCAGTTGTAATGGCACTTGATGTGCTGCAGGTTTAACTAATAAAGCAGCCTATGATGGTACGTATTGTGCTACGGGCTTAAATGATGGTGCCTGACGTGCTGGAGGCTGCACTGATGAACTCAATTCTGATGGTTCCTGATGTGTTGTAGGTTGAACTGATGGAGCAGCTTGTGATTGTACCTATTGTGCTATGGGCTGAACTAAGAAAAATTGACGTACTGGAGGCTTTGATGGTGTTTAACTTACTGGAGGCTTTTATGGTGTTTGACGTACTGGAGGATGAACTGATGAAGTCAATTATGACGAAGGTTGTACTGGAGGTTGTGTTACAGGCCAGAACTTTTGGATTTATTTGTGTTATAGCATGAACTAATCGATTCAGGTGCGATGTGGTTGAAACAAAATGTGTCACTTGAGGTTTCGATTGAAAAAGTGATTTTAATGGTAGCTTTGACTTGTTTGCTTGTGATATGGATGCATTTTCTGAAGTATGTATCGACTGAACTGACTTTATAATGTTATCTTCACGTTTTCTCTTCGACATATCTATATTCAACATAGGAAACTGTATTAGAACATCAATGAAATATTATTACTTGCAACTTGAAGAGGAAACAAATTAACTAATCTCCAGCAATGAAATATTTTTACCTGCAACTTGAATAAGAAACAAATTAACTAATCTGTAGAGAAAATATTTTCAACTAGAAGACACTTACCATAGATAGAATGGATCCAAATAATATACATTTGAAAACATAATTGTAACTTAATGGTTTCATCGTCTCCTTGACAAATTGCATCAAGTGCTAGTCCAGAAGTTCCTCGAGAAATCATTATCTTTCAAATCCAAATAGACGCATTTGATCAAAATAAACATAACCCTTAAACTCAAAAAAATAGAACGGAATATATTCACATAACTTATATCACATAGAAAACATTCAGAACTGGATGACATGATGATGACTATGATAATGTAATATGCAGTTCATCAAAATTATACCTTTTCATATCACATAAAGTAACTTAATTCCTATTAGACATATTCTTCTCTAAACGTTCATATTGTTGTTGTTGGTATGGTTCATTCTCGTATATTTCTTCTTCATCAGCTTCACCCATGTCATTCATAAATGCAAAGTCCAAAAATTGAGTCAAACCACGTTTATATTCAGATGTGTTTCTGGGCTTTCCAATCCAAGATTTATCCATCTAAATATGTTAAGAACTAATCCGCAACATAATTAAGAGTGCAAAGTCAGATTATCAAAGAGCTAAAGGGTTATCTTTTTGTGCATCAGGATATGATAGGATAGACAGAGAGAAATTGCATTCTGTCCTAGCCTTTCTTATTCTATGTAATCAAACATCAAACAGTACAACAACAACATACCTAGTGTATTCCCACATAGTGGAATCTGAGGAGGGTAGAGTGTACGCAAACCATACCATTACCTCCGAAAAAGTAGAGAGGTTGTTTCCGATTGACCCCCGACTTAGGAATATGTTTAAAAAATAAATAAATAAAGCAGAATACGGACTAGATTTGATGAAAATTTAGAAGATTCAGCTTTTTCCTTCAAGTTTTTTTTCTCCTATTACTCGCCATTTATTGACCAATTAGTTCATCTAGATTACTATCGATCAAGTTGACTTTCCAAGACAACACACAGTGAGCGAGCTCCAACAACCCCCACCCCCACCCCACCCCCCATAAATAAAGAAATGATGTCTTAATAAACTAGCACCAATAAATGATGGATTTCTTGTTGTGCACCCTCCCAGCTAGTCACAGTAGTCAGCAAAAGTATATTATTGATGCACCCTACATATCATGCTTTAACGTAACAGGGCTACTGTGACAGATACATGCCATTATATATTTGATTATCATATTTCACCTAAACAGTATCCTGTAAGAGTGAGGTAAAGCATTCAAGAAGCAGAAAAGAGTTATAAAAGATATTCATTCTGCCATAACTTAAAGTAAAAATGGCCACTCTCATTAGTAAGTTTCACCTGAGGTTTGATATTTTGCGGGCCATGAGTCAGAGTTACCTGCATGCACATAACCATTTGCCAGAAGATCACGAAAATATCAAAAGAAACTGCAAATCTTTTCAAAGTTCTAACCATAAAACTAGACATATAACAACTTGGGATAGGTGTATGATGTTTCCTAGTAAGGAAGTAAAAAACTAGTACCAAGCTACTAAAACATACCGATCAAACTCATTTGACAGAACATTATCAGTGTATAATGGCCAACAGTATCTCCAAAAAGTGAACTCACTACTCATAAAGAAAAAGGTCATGTTATACAAAAATGACCAACCAACATAATAAATTAATTTTAGATTTGAACTATGTTTCATGTGCAAAATGTCACTATGAAAAAAAATACACCAATAACCTAAGAAAGTTGCAAGTTCGATAGAAGAACATAAGAGAAAAACATGAAACAGTAAGTTTAGGAAATAAAAAAAAAAAAAAAAGCTATTTAATGGAGCTTCAACCAAGCACCACCAGCTAACTCATCTTGAGTCCAACCATTTGCAACAATAATACTCACTGAAATCCCACTAGCAGGGCTTAGGGAGAGTCGAGTGTACGTAGATCTTATCACTACCTCACAAAATCTTTACAACAATGCTTCAAATAAATAAATTTTCCCCACAAACTCAAGATTAACAGTAACCCCAACAAATAAAGATTCCATCCCCCCCCTTTTTGCATCTAAATCATCTTCACCACCAAACAAAACAACCCCATCAATTAAAGATTCCATTTTTATCCTTTTTTTGCAATTAAATCAAAACAAACAAAAGAGTAATTTGTTGACAAAACAAGAAAAAAACACAACATGCAAATTATTTACATAACTGATACCTCAAATTTTTCAGCTAAAATTATGTGACTAGGTGTTGTCGTTGCTGACTGCTGTAGTCATCGGAGACTGGAATCATCGGAGAGAGGTCGGGTCGGTGAGGGACGGATTATTGAAGAAAGGAAAGAGGGCTTTTGAGAAAAGAGGGCTTTGAGAAAAATTGATATATTCGCGGGTTTATTTCACTGCCCAAAAATTATTTGCAGTTTAATTTTTTAAGTATAGCGGGGGTTTCAACTGCCCCAAAATATTCGTGATTTATTTTTAATGATAGCGGGGGCTTTAACCGTTCCAATCGTAATTAAAATAACAGAGGTATATAAATCCCCGCAATTTGATATATTTGTGGAGGTTAATACCGACCCCCAATTAAACCTCCGCAAAATACACCTTTTTGTAGTGGGTCGACGGTCGATTATGCTGATGGTCTATGTCGAGATATATGCACGATCTATGACTGAGCAGATATCCGTACAAAAATCTTAAAATTTATAAATATTGCTTCTAATCAACGATCGTCGGGTTTATGGAATAGAGAAATGAACTTGGAGTCACCTGAGCTACTGTAATGTACTTTCAAAAGAGGTTTTAAGTAATGTGAGTGATTTAAAACTTTTTAACAATGGTTGAAAGTGTGTCTGGGAAGATAGCAAACAAATGGGGTAACAATGGATGCAATGGACAAGCTTATGATGTTTGTGGACTGATTTAGAGCTGATCGTCGAAAAATAACGTCGAAAAATTGGCCTGAATCAGAGCTTTTTGGAGGGAAAGAACCTTCTATTTTAAGCTTTTGAAAAAAAAAATTAATTATTTTTGGAAACCTAGATATTTTTGTATTATATAATTGTGGATGATGGAGTGGGTTGAAGTATATTATTAAAAACTTGTGGGTGAATTTGTTAAGTTGAAAAGATTGGATGATGGAGTGGGTTGAAGTGTATTAGTAGAAACTTGTGAGTGAATTTGTTGAGTTGAAAAGATTGGATGATGGGGTGGTTTTAAGTGGGTATATGACCAATTTTTTAAGACTTTTGTCTAAATAACAAAATAAGTCTTGAAAATCCTTTTTGGCATGAAATCCCAAGAGACATAAACATAATAATTCATGGCCTTTTGGTTTGCAAATAATCCCGGGATAAAACTTTTTATCCATCGTTTGGTTATAAATATTTGGGATAACTTATTCCAGGACTAATAATTAGTCCCGGGATAAGTTATCCTCCCAATTGGTGGGATAACAATCTCAACATTATTCTTACATGGGATAAAACTATAAAATGACAACGTTACCCTTAAATTCTTTGATTTTTCACTTCCATACACATAATTTGAGTGCATAGTTTAAAATTTTTACTAAAAATATTTCTGTTAAGCAACTATAATTTGAGTGCATAATTTATTATATTTCTCAGTCTAACACAATTAAATTTATTATAATTTATTATTCGTACTATAATAGGAATGCATAATTTAGTCTATTTTCGCAATTAAATATTTTAGGAAGTATAAAAGCATTTACCATTCAAAATGGTTGTACAATATATAAATTATGTTCATTTATATATTTTAATTTCTCTAAAAGATAATAAAAATTTTTAGAATGAATATTTAAAGCTTAAAAAGAAATATATATATATATATATATATATATAAGTTAAATAAGATGGAGGGTATCTCGGTAATCAATCAATTTATTTCTAGAAATTATACCATGCATATTACTTTGAATACAACAAACCAAACACTCAATAAATAATAATCTCAGCATAACTAATCTCAGTATAACTTATCCCATTATAACTTATCCCAACATAACTAATTCCGATATAAGTTGTTTTCAAACCGAACGACCCCTAACTTTCATTGTACATTTTCTAGAGCTTCCGTTTATGGTTTATCAACTTCTTTTATCTGTCATTCCTCTTTTCTTAATTCTTCTCCACTGTATTGGATTTGGGTCGCACGGACTGGATTCAAGGATTATTAAGTTTTTAATTAATTAAATTTCAATCAATAAGAAACTGTCATATATTTAATTATTATTTATTTAAGAAGAATATATAAATGGATGAAATGGTATTTTAGAGTTCAAAGTGGAAGGATGTATTTAATACTTGAAGGATACATTAGGCCCTTTTCCTTTTTTAAAAAACTCTAATATATTTTATCTGATATTAAGTTTATTTTGAATTTGTAAAGCACTTTTGTTACGTATACTTCACCTCAACAAGAAACTTTATAGTTTAATCCGAATTATTTGGTAAACAGAAATAATATGACGTCTTTTTAGTGCATATTATTATAGTTACATCCCCATCTCAAACAAGTGAAAATTATTTATATAAATTCTCACAGAACATATTTCTTTGTGTAAACTCATTCGTGGTACTATTGTGGTTTGGTACTAGCTGGTAGGAGTTATATATGTATTAAATTTTGTATTAGTAACATCATGTTTGATAGCATTTTTTGTTATGTATAAAATTCAATACACCTAATATGGTGTTTGGTTTTTAATTAATATAAAAATCCACACAACTAATACATGTATAAGTTATGAGCGAATTTATATATTATTTTATGTCGGATAAAAGATGAAATAACTAATATATGAATAATTAAATCCTCCATAATTAACCATGCATAAAAGCATAACTCTAACCAGATGTCAAACGACCATTAGTTAAACAAAAAAAAGTTGAGATGTCAAAAGCTTTGCAAAGAATCAAATAAAAAGATGATGTGATGGTAGTAACATAGTGTTCTTATTAAGGACTTGGAATTTTCCAACGTACCAAAAAGAAAAAGTTATAGTATATGCTTTTACAGCTTGAAGTTTTTCTTGAAGTCTAAATCTTAGTGATTGCCTCATCAACTTTTGTAAGTTGGCAAAATTAATACTCCATACTAGTAAGTGTAAGCACCGACCAAAACAGTATATAAAGGATTAATTAGTTGACAGAAATTAGAAGTAGGAATCACGAGATTGTGGCCAGCAGAAGCTGAGTAAGGACTTTGACCCTAACATTACCGATATGAATTATGGTTGGACAATAGTTCGAGATCCCTTCACTCTAATTCAAAAGTCTTGGTTTGAACCTGTGGAATTGAAAAAACTTTGGTTGGGACTTGGGAGCATCCCTATAGTTAGACTAACTGGTCAAGAAGGTTATCGGGGTTTCTACTATGGTGAAGTGAAAGATCTACTTACAGAAATAAGTTTGGCAATGCATCAATTTATTCGAGTTTAACCAAATCCTAATACGAATATGAACACCAAGTGAGTTTTTTTTTTTTTTAGAAAAAAAAAAAAAAGGACCCTAACGTTGCTTTCCTTGTAATGCAACAATTTTTAAAGTCTAATATTCAGTCAAACACATAAGGAAACCTCAATTACTCATAGTAGTGCCTTCCTAAAATTCTAAATTTCCTATTGTAACTTTAACTCATAGTCACTATTTCAGCTTTATGATATTTTAGTTTCCTGATATTTACATATAAATAATATATTCTGGTTCATTAATTTTTAGGGGCTCGCATATCTTAATTTGTCCAAGAGAGTTTAATTATTTAGTTTGAAGTTTTTCATTCACTTAGTATTAATATTTAAAATGTTTGATTTCCCCATATTAAAATGTACGAAAATCAAACTTTAAGATTTTTATTCTGTCAGAAGTTCGAAATTTTGAGCCTTAGAAGCAATGTGGGCACAGGGCAAAAAGATAGAGTAATACTTTTCGGTCACAGTTCAAGCTCATGACATGACGGGTATTTTTCATTTTGGCACAAAAGACATCACAGATTTGTTCCTCTGGTTAGGCCGTTATCGAACGCAGGAGCAAGTATCCCATTTGAACTTATATGATGTCTTATAAAGCTCTTCTTTTCCTCCTCTATTTCTGTCGAAAAAGTCTCACCTCTTAAGCAAGCTTTTGGGCTTAAGTCAAGCCCAAGATTTATTTTTCTTATGGCGTATCAAAGTACGACTCATCCCAATTAGAAAGTGATGGAGGTGTTGAAGAAGTCCTCGGTCGGTCAATTTTGAATGGATGATCTCTTCATATGACTTCAACAAAATCTCACCTCTTGAGTTAGATTTGAGGGTTGAGTTATAGGCCCGAAATTCATTTCTTTGTAATTCCAATATGATCAAAACCTCATTCGAAAGCTTGCTAACTTAGAAGTCTATGAGTCTTTCTCTTCACCCGCTCTCCAAATTCCCCTCCTTAATTCAAAGACGTCACATTCTTTCAAGATCATAATTAATTTTGGCATTAGCGTACTATTAGGGCAATCATTCTTTTTGTTTCTTCTGCAATTCTAGCTAGCCCTTACTTGAAATATAGGATAATTTTCACATTAATCCTTATGTTTAGCACGTTGACCATCATTATTTACTATCTACAATTAACTTTATTCATTCTAATCTAGTAAACTGTTATTATAATAATTAAGTGCCCATTTGGTACAAGAGATAAGAGATAACTAGTTTTCAAATTAATTTTAAGATGAGTTTATCTCATGTTTAATTGGAATAAAATGCATATAATCACTCATTCCGAAATTAATTATCTCAAATTATCATATTATTTTTATCCCATATTATAAATAAAATAACTAATAACTTCAAAATAACTAATTTTGAAAAAACTAATCCCTCAATTAACATGTCCACAACTAAACGACCCCTGAATGTCCCCACTAACAACTAGAGGCAAAAACGAGTTAGTAGTTGGCAAGACAGTCCACTAGTTGAAGTCTGTCCCACAAATTAAATAATTATATGGCCCAGAAAGCGTGCATGCATATGTACATTGTTCATAACCTGTCTCTATTTACTTTTAATTTCTTGTCCATTGAGCCAGGTAAATATCAAACCATGGATATTTATAAAACATAAATTTTGAAAGTAACTATACATGAAAGGGATTTGATATGCCGAGGATCTTTTGAAAGCAACATCTTTATTTTTATTATAAAATATACAGCATCTTCACTTTTACTATAAAGTATACGTACACTTTTTCCTTCTCAAAACTGATTTGTGGGATTTTACATTTTCATTTGATTTCTTGTTGTTGAATACATAAAAAGGGACAAAAGATGAATATGTTAGGAAGACTATTTTGGAGGTTACAAATAATATTAGGAATTAAATGGTAAAAAAAATGGGTCAAGTATTTAAAGTTGTATAACTATGAAATGAAGATGACCAACTTATTTTTTTTTTCTTATGAATACTTGGCTTATAAGCACTTTTAATGTTTATCAAATGCATAGATAAATCAAAAAATATTTTTAAACTAGTTAACTTTAATCAATTTATAAAGGACTTTTAATTAGACTTTGCTTATACTGTTTACTTTGAATTAATCTTTAAGCAAAATAATTTTTAAAATTTTCTAACAACCGATTAAGGGGTGTACAAATAACAGAAATGAACCAATGTGTGTCGGACATTGCTTTAGCAACAGAAAGATTTGAGTATTCAAAATTTTAAAATCAAAACGTATTTATAAACTAGTTAACTTTAATCAATTTATAAACGATTTTTAATTAGACGTCGTCACTTATACTATTTACTTTGAATTATTCTTTAAGCAAAATGATCTTTGAAATTTTCTACCAACCTATTAAGTGGTGTCGAAATAACAAAAATGAACCAATATGTCAACATTGCTTATAGAAAGATTTGACTATTCAAAATTTTAAAATATCTTAAAAGTTTAACACTAATATTGGATGCGCAATATTATATCGAGAAATAAACATATTAATGTTGGAAAGAACAATAGGAGTATATAATAAAAGAATTGCAAATTCAATTAAGTACATATACATATCATACATTATATGCTCTCCTCATCATCTATTACTAGATTACTATTTTACACTGCACAAGATCCAAGTCCTCTTCAAACTCGACACCTTTGATTAAAGTACCACTACTTGAATTATAGTACCATTGATCTGAACCTTTGTAGCCTCGAATGTGCAAGTAAGACTTAAAGTCCCGGCCAACTCCATAGTATCATCCAATATCAAATGAGCACGCAATATTTAGAAAATCATGAGGTCGAGGCATATAGACCTTCGATCTCCTCTATGCTCGAGTTGCACCCTTATAACATTCTCATGAAATATGTACCATAATATATATTTAATGCCCATTATACTTGTGTACTACACTCTCCTTTCCCAAAACCTACTCTGCGATTTCTCAAATCAAATTCTACCCATAGATTTTGTTGATGGAAATTGCCAATAATATTACTAGCAATGCCAAGTGTTTCTGACCGTCCGATCCCCACACAATGGATTCCACCCTCCACTTCATCCAACATCCTTTCCTTATTGATCAAAATCTCAACCCCATTTTCGAATTGCAATGTCATGTCACCTATCAATCGTTCAATTTCCATCCTATATTGGCTATCAAAACACATGTCAAGTGCATCACCATAAATGTAACCTTTCTTCAATTTTCGACCAGCTAACTTAATAATTTCTTCTCGCACCTTATTATACGCTTCTTCCACCAAGAAAGTGTATTCCGTGCCAGAATCAACGATCGTCTGGCCTGAACCACCAGCATTAGGTCGGAAAACTCTCTCAGAGATGTTCAATTTTTTCCCATTAATTTTTATCCCTACCATACCAATAGTGTATGCTAGGGGGTCCAAATTGGGCATGCGTTGACTTTGAAGGAAAGTCAACAAGTTCACATATCGAAAGGTACGAGAATTAGGATTTTGACCTAGGTAAAACGTTCCAGTTGGTTTCACCGTATGATTACCTTGTCGAATCGGCACGCAATACGAGAATTTTTGTACCTTGGCTTGGGAGGCAAAAGAGAACCTTCCAAGATTCATTCCCAAAATACCCTCAGCATCACCGGACTCCGTGGCGCAACCAAGAATCAAAGGAGGGGTAGTTTGGGAACGTGAAAATGTAATTTTTTCACGGACGAGATTACCCTCAGCCAAAGTACCATCAGCATAGAAGTACGAATAATGACACAACCTATTTTGGTCGCATGATGTTGGAAGGGTAAAATCAGGAATTCTTGGCTTACACAAAGGATGACTACAAGGAAGGACGGAAAAAGAAGAGGACAAAGAAGGATCGAACGATGTTGTTGGAGGGGGTACTTTGGGAATTTTCTTGTGGCACTGAATCCAAGAAAGTTGGCTACCAGTGTCCAATACCATTTGTTGATTTTGTGGTGGTGTCCCTATAGGAAGTGTAATAATAAGAGCCATTGAATATTTAAAAGTTGACTTATAATTCAAAGATGGAACTCTAGGCATTGCTTTTGCATTTGTAGTTTGATGAGAAGTGGCGATAAGGGAAGAAAGAAAAAGAGCCTTAGATGAAGAATTATGTGACAATGTTGTTGATGTAAGTGGAAATGACATAGAAAAAGGTGCATTTTTGGCTGATAAAATGTAGAGAAAATTCAAGAATGTAACAAGGAGAAGAAGAAAAGTTGTTGAAGGAAAAGAGGTCATGTTTTTTATTCTTATTAGATAATAGTAAATAGAATACTATATGATATTTTTTTGAGGGGCAGTGGAGAAAGGAAGGAAAATTATTGGGAGAAAGTGAGGTGAATCATGAATGTGCAAGTAGATAGGGGTATTTATATGGAATTAATGGGAGGAAAAAAAAAAAGGAAAATCCAAAGAGAAAACAATAAAGGAAAAAAAAAAGAGGAAAACGCGGTTTTCTTTAATAGGGAGCTTTTAGTTGTATGCAAGCTGGTTGTAATGATAACAGTTACCTACTTTTCCTACTGAGCTGTTGGTGAGACACTGGCTAAGTTTTCACCAAAATAGTGGGAGTACTAGTTCCCAGGTGGAGTCAAGTAGGGTCAGGAGTTCATTTGAATTTTTTTTTGGTGTAAAATTATATTTCTTTTATAATATTGATGCGGCATTGTTTAACTTATCATGATATTTATAAAAAAAAAAAAAAATTGTAGATGAAAATAATTCTTAAATATTTGTGTGGTTATAAGCCAATTCATCAAGGATAAAACAAAAACTTTAAAGTTGTTTCTAATTATAGTCAGGTGTCATTCTTGTTGACACGAAATATTAAAAAAGAAAGAGTGTCGCATATATTTATACATAGTGAGTGTCACATATATTTATACATGGTTAAAATTAACTTTTACATACATACATATATATATATACACACACAACAACAACAACAACAACATACCTAATATATTCCTACCAAGTGGGGTCTGGGGAGGGTAAGTATACGCAGTCCATACCACTACCTCAAATGTGAAATAAAGAGGTTGTTTTCGATAGACCCCCGGCTCAAAATAAAACAATCTAAAATAAGGAATAATAATATTAAGAATAGTAAAAGAACAAGATATAATAGGGATTAGCAAACTCAATAATACCATAAACAAGATACTCCAAGTAACACACCAAAAGATACCATACCCTAAAGTAAGACTAACCTACTACCTTAATTCGCCTCCCCCACAATTTCATATCCAGGGTCATGTTCTCGGTAAGCTGGAGCTGCTCCATGTCATGTCTAATCACCTATTTCTTTGGTCTACCTGTACCACGCTTGAAACCATCCCTAGTCAACCTCTCACACCTCCGCATTGGGGCATCCGTGCTCCTCCTCATCATATGACCGAACCATCTCAACCTCGCTTCCCTCATCTTGGCTTTCACCGAAGCCACACCCACCTTATCTCGAATAACCTCATTTATAATCCTGTCTTTCCTAGTACACCCACACATCCACCTTAGCATTTTCATTTCCGCCACCTTCATCTTTTGGCTATGGGCCTTCTTAAAAGGCCAATACTCCACCCCATAAACAACACCGGTCTAACCACCACTTTGTAGAACTTGTCTTTAAGTTTTGGAGGTACTTTTTTGTCACACAAGATTCCAGAGGCTAGCCTTCATTTCATCCCCCTACCCCAATCCGATGAGTGACATCTTCGTCAATCTCTCCATTCTCCTGAATCATAAACCCTAGATACATACATACATACATACATACATACATACATATATATATATATATATATGTATGTTGAATCCTCTTTTAACTATTCTTGTGTTTACTTCTTCATATTCAGAATTTTCTATAGCATTATTCCCACTGATTTTGGAACTCCTATTCATTTAAGTTTGTGTCACATAAAACCATTAAAGAAGGAAATGTTCTCAAAGATGAATACAAGATTTAATAATTTGTATGTTTTTACGGCATTTTCAACTTAATAATATAATAATAACTCAGTTCACAGTTAAATATTAATAAATATTGATAGATTTCTAATATATGTATATGGAGTAAAAATTAATGTACTCATATGAACCCATTATCATGTCTTTAGATTCGCTCTTAAACATACTTTACCAAAATATCTTCTTTTATTATAACTTAATTTCAAAACTTCTCATTAAGAATCGAGGTATTTTATTAAATTGGGAGACGGACATTTGGAAGTTGATTAGTAGGCTTTTGGATAAGGAGGTTCTGGAGATCAATTTAATTAATATATTTAATTAGCATATGCAACTTGTCCTCTAGTCATTGTTTTCTTTAATTATTTCCCTTCTCATTTCTTTTGACCCCATTTCCTTCTTGTCCTCTTATTCTCATATTCTTTTGCATTCTTTCGGCACCTCCCTTTCAATATTTCTTCTTTTTCCCGTCAACTAATTCTCACAATTACAAAATAAAATGTATGTGGTAGTAATGAGGGTGTAAGTTTTGGGCACAAATAATGTATACGCTAGCTAGGTTTTATAATTAAGGCACTTTAAAGTTTACTATAAAAAGATCTATAATAATTCATAATTTGTCACAATCTAAGACTAAATCTATGATATATCTTATCTGCTTTGGCCAAATAGATTTTCTTAAATTTATTCATAAGACTGATTACGTCGAGTGAAATAGAGTGTGTAATACAAAAACGTGTGTTATGCTTTATAAAATTATATTTACTTTCATTTTTCATGCGAATGTAAAATTCGTTTTAAGGTGTCATGTGCGTCACTTTGAAAAAAATTTATCACTCTAGAAGTTTGTCATCATTTTCTTTGGACCCCACTCATTGGTTTGCCCTCTGTCATACGCATCACTATCAAAAAACGATGCCAACTAATTTTAAGGAAAAATTATATAACTAGACAATTGTCAATGCCTAATCTACATAACCACACCTAATTTTTTTAAAAAAAAATTACAAAACAAAATGTATCTTTAATTATGCAGATACCTAAAAATACACGTTCGAATAACGCTTAATAAATTGTTCTATTTTACACTGTTCATACATATAACTTTAACTTAATAGAAAAAACTTAGGAACGTCCTTAATTGAGTATCTTTGTTAGACTATATACTAAAGTTATCCTTTGTGGTTCACCTAATCAAGAAATGGAATCTTCTAAGAACAAAAGCAAAATGTGTGTAATCGAATGTTTCACTCATTCAACAAAAAGAACATTCAATTCTCTCAAACACACGTCGTTTGGCTAACTTTAACTTTTTGCTTTTTTGTATTTTTCCTTTCTTATTAAGAAAGATTTAAAAAAAATAGTTAAAACAATTATTATGAAACATAAAGGTGGAATTCAATCATAAAATTTTATGGTGGTGTACAGCAAAATGTCTTCTCATAAGCTCTTCTTCTAACAGTCACATTATGTTCTTACTTTTCTTTTTAGGGTGCGTTTGATAGGAAGGAATCCGAAATGAATTTTTTTTTTCGAAAAAATAAGTGGTTTTTTAATGTAATAATATGATTTGTGAGATTTTACATTTTATGTGATTTAACCGTTTTGTTCCTCTCCATAGTTGCTACATGTTGATTTTGGAGTATGGGATGGTCGGCACGGCTCCTAATGTGATTGAAAATATTTTGAGAGAGTTTGTGGTTTTAGAGACTTTCAAAGCCATAAAGTTGATCTCGATCAACATTTATTGCTCTGAGTGCCTAATGATGATTTAGATAGTTTCATTAGGTCTAGAATGTTGAATTTGGGCTAATAGCAGAGTTGGTTCGAATTTGGAGCCTTTAGTTTGCATTTCAATCCTCCGTAAGAAAAATTAGTAAAATTTGCCTTAGAGGGGTCTCACAGGGATTAATTTATTAAAAATATTCCTTTTGTAAAAATCTAATGTCGTCATTTAGTCCGAAATATCGAAAGTAGTCTGGTAACATATATGGTTTGTTCTATGGGGTCTTGAACAAATCTCGATGATCTGTTCGGAGACTTTATAACATGCAAATACAGATGTATACAGTTGATATCTGGTGCATAGAAACTTTTTCATGAACGTGGATCTTTAGACGCGAATATGGAGAAGGAAATTTTCCCCTTCATCGTGATCGCGAGATGGTGGTTGCAATCGCAAAGGGTAAACGAGTCCAAATCAGGAATTTCGCCTTCTTTACGGATGCGGTGGGGCTGTCACGAACGTGAAGGCCTAACTCTTCAACCTTCGTGAATGTGAAGGCCATTTTTAGCTTGGTCATCTGTTGACCCTTGTGAACGTGAAGGTTAATCGCAATTGCGAGGTACTGTTCACAAAACAGTATATAAATCCCATTTTTGTGATTTTTCAGTATTGTTGGACTTTGAGCTTTGGATTTGCGCAATTTTGAGCTTGGGTAAGCTCCAAAACCTTAATTCCATTACTTTTCATTGATTTATATCAACAAAAAACTCTTTCATCTTGGTTTAACCTGGGATTTTGAGGATTTTTATGGAAAAGCTTAAAAATAATTTTTCTATGATTTGAGCCTCGTTTTTAACTTGTTTCGCATGGATTTCAAACTATGGATTTCTTTAACCTAGGGAAGTGTATCCTAAAATAAAATTTTGATTTTACCCCTTTCTTTTTTCAACTTATTTTTCGAATCCATTCTGAATATAGCTCAAATATAGACAATATAGATATCATTAGCTTTCTTTTAACGTGTAGATACTATATTTGATTGTTGTCATTGATTCTGAGGTCATTCAAAAAGAAAAAGCTCTATGTTGTGGTATTGATACAGGAGGGTGAGGTGATTGCTTATACCTCTCAGTTGAATCTTCATGAGAGAAATTACCTAATCCATGATTTGAGTTACTGAACATGGATTGAGTTACTGAAATTCGTTGACAGACGAAATACTACTAATATCTGACAACTGACTGAGTTCATGAGATCATGGAGATTTCTTGAGTCATAAGACTGTCTGAAGTCTAAGGATCATAGCTTGACTGAGAGTATTGTAAAAACATGACATGACTCTAGGCACACAACTAATGTTTCGGGTACAAGTACCCCTAGGACTCGATAGAAGAAAACTGACGAATCATGACTTTATCAAGTATAAGACCCACATCAACAATACATAATTTAATAAGTTATGGATTTAACGAAGTACAGGGTTATCATACTATCTAACATGGACGAGAATGCTGATAATCATATCATAATCTCATATTCTAATATCATGGCCATTCCAACAACATACATATTTCACAATGATAGCATGGAAACCATTTAAACATAAGGGGATGATAAGCATGTCACATTTAGCTTATGTCTTGAGCTATCAAGCATGATTTCTACTTTTACAAGTATTTTATCAACTACCTTGCATGCACAACTTAGGGCATAAGTGAATTCATTAAATTACACATCATAAGCAACTAAAGTCATGGATTGTATCTTGCATGGTAACATAATACCATGATAAACACTCAAAGATTCCAACTTTGAAATCAATCAACGTCAACAACATGATTACAAATAATCCACAACATAAATACTATGATTTATAGATAAAACGAGGTTCTTGAGCTTCACGGATGGAAGAAATCCATGAATGAACACAATGCATACCTTAGTTCATGATTTCGTGAAGATTCACTGTGAAACTGTCTTGAAATTAGATCTTCTATGAAAACCCTAGCTTGTTCTTGAGAGAAACTAGGATATTTTTGGGTGAAAAGTGGTTGAATCACATGTTAAAGGGCTTAAATAGGGATGGGAAGTTTACCCTTTTAACCTTGAATGCGTCATTTAATTTCAGAGAACATTTTTCGAATTGGACCCTCGACGCGACGCGGCGCCATCGTGCCGTGTCGCTGGATTTTGACAATTGAGAAATTGAGGTATGACGCGACGTGGAGCCATCGCATTGCCCCTTCTTTTGCGACCTGGAACTTTGGTGTGGCGTGGAGAAAATTGCGCTGAGACACTGGAAAAGGACAATTGCCATTTTAGCTTGTGGCACGGCGCGCCACTAACTAATATGGCGTTGTTTTATGATGGAAACTTGAAATAGTCATAACTTCTTACCTAGTTATCAGATTTAGGTGAATTTTATATCGATGAAAAGCTTATTGAATTTTCCACATGACAAAAAAGTGAAAATTTTAAAAATACCATATGTACAAAAATGGATTCATCTTTTAAAGTAAGTTTCTAACATTCTTGAGACGATTTCAAGAAAGGAAAAGTACGGATACAATATCTCCCCTTTGAGAACATTCGTCCTCGAATAAGACTGAGAGTGGGGAGAGAAGATAACCGATGTACATACTAAACTTGAATAACTGAAACATGATCTCATGACTGATAACTGAATATATCATACTGGACACGCATGCCTGATGCATGCATAACTGATTCATGAATGCATGATTGAGTGTTCTGAGGAACTAAGTTTCTCCCAATGAGAATACATATCTGATGCATAATTATATAACTGAACTGATACGTGAATGCATGACGGAATATGCAATGGTACTTGATACCAAGTTTGTAATGAACACTGAACATTAAACTGAGTAAGATTAAGGAGAACTGTTACCTTGAGCTTGATCTGAGTTGGAGGAGGAGAGGTGAGGATACTTGGTACGCATATCTACTTCTATTTCCCAAGTAGCTCCCTCGACGGACTGATTTTGCCAAAGAACTTTAACTAGAGGGACTTCTTTATTCCTCAATCTACGAGTCTGATAGTCTAGGATTTAAACTGGAATCTCTTCATAAAAGAGGCTGTTTTGAACATTGATGCTCTGAATAGGGACTACAACTGTTGAGTCACCTATACACTTCTTGATAAAGGAAACATGGAAGACCGGATGAACTGAGGATAGATATGAAAGCAATTCAAGCTCATAAGCTACCTTGCCGAATCGACTGAGAATTTTAGAGGGACCAACATATCGGGGACTGAGTTTCCCTTTCTTGCCAAACCACTTCACTCCCTTCATGGGGGAGATCTTTAGATAGACATAGTCACCAATTTCAAACTCGAGATCTTTTCTACGAACATCTGCATAAGACTTTTGTCGTCTCTGAGCAGCCCGGAGTCTTTCTCTAATCAACTGGACTTTTTCTAAGGCATCGAATACCAAGTCAGGACCTAAAACTGAGGCCTCACTAACTTTGAACCAACCAATTGGAGATCTACATCTCCTACTGTAGAGATCTTCGAATGGAGCAATGTGAATACTAGAATGATAGTTGTAGTTATATGCAAACTCAATCAAAGGCAAGTGGTCAACCCAACTACCTTTGAAATCAATTGCACACACCCTTAGCATATCTTCTAAAGTGTGAATGGTCCTTTCTGCTTGACCATCTGTCTGAGCAAGGAAGGCTAGACTGAGATGAACTTGGGTACCAAGACCCTTTTGGAATATTTTCCAGAAATGAGAGGTGAACTGGGTACCTTTGTCTGAGATAATAGACAATGGAACACCGTGTAATATGACTAAATCCCTGATGTAGAGTTTCGCATTATCCTCGGCTGAATAAGAGGTATGGAATGGAAGAAAATAGGCGGATTTGGTTATTCTGTCTATAATGACCCAGACTAAATTATGCCGATGACGAGTTTGAGGCAAACCTGTCACAAAGGCTATGTTCACTTCTTCCTACTTCCAAGTAGAAATAATAAACTCCTGTATAGGACCACTAGGCTTCTGATGCTCTATCTTAACCTGCTAACATGTAGAGCACTTAACCACAAACTTTGCAATATCTCTCTTCATCCCACTCCACCAATAGACTTTTTACAAGTCACGGTACATCTTTGTGTCCCCTAGATGAATAGAGTAGAGCGCATCATGCATTTCTTCAAGAGTTCACTGCCTTAATTTATCTACACCTGAAACACAGAGACGACCCTGACAACGCAAAACACCATCTCCCTCTTGGGAGAAAACCTCTACTTTCTGATCCTGAACTGACTCTTTCAACTTGACAAGCCTGGGATCTCTATCTTTCTTTTCCTTTACCTCAAAAACTAGAGATGATTCTGAACTACTCTGAACCCATATATCACCTTCATCTGTATTGACTAAGCGAACGCCTAGTCTGGTAAGCTGATGTACTTCTTGAGCTAACTTCTACTTACTGTCATCCACATAAGCAACACTACCCATAGAAAGTCTACTGAGAGCATCAGCCACTACATTGGCCTTGCCTGAATGATAGAGGACACTCATGTCATAATATTTCAAGAGCTCTAACCACCTTCTCTAACGAAGATTGAGATCATTCTGAGAAAAGACATACTGAAGACTCTTATGATCTGTGAAGACATCTACATGAACTCCATAGAGATAATGCCTCTAAATCTTTAAGGCAAAGACTACGGCGGCTAACTCAAAATCATAAGTAGGATAATTCATCTCATGAGGTTTAAACTATCTGGAGGCGTAGGCTATGACCTTACCATGCTGCATAAGGACACAATCCAAACCTACTCTGGATACATCACAAGACACTACGAACCCATCTGGACCATCTGGAAGAGCTAAAACTGGAGCTGAGGTGAGTCGAGTTTTCAACGCCTAAAAACTCTTCTCACAAGGATCTGACCACTGAAACTTGATTTTCTTCTGAGTCAGTCTGGACATAGGGGATGCAATAAAATAAAATCCCATAACAAACCGTATGTAATAGCCAACCAAACCCAAGAAACTCCTAATATCTGATGGAGAGATAGAGCGAGGCCAGTTTCTTACTACTTCAATCTTTTGAGGATCTACTCTAATTCCATCACCAAATATGATGTGACCAAGGAATACTACTGACCTTAGCCAAAACTACACTTACTAAATTTGGTGAATAACTGATGATCTCTGAGATTCTGAAGTACTATCCTAAGATGGTTTGTATAATCGCGCTCACTGCGGTAATAGACCAGAATATTATCTATGAAGACTATGACAAACATATCCAAGTACTGCTTGAACATACGGTTCATCAAGTCCATGAAAGTGGCTGGGACATTGGTAAGCCCAAATGATATTACTAGAAATTCAAAGTGACCATACCTAGTTCAGAAAGGTATTTTTGGAATGTCACATTCCCTAACTCTGAGCTGATGATAGCCGGGTCTGAGATCTACCTTAGAGAAATAACTGGCACCCTGAAGTTGGTAAAACAAGACATTGATTCTGGAAAGAGGATACTTGTTCTTGATCGTGACCTTATTGAGTTGACAATAGTCTATACATATTCTGAGGGAGCCATCTTTCTTACGTATGAATAATACTGAAGTGCACCACGGGGAACTGCTGGGTTTGATGAATCCCTTATCTAAGAGATTCTTCAACTGTTCTTTCAGTTCTTTGAGTTCTACTAGTGTCATTCTGTATGGAGGAATAGAGATAGGCTGAGTATCTAGAAAAAGATCAATACCAAAGTCTATTTTTCTTTCGGGAGGAATTCCTGAAAGATCTTTGGGAAAGATATCTGAATATTCATTCACTAATGGGACTGATTCAAGACTGGGAGTTTCAGAAATAGTGTCCTTAACTTGAACAAGATGATATACACATCCTTTAGATATCATTTTTTGTGCCCGAAGGTAGGAAATAAGCTGACTTCTGAAAGTGGATACACTACCCTTCTATTCTAGGATGGGTTATTCGAAAACTAAAATTGGACTATTCTATTTTCGTAGTCGACTGTGGCATAGCAGAAATGAAGCCAATCCATGCCGAGAATGATATCAAAATCACTCATCTCTAATTTGACTAAGTTTGCTGAGGTGACTTTCTGAGATATCATAACCAGGTAGATCTTGTATACCCGCCAGGCTATAATGGTTTTACCCACTTAGGTAGAGACTGAAAAGTGCTCTGCTAGAATTTTAGGACTGACTCCGAAATCGATTGCTATATAAGGAGTGATAAAAGACAAAGAAGCTCCTGGATCTAGCAAAGCGCAAACATGCACATGAAAGATCTCTAACGTACCGGTAACCACATCAGGAGAATTTTCCAGGTCTTGTTGGGACTGAAGAGCATAGAGATGATTTAGGTGTTTCCCACTAGTAGCATTAGAGGTGGCACCTACTGATTTAGGCGATCAAAATAAGCTAAGGAGCGATTCTATTGACCCGAAGGACCTGGCTGAGGACAGTCTCTAACTCTATGGCCTGGCTTGCCATATCTAAATTAAATACCACTGTCAGCTCTGGAAATACCCTGATGGTGCTTGCCACAAGTCTGGCAAAGAGAATAGGTATGGGCACTGCTAACATTGCCCTGGGACTTAGATCCTGGCACTCTATATTTGTTACCCTCTCTGAACTTAGGAACTGGAGCAATGGATGAAAAAGGAGCTGGAACTGATGACTTAGGACAAAATTGAGAATGGTTTCCTCCTTTTGACTTAGGCTAAGATAAGTTGAAACTACTTGTCTTCGCTCTCTTATTCTGTTTCTCCCCCATCTTAATCTTCTACTCCTCTATCTGTTGAGCATGAGTAATGAACCTGGCTAAATTTATGTCACTATTCAGCATGGCGAATCTACACTCATTAACCACACTATCATTCACCCCTGAAATGAACTTACTCATCCTTGCCCAGCTATCTATAACCACATGAGAGGTATATCTATATAATTGAGCAAACTTAAGAGAATACTCTTTCACTGTCATATTGCCCTGCCTGACGTTGATGAATTATAGCACCTTAGCTTCTCTAAGCTCTAGGGGAAAGAATCTATCAAGAAACACTGAAGCAAACTCCTCCCACTCAACTGACCCTGCATCGTCTTCCCGCTCTGACTTTCACTACTTAAACCAAGTATGAGCCACATCCTATAATTAATATACAGGTAGCTCAGCACTCTCACTAGACATAACCCCCATTATGTCTGTAACCTTCTACACCTGATCTAGGAATTCCTGAGGGTCCTCATCTGTCTAAGACCTAAGAAAGGATGGAGGATTCATTTGGGTAAAGTCTCGAATCATGGCTGCAGCTGAATTGGCCACAGGGTTGGTCGGAATGACAGTTGGTGATTCATTCTGAGCAGTAATTGATTGAGCAAGGGTAGTGAATGCAACCCTGAACTCTATAAGAAAAATATGTTCATCCAAAAAATCCTCTTGGATAGACTGGGTTCTTCTCTAGGGAGGTATGTTCTGAAATAAGGAGGAGAAATGGATTAGACTGTGAGATTAGATTGAGATTATGCTCACTGACATGACATGAATACTGAAAGAAGGAAATTATTCCTAAAACATCTTATAGCCTCCTGCACATAAATGTGGTGCGCAACACACCCATGTACAACACTCTACTAGATGCGGCTTTCAGACTTCCTAGGACTCTATTGAACCGTAGGCTCTGATACCAAGTTTGTAACACCCTGAATCTGTTACCCAAAATGCTACATGGTGCTCATGACCCCGAAGGACCACAAGCTAACCCATGACTAATATCTATACCTGTATACTGCATAATATACTGAATAATATGGAAATATGAACTGAAAGGCCATAAGATTCACATAACTAAAGTAAAGCATAACATCTAAACGGGGTATGAAATACCCTAAACAACTAAAATAACTGTCTGAACATAGTAGTGTAGAAAGCCTCTAACTGACTGAACTGTATGAGTAAGGATTTGATGGGATATGTCTTCAAATAACTTCAAATAATAAACAAATAAATTAGATAATAGAGAAATAGTTATGTCCTCGAAGGATGAGGACTCACTACTAACTCTGACTGCTGACATCTGGAATCTACTGATACTCTGAAGCTCGTGTCTCTGAACCTACAGTATAAGGCACCATAGCGTAAATATGTCAGTACTTTGAATATACTGGTATGCATGTGATGTAGGCTGAATAAATGGGGTTCATATGCATGAACAATACTGGCTAACTGACTAATATGAACGTGAGAATACATACATGCATATGTAGTAACTATATCTGAAATCATGACAACATGAGTATGATGATGACTAACATGACTAATGACTGAATTTTGAGAACTGATAGCATGAGTGACTGTATCTAACAGTCTTGTATCTGATGGAACTAGCTGAGTACCGTACTGTATCTGAGTTTACTGTATCTGACAGTCTTGAATTCTGAAGAACCATTTGAGTTATTTTACTGAGATTGATACTGAGACCGTGGGAGGTATTTATCTAACCGACCTGCCCCAAATAATACATTACAATTGAATTAGGGTCCAATCTATGCCCTGATTAGAAGGGTATCAATACCGTGTCACTGGTAAGGACAACAAGTGAATGACCCTAATATAACAAGTAACTCTAGTGAGAATGATGGGAAACCTCATATAGCAGGCTAATCCACCTCATCTACCCTCATATAGCAGTTATGATGTCTCAACCTATGCTAGCTACATAGTTCTGGAACACAAGGATTGATTCTAAGAATCATACCCTCATATAATAGGTGAGTTCCCATCATTGGGTTCGCTCGATGCTAATTTCTACTCTCATCTGAATAGACACTAAACATGATTTACTAAACTAGACATGGACTAAGTTACTGAATTTCGCTGACTGACAAAATACTACTGATATCTAACAACTGACTGAGTTCATGAGATCATGGATATTTCCTGAGTCATAAGACTGTCTGAAGTCTAAGGATTATAGCTTGACTGAGAGTATCATAAAACTATGACATGGCTTTAGGCACACAACTAATGTTTTGGGTACAAATACCCCCAGGACTCGATAGAAGGGAACTGACGAATCATAACTTTATCAAGTACAAGACCCACATCAACAATACATAATTTAATAAGTTGTGGATTTCATGAAGTACAGGGTTATCATACTATCTATCATGGATAAGAATGCTGATAATCATATCATAATCTCATATTCTAATATCATGGTCATTCCGACAACAGACACATTTCATAATGATAGCATGGAAACCATTTAAACATATGGGGATGACAAATATGTCACATTTACCTTATGTCTTGAGCTATAAAGCATGATTTCTATTTTTTCAAGCATTTTATCAACCGCCTTGCAAGAACAACTTAGGGCATAAGTGAATTCATCAAATTACACATCATAAGCAACTAAAGTCATGGATTTTATCTTGCATGGTAACATAATATCATGATAAACACACAAAGATTCCAACTTTGAAATCAATCAACGTCAATAACATGATTACAAATATCCCACAACATAAATACTATGATTTATAGATAAAACGAGGTTCTTGAGCTTCACGGATGGAAGAAATCCATGAATGAACACAATGCATACCTTAGTTCATGATTTTGTGAAGATTGGCGGTGAAACTTTCTTGAAATTGGAACTTCTATGAAAACTCTAGCTTGTTCTTGAGAGAAACTAGTATATTTATGGGTGAAAAGTGGCCGAATCACGTGTTAAAGGGATTAAATAGGGATGGGAAGTTGACTCTTTTAACCCTGAATGCGTCATTTAATTTCAGTAAAAATTTCCCGAATTGGACCCTTGGCGCGACGCGGCGCTATTGCGCCGTGTCACAGGATTTTAACAATTGGAAAATTAAGGGATGGCGCAACGCGAAGTCATCGCATTGCCCCTTCTTGTGCAACCTAGACCTTTGGCGCAACGTGGAGAAAATCACGTTAAGACACTGGAAAAGGACAATTGCCATTTTAGCTTGTGGCGCGGAGCGCTTGACCAATATGGCATTGTTTTACGATGGGAACTTAAAATAGTCATAACTTCTTACCTGTTTATCAGATTTAGGTAAATTTTATATCGATGGAAAGCTTATTGAATTTCTCACATGACAAAATATGAAAATATTAAAAATACCACATGGTCAAAAGTGGATTCATCTTTCAAAGTAAGTTTCTAACATTCTTGAGACGATTTTAAGCTAGAAAAGGTATGGGGTTTTACAAGTTGGCAGTCATGGTATTTGTGTTGAAATTGTGGCATCATTACTTGCATAGAGTTCCTTACTAGATTTTCTCGGATTATCACAGACTTCAGTACTTCTTCGTCAGTGGGATCTTAATATGAGAAAATGGTGTTGACTTGAGTTGTTTAAGGATTATAATCTCACTATTGTTTATCATCTGGTCAAGACTAATGTGGTTTCAAAGGCCTTGAGCCGGTAGTCGACTAGTATGGTAAGCTTAGCTTTTCTCTTGACCCAGGAGTGACCTTTAACCTTGGAGGTTTTGTCTTTAGTTAACCAGATAGTTAGGTTTGATATTTTGACACTCGAACATGTTTCAGCCTTTATTGATGTTAGAATTTCTTTGATGGAGCATATTCAAGCTCACCAGTTTGATGATGATAATTTAATGGTGATTTGAGATAAGGTGTTGAGTGGTGAGGTTAAGACGGCATCTCTTAATTTTGATGGTATTTTAAGGATTAGAGGCTGAGTTGGTGGATGAGTGAGATTGATTTTAGAAGAGGCGCATTATTTTAGGTATTCCCTCTATCTAGAGGTGACTAAGATGTATAGTGATTTAAAGCGGCATTATTGATAGGGTGGTATGAATAAAGATATAGTGATAAAGCATGTTGCTTGTATTGTTATTAGGTGATGGCTGAGCATCTGAGATCTAGTGGGTTGCTTCAGAGATTACCTATTCTTGAGTAAAAGTGGGAACAAATTACTATGGACTTTGTGAGTGGGTTGCCTAGTACTTCTCGTGGTTTTAACAACATTTGAGTTATCGTAGATCAGATGATCAAATTGGCCCATTTTGTACCTATTCAGATTTTCGTCAGTGCTAAGAGGTTTACTTGTATCTATGTTCATGAGATAGTTCATCGTCATGGAGTACTCGTGTCCATTATTATTTCAGACACAGATTTAGTGTTTATTTCTATTTTCTAATGGATATTTTAGGAGGAGTTGGATATTCGGTTGACCTTAGCACAACTTTCCACCCCCAAACCGATGGTTAATTGGAGTGGGTTATTTAGATTTTGGAGGACATATTTCGCATTTGTGTTATGGACTTCGGAGGTTAGTGGGAGCAACATTTGACCTTAGTGGAGTTTGCTTATAATAAAAGCTACTATTCGAGTATTAAGATAACACCTTTCAAGGCATTGTATGGTAGGCGTTGTTGATCTCCTAATAATTGATTTCTGACTTCAGAGGTTAGACCATGTGGTACCAACTTACTTCGCGAGTCTTTGGATAGAGTTTGAGTGATTTAGAATAGGCTTCAAGCAGTCTAAATTAGGCAAAAGAGTTATGTAGACTACAGGATTTATGCCTTAGAGTTTGAGATAGGTGATCGAGTCTTTCTTCGTATGTAGCTTATGAAGGGCTTGATGAGGTTTGAGAAGAGAGAAAAGCTTGGCCCTAGGTATATCGAGTCATTGGAGATTCTTCGAATGGTTGGGGGGTTATTTATGAGTTGGTCTTAACCTTAGAATTTTCATTCATTCATCTAATTTTTCATGTATATATATACTTTGGCGCTATCTTTCGAATAAGTCTCATGTGCTTCATTGAGACTCAACTCAGTTGGATGAGAGATTGAACTTTAAAGATGAGCTAGTGTCCATTTTTGCTAGAGATGTCAAACAGTTTCATTTTAGAGTTATTCCTGTTGTTAAGATTCAGTTGAGACACCATATTATTAAGGAGGCTACTTAGAAGATTGAGTCTGACATGCATAGTAGTTACCACCAGCTCTTTTATCGATTCAAATATTTTCTTACGTCTTAGTTCAAGGACAAATTAGAGTCTTAGTAGTGGATGTTGTAATGACCTGATTTGTGAAACTTTGCAATTGATGTGATTTGAATATTTTTTTCTTCTACATAGTTGCTACATATTGATTTTGGGGTCTGGGGATGGTTCAAACATAATTCCCGAAGAGATCTAATATATTTGAAAGAGTGTGATTTTTAAAGACTTTAAAAGTCATATAGTTGACTTCGATCAGTTTCATTAGGTTTGAAATGTCAAATTTGAATTAGTAATGGTGTTGGTTTGGTTTCAAGCCTTTAGTTTGCATTTCGATCCTCCATTTGAAAAACTAGTGAAATTTGTCTTAAGGGGGTCTCGGGGATTAATTTTTTAAAAATAATCTTCTTTCAAAATTCAACGTCGCCATTGAGTCTGAAACATCAAAAATAGAATGGTTTCATATAGGTATGAATCTAAGGGATCCTGAACAAGTACCGAGGGTCCATTTTTAACATACAAATTTAGCTGGTACACAACTAATATCTGGTGCATGGAACCTTCTATGCAAACACGGATAAGAAAATTTTTCCATCATCGGGATCGCGAGGTGGTGGCCACAATCTCGAAGGATAATTGAATTTGGGTTAAATTTTTTATCTTCTACGCGTATGCAGCGAGGCTGTTGCGAACGTGAAGGATATTTTTGCCCTGGTCATCCATTGACCCTCGCGAACGTGAGATTAATCATGTTCACAATAAACTTTTCACAAAATAGTATATAAACTTTATTTTTGTGATTTTTTATTATTTGGGACTTCAAGCTTCGAATTGAGCGACTTTTAAGATTTTCATCACCATTTGAGCTTGGATATGCTCCAAAACTATAATTTTATTACTTTTCATTGATTTATATCGTCAAAACACTCTTTAATCTTGGTTTGAACATGAGATTTTGAAGATTTTTCTGGAAAAGCTTAAAATTAATTTTTCTTTGATTTGGGCCTCATTTCTAACTCATTTTTTTTTGAATTTTCAACGATAAATTCCTTTAACCCTAGGGAATGTATTCTCGTATAAAATTAAAGTTTTACTCCTTTCGATTTTGAACTTTTTTTTTGAATTTATTTTGTACCCAACTCAAATATAGGCAATATGGGTATCAGTAGCTTTTTTTTAACACATAGATGTTATATTTGATTGTTGTAGTTAATTATAAGGTTGTTCCAAAAGGTAAAATATCTGTGTTGAAGAACTTAAGGCTTGGATTTCACTGTTTCGAGTAAGATTATGGGTTAACTTTCTTTAGTATAGGCTGGGTAGTTAATCAATATGTAAAATATGCTATAAGTTGGGTAAAAGAACTATGGGATCTGATTTTAAGTTATTATATACTATGTAATGCTCATCTGGGGGCATATTTTTCTGTTATTTTTGGCTTGTGGTATTTTATACCGTGAGTTATTTGTGCGGAGACGTTATTTCACATTATTGACTTATGTATGTAGTTGACTATCTTATTTCTTAATATGATAACCCTGCGGGAGCTTGAATAGATATTATAGACCTTGTTGAGCGTTGTTTATATTTATCATGATAGAAATATATAATACGCTGGGTTTGGACCTTTAAAAAATTTCTTGAATTTTTGGTTTTTGGACAGGATACGACTAAGGTGTACCAGTCGAATTTTGGGGTATGGTTCATATGAGTTGGTCGTATGCTGACCAGTGTTGGTTGGTGAGTTAGATTAGTTTTTGGAATGGATACAACTTGGTGGATATGGGTCATTTCTTTTGGGGGTTTTCCTTCACTTAATCTTAGACTTGGTTGCTTAACTTGGATCTGAGTATGAGTGGCTCACCATGAGTTGTACGCTAGGATACGAGTCGTACCATGGAATTATATGGTGGGCAGTATTCCATTCTCCTTGATTCTATTTTCCCAGTGGTACGGGTTATATATTTTGGGTATGACTTAGTTTGGGTAAGTCGTACCTTGGACAATATTAGGTCCAAGGGGAAGGCCTATGGTAAGAGTGGTGGGTACCACTCGTATTGGATGGTACAACTAGTATGGTTAGTCGTACCCCCTAATGAGAATTTGATGCAGTTTAAGTGAGGGAAATCTGGAGATTTTCACACTTAACATATTAAATCCCCATGACTTTTAACATACTTGGGAGGTTATTTGCCCTATTATTCTATTCATTAATACTTAGAAAGCACTCTTAAATTCTCTCTAAGGCCTTTGGGTAAAGGAAGGCTAGGGTTTCACTAAGGTGATCAATTTGGGGCTTGTGTTGGTGATTTCTCTACATCATCTACCCAATTTAATGCATGTACTCCTTCCCTTATTGTTAGTTCCAACTAAAGACATATTTTGTGAATTGTTTTCATGGCATAATTGTTATATGGTTTTGGGTTTTCAAATATATATTGGGGGTTTTGGTTAATATGGTTTGGTTATGGTTTTCCCATGTTTTAATTATGTATTTACATGTTTTAATGGTGGTTTAGATACTTGGTTGCATGGGAAAGGTTAATTGATATTTGGTTTTTGTTTTGGAAATACTATTCCCCCAATATGTTTGATAAAATGCATATGAGTATGCTTTTACGACATTGTTAGACTTTTTAATGGAACTATTACATGGTATGATTTGGTAATGGAGCCCTAAATGGTATAAATGGTTTGGAATGGTTAAATAAAATGGTTTGGTAATCATGTTTATTGTTAATTGAACTCCTTGTAGGGTAAGATAGAATCTGCCAAGTAAACATGTTAATGAACAGCTTGTGGGGTACATGGGACTCCCCCGAGAAAACTTAATAATAGAATACTTGTGAGGTACATGGGACTCCCCCAATTTACCTTGGTAAATGGGTACACAGGAATCTCTTTACCTAAAAAGGTTTGGCTATGGAAAATACTTGTAAGTTATAGTCGGTATGATGATACCACTATTAATTGCCTTGGTTAATAATAAATGGAATAATGAATTGGTTCGATGGAAATGGTTTTACTTGGGCAATAATAGCAGGGTGTGATAGCTAACCGTAAAGGTGGGAGTTCAATGAACGAACACTGGAAACTCATACTTGTCCACATGAGGAGTTGGTCATGGCGACCACATATAATACTATGAGGTACATGGGAATCCTCTAAGTATGTTGTACATATGTATCATGGAGAGCGAAAGGTACTTGGGAATCTCCTACTCTTATGGTATCTTCAGTTCATGCGGCTACATATATTGGGGACCGTTCAGGTGGTTACACTGGATCCTTATAGCATGTGGGTAGTTTTAGGATGGTTAAGCTACATATACCCAGGTTAATGGCTTTAAATGCATACAAAACTAGGTTTTCTTTTCCGACATGGTTTTATATATATGTATGGTTTGTATGTATATGGTTGGTTTACTTGGTTTGGCTTACTTGGTTTTACTGGATGGCATTATTTTATCCTTATCCTGATTCCATACTAGCTTTCACTCGCTAACCCATCTTCGGGCGACTGTATCCCACGCAATGCGAGAACCGACCATTCTACTCTTCCTGCGTAGTGATCAGATTTTGTAATTAGCTTTCGGATTAAAGTAGTGAGCTTTCATTTTTTCGAAAGGCTCCATTTTATGTTCATGGATGTTTTTACACACTTTGGTTTATTTATGGATATTGGTTTTGGCTATAGTTGGGGGCATGTCCCAACCGAATATTGGTTTTCTTTTGGTTAGAGGCTTTTGTAGAACTACTATAGATTGGTATGGGAGGGGATCGGTATTGGTGTCAGCCTTAGTATTTGCATTGGTATTGGAGCTGATACTTTTGGACTAAATTTCTCATTGTTCCATCCTTTTATGTTATGTTATAAAACTTGGTTTGGTTATTGCTTTGGTTTTGGCTTACGATTTTGGTTGGTTATGGCAATTAGTTGGATTTGGGATGGTTGGGCTCTTTTCGGTCGGTCTCGGTCATAGAACTATCCCAGATTCTGGATTAATGCAACTACATGCTATCTTATTATATGTTCAGAATTTATCTGACTTAGGATATACGCGGGATGGTTGGGTCAAGTATCGAGGGTGGTCTCCGATCCTGGTTAGACTTGAGATTCCCATTACGACAAGGACCCTACTCGGGTTATGTCAATTTGGTATCAGAGCTTTAGGTTCATGGTCAATTGGGTGTCCACAAAGTCATTTCGAGTAGAGTTCTTTTTAAGGGTGTATAGCGCACCATACTCGTAAGAGAGAGGCTATAAGGCATTTTGGAATATTTCACTTTCTTGGTATTCTATTCTCAATCTTAGAGTCTAAGTCCTAGAATCTCCTTTAATCCTGATTTATTCAGTTTTCAAATCCTGCCTCGACGATCTAAAACATAAGAAAACACTTCTGTCTGATTTGGGGACAATGCAAAAGGGACTTAGGGGAGCCATACTTAGTATAAGGGTCCAGTCTATGATATTTTTGAAGTTTCACCTGTTGCTACTAGTCCTCTTCAAGGTAAGGTGACGAATGTGGAATTTCATCAATCGATTCATACTATTGCTCAATTGGTTGCTGCTCAGTCTGAGCAGGATGCATTTGGTGCTTCATCTACTGAGACCACAACGGTTGGCTAGTTTATGAAGATGAATCCTCCTACTTTTACTAGTGTGAAGGTATAGGAGGATCTATAGGGTTTCTTGGATAAAATAGAGAAAATATTCAGGGTGATGCAAGTCACGAATATGAAAGAGGTAAATTTTACAACTTATCAGCTCAAGGATGTTGTATACCAGTGGTAGGAGGAGTGGGATAGGGATAGTGATGATGCTTAAGAGTTGTCCATATGGGAGACTTTCTTAAATATTTTTCTGAATTGCTTCTTTCCTCAGTAGCTGAGGGAAGCAAAACCAAAGAAATTTATCAATCTAAGATAAGGGAAAATGTCAGCCAATGAATATGCCTTAAAATTCCATCAGCTGTCAAGGTATGCCTCAAAATTGGTGTCTGATATAAGGGCGAGGATGAGAAATTTCACTTCCATACTGCCTCAAGATTTGATCCTTGAAAGAAAAATTGTGTTGCTAATCAAGAATATGGATATGTCTAGGTTGGTGGTTCATATGCAATAGGTGGAGGAAGAAAATAGGAAACAGGTAGAGTTCAGGGAAATGCAGAGTAAGAAGTTCAGGTCTTCTGAACAAGATGGTGGGCAATAATAAGGTAGGTGAGATGGCGATAAGTGGCCAAAGAAAAAGTTGGGGAGCTTTGGTTTCTTCTCTACAGTTAGTGCTTCTTACCCAAAACGTTCTCATGATAAACGTCAGTAGGGTGGTGATAATTTTTGTGTACAGGGTGCCCAATCTCAGGCGATCGAGGCATAGTTGGCTTCTTCATGACCTCCTTGTCAGTTATGTGGTCATCTTCATTGGGGATTTTATGATGAAGGGAGGGACAGATCCTTTAAATGTGGTCATCCAGGCCATATGCTTAAAAACTTTTTGGTTGGTAAGGGTGATTCAGGAGAGGTCAAATCTCTGGTTGCTTTATCTTATGCTTATTTACCTAGAAGTGCTGCTTTGGTGCATGCTCTTACTTTTGGTGTCTATGCTGGTCTGAATAGGTTATATATTCTTGCTATTCGATACGAATCTGAGGGATCACCTGCTACCGTGACTGGTACATTACAACTTTTTTTTATGAGGTGTAGTGTTTGTTTGATCTGAGGTTCACTCTTTCTTATGTGACCCCATTTGTGGCTGTATATTTTGGTTTTGATCCCGAGGTTATTTTGGATTCATTTTCTGTTTTTAACCTAATAGGTGACTTGGTTATTGCTAAAAGAGTCTATAGGGTGTGTGTAGTATCTGTTGATAGTAGGAAAATTTTGGTGGATTTGTTTGAATTGGATATGGTGGATTTTGATGTTATTATAGGGATGGATTGGTTACACTTTTGTTACACATCCTGAGATTGTCGGACCCGTAAGGTTGTTTTTAGGTTCCCTGGTGAATCAGTTATTGAGTGGGGAGTGGTTCCCTAGCTCTTAGGGTAAGGTTTATTTCTTATCTAAGATCTCAGAGATTAATCTCCAAAGAGTGTCTCTATCATGTAGTCCAGGTTAAAGATTCTAACTTGGAAGGTCCTTTTTCATTCGATTTCGGTGGTTAATGAATTTCCTGAGGTATTTCCAGATGATCTTCTTAGCATTCCTTCAAATAGGGAGATTGAGTTTGGCATTGATTAGGTTTTGGACACTCGTCCAATATCTATTCCTTCTTATAGAATGGATCTAGCTAAGTTGAGGGAACTTAAGGAGAAACTTAAAGATCTTCTGGATAAGGGGTTCATTCGTCCTAGTGTATCCCGTAGGGTGCACCGATATTATATGTGCGCAAGAAGAATGGTTCCATTCGGATGTGTATTGACTATCGGCAGTTTAATAAGATAATAGTCAAGAACATGTATCCTCTTCCAAGGATAAATGACTTGTTTGAACTGTTGCAAGGTGCCAAGTTCTTTTCTAGGATAGATCTTTGGTTTGGGTATCATCAGCTTAAGATCAGGGAGGAGGATATCCCTAAGATAGCTTTTCGTACTCGGTATGGGCACTTTGAATTTCTGGTTATGTCATTTGGTTTAACTAATGCCTCGGCGGTATTTATGGATTTGATGAATAGGGTTTTCAGGAAGTGTCTGGATCTTTTTATCATTGTATTTATTGATGGCATCTTAGTGTATTCTAAAAGTGAGGTGGATCATGCTAATCACCTTTGTGTGGTGTTGCCTACCTTGAAAGAGCAACAGTTGTATGCCAAGTTCTCCAAGTGTGAGTTTTGGTTGAACGCTATAACTTTCTATAGGCCATATTATTTCTAGCGAGGGGAACATGGTGGATCCACAAAAGGTGGTTGTGGTTAAAGGTGGTCTAGACCCATGACTTCAACCGACATTCTAAGCTTCTTGGGTTTGGTTGTGTACAATAGGCATCTCATGGAAAGTTTCTCGACGTGGCTACCCCTTTGACTGAGTTGAATCAAAAGAAGGTGAAGTTTTCTTAGTCGAATGCGTGCGAAAGGAGTTTCAAGAAGCTTAAGGATAAGCTTACTTCAGTTTGGTTTGGACATTTCCTGAAGGTAATGAGGGGTTTATAGTTTATTATAATGTATCTCGAGTTAGACTTAGTTGTGTTTGGATGCAGCATAGAAAGGTGATAGCCTATGCTTCCAGGCAGTTGACGGTGCATGAGAAAAATTATCCTACTCATGATCTGAGCTTTTAGCAGTGGTTTTTGCTTTAAAAATTTGGCGGCATTATTTGTATGGAGTGCACTTATATATCTTTTCTGATCATAAGATTCTACAGTATGTGTTCACTTGAAAGGAGCTAATCAGGCAAAGGAGATAGTTGGATCTTCTTAAGGACTATGATATGAGTCTTCACTACCACCTAAGTAAAGCTAACGTGGTTACTGATGTTCTTCGCAGGTTGTTCATGGGGAGTTTAGCTCATGTGTATCAGGAGAAGCGAGAATCGATGAAGAATATTCACCACTTTGATAATCTTGAAGTCTGTCTCTTGGACTCCAATGATGGTGGTGTAATGGTATAGGAAGTGGTTTGGTCATCTCTATGTACAAAGATTAAGGAGAAGCAAGTGTTGGATCCTGTCTTAATGAAAATCAAGAGAGATATTAGTATGCAAAAGGTGATGGCCTTTGAGATCAGCGATTATGGTACTTTATGGTACCAAGGAAGGTTGTGTGTTCCTGATGTCGACAGTTTGTGACAGAGGGTTTGGCTGAGGCTCAAGAATCGCGCTAGGTTATTCATCCCAGTTTAATAAAAATGGATCATGATCTCAAAGAGATATATTGGCAGAGTGCTATGAAAAGGGGTGTGGCTGATATTGTGGCCAAATGCATGGTGTGTCAATAATTTAAAGTTGAGCACATGAGTCCTGGTGGGTTATATCAATAAATTGATTTACCCGAAGGGAAATGAGAGATGGTCAATATGGATTTTGGTATTGGTCTTCCTCGATTTCAGAATCAATTTGATTCGATTAGGGTTATCGTGGATAGGATAACCAAGTCTATTCACTTCTTGCTAGTGCAGACTATTTTTTGGCACAGGATTATGTGAGGTTGTATCTTCATAAGATTTTAAAGTTGCATGGAGTACCTATTTCGATTATTTGTAATTGAGGTACGCAGTTTTTATCTCACTTTTGGCAGTCTTTTCAAAAGGGATTGGGTACTAAGGTTAGTCTGAGTACTGTTTTTCATCCTCAGTCGGATGGGCAAGCAGAAAGGACTATTCAGATATTGGAGGATATGCTTCGAGTGTGCGTAATTGATTATGGTAGAAATTGGGTTAAGCATCTACCTTTGGTAGAGTTTGCTTACAACAATAGCTATTATTCTAGTATTGGTATGTCCCCTTTTGATGCATTGTATGGTAGGAGGTGTAGATCTTCTATTGGTTGGTTTGAGCTTGGTGAAGCGAATATGTTCAGTCCGAATTTGGTTTATCAGTCCATGAAAAGGTAAAAGTGATTCGAGATTGGCTTAAGGCTTCCCAAAGTGGCCAAAAGTCCTATATGGTTGTAAGTCTTAGAGACTTGAAGTTTGAGGTTGGGGATAAGGTGTTCCTAAAGGTATCTCTTATGAAGGGAGTAATGCGATTTCGTAAGAAAGGAAAGCTCAGTCCCTGATTTATTGTTCCCTATATGATTTTGCAGAGGGTTGATAATGTGGCTTATGGATTGTAGTTGCCTTCTAGTTTGAGCTCCATTCACCTGGTATTTCACGTCTCTATGTTAAGGAAGTGTTTTGGTGATCCTTCTTCGGTTGTTTCTTTGGAGGGATTGGGTATCTTAGATTCTCTATCTTATGAAAATATCTCGATTGAGATCTTGGATAGGCAGTTTCGTCGGTTATGGACTAAAGAGGTGGCCTTGGTTAAGTTTCTATGGCATAACCACAAGGTGGAAGAGGCTACATGAGAAGCGAAAGAGGATATGAAATCCAAGTATGTGCACCTGTTTTCTGCTCCTGGAATTCATGCGGAAGGTATGCGTTCTTCAACATACTATTGTTTTCAAACTTTGTTAAAGGAAAGATTAATATCTTTGCATCTTTATTTTCTAACTTGGTTTAAGGTTGGATTGTTATTTGATAATGCAAATAAATCGTGCTTGAGTTTACCCTACCTTGTTCGGCATTCGGGGATGAATATTCTTAGTGGGAGAGACTATAACACCCTGGGTTTGGATCCTTAGGAAATTTCTTGGATTTTTAGTTTCTGGACAGGATATGACTAAGGGATAGTAGTCGTATATTGGGGTACGGTTCATATGGGTTAGTCGTATACTGACCAGTGTTGTTTGGTGGGTTAGATTAGTTTCTGGAATGGATACGACTTGGTGGATATTAGTCGTATTGGTAGATATGGTTTGTTTGATTTGGGGTTTTTTCTTCACTTAATCTTAGACTTGGTAGCTTAATTTGGATCTGAGTATGAGTGGCACACCATGAACCGTAAGCTAGGATACGAGTCAAACCATGGACTCGTATGGTGGACAGTGTTTAATCTTTCTTGATTTTATTCTGCTAGGGGTAAGGTAGAAGGTACCGGCCGTATGCTTTGGGTACGACTTGGTTTGGTTAAGTTGTACCTTGGACATCATTAGTTCCAAGGAGGAGGCCTAGTGTATGAGTGGTGAGTACCACTCGTATTGAAGGGTACGACTAGTATGGTAAATCGTACCCCCCAACAGAAATTTTATGCAGTTTAAGTTAGGGCAATCTAGATATTGTCCCACTTAACTTATTAAGGATACACGACTTTTAACAAACTTGGAGGTTATTTTTCCTATTATTCTTTTCATTAACACTTAAAAAGCACTCTCAAATCCTCTCTAAGGCTTTTGGGTAAATGAAGGCTAGGGTTTCACTAAGGTGATCAATTTGGAGCTTTTGTTGGTGATTTCTCTCCATCATCTACTCAATTTAAGGCATGTTCTCTTTCCGTCATTGTTAGTTCCAACTAAAGACATATTTTGTGAATTGTTTTCATGGCATAATTGTTATATGATTTTGGGTTTTCAATTATATATTGGGTTTTTTGGTTATAATGGTTTGGTTATAGTATTTCCATGTTTTAATTATATATTTTCATGTTTTAATGGTGTTTTGAACACTTGGTTGCATGGGAATAGTTAATTGGTATTTGGTCTTAGTTTTGGAAACACTATGCCCTCATATGTTTGATAAAATGTCTATGAGAATGCTTTTACTATATTATTAGACTTTTTAATGGAACCATTGCATGGTATGATTTGGTAATGGAACCCTAAATGGTATAAATGATTTAAATGGTTTGGAATGGTTAAATGAAATGGTTTGGTGGTCATGGTTATGGTTAATTGAACTCCTTGTAGGGTACGATGGAATTCCCCAAGTATATATGTTAATGAACAACTTGTGGGGTATATGGGACTCCCTCAAGCAAACTTAATAATGGAACACTTGTAGGGCACATGGCACTCCCCCAAGTTAACTTAGTAAATGGGTACACGGGAATCCCTTTACCTTAAAAGGTTTGGCTAAGGATAATACTTGCAAGTTATAGTCAGTATGACGATACCACTATTAATAGCCTTGGTTAATAATAAGGGAATAATAGATTGGTTGGTTGGAAATGATTTTAATTGAAAAATAATAGTGAGGTGTGATAGCTAACCGTGAAGGTAGGATTTCAATAAACGAACACTGAAAACTCATATTTGCCGCCATGAGGAGTTGGTCATGGCGACCATATATGATACTATAAGGTACATAGGAATCCTCTAAGTACACAGTGTATCATGCAGAGCGAAGGGTACTAGGGAATCCCCTACTCTTATGGTATCTTCGATTTGTGTGGCTACACGCATCGAGACCCATTCAGGAGGTTACACTGGACCTATAAAATCCGTGGGTGGTTTTAGGACGACTAAGGTACATATACCCAGGATTTTAAATGCATGTTAAAACCGATTTTCTTTCACGGCATGGTTATATATATATGTATGGTTTGTATGCATATGGTTGGTTTACTTGATTTTACTGGATGACATTATGTTATCCTTATCCTGAGTTCATGCTAGCGTTCACCTGCTAATCTGTCTTCGGGCGGCTGTATCTCCACACGATGCAAGAACCGATCGTTCTACTCCTCCTGCATCGTGATCGAATTTTGGGATCAGCTTTTGGATTAAAGTGGTTAGCTTCCATCTTTCCGAAAATCTCAATTTCATGTTCATGGATATCTTTACACACTTTGATTTATTTATGGATATTGATTTTGGCTATGGTGGGAGGCATGTCCTGACCAAATATTGGTTTTTATTTGTTAAAGGCTTTTGTGGAACTACTATGGGTTGGTATGACTAAGATCGGTATTGGTGTCAGCCTTAGTATTGGTATTGGTATTGGGGCTGATACTGTTGGACTAAATTTCTCACTATTCCATCCTTTTATGTTATGTTGTGGAACTTGGTTTGGCTATTGCTTTGGTTTTGGCTTGCGGTTTTGGTTGGTTATGGCAATTGGTTGGATTTGGAATGGTCGAGTCGGTCTCGATCATAGACCTATCTCAGAGTCTGAATTAATGTAATTACATGCTATCTTATTATATGTTTGAATTCATCCTATTTAGGGTATATGTTGGATGGTTGGGTCTGGTATCGGGGGTGGTCTCCAGTATTGATTGGACTTGAGATTCCCATTACGATAAGACCCCTGATCGGGTCGTGTCAAAATACCCGAGTTATGGGTTGATATGATATTAATAATGTCTTACATGTATGATTATTCCAATGGTGCCCAACTAGAACTGATATCATGATTATTGACATATTGAGTTGATTTCTAAGCTTACTTGGATAGGTATTAAATGAATTGGATATCTTCATACTGATTTGTTTGTGAGCATTATATCCTCATTGCATACATACACATTCATTAGAAATCAGTTCCATTGAGGAACATTGATTTTTGAAAGAAAATAAGACATTTTTAATACGCCTAGATTGAGGAATATGTCGGTGGGGTAGATTGAGTCATGAGATTGAGATTGATGGAAATTTGAGATGTTATATGGATTACAAATCACTCATGGGTCCTATTTTGGGAGCATTGACGCTCGATATGTGTATACAAAAAGTCATGTATAACTTTCAACCTTTTCACTTCATCATACACCACATTGCATTGCATTTACATATACTGTTTTCTTTTCATTCTCTCTTATACCTTTATGTATAATTTTTCCTTAATGATGTGTGTATATATATATATATTAAAATTTTTAGTGGAGATGGTATGAGCTACTATTTGAAAATCTTTCTGCTTGTAGGTTGCATACTCAGAGTATTTTCTTTACTTATCATATTTTCTATTTTGCTCAATCAGCCTATGATATCTACTTAGCTTAGTCAGCCTATATTTATATATAATCTAAGCAAAACTTATGGATAACAGGGTTCAGCATGGAGGATAGCAGGATCAGGGTGAAGAGGAAATAATTAGAGACAAAATCAGAATTTGAATTTTATGGATTTTAAATTTTAAGATAATAATATAATATGTTAGTAACTAGATTATAAATTTAATTTTATACATATATCTCGTATGTAGGTTTCTTATATAAACTAAAATTATTGAGTTCGGAATCCATAATTCTGACTAGCCCTTGCAGGCAATACACGTGGAACGTCCGTAAAATTTATTTTCCTAAATGGTCTTCAGAAAGAAAAAAGAAGATTACCCATAAGACATGAGAAACTAAGTGGGTGTTTGGATTAGCTTTTAATTTGGTCAAACTAGTTTATAAGTTATTTTTTGCTTTAAAAAATATTTAATAATTTTTATAATTGCTTAAAAAAAGTTAATTTTGACTTTTTTTAAGTCAAAAATAAGAAGTTGTAATTCCTAGGTTTTTTTTTGGAACTTATAATCTATCAAAGTTGACCAATTTAATTACATTTGTGTCCCTTATAATTATTCTTATTCCAATTTTACCCTTGTAACCCTAATTCTCCTTCACTACTTTTATATATTCATTACTTTTTATTGCACTAGTCATGATGTTAGTTTAACTTATCTTAATCTTATTATTATTATTATTATTATTATTATTATTATTATTATTATTATTTTAGTAATAATTTCAAATGAATATAATTCAATACTAATACAATTTGTACTTAAATATTTTTATAATGAATAAAAATTATTAAATTCACATAAATTGAAAACCCATAGAATCTAGCCTAGCTCAAAATAATTATTTTACACCTACGTTAAAATATCATAAATAAAAAAATAATTTTATTAATTCACCTCTTAAAAAGTCTTTTTAGAAACTTAACAAACAACATAAACACTCTCAAAACGAATTAATTACAAGGGTAATATAAAAAAAATAATTAATATTTTCTTGATTTAGTTAGGTAATCAACTAAAATGAGATAATTATTTTTATAAGATAATCAATTAATATGGAACAGAGAGAATACTATTATTAATCAGATTTTAAGTTCTCTTTTTTTACATTTTAATTGAACATTTTCACTTTGTGTATTTGTGGCAAACTTAACTCTAGCCATATTAGTACCTCTTTTGTATAAAACTATTTATAATGTAATTATAATGATTAGTAACATATATATTTTGTTTTAATGATAAGCTCGACATATATATTAATACTATCCTCGAAGGTTAAAAGCAACAAGTCCAGCTTAATAAGAAAATGATGTGTCTTCACAAATTGCACCTTAATAATACGAAATCTTAACGTAACCATGAAATAAATAATTTTTTAATATATAACTATATTTTTCAAATACAAACATTCAACACTTAAACTCTTAAAAAAATGTCTTTTAGCGCACAAATTAATAGTGATTCATGAAAATATTTTATATATAAATATATTCTAATTTTTAATTTGAATTATTTTTGCTATAAAAATTAATAATAATCAACTCTGTATATTATTAACAGTTATAAAGATATTTCAGATATTTTGACTAAAAAAAATACTTACAAACATTATCTACTAAACATATCAATAATTTTTTTTCAATTTCAATACTTTTATTCAAACACGTAACTATTTATTTTTAAAATAAATTCAATACTTTTAAAAAAAAATTTAAAAGCAACTTTTTTTTCAATCTATTCAAACAGGCCTAAAACCAAAGCATATGTTCTGAAAAAGAAAGAAAAATATCACCGAAGCACACCCTCAATAGATCCAGTTCACAAGACCTGACTCAAATGGTGGGACCTTTTTGTTGCAATCATACAGTTTGAATTCAAGATTTTGAAATATGTTGGTGCACATCATTTGGCACTAAATTCTATAGTACGAAAATATAATCTACAACTCTCTTCGTTTTAAAATAAGTAAATTATTAAGATATTTATTAATATTTTAAAATAAATAAATTATTAAATTATTTTTAAACATTTATTCTTATAATTTGACAATCAATTAACTTTTGAAAAGATATTACATGGTCATCCTTTTTTCATCTTAGATAAAAATGAAAAGTTGTGTTAAATTTATAATTTTAATGCTTTTTTCTTAATATATGTGCCAAAATTCAACAATTTATTTACTCTCTCCGTCTCATTTTACTCATCCCAAATTGACTAAGTTGATGTTCCATTTTACATGTCCCATTTTACTTATCAAGATAAGACAAACTTTTTTTTCATGTTTTACCCTTTGCATTAATTACCTTTTCTTTAAATTAAAATGTAAACATCATTTAATAAGGATACTTTGATAAACTAACCATGTTATTTATTATTTTTCTTAATTATTGTGTCATCTCAATTTGGGACAAGTAAAATAGGACGGAGGGAGTATTATCAAACAGAGGAAGTATTAATAAGTACATAATATAATATTAAAAGGTAGTACTTCCTCCGTTTCATTTTGGTTGACCCTCTTTCTAAAAATATTTATTTCAATTTAGTTTTTCCTTTAATGAAATCAAAAGAATTTTATTATATTCTTCCAATACTACCCTTAACAATAAATGACTAAATAAAATATATTTACTCAAATTTATATTTTTAAAGTATAATTAATAAGATTAATTTGATAAAATAAATCTTTTAATTAATATTTTTTTCATGAATATGTCAAGTCCATAAAAAGTAACTAATATAAAACGGAGGGAGTATTACATATGTTCCATTCTTTGTAGCTTGGTCATTCACAGACAATATCATCACCTGCCATTCCTTGTTGGATTTTTTAAGTAGCAAATCTGACATCATGCGTGAAATTTTAAAATTAAACAATTAATGGACAAAAAACCTCTAGAATGATCTATTTGGTGTACCCATTGGTATTTCTATCCGTTAACCAAAAATGATAAAATCTTCTCAAGAAAGAACCTTATAACTCTTTTCAATATTATTGATCTCTTCATCTCATTTTATATGAAGGTGTTTCTCTTAATAAAATAAAATATTTTGTAATGCAATTTCTCAAACTCTATTTTGCTATATAAGATATTTGAATTAGTTACGAAATTCATTAGTTACTAAATAACTCATAGTTGGCACAATGTTTGTAGTAATTTTTCATTAACTTATTACTACTAAATCGAATTAGGAATGAGTTTTGTTAGCTATGTAGAGTTTGTTTGGGCAAATTCATCATTTAAGCAGTTTTTTAATATTTTGAATAATTAACTATATTAGTTTATGATACTTTTTAATAATTTTAATATATAACTTTTGTATTAATTTTTTTAAAAAGTTATTTCTGAATTAATTCATACTAAAAGTTAAATGTTTTGACCCTTATTTGACGCCTTTACATAAATTTGAGAACTGAATTACTAGATTGATAATTCATTAAGAATTTTTTGTCTTACTAATATCAATCAACTAATCGACGTCAATTTCAAATTAGAGTTAGCTCATCTATAACCAACTATATTATTGATCATTTGCTTTCACATAATTAAATTTTACTTTTGTTGTTGTAAGATAAATTTCATATATTGGTAAAACTAAATAGTGTTTATGTCATGCCTCAAGAGCTCTAAATTTACTCGTTTATGAGTTGAATATTAAATGCGTTAAGATAATCTTGAGATTAGTAAAATTAAGGAGAGTTTATGTCATGCCTCAAGGCTCAAGCTCCACAGTAACTCGTTAATTTATAATTTCAACAATTATAATTAATTTTGCCCTTACTAATTTTTCACAAAAAGAATAAAGCTAGACCAGATGATAAAATAAAACATGAACCAGAGAAATCTTGTCATATAATTATCCTCGAATTGTCATTCCTGAAATAGTTAATGACCAATAAAATATTCTCAAAACTTTTCCAATAAAATGTTCTAAAACATTTTCCAGCTAAGTATTTACTATATTTATATCTTGATCTTGTTGTGTACCTTTTTTCTTTAATTTGGTGTTTAATATTTGAATAATTGTGGCGAAACGAAATTTTTTTGATAAGGGTGTTTAAGATTTACTATATACACATGAAAAATAATTTTTAACTTGTATACTTTGTGTAATCTCTTCTATATAGATGATTAAGATTTACTATAAATACATGAAAAATAATTTTTAACTTGTATACTTTGTGTAATCTCTTCTATATAGATGGTTTTCAACAAATTAAAGGGTATTGGACATGTGGCTATGCCACTACCGCATTGGAATAAGATTAAATTTGGATTCGCGCATTACAAGGTCAATTTTTAAGAATGACGTTTCTAATGAGATCTTTTTTTTAGTTTTAAGGACCTCGAACTCGAAACCCTGATTAAGGACCTGTTTGATCATAGAATTTTCAAGTATTTTGGGGGGAAAAAATTAGCAAAAATAATGTTTGTCCATACAATTTGTCATTATGTGATAAATTTTTGACATATAATTCATATTTCTAAATACAAGAAAAAATTAGTATTTAGGTCAAATTCTATTATTTGAAAACTTTTAAAAATTTAAACTTTACTTCAAATTTTTATATCTTATAAAATATCCCACCATTTATTAATTTCAACTAATATTTATTTGCCAACCAACCTCATTAATATTTTGTTAGTTGACTTATGTAATAGTATTGTTGCATAACACTTGTTAAAAGTAATGTAAATGAAAAAAGTCAATGCCCATTTGAAAGTTGAAAAAACTTCGGTAACTTTTACACTATGTGTGAAATTGTTTATAAGCAGATTGACTATGTGTGAAATTGTTTATAAGCAGATTGGAGCTTATAATTTATGATTTTAATTTTTATCATGGAATATGTTCATTATAAATGATAATACAAAGTTATGGATAATTTTAATAATTTTTAAAATTTATGGATATAAATCAATTTTTTTAAAAAAAGTTAAATATTTTTTTCATAAACTATGATCAAGTGCATGATAAAACTTCACCCAAATCTTAAATAACTTGTCAAAAATATTTAAAAATATATAATGAAATGCTAGCTAAGTATCAAGGAATCTAAATCGTCTATCTTAGATAGATACTTGAATGACTGTAAAAGGGAATCTTTATCGAACTTTATTTCTTGCAAGTTATATTTGAAAATTTCCACTTCCTAGCCTATCTTTTAAAAAAAAAAATCAAATAAATTTCTAGGAATTTTCATCTTTTTGCTTTTTTGGTGATTCATATTCATAATCGTCGAAATTGAAAGCAAGAAATGCTTATCATCCAAGCAATTTTTCCTTGTCATTTCCTGATCTATCAATATCATAGGTGATTTATTTTGTTTGTTTATCGGTTGGCAGCTATAAGTTTTCCTTTTTCCACTTTCCTCAATGTGGGGGAGAATATTCTTTCATTTTAGTTTGCTCCCATTAGAGACTGTCTACAATTTAGATTTCTAGCATCCCGAAGTGTGGCTAGAAATATCTCTGGTAATCCTTTAAGAGTTAACACCCAGCCAAATTTATAATTATCTTTGACTGATGCAAATATTCTTGATGATCTAACTTTGAATATAAAAACTCATGGTTATAACTATACCCCTGATTCTGAGTTAATCTATCTTTCATATAAAATTTAGTACAGACTTTTGACTACTCTAAACTTAAGATGCAAACTGATAGATGATGCATCCAATCAGACCTTATTGGTCGAAACAAACTTTGCAAGATCCATGGTCACCACCAGGAGATCTATCAAATAGGATGAAATTGATTTTTCTGAAACATGAATCTTAAATTCGATTATTTCTCTGAATCAAGTCACGGATGATGTGACAAATTTTGAGTTATCTCATGTAACTCAAAATTCAAATGGACGGATTTGTCTTCAATTTGACAACAAATCCAAGGTTTATAACTGACATTCCTTTTTTATGCCTAGATTATTGTCTGCTATACATCATATATCTCCTATTGAACTCTTTTATGGTCCGTCTAGGAATCGTGCAACATTTTTACATACTAGTGATTCTGCATCTATATTTGTATCTACACACTTTGTAGAAAAGATTAAAACCAATCCTAAAATAAATATTATTCAAGATAGTGATAATATCTCTGATAGGGATAACCCAACTCCTTCTGAAATAGAGTTTGATGTTAACAGTATTTAATATGATTCCACACCAAATCGATTTTAGTCCTAGTTCCCAGGCAAGAAGTTATATTAAAAAGAAATTTTTTGATAAAAAATGAAATCGATTTAGAATTTGGTTCTTTGAGACTTATAGTCCAGATGAACTAAATAGTATTTCTCAAGAATTTTATGAGATGTGTGCATTGCATAATCGGATCATGTGCTTTATGCCGTGGTTCATAACCACATATTTGCCATTATATGTTAAGGTGTTGGAAAGATCTTATCAAGATGCGAGAGGTAATATTCTTCAAACTATTTACCCTCCCCAATCACCTTTTGTACTACCTAATAATACTGGTATTACTTTTTCTACCTTCCAAAAATTCATTGATAATGAAATTGGTAAAGTAACTGTTGCAGAAATTAATAATCTGATTTTTCAGAACAATTATTTGAGTCTTTATGTGAAAGTTTTCGGAGAACATATTTCTTCTCTTGATAAAAAACTTGATGAATTGATTGAGATGGTAAAAAGGCTTAGTGTTAGTCCAAAGTCATCTGATATTGCTTTCACTTCAGAAAATAAGACGGAAGACTTGACAACTAAGCCTTGTATTAAGAGAACTCTAGATATTGGGGGATTTGAAAAATTATCTCCCATAGAAGAATTGAAAAAAATTCTTGATAAGAAGTTTTTAAGTTTAAATATTAAACCCATTGATTTGTCTAATGTCTTTGCTGATAGCATAGAATCTACTCCAGATATGGGGAATGAAATCTACTCTGAACTTAATAAGTTCAGAGGTATGGTTAGAAAATAACCGGAGAAAAAATTTATTGATATACCCCGCATGACTTCTAATTATTATCCCCTTCCAACTCTTCAAGATGTTCTGATAGAGGAAAGAGATTGGAATCAGACTAATACATCGTATAGCGGAGATGCAATTTATGAATAAAACTTGAATGACTTATCTGAAAGATAATTATCTGTCCTTGTTCATTGTATGTTAATGTATTCTATATATCGAAAGCTACTGCATCTATTGAGAATCGTCAAAGACTTACAGATGCAACTATTTGTAAAATGATTGTTGTTAATTTTACTGGCCAACTTCATGGCTGGTGGGATAATTTTTTAGATAATAATAAAAGAAATGCAATATTTGAAGCTAAGAATTCCATCCTTGGTGTTGATAACCTAGGAAGAGCATTACCTGCGGGTAGAGAAGATATTGTTTATACTCTTATGCTTACTATTATTGAGCATTTTGGAGGTAGATTTACCCATCAATATGAAAATACTCGAACACTTTTAAATGGTCTTAGATGTAGGACCTTAGGAGAATTTAGATAGTATAAAGACACCTTTCTAAGCAGGGTTATGGATTTACCCAAAAGTAAGTATGAACATTGGAAGGCGAAGTTCATAGATGGTCTTCCTCCTTTATTTGCTGAAAGGGTAAGAAAGGAGCTTAGGGGTTCGGGTTCCTATGGTGAAATATCCTATGAAAAATTTACCTATGGTCAGCTGATAACAGCCTATACTCAGCAAGGTTTAGCCTTGTGCAATGAGTTAAAATTAGCTAAAAAAATTAAGCTTGACAAGCTTAAAGAAAAATCTCAATTAAGAAATTTTTGTGAGTAATTTGGTATGGACAAACCAGCTTCTTCTTCTCAGGGAAAAGGTCGAAGAAATTCCAAATCTGATAATCCTTATAAGAAAAAGAGATCTAGACATAGGTCCAAAGAAGAGCGTGAAATTCGCAAATTTCATCGTAAGTCTACTAAATTTTTGAAGAATAGTTCTAAGTGTGATCTAGCCAAGATTAAGTGCTACAGATGTGGTAACCTAGGACATATTGCTCCTAACTGCAAGCTCCAAAAGCTTAAGCCTTTAGGTATTGCTGATTATATCCATGATCAAGTATATAATTTGTTATACACTTCTGATTCTGAGTCTAATTATAATTATGATTCTGAATCTGAAAATAATGTTGAATTACCTGATTCATCTGATTGTGATCATGCTAATATGAATACTTGTGCTGACTGCAATGGTGATAATTGTGTTTGTGATGAAGCTTTTTAAAAATTGCAATCACAGTTTGAAGATTTTGATTTAAATGTTCAAACTCTCACTGCTGATAGAGTTTTTGAGTTGTTAACAGAAGTTTTCGATGAAAAATTTTATGAAAAAATTATTAATTTTGCTACAAAAAAAATTGTTGATAGTGTCCCTAGTACTTCTAAAACTGCTGATAGCATTCATGTTACTCGGAGTACTGATAATGATTATTACATGTCTTATTCATTAGTTGAGGTTAATAGACTTCTTGCTATAAGTTAATTACCCCGCAAAGATACATCTTTCAACGATTTAAAAATTGAGGTAGATAACCTGGAAAAAAAAATTATCCCTAAAATAAAATCAAATAATTTGTAATCACCGAATTACAAAAATTGAAAAATATACTTCTCACTATGATGTTTCTTCCAGTTTTAAAGGGAAGCAAAAAATATCAGAAAAAAGGACGATGACATTGTTCAAGATTTTGACATGAAAAATAATTATTTTTTGGGTATGATGCAAATTGTTACAGCCCATAAATGGTGTATTAATTGTACTATATTAATTAATAATGATTTCTCTATGACTAATTATGTCATGATTGATAGTGGTGCTGATGTTAGTTGCATCCAAAAGGATTGGTTCCCACCAGATATTTTCATAAGACTACACATATTGTTAAGTCTGCATCTGGTCATTCTCTTGATATTGACTATAAGATTCCTAATGTACATATTTTCTGAAATAAGGTCTGCATTCTGCACTTCTTCTTTTTCGTAAAAAATTAATTATATCCCCCAATTATACTTGAAACATCCTTTATAAATGCAATTTGTCCTTACACTCATACTGATGCGAAGGTATTTACTGCTACTTATAAAAACAAGGAGATGTCATACCCTTTTGTTACAGATCTAGTAACTAAAGATATAAATGCTTTAATTGATATGAAGCAACGACATGTTTATTTTCTACAACTTAAAATGTTCAGCATGAATATTGATGATACTATGATATCTACTAAGATTCAGGAGAAAATAAAAATGATCCCCAAACAGATGATTATTGATGTATGTGCTGATCACCCCAATGCCTTTTGGGATCGCAAACAGCATATTGTAACTCTTCCTTATGAAAATGATTTCTGCGAGGATAAGATCCCAACGAAATCTAGACCCTATCAAATAAATACAGAGTTAGTGGAATTCTGTAAAAAGGAGATCGATAATCTCTTACAAAAAGGTTTGATAAAGCACTCTAAATCACCTTGGTATTGCACTGCATTTTATGTGAATAATGTTGCTGAAAAAGAACGAGGTATGCCGAGGTTAGTAATAAATTATAAGCCTCTTAATAAATATTTAAAATGAATTAGATACCCTATTTCAAATAAAAAAAATTATTATCCAGATTATTTGATGCCAATATATTTTCTAAATTTGATTTAAAATCTGGCTATTGAAAATTCAAATATTTAGATAGCACACTTATAAAACTGTTTTCAATGTTCCATTTGATCAATATGAATGGAATGTGGTACCTTTTGAATTGAAAAATGCTCCTTATGAATTTCAAAAAATAATGAATGATATTTTTAATCTATATATGAATTTCATTATTGTCTATATTGATGATATTCTTGTGTTTTCAAATACATTAGAATTATATTTTAAACATCTTGATATGTTTAAAAAGATTGTGATATAAAATAATTTGGTGATATCTAAACCAAAAATAAATTTATTCCAGACAAGTATTCGATTTTTAGATCACAATATTTGTCGGGGGAAGATAGTCCCTATTCAGCGTTCTATTGACTTTGCTGAAAAATTTTCTGATGTCATCACTGATAAAACTTAACTGCAGCGATTCTTAGGGAGTTTGAATTATATTTTCCTATTTTATGAGAATTTGTCTAGAGATTTAGCTCCCTTATATGATAGGCTAAAAAGGGGCTTTCAAGGTCCCTGGACTGATAGTCATACAAACCTTGTTAAACGCATTAAGCAACATGTCAAAACTTTGCCTTGCTTAACGTTAGCTAACCCTGCTTGGCTAAAAATTATTGAAATTGATGCCTCTAATATTGGGTATGGTGAAATATTTAAACAATTTAATCCCCATGATAATTCTAAATGATTGATTCGGTTTCATTATGAAAAATGGACTGATACTCAAAAGAAATATTCAATGGTGGTACACAAAATGTTAACCATTGTTAAATGTGTTCTTAAATTTCAGGATGATTTATATAGTAAATTCTTTTTTATTCGAACAGATGCTCAATCAACAAAGTATATGTTCGACAAAAATTTTAAGCATGATGCTTCGAAATTGATATTTGTAAGGTGGCAAGCTCAATTAACCTCTTTTTATTTTGAAATTCATTATAAAAGAGGAATTGATAATTTCCTGCCTGATTTTTTATCCAGAGAATACTTAAAATGAAATTTTACACCTATTTTCTCTCTGAAAAGATATTGATTACTATAATAAAAACAATTCCTATAAACACAGATCTGCATGTACTTATAATCAAAAAAATTATTCATGCAATAATTGAAGTTGAATTTGCAGTCTTTAATTATAAAAAAATAAATTGGGTTGATATTCATTTATCTGACTAATATGTTATGTGCAGCATGACTACAGATCCACCCTGACAAATGTCTAGAGGAAGAGGCAGAGGAAAATACTTCTCTGGGGGAAGATCCGTCCCCTCGTCACAGCCTCAGGCATCATCATATGCTTCATTATTTAATATCCCAGTAATACGAAGGAAAAATATGAGTTTGATAAACTCTAAAATTCTGGAGATAGGCGAATCTTCATTTTCACAATCGATTCATCTAGAAGATATTTCAGAAGATCATCCATTATATGGATAATTATAGTCATATCTAACTACGAAACAAACAGATACTTTTGCTAATGTTGAAAAAGAAAATGTTGATAGCAAACCTTATGAACAAATTGATAATAGAGAGCTGATAATTCTCATCAAAAACTCTAAAATTTAGAGAAAGAATGAACCATGGAAGATAATCCACAAATATTTAATTCCTAATCTTTATTTTACAGGAGAGTCATATAAGACTCGAGCATATTATGAGACAATTTTGCTATCTACTGGCAGTGCAGAAACTGAATATTTTCAAGCTTATGATGGAGAACTAGATGTGCATGGGTTCTCAAAAATCGTGATTAAAAAGATTATTACTCTTGGATATTAGGGTACGACCTCAATGGAAGAAAGACAGATATTGATGAAAGGTTTCAAGATTAATTTCACATATTGGGACTATATTCAGGCTTTCACCAAGACTTTGTATTACAATAATAATAAATATAAACATACATGATTTATTAAAATTTGTGCAAAGATATTTGATGAACAAATCCCTAACTGGTTCATTAATAGGTGGGCGTATCATGGCCCAACTACTCAGATATTACCTGATTCATTTTTTAAATTATACAAAAATGAATAAAGGTATCTCCATTCTTGACTGAGTTATATCACTCAGATCATGTATGCAATTTGGACAAAATCAACCAGTTGTACTTATTTATTGAATTCTCCATTTCATGAATTCAGAAATAGAGTATTGAATTTGGTTTTACTAAAGAACAAATACCTTGTATCTATAGGGTATTTTTCAATAATTTTTGGGACAAGCTGATGCGCAAGGACCCAAATACTAAAAAATTAAATGGACAAGAGCTCCTGGATACCATTGAAAATAAAATTCAGGAATATACAAATGCTCTACAGAGAAATTTTACTGAGGACAAACCATTGAAACATATCACCAGAAGAATCTTTGTATATGATGAAGATAGAATGCAGATGATAGAATAATCTTTAGAAGAAGTTCGTAAAAATATTCTGAAAACTGTCGAACAACATTCAGATAAATCAATGAAAAGCATCACCAACGATAACATTGTGGGAGATGATCAAGATTCTCAATCTATTGATTCAGAAGATACTCTGAATGAGGAAGTCATTGCAAGGACGGACGAATTTCTCTACCATTAAAAAAGGGAAGAATAAGATTTAGAAGAGATAATGGGATCTGGATGTGGGACCCTCTGTTACTATTTACACAGTAGATCCACTGTGTATAGGGATCCGACTGTGGGATCCATAAATACTATGATAGATTCGGTTGTTTTCTATATATAGAACCTTCATTTGTTAGGGAAGGTTGGAAGAAAAAGTTTCATTTTCTTTATTTCTCTCTCTAAGTAGTTTGCTCTCCCCTCTCTCTTGTTGTAAAATTCAAGGTTTGAATAAAAGGGCTAATAGTCGTCGTTATTTACTATTTCGGTCTTGCATCCGGCCACTTTCAAGGTAATTAGTTCTCTTTTATTTTTAAGGTACTGTAACACTTTCTTCCCCTCTCCAGTCGTGACTTTGTCCGGCTAAAAACTTTTCATATCTATGCTAAAGATCTAACTTCTCTTACATAGTAGCTATGAAAGATCCAGACTCTATCAAAATATGAAGAAATTTTTCTATAGTTTCTTGACTTGGTTCCGAAATGGTTGGTACAGTCGAAATTAGTACTTTTTATGATGACTTTGTCTTAGTGACTACGTATAGCAAGCCGTGAATTTTAAGCCCGTTAAAGATAAAAAAAAAAAAAAAAAAAAGATGTCACTTTTGACTTTTTTATATTTTAAAAGATTAAACTTTGAACTCCTCATTTTACTTTAGTGAAATAATCAACAATCACACACACACATATATATATATATATATATATATTATAGTTTATTTATACTATAAATTTTAATATTACTTTTTAAAATTTCTTTCAACTTAATACTAATTCAACTCCTCACATAAATTGAAACGAATAAAGTAATAAACTGAAAAAGGCAAATCAGTTGACGCGTTTGAAAAGGATAACTAATTCACCATTTCTATGTGATCACATAGTACAACTTATCACGAGTTTTCTCCAACTAATAATAATGTAACAATGAACATGAAAACTCTCCACGTTAGATGTTTTTAATGTCTTGAATTCAATTATTTCAATTAATTTATGGGGGATCTTTTAAAAATAGCCATATTTTGCTGAAAAACTCATCTCTCATAATCATATTTTACATAATTACTATTTATAGCTGTTGTATTCAATTTTATCAATAGTCTGTATTCATATAAAATATAAATACAGTACCGTTTAACTGTTGTATTCAATTCACAGCCGTTTTATTCACTTTTACTCAGTGTTCTGTATTCATAAAAATATAAATACACTACATATTTAGTCTTGTCAAAACACTACCATTTTTTTTCTTTTTTATTTTTTTTATATTTTTTCTTTTTCGTGTTTTCCTCGTTTTTTCTTCTTTTTTCTATTTTTCGTTTTTTATATATTTTTTCACTCTTCTATCTCTCTTTCTTTTTTTTTTCTTTTTTTTTTCTTTTTCTTTTTGTACTTATTTTCTTTGTCATTTTTTTGTTCTATTTTATATTTTTTGTATTTTTAAAAAATATAACTACTCAAGCACAAGTCATTGATGATAACGTAAATAACATAATTGTTTATCTATTTGTAGTCATGCCGTCATTTAATTTTTATATTCATTGATACAACTGTATTTGTATTTTAAAGTTCGCGCTTGTATTTGTATTTTGTAGTTCGCGTTTATATTTGTATTTTATAGTTCACACTTATCTTTGTATTTGTTAGTTCGCACCACCATTTATATTTTATATAATTCGCACTTATATTTTAAAGAACTGTTTTGTACGTATTTGTATTTTATAATTGATTGTATATTATATTGGATTATATTTGTATTATGATTTTATTGTGTTTGTATATTTAGATTATATTTGTATTTGTATTCTATTTTCGTCGATGTCTTTTTATGTTAAAATAATTATTTTGTATTTGTAAGTTGATTGCATATTGTATTTAGCCTTGATTATGTACAATTTATCATTTGTATTTGTATACAAACAAGTAAATGCATTAGTTGTATTTACTTGATTCTAAAATATATAAATATTCAATATGTTATTTGATACTAATGTATTGTTTTGTATTTGTATGTCAAAATTATTATTCGTATTTGTAAATAACTAAATATCACTTGATACAAATACAATTACAAACAAATGGAACCAATGATTTTAAAAATACAAATACATATTGGATTTGTATATATTGTATTTTTATAAAAAAATTGAATTATATTTATTTGTATCAATAAATACAACTTGTATAAACAAATACAAACAATTATTCGTAAAAAGAAAATCAATCGTTCCTTTTCAATAATTAAAAAATACAAATGATAGTTCACACTTGTATCTATATGTTATAGTTCACATTTGTATTTGTATTTTATAGTTTTCACTTGTATTTGTATGTTATAATTCGCCTTTGTATTTATATTTTATAGTTCACACTTGTATTTGTATTTGCTAGTTCGCACTAATGAAAAGAAGGAGAAAAATAAAAAGAAAAAAAAAGAAAAAAAAGTGAGAAAAAGGTGAAAAAATACAAAAAAAGGTGAGTAATAGAAAATAGAGAAAAAAATAAAAAAAAATAAAGAAGGAAAAAAATAAAAAGGAAAAGAAGAAAAAGAAAAAAAAAGACAACAAAAAAGCAAAAATTGAAAAAATAAAGAAGAAAGAGAAAACCAAAAAAGGAAAGGAAAAAATGAAGAAAAAAAGAGTAATAGAAAATAGAAAAAAATAGAAAAAAAGGAGAAAAATAAAAAGGAAAAAATAAAAAATACAAAAGGAAAAAAAGAAAATGAAAAATAAAAAGTTAAAATATATTTCACACTTGTATTTGTGTTTGCTAGTTCGCACAAATGAAAAGAAGGAGAAAAAATGTGAGAAAAAGGAGAAAAATTAGAAAAAAAAAAGGAGAGTAATAGAAAATAGAGAAAAAAAGAAAAAAAGAAAAAAAGGAAAAAAGAAAAAGGAAAAGAAGAAAAAGAGAAAAAAGACAAAATGAAAAAAAGACAACGAAAAAGAAAAAATTTAAAAAAGAAAGAAGAAAGAGAAAACAAAAAAAGAAAAACAAAAAATGAAGAAAAAAAGAGTAATAAAAAATAGACAAAAAAAATAAAAAAAGGAGAAAAAAGAGAAAGAAAAAAAATACAAAAGGTAAAAAAGAAAACGAAAGAAAAAATTAAAACATATTTCACACTTATATTTGTGTTTGCTAGTTCGCACAAATGAAAAGAAGAAGAAAAATCAAAAGAAAAAAAGAAGAAAAATGTGAGAAAAAGAAAAAAAAAACAAAAAAAGGAGATTAATAAAAAATAGAAAAAAAAAGAAAAATAAATAGAAAGGAAAAGAAGAAAAAAAAAGACAAAATGAAAAAAAGACAACGAAAAAAAAAATATTGAAAAAACAAAGAAGAAAGAAAAAACAAAAAAAAGGAAAAAAAAAAGTAATAGAAAATAGAAAAAAAATTAAAAAAAAAAAAAAAGAAGAAAAAATACAAAAGAAAAAAGAAAAAGAAAAAATATACAAAAGAAAACGAAAAAGAATAAATTGAAAAAAGAAAAGAAAGAGAAAACAAAAAAAAATGAAGGAAAAAACTGAAAAAGGAAAAAAATAAAGAAAAGTAATAGATAATAGAGAAAAAAAATACATGAGAGAGACTATGAATTGTAATTATGAAAAATCAATAGGCAAGAGGAGATTATGAATTGTAATTAATTGAAACTAGGCTAAATAAGATAATTAGGAGTCAATATTGACTAAGTTATGTAATTGTCCCTTAATTTATCCTAAAATATTTGACATTCTATTTTCATCATTATTTATTCAATTAATTATATATTATATATTTTATTGATGTAATATACCATGAATTATAATAATTATTATAGTTGAAATAAAATTAACAAAAAATAAAGAAAATAAGACCATTTTTTTTAGCTGAGACACGAATATCTCGTTCTCTTTAAGGAGATTCAAGCCCACTGTCGCATAATCTATATTGATCAAGCAGTATATTTCTTGACTTGTTCCCTCCAGGATATAACAGCCCATCAATAATGTACAATTCAAGCGACTCCGGATTAGTTGAATAGTTCAAAACTCCACCATAAGAACAACTTCCTTCAACATATTAAAACTCTCTTTGTACAGTGAATAGTTAAAGACTTAGAATATTTTCTTTTTCTCTACTCCCCCTTTCACTAATATAATTACTCTCTTTTGTATAGTGAATATAGTTGAAGACTTAGAATATTTTTCTATGTCTCAACTCTCTCTTTCACTATCACATATAATAATTTTTTGTCACACTTATCATCTTTTTCTTATGTGTAATATACGAACACAAAGAAAGAAACATCACTATTTATAGATATAGAATTCTTCCATGTAATGAATAGGATGAATGGGGGGAGATACGAGTAGATGAATAGTCTTAATGTTACATATGTTACATGTAACTAATGACTATGGAGTTACAAAAATCTAATGGTCATATGATTTACAAGACAAAATGTGGTAGATAATGGACACATATGTGTTAGAAGATACAAGAATTATAAAAATATAATAACACCACTTTCTCCACTTTATGTCCTTGAATTATCATGCAAATTAAGATTTTAATTTTAGTATTAAAATATATAATAATACCAATATTTTTTCACTTATTTTAATATTCAAATAAGAGAGTTCACCAATTTAGTTGATGGAAGACTATTATGCATAATGATGGTGTGTTTTGCATTGAACCTCCACTTAATAAAACATTATACTTTATTCCAGAGTCAGTAATGATCTCAGACTTGAACTATGACTATTTAAGGGAATTAAAGTATCACTGCTTACACACGACAATAAAGGTGTTGATATAAGCTTTAATAGCCAACGCATTACGGTCATATGTTATCCCGACTTTCATGAGCGTTGTTGAGAATAAGCCCCCATTCTCATAGAAAGCGGCCTACTTTCACACTCATAAAGGTGAAATCTGTCAAGGGTGGTCCTGTAATTTCGACACTCTACTCATATGAGATACAAAATTTCGTTAAGAGTTTTTTGATTCAACCTGCACAAATCATTACAGGAACAAGATGCATTACATCATATGAAGGATTAAACAATAGTGCACCCCACACCAAGTCATCATATGATTCATTCTTCCCACTGAACCTAATTATAGGATCTCTGGTCCTCAGGTTGGGTTTCCTCATATATGACTCATGATTTTTTCTACTCTTCCTTCCTTTTCTTCATTGTGATTCAGACCATTTATTTTGTCAAGGCTTTACTTAGTTCATTTGCAAGATAATCACATAATTTGACATACTCAATGTTAGTGATATTACTTGTCAAATATATTATCACAATTTTATTTTATTTTCACGGGTCTAAATTTACTATTATAATAACAACTTCAAACTTTATCAATAATATTGGTGCTATCACAATAACTTAAACTAGAGAAATTACTTTTTAAAAATAATTTGATTGGTCAATTCACCTTTTCTCTAGTTAAACCTAAAATAATTAGTTCAACCTCCACGATAGAGTTAGCAAATAATAATTTATTTATTTATTTCAACATTTAGCACAATTTTGTTTTCATTTGCATCAAAAATAATTTTAAGTACAAAAGGATTTGTTCTAATAAAATAATTCATAACTTTTTTTTAAAGTAAATATACATGATTTGCTTGTATAACCTGCTTAAATTATTTTACACAATTTTAGGCCAAGTGCAATAGTCACATTTCTCATATTTTATTAGGTTAATAAACTCTCTTTTTACACCACTTTCACATATTTGAAGCAAAAAAGAGTTTCATGACTCATACAATTAAGAAAATACATTTCACAATTTTTCTGTTTCACTATAATGCGACATGTCAAGGAAAAGTCCATCACATGATTTAGGTATTTTTCATTCCTAGAATGAATTTTATCTCACCCAAATATTTATTGTCAAATGGCTACTCAACATTTTTTATCCTTTCTTTGATAACATGTTAGAGCCAAATTTAAAGACATCAAGTCATATGTAAAATTTTATTGTATAAACAACATAAATTTTAACACTTTGCTACCTAATTATCCTCTCTCCCAACTTTTATATTAATTATCTAATATCCCGAATATGATACATAAGTTTGATCCTGATACATAACAGACAAATATATAACTACCAAATTAATTGATTACAAAAAAGAAAATTATCAGTAAAAGAGTAAACAACGGAGCAATTAATGCGATTCTAATTGAGATATATCTCTTGAATCCCCAAAAATTAGTAACAAATTCATAATTTAAATTTAAATCACCAAAATAATCTCCCTCAATCAAAATTCTTCAGTTCTTTCTATCTCTATTATTTTTAGTTTTTGATTTCTTTATTCCGAAAAGACTACACACATCTCTATTCTGTTGAGACATTTTTATGTTTGGATAAATGAATTTCAATATGAAATGCAAAATTTATGGAATTTTTGTTGGAGAAAGTATTTCGTATTTGAGATTGATTTCGATAACTGCAGTCGAAATACATAGTTGATGAAAATATACCGCTAATGGTGATTAGGAACGATAATGGTGTGAAGGCTTACGTTGAGTTGAAGAAATTTTTTACTGAATTTGTAATGTATCTGTTATACATAACTACAACGAATAAATCAATCAAAGAGATAGAAATATTTCATATATTCTGATTAATCAGATTGTTGTTTTGTTTTTAGTTTTCCTAGCGTTGAATATTGTTTGAACAATGTTGTAGTTGAAAGACTTTTTTATTATTTAATAAATTATTATTTTCAATTCATTTCATGTTAAGTCATTAACATTAGATAAGTTTGATTTGATGTACTATGGAGTGGTTAATTTTTCATATTTTATGATACATTACATTTAAAGTAATGTTACATTACTATTATTGCGTCACTACAAGAAAATGATAAAATTATGACGAAAAATTTAAGACGGAACACTTCAGTTATAAATTGTGATAGAATTTTGATGAATTTGTGATGGATCATTCTTGCATAAATATAAAAATTTTAAAATATTTTATTTTCACATAAAATTTCAAAAAGTAACAGATTTGTGATAAATTTATGACAATTTCAATATAATTTTTATGACGGACATATTTTTGTCACAAGTTAAAGTTGATAAAAAAAGTAATAACTTTCTGTCATAAATATGTGATTAAATTTGTGACAGATTGAGCAGTCTATCACAATAAAATATATAAAAAAAGTAACTAATGTAATAAAAAATGGTGACGAATTTATTCCGTCATAATAAAATTTTAAAAATTATTTTAAAAAGAATTGACGGATTTATTTTCGTAACAAAAGCATAATTGAGCAAATATTTTATTTTCCCTCTAAATTTTTTTTATCTTTTAATTTTTTTCCTCAAAATTTTTTGCACCTTTTCATTTTCCCTCGAAAACATACAGAAAAATCCTTTTGGTAGGGAAAATCCTTTTTTCCTCTTCACTCTCATTTCGCGTTTAAGATTTTATCATCGTCATTCTCCATTTTGACGAAGTGGATGTTCAAATTCTGTTGTTATCCTTATCTTCTTGAGATAAATTTACTTTATTTTGATGGTACTTCTTTTTTGACTTTATTTTTTAGTATATCGTGTAAGAAATTCAACTAATTTTTTTTTTGTTAATTTACAATCTTGTTGAAGCTGTACTATCTTCTCTTCTTCTAATTGGTTTGTGGGATTTTGCCGAAATGTAAATTTGTGGTGGCTGGTGGTTTTCATGAAGCACTGTTTCTATTGATGATAATGATAATGCTTCACTGAACCTTGTAAAATTTCTAGGAAGTAACCTATAGTTTGACTTTCCCATTTATGTTACATCAAAGGGAAACAAAATGTGAATGAATTTGGAACAACAGAAGTAGAAATTTCTCTGACTGAGAGGCTGCTTTGGCTTCTATTTTGTCTTTGGGTTTTTTCTTTGCAGATTCAGTATGGTGTTTCAAGCTTCTAAAGGAGCGATCAATCAAAAGGTTCATACTAAGTATGTCTTAAACAGTAGTCTATCAAATAATATTTTGATTTTACAATAGAAATTAGAATCTAATACAATGGTTGGCTTGTGGTTTTTGGCCTTATCGAGTTATTAGGGATAACTATATTCTTATTATTTGAACGAAGTTGGTACATAAAAAATCCTAGTTACTTTTTCTACAATAGACTATGGGGTTGGAACCACTAGTTAGAGTTACAGAAAAATGTATAAGTCATAATTAATTTCATAGGATTTGGCACTTCACTTGGTTGCTGGTAATGTGATTCAAGATTGTTATTTATCTAGATTCCTCTGATTTGTTGTATCAGCTACTGCCATGTTAGAGAAGATCAATTGTCAAATGGTCTCATTCAACTTGCCTTAGGGTTGGATTGTCTTTCTTTCTATGCGGAAGCATAAATATTAAAACAATGGTTAGATCTTCATGGATGATTACGGATGCAAAAGTTGCAAAACTAATAATACTTCAACACGTGTAATTTTTTTTTTAATATCGCATTGAAGTTTCATTAGTTTGCTTTGTTGGCATCAAGTTTCTTCAAACTATGATGATATAGTTCTGAGACCTTCTCGTGCATACATAGACATGACACATTCATTATGGTACCTGTTTAGTGCTATCTTTAAAGGTTTCTCATATTCCCAGCAGAGATAAGGTGGCTACTTATTATTTGTAGTGGATAGTTCGTAACTTTTAGAGGCGAATATGTTTGTGAGTTCTCTCTGTTTGTGTACTGAAAGAAGGTTGCACCACTATTCCTGTTTATAGTCTTATTACCATAGTCAAACTGTTAAACCTTGTATGCATTTGATTTAGGTAGTCTAAATCATAGGTGGAGTTGAGAGGCCTTAATCTTAAGTCAAATAGATTTGAGGGGATTGGAACATTACCTATTTACACATGTTTTCTTTTTAATTCAACTACATTCTTAGAATTTGTTTTATGTGGTGTACTAGTTATCCAAATCAGGTAGAGTTGATATAGTCAACCATAACTAATTTAAGATTGAGGCTTAGTTGATTAACTTGTGCTTTTGTAATCCAAATATTTTATGGTAGCTTTGTCTCTGATTTTCTAGAATACTAGATTGTCTGTTCTGTCGTAAGGACATCCATATTCATTTGAGTAGGATTTTAGAGTGATTTTGAGTCATCGTAAAGTTTTTGTTAATCAATTGTATGATTTCTAGAACTATGGACCTAGTTGCACTAGAGAGCCTGAAGTCTCTCTAACATTCAAAAAGAATAGAAGTTGGAACACTTTCTAAAATTTCAGCATTTCTATGGCAGAATTATTTGTAGGCTCGCATTTATATTTATGTTCTACTATTATATGAAAATAACTTATCAACACATAAGTTTTAACATATTTATTCAATTTCAAAGTACACGATATGAATAATTCTGACTATGAGTGAATTTATGATAGATTGTTGGAAGATGGATTCATAAATCCTAGGTTTATTGATGGGATTGAGAGCTTTTTTGAATTTGCTAAAAGTCATCCAGAATGTATGGACGACAACTAATTGAGATGTCCTTGTAATCATCGTAAGTGTTGAAATAAAAATATTTTGAATGAGTTTACAGTTATAACACATCTTGAAAATAATAGCTTTGTACCAAATTATTATCGTTGGCATCATCATGCAGAAAGTTATATTTATGTCCAAGTGTGTTTGATAATCAACAAGAAGAAGTTTCAGCTTCGGGTGAAACCGTGAATTCTCAGTCTCACGGCTTTTTATGTTTCTGGCCTTCTTATGATGGTAACATGGAAGAGGATCCAAATCCCACAACAAAAAATATTTATAATTTGCTCAAAGCATCGAACCAAGAAATTTGATCGAAAAATTCACATGGACACACAGAATTGTCTGTCATTGCTCGTCTGTTGAATTTAATGGCAGAACATTATTATTCTGAAAGATTGTATAATGATTTGTGTGAATTTATATCAAAATTGATGCCAATTGATAACATAATGATTGATAGCTTTTATAGTACCAAAAAGCTAATAAGAGGATTAGGCTTGTCGGTTTAAAAGATTGACTGTTGCAAAAATAATTGTATGCTTTATTAGCGGGAGGATAATGAACTTGTCAATTGCAAGTTTTGTTTTCACCCTCGATTTAAGAGATCAAAACATCAACGCTCCAAGAAGAAAACTAATATTTCTTATAAGAAAATGTATTATTTTCCTTTAGCTCTTAGTTTACAAAGATTGTATGCATCCGATGCTACAGCAAAACATATGAGATGGCATTCTGAGCATGAAAGAGATGGTGTGATGGGTCATCCTTATGACTCTGCTACTTGGACACAGTTTGATCAGGCATACTCTTCTTTTGCATCTGAAGTAAGAAATGTTAGATTGGGTTTGTCAACTGACAATTTTCAACCATTTGATCAATTTAACCAATAATATTCTTCTTGGCCTGTGATAGTTACACCATATAATTTGTCACCTTAGATGTGCATGAAGGAGGAATACATGTTTTTATCTGTGATTATACCTGGTACCAAAAATCCAAAACAGAAAATCGATGACTTTTTGCAGCCTCTCATTCAAGAGTTAAAAGAATTATATGAGGAGGGAATTCAAACATATGATGTTTCAAATAAGAATAATTTTCAAATAAAAGTTGCATTGATGTGGACAATAAGTGATTTTTCTGCGTATTCAATGTTATCGGGTTGGAGTACAGCAAGAAAATTAGTCTGTCCTTATTGCATGAAAAATTCTTATGCTTTTTCACTACCCAATGATAGAAAGATCTCATGGTTTGATAATAACAGAAAGTTCTTACCACCAAATCATTCATGGCGAAGAAATAAAAAGTGGTTCAAGAGAGGTTAAACAGTACAGAAGATTGCATTTACTGAATAATTGGGTGTACAAATACTTAAGGATATTGAGGACTTGAGACTCATAAAAGTGACAGAACTTGATTCTGATGCAATTGTTAACACCAATTTTAACCACCCGATGCTCCTTTTAGGCTGTTATTTTACTAAAATTATTAATTTTAAATGTTAGTATCTTTTTACACATGTTTCTCGCATCAAACAAATTATTGACGTGTCATATTCATAATTTTAAAAAAATGCACAAATTATTTTATTTTTTCTTTTAGTATGATTTTTATAATTTTTAAACTCAAATACGACATTTTATGTAATTTTATTAATATTTATTAAATTATTTCGTAAATACATTGTCTAGTGTTGTATTATTATTATTATTATCTATTATTATTATTATTATATATTATCATTATTTTTATTTAATATTTATTATTATTATTATTAGTATTAGTATTAGTATTATTATCCCTACTATTATTTAAGTAACAACCTAAAGTAAAATCACCTTGCATAATTTATTTATCTTTTAGCCATTTTCTATCTCATTTTATCCAATTTATTATAATTATAGCCAATCTGTGACTCAATTTTATAAATTTAGTCAAATCTTAATAAAACTCTCAACCTTTAGATCTCAACCGTCGATCAGATCAAAAACTAATCTGACGGCTGAGATCAAAAGGCTTTGTCTTTCCTTTTAAACAAAAGAAACCCTAATCATTTCAAACCAACAGCCGCACACCACCCTCTTATCTCTCTTTCTCTCAGAAACCATGGCTGCCACCGCTGATCAGCGAAGCTCGGAGCACCGCCACCCATCGACGAACCATCACTGACCGGAAAACCAACGAAGCTCCGCAAAATCGGCCACTGCCACTTCTTCAGCCGTCCACCCCTCCAGCGCAGCCACCATCACACCGCCGCCATCACCTCTGCACCGACCTGGGTTCGCCTCTCCTTCTCCATTATCGATCGTCGGCCGGTCGGCTCCCCTCCTCTCCCTCAATCTGACGCCACCACAACAACAACATCACCAACTACAACATCAACAAGACCCAATTTCCGCTTAATTAACTGGAAAATCGTGAAGAATTCACACAATTTATTTTGGATTAGTTCCCTTCGTTAAATTTTTGTCAACTCATTATTATCATCGTCTTCTACCCCTTCTTGTTTTTATAAGTAAAACTTAATTTTAATTTTGTGGAATTTGATTGCTGACATTCCTTCTCCGGAGGTAGAGGTAGTGGTATGGACTGGGTACATTTTACATTCCCAGATCCCACGAGGTGGGAATATATTAGCTTTACTGTTGTTGGTGGTGGTGATGATTGCTGACCTTTCTTCTAATTTCGTTCTAATTTCTTGTTTGTTTGATATATGTGAAAAGTCTTAATTTTACGAATGCTTAGTTTTGTCATAGTCATAGGTTGCTAAATTGTTATCCTGACTTTTGAAATTACTCATCTTGATTGTTAATTAGCGATAAATTTCTCGTCTCGTTATTGGGGTAGACTTGACATCTAGTGCTTATGACAAAGAATATTTGATTGTGTAATGTGTTTTAGATTATATTGTGTGACTAATTTGAATTGGATTTTGTAAGGAATATTTGATTTGAATATCTGTGGGGGTGTGGTATTGATTTGTGAATAATTGATAATTTGAATCGGATTGGGGGTGTTTTATAGAATTAATTGCCTTTTACTATTATTATTATTATCTCTTACTTATCTATTTATGGTAAATTTGATCCTAATTGACTCTATTTATTTAATTAAGGAAAATAATATTGTTGATTGATTTTTCTAAACGTCTGCTTTTCTTTATTGTTGGACTGATTTATGGATGATTGATTCACTTATTCAAAGTTTTCTATTAATTGATTTATCAGCATATTTTTCTCCTCTTAATTGATTTTGATTGATTGTTTAGAGTGACCTATTTTCCTTTCTTATCACCACTAATTGATTTCCTTACATATTTCTAGCCCCCTTTACTATATAAACCTCCCCCACTCTCTTATTTGAACAAGTTACAGCACACAACATAAAGCTTAAAATAAAAAAAAGGTAATTTTACTTTATTATTTTGGCACTCATTTTTGGAGCATTAATCTCAATTTTTCGGTGACAATTCGCTTTCGAATTTCGTGCTTCTTGATTTTCTTTATTATTATTATATATTATCGCCAACTGGTAAGTCGCTAATCGACGCATTAGTTTTCTTATTCCATAATATTCGGGATAGCAAAACATAGAGAGCATGTCTATAGGGATTAATTTGAAGCAATGATGCTGTGCTTGCTTACTATGCCTTTGTTTCCTATGCCTTCGCTTCTTTTGTACCTCCATTTTGGACAACATGTTTGTAAAAATTTTTGTGCTTGTCATGCTATTTTGTTGTGTTCAATAGGTTTGGAAATCGAAGATTCGTCAGAATGTTTAAACAGGCTATGTTATTCTTTATAATTAGTTGTTATTATTGTTTTTTTATATGGGTTTATACTATTAATGTAAAAAACATTATATTGATGTAATAATAAATTTTGAGGACTGCTCGGAGGCGGAAACTTACGTGCTCTGTGAATAGTATAGGTAGGTACAACTTAAAATTTTACGTGCATGATGTGCTATATAAATCATCTAATATTCGAAGTGTTTGGACACCTAAGCCATAACTTATTGACATCATTGTATGTTTAGGCATGTTAACACAATTTAGGCATATTAAAATAAATTTGAGCACGTTAATATTATGAGCATGTCAATAATTAATATTTGCACACTAATGCATTTTTAACATGTTAGACACTTAGATTAAGTATGCCACTTCATGTTTTCAACATATGAACAATATTTAAATATAACAATATGGTATGCATGTTAACAATTAATTGTACGCATATTAGTGAACTCTTCAACATAATAAAACTGTCAAAAAATTGATTTAATTATGACATCGTCATTGTTTTAGCATATAAACGCAAATCTAAGTGTTTACTGTTTTTCATAGCATGATAACCTTAAACTCCTGCACATTAATATATTTTCAGTACACTAAAACATTAGATTTCTGCATATTATTATATTTTCCAGTATGTTAATATCTTAACTTTAGCATGTTAATAACTTGTAGCATGATAACATCAAAAGGGCAATATGTTACAACTCTATGTGCATTAACATATTTTTTAGTGTGATTAATGTGGTTAACATTAGATTTAAGCCAATTTTCAGCATGTTAAAACTGCCTTCAGCTTGTACATTAGTATATTTTAGCATGCCCATAATAGTTAAATTTCTGCATTATTAAAACTGCATTTCTGCATTATTAAAACTGTGTTTCTACATTTTCGCATTATTATAACTGCGTTTCTGCATTATTATTGCGTTTCTGTACTACTAAAGTTGTGTTTCTGCATATTAATGTCAATACTAGCATGTTAATAATTGGCGTCATGTTAATTTCAGCCCGTTAATAACTTCAGTATGTTAAACATAAAATTTCTACATGTTGATTCGTTCTCCTACATTTAAATACATCCTTATCATGTTAATGCATTTTTAATATTTTTGTTAATTTGTTATGTTCTCATTAGTTTATAACACTTAATTCGTGAGCACAATTTCTTGAGATATTTACCCCACTTTTGACATCCTCTTGTAAACACTTAACAACACATTGTTACACACGAATCACAGTTGTGTTTTGTTATCAATTATTGAATACTTAGATATCATGCCTATAGGTCAATGACACAAAATAAATAATTATTTGTCTTTGTATGTTGATCATATTAATCAACTTTAATTAATCAAGAGGCTAACTTGGGACAATTATGTGCTATGTGACGTCCTACTTGTTATGCGTTTTGAGTCCTAGGAAACATAGCTTTATTTTATCTAGACCACAGAATCAAAACAGCAAAGTCCAATGCCTCTTGCACGATAGGTGGGATGATAGATAGTACTAAAGACGGTAGTTTTATCCTTGTCTTAGAATGCCTTTAGATTTAACAACCAGTGTAGGTGGGGTGGGACGGGTAGTCATTCGAAAGTGATGATCCCAATAGATATTGATGGTAAGACTAATGACATTGTCACTTGTCTAAGAGTTCGGCCGGTGGGTCGGATGATGATTAAACAAGTTGGGGTTCTGATCCGAATGAGACCAAAACTTTTCTTCATTTAGTTTGACGAATTCTTTTTTACTCTTTCATTTACTTTACATGCTTATTTATTTGGGGTGGCTAGTTTATTATAGAAGCAGTCCCCTTTGTTGTAAATTATGTCACTTCTTTCTCCTCGCTTCTCTTATTTACATAATTTTATTGATTTTATCACTTAGATGATTAATAGCTAAAATAATTAAATTAAGTATTTGTTAATTACTTTTTATCACCTAGCTAAATATTAAATTAATAATAAAATAAGAGACCTTTATTTGATCGCATAGAATCCCCACGTAAAATACGAATTCCGCCGAAAATCACCTTTGTGGACCTCAAAAGGTGCCTAACACCTTCCTTTTGAGGCAATTTGAACCTTTATCCGAACTCTGGTGAACTAAGAATAAACAATAAAATAGATTCGTAGTAGCCTAGACCGGTACCCTAACGCTCCTTAATACGTTAGGCGACGACTCTTCACACTATCCCTTCAAACAATTTCAAAAAGAGCGGTCACATCGAATCCCGCTTTCCGCAAGAAAAACGGGGCGCGACAGCGATAAATGCCAAAATTTCAAAGAATAATGCATGTGGTTGGAAGAAAAAAAGTTTTTTGGGACTTATCTTACTGGAAAACAAATTCTATTAGGCATAACTTCGATCCGATGCATATCGAAATTTTTTTTTTTTTATAATATCTTCAACACATTGATGAATGTCAAGGAAAAAACAAAGGACAATGCAAAATCTAGAGAAGATTTAAAACTACTTTCCCATCGTCCAGAGTTATATCAGAATGAATGTACCAAAAAGTATCCAAAGGCTTGTTATATGCTAGATGATAAGGCTAAAGAAGTTCTCTGTAAATGGTTGCAAGAGTTGAGATTTCCTGATGGTTATGTGTCTAATCTGGGATGATGTGTTGACATGAACAAGCTTAAACTTTATGGTATGAAAAGTCATGATTGTCATGTGTTTATGCAACGGTTAATACCTATTGCATTTCGAGAATTACTTTCATGAAATGTGTGGCAATCATTGACGGAGTTGATTCTTTACTGTAAAGATCTCACCTCTACAGCAATTAACGAAGAACACATGAGACAATTAGAAGAAAATATTCCTCTCATCTTGAGTAAGATTGAGTGTATTTTCCTCTAAGCTTCTGGGATTCTATGGAACATCTTCCTATTCATTTAGCTTATGAAGCACATTTAGCGAGCCCGGTTCAAGGACGATGGATGTATCCGACTGAGAGGTAAATAAAGTTAATTATATGTTATAATATATTTAAATAAATATATCAATTATACCATATTGACATACTTTAATATTTGTAAGAATCTCCGTAGTTACAAGAATGATGTGAAAAATAAGAATAAAGTTGAAGCTTCTATATGCAACGCACATTTAGTTGAAGAAGCATCTTTATTTTGTGCGCACTACTTTAAGTCACATATTCTGACACGACACAAAAAGTGCCACGAAATTTAGATGATGGTGAAGTTGAACAGGATGATCCTGAAATGCTTTCTGTTTTTAAGCAAGTTGGTCGAGGTTTTGGTAAGCTAAAAAAGACGAGGTTAGATGATAAAGAATATCACGCAGCTCGTACATATATTTTGTTGAATTATGATGAAGTAAAACTATATATCAAGTAAGTTAATTATGAATCATCTATAAATATCAATAAAAAATTTGATATTAAAATTAAATTAGTTTTTTTTCTTCAGAATTTATGAAGACATCTTGAGACAAATACAACCATATATTTAAGATAGCGAGATTGATGCTAAACTTGAAACAGAGTTTGCATCTTTATTTGAAAAATATGTAAGCATTAATAGGTATAAATTATTTTTAGTTATTCGCTATTATTCATAAAATTCAATCTTAATCAATATCTAATTATTTATAATGTCAATAGGCACAAGATCCTTCTTTCGGCATTACCAATCAAATCATGAAAGATCTTGAAGAAGGACCATTACATATGATTCAGCCCTTTAATGGATATGTCATAAATGGTTACAAGTTTCACACTAAAGAATATGATTCAAATAAATCTACGATGAATAGTGGTGTATGCATCAAGGGCTCTAGCCATAGTGCAGATAATATCGATTACTATGGTCGATTGATAGAGATTTTGCAAATAGAGTATAATGCATTACCATTCAAGCGAACCATGTTATTTAAGTGTTCTTGGTTTGATCTGATGTCAAAGCATGGTACAAGAGTGTATCCACAGTATAATCTTATTGATGTTAACAAGAGAAGACTATTTAACAAATGTAAACCATTTATTATGACTGTGCAAGCATCTCAGGGTGTATTTTGAAATTTATCCTACTGCAAAAAAGACAGTGAATGAATGGTTAGCTGTTTGCCTAATAAAGCCACGATCTCTTGTATATGTTTCCAAAAATATAGAGCAACCTCATACATTGAATGATCCATCTTTTCAAGAGGATGATAGTCAAATACATGAGATTGATATTGATGAAAATGAAATACTTAATACATTAAATGATCCAGATGGTATGCTTATTGACATGGGGGAGGAGGAGGGGGAGAAAAGGAGGGTGGTAGGGGGGAGGATGAGAATGATGAGGATGAGGATGAGGACGAGGCAGAGAATGAGGATAATGATAAAGATGAGGATGAGGATGATGATCATGATGATGGGGGAGGGGGGGGGGGGGGGGGGGGGGGGGGGGGAGGAGGAGGAATGTGAACTTCATAAAAAGAAAAGAAGAAGAATCTAATTTTTGAATGTTTGTATTTCTTTACATGCTCATTGTTCCATCCTCATTGAGCCTTGATATAATTGGGTGTGCTATAAGAATACAAACTTTTTCTAGTTTAGCCAGTTTTTATACGCTCTTCTTTCTTGATTTCACCCTTTTGACAACCTTCTTCAGTCTATTATCTAATTTGTTGTTGCATATAGTTGCAAAAAGTTCTCCTTGTGCATTGTACAATTATATTTGCCTAGTTATTTACAAGCTTGTGTATATGAATTGATCTATTGTGCAATAAATTGTAATTTCATATTTCGTCAGCATAGCATAAAGTTGTTTGTTGGGTTAAATTACCTGTTCATTGTATTGCTTTTGTACAATCTTATGTACTTGTCAATTTTGCAAAAACACAGGTTTCTAATCGAATGCTAATTGGTGAGAAACATCAGGGTTGTTTCTTCATGTAGACTTGTACTGGCTGTTCTGATCTTCTTTTATTTCAGAAAGTTACTTGTTATATGTGCTAGACATATCCATCAAACTCGTCTCAAACCCCAAGCATAAAAACTTAGTTCTGGAGGTTACTACCTAATCATTTTGCCTTTAGATGAAAGATACCACTTGTGTAAGATTGGCTACCTCTACTATTCATCAGGAAAAGAAAATAGTTTTCTGAAGTTTAGTCATTAAGTTAAGAAGTTGATCTGTTAAAATGTTAAGAAGTTCTGGCTAACATTTCACCCAGAGATTTGATTGCTTTGGAGTTGAAAATAATAATAGTATTGTTTCTCCAGTTATTTACCTCAGAGAGACCAATTTTAGCAATTCATACTACTAAGGGCTAATTAGAGTTGTATCATTAGAATGCTTTAAATATTGGTTAATTTCCTGTCGTAGTCGCTGTTACATGTTGAACAACATTAGAATGTCAGTTGACTCTAATGTGTACCAGTGTAGAGAGTAGAGACTAGATACATGTTCAAGGGTCATGAAGTTACCAATTTCTAATAGGTTAATTTCTTTATCTCTACTTTAACTCTTTCTCTGTAACTACTACTTACATTATCAAGTTTGTTCAAATAATTTTGGAGAGCAATTAGGTTAGTATTACTGCAACAACTTTAAGTTGTAATTGTGTCACTCTGCTAATAAAGTTTACGACTCATTGCTACAGGAAGTGGACGATCATTCTTTTGGATTATCCCAAGAATGAATGCTCATCAAGGTTCTTGAGCTAAAGCACTATTCTTTGTGGGTGTTGTATATATGTTATGCCATCTTGTTTCATGCTTTATTACGAATTTGTTTACTATTCTTTGTTTTGCAGCTATAGAATAATTGTCATTTTAGAATATGAGTGATACGCCATCATTGGTTGCTAGTTCTCCTGATACTCCTGGTTCCATAGATATTCTTATTGAGTCTAGTAGCAGCTCATCAACAACTAGGCGGTTGGTAATATCAGTTGTCGGGAAAAGTAAGAGAAGATATTTTTATAAAAGTTATTTAACTTTTTTAAAAAATAAATTCATAAAATGTATAATTTACTCTTTATAATTATATTTTAGGTTTGTCCCTAATGGTTATTCTATCTCAAAGACCATCACAAAAAATTTTAAGGAACGACAAGATGCTATTGGATACACATGGAGGGGTGTTACTGAATCCACTCGTAAATTCTATTGGCATGAATTCATGGTAAATATTGATTTATATTAAAAATTTATAATGTTGTTGTTGTTATGTTTATGTATCTAACTAATTTTTTTTCTAGAAATCATATCAGTGAAATCTTACAGAGAACTCCATAATCGAACGCACCTGAAATAAGGTGGCATCCAACTTATATACAAAAAGAACATATCATTGGCAAAGAGAAATAACAAACCATATTAATGTAAGATTGCTAATAATCTTCTCATTCTTTAGATCTTGAAAGCATGAGATCAATGACAACGATACTGAGAGAAGAAAGTTGTGTTATTTGTGTGCTTAATTTGTTGTAGTTGCACTTTCTTGGGCTGACAATGACACTGAGAGAAGAAAGCTGAGGGAGAAAATGGGGATTAGATACCTCTATGGTCCTAGTCGTAAAAGATGGATAGTAAAAATTTGTGTGTTTTTGACCTGACATAAAAAAAATTCATTCTTTTCTTGATTATTTTTATAAAATCAATGTCTAGTTCGGATGACATCTAGTACCATATATCCTTCTCTTTTCTCCATTTTTGGATTTAGATTTTTGTGAGAAGTTGATATATATGTCAGGAACAAATAATAAGGGATCCATCTTTTTGTATGTGACAGACAATCTTGAAATGCCATTTTAATAGAAATTTAAGCTGTTGTTTGTGGGAATTAGTCACAGCTTGGTTATCTTCTTCGCTAGTACTATTTCTTAGAATTGCTTTCTACTAATAATGTTTGCAATCTTTCAAGTATTTATATTTTGGATGTGTTTTAAGATCAATTATGAGGTGATAAATATTTTTTCCCTTTCATGTTCCTGTTTTTTCTATCATTAAGTTTCATGTAAGCCATCTTTTGGTTTCATTCTTGGTTTATCATTCTCTACTACTTGACGTGTGCTATATTTTTCTCTCTTAAAGTATAGTAGATAAAAGCTAATATTCTTACTGTGAAGTTGTAACAGCCCAGGCCACCGGCGCATGCGAAATTGTCCGCTTTGGAGCCTCGGCCCCTCACGGTTTTAAAACGCGTCGCATACGTGGAAGGTATCCATGCACCTATAAGGCACACTTCGTTCCCCTTCACTACCGATGTGGGATTTGCCTAAGTGAATGCAGGCGTTACGTATCGCCTGGCCAAAGCGGACAATATCTCATGTGCCAGGGCCAAGTCCGCTGTGTAACTCTGACATGTGTGACGCGTTCACGGGGACGGCGATACGTGACGCCCGTGGAACAAATCCGTGAGGTCGGGCGGACAATATCTCATGTGCCAGGGCCCAGTCCGCTGTGTAACTCTGACATGCGTGACGCGTTCACGGGGACGGCGATACGTAACGCCCGTGGAATAAATCCGTGAGGTCGGGGACGGCGATACGTAACGCCTGGCCAAAGCGGACAATATCTCATGTGCCAGGGCCCAGTCCGCTGTGTAACTCTGATATGTGCGACGCGTTTTAAAACCGTGAGGGGCCGAGGCTCCAAAGCGGACAATTTCGCATGCGCCGGTGGCCTGGGCTGTTACAGTTGGTATCAAAGCCAGCGCCGGTGCCGGTGGTGGGGCAAACCTCAGCGAGGACGCTGAGTCCCTACGGGGGGTGAGTGTAGGGACGGCGATACGTAACGCCTGCATTCACTTAGGCAAATCCCACATCGGTAGTGAAGGGGAACGAAGTGTGCCTTATAGGTGCATGGATACCTTCTACGTATGCGACGCGTTTTAAAACCGTGAGGGGCCGAGGCTCCAAAGCGGACAATTTCGCATGCGCCGGTGGCCTGGGCTGTTACAGTCCACCACCGGCACCGGCGCTGGCTCTGATACCACTTTTGTCACGGCCCAAAATCCCATCGGGTCGGACTGGCACCCGAAGCCGAGAAGGCCCAGGAGAACCCGTTCAAATACCTGTACTTTCACTTACATGTCACCAAAAATTTGGGCAGCACTTCGCTGCATATAAAAGAGTCTAATTACCTGTATCAGCACAACACGCACAAATATATATATATAAATATATAATACTTGGCCGTCGGGGCCACCCCATATATGAATATAACATTACTATATAAACTTCCATGACTTTACCCTTCCTTATGTCTACAAAGCCTCTAGGATATACATGACATAACAAGGGTCGGGACGAACCCCAGCCCACACATGAATCCTGTACAATAACAAAATATAAGAAACCAACTCGGAAAGCTCCGAAGCAAACTGGAGCTCACCAACAGTAGCTGTATGACCTGACTCCTATCTATGCTGTGAATGAGCTGAAGTACCTGATCCTGCAGCATGAAATGCAGGTCCCCCGTGAGGGACGTCAGTACGAAATATGTACTGAGTATGTAAAGCATACTCTAACGATGTTCTTTGGCATGAAAACACCAATGTTCCATCAAGTAAGATTCTGAGGTTATCCAAACACATGTATTGTTCTACATTACCAACGAAGTTGTTTCCATTCTATAAAGTGTCAAAATGTTTCATTGATATACCAAAAGGCTCCTATTTCATTGTTGTGATATTGATGATTCTGAAACATATTGTTGATGTACCAATGAGTCCTTATTACATCGTTATTGTATAGAAGGTCTATTACTTGATTCCTATTGATATATCATTGTTTCAAAGGTACTATATTGGCATGAACACTAATGTAATAATCTCAAAAGCTTTTGAACTAAGTTATTGGGAAAAATCTCTTATGTGTTAACGCCCGTGGAACAAATCTGTGAGGTCGGGGACGGCGATACGTAACGCCTGGCCAAAGCGGACAATATCTCATGTGCCAGGGCCCAGTCCGCTGTGTAACTCTGACATGTGTGACGCGTTCACGGGGACGGCGATACGTAACGCCCGTGGAACAAATCCGTGAGGTCGGGGACGGCGATACGTAACGCCTGGCCAAAGCGGACAATATCTCATGTGCCAGGGCCCAGTCCGCTGTGTAACTCTGACATGTGTGACGCGTTCACGGGGACGGCGATACGTAACGCCCGTGGAACAAATCCGTGAGGTCGGGGACGGCGATACGTAACGCCTGGCCAAAGCGGACAATATCTCATGTGCCAGGGCCCAGTCCGCTGTGTAACTCTGACATGTGTGACGCGTTTTAAAACTGTGAGGGGCCGAGGCTCCAAAGCGGACAATTTCGCATGCGCCGGTGAGCTTGGGCTGTTACAGAAGTAGTACCAGCAGTAGAGTGAAACAACTCTCAAAATCATAGCGCTGAGTGTATTAATTTAAATTCAAGAACTTTGGTATTAATTCTTATGTTAATTGTGGGTTATCACAGAATTCGTGAATTAATCCTCGTTTGGTCCTTGTTGGTGGTGGTACAGCTAACGAAAGGAGCACGTAGCTTGTGTAAAATTCTAGAAATGTGGTAGGATATACATGTTGCTGATTGTTGGATTTAAATGAGATTGTCATTGAGTCGTCTATTAGAAACTTCCTCATTCTTAGTATGCAACAAATTAAATGCAACAAATACTATAAGAGTAAATGTTACTAAACCTCATAGCTGCAACTAATGAATTCCACGACATAATATTGGTGAACTTATCCCTCTTCTTATTTCTTAAGGCATGGGTAGCATACTACTCTAATGCAAGAGAAAATACGCGGATGGTTCATCTAAGTGGTTCACAAATAAAGAGTAGATGTTATTTGTAAACACTTAGTAGTGCACTACTGGAGGATCTCTATATCTACTACTAGAATATACACAATCAGTCACTAAAAAATGGCATCCAATTCTTTGCCAGCAGATGAACACAAGTAGTGGAAGTACTTCTGATGCTGAGTCAATATCTTATTTGGAAAAAACTTAAGCTATACACTATGCCAATGAAGGATCCCATAAAATCGAACATGCTTGACTGTTGCCAGCATCTGTCACATATCTAAAAGGATGTATAGCAGTTATAGAGAGTCTAATGCTTACTCACACTTCACTGAAAAACCCAGACTGCAAGTGTTTGCAGAGCTTCCATTTAAGTGTACACTTCGTTATAGTCTGAATATTTGAAGGTGTTACTCATTTGGAATGACCATGGACATAGATCTTCAAATGACCTTGTAGAGAGATAGCTGCTCTGGAGGCATTAACCTATGCTCTTCTGCCCTCAATAGAACTCTCCCAAAATGATTAGTTATCAAAATTTCCCCTTAAATCACTTAGATATTGGTTGGGTCGAACATCTTGATCACAAAGGTATTAATTTTTAGGTCTAACCTTTCTAAAAAATACTGAATTCTTTAAATTTCCCCAACACATAGTCTAGGAACTGTAGGTTTAACCTCACTGCTTTCCATCTCACTCAAAAAACTCAAGACCTCTTGAATTATATATAATAATTATGTGACTTGTTGGTATTTCATATTTGCGTAATACCATTTTTTTATTTTCATACTATTTTTATTGGCTGGTTATTTGTATTTTTTAAGATAAAATGGAGGTTGTCATAGCTACTGCTATTTTGGGATCAACAAATGATTCATCAGAAGATCAAGAACTCGATATAAATCACATGTACTAGAGCAAAAAATGATGTGTATGGATTGGGCTCTTAAATTTCAACCTTGTATAAAGATATGACATGCAATTTGCTTGTAGTGTCCGATCATGTCGCTGAAGAGCGCATCAAAATACTTGAGAAAGAGGTGTTGTATATGAGAGAAAATCAAGAAAGAGTTCTTTAAGAGCGTTGATGATAGGCGAATTTACACGCCTATATCAATATATTTTGCCCATATTTTAGCCTAGTTTTGAGAACAAATTATATATTTCATGCACTTTTAGTCCTTTTTCCTGTAAATGAGCTAATAAACATGATTAGGAAAGTTTCAGGTATAAATGATGCAAAATACAGCATTTTATGGCTTACTTGACGCAAAAGAAAGCTCACAAACGAAGTAGAAGGGAGCTGGATGCCTAAGGACCAAATCTGCTGCATGGAAAATCTGTCCCGGGCTAAAACAGCATTTCTGAAGACTTTGGGGACTTACAGATACAAAGCTGGATTTTTACAAAGATACATTAACCTAATACAATTAGGTTATGTATTTCACTATTCTATTTGGATTATGATATTGTAACCTTACCCTAGTACATTTGGGTCAAGGATTTCATTAGTATAGTAGGATTTGGTTATTTATTTCATTAGCATAATAGGAGTAGGATAGGAGTATTATAAATACCCTATCATGCTAGAGATTTTGAATTAACTCCTCCCTTAGTGGAGAGATACATTCATTCTTCACTTAATTCAACAATTAATTTTCTTCCATCCCTCTCATCTTCCACCACAAACACTTCTAATCTACTCTTCTATTCATCTATTTCACAACAAGAGAATCGTTACTTGCTAGGGAATCACCAAAACCACACGCCTATCACCTACTTCTCACGCCATCAACCATGCAAATCGTGATATCCTTCGCATTCATGGGTAACTAAACCTCTTAGTTGGGGTTATGGAAGCCGAATGAGTTACTATCTATTGCTGTGAGTTTGTGAGTTCAAGACACGTATATTGCTTATATCATTATTCTCTTCATCTTAATCTACATTCTTTGCGGTTGCAAACGCAAGAATACGCCAGTCTAACATTTAACTTGTTCGCGAGAAAGGTTATTTGTCTGGAAAAGAGATAATGTCAAGGTAGTAGGACACCCTTTCCTATTAAAAAGCTAGTGCCGTAACTGGACTAACCTCTTGGAGAATTCGTACCGTTAGACACGCTTTAAGCTCGCGAGAGTTAAAGTGAAATAGTCCTTGTTTAGGTCGCGAGACGCTTGGATTTACCAACGACTACAATTCTCTATAAGCAATTGCATGTCAAGACTCTACACACTCATAGCCAATAGAGACGTATACCTCAGAAGGTGGACATAACCCCAACGCTTCAATCCTCATTGTTTCACAACCTACGAAATACTCTCTTTTTACTTTGCTATTTTCAGCTTTTATTTCATTACTTTGGTTACTTGTTACAATCCCCCCTTCTTACGAGACTTGTACCAAAAGTCTATTAATTTTGCTTACTTGTTGACCAAGCTATTCCCTGTGGGATCGACACCCAACCCAGGTTGGGTTCTATATTTGCTAACGACCGCTTTACACTCCCACGAGAGCTGTAGATTGAGCGTTATCAAGCGTGTAGAGTCAGAGGTGCAACAACGACTAGAGCAAGAGGTTTTTCGTTTGAGGCAACAAAGTGATGATCGATTCAAATCTATGGAGGAGCAATGGTCTCGGATGATGAGCGATATGACATTATCTTCTCGCTCATTTAGTAATACTACCCTCCTTAATAGGGACTCATTTAATGTTTAAGTGTTTAATATTTTGAGACTTTAGTTACTTGAAGTGTCGACTTGAATATTGTCACACTTTTTTGGATAGTTATATGCTTTAAATTTTAAACATTGGTTAACTTTTGTTTATTGAAGTTGTGATTTTGCATGTTTTAATCAACTTCAGATATTTTTTATTATACAACAACAACATACCCAGTGTATTCCTACCTAGTGTGTGTGTGTGTGAGAGAGAGAGAGAGCATAGTATTTTGTAATTATTATTTATTAAAATTAAAAATTAAAATAAAATTTGTGACAGGTTTAATTAGTTACAATCTATCCTAAATTTGTTACTAATATATGTAAGAGAGTCATATTGTGACTAAATTAATCTGTCACAGATTATTTGTAACGAAATATATTGTCACAATCGTGGTGACTAGATTTAGAAATTTGTTGCGGAAATTATTCTATCACTATTTTATAACGGAATATCTTATTAAAAATCTGTTACAAATTTATGACAAAATTTAAGTCAAATATAAGAATTTATATTGTGATGGACGATCTGTCTCAATTCCATCACAATAATTTGGGACGAAATTTAAATCCGTCACGATAATTTTATGACTCAAAGTTCTGAGATGCACATTTTTTCATCACAATCAATTATTTATGACAAATTTATGACTAAAATCTCTGTCACAATTTCGTCATTTTCTTGTAATGTTCTAATAAATTACCGTGAGTGAAATATATATACACTAATACATTACAAATGTAAAAAATACATATTCTCGACAAAATTTTGTACATATATTATTAAGATTGTTACTGATATATTACAAATGGTATTGAAAATTATCAACTTTGAAAAAGTGGTGTAATAATATATTTTATAATACATAATATATAATACATTTGTAAACTTCAATTTATCTCATTAGTTGTATGATATATCATATATAATACATTATATGATAAATTTATAAACAAGATAAATAGCTTGATTTAATTTTGTAAAAATATAGATTGTTTAGTTAATAGAATCTGATGCATTCTAGTTTTCGAATTTACGAGCTTGATATACATTTGTTTTGTTTGTGGTTGTTGATACATTATTATATTTATATTTGATTTACGATCTAAGGTTCAAGCTTGAAAACAACCTCTGGCAGAAGTGCAAGTTAAGGCTGCGTACAATACGTCCTTGTGGTGGGTCCCTTTTCCGAACACCGCGCATAGCAATAACTTTAGTGCACCGAGTTGCCCTTTACATAAATATGTATCTGATACATTGTGTGATATGTTATAATACTGAAAATTGTGTTAAAAGCTATGATACATTAATATGATATATGGCATTAGGTAAAAAAATGTACCTAGTATATTTTGTTTAAGACCTGGTACATCTGATGCATTATAGGATTTTAATTTATAATTTGTTATATTGAAATGTAAGTGATGCAAGAAAGATAAACAAATGGTGAGTGAAACATCCAACAACTTTACTTAATCGAAAAATTTCATAACTATTTTGTCCAAAAAAATAGTTACATATAACTTAAAACGATAATATGCGTCGCTAAGATAGTAGTCAAAATAGTATTCATAAGAAAGCTGTCAGAAACTTTATAACTACTCTAAGGCAACAATATCTGATTTGTCGGTCGGTGGGACATAATTTGGCCTTGGTCTTGGTGGATCTTCATTATCGCTAGCATATCCTTTCCTAGCCTTGACGACGCTATAGTTTCATAAGAATATTGTGTATCTCTTTTGATGATATTCTGTATCAAAATCATAAGAAAAAATCGAGTAATCACTAAAAAACTCAGCAAAACCTATTACAAAAACTCCAGAGTCCCTAAATATGCCTGATACTCACTAATTTGAATGTATCAGATGAAAAAAAATAATACAAATCAACTTCAACATTTACTATGTATCAGAAGTTATGATATATCTCATACTTAGGTATCATAATCATAATATTTAATGTATCGAGTGTAAACAAACTAAAACTCACATATAATTTTTTGGAATGTATCATATAAATCTAAAATCTCGACAAAATTAGATCTATTTATCATAATAAGTATATTACTTGTATCAAGTATAAAACTAAATAATAATCACATATATATTATATTATGTATCATAAAGCATGCAATGACTCATTAACTTTGAATCTATGTATCAGACGCAGTACATTGAATGTATCATATCTATAAATAAACAAAATCACATATAAAATTTATGATATATCATAACGCATGCAGTGTCACATTAGCTTTATAATTATGTATCATGTTCAAATACATAAATAACTTATCTTTGGTAATGGATCTCTTTTCACCCCTTCTTTTCTTTTTCTTTTTGAAATAACAACAACAGGTTTTTTTCCTGTACCACTAGCACAATCCTGTAACTTCTTCATCATTGTAGGATCGTTTCGATGCTTAGATCTATTTTCACGAAAATCACTATCTTCATAATCGAAATGACCAGGAACAAACCCAACACCAATTTAAGTAGAAGTTGGGTGTAATTAAGTAAGACCCAAACTAAAATTTGATCCTGACTCCATTAATGTTGTTAAAATACTTAAAGAACATAAAATCGAAAAATTATTTCTTCGATAACTAAACTACTATAGCAAAGCATCAACTGAAAACAAACTAACCTCCAATTAATTTTGAATAATTAAGTTAATGGAGTAAAAGTGTGAAAGTTGTAACTTCAAAAACGGATGTTGCATCAAAAATGAATTTGGCGTAATCTTAGTCATTATAACCGTGATTTTAGGCTAAAATATAGGAGTTATGTGTTGTGTTCAATAATATATAGTAATGTATCTGAAAAAGAGAGTGTTTAGTGAATTAGAAGGGATTTTTGTAATATGTTTAGTAGGATGGGATTTTAGATAATATTGAAAATTTAAGGTGTTTATTTATGTAATTTTTTCAATTAAGAATGATGTGTGATTTATTTCAACAATAATTATACACTTGTAATACTTTTTTAATTCATTTTCAAATGTACAAATATCACGTTTTTATGGTGATTTTTTCTCATTTCATTAGCCCACACTATTTCAAAAATTTGAATATCACTTTATGTTCATGAAAAATAGTATCACTTTATTTATTAAAAATATTAGGTAGAAGATTTTTCTACCTTTCTTCTGCAAGAATTAGAAAAGTTCTTTTACATTTCCTTCACTTTAGTTGAGCAAGTAGAAAAATATTGTACTCTTCATCTCTTCCCTTCCATCCCTTTAAGAGACTAGTAACATTGAGATATTGAGATCTCTCATCTTGATAACTGTGATTTTTCAAACTGTAACAAAATATGAATATCCTTAAAATTGGTGGTGTAATATACCAAGAATTACAATAATTATTACAGTTGAAATAAAATGAACAAGAACTGAAGAAAATAAAACCATCTTCTTCTTAATTGAGGCGCGGATATCCCATTCTCTTTAAGGAGATTCAAGCTCACTGTCGCATAATCTACATTGATCCAGCTGTATATCTCTTGACTTGTCCCATCCAGGATACAACAACCCATCAACAATGTACAACTCAGGCGACTCCGAATTAGTTGAATAGTTCAAAACTCCACCATAAGAACACCTTCCTTCAACATATTAAAACTCTCTTTGTATAGTGAATATAGTTAAAGACTTAGAATATTTTCTTTTTCTCAACTCTCTCTTTCACTAATATAATTACTCTCTTTTGTATAGTGAATATAGTTAAAGACCTAGAATATTTTTATGTCTCAACTCGCTCTTCCGCTACTACATATAATAATATTTTTTCGAACTTGTCATCTTTTTCTTATCTCTAATATATGAACACAAAGGAAGAAACACCACTATTTATAGGTGTAGAATTCGTTCATGTAATGAATAAGATGAATGAGAGGTAGTAATGTGGGTAGATGAACAGTCTTGATGTTACATATATTACATGCAACTAATGACCATGGAGTTACAAGAAATTAATGACCATATGAATTACAAGACATAATGTGGTAGATAATTGACAAATAAAGTGTTAGAAGTTATAAGAGTTATCAAAATATAATAACACCACTTTCTTCACTTTATGTTCTTAAATTACCATGCAAATTAATATTTTAATTTAATATTAAAATGTATAATAACACCAATTTATTTAATTGAAATGTTAGCTCAGTCAAATACTCTTATAATTGAAACTATGAGATATATTTTTAAGGGGAGTGTGAGAATCTTAAACTACAAATGATATAAGTCGAAGGTGGCATTTAAATATTAAGAAACACATCTAGGTCATTTATAAACAATAAGAGATTTAATGATGGAATGAATAAAATTTCTTTATCTTGATTATAAATTTCGAATGAAAGTCTCAAGGATGAAATTTTTTTGTTACGCACATATACCTCGCATTAATGGTTTTTAATAGGTCCTACAGAATGGGAGTTTAAATTAATGAAATTAGTAAGTATTCAATATCAAATGGTTATACAAAATAAATTAAAGAAAAATCACGACTTAATTGGATGTAGAACAAACGATTCCCTCTGTTTCATAATAAGTATCATTTTAGCTTATTTCACGTCTACTAGAAAATACTTCCTCGTTTCAAATTATCCGTCTCAAATTTTCTAATTTAATTTCTCATTTTGTTTGTCTTTTTTCATTAATCAAGAAGAGACGAAAAAAAATAATTCATGTTTTACCCTTTGCATTAATTACTTTTTCCTCAAATTAAAATATAAACGTCATTTAATAGGGATAAACTACTAAAAAAAGGGAGAAAACCGACCACAAAAATCTTGTGATCGATTTTTCCAAATTTCTGACCACAAAATCGACCAATATTTGTGGTCGGTAAAGTAGTGGTGGTTTTTTAAAAATCGACTAGAAATGGTAGGTTTTTTCAAAAAATATATATATATATTTTTAAAATTTATTATTATTTAATTAAAATTGAAAAAAATAATTATAGGAAAAAAATCGACCACAAGTGGTCGGTTTTTTATTAAATTAATTAATTAATTTTAATATTAAACCGACCACAAGTGGTCGATTTTATAATAAATAAATAAATTAATTTAATAAAAATCGACCACTTGTGGTCGGTTTTTTAAAAATTAATTAATTAATTAATTTATAAAAAAACAGCCACATGTGGTCGGTTTTCATTAAATTAATTAATTAATTTATAAAAAAAATCGACCACTTGTGGTCGTTTTTTTGTAAAAATTTTCAGAAAAATCGACCACATGTAGTCGGATTTTTTGATAATTTTTTTTTAAAAAAATATTAAAATTTTTTAAAATACAAACATTAAAAATCAAATTATTTACAATACAGTCCACCAATCATTTACAAACATTAAAAATCAAATCAAATTATTTACAATACAACGCACCAATCATTTAATATACAATCAACCAAACACCATAAGAATACAAACATTAAAAATCAAATTATTTACAAAATTTATCAGAGGTTCTAAATCCAAACTATAAAACATACAAAAGACTAAAAACTACAACTCACCATCCGCATCTTCATTCTCAGCCTCACCTATTCTATTATCAATATTTCGTTGATATATCCGGCTATAATCAAGTTCCATCTACACAATCAATCACATTCAAGTAATTAGTTCAAGTCACAAAAGTTCACGTTTCAAGTACCTACACTTCAACATTTTGAAGTAACTAATTTACTTATCAAGTGACCACACTTTACTAAAATCAAAATGCAAGTTCACATTTCAAGTACCTAAATTCAAAACAAAAGTAACTAATCCATAATTCAAGTACCTAAACATTTTCAAGTTACCAACCTAAACTAAATTCAAAATGAAAAGTTCACATTTCAAGTACCTACACCTAAACATTTCAAGCCACTAATTCACTTCATAAGTTACCAAACTAAACTAAATTTAAAATGAAAAGTTCACATTTCAAGTACCTGCACCTAAATATTTTCAAGTCACTTCACAATTTACCAAACTAAACTAAATTCAAAATGAAAAGTTCACATTTCAAATACCTACACCTAAACATTTTCAAGTCACTAAGTGACTTCACAATTTACCAAACTAAACTAAATTCAAAATGAAAAGTTCACATTTCAAGTACCTACACTTAAAACATTTTGAAGTCACTAACTCACTTCTTAAGTGATCACACTTAACTTTATTCAAAACACAAGTCCACCTTTCAATTAACTACACTTAAACATTTTTGACTCACTAGTGCACTTCTTAAGTGACCACACTTAACTAAATTTAAAACACAAGACTACCTTTCAAGTAAAAACACTTAAACATTTTCGACTCACTAATACACTTCTAAAGTGACCACACTTAACTAAATTCAAAATACAAGTTCACATTTCAAGTATCTACACTTAAATTCAAGTCACTAACTCACTTCTCAAGTGACCACACTTAACTATATTCAAAACACAAGTCCAACTTTCAAGTAACTACACTAAAACATTTTCGACTCACTAATGCACTTCTCAAGTGACCACACTTAACTATATTCAAAATATAAGTACACATTTCAAATACCTACTGATAACGCTCAATCTACAGCTCTCGTGGGAGTGTAAAGCGGTCGTTAGCAAATATAGAACCCAACCTGGGTTGGGTGTCGATCCCACAGGGAATAGCTTGGCCAACAAGTAAGTAAAATTACTAAACTTTTGGTGCAAGTCTCGTAAAAAGGGGGGATTCTTGTCTTGCAAGTAATGTAAATAAAGTAATGCAGTAAAAGCTGAAAATAAAAAGAAAGAATGTTACGTGAGTTGTAAACAATGAGAATTGAAGCGTTGGGGTTATGTCCACCTTCTGAGGTATACGTCTCTTTTGGCTATGAGTGTGTAGAATTCTGACATGCAATTGATTATAGAGAATTGTATTCGATGGTAAATCCAAGCGTCTCTCGACCTCAACAAGGACTATTTCACTTTAACTCTCTCGAGCTTAAAGCGTGTCTAACGGTACGAATTTTCCAAGAGGTTAGTCCAGTTACGACACTAGCTTTTTAATAGGAAAGGGTGTCCTACTACCTTGACATTATCTCTTTTCCAGACAAATAACCTTTCTCTCGAACAAGTTAAATGTTAGACTGGCGTATTCTTGCGTTTGCAACCGCAAAGAATGTAGATTAAGATGAAGAGAATAATGATATAAGCAATATACGTGTCACGAACTCACAAACTCACAGCAATAGATAGTATCTCATTCGGCTTCCATAACCCCAACAGAGAGTTTTAGTTACCCATGAATGCGAAGGAGATCACGATTTGCATTGTTATTGTTGAGTAATGGCGTGTGGATTAGGTGCTAGGCGTGTGGATTGGGTGATAGGCGTGATTCCTTAGCAAGTAACGATTCTCTTGTTGTGGAATTTAATTGTTGAGTAATGGAAAGATTAGAAGAGTGAATAGATGTATTGTTAAGAGAGGGATGTATTGAAAGATAGAAGAATGTGTCTCTCCACTAAGGGAGGACTTAATTAAAAATCTCTAGCATGATAGGGTATTTATAATACTCCTATCCTACTCCTACTATGCTAATGAAATAAATAACCAAATCCTACTAGGCCTATGGAACGCTTAACCCAAATGTACTAGGTTAAGGTAACATTATCATAATCCAAATAAACTAATGAAATACATAACCCAATTGTACTAGGTTAATGTATCTTTGTCAAAATCCAGCTTTGTGTCTGTAAGTCTCCAAAGTCTTCAGAATTGTTGTTTTAGCCCGAGACAGATTTTCCATGCAGCAGTTTTGGTCCAGGTCCCCAAAGTCTTCAGAAATGCTGTTTTAGCCCGGGACAGATTTTCCATGCAGCAGTTTTGGTCCTTAGGCGTCCAAACTCCCTCTCCTTCCTTCGTGAGCTTTCTTTTGCATCAAGTAAGCCATAAAATGCTGAATTATGCATCATTTATACCTGAAACTTTACTAATCATGTTCGTTAGCTCATTTATAGGAAAAAGGACTAAAAGTGCATGAAATATATAGTTTGTTCTCAAAACTAGGCTAAAATATGGGCAAAATATATTGATATAGGCGTGTAAATTCGCCTATCATCACCTACACTTAAACATTTTCGACTCACTAACTCACTTCTCAAGTGACCACACTTAACTAAATTCAAAACACAAATCCACATTTCAAGTACCTACACTTAAACATTTTTGACTCACTAACTTACTTCTCTAGTGACCACACTTAACTATATTCAAAATACAAGTTCACATTAAATTAAACATTTTCGACACACTAACTCACTTCTCTAGTGACCACACTTAACTATATTCAAAACACAAGTCTACCTTTCAAGTAACTATACTTAAATATTTTTGACTCACTAATTCACTTTAGAAAATTCAAAATACAAATTTACCTTACAACTACCTAAGCTTAAACATTTTCGAGTCACTAATTCATTTCTCAAGTGACCACACTTTAGTAAATTCAATTGACAAGTTCACATTTCAAGTACCTAAACTTAAAATATTTTCGAGTCACTAATTGAATACTCAAGTGACCATACTTTAGTAAATTAAATTGAGATGAGATGCACTAGAGGAAAAAGAAATATTCTAAGAAAATAAGATGTTTAACACACTAATAATGTACCTCGAACTGAAAGATAATTGCCACAAAGTTGATTGAACAAAAAAAAGGTAAATATAGCATTGACCTCCCAACCAGCAGGCAGAGAACTTGTTCCTGAAATGGCCAAGTAAACTGAAATATGTCCACTTCCATTATCACGTGTGTTTCCATTAGGATAAATGATCATTTTTTTGTATCACGTCGATAAATACATTCAATATTATAATTCAGATCATTTAGGACAAACTTTGTTTAAAATGATCCACTATGTAGTGTCTTTACTTACACAAAAAATGTCCATAATTCCTTAATTAAGATATATACAACAGGCCAAAATTTAGTCCTATTTGAATAACGTAATTTGACTGGCCAAGAAGATGACAAAAATAGTGTGAATGACATAATTCAAGAAAGGAGATTTAGTATATTGACTTTAATTTCTGCACAGAACAACAAGACAAGACAAGGTAAAGAGTAATCACTTTATTAAGTATACTTCAATAGAAAAATAATGCATTAGTGAGGATTGAGATATGTCTTACCGTTTATAGCCACCAGGTGTGGGAGGCACCGGAGGCGGTTGGCGAGAGGAGATTCGCCGATCAGTGGTGAAGCGGAGGCTGGTTCGTCCGGTGGCAGAGGCTGGCGGCGCTGAAGACGAAGAGCCCTCGACGGGCAGTGGTGCAAGGACTGTTTGGTTGGTCGTCGTTTGATGGTTGCATGGAGATGATGGTGGCGACGGCTGAGCAGTAACGACACCACCATTGATGATGAAAAGGTCTTAGAGAGAGAAGTATAGAGAGAGGGATGAGGCAGATGAAATGAGGAGATTAGGGTTAGGTTTTGGGAATTTTTTATTTAAAAGGAAAAAATAGGCTCCTTTGATCTCAAATGTCAGATCGGTTTTTGATCGATGGTTGAGATCTGGAGGTTGAGAATTTAATTAGGATTTGACTAAAATTTAAAAATTGAATCACAAATTGACTATGATTGTAATAAATTGACAATAATTGTAATGAATTAAATAAAATAGACTAAAATTGTAAGAACTTGGATAAAATTGGGTTAAAGGTAAATAAATTGAGTCTAATTAGATACAATTTGGCTAGAATTGTAATAAATTGGGTAAACTTAATTTAAAATTGTTATGAATTGACACAATTGAGTTAGAAAATATACAAATTAAAAAATGCCCGTTATTTCAATAATAATAGATAATGTATTTTGTATAATAATTGTGAATGTGCATGTTTACGAAAAATAATAAAATATTATATTTGAATTGATAAATAGTAAAAAATGGTAAGCTTATAACTGTAAATGTAAAATAAAATAAACATGTTTATATATGTCTACATACATATATATAAATGTAAGCTTATAACTACGCACTATGTACATCACTGCATAATATATATAGAGAGAGATAAAAGTGATACATACTACTATTTTAACAACAAATTTATCGTTACATGCTTAATATCAAAAATAAATTACAAACATAATCGAGAATGAAAAATAATTCTCTCTATATATATTATGCATTTTAAAATAAATTTAAAAAGATTTTTTAATAACCGACCACAAGTAGTCGGTATTTGTTTGCCAAATTGATGTTAATTTTGATCATAATTGATACAAATCGAGTACAATAATGATAATGACTAGAAATTAAACTACATAGGGGAGTAAATTGAAATTGACTGCGATTATAATAAATATAACAACAACCACAATAATAATAATAATAATAATAATAATAATAATAATAATAATAATAATAATAATAATAATAATAATAATAATAATAATGGTCAATGTATTTATAAATTGTGAATGTGCACATGTAAGTGAAAAATAATATAATAAATATTAATAAAATTATTTAAAATATCGTATTTGAATTAATAAATTTATAAAAATAATACTAAAATAATAAAATACTTTATACATTTTTTAAATCATAAACGTAACTTGTTGAAAATTATTTGATAACAAAATAATGCGTAAAAATATTAATATTAACGTTTAAATAATTTTGACAAAATAGCAGCCTAAGAGAGCATCGAGAGGTCAAAATTGGGTGTCAACACTTCCAAATACGTACTATATACATCGATCACATACACCATTTTACTACCCCATGATATACATCGGTTAGTTTATTTTATGTTATTATACCTTCAACAGTATACTATATATCACCTTGATCGATCGCATGATATCAGTATATTCAATATATAACTAGATATATTTCGTTAGCTTTAATTTTAACTACGTATTACGTACATCACATCCACAAGTATATTACCTTATAACAGAACACGTTGATTATATTCTGGTGAATTATCAATTATGTACTACATTATTATGACTACAAATACGTACTATAAACATCAGCTTTCAAATATGTACTATATAAACATCAGTTTTCAGCTTTCAAATACGTACTATAAACATCATTTTTCAATTATCTATCCCAACGGTATGATATATATATATATATATATATATATATATATATACACACACACACACACAGAGAGAGAGATATTCATTATACAAAGATTATGCATGTTTAACGTCATTTAACGTATATATAAAGGAAAATATTTATTTTATATATTGAAACATAAGTAAAAGATAAAGATTACGTTTAACATAATTTGTATATTATATTTGATATATTTTTTAGTGTAAGTTTTTTCACAAAATCTAAGATTTATTGATTTTTATTATTATTATATTGGTTATTGACTACGTGTAATCAATATAATTTTAAAAAATAATATAGTAGATTATTTTTTAATAAAGTAAATATATTAGATTATATATATAATCTAATATATTATTTTTACTACTAATAATAATTATATTACATAAAGTAAATATTAGATTATATAATTATTTTTTTAAAATAATTATTTACTTTTTTCTTAATTCCAAAATCGACCACAAGTGGTCGGTTTTTTTAAAAAATAAATTATTTTAATGAAAAAATGACCACATGTAGTCGATTTATAATAATTTTTTATTATTATTTTAATTAAAAACCGACCACAAGTGGTCGGTTTTTAAAATTTATTGTGGTCAGTTTTTTAAAATGATTTTTTTTTATTTTTTCATTAAAAATCGATCACAAGTGGTCGGTTTTTAAAAATTATTTCCTTTTTATTTTATTTAAAAACCGACCATATATGGTCGATTTTTCAAAATTAATTTTTTTTTAAATTTGTGGTTGATTTTTAATTATTTTTTTTTGTTAAAAACTGACCACATGTGGTCGGTTTTTTTAAAAATATATATTTTTTTCAAAAAATAAAAATAGAAACCAACAATATTTGGTCGGTTTTTAAAAATATTTTTTAATTATAATTTTTTAAAGAAAACCGACCACAAGTAGTCATTTTTCTTTTTTATTTGTAAAAGAAATAACATTTAATATAAAAATTATTAAAATAATTATTTTGATATTTTAAAATATAAAAGCGACCACATGTGGTCTCTTTTTTACAAAAAAAAAAAATTAAAAAATAATTTAAAAACCGACCATTTTCCGACCACATTGAGTGGCCAATTTTTTGTGGTCGGTTTTTGTAATTTTTTTAGTAGCGGTACTATGATAAACTAGGCATGTTATGAATTATTTTTTTCTTAATTAATGTATCATCTTAATTTGGGACGGATAATTTAGGACGGAGAAAGTACATGATATAGTTTATTAAGTTGTTCCTATTTATCTGATGTTTATTGAGAATTGAACATTATCTCCTCAATTCAAAAATACTTGCCACAATTACCTTTATGAGAGTCAAATAATATAAATTTTGATCAACACTTTACGCTATAATTTTCTTCTCATTACATTTATGATATAAAAAAGTTGTGATTTATAGTACTTTTTTTTATAATTTTTTATTATTTAAGTTTTAATTTAAAATATTGAATAATCTAATTTAGTTTAGCTTTGAAATTTAGTTAAATTGACTTTCAAAAACCAAAAATTAACAATTATTTTATATTAAGACGAAACAATTCTCTAATATAAGGGTATAACTGGAAATAACAGGTCTTGAATATTTTTTAAAACAATACTTAGTTTGGAACAGTTTTTTTCGCTAAACAAACACTTAGGGGTCGTTTGGTAGAGTCCATTGGAAAAAATAATGCATGCATTAGTTAATGTGTACTACTAGTACCTTATTAGTTATACACTCTATTGTGTATTGAGGTGTGTATTATTAATACCATCCATTTTTTATGTATTGATAATACAAAGGCTTCAACACATGCATTATCTTATTAAAAGACAAATTTATCCCTTAGTTTTTTCCTTCTTCTTAATCAAACTCCGATCTGTAGTTGCTGCTACTACTTTCTTCTTGTTTCATCTCCATTTTTAACTTCAACATTGTCTTAGATAATCATCATATATATTTTCTCTGTTAATTGATTTTGTTTTGTTTGAATTTTGCAAAAATTGCAAAAGAGATGTTGGACATCGTTTCATCTCCATTTATTTAGTTTCATCTCCATTTTTTCTTGTTTGAATTTTGTCTCGTTGATGCTAGCAAAGACTTTTCTATGTTATGTCATCAAACAAGAGGATAATGCTTTCATGGATTTTCTGTTTCTACAGTACTAGATATTGCTAATTTTAAGCTTGAAAGAAAGTATTAAAAAAAGGGCATTTTAGTAAACAAATATTTTTTTATAAAAATATATAAATATTTATTATATTTAATACATCAAACCAAACATTGTGTAAGAAATAATATCAACATAACTAATACTAGCATTACTAATACTTGCATTAATAATGCAGACATTATTAATATACCTTATTCAGCATTATTCTTATACCTTCTGCCAAACGATCCTTTAGTATTTTGTAAGGAAAAAAATATTTTTTATTTTTATACATTTTTTTTTATAAAAGATGTACTAGGAAATTAGTTGAAGTGGCCAGATGTCACTATGTAACTCATCAACAGTTGCAATCAATAAATTTGAAAATGAATGCAAGAAACCATGGCAGGTTCATTTGTATCAATTCAATTTTTTTGCCTCCCTTATTGGAGACATCAATCAAATCATTAACTATTTCTAGGGTTTTGAATATTAGATCCCAAATCTTAACCAAGTTGACTAGTTCTACGCGATGATTTGTTGAAAAATATGTTTAATGAGCATAAATATACGAAGAAGAAAATAAAAATGATGATTTAATAATTTAAATAGTGAATGGAGAGTTAAATGTTTGAAACACAAACAAAATACTTTTTTAAAAATAATATTTGCTCAATCTTTTCTGCGAGATTGCTATGAGATTGTATGGAATTGTATGCAAATAGTTTTAGTGGATATAACAAGTCTATTGAATTCTGCACTAAATAAATAGCGAAAAATTCTTTTGAAAAGCAAGAAATTAATAACTTGATCTTTTGGGAAGAAAATAATTCTTTGGGGAATGTTTTAAGGAAAGTACTCTCTGAAAAGTTTCTCCGTAAACATTTTTTTGTAAAGACTAGTTTAATCACACGCGTCTCGCACGTATAACGTTTGATTATTTAAAATTAAATAATTTTATTTATTGTAAAGATTTTTAATGAAGTGTAAAAAGTTCAAATCACTTTTCAAAAATCCTTCACACTTTAATATAATAATGTAAATATAAATATATATTTTAGTGTACCACATATATATTTTTATCAGCAGAAGTTTCAAGTGGTTGATGAATCATCACTTTTGTATTTGTAATGCAGTACCTCTTTCCCTTGGTGTCATAGGCTAAGAGAGACACATCAATTTAAATCATATTTGTGGTACGATTATTTTTCTTTTCTTTTTTCTATATTTAAAGCTTTCATCGTTTCTTAAGTCATATCTTTACAAAATCATTGATTACATTCTTATTACGTACTTAAAACTTTAAAATTTTGGTACTTCTTAAAAAAAATTATTTCTAAATTTTTCAAGTCTTCTTAAAATCAAATTTAGTTGATTTAGAATTCTTAAACTAATGAAAAAAAGTATTAGTTGTCATTAATTCTGATGACTTCAAATAGAAAAGGTTTCACCATAAATATATTTAATCAATTTTTAACTCTTAAATATTAGGAAAAAATGGTGAAAAGACAATTTTGTATAAAGAAAAGACTTTTAATTAAGAGCAAAAAATTCAAACAACATTTTTAAGGCATTTCACACTTTTAAAATATTATAGATATATTGTAAATGTGTTGAAATCACAGGAGGTATGATTTAAATAGAACTAGGGTAATCAAACAATGAGAGGACACAATCTTTTATTAAAAGATAACTCGTCACTAAAAGACCTCTTTTCATAGCCTAACATGAAGAACTCATAAGTTATATTTAGAGATAAGAAAATGTTTTTCAATTTTATCATGTTTAGTTGGCTTAAAGGTTTTGAAAACATTTTTCAAATTAACTTATTTTCCTCAAATCTAAGAAAACGACTTCCCTTTGAAAAATAAGGAAAACATTTTCCAAAACTCTTTTTCAACCTCATTCTTAAGTTGAAATATTCAAACAACTCTCAAAATCACCCACCCCTACTCCGATCCCCAATCCCCTACCACCCCTTACCCCTTATCCAAAAAAAAGATATTTCAAATCCCCCCCCCCCCCCCCCCCCCCCCGCAAACCAATCCCCTCCCACCACTTCAAGAAAAAGATATTTTTTAAAAATTTATTTTAAAAAAAAAATAATTTTTTCCTTATTCCACCGCCCTCACTCCCCTACCCCGACCCCTACCACCTCCATTCAAAAAACTATTTCAAATTTTTTCTTATCTCATCTCCTAACCCAAAACTCAACCTCTCACTCCCTCCAAAAAAAAATTCAAGCTTTTTTCTCTCCCTTCGCTACCCGATCTCATCCCCCACCCCACTCCTACCAACCTCCTCCCCCCTCCCCACCCAAAAAAAATTATTTTAAAAAGAATCAAAAAAAAATTCTTACCCAGTCTTACTATCTATTTTGACAACCTCAACCCCCATCTACCAACCCCCTACCCATAAAAAATAATTTTTAAAATTTAATTTTAAAAAAAAATTAAAACTTTTATTTTACCCACCCTTCTTATCCCATTTGTTCTCATTGTTTTTATTAAATATATACAAATACTTTTAGAAGATATATACTTACCCAATTTGTATAACGATTACAAAAATATACGTAAGAAATAACTTATTTTTCTAGAAAATGTTATTCCTCCTTCATATCGAACACACCTTTAAAAAAGTATTTTTCAAGATCAAAAATGATTTTTCTAAAATGTATTTTTATTCTTTAGCTAAATACTAAAATGTATTTTCTGAAAAATATTTTTTCATTCACCAATCAAACACTAGAAAATATTTTTTGAAAAATATTTTTCATCCACCAACCAAACATAAAAAAACAGATAAGAAACCAACTTATTTTTCAGAAAAATATTTTCCACGAAAAATATTTTCTTCCATACCAAACACACCCAAATTATAAAATGCAGAAGCTTTGTCTTTTGAACAACTTGAGTAATAAGAAAATTATAATTAGGTCTATGTTATGATATATATCGATTATAATGAATGTCTATCAAGATCTATCAAGATCTATTTGATGCCTATCAGGATTTGATGTATTTGTCTTTTAGTGTGAAACTAGGGGCAAATTCTCCCTATAAATAGAAGGGTTTCCTTCATTGTATATTATCCCTCAAAAGAAGAAATAACAATTACTCTCTCTATTCTCTCTACTCTTTTTCTTTATTCTTTCTTATTTTATAATACGTTATCAGCACGAGACTCTACCGTCTCAAATTTGAAGGCTAAGGCTAAGGTATTATTTTTTTTATTTCTTTCTTTTTCCATATGGCTAACAATCTTACGAAGTGTGAATTCGTTGCCCTTCAAAGTTCGGACAAGAACTATATTTCATGGGTGTTGGATGCTAAAATCCACCTAGATGCTATGGGTCTTGGAGACACCATAAAGAATGAAAATACAGTATCTAGTCAAAATCGTGCTAATATGATTCTCTTGCGTCATCATCTTGACGAAGTTCTGAAAATTGAGTACCTTACTACTAAGGACCCACTCGTATTGTGGAATAGCCTAAAAGAAAGGTTTGACCGCTTAAAGATGGTCATCCTCCCGAAAGTACGATATGAGTGGATGCATCTAAGATTTCAAGACTACAAATCTGTTCATGAATACAATTCTCCCATGTTCAGAATTTATTCTCAATTAAAATTTTGTGGAGAGACGGTCAATGATAATGATATGATGGAAAAGATGCTCTCCACTTTTCATGCCTCGAATATGCTCTTACAGCAACAATATCAAGAAAAAGGTTTTAAGAAGTATACTGAACTGAGTTCTCATCTTCTAGTGGCTGAACAAAATAATGATTTGTTGATGAAAAATCACGAGAACTGACCAACTAGATCTGCACCATTTTCTAAGGTGAATGATGTGCACGCTCACCATGCTAGGCGTGAAAAAAGTCGCGGCCCTAGTCGTGGACATGGTCGTGGACGTATTTGTGGTCGTGATGACCAAGAAAGAAACCCTGCTACGGGTGTTAATAATTCATCAAACAAAAGGAGAAAAGATGAGAAACGTTAAGCAGTTACTTATTTTTGATGTGGTGGAAATGGACATTATTCACGTGATTGCCGTGCTTTCAAGCACTTGGTTGATCTTTATCAAGCATCACTAAAGAAGAAAGAGAGAAATTTCGAGGCTAACTTTCTCTCTGAAAATGATGTTGACATCACAGATTTGGATGTAACAGACTTTTTCGAGCACCCTGAAGGAAAGATTAATCACTTGATTGGTGATGGTTCCGTAAACATGAAAGAATGAATGATTTTTAATTTTTTTTTTTATTATTATTGATAAGGGTTAGTGAATAAAGAATCATGTAAAAGTATTTATTTGCATGAGTATTAATTTTCAATTAGAATTTATTAGTTTAATTATATTATTGTTGTTTATTATTGAATTTCAATTACCATTATTTATATATATATAAAAAAAAAATTACTGACAGTAACAAATACTACTAAATTAGATGAATGATGAGTAATTTCAACAATAACACATGCGTCGTTTTCTATAACATAATAATATCAATATATTGTTCTGCATGTCCTGACCATTGCATGTTCTGACCATTGCATGTCCTATTTTTTTGTCACTGGAAGAAGACATAGTACAAATACACGTATTTTTCTTTTTCTTTTTAATTAATTATAGAAAAAAAAATATACTAAACTAAGCTAATCACATACTAATTGGACATATTTTTGCTTAGTAAAGTGTGATTAATAATTTCTTATAGTATAAGCTTTAATATATATATATCTTATTTGGTGTATGTCATTTTATTTGAAGATATGAAAAATTTTCAAAGTAAGCTATCAAATTATGAAAATATTTGTTTGATTGATTCTGGCACTACACATGCGATATTCAAAGACAAGAAATATTTCTCTCATCTAAACATGGGCAAGATTAATGTTACTACAATTTCTGGTAGTGCTAATTTGATTGAAGGCTTCGGAAAAGCCATTATAATTTTGTCCAAGGGAACTAAACTCATCATAATGTTATGTTTTCTCCTAAGTCTCGGAGAAACTTTATGGATTTTAAAGATATCAAGACAACTGATGAGATGAATCTTGAATATCTTGATATCACCAAGAATGTCTCTGGCCAGACATGTGTTGTTGAAAAGTTCCCTGCTTTATCTTCTGACCTGTATTGGACAAAGATTTGTGCAATTGAGGCACATTCTATAGTAAACCAGAAGTTTATTGATTCCAATACTTTCGTACTTTGGCATAATCGTCTGGGACATCCAGGATCAATAATGATGAGATGAATAATAGAAAATTCAAATGAGCATCTATTAAAGAACTTGAAGGTTCTTTCGAATGGTGAATTTTCACGTAATGCTTGTTATCAAGGCAATTTGATTGTGAGACCATCGCCAACAAAAGTTGGGATTAAGTCCCCCGCATTCTTGAAACGCATGCATGGGGACATTTGTGGACCAATTCACCCACCAAGTGGGTCGTTTAGATACTTCATGGTCCTAATAGATGCTTCTTCTAGATGGTCTCATGTGTGCCTTTTGTCATTTTGCAAATTGACATTTGCAAAATTTTTGGCACAAATAATATGATTACGGGCACAATTTCCTGATAATTAAATCAAGTCTATTTGCCTTGATAATGTTGCAGAATTTTCATCCCAAGCATTTAATGACTATTGTTTATCAGTCGGGATAAGAGTGGAACATCCTGTACCCCATGTTCACACTTAAAATGGCCTTACTGAGTCATTAATTATACGTCTGCAGTTGATAGCAAGACCATTACTAATGAAAACTAAGTTGCCCACTTCTGTTTGGGGTTATACAATTTTGCATGCTGCAACACTTATTCATCTTAGACCGATAAATTATCATAAATTTTCTCTGTTGCAATTGGTTCCGGGTCAAGAGCCTAATATATCTCATCTAAAAATTTTTGAGTGCGGTATTTATGTGTCAATAGCACCACCAAATCGCATCAAGATGGGTCCCCAAATAAGGTTAGGAATTTATGTTGGGTTTGAATCACCCTCTATTATTCGCTATCTTGAACCATTAACGAGAGATATGTTCACTGCTCGATTTGCAGATTGTCGGTTTGATGAGATACTTTTCCCAAAATTAGGGGGAGAAGATAGTGACATCAAAAGAGAAATTTTGTGGAAAAATCCATCACTATCTCATCTTGATCCACGTTCTTCTATTTGTGAGCATGAAGTACAAAAGATTATTTATCTGCAGAAAATTGCAAATCAAATGCCAGACGCATTTACAGATTTGAAAAGGATCACTAAATCATATATTCCTGTAGATAATGTACCAATTCGAATTGATGTCCCTAAAGGACCATCCACTAGTGTTATAGCTAATGAATCTAAAGTACGCTTGAAGCGTGGCAGACCATTAGGTTCTAAGAATCGAAATCCTAGAAAAAGAAAAACAAATGGTCAAGATGATACTACGAAAGATCCACATACGAAAGTTCAAGATTTGAGCAATGTTGATATCCCTGAAGGAATCAATGAGACTGAGACTCAAGAAAATGAGGAACTATCCATAAATTCAAGTGATGTTGAAACTAATTTGAATCGATCTGAAATAATAGTGGATCATGTCTTTGCATATAATGTTGCAACAAAAATCATGCAAGATAGAGAGGATCTTGAACCTCGATCGGTCACAGAATGTCGACAAAGAAATGAATGACCAAAATGGCAAGAAACAATTTAATCTGAATTGAATTCGCTCGCCAAACGTGAAGTTTTTGGACCTATAGCTCAAACACTTAATGGTGTTAATCCTGTTGTCTATAAATGGGTCTTTATGCGAAAAAAAAAAATGAGAAACATGAAATACAAAGGTATAAGGCACGCCTTGTTGCACAAGAATTTTCACAAAGGTCTGGTGTCGATTATGACGAGACATATTCACCAGTTATGGACGCAATAACATTGCGTTATCTTATTAGTTTCACTGTCCATGAGAGACTTGAAATGCATTTGATGGATGTGGTAACAGCCTATCTATATGGATCACTTGATAATGAGATATACATGAAAATTCCTGAAGGATTCAAAATGCTGAAAACATATAGTTTAAAGCCTCGGAAAATGTATTCCATTAGATTGCAAAGATCATTGTATGGTTTGAAGCAATCTGGATGCATATGGTATAACCGTCTTAGTGAATATTTATCTAAAGGAGGTTATACGAATGATGAAATTTTCCCATGTGTTTTTATAAAGAAAACAACGTCGGAGTTTGTTATACTTGCTGTCTATGTCGATGACATAAACCTTATTGGAACGTCAATAGAGCTTCAAAAGGCAATTGATTACCTTAAGAAAGAATTTGAGATGAAAGATCTCGGAAAGACAAAGTTATGCCTTGGTTTACAAATAGAGCATTTGACAAATGGTATCTTTGTCCATCAATCTGCCTACACAGAAAAGGTTTTGAAATGATTCTATATGGATGGAGCACATCCATTAAGTACTCTGACGGTTATTCGATCACTTGATGTGAATAAGGATCCATTCCGACCTCAAGAAAAGAACGAGGAACTCCTTGGTCCCGAAATACCATATCTTAGTGCAATTGGTGCACTAATGTATCTTGCAAATACTACAAGGACTAATATTGCCTTTTCAGTTAATTTTCTAGCAAGGTATAGTTCTGCTCCTACTAGGAGACATTGGAATGGGATCAAACACATATTTCGGTATCTAAAAGGGACTATCGATATGGGCTTATTTTATTCTAAAGACTGCAGTTTTAATCTTGTTGGTTATGCTGATGCTGGGTACTTATCTGACCCGCATAAAGCTCGGTCTCAAACAGGCTATGTGTTCAGATGTGGGGGTACTGGCATATCTTGGAAATCAACAAAGCAGTCTATCGTAGCCACTTCATCGAATCACACTGAGATTATAGCTATTCATGAAGCAAGCCGAGAGTGTGTGTGGTTGAGGTCCATAATACATTTCATTCGAGAAAAATGTGGTTCAAAATGTGACAAAGTACCCACAACTTTATATGAAGATAATGCAGCATGCATAGCACAACTGAAAGGTGGATTCATAAAAGGAGATAGAACGAAGCACATTTCACCAAAGCTCTTCTAGACACATGAGCTCCAAAAGAATGGTGATATTGATGTATAAAAGATTCGTTCAAGTGACAATGTGGCTGATTTATTCACCAAGTCTCTTCCAACTGCAACTTTTAAGAAGATGGTGTACAAGATCGGAATGCAAAGGTTGAAGGATGTTCTTATTAGGGGGAGCTAATACACGCTGTACTCTTTTTTCCTTACGAGGTTTTGTCCCACTGGGTTTTCTTGTAAGGTTTTTAATGAGGCAGCTTATATGCGTATTGTTAGACATTCAAGGGGGAGTGTTATGATATATATCAATTATAGTGAATGTCTATCAAGATCTATTTGATGCCTATCAAGATTTGATGTATTTGTCTTTTAGTGTGAAACTAGGGGCAAATTCTCCTTATAAATAGAAGAGTTTCCTTCATTGTATATTATCCCTCAAGAGAAGAAATAACAATTACTCTCTTTATTCTCTCTAATCTTCTTCTTTATTCTTTCTTGTTTTATATTAGTTCAGCAATAGTATAAATTTGTGAATAGGGGAGCGCTCAGCCCACACTAAAAAAAAGGGAAAAAAATAGAAACGACACTTCAAATTAAACTATTTCCACGAAAATGACTATAAAATTTAAATTCCACTTTCTAGCCATTTCAATTTGTTGGCTTGTTTTATACCGTTTCTACACGCCTTCTATATAGTTTCTATATTTATTTTATATATATCTTATACATATAAATATTCTATATGAAAATTACAGTTTTGATACACAATTTATACAAAAATTATACTTTTTTTTTTTTAAACATTTTATACAATAATTATATAATTTTTATACACTTTATATATATTTTTTATATATATATTTTATACATATACATATTGATAGAACTATACAATTTCTATACATATATCTTATATATATATATATATATATATATATATATATATATATATATATATATATATATATATTCTATATAACATTACACCATTTTTATATAATTATATTTAATTATTATTTCTAAACAATAAAAAAATAAAATATTTTTCAGTTAAAAAATTTATAGCAAAAAAAAAACTGAAATATTTTTAAAAGGACCGAATGACCTAAGTTGAAAACTGTATCAGTATTGTATATGAATTGTATCAGTATTGTATATGGATTGTATCTGAACTACATGAGACAAAATGATCCGAATTAGGAAATGACGAATTATGAATGAAGTTTTTAAAAAACATTTGATTAGAAAAGAATTTCAAATCATACAAATTTGTCATCATTTTATTGTGCTTAGCAAAATAACTCTCGCGATTTTTAAGTTATGAAGGTGAGTCCTAAAGGCTAAAACATATATTTAGCTCCTAACAATTGTACTTTTAAGCATTGACATGTTCAGAATTTAGATGTTCATTACAATGCAAAGGTCCTGTTTCTTGGACGACTTGAGTGATGAAAAAATGGTATTGCTCTTATAGTAGAAACCTCATGAATTTTGTAAAGTAAAAAAAAAAAGAAAGAAAAAATTAATTATGGTTTAATGATGCTGAACACCTTTGTACAATAATTCAGTTAGGAATAGATCTCAAATATTTACAATCAAACACTTACATCCTCTATATTATGAAAATCATGTACATAATCTCCATTTACGCTCAATAAGAATAATGATTTGAAATGATACAAATCCTTCCGAATAGGTCAACTGTGTTGCTTATGAAATTGCTTTTGTTTGGAGTTTTTAGGATACACTCCCTACATTTTATTTTATTTGGCCTTCATATTAAGATAGTTGTTTCAATTTACTTATTCAATTTATGAAATTAGAATAATTTTATTATATATTTTCCTTTTATTCTCAATATTAAATAACTATATAAAGTAATTAAATAAAGCTAAATTAATAAAATACACCTTTAATTAAAAGCTTCTTAAATTATGTGTCAAGTCAACTTGAATCAATTAAACGGATGGATAGTATGTGATGAAGACAAAACTGATGCATTGAACCAGCATAAAAAGTCAATAAATTTTGATTTCCTAATAAATCCCAACTAATTTTGGCTTGCATATCCTTAATTACTACCAAAGAAAGCAACTGCAAGAATTATTTTAACAATAAAATCTTGGAAGTTATTCATGTGCTATCCACAATTAATTTTGATACCAACATGAGATTGTTCCACACTTAATCAGAGGTTGAGAATTCGATCCTAGATATGGAGAAAACTCTGTTGGTAGCGCTGCCACCTTAATGGGCTCTGCAATGCAGATTTTGAATTAGTCAGGGCTCCAATGCAGACACCGAAATAGAAAACCAAAAAACAATTAATTTTGATACTGAGAATATATACTTCTATATTATAATATAGTAACTGTTTTTAGACAAATTCACAGAATGTTTGTGGTGTTGTCCAACAATTTCATACAACATAACATAATGACAACAAAATATTTTTTTATTCCACCCATGCTATCACATCTTTTATCTAGGTTCGATGAACAATATTCTCTTATGTTTTTTTCCAATTTTTTTTTCTTAGATCTATTTTTAGGGACCCTCCCTATTCTAGGGAAGCAAATTGTCAAAACCTAATGAGAAAAATTTGGTATGGATGTCATAGATTTTTATGGTAAATTCTAGTGATTCTTGTCATACTTGATGTTGGGTTCCCATATAAATAAGATAGAATAACAGAATGCTTTTATCTTTATTATGCTACATTATCAAGAGGAGTTAGAAGTTGAAAGAGAGAACCTAAGAAGAAGACATGAAGTATCAAAAGATTAATATAGTTCGCGATGGAATGAGTGATATTTCTTAATTCTTAATTAGAGATCGAGTAGAAGACTTGGAATACAAAAAACCTACTGAAAGCATTCATCCTGAAACATGAGTCCTGCAATGCACGAATTTAGATTTAGTTGAACCCAAATAAGAATGAAATAAAAATCAAAAGAAGATGGAAGTATCAAAGGCTATTTGTGGAACTTGAAGATTTCAGTATGTTATTAAATAATAAGATGTTTGATTACAGCATCAAATTTGTACTGACACATTGTTAAATAATAATTTTTATTTTTTTCTCGTTTCTGCAACTAATGAAAATCTTGAGTTTAGTTTAATTTATTTAAAGAGAAATATTAATATCCTAGCTGAGAGGGGGTTATTTTATAGGTTGTCTAGGGTACTTAGGGTTTGTTTGGGTATATGGTATAAGGATAATATTTATGGATAAAATTCTGGATTAATTTTATCTCATGTTTGATTTGAGGTATCAACAAATTCTAATATTATTTTTATCCTACTATTTATATTAAAATGATGAAATTATTATCCCATATAAAAGAATAATCCATCAAAAATCCTTACTTATCTCATTTGACACAACCAACAAGTCCACTTTTCTTAAAACAAAACTTTTTTTTTCTTCCAAAACTAATGTAGTATAATGGAAAGCAAATACTCACTTGCCCCTAGTATTTAGATCAAATCATACAATTTAATATTAGCAGTTAACAATTAAAATGAAATGCATATAACTAATTAATTATGGTTAAGTGATAAATGTGTGTATAAAATACAAGTATCTTGAATCTATTGGTCTTGGTATTAACACAGTGAGCGAATAATTTGTTTTCATTTTGATTTACAATTACTAAGATTAAATTGTTTGATTTTATGTAAATATCTAAATAATTTAATTACTTTGGACCACATTTATAATTACTTCCTATCGACCCATTCTCAAATTAATATATTAATAAATGCAATTTATACCATGCTTATCCTTCTACTTCAGGAGGGCCCTCGTGAGTGATGGGTTTTGAGTATGTTCCATTAAATCAATTTCATTGAATCGGTTAGATATTAAAATATGGTGTGTGGAAAATATTATAAAACTCTAGTGGACAAGGCACAAAAAAAACGCTATTTTCGGAACATATGAAATATAATAAATACTATATTTTTTGGAACATATGAAGTATAATAAATGTCGTAAATGCATGTAGAAGTTGCAAACAAAATGATATATAACTTGTGACTTTAGAATATATAACGCAAAAGATTGTTGAATTGGTCGTTTTCTATACCCAGTCATTGAACTGAAGTAACGTGTCGTACGATACATCAATCGTGCTATAAGCGGACAATTTCGAAGAAATGATAAAATGAAGTCATCGCAAAGGTTCTCCGTATGATAATTGTTTTTGGCTTCGAATTAGTGAAGATAGACTATGTTTATTCTATGAAGTTGCATTATTTAATTTGAATCATTTGAACTAAAAGAATCGTGTACTAAAAGAACTCGCTCTGTGCTTTTTGTATTTGTTTAAATTTGTTAAAACAATAGTTTATCTGGCATAATTTCACAAGTGAGCGAGGTCCGGAGAAGACAATGTGTACGCATTCTATCCCTAAAAGGTAGAGAAGCCATTTTCGATAGAATTTTGGCTCAAGTAAACACACTACAAAGCAGTTTGAAAAAAGAAATAACGGGAGCAAAGAAGTCAAGACAAAATACTAAAAGAGGTGTGACAACGAATACTGAAAAAGAAACAGTCACTATCTCATAAAATAATACAATAATTAATTTTTTTAATATTGTCTGCCCACACACCAGTCGTTACCCATGGAGTGTTAAGCGTTGTCTATTCATTTCAACGTTTTTTATACTTATTATAATTACATTGTGCATGTCCTTCAAATGAACTGGTCTTTAATTGTTCCCTTTCAAATGAACTAGTCTTAAGTTTGCCTTTAACAACCGAACTTATGCCTAACATGGCACAAGCTAAGCCCTTTAAAAGCGAGGAACATAACTAACGAGATATTATAATATGAAAAATATATACTTTGCCCCAAAAGTTTTTGCCTCCGAGGCAAAAATTGAAAAAAAAACATAAAATAGGGGCAAAAGATCCTTGCAAGTATACACAAAATTCAAATCTTTTATGACACTTTTGTTGGGTTCAAGTTAAAAGTGTGAATGAAAAATGGAGGAAAGTAGTGAAGGGAAAGTGAAAACACACTTAAATGGAAAGTATACTTACAATAAGGAAAGTCTACTAATACTCCCACATTGGTGGGAGAAAGGAACTTTCATGTGTTCTTATTAAGAAATACAAACTCCACATGGATAGTGAGGCAAGAACCAAGAGTTGCCTCGCGCCGTCGTTGCTCGGCTAGGATTTGGATTTGGATTTGACAAATGATTGATCCCCACCACATCGGTGGGAGAAATAAACTTGCATGTGTTCTTATTTAAGAAACACAAACTCCATATGGATAGTGAGGCAAGAACCAAGAGGTGTCTCGCGCCGTTGTCGCTCGATCGGCTCGGATTTGGATTTGGCAAATGATCGATCGTTCATGTGTTCTTATTAAGAAACACAAACTCCACATGGATAGTGAGGCAAGAACCAAGAAGTGCCTCACGTCGTCGCTCGGCTCGAATTTGGATTTGGCAAATGATCGATCGATGAGATTAATTTTTTAGACAAAATTTATTCGAAACATAGTCCGAAAATCCAAGGAGAAAAAATTGTTCCTCCATACGAAATGCTGCCTCGGAAGGGATGTAACCCTTCGAGGAAATGACACACTATTTCGGAAAAAGGGATGACTGTTCAGAAAAAGATGCAATGATTCGAATGGACAGACATGACTGTTCCAAAGGATACACCTTTCCGAATGAACTATTGCCTCCTTTCCGAAGGGGCACTTCATGGCTATATAAACCTGCATTTTTTCAACAGGTTTAAGACGAATTTTTCTGCACTTGAAAAAACATTTTTTTGCTTCTAAAATACTCCATGTGATCATCTCCCGTCGAGTGAGTTCAAAGAAAACCAGAACGTTTGAGGTCCCACTACTTTCTGGTTGTGAAACCATTTTATCTTGGGAGGAAAATTCCGTAACCTCGAGTACTTGAGGGGAATTATTTCCTTAAGGACACTTCGTGAATTTGAAAGACTTGACTTATTCTGTTTCATCTTTTTTTTATCTTGTGTTGAAGGTGTTGAAAAACTTCATAAGTGTTCTAGTAAAGTCTTGAGCTTGTCTTGAAGTTTAGTGAACTAACATACAAATTTTGTGTAGCCGAAACAACAACTTTTTAATCCATGACACCTTGTTAATGCTAACATTGCTTCACTGAGTTATTATGAAATATCTTATGTTTTCACAGTTGTTCCACTAATATTTTCATGTGAAGGATATTTTAGATAACAATTTTGATACTTGTGTAGACAATTGAACTATAAAAGTTGATGAATAGCTTAGGCTTTTCAAAATGTAAGTTGCTTTAATGTGGTCCTTATGCTTTATTTGAGGGGTGGGGGTCTCCCCACCAGATGTTTGGTCCTTCTGCGTTAACACGGGAAACAATCGTTACCAGATTTTTTTTTCCATACCAGAGCACAATCCGAAGACCTCTTTGATCAAAATGATTGAAACGGCCAAAAAAGTTGATACTCTTGACCAAAATATGAGGCAGTGACAGCTTTCCACTCATTAATTTGAATACAACAATCACATGTTCTTGCCAAAAAACCTACCAAAATCACATGAACATTATGAAACAAGCTAGAGTCCTAAGATATCGGTCCTAGATAAAAAGTTGGCAACAGTACTTTATTGCTCCTAGTTTTGGTTTGACAACAATATCTCACAAACTTGTGAGTGACGTCCAAATGGATGTCGAACATGTCCTGATATCCTGTTGTAATGGTCCTCTTTGTGCACTCACAAGGATTTAGCCAATCGGTTCAAATATTCATGATCAAGAAGTACTGAATTTTCTTTCGCATAAAAGTTTGGAATGCGACAATGAAAAATCTTTTCAAGCATAATCAATCAGGTCCATTACTTTGCTTGGCTTTCCAGCATTGGAAGGGATCATGTTTCACTGTGCAGACACTCTCGAAGAAGGTTTTAAACATGAACTAACTTCGATTCTAGTATACTGAATTTAGAAGGCGGAATGACCTGGGAGATACTTCGATTCTGTTGAACCCTTCTACTCACTTAGACTAGTTGAAACACAACTCTTTAAACCTCTCTGATCGAACTTATGTGGTATTAAGACGGCTAAGTTTACAAACAAGTGAATATAATATTTACATTTAGAAATTATAACAGAAACAATAATAAACTTTTAAAAAAATAAAGATGAAGCTTCGGTTGTATCGTATCCGAAATCGAGTTGTTTTGTTTCTTTTCTCAAAAGCCCTAATCCTTCTTTTTTTTTACCCCAATAATGGAATCTGAATAGTGGGTGAAGTGTGTGTTGTGTAAAACTGTTGGGGAAATATTGAGGTATTCTAGTGGTGGTTTAATGGCATCAATGGAGGACAGTAGCTTACAGTTGTGGACGGAATGGAGATAAATGGCCAAGTATATAGATAATGAGAGAGTAAAGTGAAAAAAATAAATTGAAAACTTTAAACTAAAGTAAAATATGTAAGTGATATGTCAATTTCATTGTCCATTTGAGGTACACAGGAAGTCAAAGGCGTTTAAACTTTAAAGACCGGTTTGACCATGAAAATCATAATTTTTCAGAGTTAAAATTGTGTTTGACCATGAATATAATTTTAAATTTTGTGACAGAAATAAAAGTGAAAAAAGTAAAAACAAATTTTACTTGTTTTCACTTTTCCAAATACAATTTGGAATTCTCATGGCCAAACACATACTATTTTCACTAAAGTAAAATAATTTTTCTAAAAAAATAATAATTTTCATAACCAAACGGCTACTAAATGGTGTAAGAATTCGTTAGGTAAAGTCATGAGCAGAAAGGTCCAACTAACAACGTTCTATCATACTAATCAGGCGCTAAATTCTACTTTCAAGTTACTTGGAGAAGTCATTGACATGTAATAAACAAAACATTGAATGCTTTTCAAAGATTACTTCTATTGATGTTATATAAGAAAATTGAGTCAGAAGCGTAATAGTACAACACTAATATGGCAAAAACATCATTCTGGATCAAATAAGTTGCAATCTGTTCAATGGAGAGACAATCTGCAACATGATGACCAATTGCACAGAGTTGCAAGTTCTTGACTTAGGAGACAATCACCTCAATGACACATTCCCCATGTGGTTGGGAAGAACTCTACCAGAGCTGCAAGTTTTAAGCTTGAGATCAAATAAATTGTATGAATCCATTACAACTTGAAGAAGTGGAAACATGTTTGCCCAACTTTAAACCGTAGATCTCTGTTACAATGTGTCTTCTCGAGAAACTTACCGACGAGTTTGTTTCAACATTTGAAAGTCATGAGGTCAACTGATTAAACAATGAAGTCATTAAAGTATCTTACAGAAGGATATTAGCAAAATTGGATAACAATTGTAATTTTGACTGTTTACACCAATATTGAACTTGTAAGTAACAAATTTGAGGGCATATTCCAAGCATTATGGGAGATTTCATTGCACTTCACGTGTTGAACTTATCTCATAATGAGTTGCAAGGTCATATACCATCATCACTAGGAGATTTAACCTCAATTTGAGTTTCTGAGTGTTGATAGTGTATGACCTTACAACTCAGTATGAAATAAATTCAACACGAGAAATACAAGAGACCTCCCATAATATTTGAAATTTGCCCCAAATCTGGTACTTCAAAGATCAATAATGGTGTAAACCGTCAAAAATTCTAATAAGTCAAGCTCCCCTCTCTTGATTGCAATTGTTGTCCAATCTTGGTGATATCCGTCTCCTTGTTTGATCAATTGACCTCATAGCTTTCAAATTAAAACAAACTAATAAGGTAAGTTTGTCGAGAAGACAATGTAAGATAGATCTACAATTCAAAGTTGTGAAAACACGTTTTCAATTCTTGAAGTTCTAACGGATCTTATACAATTTATTAGATCTCAAGCTTAGAACTTGCAGCTCTGACAGAGTTCTCAACCAACCACATGGGGAATGTGTCATCTAGGTGATTGTCTCCTAAATCAAAACGTGCAACTCTTTGCAATTGGCCTTCATTTTGAGGATAGACATTTGGTATTTAGGACAGTTATACCAAAAATAGAAGTGTAAAAATAATTCTATATCCTACATTCCCATTAGCACCCCCCCCACCCCCTCCACCCTTCCAGAACAACAAAATGCCCCCCCCCCCCCCCCCCCTAAATAAGCTTTTGATATGGTCAAAGTGTTCAGCGACTTCCACGTTGTTTGCTCCTCAAAGAATTCTAAATATCACTAAGAAATAAGACTCAAAACCTTGATGATTTTCACTTCAGACGGCTTTTGGGTTTTACTTCTGCTAGTGTGAGATTTTCAGGTCTCCTGAACCATCCTAATGAACCTGCGACACAAAATTTTGCACCGTTGACATCTTGGGCATTATTGTGATACAGGCACTTGCTAGCAAAGGGAGCCAAGTAAAATGTTCCTATCCGAGCATAAATACCTGAACAAATCTCTGAATCAGACTGCACTTGTAGCAGTTTGGATACATGTGCCTCTTAAAAGCCAAACTCCAGTTCTGCTCGCTTCAGCACCGTTGTCACCCTAACAAAAAATTCTGGTTCTTCTTCCTTTATATCTTCCAATGACCTTGACTCGTGTTCGTCAGCCTTTAACCAGAGAATAACAAAAGAAGACCATTACAGTTGATAATGCAGTAAAAATTACGATAGTTTCATTAAACATCAAGCACCTCCTTTGTGTATCCAGTTTCACAAGTCATTATGTGGGATAAGTAATAGAAGTTCAGACAATTACTTCATGACGTCAGCATCTTGAATGGTTTAGTCTACTTACAGTTGCAGCGAATATGAACCAAGAAACATACCTCCTTGAATCTTAACAGGATTAGATTTGAAACTGAGGCTGGCTTTGTATTATCCCACCTAAAAGGATGTCAAAGAAAGCAATACACTATGAGTTGAGAGGGGAAAGTTACAGACATTGCTAAACATAATAGTTACAAAATGATGCTTAAGAAATTATCTTCAATGACGGAGCATCTGGAAATAAAATAGTAATCATGAACTTTATAGGGTGAAAGTGTCATCCTTCTACATAAAATACAAGCAAGAATAGCAACTTCAAGCAAAAAAATAGCAATATGCATAGACATGTATGGTTGAGTGGATAACATTTGTCAAATATATTTTGCAGTCCACTTACCAGTATACATCTTGTATTCAGGTGAGTGAAAAATCATTATTAGTTAGGCGTGAAACAAAAAGAAAAAACAGTATGTGACAATCTTATAAAAGAAAATGGATTCCAGCACATTAATAGAAGAAATTGGCAAATTATATCCTCCATAATCATGAATCATATTTCACAGAAAGAAATAGTGACGAGGCATATAGATGATTGGATGTCTTTTTTTTTTTTAGAGAAACAGTGTTTCTACTTTCTACTTTTGGTGTAAAACTTGTATACGTGGTTTCACTACCCCAAATCATCAATAAACATCTATATATAATATAAAGGAAGGTCATAGAGAAGGTGATGTGGCATTTATCTTTTTTCTCATTTTTTTGAGCTTTGATCTTAATTTATTTGATAAAAAGATTTAACATATACATGAGTTTTTACAATAAGATTCATATAAATGCAAAATAAATAGCAATTAGAGTTGTGAGGAATTATGAAGGGAATTAAGTATTGTGGTAAATGAGTATAGTGAAGAGTCATAGCACGACATGGATCCAATCAATTCCTTCTGTTTTTGGGAGATGAGAAGATCAAGTGATTTGTCAAGTACTATATAATAATATATGGCCAGAACTGATTTTAGATACTCAAATATATGAATACAAAAGACATATTACAGGTAGGCTGCTATAACCTTTTGTCATCTACCTGTGGAAGGGTTTTTATGGCTTTAGTACATATTTTCTTAGCTTCCATGGAGGTTTCTTGGTATGTATTGTATATAACTACTACTATGAGGCTTACATAAAGAATATTAATGTGGCTATAACTTAATTTTTCTTGTGATTAGGGGTGGCAAAATGGATAAATTATATGGCTATCCGTCCGTTTTATCCATGTTAAATGAGTTGGGTATTTATTTATATCATACTATATACTAATTTATTTATATGGTATGATATAAATAAATATAAAATACAACAACAAAAAAATAAGAGAAAAAAATATTAAAAAAAAATGACAAAAAAGAATAAATGAACAAAGCAAAATGAAAAAGAAAATACAAAAAAAGGGAAAAATGACAAAAAAAAGCTGTAACAAAATGAAAAAAAATAAAGAAAAAACAAAAAATGGAAAAAAATGGAAAAGAAAAAATGAGAACGAAAAAAAAAAAAAGGAAAAGGAAAAAAGAAAAAAAAAAAGAAGAAAAAATAGCTGGAAAAGAAAAAAAAAAGAAAGAGAAAAAGAGAAAAGTTAAGGGAGAAATAAAAGAGAGAGGTTATGGAGTGTATTTAATTAGCAAGAGAGCCTATGGATTGTAATTAATCAAAACTTAGGCTAAACTAAATAATTAAAAATTTACGTTTGCTAAGTCATGTAGTTTTTTTTGTAATATAAGAGTACTTTTGTCTTTACATAATAAGAACTACCGGATAATATGGATATCCATATTATCCATTTTATCCATAATCAAATATGAGTTGGGTTGGATATTTTATCCATTTTTCACATGACCCATTTTTAACCCGCCCATATCCGACTCAACCCGCCCGTTTGCCACCCCTACTTGTGATGAATGAATGCATTTTATATGTATGTCTAATCTGAGAAGGGTATTGCAGACACTATTTCACAAAGAACAACATCAACAAATAAAAAATTCATAGGTATTTATTTATTATATTTGCTCACAAAGTGTCATTTGTCTTCTAATTTTTTTGAAATGAACATATAAAAAATGATTTTAATTAAGAAGTTATTGAAGTAATAGCCTAAACAAAGTGAAGTGAGGATTTTTCACTCTACTCCTTTCTATTAGCAAAAATGATGGATTGTGTAATTTGCTATGAAATAGGACAAATCTTTTGAATGAATAGGTTCTCTGATATTTTTTTCTGATGTTTGAATTTAGTTATACATTAGAATTTTTTGAAATTAAGATTATATAGCTTATAAGTGTTTAAGTTTTTTATTTACTTAGAAAATTGAATTTTGCGTGAGCTTTTGTTTCAATATTTAAAAGTGATATTTTCTCAAATAATAATTTTCTCTCATTTATCCATTTATCTTACGCATTATTTTGAAAATCAAAAAAATTATAAACACAAGAAGACATAAAAGAAAGGTGGTACAATGGTTTTATATAATATAGAGATACATCCTTTTTTATATTTATATTCTTGAAATTAATATTATTTCATAAAATTACAAAAATATTACAATAATACATATAAAATGTATGTTGTCTTGGGTTTTTCAATATAATTTCTCATATAGTGTATTTTTTTCCTTCATTGAATTATTTAACCGTATTGATATCATGTTGTAGGTATGATATGCAAGAATATTATCCTACTTTAGTTGCGGAATAAGGTACCAAAATTAATTTCAATATACATTATCATACTTATTTATTCATAGATTAGGAAATATATAGACGGATAAAGTTCATGAGAAAAAGTATGATATATGTTATGAGGTTCAAAGCTTTATATTTCATATATATAAAAATAAGAAAAATAATCAATTTTGAGAATTTAAGCTATATCTAATAATAAAAGCTAAATATAAGAGAGATGAGATAGTATCTCTTAAATTTTTATTTTATTTTTGCCTTTTTCTTTCATTTCCTCTATATTAATCTATTATAATGGATTAAAAAAAGTCTCATGAAATAAATATTCCTTGCAATAAAATTCACGCATCAATAATTGAAATCTGTGCAATAAAAGCCTAATAAGTCTTAATTCTTTTTATTACAAGTCTTTTATATTTCTTATTGAAAGTCATTAAAAGTAAATTATTTTGTTTACTGTTACTTGCTTCACATCATTATATATCTTCTAACGTAGAAATTGATATGTGAAGGTTAACATAAAAATATTAGTTCATCATTATTTCACGGTTAATCCCAACAAAATGGTAAGTTACAAAATCATTTTTTTTTACATCCATAATCTCTAATAATTATTTGAAAAATTTAAGAGACCTTATCGTATTCCTTCAATTTGCCTATATAAAATCATATAACTTCGTCTCACGGGACTCGTTCCTTTCATTTTATAGTTCAAGTAGTGATATCTGTTATATTTACTGTACTATTATGTTTTCGTATGACTTGAAAACTAAGACTCTTGAATGGCGATTGGCTTGTGATAAATTTCGGCTAGAGCTCAAAAAATTTATGATTTATGAAATATTTCATAAAACATGTGAAGAAGAGGAAAGAATAGAGTCAAGAAAGTTCACGATATCATGAAGCTAAGGCAAGGTATGCCAAGAAGAAATTAAGAAATTATAACAATTTTTGCGCCAAACTATAGAAAACATTTTTCCTATTATATTCATGTTTCTCTCGACACTTATGCAAATTAAATATGTTTTCAATTTTGATTGAGTTCACTCTCATTAATAAAGCCATACCTAAATTTTTTTTGGCTTTAGCATCTTTTAATAAGTTAATACTCGAACAAATGAAAATCATTCTTATAAGTATTGTGGTAGAGTAATACTCTCTTTCATCGTTAATTAAAGGTTTCACGTTTGAGCCTTAAGTATTTAAGAATCGATAATGAAGAGTTGTGGAGATAATCGGCTTATATAAATTTATCGTTTATATGTTACAAGTTTTGTTGTCTCCTTTATGACCGCGCGAAGCGCGGCTATGTTGACTAGTTACATTATCAAAGAGAAATTATAAGAATCTTTTTTATCATAGTTGAAAAGCTCTCATGTTTGCCTATCTCAGGCTCCGGAAGTGATACTAAAGAGCATACATGTTCATTCCATCATATTAGGCTTAGCATACATACCTCACAAGCATCAACTCATTCACCGAACGCCACATTGCACGCCCTACATCTTTAATAGATAGGTCCCTTGCACTTCTCCCATGCCACAACTCTTTGGCAATGTACATAACTTCCTCAACATCCACCTTAAAGAGTGATAAAGCAGGGATGAAAATGTGTTTCACAATTCTGACTAGCAAAGACCAATATAGTATGCAAAAGAAATTGAAAAATGAATATTTCTTTTAACTGAGGCAAAACTACTAAGAAGAACTCAGTATATTCAGACGTTCCATCCAACTGTTGCTCATATTTTGGCAAGATAAACTCAGCACTTCATTAATATAATTGATGTTGTACAATAGCAACAAGCTATATTTTATACACTCAATGGGAAAATATTTTCTTTGGCCATTATAAAGGAAGATCATGGCACTTTCAAATTCATCACCAATGTTGTACTACAATTATTTAGGAAATGTTGCTATTATCATGAACGTGTGGGAACCCACTGGAAATGTTGTTGATGTTGTTTGCTATCATCATCAGGGTCAAGAAAGGATACCTAAGGACAATTAAGATTACCGCAAATAATAGTTAACCCACTACAGACACCTTCATTACTACCTTAAGAACTTCAATCATTTCTTTTTTTTTTTTTTTTTGAAATTGGTAACGTAAGAACTTCGATCATTTCGTACAACTAGATCTTACACTTCTTTTATTTACTGCTATAGGGTGATATATTAACATACAAGAGGCACCAGGTTGGTGCAGAAGTACAGATAAACTCTATAGGGCACATTGTTTCTGCTCTCCCTCAAATAATTACATTTTCAGTTTGAACCTTCCACTGTTAGAATAGAATGAGCCTCGATATATGTGTCTAGATTCAAAGAAGCATATACACACTCCTTTGGGTAATTTCAAGTTCTCTTAAGAAAGCGGGATGGAACTACCACCAAACAATAAAGGAAACAAGACCAGCTCAAGTGGAAGTTGAGAAGATCCACTGCTACAGGCAGCTTACGTTCACATGAGAGCTAGTGCCTGATATGATCTATAATGTTCCCTTACTAGGTCAGGGGTGGGGGAGGGGATAATTTAAAAAAGATATGCCACTGCCACAGGATTAGACAATCCATAACACGTGCGAGCATTGCCTACTCAATTAAAAGAAAATAGATTTGGCACACCGTCATATTCAGCACACACCGCCCAGGACCCAAAAAATATTATTTTTAAGAAAACTATAGAAACTATAACTTCACATCCTTTAACATCATGTTCTGTTTCAATGCATCAGGTTGCAGGTTAATTCCTTTAAGAATGTCCCATGAGAATAAAAAGAAAAATCTGAGAATTAGCAATGCAGCTCCTAACTTGATGACTTTAAGCAAGCAAACAGAAAGTGCAAGATCAGGAGTTAGTACCTCCACTTGCATGGATGTGCCATATATCAACTCTTCATGTTCAATAAGGCGTTGATGGAGGATTTTGTAGTGATCCGTATCAAAGTTCACCACTGGTTCCATCTGGACTTGCAATCCAGCTAGTTGAGTCGCAACATAGGAAGCCATGACTTGCCCAAAAATTGCAGGTATAGTCCCCAGAACTGGAATGATGCGGACCCTAAATCCAGGCACAATCTGACATCCATATTGCAAATTTTAGAAAATGCTCAACAAAACAAGTAATTCTTTTCCAGATTAAGAGACAAAAATTATCATTATGTAACGTATAGGAAAGAGAGTGACCTTTTTTTATGCAGTTTAAGGTTATATGAAATGTGCCAATTCTGGTAACTTCTTCATAGCAATTGCCAAATTTAGAAGCTCAAAAGGGTTAATTTTCTTACTTGATAATCTGAAGGATTTTCTTCTTCTCCACTTGGCCCTTTAAAGGGAAGCAGTTTTGCCTTGGGTTTCTCTAGAGAAAATACCACAGGAATGCCACCATCAATACCATGATCTTTTCTCAGACGATGTCTTACCTGCTCAATTATTTTCAAGTAATTCAACTCAAAGAAAATAAGAGAAATGGACAGCACTGAAAACAATATTTTTAATTAGACATCAATGCAACACACCCACTAGATTTGAAATCATGTAGTATATTTATAGTAAAAATCACTAGATTTGCACCTACTTGCCTAAAACTATGGATTCACCTCATAAGAAGGAGGGTATATTTCAGCAACTGATTTGCCTACAACTGTTGAAGTTGGACATTTTTTTAACACAGGATTCACCTCTGTAAGAAAGAGGGAAGTTTTCGGCAATTGATGAAGTTAGAATCTTGTATTTTCATCATGGCTTTTTTTTACTCTTGTAATTTCCAAAACATATATTTGAAAAGTGCTTTTGTTGAGCAAAGGGTCAATCAGAAACAGCCTCTCTACCCCAACAAACGTACGGGTAAGGTCTGCTTACACCCTGCCCTCCCCAAACCTCATTTGTGGGATCACTATGTATGTTGTTGATATGCAGTCCAACTGTGATTCCTGAATATATCCAAGAATAATACACCAGTATTGAACTTATAACTCATTCATTTTATGATAGAGTTGACTACACGATTAGAAAGTCATAAGATTCTAATGGCATATTACAGTAGACAGCATGTAGCCCAGGTTGAAAATGTGATATTAAGTTTTTTTAGTGCATCAGCTTCCACGCGAATGAAATATCAAGGTAGTCTGTTCTTACAGGCTTTAAGAATACATCCCAATATATGGAGAAGTAGTTGTATTACTGGAGAAATTCATGTCCTCAAAGATAGAGTTGGAGAAGTGTTTTAGTGCTATCCAGTAGGCCAAGTGATTCCACACAATGCTCATTTAGCTTCAAAAATTTGGAAGATGGACAGTTCTCATCTCCAACCAAGAGATTTTGAAGAAGTCATCATTATCTATATAATAATCTGATGGATAAAGTTGTGTCCCAGACTTGTATGGAGAGACAGCAGAGACAGTGAGCCATCAATTTTTACATTGCAAAATAACCGGACAGCTTTGGAGATTATTTTTATATTTAAGAGGAACATTATGGCGCATGCCTGGAAGAATTTCAGAGGCTCTTCGTAGCTGAGAACGGGCTGGATTACAGGCTAAGTGCAGAAGCTGATGGAGGATTGTTCCTGCAAGCATCTGGTGGACAATTTGGAAGAAAGAAACAATAGGTGTATTGAGAATATAGAAAATGGTATATAGCAGATTAAGCTAAACTTCACTTTGATCCTGTCTTTGATTTAATCAGATCTTCACTAATGATCTTGTTTCTATTATTGATGTTTTAGACTCATTATAGATATAGGATCACAGCCTTTTTTCTTGATAGGCTTCATTTAGATTTGGTTGTAGTACAACCTTCGTACAGACACCAGCTTCAAAAAAAAATACGGTGGATAAAGGAAGTCGGTGCTCATTTCAATAAAAAATTTGAATAAGTAATAGAATGTGGAGCTAAAAATCTGAAAATTCTACATGCTGCATGTATAGCGTGAGAAAGCTAGACAAAATTACTTACAGATCGAGATAGAGGATCATTGGTAGACTCTCTTAAGTCAGCCACACGAATTCTTGTTGGATCAGCCCTTGCGCCAGCTCCAGTTGCAGATAAAACTTTCAAACCTCTTCGAACACATGCAGCAAGAAGTGCCACCTACAAAGTATAACATAGCAAAAGTTCCTAACTGAAAGATTAAAAAGGTGTTGCATAGAACCATAACTAATTACAAACAAAAACTAAAATAACTATGCCCTTAATTTAATAATTCCATTGAAATCTTTAGCATACTATGCATCACGCAATTGTTATCTCAAATACTTACCAAGACAGAAGAGAAAGATACTAACCATTTGTATAGTAAACTGCATAAACTAATACTCATAAGTGACAAGCTCTTAGGTCATTTTCCATGAATTCATAATGAAGACAGTGCAAAATGAATTTTCTGGTTCAATGGGATCATATGATTTAATCCAAATAACATCAGTAATAGGACTGCTATAATTACAAAAAAAAAAAAAAAAAAAAGGCTCCAACTGTTGCTGGACTCATTTGCGCTCTGGAAAATCATTGATAGAGAAGTTGCTCCCATAGAGAAAAGAACACTAAGATCAACCTTATTCGTCTTATACAATGTTTAAAAGAAAAGCAGAGAACATGGAAAGAAAAATTTATCACCCCCTTCCACAAGGAGATAAAAGGGAGATGAAGACAAAAAGGTCAGTATGTTCTAGTTAGACCAAAAAACAAAAGAAAAGAAATCAAGGTAGCCTTAAAAAAGAGGCAATAAACCTGTAAAATGAGTCTTATTCAATTCAACATGCAGGCCAAAGCTCATAATAGGCCACTAGGCCAGTAATGGTAAACTGTGTTCATAAAATTGTTTCCCTTTTCAGCTGAGATAAAGAAATTGCTAAATAAATGGAGCAACAGCAACAAAGAGCGAAGGAACACATAAACAACCTACCTTTGTGTCAATGTTATCAATGCAATCAAGGACAAAGTCAGGATGGCCAGAGAGAATTTCTTCTTCAGATGATGAATCATATAACATAACTTTTGCATCTATATGGCACTCTGGGAAAATTGATAGGAAGTGCTTCTTAAGGCATAGGGCTTTCGAGATACCAACATCCTTTCTTGTGGCAACAGCATGTCTATTTAATGAGGAGACTGACACCTTCAACATTATTAGCAAATATCACATATTAAGACGCATAGAGGCAACATTTCTTTTACAAAACCTATATAACTAGCTCAAATCATGTCCACATACAACAACAGGAATGACCCTTAAATTGCATGGAAGAGAAACCATTCATTCTTCAGAGTTCAGACTCATCTCTCTTTCCCCCAGAGACTTCTCTTTTCTTCTCCTTTTTTATTATTTCTCAATAAAGTAAAGGATTTCATTACTAAAACATACGGTGAATGCGAGCAAATTCAAAATATAGCTGGGTCCAAAGACTCAAATTAATATGGTGATCACATACATTACAGCAGAATCTCCACAGAATAGCCAAATCAAATTACTATTAGATAGCAGTTAGCACAACCAACAACTTAGCTTTCAAATTTTAGTGATTAAAATTAAGGTTTAAAGGAATAGTATGATTTTCTATACCCTTTAATATCAGGCAATGCCAGCTTGTCCTACTCGCGATTAAGTCAAACTACAACAAAATGATTCTAGATATTTATTAAGATGCAGCGTCCTATTCTAAATGTTGAAGCACTTCAAATTTAATAACTAAGTACCTTATGCAACATCCCATGGATTCCAAATCTTCGTAATTTCCTTGCATTGCAAAATGCAAATTGGATGTATATTCAGACATCAAAATCATGTCTTAAACCAACATGAAGAATTCTATGAGAGAGCGTAACAGCTTAAAGGGAGCTAAGCAAAATATTCAATTAGATCCTGCGTCCATATTACTCCAAGAAATATCTAATTTTGTCCCAGTCCAGAAACATCAAAAGTGTAGAACACTTGTCCTTGATGGATAGCCTCCACATCAATGTCAATGTCCATACTATATAGACCAACTTTAGATGGAAAACGAAAAGGAACTATCTACACTAGCACAAGGAATACTCAACGTCCACACCCCACACCCCCACCCCCTTTTTTTCTTTTTCTTCCTAGTCATGCACAAATCAACAAGAAATCTACCTTTGAGGATCCAATGATTAGATATAATACCACAGAACATAATTTTTGGCCCAATTTTTCATAATTATTGTAATTATAGTATCCAAGTCCTTAATAGAATGTCAATAATCCATACTTGTTGTAATTCATTAACAATATGTCACATCCCTAAATTTCAGGGTTGTAAAGAGGAAAGGAGTGTTGTAAAATAAAACAGGATAAAGGACAACTAAACGCATGGATAAGTCGAATAGTCGGTGACAAAAGAATATAACTGGCAAGAGATTACAACAGAGTAATATATATGTGAATCAATTGGCAATTAAAGACATACCTGATCGAAATCCACAAGAAGTAGCCTTCCAACCCCTGACCTCAGAAGCATGGATGCAGCATGACTTCCAACTCCTCCAAGACCAATTACCACAACATATGATGCAGTCACCTTCTGTTGGGCTTCAAGGCCAAAGAACTGTATATTCCTAAGAGGCCAGAAAAGATTACAAAAATAAGAGCAGAAATGCAGGTGTCACCATCATCAACGGCCATTAGCGCAATGTTTCATATGGAAACAATGTACTTGCATAGATGTATATAACTATAAATGATCTGACTTGTTCGTCAAAGAATCCTTGGGTTAAGTTCAGCTTGTTTATTCATCATGCGTTTGATCTCGAGCTCTACTTTGAGATCACATGGTAAACAAGTCGAACTTCAGACAAACGTTTGTTTCCATGGATAGTTTGTTTTATATTTTAGCTGTAAATATTTACATCAATTGAAATGATTATCTTGTTAGATCTATTATTTTCTAGAATCAAATGTAAGGATGAAAATAGACAATACGGTCAATTCTCAATACCCCAATATATCCGTTTTCCCCTACTTCGCATATCATACACCTAAGGAGAACCAACGACTGAGAGAATGATGGTGAGGAAAATAAAAGGAAATGAACACTGCAAACACATAGTGGCCTCTGTTTTCAATTCTGAGAAAGCTTATTTCGTGCAATGTCTCATCATTTTTCTTTTCTTAATGAGGTTAAAGCAAAATGCCAAAACATGGCAAGGTCATTTTCTCTCGGTACATTGCGTATGATATAGATCTATTCTTCCTATCTTCTATGCAACAGAGATATAGGTATTTTTCAATGATACTTCACTTGTTCAAGTTAGAAGAGACTGGAAAACTGTTCTCTATTGCTGCAACTACCATTTATTTGGCTTGGTCACAACTAGTTTTCTTCCTTGTACTCCTTTCCTCATTAATAAAATCTTCTTTCTTTAATATAATTCAAAAGAAAAAGGAAAAGTTTGGCTTACCTGGTCAGTTGTTCAGAAATTACTTCATCAGTCAACGGGTTTGGAGTAGCCATTCCATTATACTTGGATCCAGGAAGCCCTGATGAGAGAATCAACGTTAAACCAAAGTGAACAGAAATGTTAAACGAGACAAGCATAAATCTCTAAACCACAGAACAGAAATGTACCATTTGATTTTACTGCCTCGCTTATGTGCCCTTTTCCTATACTTCTGCAAAAGAAAGTTTACCGCTGTCAGGTTTCAACTCCCAGTTTCTAAAGTATAAAGACCATGTACAAGATAATTAGAATATGTTAAAAAGATTCTAGCTTCATTAGTTGCCGAAAGCTTCTCTTTTTCTTACAGAGGTAAATCAAGTGTTAAAAAGATTCTAACTTCATCAAAAACGGGGTTTGGGAAGGGTGGCATGTAGGCAGACCTTACCAGTTACCCCAACCTTTGTGGGGTAGAGGCCGTTTCGGATAGAAACTCGGCTCAAGAAAGGAATATTTTCAAAAATATGTTTGAAAAAATACAAGAGTTAAAAAGCTACTATGAAAATACAAGATGCTAACTTCATCAGTTGCCGAAAACTTCCCTCTTTCTTAAAGACGCGGTCCAGTTTTAAAAAAGATTCTAGCTTCATCAGTTGGCGAAATAATCCCTCTCCCTACATACGCGAAATCAGAATTTAAACGATTCTAACTTCATTAGTTGCTCAGAACTTCTTTCTTTCTTACAGAGGTGAATCAAGTGTTAAAAAGACTCTTCACTTCATCAACGCCAACACACAGAGTATTGATCCCACAGGTGGGATCTGGGAAAGATGGGGTGTAGGCAGACCCTACCCCTACCTCTGTGGAGTAGAGAGGGGATTTTCGATAGACACTCAGCTAAGAAAAGTGTTTTTCAAAAATATGTTTGGAAAATAGAAGAGTAAAAATTCAGTATGAAAATACAACATACTAACTTCATCAGTTGCCGTAAACTTCCCTCTTTCTTACAGAAGCAAATCCAGTGTTAAAAAGATACAAACTTCATCAGTTGCCCTAAACTTCCCTCTTTCTTACAGAAGCAAATCCAGTGTTAAGAAGATTCTAACTTCATCAGTTTCCCTAAACTTCCCTCTTTCTTACAGAAGCAAATCCAGTGTTAAGAAGATTCTAACTTCATCAGTTTCCCTAAACTTCCCTCTTTCTTACAGAAGCAAATCCAGTGTTAAGAAGATTCTAACTTCATCAGTTGCCCTAAACTTCCCTCTTTCTTACAGAAGCAAATCCAGTGTTAAAAAGATTCTAACTTCATCAGTTGCCAAAAAATTCCCTCTTTTTTACTAGACAAATCCAGAATTTTAAGCCACTAGGTATAAAGTACATCCAACACACATACTTCCAAACTGAAGTGTGGGTGTTTGTTTTTACTGTTGTCAATAAACACATAAAGAAAATGCAAGTAATAGAAAAATTGAAGAAACCAAAACACGAGAATTACTTGGAAAGAAGGTTGGAAAGAGCCAGAGTAGCAGCAGAACCCAATATAGCTCCACCTCCGATTAATGCTAAAATCTTGACTTTCTCTTCCATCTTTGTTAAGCCACTTTGGTGGCCAAAGTTTTTTCTAGGTTAAAGCAGTGAAGAGAGAGAGTGAAGGATTTTGGATATGAATAGGGTTATGTAAGGGAACTGGGGAGGGCCATGAGAAGCCCAATTGGGCCCTAGCAAATCGGGTGCACGGCTCGTTTGGACAAGCTGAAAAAAAAAAAAAAGTAAATTTATTTTAAGAATAAATAATGTTTGGATAAAAGTATTGAAACTAAAAGAAGATTGTTGATGTGCTTAGTAAATAAGTATTGTTAAACACATTTTTTATTAAAATATTTGAAATACCCTTAAAACTGTTAATAATGTAAAGGTAATTATTATTAATGTTTATTTCTAAAATAATTTAAATTCAAATTAATATATATTTTAATTCAGTTTCAGTTTAAACTACTTTCTCTATATATATGTATTAATATTTTCATAAATGACTGTTAAATTTATGCGCTAAAAAATTCTTTGTTTTGGTTAAAAAAGTTTAAATCATCAAGCAAAATATATATGTTACTAATCATTATAATTACATTAATAGATAAATAGTTGGTCACAAATGATACTATTTATTAGATAGAATGACTCTTAATTGAAAAATATATTACTCGTTGATTGAGTAATGACTATATCATTATTAAAATATTGTCGAATACAAATGTTGCGTTGTGAAATATAGATGGATTATTCATTAATCGTTCATGAAATTGTATATCTTCGGTGGGTATCTTCTATATATCTAGATTGGTAAGTTATTTTTTCTTAAAAAAATTCAAATGTTGTACAGTAATAATTGTTCAAATTTTTAAAAAATATATTAAGAGAATAATACATAAAAAATATATTTCATAAATTAGAACGGTGTAGTGAGTTGTAGTGAAAAAGAATGATATTTTAGGACTATACAAGGGTAATCTTAAAATAAGGGAGAATTATAAGGGATAAAATATCTTTTTATTGGTCAACTTATAATGGCTTATAAGCAAAATTTAAAATTGTCTAATGCTCCAAAAATTAAAAAATGATTTAAAAGCCATATTGACCAATTTATAAGCTATCTTCCAAACGCCCTCTTACTCTATATGGCCAACAGGGCAAGTAAGGAAAATAAGAAATTTCCTGCCTTTCCTGTAGGCTCTTTTTTTTTTTTTCTCCTTTTAAGTTTCAAAAAATAGCAACACTTGATACAAAATTTCACACATATAATATTTGATTATTTAAAATTAAATGATTTATTACATAGATTTTTAATAAAGTATAAAAGGTTAGATCCTTTTTTTAAAAATCTTTCACATTTTAATATAATAATATAAACATAAGCATATACACATGTATGTTTTACCACCAGAAGTTTCACGTGGTTGATGGATCATTACTTTTGCGTTTGTCATATAATACCTCTTTCACTTGTTTCCACAATAAAAGAGACACGTATCAATTTGAACCATATTTGTGTTACGATTATTTTTCTTTTTTTTATTATTTAAAATCTTTTTGTATTTTTAAAGATAAATATTTACAAAATCATTGATTATCTTGTTACATACTTAAAACCTTTAAAAATCAGGTACTCCTAAAATTTTTCTAATTCTAATAGTTTTATATTTATTTCTAGATTTTCAAATCTTCTTAAAATCAAATTTAGTTGATTTAAAATTCTTAAACTAATGAAAAAAATATTAGTTGTCATTAATTTTGATGACTTCTAATAAGAAAATGTTTTACCATAAATATATTTAGTTAATATTAAACTCTTAAATTAGGACAAAATATTAAAATTCTGAGAAATTCTAATAAGAAAAGGTTTTACCATAAATATATTTAATTATTTTTTAACTCTTAAATATTAAAAAAAATAGGGAAAAAATGATTTTCTCTAAAGCAAGGACTTTTAATGAAGGGCAAAAAGTTCAAACAACATTTCTAAGGCCCTTCACACTTTTAATATATTATAGATATAAATTATAGATATAGATTATAGATTATAGATTATAGGTATAGATATAGATTATAAATAATCACACTTTATAATATTACTATTATTTATAGTTAATATATTCGATTTATATTTCATGTATTCGCTTTTACTCAATAGTCTATATTCATATAAAACATAAATACATTAATCACATTTTATATTTTATATTTTTTTGTTTTCAAATATATGACTACATCGAATACAAATCATGGATGATGAAGGAAACATCATAACCACGAATTGTATTTGTATACCAGTTTTTTATTTTATTCTTTTTTTTTCACTTTTAGATTTTTTTTTCTTTTTTTTTTTCGATTCTTTCTTTCATTTTTTGGATTTTTTTCGTGGTTTTTTCTTTCTTTCTTCTTTTCTTTTATATTTTTATTTTTTTCTTTATTTTGTTTCTTTTTCTTCGTTCTTTTTCTTTTTTCTATCTTTATCTTCTATTTTTCTTTCTTTTTTTTTGTTTTTTTCGTTCTTTTTTTCTTTTTCTTTTTCTATCTCATACTTATTTTTTATATTTTTGAAAAATATGGCTACTCAAATACAAGTCACGAATAATAACAAATATCACAGTTGCTTATCGTATTTGTATTCACATCATCATTTATATTTTTGTATTTGTTGATACAATTATATTTGTATTTTTATTTTATAGTTCGCGCTTGTTTTTGTATATATATTATAGTTCGCATTTGTGTTTGTATTTTGTAGTTTGCACTTATAATTGTATGTTATAGTTCATATTTGTATTTGTATTTTATAGTTCACACTTGTATTGTATGTTATAGTTCGCAATTGTATTTGTATTTTATGGTTCGCACTTGTATTTGTACGTTATAGTTTTCATTTGAATTTGTATTTTGTAGTTCACACTTATATTTGTGTTTGCTAGTTCGCACCATCATTTATATTTTATACTACACTTGTATTTTAAAGAATTATTTTTATAATTGACTGGACATTGTATTTATTTTTTATGATTTCATTTTATTTGTATTTGTGTATTATTCTTATCGATGCACTTGTATTTTAAAAGAACTATTTTGTATTTATATTTATAAGTTGACAGCATATTATATTTTTATTTGTAAATTAATTTGTTTCATTTGTTTATAGTTGACAAGATCATTTATATTTTTTAATAATTGTAAAAAAATTATTTTTCTTTCTACGAACACTTGTATTTATAAAATGATGAATTATACAAAATACAAATGTTACATTTGCATCAAATAATACATGCTTATACAACTCGAACCATACACATACAAAATGATACTTGCTTATCCACAAATACAAATGATAAATTTAAAATACAAATACTAATGATACATTTGCATCGAATGGCACATTGCATATTTATATATTCAAGACCCATAAATATAATTAATCCATATACTTTTTTACACAAATACAAATGATAAATTGTGCATATTCACGCTTAAACTATTCAACTACAAAAAGTAAATTTATTTAAAATATATAGTACGATACACATAAATATAAAATATAAAATATAAAATATAAAATACAACAACAACAAGAACAAAAAAATGAGAGAAAAAAATACAAAAAAAAAAGAAGGAGAAAAAATGAAAAGGAAAAAAAAAGAAAAAGGAAAAAAGGAAAAAAAATGGAAAAGAAAAAAAGTGAAAAAAGAAAAAGAAAGAGAAAACAAAAAAGAAAAAAAATGAATAAAAAAATTGAAGAAAAAAGGAGAGTAATAGAAAATAGAGAAAATAAACGAGAGAGACTATGAGTTGTAATTAGGAATAATCAATAGGCAAGAAGGGGCTATAGATTGTAATTAATTGAAACTTAGGCTAAATAGGGTAATTAGGAGCCTATATTTGCTGAGCCATGTAGTTATCCCTAAAAAGAATGATTTATTTTAATAGGACACAAATAATAAAAAATATTTTTGAAATTTTTCCTTACAAAATTGTCATTTTAAATTAGAAAAAATGACATGAACCACTCTTTCAAAATTAATGGATCATTAGACATTACATGACCAGTACGCTTAAGTAATTTCAATCAATGACGGTTCCTTGGGGCTACTTTGACAGACTGCTTGGGGGCCACATTGTCGCTTCTATTTTCTTAGGTTTGTTTTCAATTAACATCAATAGGAATTATGAATACGCTACTGGTTATTTGCATGAATATTTCTTTCAGAAGGGTGTTGTAATACCCCACAAACTTTTAGCTAAGCTTTGAACCATTCGTCATATGTGTAGAGGATAAAAAATAATAGTTTCTAATCATATATAAGTTTCGCGATCATTTCCCTAGTGTCGTGAGTGCTTTTGACTTGAAACATGGTCACAAAAAATATTTTGTGCAAAGTTGAGTTGAGAGCATTTCTATCGGTTAAGTTTAGTATGTGATCTTACTCGGGTCAACTTCTAATGATCATTAGTCTAATAATCATTACTTCTAAAATACACTACTAGAAATTACCTGTATTGCAATAGACCTTTTGGGAACAGTTCCAAAAGCATTGTTATAGAGGGTTTAATGCAACGGTTCCAACCATTATGAAAAAATTATTCTAGTAGAACTATTTGGTGTTATAACCGTTGCTATTGATGGATAACCATTGTAATGGGGGTGTCTTATAGCAACGGTTGCATAAACTATTGCCATAAAATCACCAATGACAATACTTTATTGAAAAAAAAACTATTGCGTCGATTTTGATTTTTTCCCTATCTAATTTTTCACAAAGTTTGCCAAAAATTTAAAAAAAATATAACAAAAATTAAAGAAATATTTATTGAAAGATATAACGGTATTGGCTGGTTTCACTCTTAAATCACTCTCTAAGTCGATAACCGTACCAGTACTGCTTCAACCACCAGTGCTCTGACCACAAATCACTCCGACCATAAAGAAGCTTTCGATTGAACCCTAGAGGGGTCTATGGAAATAGGTGTTGACACATTGGGATGCAATTTGTCCCCACATACTTGTTGATAAGTTCAACGATGAAGTAAAAAACAATACTTTTGTGCCCTAAATTGTTGCAACTGTCTTATATAATATAGGTAATTTTATTTCTAGAGATTTTTCAATTCTTATATGTACTTTCAATTTCTGCTCTCAAATTTGCACTTCAATTTGACTTCAATTTATGAGCAAATTTGGTGTTTTCTTCTTTAATTTGGTGATTTTAAGGTTAATGTATTCTTTCAATTAATAATTTTGACCTAATTTTTTGAGTTTCTATTTTGGGATTTTCTTCTCCTTCACTTTTATTTTTGACGTAATATTTTGGGATGGGTTTAAATTTTGACATGCACTAATATTTGGATGTGAAAGCCTTAGAATTTTGGTTTTTGGCTGAAATTTTGTGTGAGTACCTTGATTCAGATTTAACTGATGTTGCATTGTTTGTTGTAGAATTATAGCAGTGTCTATTATAGAAGTTTATTTGGATTGACCCCTTGTTGTGTAGTTGTAGTTGTTTGTCTTAAACTAGCATGGGCAGGCCTGTGTTGTACCTCTGTTTGATATTGATGGATGAATTTCCTTCGTTGTTATCTAATCTGTCTAATGTCTCGTTGTTCTTGTCTCTTCGTTGTACCTACGCTCAAAGCTAATCATTGGTGCAGGTGTGCAACAAAATGGTGTTTTTTGGCCATGAGGGTGGTAGAGACTATCTTTTTAGATTAAAATAGTTGACCTCTTGATATTTGTGAGAGTAAATTGACCATTTTGATAGAATGAGCCGTTTTCATTATTCACTATTTAGATCTTCCAAAGGGTTGTTTGATTGTGCTTAGTGGTATGATGATTGCAAATATGAGCTTAAAAGATTTTTGACAAATTCTTATCCAATTTCATATAACCAACTCTAACTTGCCTGAGATTGATAATCTTATCCCTGCCTTTATAGGGTTGAGGGCTCATAGATCATATCACTAGAGTACTTATAAGCTATGTTTGTTCAGAGTCTTAAAAATGAAGACAATTCATGTCGAATTCTCCAAAAATAGGCATTTTTAAGAGCCCAACACGGGTGTCGCAATAATTTTGGAGAGTCCATGCAAGAGCTTAAAGGTTCAATTTATGATGAATGAAATCATTTATTATCCTATAGGCTTCACATTATTATCTAACTAATAAGGTATTGGAAGTGAACTATGTACTTCTTATTAGTGTTGTTGTACATTAAGTAAATAATAGAAACAAATCTTTCAAACATGTAAAGAATCTATAAAGCATGTAGGTCAAAACGAAAACAATAAAATATACGGGAAAAATTTTCTAGTTTAAAGCCAATTAGGTGGAAGTTTAGGAGTATGTCTTCCAAGGACAACATTAGTATTGAGTTCAATATAAGTGATGCACAAAGCCACCTCTTATAAGACAAAAAAGATTCACTGACCTCATCTCCTGGCCTGTTCCACAGTTGTCAGTTCTTGATGAGATGAGAATTGTACATAAACATTTCTTCCCCTATGGACAAGAAAAATGAGTCACTAATCAAGGTTGAATAAAAATATGTAGCAAAGTGTAGTCTAATGAAAGATTAGCAAACACAACATTTTGAAAAGCTATATATATCTCCAGTTAGATACAAAAGTTTTATGTTACAAGATACCTTATGCTGGGTTGAACATTTGAATAAAACTGTATTGCATTTACAGCTGCAATAATGTCCTACATTTGTAAGGGTGCCTGTACTTCCTTGAGATGTAATTGTTAAGAAACAACGGTTTACTCTAATCATTCTGCCAAATGCCAATCAAAATAAATGAATAAAAGAAGCACCTGATTTTTTGACCTAAGCATTACAAGTTTGGTAATGACTCCAAAGTGCTGAAATAGTTAAAGCAAGTCATTATGAAAAAAAAAAACACGAGAATCATTGCACCTATATAATCACTTTCTTGATTATTACAATAGAGTGGAAAAGAAAACTAAAAAGGAAAAGAAATCCAAGTGAATGAAGATGACGGATTTGCTGCTCCACTCAGGTTTAAATATTTACCACCTCAAGTATAAGGTGTTCCCACAAGGCCTCTATTGTGTTGTTTAATTGCTTACAAAAATTTCTTGTAACATTTTTTTTAGTCATAATTCTGTTTCAGATCTGTCTACCTCTGTATGTATTGGACTTTTAGTTTATAAAGGGTGAAATGTTACTTGAATTGGTGCCCCAGGTGGGAAGTTTATAGGGTAAATTAGGAACATTTACTGGGTAAATTTCAACATGGACTATGAATGTTGAAAATGAGTGTTAATATTGTTGCTTGTACTTGTATTATTGTGTGATCTGTTTTAATTTGTTTAGTTGAAGATGATGTATTTCTGGATCATAATTTGTTTTAATTTTGAAGATTTCATGTATTATGTAGGATTTTAATGGATAATGAATATAAAAGTTGGATAGGTAGTTTAATATGGTCTGATGAGTTCAAGCACGGAGTGACAAACTTTCTTGAGAAGGCATTTGAATGAGCTTTTCAAGGAAATGGGATATTATTCCTTGTAGAGACTGTAAGAATTAATATTGACATTATAGAGATGTGGTGGAGGATTACTTGTTTTCTAGAGGGTTTCGTGCTGATTACACCAAATGGACTTTCCATGGAGAAAATGCTTCCTCAAGAAAGATGCATCATCCAATCAATGATGATGAAGGTTCAAATATGTGTGATGATATTGATGGACTACTTCACAATACATTTAGAAATGTAGAGGCTGAATTGAGGCATGGAGAAGGAGATGGAGAGGGATTACCTAGAGATGCAAATAAATTTTTTATGTTGGCATCACAAGTTTATCAAGTTTTTTATATTGCGGATTCAATTGAGAAAGATGTTTATTATGCAAGGAATAAAGTCCTCAAAGATTTGTATGATCTAGAGGATGAGAATTGCCCTAATATAGGAGAAATATTTTTGAGGTAGCCTAATGATAACCTTGGTCCCTCAACTATATTAGATGAGGGTGAATTTAGATGGTTAAGAGAAGATAAAGTCATTGTTGTTGTTGATATTCCATCTACTGAAGAACATTCAGAAGATATAGCTGTGGAAACATCGGAAGAGGAGGATGAGTTTGACGATACTAGTTGAGATTGGATGGAGGAGGATGATTACATAAATAATTTTTTTTAAATATATGCTCGTCATTATTTTCATCTTTTGTTAGTGTTAAATTTCCTTTTGCATACGTATTTTATATTCATGCTTGTTTATTTCATTTTAATCATTTTCATTTAGAAATTTATTCTAAAATATTATAATTTTGCAGAATTGTCAAAGTTTGATTCAAAGAAATCTAGAGAATCGTTGAAGAGGATCGTGGTCTCATTGGTAAAATTTCCTCCCTTCAACTTTTGATTGTCAAACCATCTTTAGTTTCTATTGGTTCACCTTCTCTTTCGTCTTGTAGCAACTTTCTGTTTTTTCTACTTTGCTTGATTTAGCATTTTGTTAACCTCCTAATTTCTGACAATTTTTTGAAAGGTGTTGTTCATATTTTGAATTGTCTGGAACAATCTTTTGAAGCAAATCGAGGGCACATATGGGAGATTTGAGGTAAATGATGATTTCATCTAATGACTTTGGAAATTAGCTAGCAATTGTTCCACTGATGGCAATTATAGTCTGGCAATTGTAGAAATTCTAATTGTTCATGAGAGACATCTATATGTAAAATCATAGATTTTAGGTCCTAAACATTTCCCTGTAAGCATTTATTGCTTGTAGAGATCTTTGCACTGTTACCGCTACATATTTCACAGTAGGTTACCTGATCATGTATCTGTAGTGATTGTGTGAAGAATTGAATAAATCAGCTTGTGGAAATTGTACTACTGTGGCTAAGAATATAATTTGTGCACCTTGTTAGAATTTTGGTTGCATCACATGGTGGAAGCATGCCAACCTGTGATTGGATATTGTTGACCTTAAACTGTATATTTTAACATAACATTCTTCCCTCTTTGTACTAAGAAAACCTTGGCCATTCTGCTTATAAAAAAATTAAGAAAATTATCCGCCTGCTCAATATAAAAAATTGTATCTATAGGTAATTGTCTGTTGCCCTATAAAAAACCTTTTTTGTTTGGTTCTTGAATACAGAGATAGGTAGGTGTAAAGAAGGGACTTCCATTGTATAGATAAGTTATTTAAGTTGCAACTGCTTTAAGTATAAGATATCAATGTCCCATTAATAAGATAATTAAGATTGAAATTATGGCAAAGAGCTTTTACCTACACACCTGTATGGTATTTTAAAGAAGACTGTCTCAACTTTCAATTAGTGAAAAAGACTTTTTATTGCATGTATTTTTTCCCTATGGTTAGTTTTGATGGTCACCTCAAAGCCTGAATCGTGATAATGCATATCCTAGTTCATGCCAAGATTTGATTAAACTATATTAAAAAGCTGGTTCGTGTACTTTTGGTCTCTGTGGAAATTCTAAAGTTTAACTATCCCTTGAAAAACTTAATATTAGAATAACCAGTGGCAGAATTAGGCCTAAACTAAAAGCTATTAGGCACGGAGGGACCATTACTTTATTTCGAAGGATCTCTTTATCCATTTTTTGGCACTATTTCCTACTAGGATATGTGTAGACTTAGTTTTTAACACTCAGTTCCCTTCTAGGTAGGTGGACTGTGTGAAATGATTTCAACGGGACGATTTTCAATTTGTGAAACTTACTTGGTTTATAGCTAAAAATGATCACAAAATATAGGACTTAATGAGGTGTACTTTACAGAGAAAATCAACCAAAGTGGTTTCTAGTTTAAGAAGCATAATCATTTTATAGTGGTGACCTTTTTCAATAGAATAAACCTGCAATACAATCCAACCAAATGGTATAGATAGTAGCTCTTAGAAAACTAAGAACTTCTTTTTTTTCTTCTCAAGGGCAGATAGTAGCTCTTGTTGACGAATAGTTAGCCTATGTATTTATAGTAATGCACCTTGAGAAGTAGTTATTAGTAAATAATTGTCTAAAGGACTCATTCAGTTGCTATGGTTAATAATCTAACTGTATAAAGAATATTAATAGCTCTTAACAGCTGGATCTACGAGTTCTTATACTGTTTATTAAAGTCCATCTCTGAGTCACTTTGAATATTTCCACATTTTTTAGCAAGTAGGTTGTTACCTGCTATGGAGAACACAAAATATGAATGTGCAAATAAAAAGACATGCCATGTAATGGTTAAAGGCAAGAAAGTTCTATTTTTTAATACTTTCACTTTCTTGCCATTTTGTTTTCAACAACCAGGGTGTGGGCTGATAAACATATCCTTATATCACCCTTCAAAACTGTAATACCCTGAAAAATCCAAACCAATATTAGAGCCATGTACCAAGCTCATTCATAGTACATCATGGTTCTTTTATAGTTTTATGAGTAGTTTAGATGTATATTAAGACTTCAAATAACTCCCAGCTATCAGACGAATCAAAACATTCCTTACCGATTGAATTCTTGAGAAGGATATTGGCATAGTCAATTTCAAATGAGCATGTCTCTCATTATACTTAGAATTTTTGAACTCATGACCTATCAACAGATAGATAATTGAATTATCTTTTCAACGATACTAATTTTGAATAAATCCAATATCGAAGTAAAGAGTTATTCTTATTTTACTTCAGCATGTCAGGCTGGAAACAGTGTGACGACATTCGTGGTAGCTTACCACATTTGTGACGCCCTATCACGAAGGTCGTCATCTTTAGGCAAAAACCAGCTCCTAAGCGACGACATTCGTGGTAGCTTACCACATTTGTGACACCCTATCACGAAGGTCGTCAGCCTTAGGCAGAAACCAGCTCCTAAGTGACGACATTCGAGGTAGCTTACCACACTTGTGACGCCCTATCATGAAGGTCGTCAGGCTTGGGCAGAAACCATCAATTCCAGCTCCTGTGTGACGATATTTTTGATGGCTTGTCATATTTTTTGATGCCTTGTCACAAATGTCGTCAGCTATGATTTTCATCAACTGGGGATTTATTTCATAAGGGTATTTTGGTCATTTCCTTCACCTTCCACGACTTATAACCCTAAAGAGGCATAATTTTTCCCATTTTTTCTTATGTTAAGCATCTTAAAAACCCTCTCTTACGCTCTCAACCACAAGATTGGGGTTTCCATTAAACTCATCTCTCAAAAGCAAGATTCAAGCCTTTTTCCAAGATAATTGAGAATTAAGTTTCCCAAATCCAAGAACTCTCCAGCAAATCATCAAGATTTCCTTTCTAAGGTACGCGTAGTGTTCATCTATGGATCTAATCCGTTCATAGAGCTCAAGAACCATGTTGTAAATATTATTTTGTAAAATTTTTATGGTGATATGAGTATGTTCATGTTGACGATCGTTGTTTAAGTTTCAATGTGATGTCTAAAGATGTTTTCATGGAATATATATGTTTGTAAATTGAAAACCATGAACTTTAGGTGGTTTAATATGGTGCAAGTATGAACCTCACCTATGCCTTAAAGAATGCATGCAAGGTGTTTGATAAAATGCTTAGGATGCTAGAAATTCATGTTTGTATGGTTCTATGATGTCAAAATGACAAGTCCATGTTAGCTATATACTTCAATATAAATCCCATGCATTTCATGTGTTGCTATTGTGGTATTATGAAGCATGTAAGATAATGGAGATATACAATATGTAAACGAAATATGTCCATGCATTCCCTACAATATTTAAGATGTTGAATAACTATATGAAATATGATATCCCCTACTTATGATATTATCAATTGTGGACTCAAATCTTGTGATCAAGTAATGTCATGTGTGTCAGTTTTCTTCTATTGAGTCGTGGGGGTATTCGTACCCGAAAAACATAGTTGTGTGCCTAGGGCTATGTCATGTTGTCACGATAATCTCAGTCAAGCTATAATCTATAAAACTAAGTTAGTCAAGTGACTCAGGAAAACCTCAGAAATCTCATGATCTCAATTAACTCTCAGATAATAGTACTACTCCGTCAGTCAACGAAAGTTAGCTAATCTGTCCATGTACAGTCAGTTGAATCATGTTTAGTCTCTTCAGATGGGAGTAGAAGTTAGCACCGAGTGAACCCAAGGATGGGGACTCACCTACCAGTTTAGGGTGTGATTCTTAACAGTTATCCTTGTGTTCCAGAACTACGTAGCTAGCGTAGGTTGAGACATCTTAGCCTGTCAGATTAGGGTTGATGAGGTGGCTTAACCTATCAGTTTAGGGTTCCCACCGTTCTTCTTTCGAAGACCTGCCAGCTAAAGGTCACCTACAACTGTCCTTACCAGTGGCGCGGTATTGACACCCCTCTAGTCGGGGCAGAGATTGGAACCCAACTTAGCTATATACGTTATTGGGGCATATCGGTTAAACAACTACCTCCCACAGTTTCAGAATCAGTCTCAGTAAAAAAACTCAGATAGATCTTCAGATTTCAGTATATCAGGACTGTCAGATACAGTCAGACTCAGTTATAGTACGGAACTCAGATAGTTCCATCAAATTCAAGATTGTCAGATACAGTTGCCCATGTTATCAAAATTTCAGTATTAGTCATGTTATCCATCAGTAAACCATGTATTAGCATACAGGACTAGCTATTATGCACCCACGATTTTAGTTACTATGTATGCATATTTGTACTCTTATGTTTATGTCAGTTGGACAGTTAGTATTGTTCATGCATGTAAACCCTGTTTATATTTAGCCTACCTCACTCGTATACTCAGTACATTCTCTCGTACTGATGCATTTGCGCTATGGTGCTTTCTTTCCATATTACACCATAGGTTTAAAGACACGATCTCCAGATCACCAGTAGTAGTAGCATTTCCAGTCGTAGAGATTCAGTGAGTCCTCTTTATTCGAGGACAATATGATTTGATTTATTCATTGTTATTTTAGCCAGTTATCAGCTTACGGAGTTAGTTGGAGACATGTTCCTTCAACTCCTTATTCAGACAGCACTTAGAGGCTTTCAGTTCACTTGGCCCCGTTATTTTACTTAAAATTAAAACATTTTTTTTGAAATCTTAGTATTCAGACTTATGTCCAGTTTTGATTCAGTTTTCAGTTATTTTGGGTATCTTTCACCCATATGGATGTTATGTTTTGATAGATTCTTTATTCAGTTGAACCTTATGGCCTACATGTTCATGTTTTATGCATTATTACTTATATATTACAGTGTACAGGTACAGATATCAGTCATGGGTTAGCTTGTGATCCTTCAGGGCCATAAGAACTGTGTAGCATTCTAGTTCAGAGAAAAATCGGGATGTTACAAACTTGGTATCAGAGCCTAAGGTTCAATAGAGTCCTAGGAAGTCTGAAAGCCGCATCTAGTAGAGTCTTGTACATGGGTATGTTGTGCGCCACATTTTTGTACAGGAGGCTATAAGATGTTTTAGGAATAGTTTCCCTTCTTTTAGTATTTATGTCATGCTAGTGAGCATAACCTCAAGTTAAACTTCCAGTGTAATCCGTTCTTCTCTTATTTCAGAATATGGCCCCAAAGAGAAGAAACCAACCAGCTCCTCAACCCGAAGATACTTTGGGCGAGCATGTTTCTCATGTGGAGTTTAGAGCCGCATTCACCACACTTGCTCAGTCTGTGGCTGCCCAAAATAAAAGGCCACCATCTATTTCGACCAATCCAGTGGCAAATTACGCAGCATCTAAGATTCAGGACTTCACCCAAATGAACCCTCCATCTTTCCATGATGACCCTTAGGAGTTCATTGACCAAGTTCAGAAGGTCATTGACATCATGGGTGTTACTTCTATTCAGAGTGCTGAGTTAGCCATATATTAGTTGCAAGATATGGCTCACACTTGGTACAAGCAGTGGAAGTTTGAAAGGGTAGATGACGCAGTTCCCATTGGGTGGGAGGAATTTGTCACAACTTTCTTAGACAAATTCTTTCCCCAAAAGCTGAGGGAAGCCAAAGTTCTTGAGTTCATCAACCTCAGGCAGGAAAATTTAACGGTTAGGGAGTATTCTCTCAGATTTACTCAGCTAGCCAGGTGTACCCCTTATGTGGTTGTAGACAATACGGCTAAGATGAACAAGTTCGTGTCAGGGGTGAACGATAGCGTGGTGAATGAGTGTAAATCTGTGATGCTGAATAGTGATATGACCTTAGCTAGACTCATGACCCATGCTCAGCAGATAAAAGAGCAGAAGGTTAGGACTCGAGAGAGGCAGAACAAGAGAGCAAAATCAGGCAGTTTTAGTTTTGCTCAACCCAAATTAGAGGGAGGAAATTGTTTGTAGTTTCGTCCTAAGTCAGGAGTTCCAGCCCCTTATTCCGCTAGTTCCTCAGTGCTGAAGTTCAGGGACGGCAACAGAGATAGAGCACCAACCTCTAAATCTTAGGGCATGTTAGCAGTGCCCAAACAAACCCCCTTTGTCAGACTTATGGTATGAACCACAAGGGTATTTATAGAGTCGGTAGTGATGTCTATTTTGGTTATGGTAAGCTAGGACACAGGATTAAGGAATGTCCTCAGCTAGGCCCTCAGGGTCAGCAGAATCGTTTCACAGCTCAGTCCGGTCGCCCGAACCAGCAGGGTGCCACTTTCAGTGCTACTAGTGGGAAACACCCAAATAGACTCTATGCTCTTCAGACCTGACAGGATTAGAAAAATTCTCTTGATGTCGTTACTGGTACGTTACAGATTTTCCATGTTCATGTTTATGCTTTGCTAGACCCAGGTGCATCTTTGTCTTTTGTCACTCCATACATAGCAGGCGATTTTGAAATCAGTCCTAAAATTTTAGCAGAGCCCTTTTCAGTCTCTACCCCAATAGGTAAGACCATCATATCTCGGTGGGTATACAGAAACTGCCCGGTTATGATATTTCAGAAATCCACGTCAGCAAATTTAGTCGAGTTAGAGTGACTGATTTTGATGTCATTCTCGGCATGGATTGGCTTCATTCTTGCTATGCCATAGTCTACTGTAGAAATAGGATAGTTCAGTTTCAGTTCCCGAATGAGCCCGTCCTAGAGTGGAAGGGTAATACTTCATCTTTTAGGGTTCAGCTTGTGTCCTACCTTCGGGCAAGAAAAATGATTTCTAAGGGGTGTGTGTATTATCTCGTGCATGTTAAGGATTCCAGTTTCGAATCTCCCAGTATCAAATTAGTCCCAGTGGTTAATGACTATTCAGACGTCTTTCCCGAAGATCTTTCAGGCATTCCTCCCGAAAGAGAAATAGACTTCGACATAGACCTTCTCCTAGATACTCAGCCTATTTCTATTCCATTATACAGAATGGCACCAGCAGAACTTAAGGAACTGAAAAATCAGTTAAAGGATCTCTTAGATAAGGGATTCATCAGGCCTAGTGTATCCCCATGGAGTGTACCAATCTTATTCGTGCGCAAGAAAGACGGTTCTTTCAGAATATGTATTGATTACTGTCATCTCAACAAAGTCACGGTCAAAATCAGGTATTCGTTGCCTAGGATAGACAACTTGTTTGACCAACTTTAGGGTGCCAGTTATTTCTCCAAGATAGACCTCAGATCAGGCTATCATCAGCTCAGATTTAGAGAATATGACATTCCAAAGATAACTTTTCGTACTCGGTATGGTCACTTTGAATTTCTAGTCATGTCCTTTGGTGTTACCAATGACCCTACAACTTTCATGGACTTGATGAATAGGGTGTTCAAGCAGTACTTGGACACATTTATCATAGTCTTCATAGATGATATTCTGGTCTATTCTCGCACAGAGCGTGATCATTCAGACCATCTCATAATTATTCTTCAGACTCTCAGGGATCACCAGTTATTCTCCAAGTTCAGTAAGTGCAAATTTTGGCTAAGATCAGTAGCGTTCCTTGGCCACATTATTTTCGGTGATGGCATTAGAGTAGATCCTCAGAAAACCAAAGCAGTATGAAACTGGCCTCACCCTGTCTTTCCATCAGATATCAAGAGTTTCTTGGGTTTGGCTGGCTATTACCAACGGTTTGTCGAGGGATTTTATTCTATTGCATCTCCTATGTCTAAATTGGCATCGAAGAAGGTCAAGTTTCAGTGGTCAAAACCTTACGAGAAGAGTTTTCAGGTGTTGAAGACTCGACTCACCTCAGCTCCTGTTTTAGCACTTTCCGATGGTTCTGATGGATTCGTAGTATATTGTGATGCATCCAGAGTAGGTTTAGGTTGTGTCCTCATGCAGCATGGTAGAGTCATAGCCTACGCCTCCAGACAGTTAAAGCCCCATGAGAAGAATTATCCTACTCATGACCTTGAGTTAGCAGTAGTTGTCTTTGCCTTACAGATTTAGAGGCATTATCTATACGGTGTTCATGTAGACGTCTTCACAGATCATAATAGCCTTCAGTATATCTTTTCCCAGAAAGAACTCAATCTTCGTCAGAGAAGGTGGTTAGAGATCTTGAAGGATTATGACATGAGTGTCCTTTATCATCCTAGCAAGGCCAATGTAGTGGCTGATGCACTCAGTAGACTGTCCATGGGTAGTGTTTCCCATGTTGAGGATAGTAAGAAGAAATTAGCTTACGAGATTCATCAGCTTGTCAGACTAGGCGTTCGCTTAGTCGACTCTTCAGAGGGTGGTGTATGTGTTTAGAGTAGTTCAGAGTCATCTCTAGTTTCTAAGGTGAAAGAGAAGTAAGACAGGGATCCTAGCCTTGTCAAGCTAAAAGAGTCAGTTTAGAGTCAGGAAGTAGAGGTTTTCTCCCAAGGAGGAGATGCTGTTCTTTGTTGTCAGGGTCGTCTGTGTGTTCCCGGTGTAGATGACTTAAGGCAGTGAATTCTTCCAGAAGTGCATGGTGCGCGATACTCTATTTATCCAGGGGCCACTAAGATGTACCGCAACTTGCGGGAGATTTATTGGTGGAGTAGGATGAAGAGGGACGTTGCAGAGTTTATGGCTAAGTGCTCTACATGTCAGCAGGTTAAGATAGAGCATCAGAAACCTAGTGGTTCCATGCAGAGTTCACTATTCCTACTTGGAAGTGGGAAGAAGTGAACATGGACTTCATGATGGGTTTGTCTAGAACACGTCATCAGCATGATTCAGTTTGGTTCATTATTGACAGAATGACCAAGTCAGCTCTTTTCCTTCCAGTTTGTACCTCTTACTCAGTCGAGGATTATGCCAAACTCTATATTAGGGAGTTTGTCAGATTACACAGTGTTCCACTATCTATCATCTCAGACAGAAGTAACCAGTTCACCTCTCACTTCTGAAAAGCATTCCAAAAGGGTCTTGGTACCCAAGTTCATCTCAGTACAACATTTCATCCTCAAACAGATGGTCAACCAAAAAGGACCATTCAAACTCTAGAAGATATGCTAAGGGCGTGTGCAATTGATTTCAAGGGAAGCTGGGATGACCACTTGCCTTTGATTGAGTTTACATACAATAACAACTGTCACTCCAGTATTTAGATGGCTCCATTCGAAGCTCTTTATGGTAGGAGATGTAGGTCTCCGATCGGTTGGTTCGAAATTAGTGAGACCGAAGTCATAGGGCCTGACTTAGTATTCGATGCCTTAGAGATAGTTCAGTTGATCAGAGAAAGACTCTGGGTTGCTCAGAGCCGATAGAAGTCTTATGCGGATGTTCGTAGAAAGGATCTCAAATTCGAGGTCGATAACTATGTCTATCTCAAAATCTCTCCTATAAAGAGAGTGAAGAGATTTGGCAAGAAGGGAAAGCTTAGTCCTCGATATGTCGGTCCCTTCAGGATTCTCAGTTGCTTTAGCAAGGTAGCCTATGAGCTTGAATTGCCTTCAGATCTAGCCTCAGTTCATCCAGTTTTCCATGTCTCTTTGCTTAAGAAGTGCATAGGTGATCCAACAGTTGTAGTCCCTATTCAGAGCGTTGACATTTAGAATAGCCTCTCTTATGAAGAGATTCCAGTCGAAATCTTTGACTATCAGACTCGTAGGCTGAGGAACAAAGAAGTCCCTCTAGTCATGGTTTTTTGGCGGAATCAGTCCATGGAGGGAGCTACTTGGGAAACAGAAGCAGACATGCGAACCAAGTACCCTCATCTTTTCTCCGCTAATTCAGATTAGCTCGAGGTGACCATTTTCCTTAAGATTATTCAGTTACATGTTCAAAATTCTAGTATAAAATTGGTATCAAGTATCAGTGCATAGCTTATATGCATTCATGAGTTCAGCTTATTAGTCATGCATCAAATATGCGTGTTCAGTTGGGCTATATTCAGTTTAAAATTCAATTCAGTGCTAATATGATGTAACAGTTGAGCATGATCAGTGTGCATCATTTTATCTTTTCTCCCCTCTCAAGCAGTCATCAATCGAGGACAAATATTTTCAAGGGGGAGATATTGTAATACCCCAAAAAATCCAAACCAATATTAGAGCCATGTACCAAGCTCATGCATAGTACATCATGGTTCTTTTATAGTTTTATGAGTAGGTTAGATGTATATTAAGGCTTCAAATAACTCCCAGCTATCAGACGAATCAAAACATTTTTTACTGATTGAATTCTTGAGAAAGATATTAGTATAGTCAACTTCAAACGAGCATATCTCCCATTATACTTGGGATTTTTGAGCTCATGACCTATCAACAGATAGATAATTGAATTAGATTTCCAAAGATACTAATTTTGCCTAAATCTTATATTGGAGGAGAGAGTTATTCTTATTTTACTTCAGCATGTCAGGCTGGAAACAGTGTGATGACATTCGTGGTAGCATACCACATTTGTGATGCCCTATCATGAAGGTCGTCAGCCTTAGGCAGAAACCAGCTCCTAAGTGATGACATTTATGGTAGCTTACCACATTTGTGATGTTCTATCATGAAGGTCGTCAGCCTTAGGCAGAAACCAGCTCCTAAGTGACGACATTCGGGGTAGCTTACCACACTTGTGACGCCCTATCATGAAGGTCGTCAGGCTTAGGTAGAAACCATCAATTCTAGCTCTTGTGTGATGATATTTTTGATGGCTTGTCACATTTTTTGATGCCTTGTCACAAATGTCGTCAGCTTTGATTTTCAGCAACTGGGGATTTATTTCATAAGGGTATTTTGGTTATTTCCTTCACCTTCCCCGACTTATAACCCTAAAGAGGCGTAATTTTTCCCATTTTTTCTTATGTTAAGCATCTCAAAAACCCTCTCTTATGCTCTCAACCACAAGATTAGGGTTTCCATCAAACTCATCTCTCAAAAATAAGATTCAAGTCTTTTTCCAAGATAATTGAGAATTAAGTTTCCCAAATCCAAGAACTCTCCAGCAAATCATCAAGGTTTCCTTTCTAAGGTATGCATAGTGTTCATCTATGGATCCAATCCGTTCATAGAGCTCAAGAACCATGTTTTAAATATTATTTTGTAAACTTTTTGTGGTGATATGAGTATGTACATATTGACGATTGTTGTTTAAGTTTCAATGTGATGTCTAAATGTGTTTTCATGGAATATATATGTTTGTAAATTGAAAACCATGAACTTTAGGTGGTTTACTATGGTGCAAGTATGAACCTCACCTATGCCTTAAAGAATGCATGCAAGGTGTTTGATAAAATGCTTAGGATGCTAGAAATTCATGTTTGTATGGTTCTATGATATCTAAATGACAAGTGCATGTTAGCTATATACTTTAATATAAATCCCATGCATTTCATGTGTTGCTATTGTGGTGGTATGAAACATGTAAGATAATGGAGATATACAATATGTACACAAAATATGTCCATGCATTCCCTACAATGTTTAAGATGTTGAATAACTATATGAAATATGATATCCCCTACTTATGATATTATCAATTGTGGACTCAAATCTTGTGATCAAGTCATGTCATGTGTGTCAGTTTCCTTCTATTGAGTCCTGGGGGTATTCGTACCCGAAAAACATAACTGTGTGCCTAGGGCCATGTCATGTTGTCACGACAATCTCAGTTAAGCTATAATCTATAGAACTAAGTCAGTCATGTGACTCAGGAAAACCTCAGAAATCTCATGATCTCAATTAACTCTCAGATAATAGTACTACTCCGTTAGTCAACAAAAGTCAGTTAATCTGTCTATGTACAGTTAGTTGAATCATGTTTAGTCTCTTCAGATAGGAGTAGAAGTTATCACCGAGTGAACCCAAGGATCGGGACTCACCTACCAGTTTAGGGTGTGATTCTTAGCAGTCATTCTTGTGTTCCAGAACTACGTAGCCAGCGTAGGTTGAGACATCTTAGCCTGTCAAATTAGGGTTGATGAGGTGGCTTAACCTGTTAGTTTAGGGTTCCCATCGTTCTCCTTTTGAATACCTGCTAGCTAAGGGTCACCCACAACTGTCCTTACCAGTGGCGCGGTATTGACACCCCTCTAGTCGGGGCAGAGATTGGAACCTAACTTAGCTATATTGTTATTGGGGCATGTCAGTTAAACAACTACGTCCCATAGTTTCAGAATCAGTCTCAGTGAAAGAACTCAGATAGGTCTTCAGATTTCAGTATATTAGGACTGTCAGATACAGTCAGACTCAGTTACAGTACGTAACTCAGATAGTTCCATCAAATTCAAGATTGTCAGATACAGTCGCCCATGTTATCAGAATTTCAGTATCAGTCATGTTAGCTATTAGTAAACCATATATTAGCATACAGAACTAGCTATGATGCACCCACGATTTCAGTTACTATGTATGCATGTTTGTACTCTTATGTTCATGTCAGTTAGACAGTATTGATCATGCATGTAAAATCTGTTTATATTTAGCCTACCTCACTCGTATACTCAGTACATTCCCTCGTAATGATGCATTTGTGCTATGGTGCTTTCTTTCCATGTTACACTATAGGTTTAGAGACACGAGCTCCAGATCAGCAGTAGCGGTAGCATTTCCAGTCGCAGAGATTCAGTGAGTCCTCTTTATTCGAGGATAATATGATTTGATTTATTCATTGTTATTTTAGTCAGTTATCAGTTTACGGAGTTAGTTGGAGACATGTTCCTTTAACTCCTTATTCAGACAACACTTAGAGGCTTTCAGATTCAATATTCAGACTTATGTCCAGATTTGATTCAGTTTTCAGTTGTTTGGGTATCTTTCACCCATATGGATGTTATGTTTTGACAGATTCTTTATTCAGTTGAACCTTATGGCCTACATGTTCATGTTTTCCGCATTATTACGTTATATATAATACAGTGTACAGGTACAGATATCAGTCATGGGTTAGCTTGTGATCCTTCAGGGTCATAAGCACCGTGTAGCATTCCATTTCAGAAAAAAATTGGGGCGTTACAAAAACTTAAAAGATTGATAATTTCAAGAAAAAAACTAGTGTACATGTTTTGTTATATTGAATTATGTGGTGTTCTATATTTACAAATAATTATAGCAATTTTGATTTTTTTTTATCCAAATTAACTAATATCTCTTCCCCTGTTTACTTGTCACCTGATCTGTATCAGCTATATGTATATTCTACATCACAGACTCAAGCTGGCTAGTACAAAAACAAGACTGATGTTGATATAGTTTATTATCAGTAATTTCTAAGCTGCGTTATTATAGTATTATCCAAATTCTATACCAACTATTGCCAAATGCGATGTGTGACATGCTCAAAATATTTGAAACCTAAGTGTAACACATTTGTACTTTTTGAATCCCCTTATTAGGATCCCTGCTTCAGCTACTAATCATATTCATGGTGAAAATGTTCAATTTATTTCTGAATAGATGAATGACTTTCTTTTTGGATCACTAGTTGGTCTCAAGAACCTTGATAACTTATAACTTAAAAGCCCAAATGACCCTTTTTATTACCATGATGTATGCATGGTTTATAAGATTTATATTGAAGGTTGATGGATTCGATTATTTGTTGCTAACTAAAAATGGTATTCTACAAACTTAGAACGTCAACATTTTCTTTGACATCGAATAATTTGCCAAACCTAGTGTACTACAACAATATGCCTAGTGTAATCCCACAAGTGGTCTGGGAAGGCCGATGTAACAACATACCGAGTATATTTTATAATGATATCTTCTTATTATTTATTTTAGAAGCATTAGTTCATTAAATAATTATTTGCCTTCTTACAAGAATTACTGATTCTATTCTTTTGGCACCTACAGAAGGTACAAGCTACCCTGGTCACATATTATACCTTTTCCCAAGATAAGTGATCTTGCAACCACTCCATATTTCCCTAATAGAAAATAAGTTTTTGTAGTTTATTCAGAAACTACAGCCTTGTACAAAGCCACAATAGTCCATGCTCACAAGTTATCAGTATCTAGTTTTCTTTTGTCATAGTTTTTCTAGATTTTATTTATTGATCTAATCCAGAATATCATAAGTATTGAGGAACTAATTGGTTTTTGACTTACATTTGCATGTGATGGTCTAAATGGTATTTCAATTTCTATAGAAAGACTAACGAGTAAGTGCCTCTTAGATCTGTGATGAGCTTAAGATTCTATAGTACTCAGTAATTGAGCAATGACTTCTAAGTAGATGGAAAACTGGAATCAATTATTTCAACCTTTTTCAGTCATCTCTTGCAGAACAACATTTTACTGTCCTTTTTCTTTTCCTTTTTGTTCTTATAGCTTCATCTAATAGGTGTGAAAATGAAAGCTGAATTAAGAATTTGTGTTTATTTAACTCTTGATGATATGTTTTATGTAAACATCATTGATTTTAGGATCAGTATAGCTATCTGGATTCCCAAATCCAGTTTTGTCCAAAATAAAATAAGAAACATTGTTCATTGATGGTTGTTATCTGGAATTACAGTACTCAATCTATTTTATATTTTATTTTTTGAACTTACAGATCAAACTTAACCAATCATGAATCAAGAAGAATTTTCAAGAAATCACCAGACAGTTTAGAGCTTTGTTTCAGCTGGATCACTAGCAACTTTATGAAACAAACAAATACTAGAACAGAAGAAAAAGAATACAGGCTACGTAAATGCAAAGAAAAATCATCACAAGCAGAAAAAGAAGTCAAACAATGTTTCAGTTAGATCTTATATACAAGAACAAGTGTAACAGGTGGTTTAGGATTCTATTTTACCTGTAGCACCAATAGAGAAGCAAGTGTGACAAGAATTACCAGATTACACTATAGTGCATCACAACCAATACTCGAACAAGTGCAGCAAGATCAGTCACAACTTTCTAATCTTAAAGAAAATGAACAATCTATAGAAGGCAAGAATACATATATTTTAGTTCATGCTATTTTAAAAATTATCTGCATTTCATTAATTTTGTTATTCATATTATTGTAGGCACTTAAATTAACAAAATAAAAAGAAATGATATACAAATACATGCAGTACATGAATGAAGTGAGCGTTAACTAATAGTGCTAAATGAGTTGAATCAGTTTATTGGTCCTACAAAAGTAGTGGTTATCGAGTTTAGCAGATTCCTTAGCACTTTAGCAAGGAATGGGATATTTTATCCTCTTAATCTTAGTTGGACAAAGTTGAAGACATATGATGGTATGTGGATCTATATACAGGTTCAAAGTTCTCAATATTCTAATTTCTAGTTCAAATCATTTCATAGTTTCACTAACCAGATTGCACCAAATTACAGGAGAAGTATGGCATTCCCAAAAATGGGAAAAAATGGGCTATGAATGCAATTGATGTTTCTTTTAGAGGGTATAAGTCCATGTTTAAGCAAACACACTTTTATGCCTACCCCAATGATGAAATTCAAATGCCAAATAGGCCTACACTATTTTGTATCTGTATTTGCAGATTTGCTTAAGTATTGAAACTCCAATGAAGCTGAGGTACAATATGAATATGTACAGCTATTACTTTGCTTAAGTTTACCTGTTCTTCATAGTATTTAAGATATGTATAGTTTACCTATTCGTCATAACAATTGTCCTGCAGGATACTCCTAATGCTAACAAATAGAATAAAAAAAGTGGAAGGATCCTCCCACTTTTGGCAAAATAAGTTTTTCTCTAATTCGCGAGGTTTAGTGTTTTCTTATATTGTTACTATGGACTTGTTGACTTGAAAATTTTTAATGTTGACTTGCATGTAACTAGGAAAAAAGAAGGAAAATTCTTCTGCTTTGTGAAATAATGGATTCTTTATGGCTACTAGAAGAAGGATACCTGGACAAGTGTACTAGGATTCATCTGAATATATTACAAATAAAATAGTATGAAATTTTATAATTCAAAATTGATCAAGATCATTTATTCTTTCTTAAATATTGAATCAAATCAATTTACTTGCTCATTTTGGATCTTACTTGTAGGTTGAAATGGAGAGAGTATAAACTTAAGAAAGTAAAGATGGTAGTCAATCAGTTGATGCATTCATAATATTTATGGGTCCTCATCATCGGTCGAGTAATATTATATGGACGCGGGGTGACCAAGTCTCTTTTGAAATAAAAAGTAAGTGATTGTGGACCCTCTTCATATATCGCTGTGAATGAACTGGTGGAAAAGAGAATGGATGAATTGGAAGAGAGAATACGACAAAGAATGCAGGAAAAATTTAATGCTCAAAGAGGTTCCATTGAATGAGATGTTACACTGAACATCATTGCATAATTACAACGTCTAAATCCAGGATTAACACTTGATCCTAATATGCTAAGATTCAATGTTCATTCGTCAGGGAAAGAGGCTGTTATTCAACAAATCAATCATCCATCTATTGGTAGTAACAATCAAGGCCAGTCATCTTTTCTTCTTCATCTTGTTTGAGTTTTGTATAATTCTTTTTTAGCTGATTGTATTTATTAATGGGTCTGATATAATTTTGTCAAAGTTAAAAACTTTCAAGTTATATATATTGGAAGTTTGTTTTGGTTATGTGGTGAATAAGATTTCAAAATATTGCTCCTTTTGTAAATAATGATGCTTTTCCAGGACCTTAGTGGTAAGTCTAGAATAAAATTTATACTTTCTGGTGTCAAAGTACTGGGTTAAGAAAATAAAATTCATGGTGTCAAAGTATTGAGTAAAGAGGACCATATCCATAACATCCTTTGCTGAGGTTCCAGGGACATTCAGTGAGAATTCAAGCACACTGTGTCTCAGACCATCCATAATTGCTTGACGCTGGCATGCAATACCTAACCCTGAGAGATACTTTGAATCTGCCTATCTTTCAGCCCTTTTAATTTGTGAGATTTTTCTACCTATGCCTTCTCGTTAGCAACCACCCTTAGTAGAGCAGCTGTAGAGTTGAAAATAGTTCAGACATGAAAAAATCAAGACAAACTGAGCACAAATACCATAGCTTTCAACTGAGCAAATTGAATGAAGAAAAACAAAATTACAATATTCTCACCCTGGAAACCCTTGGTTACTCTTAAGAGTGTCAATAGGGTGAAGTGGGTCCGAAAGTGTTGAAATATTTGCAGGTTAATCCTAACCCACCCCGCACCTGCACCGCCTCACTACCTTTCCAGTAATTTCTAACACTAATAAAATATTAAACATGAGAGCAAATATAAACTAGTAGATGAAGATCTTGGTAGACATAAATGTCGCTATCACTCCCAAAGTTGTCATATGTGTCTGTGAGAAGAAATTATTTACATAGCTAATTCACATAGAACTATTAGGGAACTCCATCAACTGACGTATATAGTCCTATTGGTCCTAACCAGTCAGAGTAGCTAAGAATTAGCAGACATCAAGCTTAATTAGAAGATAAGACTATAGAAAAACCAACATTAATTTCATTCATAACTCTCTTCATATTCTCATCTGGTTCTATATCAACTATAAGTGTCTGAACAATTTCAAATCCATAAGCCGACATAGCCTGTAAAGGATCACAATGGAACTTGTATAAGGTCTAATGAACAATTTGAAAATATTGTATCAACTAAAAAAAATAATAAAGAATTAGCTTACCTTCTCAAGCTCCTTCTCGACAACCCTGGCAATTTCATTTTTCTGCTAAAAAACATCATCAAGTTTGAGGTTTGGAACACTTGATCTTATGACTAAGAAAATATAAAACATAGGTTTGTGTACGTTAGCATTTTCCATTGAAATCAGTTCATTCTCAGAAATATATTCCAAGGGAGAATCATCCTCTATATAAACTGACTGGTCAAACATCTACCATAAAAAACATGGGCCTGAATTTAACCCTTAGTGTTTCTTAGTTTGTAGAAAACATCATTTACTTTCTCTGCTAGGGCATGATACTAATTGATGCCACAACATTGACAAACACGTTATCTTGCACATTTTTTGCAATAAATGTGTCAAGTAATAATATACATAAACACTATAAAACCATCACCTACTTATGTTTGTGCAAGTGTAAATTGGGGTTGACTTTGATGATTTGGATATGAAATATCAAAACAGATTATTTCAATTTAATGTAATTCCTTTTCACGAATAAAGAGTAGATCTTTGTCTTTGTCTCACAGCAAACATCAAGTTGCTGCACCCTGAGAAGTAAGCATTAAAAATCTAAATATTTCTGTGGGGATTGGTGGTGAAATAGGTAGTGGACAATCATTTGGTTAATGATTGCAAATGATGGAAAATGATGTAATATTCATCACATATTGTATATTATTTCAATATTTTCTGCTTGAATTTGAGGTTCTACATAATTTATTATTTTTTTCTTTTTTTCGTGGCTGAAGTTGTAATGTAGTGATTGGAACTATGATGTGATAATGATTGGAAGGAATAATTGGGTGATTATTAGTACAACGACGGGGCAATGATTGAAGAATTTGATATCCTAGGTCAATTACAAATAGGCTAAGCTGTTGTATTCTATGCTTCTTTGCTCGCAACAAATAGTGTGCTGTAAATTCCATGACTTATTTGAATATTAAAAATGTGGAGTTTAATGAGGCTAACTAAACTTTGTATTAAGCTAGGCTAATAGCTTTAATTTCTCTTGAAATAATTTGTTGATCATTAATTTCTTGTTAGACATTTTCTATTCAGGACATGAGTGATTTTGCTTCTAATTATACATGATTGCCCAACTTTTCCTCTTTAAATATGTTGTCATTTAAGGTCTAATTGATCTTATTTATTCTCTTTTTATAGGTATCCAAAATGAAGAAGGAGATGAAGAAAGAAGTGATGAAGAAATTGACCTTACTTGAGAAGATTTTTGAATTATCGATCGATGCTTTAATATAGACCTTTCTGATATTGAATTTCGTGAAACTTATCGCCACTAAAACTCGATACTATATGAAAAAACTAATGATCATTTAACATTTTGCTTTTTCGATTTAGATTACTAGTTTGTTGCATATTTTAATTTGGATTATTATTAATGAAATATTGGCATTTGAAGTAGTTGCAATAGGTGGCAAAAACTGCTGCAATAGCTAATTAAAATAGTTTCAATAGGTAAAAAAAATTATTTCAAATGATCCAAAAACAGTTGCAATAGGTGTCAAAAAGAGTTGCAATAAGTAGTGAAAAACCGTTGCAAAAGATCAATAGTTATTGCAGTAGATTTCTGAAAATTATTGAAATAAGGTTATTGCAATGTTTTTGTCATTCCAATATATTCTATTGCAACGGTTCATAATTGTTGCTATAGACATACCAATATAAGGTTAAAAACCGTTGCAATAGGCCTATCTATTGTAATGATTGTTGTAATAGTTGCAAAAATCATTGCAAGACATCTATCCTAACGCTCACATATGTAACACATGCCAAACCATTGCAATACCTCTATACCAAGAGTTTTTGTATCTATCATAATAGTTTTTGAACCATTGCCATAGGGGTAATTTTTAGTAGTGATATAAAGAATTTCATAGCCTAACACCTACCAAATGAAAGGTCATCGAGTCTTCTTTCCAATGCTACTGACTGTTCATTAATTCGAGTCCTAAAAAATCTATAGGTTTTGTAGCAAGACACTGTTCAAGATATGTGATGGCTATGGGAGACATAGTTGGGTGCCATAAGATTGGTTATGTGAGGCATGGCTATGTGTCGCACGATTGACCGTGTGATGGAAACTCACTTCTAGGCATAAAAGTTCCGCATCTCTTTTAAAAATTAAGGAAAATTTTGTCCTTATACCCACATGTAATGTAATACCCCCGATTTTCATGTTCTAAATCTCTCAAAAATAGCCCATGAAGTTAACTTTCCAACGCCGCAAGTCTCCCCCCAATTTGATATCATGGCAAGAGGTCATACAATTTTCCCTCTAAGTGTCAATCAGTTGCCAGTGCTTACGACTCATATGAAGACCCATAATCAGACCTTATGAGTCGCTAAGAGTAATCATAGTCACAACAGTTCTCAATCAAGAATCCATTCCAGTGGTTACAAGTCTAGTATATAACTCGTATCCAGACATTATGAGTTTTTATGAAGACTCGTTTCCTGACCAGTAAAGGTTCCAAGCTTCAAGAATCTTGTTTTGGTAGTTTCACAAGTGGATTAGACATACATTAAGACCCCCAATATCTCCAAGCTTGTAGACAAGTTAAAATAATCCTTAGTGATTAAATTCTCGGGATGTATATAACTATAGTCATATTCAAACAATAATACCTTTTTTTCTATGAAAAATTTCAAATCTAAAGACCCCCCAACAGATAGATAATTTAATTAGCTTTCCAACGATGCCAATTTTTCCTTAATATGATATCAGAGTGAAAAGTTATGGCCAAATTACCGAAGCACTTTCAAAGCTGCCAGTGGTTACGACTCACTGATGTCTACTCGTAAGCAGACCATACAAGTTGTCAGGAGGAGTGAAAACCATGATATTAGGGGTCGATATCTGGGTTCTTGGTGATGACTCAAAGTATGACTCGTATTCAGAACATACGAGTCGTGACCTAAGATGTTAGGACAACTTCCAAATGATTTCCAAAAGGTTCCTAAGGTTTTTCTTTTGGTATTTTCTCCTCTTTAAACTCCCAACCCACGACTTAAAAAATATAAAGATGCATTATTTTCCCCACTTTTTTATCAATTAACAACATATTCTCTCCCCTCATCTTCAAGAACATCATGATTAGGGTTCCTCACCCAAAATTCATCCTTCAAGTCTCAAGATTCAAACTTTCTTCACAACTCAAGAAACTTAAGGTATGTGGGGTATTCATAAATAGGTTCCTTCCATCCATTGAACCCAAAAATCCTCTTTTTGATTCAAGTATGAATTTTACTCTAATTCATGATTATCTTCCATGTAAATTATGAAATTTATCCATGTTTTCTCATTAGTTTTACATTCAAGCCATGATAGTAGTTTTATCCTATGTGAATCATGTTCCTACATGCTTGAAGTTCCAAAACCCTAGGTCATGGTTAGTTGCAACTATGTCAAAGCTCAAATTATTCTTTAAACTATATAATCATGATATTTTCCCGAGGTTAACTCGTTCCCATATTTACATTCATGAAATTTATCATACTATTGAAATATCTCATGTTTTGAGTCTTTGAATTATGACTTTATGTCACCATTTTAAGTGTTGTTATCAAATTTTGTAATCATTAAGTGCTAGCGGATCATGATCTCTCGATACCTACATGTTTACTTACGTTTCAGACTTTTTAAGTAATAAGTCAGTCAGCCTATGATTTTTTTATTAAACTCAGTTTGTTATGACCATGCTGAACACTATCTATTTACATGTTTATGATTACCTCAAACTCTGCATACATTGTTGTGTTCAAAATATCATGACCTGAGCTTATCAAGTATCAGTGTATGTACCAGTTAGTGTTTCAGTGTCTTTCAGCCGAGAGTAGGATTTAGCACCGAGTAGGAAGTGTAGATTCAGTGCATCCTACTTCCCCAGAAACTACGTGACACTATAGGTTTATGGACCTTTCCAGAGAGTGTTTCCCCCTCGCCCAATATGGGCTCATTTTAGTGACAACTCCAGTTTAGGTTCTACCCCGATGGCAAGGATAGAACAACCCTCCCCAATGTGGGTCAGACGTTGGACTCCATGGTAGCTCACATGGTTTATGTCGGTTACATGATAGTTCCCAAAATTTCAGTCAGTCTTCCATCCATCTCAGTTCAGGTTTACTTGAATAAGTGGCTAGATTTCAGTATTTATTCAGTCAGTTTACAAATTATTTTAGTTATTTAGATCATGTCAGTACATGCTATAATTAGTCTTGCATTCTCAGTTTTACATGTTTATGTTTTCATGCCCAGTAACCATACATAATTCTCAGTTTAGTTTTACAGCATGTTTAGCTTTACATAAGATTTACATATAGTATTCCCCTTTTTATTGCTTCCTAGCTTACAAAATTATTTTCAACTCATGATTTATAAATCTCACTATGAGTTACAGTTTTCCCGTATAGCTTTTAGTAAAAAACGTATGTCCTCAGTTTTAAAGCATGTTTTCAAGATTTTCATGATTTAATACATGTCTCCATATACTCAGTATATTCTAATGTACTGACCACATATATGCATTTGTGGCTACATTCTTCATAATGTAGGTACCAGATGTAGCTCATATACTAGAGTCAGACAGTTCTCAGTTTCAGCCCGCAGGTGATTAGTTATCCTATTTTGGGAACTCTAGACAGTTGTAGTTCATGTACTGTAATATTATCATTCTTATTTATTAATTTGTGGTAGTTGGTGGCATGTCCCATCTATCTATAGTCAGTATAGTAGAGACTTCATAGATAGTCAGACAGAGTCATGATATGTAATTCAAGTTCTTTCTTCACTTTTGTCATATTGTAAACTTTATCAGTATTACATTCATTCAGATTTTTCCATGATTATGTTTCCACTCATCAAATTTAGTTTTTATTTATATTATAAACAACTTGCTCAAGTATCATGCTAGTTCATGGGTTAGCTTGGAATCACTTGTGGTTCTAAGCAATTACGACTAGGAGATAGTCTTGGATCGTGACATGTAACCCTTCCCAACCCTCTTTTAGCCCCAAAAGTTGTCCCAAACACTTAATAACAATTCAGAAGCTCTCATTCCCCTAATGTTTCAAAGAACAACTAGAAGGGTTTCAAAAACCCAAGCTTAAAAGGGTAAGTTCAAGAATCTTCTCAAGCCTCAAGAGTTTCTCAAGTTCAGATATGTGAGATTTCAATGAGAGTTTCTTTTTTGCTCTTATGCCAAGAATCTCATGAATTTTTGATTTACAACTTTGCGATTTCATGATTTGGGGTTTATGCCCAATGATGCATATTTTCTTGAAAGTCAGTTTCTTTATGTTATCATATGATTAGTTTCATGAGGTCCGTGCTAAGCCCGGGCCTAAATCAAGATATAAAAAATAATAATTTAAATTTAAAAAATATAAGTTATATTATATTTTTTACTTTATAATTAACGTAATCTAATGACCGACATACTAAATACATTTTATTGATAAGTTTTATAATTATTAAAGTTCTTAATCAGATAATGGGATAATTTTAAATAAAAACTTATTTGAGTGGAAGAAAGAATTACCGGAGAATAAGAATATATCAAAAGGCCACAAGTAATTAAATATTTTATAAAATAACATGATGATATTTTAATAATTACAATTCAATGATGATCAAAAATAGAAAATATTGATGTTTTAATGAATTTGTGGGTATGTAATTTCTTAGTTGTAGATTGAAAGAAATTTGTTTTAATATTTATTGTTTTATTTTCACCTATAATTTAATGTGACAAGAGTTTTTATGAAAATTATTTTTCATCTAATAAGACAAAATATTTCAATGACTTCAAGTATATATAAAAAATAGTTATAACCTTAATTTAGAAGCTTCACACAAACTAACTTAATAGTGATCTGTAAGAATATTAAATAATAATTAAATTACGTTAACAAATTTTTTTTATTCGGTCCATTTACTTGTCGTGTTTATTTTTTACACGCTTTTTAAAAGAATATTCTATTCATCCTATTTTAATTATTAGTTTATCTATTTTCATGTCCGCTAAGAAAAATAATAAAGGCAATGTATTATTTATTATTGATTAAATTATCCAGTTTATTATATCTTTTTTTAAGAATTGAACAATAGTGACTATAAGGGTGAGTTGAAAATTATTACTAACTTTGATTTTATATGAAAAGTTATTTTTGAATATTTTTTTAAAAATAATTATTAATTTAAAATAAAGGGAGTTTTAATTAAAAGTTAATCTAGTGGCAAGAAGAGATCAATTACAAACACACAAGTGGAATGGTCTTAACAAAAAGAATAAGGGCAAAAATAAAAATATTTAATAAAAGAACATCATCAATTGCCATGTGTATTCTCTTAATTTCCTTAGCCAAAAAAGTAAAATACCAAAATTTTCATGATGAGGACTACCAAAAATTGAGATCCTCCCTTAAATTGTAGTAATTATAGTTCTTGTTAAAGTATTAATGCATTAAATTTTACAAGTATTTTCTATTCTCAAGATTTGGGCAATGACTATTTTCGGTATTTTAAAATATTAGCTTTCTTAAAGATTCATGATTTGTTTAATTAGGATAAATGCCAAAATTGCATGGTTTATGAATTATTATAATCCTGTAATAGTGTTGTGACATTTATCTTCATATGAAATACATGATTGATTTATTATTATACACATGACTTAAATCCTTGACTTATGACGTATCAGTTTTAGTAAGAATATTAGAATACTTTCCATGATTTCATGGAAATAAATGACTAGTTTTCAGTATGTTAGGATTACAGTCATCATTTAAATTTAAAACTAGTTTATAGCTTACATTCATAATGAAATATTACAGTATGAGCAAATAGTTGTAAGACCCCGCAAAGTTTTCTCGTAGTCTGAGCCTTAGAGTGTGTCGAGTGAAGTGTAATTCTGGTCCTAAAAGATTGAGAAGTGACCTCCCAAGTGATTGGTGTTTAAATCATATATAATTTTCTTAAATTTAACATTTTTTCATGTAGAGAATTGAATTAGCTTTCCAACGATACCAATTTCGTCCAAATCCAGCATCGGGGTGAAAAGTTATGGCCATTTTACTGAGAGTTGTTGGAACCGCCCAGGTGAAACGGACGATCCTACGGATCGTCGAGTCTACGATGGACCATCACAACCAAGGTAGTAACTCCCTTTTTTGGCCCAAGTACGACGGCCAGGATGATGGATTGTCAAGGCTACGATGGACCGTCGCTAAGATCGTTGCCACTGAGGCAGTATGACCTCATCCTGGCCAACTGTGACGGACGATCCGACGGACCATCGACTTTGCGATGGACGGTCGCTCGAACTGTCACAACCAAGGCAGTGTGTTCTTTTTTTGATCGATGTGCAATGGACGATTCGAAGGACCGTCAGACTAGCGATGGACCGTCGCTTCGACCATCGCAACCCCCGTTCAATATTTTTAACTCATTTAAAAAAAGACTTTTTGGTATTTTCCACTCTTTTATCAACTAGATATATTCCAAACGAAGCAAATGGCTTCATTCATCTCCCAAAACATCCAAGAGATAGGGTTTCTCCCTCAAGATCAAATCTAAAATCCTTCTCCAAGAAATCCAAGAACTCACCATAGATTCCACAAATTGAGTTGAGATTTCAGTTCCCCAAGTCCAAGGTTGCAAGAAACCTTTGTCAATGAGTAAGAAGAAGAGTTTAGAGCAAGCTTGTTCATCCAATTTCATAATCTAAGGTATATGGGGTTTTGAACAAGGGTAATCCTTTCACCCTTGTGCCCAAAGACTTATTTAAACTATAATTTTCTGAAATCTATGAGATTTTACATGAATTTGAATTAGGGGTTTTCACCCATTGCTGTTGATTGCATTATCTTGATGTTTTCCCATGAATTAAAAGTCAAATAGCATGATTTTTGCATGTTTTCTTGAGAAATTAAAGTTGGGTTTATACCCTATGATTTTATTCCTTGAGAAGTTAATAGTTGAAATGTTTGAGATATTGAAGTATATGAGTATGTTGAGATTTTGAGACAAATTGCTGTAACTTCCAGATTTCTACATGAACTATGAATCTATATGCTATCTATTATGCATGATGACGAATTTTAACTTGAGATTGAATTATGGGTCACTAAGCCCTACTTGAGACTTGCAATTTTATGAACTCTTATGCTATAAAAACCCATGATTTGAGTATTCTGAGATTATTGAGAAATGTTTTGACCTAATGGTGATAGAGCTTTGAAATCCACTTCACTACATGAGATTATAGATTTTACAGTTAGGTTCTTATTGAACTATGAGATTATTTTTGTGGATTTCTATGAGATGAGCGAGATAAACTAAAGGGAGTAGTATTTAGCACTGAGTTGGGTAAGTTACTACGGTATCCAACCCAGAACTACGTACTACCGTAGGTTTGAGATTTTGGGCCTAAGGCCGAAATGAGTGGGCCCCAGGCCAAGATAAGTGATCACTGAGTTGAGGCTATACTCCTTGGCAAGAGTATGACGCCTCTCCCCAATGTGAGGTTTCTTTCTTAGGAGGACAAGATGTTGGACTCCATATAGCTTGAAGGGTTTATGTCGGTTAGGAGAATCTCCCTAAACTAAAGTATTTTCCATTGAGATAGAATAATTTCCCTAAAGCTTTGAGATGAGATATTTTCTAAAATGAATGAACTGCTTTTGAGTATTTTCCAAAGAAGGAAGTAGTTTTCTCTATGAGTACGATTTGATCACCTGTTTTTAAACCAAAGTTATATGATTTCGAGTTCCAAGTGTTTGAGTTCAAAAGAGTTATAAGTTCTTGAGCATCAAAGAAGTTTTACTCTCCATGAGATATATGCATGAGTTTTAAAGTATGGTTTAAAGCTTTCTTTAGTCTTTGAGTAACGAAAGGAAGAGAAGAGAACAGATTTTAAAGCTAAAGTATAATGACTCACGAGATTTGTGTTACATGCTTCATTCTACATGATTTATGAGCTTTTCATTTTGACTTATTCAAGCCATGTGAGTCATTCCTAATTGCATGCATGATTTGATTAAAGAGTATTGATATGATTTTTTGTAAATGCATACACCCCCATATACTTAGTACACTCCTAAGTGCTGATCCACATATTCGTCTATGTGTTACATTGTCTTATAATATAGGTTTAGGTGCTCAGTCCCAGCCTCGTTAGTGATTTTCAAGTACCGTTGTCTATATTTCTACAGTGGTGAGTCCTCATAGTTCGAGGACCTATCTTCAGACATTTCAGTATTTGAGTGGTTATATTATTACTTTTAGTTAAGTTTGAGTCAGTTGGGGACCTGTCCCAACGGCTCTCTAGTTCATGGAGTAGTAGAGACTTTGTCAGACTAGTTATCAGATTGTTGTTATGTTGAGACTTCTAGTATTATGGTCGTTTGGACTGAGTATTATCATCGTATTTCCTTTTATTTGATATGATAGTGCCAGTGTTTTGTATATTTCTTCTTGAAATGAGTTATCATGAGTAGTGATAGGCTCAAAGGGTTAACATAGGGCTACTTATATTCTTGAGCACCGTGTGACATCCTAGGAGGTAATTTCGGGTCGTTACAAACTTGGTATCAAAGTCAGGTTTTAAAGGAGTCCTAAGGAGTCTGACAAGCCGCGTTGAGTAGAGTCTTGATCATCGGTGTGTAGCACGCTACATCTATGAGCAAGAGGTGACAAGACATTTTAGGAAAAAGTTATTTCTTTCTTTCAGATTCTTTCATGCCTACAGTTGTCCCTCTCATATAATAAGTCGTGCTCTACTATTTTAGAAAATGCCTCTCCGAAGAGTGGATACCCACAGAAATGATAATGACCAACCCTAATCTGCTGATCCTTTGAATAAGACTGTGTCTCATGCTGAGTTTTAGGTGGCCTTTCAGGCATTAGCCCAAGTAGTCACCGCCAATGTTCAGGCCAATAACCAGGCCGCAGTTGCTAATCAGCAGGGAGGTGATTTAGCTACTACTAGGATTCATGATTTTATGCGGATGAATCCACCAGAGTTTTGTAGGTTTAAAGCTGGCGAGGACCCATAGTTGTACCTTGAGGAGGTGAGAAAGATCTCACAGGTGATGCATGTTTCTGAGGAAGAAAGTGTTGAGTTGGCGTCTTACAGGTTGAAGGACATTGCTTATGACTGGGTTGTATCGCGGAGAAATGGTATAAGTAAGGATGTTGCTCCTATGACTTGGCAGGTGTTCCAAGATGTATTATTGGACAAGTTCTTTCCGCTTGAGATGAGAGAAGCAAAGATTCAGGAATTTATGAAATTAAGGCAGGGCCCCATGACTGTTAAGGAGTAGTGCTTAAAGTTCAACCAGTTGGCCAAGTATGCTCTTGATTTGATTTTTGACACCCGAGCTAGTATGAGTAAATTTGTAACAGGTGTTTTTGGTTTGGTTTTGAAGAAGTATAGGACGACGATGTTGAACAGGGATATAGATCTGTCTAAGTTGATGATACATGCATAACAAATAGAGGTAGATAAGCTAAAGAAGAGATATAGAGTGAGGGGTAACAAGAGGGCTAGATCTGAGCAGCGTGAGTATAGTCTGGCTAGGTTCCATAGAGGGAACCACCCTCAGTTCCAGAGTCATCTGCCTATTCTAGTGCCTTCATCAGCTAGTTGTCCCACACCTAGAGGCAGGCAGGAGCAAGGGAGCAGGCTTTTTATATCTAGGTCACAGAACAGTGTTAGTAATAGGCCCCGTTATCATCCTTGTGCTAAGTGTGGTAGGGATCATCTCGGTGAGTGTTCTGCGGATTTGAGGGGTTGTTTTGGTTGTGGCAAGCAGGGCCACAAAAACGCCCAACCTCAGGCACCGGCTATTAGTTCACCAGCTCCTATACGCCATCCCGTCCCTGCTCAGGGCGCTTCATCTAGCACTACTGGCATTCAGTGCCAGAACAGATTCTATGCCTTACCATCCCATCAGGAGTAGAAGGATTCTCTTGATATTGTTACTGGTATGCTCCGTGTCTTTTTCCTTGATGTTTATGTGTTGTTGGACCCTGGGTCAAGTCTCTCTTATATGACCCCACTTGTAGTCGTGAATTTCAAAATGAGTCCCGAAAGAATTTCTAAGCCCCTCCTAGTTTCTACATCAGTAGGGGAGTCAGTTGTTGCTAAACAAGTGTATAGAGGTTGTACTATTACTGTCCTTCATAGAGTCATACTTGCTGATTTGATAGAGTTAGACATGGTGGATTTTGACCTTATTCTGGGTATGGATTGGCTTCATTCTTGTTATGCATCTATAGACTGTTGTACCTATATGGTCAAGTTTTAGTTTCCTGATGAACCAATTTTTGAGTGGTCTGGGAGTTTGGTATCTCCCAAGAGTCATTTTATCTCCTATCTCAAAGCCAAAAGGCTAATATCCAAGGGTTGCATCTATCACCTAGTTAGAGTCAAAGACACTAAGTTTGAGGCTCTAACTATTCAGTCAGTTAATATTGTTAACGAGTTTCCTGATGTTTTTTCAGAATATCTCCCAGGGATAACTCCTGATAACGCTCAAACTACAGCTCTCGTAAGAGTGTAAGCGGTCGTTGTCAAATATAGAACCCAACTGGGTTGGGTGTCGAATCCCACAGGGAATACTTGGACACTAAGTAAACAAAGATTATTAGACTTTTGGTAAAAGTTTCGTAAAAAAAGGGGGGGATTGTAGCGTGAATTTAAGAGTATCAAAATAGTAACGTAAGAACGGAAAATAGAAAAGTAAAACGGATTGCTTGGTTGGTTTTGATCAATGAGAATTGAGAGTTAGGGTTATGTCCACCTTATGAGTTATACGTATCTATTGACTATGAGTTATGCGGAATTCAGACATGCATGCGCTTATAGAGAATCGTATTCTATGGTAAATCCAGGCGTCTTTCGACCATCAAGGATTATTTCACTTTAACTCTTTCGAGCTTAAAGCGTATCTAATGGTACAGATTCTCCAAGAGGTTAATCCAGTTACGAAACTAACTTTTTAACAGGGGTTGGTGCCCTATTACCTTGACATTATCTCTTTTTCAGACATGTAACTTTTCTTTCGAACAAGTTAATGCTATACTGGCGTATTCTATATGTTTGCAACCACAAGAATTTAGATTAAGATGAAGAGAATAATGATATAAGCAACATACGTGTCAAGAATTCACAAACTCATAGCAATAGATAGTGTCTCATAAGGCTTCCATAACCCCAACAGAGAAGTTTAGCTACTCATGAGTGCAACGGAGATCACAATAGACATTATTATCATACCAAAATAAGAGTCTAACGTGAAGTATGCTTTGGTAGTGCTTATGGCGTGAATTCCTTGCAAGTAGCATTTCTCTTGTTGTGAAAATTTAGAAGTCGATGAACAGAAAGTAATAAGAATTAATTGAAAGAGAATGAATTGAAAGTGTTGAATGAATAATAAAAAGTAATTGATTGAAGAAGTATGAAGTATGAAGTCTGAAGTATGAAAAACTTCAGCAAAATAGGGTATTTATAATACCCATATCCTATTCCTACTAGGCTACTGTGTACTTATCCTAATCCTAATAAGTTACTGCATCATTATCCTAACCCGACTAAGTTACTGCTGATCCCCAAAGTCTTTGGAAATGCTGTTTTGGCCCGGGACAGGTTTTCCATGCGTCACTTTTAGTCCCTAGGCGTCCAAGCTTTGCTTTCCTTCTTTCGTGAAGCTTCCTTTGGCGTCAAGTTATCCATAAAATGCTGAAATATTCATCATTTATACCTGAAAACTTGCTAATCACGTTGGTTAGCTCACTTATAGAAAAAAGGACTAAAAGTGCATGAATTATATATTTTGTCCTCAAAACTTAGCTAAAATATGGGTAAATTAAGGTACTTTAGGCGTGTAAATACGCCTATCATCAACACCCCACACTTAAAGCTTTGTTCGTCCTCGAACAAAATATCATGTCTATATAAATATCTACTTAGGGTTTCACAGTAACAACACAAAATATTCATCAAGACAGGCACGACAATTGTTAACAAAGAGTAGTTTTCTGACCATTACTAGAAACAATTCAACCTCCAACCTAGACTCGTGATGATGATTAATTCATATCCAAAAGTTAAGGCACAAAGAATCATACACAACTACCCAAAACTCATCAACCATGTGTGTCTCACAATATATCACCCATAATCACTCACAAGTATTTAATTTTTTGAAACATGGGTATAAGATTTTCCTTGCTCTCACTCTCACAAAGAATTCATATGTTGCAACTGATGACCATAGGCTTGCCCTTAGTGTAATGCTCCACTAATATCAGAATGCTAAGCTTAGGATCAAATAGGTCTTTACAGGTTGTAATGTAGGCTAAGGGACGGGTAGGACTATTTTGGCCAGAAATAGTGACTATGTTCCTAAGCGCTTTAATACATCACATTATGCTATTAACACTATATTTAAAACAACTTCTCTACTTTCTTTTATCTACCACCCCTTTTCACCTATTTTGCCATTCAATGATAAACACAAAGATCTTTTTATCTTTTCATTTTTCTCTCTTCCCTTTCCCTTTTTTTAATAACACACCTCTATACTAACCATTCTTTTTCATAACGAATTCAAGTACCAATTCACTTTAAATCAATACTCTCACCCAATTTCCTCTTATTTTGTCACATGACTTTACAATTTAAAGCACTTAGGAATTTGGATCAAATTATGGTCTTGAAAAAAATGGATTGGGCTTACATATGAGGCTGTCAAAGAAAATAGGCTTAAGGCTCAAAGGGGGTTATCTAGGATGATGTCCATGGGTAGATAAAATGAAGGTAAACAATCATAGGTTGCCAAAGAAATGCCTAAATCATCTCCTAAACTCACACTCTTTATTTCGCTTTACATACATACCAGGCAAGTTCTAGCATCAGCCACAAACATAAAGTATACTATCATCTCACACACACAAGGCACATGGTCGACTTTATTGAAAGCAATATAGACTCTTGACCCAACATATGAAGGAATTAAACCACATAGATATCACATAGTGAGTTACACTTAGAGGCTAAACTTCTCAATAGTAATGATTTTATCACAGACTCTTCTCATAATACCATGCTGCCTATCAGAACAATTTCATGCAAAGTTAAAAAAAATTTTAACTACTAAAAAAAAACAAAACAAACAAACATAACTAAGCAAATGCAGATAAAGAAGTATAGCATACAAATACCAGCACCCCACACTTAGACGGGACACACTGTCCTCAGTGGAAAATAAATAAGAAGAACCTGGTTTAGGCGGACTCCTCCTCTATGTCTGGGGTCATACCCCCTTCATCGGAATCATCATAGGAGTCGTCGTCATCCGAATTCTCCTCCACGTTGGAGTCTAGCATTCGACGATCATCATCAGTTGGCACATCGTCATCGAGCGGTTCCTCAAAATATACACCTACTCCACACATCGCCCTCGCATGCTCATTCATTGGGTAGTCATAATCCAGTTGTTGGAGCTCTGCAGCAGTTGGAACACGACCCCCACTCATCATGGTAAACCTCGTCATACCATATAAATGGTGGAAGAAGCTTTTGACGCGAGCATGTCTTTCTGCAGTGGTAAGGTTGACGCCATGCGTGGATTCAGCATCTTTAACCTTTGTGAGGTCAACCTTCTTCGGGTTGTGTGGAAGCTTATGATCAGCAGGTTCCTCTTTGATGTCCTCCTTCCTCAATATTGCAGTCAACAAATTGCCAAAGCTGAAGTGGGACCTCTTGTGCAACCTAGCCTTACGCATTATAGATCGAATAATTTCCCCAATGTTGATAGGGACATTCGTCATCAATGCGTACACCAAGCACACTCTATCTCGTGTTATCTTTGTGTACTGTGTCCCTGGAATCAGTCAAGAGTTGGCTATTCGCAACCATATCCTAGCTTCCCTATTTAAGGAAGCATATGGGAAGGTGTTGTGCCGACCGGTGTCCTTGTGTCTTCTCCATCGTGCCATAGATCTTGTTCCACACAATGTGTGTCTAATGGCCCTATACGGAGGTCTGTTATACAGCTCATTGAGTGGTGATGGATCAACAGATGGCAAACCCAGAAAAGAGTTGAAGAACTCTGCATTTAGTTGAAGGACTTGGACCCGAATCTTTACTTCACTCCCTGTAGTTTTCGGTGACCAGTTGGCATAGAATTCTCGTGTTAGATCGAGATTGCATTCTCCTATATCTCGGAAGATGAAATCAAGATGTAACGCCATTATCTTGGCCAACATGCGAGGTTCTTTCTTTGCTAGGCTTTCCTTGTGTATCAACTCCACATGAACATATTTTTTCTCTTTATTGTTCCTATACCACTCCTTTCCTTGCTCCTCTAGGACCCATTTGGTTCCGAACATGCGGCGAGGTATTTGTAGTGAGGAGGATTCACCTTGCTCTTTACATCCCCTTTTGTGGCCTTTTTGTGAAGTGGTTGCTTTTTCCTTTCCTTGTCTTGCTTTTGGTGCCATTGTACCTGAGATTAAAATGATAGTCATGTTAGCTTCATCTCGGTAGATACAATCAACAAACAATCAGTAGTGGCACCACCCCACACTTAGTTTGTTGGCACAAACTAGTTAAGTGAACGTTGTCGATTACTCAGACTTCATCGATATACGTTTAGGTGGTACGTTCCAACAATATAATCAGTGCATTCATACTTTTCTTGTCATCTTAACTATCCTTTTTGATTCTATTTCATGAAATCTTGGCAATACTTTCATGTTTGGATTGATGTATCTTTTGAGCAAGACTACTACATAGATATTGAATCAAGTTATAGCATTTAGAAATAATCACAACATCATATGTTTGTAGTCAACCATGATTCTCATCTTGATGAACAAGTCATTCCAACATGTAAGCTTTCTAGTTACAAGATTATGCAATTTCCTTGGCCATGTCAATTCCGCAAAAGTATGATAGTGTATAGGAATTAAATACAAGTTCCAAACAATTCAAGAGTATCCTTACATATCCTTTCTGTCATACCCCAAATCCCATTGGAGCGGACTGGCACCCGTAGCCGAGGAGGACCGGGAGAACCCGTTCATAACCTATACTTTCACATTTACATTACTTATGAAAATTAGAAATTTGGGCAGCACTTCGTTGTAAATAGAAGAAAACAGTACCTGTATCAGCCCAGCAAACACGCATAAATATATATATGAACAGTAATTGGCCGTCAGAGCCATCACGTCTATCAACCAAACACCCTTATGGCTGTACAATATGTCTATAAAAGCCTCTACATAGATACACAACTGAGTTAGGGTCGGGACAAACTCCCGCCCACAAAAGACTTTTATACCAATACCAAAAAGTACATATAGAAATGACTTGGGATGCCCCGAAACAACTGGAGCTCACCACTAACAACAGAATGTCCTAGCTCTTACTGCGGAGGTGTACGACCTGAAGTACCTGTTCCTGCAGGCATGAATACAGGTCCCCCGTGAGGGACGTCAGTACGGAAATATGTACTGAGTATGTAAGGCAGAGAGTATCATGATGAGATACAAAAGATCAACAGAACCCAGATACCAGTGAATAAACAGTATGAGTAGACCACACTTAAAAGAGCTGATGGGATACCTGCATATTACTTTCATATCATTACTTCCCGTAATCCTTATCAATACATAACATATGTCATACAATGACCAACTGATCAGTGGTACTAATACAATACATCAGGGACCACCCCTGGAATAGCATATATACATAAACTTTATAATACAATGGCCAACTGATCAGTGGTACTAATACAATACATCATATCATCAATTTAAAATAAAGACATTCCATTTCCTTAATTCAATTAATCTTTGCGATTGGTTACTTTGTGGTCACACCTTATGGAACTTGAAACCATGATACCTCAATAGGAAAACATGTAAATAGGTAATAAATATCATGAAAATGAGGTAGAAAATCATGGATACCTCATTAAACCATTTCGGAGTCAACAATAGTATATGGACATTTTTTTTTACTAGCCGGACATCTTAAAAGTGAAAACAAGTTCAATTGGTAGTGTCGAAGATCATATGATGTTATTATGTGTCATGTGTCGTAGGACAATGTTGGAAGCTTACTTGAGAGTGCCATGGGTCATTATTCATGCCAAAGATTATATAGAGTATGTCTTACATACCTTGATATAACCACTTCAATACAAGTCCAACTTGACTTCCCGTACTCTTCGAACACTTATCTACAATAAGTCATTTGTGGCAAACTAGTATTAGCACCCAAACCTTACCATTTAGGTATTAACTTCACCAAATAATGTCTAGGAAGTAATCCTTTAACTCATCAATAAGAGTGCTACATACATCCTCTTATACTCTTGTTACATTCACATATCATGCATTTTCATGAAATATCCCTCAACATCACTCTTAGCCTTTATTTCCCTTCTTAGTCACCATCCAATACCAACATGATCACTAGGCATACATAACCACTAATATAATTATATATCACCACAATTCATCCTCCATAATCCAATACAACAACTTCCATAATTTACTACTAACAATGTATACAAAACAATTCATAACTATGTTTCTAGTTATCTTCCAACATCACGACAATACTCATAATCCTTTATCAATACTTATTCATGGATAAGAATCAAGAATAAACAATATTCATACCTTAACAATGAACTCTTGTATTTAGAATCCTCCTTACATAACCATGGGGTGCTTCCCGAAGCTTTCGAGATGGTGAACACAACTACGGAACCAATTCGAATTTTCAGCGGTTGAATCACAAAATATTTGAAGTTGAAATTAGGCTAGGGTTTCACCTTCTCTTAATAATTGGATGATATATGATATATATGAGGCTAAGTGTATGTTTATAAAGACCAATTTTCGTCCAAGAGGTAATAGAAAATGACCATTTTGCCCTAAAAATTTAAATAAATCCCGAATCTGTCCCCAGTGGACAGTTTTGACAGACTGAAGTAAATCGATCATAACTCTTTGCTCCGGTATCGTATTTGGGTGAAACCAATTTCATTGGAAATATAATTCAAAGGTATTTCATTTTCATATAAAGTATACCACACAGTTCTTCCTGTACAAGGAGTTATGGTCGTTTAAAGTTGACCCAAAAATCTGTCCCACAATTCTGTTTTTTTTGGTAGGCTGCCGTAAAATGGGTATATCTCCTTACTCAGACATTGGATTTGGATGAAACTAATTTCATCGGAAAGAAGACTCTCGGAGCTTTTCTTTGATATATAGCAGCTCACACAGTTCTTTTTGTACAAGAAGTTATGATCATCTAAAGTTGATCCAAAAAATAATTGCCTAGCTGCAGAAATTTTCCTGCAGATTTACTGTTCACAGGCTTCCCGGCCATCGATTTGAAATTTCGAATGTGCTCGCTTATATGAAATACTCCTCTGTTTTGGGCAAACTTTATATCGTTGGAAAACTTATTCCAATACCTACACATACAACTATTGACGGGATACTTCCGAACACCATACACTTAATTTAACCCATACGCAAGCATTTAGGACTCCATATAATCGCGATAAGTGTACGAAAAAAAAATTTACGGGGTGTTACACTTTCACTTACTTAGTTGTATCACAACAAATCAGCCACATTCAAATCAACAATACTACTTCAAGATTTAACAATTTATTATAGGCGTAGTAGTGTAGTACTTACGGAATATAAAAGAAGAGCAACGAAGTACTTACTTGGTTGATGGCCTCGGAAGATGTTCTTGCAAAGTAAAAGAGCAAAAAGGAAATTTTTTGAGAGAATTTGGAGAGGTAGGCAGCGCCTAGGTTGAAGTTGCAATGCAATTTTGTGTTAAGACTAAGGTTCTATTCATAGGACAAGCTTGGGTCGGTTTTTGACCCATTTGGAATCGGATTTGGAGACCAAAAGTGACCATAGGCGGCGCCTAATGCTTTGCCTATGCTTGGCATAGGCGGCGCCTTTTGCAAAGCATTGTTGAGCATAGGCGGCGCCTATGCTATGACTTTGTTAGACATAGGCGGCGCCTATGCCATGGCATTGTAGAATCCGAGAGCTTAGGCCATAGCATAGGCCTTGCCTTGTTCGTGGCCTAGATTTACATAGGCCTTGCCTTGTTCTTTGCCTATATTTTCATAGGCAATGCCTAACCCATAGCCTTTTGCTTCTTCATTCCTAACTTACCACCTTCAACATGCAATACTTCCAAATCAAAATTTGAAACCAATCTCCTCCTTTACACCTCTTGCACCTATATTTACTCAAAAACAACAAAAATAATTAGAACGATGGGTTGCCTCCCATCAAGCGCCTTAGTTTTGGTCGTGGCTCGACAAAATCCTAGGAAAACAAAAACAACAAAAACAATTAAAAACGATGGGTTGCCTCCCATCAAGCGCTTGATTTATTGTCGCGGCACGACATAGCTATCTCGATTACTTAGACTTCATTGAGATAGATGGTGGATCGTTTTCTGAATGGGTTCAGACTACAATGAGGCTTACTTGTAGGCATGCAATATTCTTCGAGATGACCCTTGTACATACATATCCCAGGCGGGATACCAATTATATCATCAATAGTCCAACCCATAGCGCTCTTATATCTCTTCAGAGCAGAGATGAGAGCCTCTACGTGCTGTTCACTTAAATCATCCGCCACACTCATAAGAAGTGTATCTCTACTTCCCAAGAATGCATACCTTAGATAATTGGGGAGCTCTTTCGATTCTAGCACTGGGGGCTCTTCAATGGAAGTCTTTGCTGTTGGTGACGATTGATTCTTAAGATCAAGGTTCGGCTGCTTAGGAGTATGAGAATAGGACCCTATTTCTGTTAGAGAACACATAGTTTCTTCATGTTCTTGAGCCTCCTCACGCTCAAAATTCAGTAGCTCATCAGATAGTGACTCATCAGTAAGCTGCTTTTCTACAGATAATTCTTTGTCATCCTTATAATTAACTTCAGCTACCGAGAACACATCCATATCTTCGGGCTGCTTCATTGCTTTGCATACATCAAAATGGACCACTTCATCATTCAACCAAAATAAAAGCTTATTAACTCTCATGTCAATAAGCACACTTCCAGTTGCGAGGAAAGGGCATCCTAAGATTATGGAAACTTTAGAATCCACCTCGCAATCCAAAATAACAAAGTCTGCAGGAAAGATGAAGGTGGAAACCTTCACCAACACATCATTTAAGATACCAACAGGTTGTTTTATCGACCTATCTGCCATCACGAGCCACATATTAGTTGGTGTAGGGTCGCCCAACCCCAACTTTCTGTAGAAGGATAGTGGCATCAAATTGATGCTTGCTCCCAAATCGCACAATGCCTTAGCAAAATTCATAGATCCAACCATGCAAGGAATAGTGAAAGCACCAGGGTTTGCCTTCTTCTGTACTAAGGACCTTGTGGCAATTGCACTGCAATGATGAATATTATCTGCCGGCTCATAGCTTACTGCCCGCTTCTTTATTAAAAGATCCTTCATAAATTTCGCGTACCCAGACATCTGTTCGAGCGCCTCTACCAACGGAACATTAATGGTCAGATGTTTTAACATTGTCATGAATTTATTAAACTTGGTATCATCAGCTCTTTTCTTTAGTCTTTGAGGAAAAGGTGGTGGTGGAAGAGGAATAGTTTTCTCCATGACCTTCTTTTCCTCTTGCTTCAGACTGGCACTCTTTTCAGGCTGTGGACATTAAGGGGTGACGTCATTGATGCCTTCTTCAGCTTCTTCGGCGGTTTCTGCATTATCTGTGATATCATCAGCTACTTGCTTGCTTTGGGATAACTTTTCCAGCACCTTACCACTCCTGGTAGTAATGTCCATGCATGTTCCATCGTTCCTTGGGTTTTGCACTGTGTCGCTAGGTAAGGTGCCAGCTTTTCTTTGATTTAATATAGCTGAAATTTGACTCAATTGTTGCTCCAGCTGTCTTATTGAAGTGGAATGCGAGTCAACCAATTGCTTCATTGAGGCCAAATCATTTATTACCTCAGTTACTCCCGTGCTGGTTGCCTCCACTCCTTTTAACAGCTTGGCCATCATATCTTCCATGGACATATTTCCAGAACCAGATGTAGTGGTATCACGTCTTCCAGGAGGAATATACATGCCACTTCTGTCTGTCTTGTTCTTCTAACTACCTTGATCACAGTCCTTGTTTCCAGATTTATCATAATAGTTCCGACCTTGGTTTCCTTAGGCATTGCCTCGAAAACCCCCCTGATTGTTCACGTAGTTGGCTTCTTCCTCAGAATCAGATTTCTCTCTTTCTTTTGATGCAACCGCTTTGACTTTTTCGGTCTTTCCTGATAATAGATGCTTTGTAAGAAGATCCATCTGTGTTTTCATATGCGCCATATCTCGATCGCGTTCTTCTTCTCTTCGCCTTTGTTCTGCAGTCATGCCAATAGATACAGTGGGGCTTGTTACCTCGGAATACCTGGTATGCCAAGCTCTACTTTGCTTTGTCATCCGATCTAGCATATCGCTTGCCTGAACAAAGGTGAGGTCCATGAATGATCCTCCAGCCGCATTATCCACCACTGGTTTAGTTACTGAATTCAAGGATCTGTATAGTATCTCCATCAAGTGGACATTGGTCATGTGATGGTTTGGGCACCTCATAAGCTTCTTCTTGAATCTCTCCTATGTTTTGTGGAGGGCTTCAGTTGGAAGCTGACGAAAGTTGCTAATTTCATCTCTCAATTGTGCTCTTTTGGATGACGGAAAGAATCTTTCTAGGAAAGCATCTTTCAATTGCCTCCAATTTGTAATAGAATCAGGAGTTAGCCCGTTCAACCATAGAGTTGCCTCCCCAGATAGAGACAATGGAAATAAGCACATCCGAATTGCATTTTGTCCAACGCCTGGGTTGTCGAATGACTTGCATATAGAGATAAAATTAACCAGATGCATATTTGGATCATCACCTGCAAGTCCACCGAATAATTTCTTGAGCTGCAATAACTGAATTATGATGCTAGTGATATTGAACTTGGCTCCGGGTGCCAAGGGCGGAGGAATAATAGCTCCCGTGGCACCAGCTCCGTTCAGGTTGTCATCATCATCATCGAAAGGCATTTGCATAGCGCAGTGTTCAGGCCTAAATCTGGCTTGACGATCTCTTCTATTTGCAGGTGTCGCCACCTTAGCATCACGCCTAGGGTTTAGTAACTCGTCATCACCTAGGTCCTCATTGTCAGGATTTGCTGCTCGTCCTGGGTTATCAATATTCTGTTGATGCACTTGAGCAGTGGCCAACGCAGCTAATCTAACCTGCTCCTATTGAGCAGTCCTTTTATCAATTTCTCGTTGCGCGTCCATTATGTCAACAGAACCTGAATAAAACAAAAACAACAACTAAAAGTAAAGTACAAGAATCTTTGACCAAAGGGTCTAGTAATTATCACAAACTTAGTTGACAACTGTATTCCCTGGCAACGGCACCAATTTTTGATAACGCTCAAACTACAACTCTCGTAAGAGTGTAAGTGGTCGTTGACAAATATAGAACCCAACTGGGTTGGGTGTCGAATCCCACAGGGAATACTTGGTCACTAAGTAAGCAAAGATTATTGACTTTTGGTCAAAGTTTCGTAAAAAAAGGGGGGGATTGTAGCGTGAATTTAAGAGTATCAAAATAGTAACGTAAGAACGAAAAATAGAAGAGTAAAACGGATTGCTTGGTTGGTTTTGATCAATGAGAATTGAGAGTTAGGGTTATGTCCACCTTATGAGTTATACGTATCTATTGACTATGAGTTATGCGGAATTCAGACATGCATGCGCTTATAGAGAATCGTATTCTATGGTAAATCCAGGCGTCTTTCGACTATCAAGGATTATTTCACTTTAACTCTTTCGAGCTTAAAGCGTATCTAATGGTACAGATTCTCCAAGAGGTTAATCCAGTTACGAAAATAACTTTTTAACAGGGGTTGGTGCCTTATTACCTTGACATTATCTCTTTTCCAGACATGTAACTTTTCTTTCGAACAAGTTAATGCTATACTGGCGTATTCTATATGTTTGCAACCATAAGAATTTATATTAAGATAAAGAGAATAATGATATAAGCAGCAAACGTGTCAAGAATTCACAAACTCATAGCAATAGATAGTGTCTCATAAGGCTTCCATAACCCCAACAGAGAAGTTTAGCTACTCATGAGTGCAACGGAGATCACAATAGACATTATTATCATACCAAAATAAGAGTCTAACGTGAAGTATGCTTTGGTAGTGCTTGTGGCGTGAATTCCTTGCAAGTAGCGTTTCTCTTATTGTGAAAATTTAGAAGTCGATGAACAGAAAGTAATAAGAATTAATTGAAAGAGAATGAATTGAAAGTGTTGAATGAATAATAAAAAGTAATTGATTGAAGAAGTATGAAGTATGAAGTCTGAAGTATGAAAAACTTTAGCAAAATAGGGTATTTATAATACCCATATCCTATTCCTACTAGGCTACTGCGTACTTATCCCAATCCTAATAAGTTACTGCATCATTATCCTAATCCTACTAAGTTACTGCTGATCCCCAAAGTCTTTGGAAATGCTGTTTTTGCCCGGGACAGGTTTTCCATGCATCACTTTTAGTCCCTAGGCGTCCAAGCTTTGCTTTCCTTCTTTCGTGAAGCTTCCTTTGGCGTCAAGTTATCCATAAAATGCTGAAATCTTCATCATTTATACCTGAAAACTTGCTAATCACGTTGGTTAGCTCACTTACAGAAAAAAGGACTAAAAGTGCATGAATTATATATTTTGTCCTCAAAACTTAGCTAAAATATGGGTAAATTAAGGTACTTTAGGCGTGTAAATACGCCTATCATCAACTCCCGATAGAGAGATAAAATTTAGGATTGACTTTCTTCCCGACACTCAGCCTATTTCTATTCCGCTATACTGTATGGCACCTGCGGAGTTTAAGGAGTTAAAAGAGCAACTCAAAGATCTTTTGGACAAAGGTTTCATAAGGCCCAATATTTCTCCTTGGGGCACATCTATTTTATTTGCTCAAAAGAAAGATGGTTCTTTGCGTATGTGCATTGACTATCGTTAACTTAACAAGGCCGCAGTAAAAAATAAGTATTTTCTTTTGAGAATTGATGACCTGTTTGATCAGTTGCAACGTGCAAGTTATTTCTCCAAGATAGACCTTAGGTCCGGCTATCACCAGCTTAAAGTAAGGGAATGTGATATTCTAAAGATAGCCTTCCAAACCAGCTATGGTAACTTTGAGTTTCTAGTCATATATTTCGGGCTAACCAATGCCCCAGCAGCTTTCATGGACCTTATGAATTGAGTGTTTAAGCAATATCTTCATATGTTTGTCATAGTGTTCATAGATGATATATTTGTGTACTTCCGTACTGAGAATGATCATGCAAATCACCTTAGAGCTGTCTTGTAAAGTCTTAGAGATCACCGATTGTTCGCCAAATTCAACAAGTGTGAATTTTAGCTAAGGTTTGTAGCCTTTTTGGGTCATGTCATTTCAGCCGAAGGCATTAGAGTTGATCCCCAAAAGACAAAAACTGTAAAAAATTAGCCTAGATCTATTTCCCCATCTGACATTAGGAGTTTCTTAGGTCTAGCGGGCTACTACCGTCATTTTTTTTAAAGGTTTCTCTTCTCTTGCATCTCCCATGACCCGATTGACCCAAAAGAAAATTAAGTTCCAGTGGTTAGATTCCTGTGATAAGAGTTTTTAGGAGTTGAAGATTCGACTTACTTCAGCCCCTGTGTTGGCATTGCTTGATGGTAAAAATGGTTTTGTGGTGTATTGTGATGTCTCTAGAGTTGGTTTGGGTTGTGTGTTGATGCAAAGAGGTAAGGTTATAGCCTATGCCTCTAGATAGTTGAAGCCGCATGAAAAAAATTACCCAACCCATGATCTTGAGTTAGCTGTTGTGGTCTTTGCTTTGAAAATCTGAAGACACTATCTTTATGTGTCTATGTTGATACGTTTACTGATCATAAGAGCCTGCAGTATGTATTTACTCAGAGGGAGTTGAATCTTAGGCAGAGAAGGTGGTTGGAGTTGTTAAAAGACTATGATATGAGTGTGTTTATTACCCGGGTAAGGCCAATATAGTGGTGGATGACCTTAGCAGGTTGTCTATGGGTAGTGTTGCTCATGTAGAGGAAGGTAAAAAAGAGTTAGCTTGTTATGTGCATTGTCTGGCTAGATTGGGTATCAGGTTGCTTGAGTCAGCCGAGGGAAGTACTTTGGTATAGAGTAGTTCCAAATCCTCTTTAGTTTCGAAAGCAAAGGAGAAGAAAGACAGAGATCCTAGCTTGGTCAGACTGAAAGAGTCAGTTAAGGACCAAAAGGTAGAGGTTTTCTCCAAGGGGGAGATGGCGTGTTAAGATTATAGGGTAGGTTGTGTGTTCCATGTGTTAATGATCTGAGGTAGAGGATTATGGCTGAAACGCATGTTGCGTGGTATCCCATTTATCCTGGAATTACCAAGATGTACCGCAACTTGTGGGAACTCTATTGGAAGAATAGTATGAAGAAGGATATAGCTGGGTTTGTAGCAAAGTGTGCTACGTGCCAACAGGTTAAGGTAGAGCACCAAAGACCTGGTGGTGTAATACAAGAGTTTGGTATACCCACTTAGAAGTGGAAGGTGGTGAATATGGACTTTGTGACTGGGTTGTCTTTTTTGCGTCATCATCATGATTCTATTTGGGTTATTGTAGACAAGTTGACTAAATCAGCACATTTCTTGCTCGTGTATACATCTTGTATAGCTGAGGATTATGCTAAATTGTATATCCGAGAGTCAGTCAGGCTGTACGAAGTTTCCTTGTTTATCATTCTGGATAGGGGTACTCAATTTACATTTCGTTTTTTAGAGGGCGTTTCAGTAGGGTCTTGGTACCCAAGTGCATTTGAGTTCTGCTTTTCATCCGCAGACAGATGGTCAAGATGAGAGGACCATTCAAACCCTAGAGGATATATTGAGGGCATGTGCTTTTGGTTTCAAAGGTAGTTGGAATGAGCATTTGCTATTGATAGAGTTTGCCTATAACAATAGTTACCATGCTAGCATCGAAATGGCACCATTTAAGGCCTTGTATAGTAGAAGATGTAGATCACCCATAGGTTGGTTTGAAGTGGGTGAAGCTACCGCGATTAGGCCTGATGCAGTGTTTGAAGTTATGGAAAAAGTTAAGTTGATTAGAGAAAGGTTGAAGATAGATCAGAGTCATCATAAGTCATATGCCAATGTGAGGAAAAGAGATCTTGAGTTTAAGGTGGGTGATTTGGTGTACTTGAAGATTTCACCCATGAAAGGGGTGAAGAGGTTTGGTAAAAAGGGAAAGCTTAGTCCCCGTTATGTTGGCCTGTATAGAGTTTTGAGCCGTGTTGGGAAAGTAGCCTATGAAGTTGAGTTTCCTGTAGAGTTGTCAGCCATTCATCCTATTTTTTCATGTCTCCATGCTTAAAAAGCATATTGGTGATTCCGTTGTGGTAGATCCTTCAGAGAGTGCTTATATTTAGAATAGTCTTTCTTCGATGAGATTCCTATTGAGATTCTAGATTTTTAGATCCATAGACTGAGTAACAAAGAGGTTCCCTTGGTCAAAGTTTTGTGGCGGAATCAGTCAATTGAGAGCGCTACTTGGGAGGCAGAAGAAGACATGAGAGCCAAGTATCCGCACCTCTTATCCTCGAGTTTAGTTCAGTCTAAAGGTATCATCCTTCCTTAATTCGGCCTTTCTAATCTAAAGTTCAACTATATATCTATACTTGCATGAGTTCTTGCAATTTCTGAGGTATTCAAGAGTTTAGAGAGATTTTGAGCCGTTTAGCGAATTGCTTAATCTGTGTGTACTTTATTTTCCTGTGTTCCTAGTCTAACTAGCGACATTTGAGGATGAATGTTTCCAAGGGGGAGATATTGTAATACCTCACAAAGTTCCCTCATAGTCTGAGCCTTAGAGCGTGTCGAATGAAGTGTAATTCCGGCACTAGAAGATTGAGAAGTGACCTCCCAAGTGATTGGTGTTTAAACCATATAAAATTTTCTTAAATTTGACTTTTTGTCATGTAGAGAATTGAATTAGCTTTCCAACGACACCAATTTCATCCAAATTCGGCATCGGGGTAAGAAGTTATGGCCGTTTTACTAAGAGTCACTGGAACCGCCCAGGTGCGACGGACGATCCTACGAACCGTTGAGTCTGCGATGGACCGTCGCTCAGACCATCAAAACCAAGGCATTAACTCCCTTTTTTGGCTCAAGTGCGACGGCCAGGATGACGGACCATCAAGGCTGTGATGGACCATCGCTGAGACCGTCACCACTGAGGCAGTATGGCCTCATCCTGGACAATGTTCGACGGACGATCCGACAGACCATCGAGTTTGTGACGGACCGTCGCAACTAAGGCAATGTGTTCTTTTTGTGACCGATGTGCGATGGATGCTCTGACGGACCGTCAGACAGTGACAGACCGTCGCAGCCCCCGTTCAGTATTTTTTAACTCATTTTAGAAAGTACTTTTTGGTATTTTCCACTCTTTTATCAACTAGATATATTCCCAACGAAGCAAATAGCTTCATTCATCTCCCAAAACATCCAAGAGCTAGGGTTTCTCCCTCAAGATCAAATCTAAAACCCTTCTCCAAGAAATCCAAGAACTCACCATAGATTCCACAAATTGAGTTGAGATTTGAGTTCCCCAATTTCAAGGTTGCAAGAACCCTCTTCAAAGAGTAACAAGAAGAGTTTAGAGAAAGCTTGTTCATCCAATTTCATAATCTAAGGTATGTGGAGTTTTGAACAAGGGTAATCCTTTTACCCTTGTGCCCAAACGCTTATTTAAACTATAATTTTTTGCAATCTATGAGAGTTTAGATGAATTTGAATTAGGGTTTTTCACCCATTGTTATTGATTGCAATATCTTGATGTTTCCCCATGAATTAAAAGTCAAATAGCATGATTTTTGCATGTTTTCTTGAGAAATTAAAGCTGGGTTTATACCCTATGATTTTATTCCTTGAGAAGTTAATAGTTGAAATTTTTGAGATATTAAAGTATATGAGTATGTTGAGATTTTGAGACAAATTGTTGTAACTTCCAGATTTCTACATGAACTATGAATCTTATGCTATCTATTATGCATGATGATGAGTTTTAAATTGAGATTGAATTATGGATCACTAAGCCCTACTGGAGACTTGAAATTTTATGAACTCTTGTGCTATGAGCACCCATGATTTGAGTATTCTGAGATTATTGAGAAATTATTTGACCTAATTATCATAGAGCTTGAAATCCACTTTACTACATGAGATTATAGATTTTACAGTTATGTTCTTATTGAACCATAACATTATTTTTGTTGATTTCTATGAGACGAGCGAGATAAATTAAAGGGAATAGTATTTATTACCGAGTTAGGTAAGTTACTACGGTTTCATAACCCAGAACTACGTGCCACCATAGGTTTGAGATTTTGGGCCTAAGGCCGAGATGAGCGGGCCTGAGGCTAAGATAAGTGATCACTGAGTTGAGGTTATACTTCTTAGCAAGAGTATGACGCCTCTCCCCAATGTGAGGTTTCTTTCTTAGGAGGACAAGATGTTGGACTCCATATATCTTGAAGGGTTTATGTCGGTTAAGAGAATCTCCCTAAACTAAAGTATTTTCCATTGAGATAGAATAATTTCCCTAAAGCTTTGAGATGAGATATTTTCTAAAATGAATCAACTGCTTTTGAGTATTTTCCAAAGAAGGAAGTAGTTTTCTCTATGAGTATGATTTGATCACCGGTTTTTAAACCAAAGTTATATGATTTCGAGTTCCAAGTGTTTGAGTTCAAAAGAGTTATAAGTTCTTGAGCATCAAAGAAGTTTTACTCTCCATGAGATATATGCATGAGTTTGAAAGTATGGTTTAAAGCTTTCTTTAGTCTTTGAGTAACGAAAGGAAGAGAAGAGTACAGATTTTAAAGCTAAAGTATAACGACTCACGAGATTTGTGTTACATGCTTCATTCTACATGATTTATGAGCTTTACATTTTGACTTATTCAAGCCATGTGAGCCATTCCTAATTGCATGCATGATTTGATTAAAGAGTATTGATATGGTTTTATGTAAATGCATACACCCCCATATACTCAGTACACTCCTAAGTGCTTTTGCACATATACGTCCATGTGCTATATTGTCTTATAATGTAGGTTTAGGTGCTCTGTCCCAGCCTCGTCAGTGATTTTCGAGTACCTTTGTCTATATTTCTACAGTGGTGAGTCCTCATGGTTCGAGGACCCATCTTCAGACATTTCAGTATTTGAGTGGTTATGTTATTACTTTTAGTTAAGTTTGAGTCAGTTGGGGACGTGTCCCAGCGGCTCTCTAGTTCATGGAGTAGTAGAGGCTTTGTCAGACTAGTTATCATATTTTTGTTATGTTGAGACTTCTAGTATTATGGTCGTTTGGACTGAGTATTATCATCGTGTTTCCTTTTGTTTGATATGATAGTGCCAGTATTTTGTATATTTCTTCTTGAAATAAGTTATAATGAGTAGTGACAGGCTCAAAGGGTTTGCTTAGGGCTACTTGTAGCCTTAAGCACCGTGTTACGTCTCGGGAGTTGATTTTAGGTCGTTACAATAGTATGATTTTGAGAGTAGTATCAGTGTCAAGTGGGGGAGGGTTTAGTATATCCTGGTATCAAAAACTACATGTGATTTACCATTATTTAATGGCACTTTTGATGCTTAAAATAAAAAAAATATGCAAGTACTTAGGTCAGTTTTATAAGATATGATGAGTTTTTTTTGTCTAAGTTGCAGAAAAATAGGTTTTGGAGCTTAAACAGAGAACATAGTTAACCTTGTACAGAAAACCCCACCTACGAGACTAGCTACATGGCGTTGGTACTACCTACGAACATCGTGGGTGGCCTCATGGGTCTCAGAGATGTTGAGTTCAGAGACCCTGAAAGTTAAAGTTTTTGTTTGATTTTGATGAAAGACTATTTACGAGGCGTAAGTACTACTTACGTCGCTGTAAGTACCATCATGGGTGTCAGAGGTTTATGATTAGATACTAAGTTAAAAGATTTTATCTGATAGTTATGATGAGGCTTCCAACGGGCAGTAAGTAACACCTGCACCCCGTACGTGCCTTCGTAGGTGGAGACCTTGCAACATTTCAAAGTTTGAATATTTTGGGTCACTTGCGACATCCACCTACGGGACGTCAATACCACTTACGACCCATAAGTGGGTCTATAAGTGACCACTGACCCAGTTTTTCCTATTTTGTTTGGTTAGGATTTTTAGGGTTTCTATGTACTTTATAAATACCATTTTGACATTTTTGTATTAGTTTACGCAGTTTATACATTCATAGACATATGTTGATTTCAATATTTGAGTTTTGATCTTGGAATCATTGTTCTTGATTATTTGGTTGATTGTTGATTTGAGAATTTGTTTTTTATTCTTCAATTATTATGGGATTGTTTCTATGCTTTCTTTATTGAATTCCATGGATCTTCTTGCAAATATGCCCAGCTAAACCACCTAAATAGGGTAGTGGGTACCCTAGCTAAATACCGAAGTAGAGAAAGTGTGAGGTTCTTCTAAATCAGTGTGTATGCATGTATTGTAATTTTCTTCGTATTGCATACTTTCTTAACTACTACAAAAGTTGAGAACTTGCCTGTATTCAAGATCATCTTTACAAGAACGGTCAAGATTAGAAAAAAGGGTTACGATAGTTATTCGAGGATACCAACCCTCGTTTAATCAACTTGACACTCAAAAAGAGATAGTTGAACTGGGATCAAAGATAAGGGTTAGTAAGGTGATACTCTAAGACTCACAAGGTGAAGAGTGAAATTTACCAAGCACAAGACAGTTGGTGATACCTATCTTGTCAGATTCTGCATGCATTGCATTGAGTTAGTCAGATTGAGCACGATAAGTCTACAGAGTTAGGAAGCAAGGGTATCACAATCCTATGATTCATCTCAGTTTGATTTCATCTAAAGTTATCAAGACTTGTTGCTACTCTACTATTTTTACAATAAAACCCCCTATTTAATTTTCCTGTATTTTTCAGATACTTGAATAGATTCATGAGAGATATTTTGTCTATACCCTGTGGGATCAACCTCAACCTTGTTGAGTTACTATTATTTAACAATGATCACATTGTATCTTCTTGGAGGGTTTAGTTTGGGTGACATCAAATTTTGGTGTCGTTGTTGAGGAATACAGTTACAGATTGATTGATAGAGTTTGTTGAGGTTGTTGGTTTTTCTTTTTTTGTTATTATTGGGGCGTATGCCCAGTACTAGGAGTCAAGGCAATCCCTTTATCCTATTTAATCTAGATTCTGAAAAAGTACTACGATAGAATCATAGGATATTGAAACACGATCGTGAAGCTCATTATGAGGGGCTTCGTGGTAATCCACTTGACTTGACTCCCCCACCTTTGCATGGTGTTCAGGAGACAGCTGCGCAAACCACTGCGTAGTTATTAGTGAAAGCAAATGCATGGAGGGATAAGGAGGCTGCCCATTGTGTAGTTCTAGAGAAGAGACAGAGATAGAAAGCTGATTGTCGGGCAGAAATCGACAGAGTGAGAAGAGATAGAGCTTCCATACTCCTAACTTATCAGTACATGCAAGCATGTGATGATCCAGAGAATGACCTAGGGTATGTTAAGCCCATAGAGATAGGAGCTATCATCCTTCCTGAGTTGCCCTAGGGGATGAAGTTTGATATCACAAGTGTTATGATTTAGTTGCTAAATCTGAAGGGTGTGTTTTTGAGTTTGCCAACTGATGACATAAAAATGCACATCATAATTTTTTTTCAAATTTTTACTTCATATAATATTCATGGAGTGAGTTAGGAAGCTTTGAGACTCAAGTTGTTTCCATTCTCTCCAACTAGTAAAGCGACATTATGGTTAGGGGAACTATCTCGTGGGTCCATTACTACTTGGAATGAGTTGCTTAAGCAGTTCTTAGAATGCTTATGCCCTTCTACCAGAATGCTGCTATTAAAGGAAGAGATCTACAATTTTAGGAAGGTTCTTTCTAAACCAATGTATGAGGCATGGTTTTGGTTTAAGAAGAAGTTGATTATGGTGCCTAATCAATGAATTTCAGGGAAAATTTTCCTGGAAATTTTCTATCGTGCCCTGAATACCAATTCCAAAGCTGTTGCTGACACTATTATGGGTGGAGCTTTCATGAGCCTATGTTGGGAAGCAACATTGGAAATTTTAGATCGAATCTCTCTAAATAACTGAAGGTAGTATACTTGAGAAGCATAAAGAGGTGTCAGCACTTATGTTATTGGTGCTTCCAACTAATAGAGAATTATCGATGATATAATGTCTTAAGAAGTTGCACAACTGAGGATGAAGATTGGGATTTTGACTAAGAAATTTGCAACTATGAATTCCAAGAAGGTGAACGCACAAGGTAATGCATTTCAGATGTATGATTCTGATATTGAAGAGGAGGCAAAGTATCTGGATAGAGAGTTGGTGGGTTTCTGAGGCAAGGGCTAAGGGTTTTCTAAAAACACTTGGAACTCGAGGCAAGGTAACCAAGGTTGAAACTATTATGAGGATAGATATAGGGACCATAGAAGAGAGAGAGAGAGATGGTGACTAGAGGCATAATGATGACTGCAAGGAGAAGGGTGATGTGTATATTCCACTGGGGAACCGTGACACTGAGACAAGGATGGAGACGTTGCTCACTAAATTGGTAAAGGAGTCAGAAAATTAAAAAAAGTTAGCTTAAGTAGATTAAGGCCGACATTTTAGGTTTGATCCAGAAAGTGTATTGCATGTTACTGTGATCAAACAACTTGAGAAACAATTTGGTCAAATATCAGCGACCTTGAATCAAAGTCAACAGGTACTTTTCCAAGTAATACTGCTCAAAATCCGAAGAATGGAAGTCTCTATTTTTCCATCAACACTCAAAGTATTAAGGCTACCATTGATCCCTCAATGCCTACAATTGATGAAGATTGGGATAATGTTGCTAATATTGATGATGCGCTAGAAGCGAATGGTGACTAGTGGTGAGTCATCATAAAAATCAATGAGTGTTGATAAAAGAGTTAAGAAGGATAAAATAAAGGGGAAACAAGTTGAGCCTGTATTGAAAACCGTTCCATGACCTCCCTCTTATTTTCCTCAAAGATTGAAGAAGAAGCAAAATAAAACAAAGTATCAAAAGTTCACATTGATGTTGAAGGAACTGTCTGTTAATATTCTTCTTGTGGAAGCATTGGAGCAGATGCCAGGCTACATGAAGTTCATGAAGGATTTATTTACTAAGAAGTGGATGGTGACTTTTGAGCCCGCTCATAAAATGAACCATTGTAGTGTTATTGCTTCTCAATCTTTAGTAGAGAAAAAGAAGGACCCCAGAGCCTTTACTATTCTATGTACTCTTTGGTCCTTCAACTTCTCTTGAGATTTATGTGATTTGAGAACTAGTATTAATCTGATGCTGTTGGTGGTGTACAAGCAGTTGGGGTTGGGGCACCTAAACTGACATCTATGCGGTTATTAATGGCCGGTCGCATTGTGAAGAAACCGGTTGGTGCATTATGGATGTGTTGGTGAAGGTGGCATCCTTCATATTTCCAGTTGATTTTATGTTCCTTGATTATGAGGTGGACTTTGAAGTCCCTATTATCTTGGGAAGGCCTTTCCTAGCTATGGGTAGGGCATTGGTTGATATGGAGAAGGGGAAGATGAATGTCATGACCCGATTTCCAAGTTATGATGGCACCTACCATAACCCACCAGTAGGTAAGCTGACACTGTAGCCCGGAGCTAACGCAATAGGTTACCTTGGTGGAAACATCCAACACGGACCCTATATAGGAACATAATACAAAAACAATATTCCACAAAAGAAACAATTGACATTCGAATACCAATCCCATGATCTGATAGTATAAGTATAAGAGCAACTCTAAATCCGACAACAAAAATTATAACTCAAAGTCTAATAAGCTTAAATAGTCTTAAATGATCTCATACATTCATCTCAAATACAAAAAAATAAGAATAGAGGGGAAAAAGGGCAACTCAAACTCCAAGAGCTCACCCTATTTCCTGATGATCAACATAGCACGATCTCGACTTAATAGTGGCAATTAGAACTCGGGACAACACCAAAAAGATACAAAAGTGTAGCACGAGTAACCAAACACGGGTACTCAGCAGGTATCATCGGCCAACTGAGCTAAATTATAATATAAGGATGATATAAAGTAAGACAATAACTTAAATTAAAGGTATAGGATCGAACCCGAATCTTCTTCGATATCACTCTATAAAATAACTAATCTACTAGGGCGATAGCATAACATATCAAATCAACATATACCATAATTATCATACAAATGAGTCATACAAATGAGTAATCATTTTGAAAGTGTAAGGCCATATATATACAATAACAACCATGTATTTACCATAATCAACACCAATTCTCATTAGACTATAATGCATAAGAACTTTCCACTATATCTCATACCATCGGAAAGTACATGCAAAAGAACACTACAAGGAAATCATCACGGCGGTCCATACCACCTGAGATTACACCAAAAGGTCAATCCATCAATATATAAAGGCACAACTACACAAGCAACTCACTAAAGCCGCGGGTTGCATATTCCCGCCATGGCCTCTTACCGAGGTCTACAATTATTATCAATACCATAATTTAGCATAACGAAATCGATATCACCATAGCATAGTTATACAGTTACTTATTCTCTATTTCATTGAAGATCTCCAAGTCTAGTCTATATTAGCTAATCTCCATATCCATGAAACACTAGTTTACAAGTCTTATAGTTTACTAGTCATCAAATAAGGAAAAGCTATAAGTTACCTACACTATTATTTATTCATCTATCTCAAGGCCATTTTCTAATTAGCATCATTATTATATAAGTCGTCAATTAAGCCACCACGACGTCACATGCTAGATATCAACTTAACTATTCATCATAAAATACTAAGTCCAGTATCATTAGGCATGTTACAACCTTAAGGACTAGTTTCCATATTTTAACCAAGTAAGGTCCACCAACTAGTTTACTAGGCTTCTAGCCCACAAGTCATAGTCATTTATTAGAGACAACTAGTTATCACATAAGCCACTTTATTAGGCGAAATTCCATAAGATGACCATTTATCCAAGTCAAGTAGATGTACTAGGTGAACCCTTGGTTCTACATAAGATTACACATATCAATTAGCCTTAACCCAATACTTGGAATAATCCACTTCTAGTTACTAATTAGAATTAATACGGGTCACACCTCTTAACTAGTGATTAGTGACAAAGAATGATTAATAATCTACGAAGGAAGACATCATGTTCCAAGTACACAAACGGTTTTAGCCACACACGACATAACCCCACATATGTCCATCTATTCATATATACTCACCATACACGGTATCATCATAACATCGTTACCTCTTTAGAATTAACCGGGCATCATCACAACGTCAATATATCCTCTAGATTTACCAAGCATCATCATAACATCATTATATCCTCCTGATTCACCGGGTATCATCATAACATTATTATCTTTTTTGGATTAACCGGGCAACATCATAATATTAACATGTCCTCCGAATTCATTGGGCATCATCATAACATCATTATATCCTCCAGATTCATCGAGTATCATCATAACATCATTACCTCTTCCGGATTAACCACGCTTCATCGTAATATCAACAAATCCTCCGGATTCACCGAGTATCATCATAACATCATTACCTCTTTTGGATTAACCAGGCTTCATCATAATATCAACATATCCTCCAGATTCACCGGGCATCATAATATCATTTGCATATCTCCCAAGATAACCAAAATTCACATACATATGTAGTCAAATCAATGAATATGTACAAGCCACAATAATAGAGTATAAGTGATGCAAGGTAACACATATCATCATACTTTACAATTCGTCATCACTACATAATATAAGTAGATGCATAAGTCAAGTGCATGCTTGTTAGTCGCCTCTTTTATTCCCATATTTCACAATACTAACCCCAAAAGGGAAATCATTCACTAAGCATTAGCTTAATCATTAGACTTGATTCATGGCAAGAGAGGTAACATAATTAGAGGTTCACTTGGTGAATTAATCGATAAGTCAAGCGATAACATAACCATAAGTGCAATTCACAAGACTTTCCAAGGCTATCCATATCATGACAACAAGATAATCAATCAAGTATACATATTATCCTACTATTAACCACATACATACACCGACAATCGGGTTTAACCGTTATAATCTCAATAACATGATTTAGATGTTCATCAAATATCTAGGTCATTAGCAAATTTCATCGTTCAAGCTTAAGGTGGGTCAAGTCTCACACCTAAATCCCAATAATGCCAAATTTAACTTCTACAAGGATAACTTCTACCCAGAATTAGGCTAGATTATCTAAATCACACCATAAGGGCTTATCAATCATTACTAGGCCTATAAGGAAAAATCCTCTTCAAGTATTCTTTCTAAGTCATCCCAATACTAAGGCTATTACATAACTAGTCATATCTAGGTCAACATACTCTTAAGGTTAGCCAACAACATCATTCACAACTATTAGAGCATCTAGAGTCTCTCATACTATTCATGAGACTACAAGATGAACTACCTAAGGTTCTAGGCTAAAGGTTAAGCATCACATTTTACAAGTTTAATAGCCCACAATAATAAACTAATCCTAAGTATCAACAATCATCCATTTATCATCTAAGACCCCACCCAATATCACAAGATATCAATAATTATACTACAATCAAGCTCAATCTATCTATAAGTAAGCCTAACCTACCTTGAGTCCAATTGCTTACGAACCAACAAACTTGGCCTTCCCTTTTCTTGAAACTTTTTCTTCCATGACACTAAACCTCCAATAGGTCCCACCTTTGAAAAATGAGTTTTCGAGACTAACCCATTGTTCAAACATAAATAGGGAGCTAAAACCCTTAAGAAATTTGAGTATATCAATGACATTTGTGGATATAATTGAGCCTCAAAAACTTAGGGTTTTTGGGTCAGAAATTAAGAAATTAATACCAAATTTGAACGAATCTTACCTTAGATGTGTAGAAAAAAATGCATTACACAAGTTATTCAAGCTCATAATTAACCCACAAGACTCACTTTTAAGTCAACAATGTTCTATAGCTGCTAGGGTTCTCAAAGAAGTGAAAAAATGCCCAAGAAATCTGCCCAAAGGGCCTTTTATACGAGTTTAAATGGGCCCGCAAGGTCAAAAATTGTTTTTGAACTCCCGGACTCCGATTTTCATAACTGAACTATGTAACCCCACTAAATTCGACATTCAAACGCATTGATGAAGTCAGATTTTACATCTACGATCCTTTAGGCCACTTATGGGTCCCACACCCATATATTTTGATTTTTAACTTTTTGACTAATGGGTCAAAATGAGCTCGAGTGTTGTGGGATTTGAACCAAGGATCTACCTATACTAAAATTGATATTACATAGCTACTAGCATAGTAGAAATTTACATCTGAAATCGTTTTAGTAAAGTTTTTACTCGGCGGCCATTTAGAATCGAGGAAGACTTCTAAATGGGAAATTGGTTCTAAAAACAACAGAACTAGCCGATAACTGAACTATCAGTTCTAACAAGTCATAAATGACTCTGGGCAGCTATGGAAAAGCTCTAATGGTCAAAATAAGTGGGAATATGAAAAATGCCCTGAAGGTTCATTACAATGAAGTTCAAACTCAATGACGAACCTGTGACTTTTAATATGTGTCAGTCAAAGGATATGTGGGTGGTGTTTATGATAGACACTATTGATGATGATGCATTAACTTTCCTTATTGAGGGGAGACTTAGGGTTGAGGCACTAGCGATAGTTATGACACGACTCGACCCCAGGACTTGTTGTAATGGGCATCCCAAGTCCAACCCGTCGGGGACTGCCCCCTGTTACCCAACCCAGCTACCTATATCCAGTCTTAGATGGGCTAAATTTCAAACATATAGCAAGATAACATTATTGTTCTCATTAAAACTTTGGGATAGGGTCACAACCGTGACCAACCCAACATAGTCCAATCGTACCAAGCTAACCACCCAACCATACCAAACCAAACCATAGATCATAAACCAAAGGGAATACCAAAACATAATATGAACAATTCTAAAATGTAATATGATAGAACAATGAGAAATTATGTTTGATGATACCAACCTCAATATTAATAACAATGCTAAGTTTGACACCTCTACCGATCCCGCCTATACCAACCCCTAGAAGTACTACAAAGCCTCTATCCGAAAGAGTAAACAAATCTGGTTGGGACATGCCCCCACCATGGGCAAAACCAATATCCAAAATAAGAGAAAAGTGTCTAAACAAGTCTATAACATAAAATGATGCCTTCTGAAAGGATCGAAGCTCACTAATTCAGTCCAAATATTGATACCAAATTTGTGTGCTAAATAGAAGGAGTAGAATAGCCAGTTCCTGCATAGCGTGGGTATACAACTGCTAGTAGATGGGTTAGTAGGTGAATGCTAGCATGAATATTAGGATAAGGATAAAATAATGCAAGTTATAAAACCAAGTAAAATCATCCATAATATAAACAACCATACATACATATGAGTGTAGGGAAAGGGTACCGAGTTTAGCATGTATTTAAAACCTTTACCTGGGCTGTGTAGCTTTGCCGTCCTAACCCCCCATGGGCCATATGGGTTCAGCTCCCCCTACTGAAAGGGCCCCAATTTATGTAACCACACGATTAGGGAATATCTTATGGGATGACTAGTACATCCCCCAATATAAAATATGACACTCGCACGTGGTCATCGAAGACCCCTCATATCGACAAATATAAGTTTCCTATTTTGGTCCCACCGGGACCGCTACCTTCCACGGCTTAGCTACATACCCCGCCATTAGTTCCTAATTGAAACCTTATCCAAACAATCCATTTACCAATTATTAACCAACGCCAATATTGATGGTATCATCGTACCATCTCATTACTTACAAGTAATATCCATAGCCAAACCATTTAGGTTAAGGGACCTTAGGTGCCCTTGGACGTTAGGTGCCCTTTCTTTTACCATATTAAATCCACTTGAGAGACTTCCATATTCTCCACAAGCATAACCATTTAGCCTTTTCAAACCATTTAAACCATATATAAATCCCTTTTCCAATTTAAAACATACAAGAGTTCTATTAAAAGAAGTCAATGCAATAAACATATCTTTATAAGCATTTTATCAAACACCTTGGGGGCATAATATCACCAAAACCAATTCCAAAGATCATTAAGCCATTACCATATAATCCAATTATCCAAATCCACCATTAATGCATATAAAAGCATAATTAAAACCATAGGAAACCATAACCAAGTATTTAATATCAAAACCCCCAAATAATAGTTGAAAATCATAATCATGAAATAGTAAAACTATGAAATCAATCATATAAACTTTGCCTTTAGTTGAAATTACAATGAGGGAAGAGATTCATGCCTTATACCGAAGAATTGATGGAAAGAAATCACCAAAGCAAGCCCAAAATAATTCGTAAGATGAAACCCTAACCTTCTTTCCCTAAAAGCTCTTGAGAGAATTATAAGATGTTTTGAAATAGTTTCTAAATGTTAATAAATAGAATAATAGGGTAAATAACCTCTTAAGTGTATTAGAAGTTGTGGGTCCTAGTTAGGGTAAGTAGGAAAATATTCAGAATGCCCCTACATAAATCCCATAAAAACCATCACAGGGATACAACTGACCCGTATGAGTTGTACCCTCCTATACGATCGATATCCACCACTCTTATACAAGACTCAACCCTTGGGTCAAATACTATCTAGTATAATACTCATCCAACCAAGTTGTAACCACAGTATATGATCCGTACCATGACTCGAATCCCTGATAGAATGAAATACCAGGAGAATCAACACTACCCACCATACGAGTCCTTGATACGACTTGTATGTAACCCTTACGACTCATACCCTTAAGTGGTAACCATTCCAGTTACCAAAACCATCCCACCAATCAACACTGGTCAGCCTACAACAGGGCCATACCACTCATACCACATCATACAACTCGTACCCATAAGTCATATTGGGTCCAGAGAATGGACTTTTAGGAATTTTTCTAAGGGTCAAAACCCAGGATTTTTAAGTTATTATGAACTTTGATAGTGATGGTATCGATAAGTACGATGAGATGGTGAGTGCACTGTATGGTAGAGGATTTTATTTTTATACTCCAAAGAAGTTGGATATTGACTTGAAAAATAGGGCTACTTCACCAGCTCGACCACCTATTAAGGAGCCACCAGTATTGGAATTAAAGGCCCTCGTATCTCACTTGTGCTATACATTTTTTGGGCCTGACAATACCTTATCGGTCATTATTTATGTTGATTTATTAGATTCATAGGTTGAGTCATTAATTTCTGTCTTGTAGAGATTTAAGCGAGCCATTGGATGGACTATTGTAGATATTGTAGAGATTCCACTTGGGATTTGTACTCAGAAAATTCCTCTTAAATCAGATTGTGTTCCCAGCATTAAGTACCAGCATTGATTGAATCCACCTTTCTAAGAGGTGGTAAAGAAAGATATCATAAAATGGTTAGATGCAGGCGTGGTTTACCCTATTGCGGACAACAAGTGGGTTAGCCCAATTCAATGTGTACCTAAGAAGGGTGGGATAACTGTGGTCCCAAATGAGAAGAATGATTTAGTTCTATGAGACCTATTACTGAATGAAGAGTGTGCTTGGATTATCGAAAGTTGAAAAATTAGACTCAAAATGACCATTTTCCTATGTTGTTTATGGATCAGATGCTAGACAGGCTTGCAGGCAGGGGTAGGTACTATTTTTTTGACAGTTATTCGGGGTGTAATTAGATCTCCATTGCCTTCGATGACCAAAATAAGACTACTTTTACTTGCCCATATGGTACTTTTGTGTTCAATAGGATGCTGTTCGGATTATGTAATGCTGATAACGCTTAACTTACACCATTATTATAGTGTAAGGCAGTTGTCGTTAATATAAACTCAACAAGTGTTGGGGTCGTATCCACAAGGAGTGAAAACTTATTTTCAAATCTTATCTATATTGAGAGTTAAATAAGTGTTAACCCATAATATATACTTAAAACTAGACATAAAATTAAATAGGGGGTATGATTTAAAGATTTGTTTAGACAAAAACCTATAACACTAAATAAAAGCAATAATTAAAGATTAAAAATCCAATGAGAGAAGAGTCTTGGGGTTATACAATCCTAGGGGTTATTCCTGTAATGGGTGCTTGAAGGTTAGTCCATTTCTTAGTCAAAGATATGGGTAGGCAAGATTTTAACTCTTAGTACTAGTATTTCAACAAAACACGAAAGTGCATTCATGGGTTCTTTCGAATACCTCATGAACATACCAAACTTACCAATCCAAAACCTCAACTTAGCATCCCTATTTCTAGGATGATGCCCATCAAGCTAGCTAAATCACATAACATCATTATTTCTAAGATAATGCTAAGGAAATAACTAATGTCACATAGTTGTTCAAAACCACTTATCACCCACATCCCTTTTTCAAGGATGAAGTGGGATCAAAGATGATTGGGGTTCTCACCCACAACTCTCAATTCAATCATAGAGTGATAGCAAAACCCAACATCAATAATTAATAATTAGGACTAGCAATCAACACCCATACATATTAACACTCTATTCAAGTATAACCCCAAGATAAAATATTTATCTACTCATAAAATTGAAGAAAAGAGATATACCCAAGATCTCATTCAATGTCTCCATTAAAGATGCAAAGCAAGAATAATCCCAACTTCAATTCATAAATTACAATTAAAAATCTCTTGGAAATTTAATAACAATTGTTATTTTCCAAAATTGGAGTGGTTTTCTCTGCTCAAAATTAAGAAAATAGTTTCAAGATACCCTAATTGTGCAAGGGTTTTGGCCTTTTTAGACTTGGGTTCAGCTGTGTGAATTCATAAAACTTTCCTTGGATACTTTGCTGCTCTATCATAATTGCGCTCACACTTCTATGACCACATGGATTCTGAGCAAGATCGCCATTGTTGACCATGGTTGACCGACTATCATCACGATCTTTGAACCGTGATCGAGGTAACTAAGGGCTGCTTGATTTCTAACTCTTGCTTCTTTTTATCCATTTTCCTTTCCTTTCAGCTTGATTTCCACTTACTTTCATCATAAGCACTGCAAGACCACAAAAGCTGGAAATGAATGCATTCAAATAGAGAATTAGTCTCAATTACACAATTTAATCATAAATTTGGATCTCAATGAGTGGTAAATTTGCCACTTATCAACACCCACAACTTAAAGCTTTGCTTGTCCTCAAGCAACACTACTTCTCTTTCAATGAGACTACTTAATTATAAGCCTATTCTTTTAACTAAATGATCACAATAATTCTAAACTCGATTAGAGCCACCAACTAGATCTTGAGCATGTGAAAAACTATCTGCTCAACTCTCCTTGAAATCAAACATACTTTCAAGGATGCAAAAGACTTTTTAAGAATAACAAAGCAACAATCGCTAACTCTCTAGGAGTTACTCTCTATCAATAGTGACTCAACTATACTTCTTTGCCTTACTTTTTGAATATAACAACTTCACCCACCTCAACTAGTCCACATGCATCCTCATGAAAAAAAGTCCCACACACTAAAATATTTATTATGGAAGAAGGGACTAAAGTGCAAGCACTTACTCTCACAAAGAAACTCTCAATGAAAACAAGTATCATGCCATATGCTTGACCTTATTTTCATTTTCCACTAAATTGAAGTAGAGTATAAAGTAGATATGATTTACCATCAGTAGACAAGTGGGAAAGTTAAGGTCTCTAGGAGATAAAGTCCATTTTGGCAAGGACTTGGAATGCTAATAGGATTGGTTGGTCGAGAAAGTTAGATGATGTACTTTGGGCCTACTGAACAGATTACAAGACCCCTATTAATGCATCTCCTTATCAGTTTGTGTATGGAAAAGCATGCCACTTGCCAGTTTAACTTGAGCATAAGGCACTATGGGTATTGAAGTAACTAAATTTTGAGTGAAGTGATGCTACACACTTGAGATTGGATAAGATGAATGAGACAGGTGAGTTTCATCTCCATGTTCATGAGAGTTAAACCTTGTATAATGAGAAAATGAAATTGTACCATGATAGGAGAATTGAGAGGAGGGAATTCTGACCCAGTGATTTGTTTTTGTTATATAATTTGAGACTTTGTTTGCTTCCTAGCAAGTTGAAGTCTAGGCGGTCTAGAACACTCACCGTGCTAAGAGTATTTCCATATGATATGATTGAGTTATAGAGAGATAGTGATTTCCTATTCAAAGTGAACGGACATTGTGTTATGACAGCACCCAAGCGCATACACAAGTGTATGTGGTCTTATCAAGTAGTAAAGTGGCCTTATGAAAGCCGAATGTCTATCCCACAGAGACTTGATTTAACAACGATTTAGTTCTAGTTTAACTTCGAAGATTAATTTGATGTAAAGGTAACCAAAAAGAGAGTTTGTAAATTTGTAAATTAAAAATAAAGTAAATAATATGTAAAATAAAGTCTAGAAACAATCAATGGAGGAAACACCAGAGTTAAAGTACTTCGAAAAATCATACTATGTTATTGAATTTCATTCGTTAACTTGCTTATCTTGGTTATTGATTCGTAGAGTTAATTGCATGATCATGGTTTCTCAACCTCTAATCTTTTACCTAATGTGAACATTACAACTACATCATTGAGCGGGGATGTAGTAATTCAATTAAGTTATTAAAGCTATCATCCTACGTGTGAATCAAGTAAGGCTCCTAAGTACATCCCGGTCCAGGTGCTAGTTCAATTTTTTATTTTATAAAAGAATAAAAACTCAAACTTTGTTTATTCCCATGTTCTATCTCCCTATTCCCTCTCCCTAGATCAAAAGGCCGACAATATATGTATTTTATGAGTGATCAATCCATAAAATAATTAAAATAAGAATAAACAAACAACCAAATATGATAAGCAAAATTAATCGAATTTAATCCAAAATAATAGTACTCATGTTCTTGGCTTTAACCCCAGAAAGAGGATTTTTAGCCGATAATATTCATAATTATGATCCAAATTATTGAATCCATGTTATGAGTAATTTTTAGCTAAATAAAAATAATAATAAAACCTAAAAATACGTAGCAGCTTCCTCCAATTTCATCCAAACCGTGTCTAAGAATTGTCCAAGTTTTTCCAAAGTTGTTCAGGTTTTTCCACCATTCCAAGTGTGTATATATATTAGATAAGAATCCTAATTATGGGTGAATTAGGCATAAGTCGCATGATCCAAGGAATTATTTTTAAAAGATTCCCACTAGGCACCTTATAATGCGTGCCACTTTCTTATATTAAAAATGGGAAAAACTAAGCTGTGTCGGCATAGGGTCATAATTGGCTGTGCATATGCACTATTAATGCGATGCAATGCTAGCAGTGTTGATGGTCGACGCAACGTGATGATATCATATCGACTCACTGGAATTTGTGTCCAAAATTTTGGTTAAGTGTTGAAAGCCTCTCCTTTTTCTCATGCCTTTTGTAGTTTATTTCCAATGAATTTTTTGCCTTTTATCAATAATATATCACCATATTCAACTTACAAAGCCTCCTACATAATCACACACCACAAATTATATATTAAAACAACAAAATATCTTCAATGATGAATCTAAACAAGAGCTAAAATAAGGCTAATTCGCACGACCTTCAACTTTATGTTCTGACTCTTGACTTAATTAAATTGAGCTTTGAACATTACAAACAAGTTATTCCACTCATAATTATACATTTAAAATATTTGGAACAAATTAAACAGATTAGAATCCAACGAAATCAACTAGACAAACAACTAGCTCAAGCTAATAACACTAGTTTTCCGGGTTGAACTCTAAATGACTCAATTAAGTACAAACTTGTTTGAAAAATACGTTTAACATTATAATCACACACTTGAACACTTAGATGCTTGTTTATATCATATTAACACATAAAACACATGAATTATACTAAAAAAAAGGATAAATTAGATAGAATAGTAACATTAGAATGCATAAATACACCCAACATCATGTTAAGCATTATATGGGAGGCACGAAGGAGATAAAAATATGTGAGAATGAGAACCTTGATAAAGTCTAAGTAGTAAATGGAGATGAGTCATGCTATGATATTAAATTAGGTGCTTCATGGGAGGCAACCTATGGATTCTTGGTGAATTTTGAGTACCCAACATAGCCAAATCGTGCTGGGATATTAGATCAAGTATTGCTTGTGAGGCAGCCCATGGTTTTAGTGTTCACATTATTTTGTTTTGCAGGATAGGAAGCATGAGGAAATCACTAGCTAAGATAAAAATTGATAAATACAAAAAAGTCTAGGTAAGTTCGCTCACGAGTATAGTCTACAGGTCGTGGGTACAAATCACGACCCGTGGACTGGACTAGTGAGAATCATAGGGGATTTTCTATTCTCTAAACCCAATTCACGAGTCCTACCCATGAACCGTGAGTCTAAACCATAATTCATGGGTTGAATCATTGGAATCAGATATCCCGAACATATTTTAGAACCTTGACTCACGATTTTAACCCACAAGTCTGAGCAAAACACACGATTTGTGGGTTGAGTCATAGAAATCAGAAAGAAAATTTTTGTCTTAGAACTTACTCACACTATCAGCTCACAAGTCGTGAGTTAGACTCATGACTCTGAGTCATCATTGGGTGCAGGAAACACAAAAACTTTCACTCGACCTGTATAACTTGACCCGAATCGGACCTTTCTTTTTCCTTTTAACCTTAAACATGATCCACTTCTTAAAGAAAATAACTCTTACTCACATTTAAATGCTTCTTAACATATTAAATCCTTCTGTAGTCAAATCACAACCCTAAATATACTGATTGTGCACGTGAGAAGCTGTTCAATTGTGAACATAGTCTTGTTTTCTCTGTGCTTAAATATTTCTCAGTAACAAGCACTAAAGAATATGTGAACTCTTTCAAAGCTTAGATGTGCAATTGCAACTTGAGTAGCGATCATGGTTTTTGTCCTATGAACTTAAAAATGTGGACTTGAACTAAGTAATATTTATTGATTGAAAATTGAACTGAATGTGTATAGCTTGTGCAAAATACAGTTAATAAATTTGAGTTAAATTAGTAACCCTCAGGTTTGAACCTATGATACCCACCCACGACCAAGTCTGCAGTAAATAAGGCTCCAGACTCAGCAAGATACAGTAGAAAAGGTTGCCATTCAACCAGGTTCTCATCCTACACCACCATAGGCATCTTAGTCTAAGGATCAGGCCCCACCATATTCTATTGCCTAAACTAGGCCTCAGAGGATGGATGCATGGAGGTCACTACCACACTCCTTTTTCCTCTCTATTCTAATAAGAGAGAGAAGCAATCTAGTTTTGGTGACAGTGACGAGGAATTATCCTTCCCTTAGTTTGAGAAAGGGGAGGAGTCTGAGTCTAGTAGTGGATATAGAGAGATAGATGCAACCTAGTCAGATGAGGGTGTAGAGTCCTTAAAGGGCCGAGAATGAGTTTGCATAAGCTTAGTCTTATAGGTGATGGATTCCACATACACCTCTACCATACCACTAACCCCAGCTATACAGAGCTGGTGTATTAAGCACATACACAAAATTTATAATCATTGCATAAAGATTACTGATCAGGTACGACCTTGGTGAAGTATAGTTTAGGAACCCTGTATTGGGATTGTAACTCTAGCACAAATTCCTTACATAAAGGCTAAAATTGATAGATATAAGCTTAGATGGATTGGTGAGACTTTAAGATCTTACAACCTAGAGGTGGTGCACGATTTCTATGCTTCTTATACCACATCCACTGAATAGATCACACCAGCGGGATAAGAGCTCAAGACAAGCCTCTACTAGCTGATACATTAGTCAGGGGTGATTTCATTGACTTATTTGAAAAGACAATCCATAGATTTCTATTTGGGCCTGATACACAAACAAAGAACAGAGTCAAAAAGTAAACAACGATACAAATACGAAAGCTAAAGATAGATAGAGAAGCAATAAGATAGACACAATGCAAGGAATTAAAATCAAATAAAGGGTGTATCAAACCCTAAACCCTCAATCAATTAAATCGAACGAAGCACCTAAATATTACGTAGACCTCAAGGAAATTGATTTCCAAGAAACCTACATTTCTAAACAAAAGATCAACACAAGAGAATCCATACTTTCCTCACACTCTCACAAGTGTTCAAATTCACAATTTAATATAAATTCCTTACTAAAATAAAAATAAGTCCTATTTATAGTCTAGGCTTGGTTATTATATTATATGGGCCCAAAAGTGACCCATTTAGGAAAAACAAACACATAGAATCCCATTAGGTACTTACTTGAGCATATAGGGTGCACCCCAAGGGTGCAGTGGGCTATTTTGACCCGCTTTAGTGGATCTAGAGTGAGTTGGGTACACCTCTAAAGAAAATAAATGGTGTATCAAACCCTAAACCCTCAATCAATTAAACAAAACAAAGCACCTAAATCTTACGTACACCTCAAGGGAATCAATTCCCAAGCAACCCAAATTTCTAAACAAAAGATCAATGCAAGTGAATCCATGCTTTCCTCATACTCTCACAAGTGTTCAAATTCATAATTCAACATATACTCCTTACTAAAATAAAAAAAAGTCCTATTTATAGTCTAGGCTTGGTTATTACATCATATGTGCCTAAAAGTGACCTATTTAGAAAAGACAAACACATAGAAGCCCATTAGGCACTTGCTTGAGAATATGGGGCACACCCCAAGGGTGTAGTGGGCTATTTTGACCCGCTCTAGTGGATCTATAGTGGGTTGGGTGCACCTCCCAAGAATATGGGGTACATCTCCTCTTTGGGGGCTTTCTATCCCTATTTGGTCCTCCATCAGCCTCTCTAATGTCCCTTGAGTCTCCTTGGTCATCATAATAATCTAATGGATGCATTTGATAGCCCTCAAGAACTCTTAAAGTGTCATTTGATCCATAAGCATGCTCTCTAGTAACTCGGAGGCCATTTGGCTTATATCATTCTCCCCTTCTCGAAAAGGATTCAACCTCGAATCCAAACCTTTCAATACCAAATAAAGGACAAACAAACATAATATCCTAATAGAATGAGGGTTAGAATTAGCATATTCAATCATACCATCATGCCAAGGTTGCACATGCATAAGATATAACCAAGCATCAAAATGATCAAAAAAGGGTGAATAACCCAACAAAGTAAGAGCTACTTGGTCATTCAAGATATTTGGACAAACGGGTATCCTAGAGGAACCATGGTAATCATTGAACCACTTATGAAGTCTCACATGGATTCCAAGTCTCAATAAGCTCGTAACCCCCACTATAACACTCATATTTGTTAGAGACCCTTCCCTTACATAACTTTGGCCTCTCAAGTAGATTAGAAACCTCCAAGAAAGACTTTTTGTCATACGGACAAGTTCCAACACCCTCACCTATGGTTGGATTGTCTTCTTGCCAAGCACCAAGTGGTGTGGAGAAAAACCTCCACATTTTAAATAATCACCGAGATCAAATAGGTAAAATATCCATGGACATGGATTTAGGAAACACTTTTTCCCCATAGATTACCACCAATACAATCATTTGTACCCTCTATAATAGCATGATCATCAACAAAGGCAATTAGAGCGTTAGTCACAGTTAGTCGACCAATAATATCAATATCACCATTAACTTGAGGTCCTTCAAACACTTCATGAACATTTCCAAGTGATGGTCTAGGTTCACACACAAGTTGGTCCTCATGACTTCCACAAGACAATGTACTATCACTTATCTCAATGGCTTTAACACTAGGTGGACACAAATCACACTTGCTAGAAGAGTCTAAATTTGTCATTATAAGGATTAACTAGTGTTTCCATGCTTTCAAGTAGTACATTATCATTATGAAGTAAGTAGACATTATTCTCACTTAAATATAAACTATCTTTCACACTTAGTTGGCTACTAGCCTCATGGACTAGAGTGCAAGAGTTAGTTTGATTACCTTGAAGTTCATTTGGAGCATGTCCACTCAAAGAAACTCAAAAATTTGGTGTATTGGATAGGACAGAGTTAGGGGAGTGTAGGTGATCTATTATTTTATCCATCCTTATTGAGAGTGAACTTTCAATGCTTTCCATTCTTTGATTTACATATTATTTCACACTCATTATGGTCGCCCTTAAAGTTTCCATATTTATCTCTCCCAAAGCTCTTGGGATACCTTCTCCCGATGCCATGATACCTATATAAAAGGAATACTAAAATAAAACAAAAACAAAAAACATGTTAAAGGTTAAGAAATCAACCTCACAATTAATTGGTGTCGCAAGCGTTGATAGATCATTTATACTCCAATGAGGTTGATTGGTACCAATTGTGGCTTGAGTTCGGAATAGATCATTGTTTTAAATTGAAAATAAAAAACTCAAAATCAACTAACGTACTTGAATCAAGAAGGTTCAACAACAATAAAAGAGAAAAGCACACACGAACGATTAAGAAAGAATCAGACTCTAGAACAATTTAATCAACTAATAGATAAATTATTAGTTGTTAATTAGTATTTAAAAATCAAATTATGAAGTTAATAATCAAGAAATAAAGTTATATTGATGGAACTTTGCAAAAAGTGTGTTGAAAAGGGTGATCTGCGCTTGGAATAAGCTGAAGCGGATTGGGAGCGGACCTAGCACATATGGGGGACATACTCAATGCATAAGATATTTTTTTGGGATGAAATTTACCTTATTTAGGAGGTTGGGCACACTTACAAGGCACCTCCAAGGCAGATCAGCCGAAATGCTTGTACAAGGGGCCAAAATGTACTTGTTGTGGTCCCTTTTTGTCCTCTTATCTTAGAATTTCTTTGGATCTTCAAAGGTGCGATTGTACTAACACTTTTGTAAACTTTTTGTTTATGATTTTTGGATCAAACAACAAATTTTTGATAAATATTAAACTTGAAGATATGAATCTTCTCAAGAACACCAAGAACAATTTTGAAAATTCAAAATGCACATCTTCACTGTTTTGGCTTGAAATTCCATGAAATTTTAACCATAGGATCTTGTCAATATAAGGAAATTAAATGCATAATTAGCCTTCAAAACATCACCAAAACTTTTAGATTTTCAAACCCACTTGTATTTTCTTCAACCTTCAAAACCGTAAAAATGGTAAATCTTTCAAACTTCTCCAAATGACACCATTTTTTAACCCTAAGATTCTTTCAATGTTGGAAACACTTTTTAACTTCTTCAACTTCAAATTCCAACAAAAAGATTTGTAAATATAATAACCCATTTCTTTAAATTTCAAGACAACAATCGTGGTTTCTTCCAAATGCACTTCCAAATACACTAAATTACCAAGTTCCAACCAAAATATCACTAGATGAAGCAAATCTAGTGTAGAAACAACAAGAAGGACTCAAGAACACAAAATTTTTTTTGGGGGTTTTCTTAAAAACGTTTTTGACACACTTTTTATTGATTTATGAGATAACAAACCCAAGATTGACTTCGTGGAAACTAAATCAAGATCATCTCTAATGTCAAATGATACACAAACAAAGTACAAAATTGAAAAGTAAACTATAATACAAATACAAAAGCTAAAGATAGATAGAGAATCAATAAGATAGACACAATGCAAGGAATTAAAATCAAATAAAGGGTGTATCAAACCCTAAACCCTCAACCAATTAAATCGACCAAAGCACCTAAATATTACGTAGACCTTAAGGAAATCGATTTCCAAGAAACCTACATTTCTAAACAAAAGATCAACACAAGAGAATCCATGCTTTCCTCACACTCTCACAAGTGTTCAAATTCACAATTTAATATAAATTCCTTACTAAAATAAAAATAAGTCCTATTTATAGTCTAGGCTTGGTTATTATATTATATGGGCCCAAAAGTGACCCATTTAGGAAAAACAAACACATAGAATCCCATTAGGTACTTACTTGAGCATATAGGGTGCACCCCAAGGGTGTAGTGGGCTATTTCGACCCGCTTTAGTGGATCTAGAGTGAGTTGGGTACACCTCCAAAGCGGACGGGGCACATCTCCTCTTTGGGGGCTTTCTAACCCCGTTTGGTCTTCCATCGGCCTTTCTAAAGTCCCTTGAGTCTCCTTGGTCATCATAATAATCTAATGGATGCATTTTGATAGCCCTTAAGAAGTCTTGAAGTGTCATTTGACCCGTAAGTATTATCTCTAGCAACTCGGAGGCCATTTGGCTTATATCATCCCCCCTTCTTGAAAAGGATTCGACCTCGAATCCAAACCTTGCAACACCATATGAAGGACAAACAAAAATAATATCCTCATATCATGAGGGTTAAAATTAGCACATTCAATCATACTATCATGCTAAGGTTGCACATGCTTAAGATATAACCAAGCATCAAAATGATCAACAAAGGGTGTATAACCCAACAAGGTAAGAGCTACTTGGTCATTCAAGAGATTTGGACAAAGGGGTATGATAGAGGAACCATGGTAATCATTAAATCGCTCATGAAGTCTCACATGGATTCCAAGTCTCAATAATCTCGTAACCCCACTATAGCACTCATCTATGTTGGAGACCCTTCCCTTACATAACTTTGACCTCTCAAGTAGATTAAAAATATCCAAGAAAGACTTTTCATCATAGGGATGCGTTACAATAGCCTTACCCATGGTTGGATTATCTTTTTACCCGATGAAAGTTGGGTACCTCCTCTAGTCGAGCACTACCACCACCTTTTGGTGTTATGCCCGTCGTGCCTCTTAGTGCCCCAACTGTGGGTGAGGCTGCATCCGATGCCTAGAGTGTCTTAGGTATGTTCTTACACCCATATGTTTTTCATATTATTTGTATACCCTAGGGATAGTGCATCAACTTTTAATTTGGCGTAGGGGTGTACCTACCACTCAAGGTTTTTGTTGCATGTCTCTTTTCCCCAAAGTGTTCTATCATAGTAGATTCGATATGTTTAGGTTATTGTGTTGTGTTCGTGATGTGTGTTATATTTTGTTTTGTTTTACTAGGAGAAAAATAAGAAACCTTTGTGCAGTCAAATCTTAAAATTTATTTTTTTTGTGTTATGAAATGATACCCCTCCTAAAAGTTTTTGTGAACTGTGTGTTGAAAATATATGTTATGATCATTTTTGAATATTTTTATTGCATTACTATTAGGGACAAAATAATCACAGCTTCATATTACATGAACCGAATAGGTAGTAGTTGATAATGTAAGCCTGTGCCATATGTGTGCGAGGTGTTTACTTAGTTTACCTTGTGTGTTTAATCTAGAACTTGCCCAGTTAGTCTTGCCTAGGTTGTAGGATAGTTGGTTTGGACATGATCATGGTCCATGTTTGAATAAGTCTACCCTTATCCTAAAAGACCAACCAAATGGGAATAAATATCCCTTCATCCCTAATTAGAGCCTAAAGTCACCTATTTTTTTATTTTTAACCCTGTCACCTTCCCATTTTAATTACAATAAACCTATTTTAAACCTGGTACCTCCTTGGACATTGTGTACCTCAACTCAAGCAAATCTTCTAAGTTGAGAGTGGCTATCATAGGGGTGCATAGATGATGATGCATATAAAGAAAGTTGTTAAAAAAATAAAAAAAATAGGGTTTGGTATGGTATCATAGTGTGTAAAAAAAATAAAATAAAAAAATAAAAGAAAAAAATAACAAAATTAGTGACCGGATAAAACTACACCTATTCTGAAAATAAATAGAGGAGAAAAAGGAAGAATAAAAGAAGCATAGTTAAGTAGTGGAGCCAAAAACATGTGAGTGTAGTGTCAAGAAGGGTGAGCCATGACTTCACATATATAGAATACTTTCCCCAACCCTACATTATAATCCGAGAAAAGTCTTATAGTGATTCCAGTCCAAGTGTCCAAAAAACTAAGTCCTATAGTGATCCCAACCCAAGTGTCCAAAAAACTAAGGCATAGAAAATAAGCAGAAGTCTATGGTATTTTATGCATATTGTTTGAGCTTTTTTATGAGTGTGAGTGTTTTGATATAGTCCCTGCATTGATATGCATCATTATACTGTGAGAGTTGGTACTTCCTTGCTGTAAGAGTACATGGGTTGTATTGTTAACTACTTGTTTGTCTGGGTAATGAAAGTTGCATATATGCTTTGGTTGTTTGTTGCTAATATGATGCCATCTCTTGATTAGTTTCATGCTATTGTGCTACATGTATACACACAATGGTTTTAAAAGTTATGCAGAGAAGGGGGTTGATAGTTGAAACTAAACTGAATTGACTATTGTAGGTGCCTTAGGTTTTTTCAGTGAAGCATCATGTTTGTTTATTGTGTGTTATTTGCTTGAGGACATAAAAATGTTCTAAGTTGAGGGTGTTGATGTAACTTTTGATGCTTAAAGCAAGGAAATTATGGAGGAACTTAGGTATTTTTATTGGATATGATGTGCGTTTATGTTGATTTTGTAGGAAAATAGGGTTTGAAGCAAAGATTGAGAAAAAGGGATGAAGAGTTATTGAAGTGGTAATGCACGATTTAACCTAAAATTTGTGGGTAGTACCTATGGATCATGAGTAGCAGTCGTGACTTGAGTTCTTAATATGTTATGCTGATTCTGATTCCTACGAGGCTATGTATGACATACCATAACACGTGGGTTGCAGACGTAAATTAAGATTCTGAAAGGATGATTTATGCTCTGAGTTCCATGAATTAAAGGTACGACTTAGGGGTAGTACTCACGAACCAACCTACAAATCGTGAGTTGATGCCGACCCTACTTCCCTACATTATTTAGGATAGGTTTTACCTTACATTAATAAATACTCCTTGAATGTTTTATTGATCAGTTACACACTTTATATACTTTTAACATTGTTTTGAGTTTTTAGATATATTATTGATCTTGGAATTGTTGTTCTTATTTTTGAGGGTTTATAATTGATTTGAGATTTTGGGTTTTTCATATTATTCCTTGTAAGTTCAACATTATGCTTTTATATATGGAATCATTGTTTGTTCTTATGACCAGGAGTAACTAAACCCCATATCTAGGGTTGTGGGACCCTGATGAAATAAAAAAACAGGTTAAGTATGAAGTTATTCTAGATTGGTTTTCTTACATGTATTGATATTCCCTTTGGTTTGAATGCTTTCTTAATATATGTACATATTAGGAACTCTCTTGTATTTAATACTTTCTTGAGAGAGAGGTAGAGATTAGGAAAAGGAAATAACAATAGTAATTTAAAGCTGCCAACTTTCATCTAATTAACTTGAGTTGTAACTAGGATAATCAATATAAGATCATAAAACAAGCTTTAGTAATGGACTCTCTGAGACCAAGAAAAGATGAGTGAAATTCAGCCAAACAAAGGTCGAGAGAGGGTTAGGTAATACAAAACTTGTTAGATTTTACATGCAAGGCATCAAGATAGTTTGACAAGTACGAATAGTCTATGGAGTTATGTTGTCAGGGGGAACACAATCCTAGTCTTGTATTATATTGATCACAACCTTAATTGCCTAACAATTGTTACTGTTAATCTTATTATTACAAACTCTCATTTTTATTTATGCAATCTTCAATTATGTCAGCAAACTCTTGCTATATTATTGGCCTATTACTCATAGGTTTGACCCCAACATAGTTGGGTTCTATATTTGATTCAGTGACTACTTTATACTTTCTTGAAGGTGTAATTTGGGTTTCATAAATGGTATTCTAGCTCCCTCTAGAATCACTGCCTTAGAGGTCTATCCAACTTTCTTCTCCTTTCTTCTCATTTTTTTCTTCTTGTCTAATTTCCTTTTCTTTTTATTCTTAGTTTTATCAAACATCTAACTTTTTTGAGTCTCCAAGTCACCTCCCACTTCCTCAATATTTGTCTCATCAAGATTAAGAGAGGGAGTGTAAAAGTCAGGAACCAATGAGTCCATATCCATTGTATAGGTTGCCGATGAAAGTATAGGTTGTAGTGAAGGAGGTGCGGCATCAACCCTCTCAGTCAATACCCTGACTACTTTTTAATACTTGATTAGGTATGCCCTAATATCTATCAGGTATGGTTCCTAGATCACATCCCTCCTAGCCATCATCCGACTCTCACATCTGTCTGCCCGTGTCTGGACAGTTCTAATTGCACCCTAAATCTCATTGCCAACATTTGTCTTAACCCCAACCTCTATCTTCTTAATATGGTCATCATTTAAAAGTAGGATCCACATGATTTCTTCTAACTATGAAGTTAGAATCAATATATAACTGGCTAGAACAAATGGTCGAATATGGATGGATGGTTATGGTGCAGAGGATGAAGAGGCACTGACATCGAATAGCGCTATGTTGCTGGTTCGGGAACCCCCAACTACATCTGGAATCTTAAGGTTTACGGCAGAGGTAGTTGATGTGTGAGCAGATGCTAACACATTTGAGGCTTTTAATTGAGAATAATTACAAATTCCTAAGCAACTTTTGTCGTTTTTGATTGTTTTCTCTTTGATAATGTAGTAAAAGTCAAGATGAAAGAGAACCAACAATAATGAAAGTAAAAGAGTTAATTTTTGAGCAAGTAGAGAGGGAAGTATAGCTGACAACTTGTCTGATAATTCGTCATCCTTGTGATAAGCTATCAGAGTTGCTGTCAGCCTTAGACAGAGAATGGACTTCAGCTGGAATACGTGACAACATCTGTGATAGGCCGTCAAAAGTGTGGTAAGCCATCAGGATTGTGGTTAGGCATAGCCAGTGAATGGGATTTGAAATGAATAATCGACGACGTCTGTGATAAGTCGTCAAAGTTCTGATAAGCTGTCACGCCTCATCATCAACCTAAGGCAGAGATTGTCAAAAGTGAAGGGGAGATGACGACATTTTTGATAAGTCGTCAGACTCCTGATAAGTCGTCACTCACAATGTCATCTGTCCAAGAAAAAAAGCCGTGATCTGTGATTTTGTTTCCATAATTAGGCTAAATTATTTAAGGACAAGTTCTAGAGTTTTCATAAAAAAAGTAGAAACGGCTGGAACTTATTCCAAAGGAGTTCACCTCTCTTTGGGGGCTCTTAACTTAGAATTCAATTTTCAACTCTTTGATTTGGTTGTGGGAATTTTCTCTTGAACTTGGAAGAGAATCAACTTTAGACTTCATCTTTTGTAAGTTTAATTATATTGAATGGTGAATATAATTGTTGCTATCTCTTTCTTTTTCATGTGGCACTAAAACCCACAACTAGGGTTGTGGGATCTATGATTATTTCTCTATGGATTTAATAGTTAGTTAGGGTTTGAGTGGTTGTGGGGACATCTTGATAATTCCTTTGTTATGATTGTTATTTATTGTTGCAAATAATAAATCCCGCCTTATGTTTAACTGAGAAATAAACTAAAGGTAGCGAATTATCATAAAGGATTTGGGAAGGTTAAGCTTCCATCTAATGATTAAGGTTGAGAAACACTTAGATAGATTGTCGAAACTGATAGTTTGGTGTTTTCCACAAGTCACGAGAACCTAACACTACAACTATTATTTAATGGGGATAAATAATCATAGTGATCACAACCCTAGTTCTTCTCTATCACTAATTTGAACTATTGAAGTTTTAGTTTTGAGCTCTGAAGCAAGTCGAAACTTTAATTATTGTTTGATAAAACTCCCCATTTAATATTTTTGCAATATTTGCTTAAATTCAACTTGTAGATATAGTTTTAAATTAGTTTACTTTCCACTCACATTGTTCCTTGTGGATTCGACTCCGACTCCAAAGTTGGGTAAATATACTGACGACGGCCGCCTTGCACTAAAGTGACGTGCAAGTTGAGCGTTATCAACAGTCGTGTTATGTAGATACTTTATCAGTACCATGTCAACAACTTTCATAGGTTGTATCACTTTCTTCACTGCATCAATGTTTGGGATATAAACATTCAACATCAACTATATAATGAGATAGAGTAAAGGTAAAGTAGTTTTAAACTAAAGTACCCGATCTCATATCTCCTCTATAATAATCTGTGAGATTTTCAACTCCACTCATGAAACAAGGGTTACTACTAGGAAAGCATTGGTCACACCCAATGTATTATCATTGCATAGGGGTGCGATCTAGTTCCTGACAACTAACCACCAAGTCTTTACTGCAAACTTCAAATTGTGCTTATAAATTGCTTGCCCATGAACCCACGGTTCATTCTCTTCAACATTAGGAATATGGATCGCCATTTGCCTATAGTGCATGACCTTATCATCATTACTTATCTTCTTTACTCTTTTCAGATTATTCATTCGAAAATCACACTTTGAGGTATCCTCAACCATCCCAAATGCTTCTCCGAAAAAGGCTCTTGAGATTTCCTGAACAAAGATATCAACCTCTGTATCCTAGACCCAAATAGTGTTAAGTCGGGGCTGCTTCTACTTATTCTTATCCTTTTCCAAAGGAGTACTATTTTTTCAGCATTATAACATAGTTAACATAAAAGTCCCTCACTAACTCTAGCATATAACTGTAGGGTATCGATAACCATCCCAACTCAAATCTATCAAATCCCTGTACCAAGGCCGAGATATTCTAGAGTGACTCAGCTAAGACCCAAAACTCTTCTTGAATGCTTTTCTTTTTGCTTTCCTCGATCTGTCTATGTGACCCCATCTATATATTAGTCCCTTGAGTTTAGGACTATCCAACATATTGGATCCACAACCCTTTGAGGTGGCACAACAACATACTTGGAGGATTCGAGGTTGAACTACTTGCTCACCCTTTTGTTCCCTTTTTAGAATAGGGAAGGTTGATAAGGGTATATTTCTCGACCAAGTTTATGGATGTTGTGTACTTGGATTGTTTTTTTTTCCTTTGCCTGCTTCCTCATGGTTCGAGGGGAGTGTTTGCTTTTCATAGGAGCTAATAGCATACTACTCCTCGAATCCACTTGTACTTAGTGATTCACTCTCTGAGTAGCTTAGTCTGTCCCTCTCTTTAGTTATTTTCTTTCTTAGATCCTTGTCTTGTACTTTCTTTGATTTAGGTGTCATAGTACCTGCATCGGTATAAGATAAAAATTACTTTGAATTTGAAAATAGTGTACAAGTATAGAGCTACTGATAGAAGACCTAACCCACAATCGTGTAATGAAGGTATGATCATACCTTTTGATTGTGGGTTGGGTTCCCCTAAAAGTAATGAAAAAAGGTAGAAATAGACGACTATTTACTGTGATCATATAATAAAGGTACGATTGTACCTTCTGATCATAGAAACACCCCTCAAAATATTGAGGTAACTCACATCAGATGAATACAATCCAAGATTGTATAATAATGTCATGATCGTGATATGCATTCGACTGATGAACCCTTGAGAGTGAACAACTACGAAACAATATTGCGCACTATTGTGCACAAATGGGTACTCAGACTTTAACTATGCTTATAATGCCCCATACCCCAATAGTGAACCTATTAAGAACATACCCATGACAAAAATTCACTCAAAAATTTCTATTTCTATTCATAATTAAATCAATTTAGTGTTTGTTTTAACACTTACAATGTTTTAGGTTTCAAGTAGTGAGAACACATGAAGTTTTGCTTCAGATTACAAGTAACACACTTGATATTATCCTTTGGGTTCTATTACGGTATGAATTTAGTATTGAAATACTTTGAAAGGAGGAATGAGGATATTAGGTGAAGCGTTTGAGGCTTTTATACATTTAGGAACCTAGTTGATCGGGTCAGGTTACTGGTTCATTAAACTAATGGGCTCAACAGAAGACTAAATAGTACAATCATGGTTAGGTTCCATGATGGTGTCATCTTCTCATAGAAAGTGTATTAAAAAAAAACTTACTAGGGAACCTACGAAGCTTAAGGACGATTTTTGGATGTGCAACAACCGTTCATCAAAATTGTTGGTTCATGCTTGATGGATAGGTTGCAGGAGAGTGATTTGAATATTAAAACTACAATGGTGACATCTAGGTATGATGTGATGACCAATCGCAGGATGACTCTTAGATTTTCATCCCGCAAAACTTTGGACAAATGTGTTCAGATGATTGAACCCATGATTGTGGGTTCATTCCTCAGTCTAGTTCAAAAACTTCTTGTTCATGCCTAATCCCTATACCTGTAGAAAACATTGAAAATAAAAAAAATGGAGTCAGTAAAAAAGAAAAGACTTAAATAGAAAATTAATTCTTCCAACCATATAAGAAATTTTAAAACAAAATTAAATCTTTTCAATATATATATATATATATATATATATATATATATATATATATAAAATAGTAAAAGGAACCTAGTTAAGGATTTACGTAAAAACATGTTATTTTGATTTTAAAATTTGAATTTCTAGTTAAATCAGATGTCCTAAATAAATAAATAAAAAAACTAAAGTATATTCTAAATTAAAGGAAATACTTAAAAACATTGTCCATAATCGCTACTATTTAATAGTTTTGATGGAAAACACGGATTTCATGTCATAGTTAAAAAATATATTTTTTGTTTTGATAGAAGACAATGATATTTTTCTTTTCACTCTTATTATATATGTTTTAAGACTCTTTTTTTCACATAAATAAATCTATCAACATTAATTTGCTATATATTTTTATCCAATATATTTAAACTTCTTTAAGTTTTAAATATTATAGTTAATATTATAAAATATCTAAATAATAATTGATTTTGTTCAACCCAAACACATTTGTGTTTATTGCAATTTGTATGATACATATTAAATGAAATACCTACTAACATTAATTCTCCTCCCCGTATATTTCAGAAGACTTTTTTTTTAAATCCTCCATATGTTTATCCCTTTATCTGTATTTTTCATTTTTTTTTATTTCTTGTTCTTTTTTTTTTTCATTTATTTCTTTATTTTTTTCTCCACTTCTTTTTTCTTGCTTTTATTTTTAAATTTTTTGTATTTATTGGTTCCTTTTATTTGTGTTTTTATTTTTTTATTTTCTCTTTGTTTTGAATTTCTTATTTCTTGTTCATTTTCTTTTCTTTATTTTTATTTAAATTTTTAATTTGATTTTTTTATTTTTTCATTTATTTTTTTCTCACATCATAATTCTCTTTACTTTTTCACCACAAACTAATTTCACATTTTCGATCTTTTTCTTAAATTTTTTTTTGCAATTCTATTAAATTTTTTTTTTTCATTTAATTCAGTCTGTTATGATACCATCATAGTATATCTATATACAGTCATGGTAGATATATTGTAGTAATATTATTGATACTTTCTTCAATCCTTAGTGGAACTTTCATGATACCATCATAGTATATCTATATACCGTCATGGTATCATTAATGTTGGTTTCAATACTTCAGTCAAACTTCCATGATACCATCATATTATATATATATATATATATATATATATATATATATATATATCATTGAGGTTTGTTTTGGCTTGTAATGATAAAATAACAGTATATCTATACATGATACCATCACAGTATATCTATATACTGTTATAGTATCATTGATGTCTTCTTCAATCTTTCAGTCAAACCTCTATGATACCATCACAATATATATATTATGACATGGTATCATTGAGGTTTGATTCAACTTGTAATGATACCATAATGGTATATCTATATACTATAAAGGTATCATTGATGTTTGCTTCAATTCTTAGGGGGACCTCTACGATAACATCACCGTATATCTATATACCATCATGGTATCATTAATCTTTCAGTCAGACTTCCATGATACAATTATAATATATATATATATACTAACATGGTATCATTTGAATTTTGTTTTAGCTTGTAATGATACCAAAATAGTATATCTATATACTATCTTAGTATCATAGATGTTTGCTTTAATATTTTCGTGAGAATCCACGGTACCATCATAACATATTTATAGACTAACATGGTATCATTGATCCTGTTTCAACCCTTTAATGCAACTTTCATGATATCATTATAGTATATTTATATGCTGATATCATTGAGGTATGTTTCAATCTGTAATGATACCATTTAAATATATCTATATATTGTCGTGGTATCAAGATAACTGCTTCAAGCCTTCAATAAGACCTCTATGATATCATCATAATATATTTATATACTAACATGGTATCAATAAGGTTTGCTTCAGTTTGCAATAATACCATCACAGTATATCTATATGCCGTTATAATATCATTGTTATCTTCTTCAATCCTTCAGTCAAACCTCCATGATACCATTACAGTATATCTATACTAACATTGTATAATTGGAGTTTGCTTCAATTTGTAATGAGATAATCACAGTGTACCTGTATACAGTCGTAGTATCATTGATGCCTATTTTAACCCTTAAGCGAGACCTCCATGATACTATCATAGAATATATATACTAACATGGTATCATTGGGGTTTGTTTTAATCCGTAATGATACTATCACAATATACCTATATATTATTGTAGTATCATTGATATCTGCTTCAACCTTCATGAGACTTCCATGATATCATCACGATATATCTGTATACCAAATGATATCATTGTTGTTTGCTCTAGTCCCTGATGATACCATCAAAGTATAGCGATATAATGTGATGGTATCATGAAGGATTGTTCTCGTTCTTTAATAAAAAATTCTTTCTTAATTATTTATTTTTGTGATCTATTTAGTATTTTTTATATTTTATTAGTGTAGAGTAGTGAAATAATATTTTTTTATATACTGACATGGTATCATTTTGGTCTCCTTCATTTAGTCAATAAGACCTTTCTCAAACCTTTGTGATACTGATATGGAATACATTATATATTGTGTTGTTTCAATTTTTATGTCAATTTTACCAAGTTATTTTTGTAAAATAATTATAAAAATGGAATCATATTAGAGATAAGTTTTGTTTTCATTTGTAAAGCAAAATAAATATTAGAAAACTATATTTTCATTAATTTAAATTTTAACGAATAAACTAGTGATTTAGGTATTGTTTTTCTTGATTATTTCTTATTGTAGACTGATGATAGGCGATATTATGAGCCTATATCACTATATTTTGCCCATATTTGTGCCATGTTTTGAGAACAAATTATATATTTCATGCACTTTTAGTCCTTTTTCCTATAAGTGAGCTAACGAACATGATTAGCAAAGTTTCAGGTATAAATGATGCAGAATTCAGCATTTTATGGATAACTTGACGCCAAAGAAAGCTTCACGAAAGGAGAAAAGGGAGTCTTGGACGCCTAAGGACCAAAAGTGATGCATGGAAAATTTGTCTCGGGCTAAAACAACATTTCTGAAGACTTTGGGGACTAGCAGTAACTTATTTGGATTAGGATAATGATACATTAACCTAGTACAATTGGGTTAAGTATTTCATTAGCTTATTAGGATTTGGATAATGATACATTAACCTAGTACAATTGGGTTAAGTATTTCATTAGCTTAGTAGGATTTGGTTAGATATTTCATTAGCCTAGTAGGATTAGGATATGAGTATTATAAATACCCTATCATGCTAGAGATTTTTATTCATCTTCTTACATTCCTCTCTTATTCTTCTATTCTTCTCTTATTCTTCTACAACAATTTTCATTAATTCTATTTTTCTTCTTCTATTCATCTATTCTTAAATTCCGCAATAAGAGAAACGTTACTTTGCAAGGGATTCACGCCTAACGCCTACCACACCATATTACACGTGAAATCTTTATTGTGGTATAATAACAATGTCCATTGTGATTTCCTTCGCACTCATGGGTAACTAAACTTCTCTGTTGGGGTTATGGAAGCCGTATGAGATAGTATCTAAAGCTATGAGTTTGTGAATTCGTGACACGCGTGTTGCTTATATCATTATTCTCTTCATCTTAATCTAAATTCTTTGTGGCTGCAGACGCGTAGAATACGCCAGTATAACATTTAACTTGTTTGAAAGAAAAGTTATATGTCTGGAAAAGAGATAATGTCAAGGTAGTAGGGTCCTATCCCCTATTAAAAAGTTAGTGCCGTAACTGGATTAACCTCTTGGAGAATTCGTACCGTTAGACACGCTTTAAGCTCGAAAGAGTTAAAGTGAAATAATCCTCGAATAGGTCGAAAGACGCCTGGATTTACCATCGAATACAATTCTCTATAAGCGCATTCATGTCTGGATTCAACTCACTCATAGCCAATAGAGAAGTATAACTCAGAAGGTGGACATAACTCCAACTCCTCAATTCTCATTGTTTACAACTTACGTAACATTCTTCCTCTTTTTACTTTGCTATTTTCAGCTTTTACTTTATTGTTTTGGTTACACATTACAATCCCCCCTTCTTACGAGACTTGCACTAAGAGTCTAGTAATTTTGCTTACTTGTTGGCCAAGCTATTCCCTATGGGATCGACACCCAACCCAGGTTGGGTTCTATATTTGACAAACGACCGCTTTACACTCCTACGAGAGCTGTAGATTAAGCGTTATCAAAAATTGGCGCCGTTGTCGGGGAATACGAATGTCAATTAAGTTTGTGATAGTTACTAGACCCTTTGGTCAAAGATTCTCGTACTTTTACTTTTAGTTGTTGTTTTTGTTTTATTCAGGTCTGTTCAGTGCATCAATGGATGCACAACGTGAAATTGAGAGGATAGCTGCTCAAGTGCATCAACAAAATATTGATAACCCAGGCCGTGCAACAAATCCCGATGATGAGGACCTGGGCGATGAGGAGCTACTAAACCCCCGGCATACTACTGAGGTGGCGGCTCCCATGCAGAGGAGAGATCGTCAAGCGCAATTGAGGCCTGATCGCCGAGCTATGCAAATTCCTTTTGATGACGATGAGGACGATCTGGACGGACCTAGTGCCACCGGAGCTATTATTCTTCCGCCATTGGCACCCGGAGCAAAGTTCAATATCACTAGCACCATGATTCAGCTATTACAACTCAAGGGGTTATTTGGTGGACTAGCAGGCGATGATCCGAATATGAATCTGATCAACTTTATTTCTACATGCAAGTCATTCGACAATCCTGGCGTTGGACAGAATGGAATTCGATTACGTCTATTTCCATTGTCTCTGTCTGGGGAGGCAACTTTGTGGTTGAATGGGCTGACTCCTGATTCTATTACAAATTGGAGGCAATTGAGAGACGCTTTCCTAGAAAGATTCTTTCCGCCATCGAAAAGAGCACAATTGAGAGATGAAATCAGCAACTTCCCTTAGCTTCCAACTGAAGCACTTCATGAAACTTGGGAGAGGTTCAAGACGAAGCTAATGCGATGCCCAAGCCATCATATGACCAATGTCTACTTGATGGAGATATTATACAGAGCTTTGAATTCGGTGACTAAGCCAATGGTTGATAATGCGGCTGGAGGATCATTCATGGACCTCACCTTTGGTCAGGCAAGCAATATGCTAGATCGGATGACGAAGCAAAGTAGAGCTTGGCATACCAGGGATTCTGAGGTAGCAAGCCCCACTTTATCTATTGGCATGGCTGCAGATCAAAGGAGACGAGAAGAAGAACACGATCAAGATTTAGCGCACATGAAAACACAAGTGGATCTTCTTACAAAGCATCTATTATCAGGGAAGACCAAAAAAGTTAAAGCTGTTGCGTCAAAAGGAAGAAACGAATCTGATTCGGAAGAAGAAGCCAACTACTTGAATAATCAGGGGGGTTTTCGAGGCAATGCCCAAGGAAACCAAGGTCGAAACTATTATGATGAATCTGGATATAAGGACCGCGATCAAGGTAGTTGGAAGAATAATTCAGACAGTAGTGGTTTGTATATTCCTCCTAGAAATCATGAGGCTGAGGCGTCTGATTTCAAAAAGATGTCTATGGAAGATATGATGGCCAAGCTGCTGAAAGGAGTGAAGGCAACCAATATGGGCGTAACTGAGGTGAAGAACGATTTGTCTTCAATGAATCAGTTGGTTGACTCACATTCCATTGCAATAAGACAACTAGAGCAGCAATTGAGTCAACTTTCAGCAGCAATTAATCAAAGAAAAGACGGCACACTACCCAGCGACACTGTGCCAAATCCAAGGAACGAAGGATCATGCATGGCTATCACTACCCGAAGTGGTAAGGTGCTGGAAACTTCAGCAAAAGACAAGCAAGTGGTTGACAAAGTAGTGGACATTGATGATAAGGCGACAGAAGAAGCATCCGCAGAAAAAGGCCACAACGGCCATGACGTCGACACCAACAGATTGCAACCTGAAAAAGCTAAAAAACGGAAGCAAGAGGAGAAGAAAGCCATGGAGAGAACAATTCCATACCCACCACCACCTTTTCCTCAAAGATTAAAGAAGGTGGTGGATGACACGAAGTTCAGCAAATTGATGACTATGTTGAAACAGCTGACCATTAATGTTCCATTGGTGGAGGCACTTGAACAAATGCCTGGGTATCCGAAATTTATGAAGGATCTTTTGACAAAGAAGCGGGCAGCAAGTTATGAGTTGAAAGATGATGTTCATCACTGCAGCGCAATTGCTACAAGATCGCTAGTTCAGAAAAAGGCCAATCCCGGTGCTTTCACTATTCCTTGCACGGTTGGATCTATGAATTTTGCTAAGGCAATGTGCGACCTGGGTGCTAGCATCAATTTGATGCCACTATCCGTCTACAGGAAGTTGGGGTTAGGTGATCCGACACCTACCAATATGAGGCTCGTGATGGCTGATAGGTCGGTAAAACGACCTGTGGGTATCTTGAATGATGTGTTGGTGAAGGTTTCTTCATTCATCTTTCCTGCAAACTTTGTTATTCTGGATTGTGAGGCAGATTCTGAAGTTTCCATAATCTTGGGACGTCCTTTCCTTGCAACTGGAAGTGTGCTTATTGACATGAGAGCTAATGAGCTTTTGTTTCGGTTGAACGACGAAGTTGTCCGCTTTGATATATACAAAACAATGAAGCATTCCAGTGATATGAATGTGCTCTCTGTAGCTGATATTCATCGTGAAGATAAGAAAGCATTATCTGTAGAGAAACAGCTTACTGTTGAGCCATTGTTTGCTGCGCCACTAAATGTTGAGCATGAAGACGATGAAGATTATGAAGAACTTATGGGTGCTCTAATAGAAATAGAGTCCTATTCCCATACTCCTAAGCAACCGGACCGTGATCTTAAGAATCAACCGTCACCAGCAGTGAAGACTTTCATTGAAGAGCCACCAATGCTAGAATCGAAAGAGCTCCCCAATTATCTATGGTATACGTTCTTGGGATATAGAAATACACTTCCGGAGAGTGTTGCGGATGATTCAAGTGAACAACATGTAGAGGCTCTCATCTCTGCTCTGAAGAGATACAAGAGAGCTATGGGTTGGACTATTGATGATATAATTGGTGACCCGCCGGGGAGATGTATGAGTCATCTTGAAGAAGATTGCATGCCTACGAGTAAGCCTCATTGTCGTCTGAATCCATTCAGAAAACGATCCACCATCTATCTCGATGAAGTCTAAGTACTCGAGGTAACTATGTCGTGCCACGACAATAAATAAGGCGCTAGATGGGAGGCAACCCATCGCTTATAATTTATCGTTTTACATTTTTTGTCTTTCTTTCATTCTAGTACGTATTTTGCTTTTGATAAATGAAAAATCCAAAAATAAGAGTCGTGCCACGACCAAAACTAAGGCGCTTGGTGGGAGGCAACCCATCGTACTAATCGTTTTTATTGGTTTTTAGCAAATATAGGTGCAAGAGGTATTCAAAGAGGAGATTGGTTTCAAACAACGATTTGGATGTATTGTATGGTAAAGGTGGTACGTTAGGAATAATGATGCATAAGGCTATGGATTGAGCATTGCTCATGACAAAATAGGCATCGAGGAAGGCTAGGCCTAGGTAAAACTAGGCCACGAACAATGCAAAACCTATCCTATAGCCCAAGGTCTCGGAATCTAGTGTGCAAAGACATAGGCGCCGCCCATGCTTAAGTATGCTATAGCATAGGCGCCGCCCATGCTATAGCATTTGGTCTCAGTATCTCATATGCTATACACTATGCGCCGCATATGTCCCCTAAATGCATTACACTATGTGCCGCCTATGCTAGCTTATGCTTTGCATTAGGCGCCACATATACCATGATTATGCAAAGCACTATGCGCCGCATATGGACCCTTTTTGTCTTCAAAACCGTTTTTAAATGGGTCAAAACCCGACCCATTCTTTTCCTATATAAAGGGGACTTGGTCTTGAAACATAACCACATTGAAACCTGACCTAAAGGCGCAGCACATCAACCCAAATCATCTCAAAATTTTTCTTTTTTGCTCTTCCAATTCACAAGAACATCTCCAAAGGCTTCAATCACGTAAGTACTCTTTTATTCTTCATCTATTTCTCGTAAGTACTACGTTTCTATGTCTATTATGAATTGCTACATCTTGAAAGAATATTGGTGATGTTAATGTGTTTGGATAGTTGATACAAAACCATATGAGAGACCACATACGTTAGGATTATCTTAACTTGTTTCCGACTTGAATTTGATTTTGGTGCATTGTCATACTACTTGCGGAATTGCTATAGTCATGAACATTGCATAATCTTGTCACTTGAATACTTACATGTTAGAATGTCCCGTTTAGCGGAATAAGACTTATAGTTGCCTACCGACATAGGAGGTTGTGATAGATACTATACCTTGATGTAATCCCTATGTAGTAGTCTTGCTATATCTAACATGAAAGTATTGCAAGGATTACAAGAAGTGTGACATCTCTAACTTTATTGTTGGAATATAGCACCTAAAACGTATGTCGATGAATTCTGAGTAATCGACCACTTTCACTTCACTAGTTGGTGCCAACAACCTAAGTGTGGGGTGGTACCTCTACTGCTTATTTCTAGATTGTATCCATTGAGATGATGCTAACATGACTCTATTGAGATCTCAGGTACAATGGCACCAAAAGACAAGGCAAAGATAAGGCTACCACGTCAAAAAAAGGCAAGAAAAGAGGCCAAAAAGAGCAAGGAGAACCCTCCTCGCTGCAAACACCTCGACTCACTCTTGGAATTAAGTGGGATACTTATGAGGAACTTCTAAGGGTGACGACTCTGATGATGATTCCGATGCAAGGGGTATGACCCCAGACATAGAGAATGAGTCCGACTAACCAGGTTCTTCTTATTTATTTTCCACTGAGGACAGTGTGTCCCGTCTAAGTGTGGGGTGATGGTATTTGCATGCTATACTTCTCTATCCACATTAGCATTTATTCATGTTTGTTTGCTTAGTTTTTTTCACGTTTTGTTTTTTTTAGTAGTAAATTTTTTTAACGTAGCTTCGCATGAAATTATTCTAATAGGCAGTATGAGATTATAACAAGAGTTTGCGCTACAATCATGACTATTGAGATGTTTAGGCTCTAATTGTGACTCACTATGTGATAATTGTGTGGTTCAATTCCTTCACCTGTTGGGGCAAGAGTCTATACTACTCCCAATAAAGTCGACCATGTGCCTTGTGTGTGTGAGATAATAGTATATTCTATGTTTGGGGCTGATGCTAGAACTTGCCTGGTATGTATGCAAAGCGAAAATAAAGAGTGTAAGTTTAGGAGATGATTTAGGCATTTCTTTGGCAACCTATACATGTTTACCTTCATTTTACCTACCCATGGACATCATCCTAGTTAAACCCTTTTGAGCCTTTAGCCTATTTTCTTTGACGAACCTCATACGTAAGCCTAATCCATTTTTTCAAGACCGTAATTTGATCCAAAATCCTAAGTGCTTTAAAAAGAAAAAGTCATGTGATGAAATAAGAGGAAATTGGGTGAATATGATGCTCTAAATTGTAGTGGTGCTTGAATGAGTTCTGAAAAAGAAAGTGCTATCATAAGAGGTATGTTATGAAAAGAAAAAGGAAAAAGAAAGCTGAAAAGTGAGTTATGCTTAAAATTGAAAAACAAAAGAGGAGAACAAGGGTGGTAGAATAAAAGAAAGAAGAAAGGTTGAAAGAAAAAAATGTCAATGATACAATGTGATGTATTAAAGTGCTTAGGAACTTAGTCACTATTTCTAGCCAAAATAGTCCTACCCGTCCCTTAGCCTACATTACAACCATCAAAAGACCTACTTGATCCTAAGCTTAGCATTCTGACATTTAGTGGAGTATTACACTAAGGGCAAGCCTATGGTCATCAGTTGCTGCATATGAATTCTTTGTGAGAGTGAGAGCAAGGATATTTTGATACCCATGTTTGAAAAATATACTATACTTGTGAGTGATTATGGGTAATATATTGTGAGACACACATGGTTGATGAGTTTTGGGTAGTTGTATATGATTCTGTGTGCCTTAACTTTTGAATATGAGTTGACCACCATCACGAGTCTATGCTAGAGGTTAAATGGTTTCTATTAATGATCGGAAAACTACTCTTTGTTGATAATTGTTGTGCTTGTCTTGACGAATATTTCGTGTTGTTGCTGTGAAACCCTAAGTTGATGTTTAGAGGGACATGATATTTTGTTCGAGGACGAACAAAGCTTCAAGTGTGGAGTGTTGATGATAGGCGATATTACGCGCCTATATCACTATATTTTGCCCATATTTGTGCCATGTTTTGAGAACAAATTATATATTTCATGCACTTTTAGTCCTTTTTCCTATAAGTGAGCTAACAAACATGATTAGCAAAGTTTCAGGTATAAATGATGCAGAATTCAGCATTTTATGGATAACTTGACGACAAAGAAAGTTTTACGAAAGGAGAAAAGGGAGTCTTGGACGCCTAAGGACCAAAAGTGAAGCATGGAAAATTTGTCCCGGGCTAAAACAACATTTCTGAAGACTTTGGGGACTAGCAGTAACTTATTTGGATGAGGATAATAATACATTAAACTAGTACAATTGGGTTAAGTATTTCATTAGCTTATTAGGATTTGGATAATGATACATTAACCTAGTACAATTGGGTTAAGTATTTCATTAGCTTAGTAGGATTTGGTTAGATATTTCATTAGCCTAGTAGGATTAGGATATGGGTATTATAAATACCCTATCATGCTAGAGATTTTTATTCATCTTCTTACATTCCTCTCTTATTCTTCTATTCTTCTCTTATTCTTCTACAACAATTTTCATTAATTCTATTTTTCTTCTTCTATTCATCTATTCTTAAATTTCGCAACAAGGGAAACGTTACTTTGCAAGGGATTCACGCCTAACGCCTACCACACCATATTACACGTGAAATCTTTATTGTGGTATAATAACAATGTCCATTGTGATTTCCTTTGCACTCATGGGTAACTAAACTTCTCTGTTGGGGTTATGGAAGCCGTATGAGATACTATCTAAAGCTACGAGTTTGTGAATTCGTGACACGCGTGTTGCTTATATCATTATTCTCTTCATCTTAATCTAAATTCTTTGTGGCTGCAGACGCGTAGAATACGCCAGTATAACATTTAACTTGTTCGAAAGAAAAGTTATATGTATGGAAATGAGATAATGTCAAGGTAGTAGGGTCCCATCCCCTATTAAAAAGTTAGTGTCGTAACTGGATTAACCTCTTGGAGAATTCATACCGTTAGACACGCTTTAAGCTCGAAAGAGTTAAAGTGAAATAATCCTCGAATAGGTCGAAAGACGCCTAGATTTACCATCGAATACAATTCTCTATAAGCGCATTCATGTCTGGATTCAACACACTCATAGCCAATAGAGACGTATAACTCAGAAGGTGGACATAACTCCAACTCCTCAATTCTCATTGTTTACAACTTACGTAACATTCTTCCTCTTTTTACTTTGCTATTTTCAGCTTTTACTTTATTGTTTTGGTTACACATTACAATCCCCCCTTGTTACGAGACTTGCAATAAAAGTCTAGTAATTTTGCTTACTTGTTGGCCAAGCTATTCCCTGTGGGATGGACACCCAACCCAGGTTGGGTTCTATATTTGATAAACGACTGCTTTACACTCCTACGAGAGCTGTAGATTGAGTGTTATCATAGACTAATTATTTATCTTTTATATTTTTATTAATTTAAACATAATTAATCTCCATTCATTACAAAAATATTCTTCTTAATTATCGTCGGTCTCATTTTATGTATACTTACCTTTTTAGTTCGTAAAAAAAGAATGTCATCTTATTATAATTGGTAACAATTTAATTTTAAAATTATTATTTCATCCTTAATGAAATAATTTACAACCACATAACTATCCAAATATTATTTTAAACCACAAATTATTTTTTTTATTAGAAATCCTTAATAATTGTTCTGAAAGAAAAAGATAACCCAATCAGAATTAGCTCCAAGCCTTTTACTAGAAGCCAAGTCCGGGAGCCTCAAAGGATCCAAGAATTGTTCATAAAGTGAGAGATACTTGAAGAAGTCTTCTTACCATCAAGAGAGTGTCATTTGATGATGATTTCACTCACATTGGGTCAAGGATCGTTGGACGAGTCAAGGGAATGCAAAATGGGGCTATAACACCCCTCGAGAGGGACATGGACCGAAGGCGCTTTGGATCCGCCTTGGACCAGATCTAGCATGTCAAAAGTAGGTCAACACAGTCCCAAATATGCTTGATATGCACCTGGGGTGCTCCCCAACCACTTCACATCCGCTCAAGCAGATTGTGTGGGCCTTTTCTTGCCAATGTGTTACTTTTAGGCCCCTAAATGTGTAATAATTAGCCCTAAACTTTAAAGAATAAGAGCTTAGGTTATTTTCTTAGTTTATTTTTTTTTGATGAATATTTTTCCATTGGGTAAGAGAATTGGTAAACTTGTGTTGAATCTTAGTTTAGAAACATTGATTTTGAAGGTGATCATCTCCCTCTTGGTCACCATAAAAATTAGGTGCTTGATAAGATTGTAGTTGAGGGTATTAGAGTTTAATATTCTCTTTTGTTCTAAATTACTTCTTTTTCTTATGTCTAATTACCTATGTTGATCGATTATCTTTACTTGTTTGTATTAATATTTAGTTTACGTAGTTTAATTTCTATCATTTGGTACCAGAGCCGAGCTTGATTTCATTCCTACAAAGTCAATCTTGGGTCTAGTCGTCTTGAAAAATTTAAAAATCATAAAAAATTACTATTCATGTTTTATGTCTTAGGTTACCTTTTGAGTTTTTGATTTTTGAGTTTTCTTATGTTTTTAGTGTTAGAGTTTTTGTTCCCTACCACTATTAGAGTACAAATATCAAATTCGAGCTAATCAGAGCAATATTGAGCCTTATATTATTGTTGGAAGCTTGGGTTTGAAGAAGTAAAGTGGGTTGCAAGATTTAAAGTTGGGTGAAGAATTTGAGAAAAATAATTTTTGAAATGAGTTTAGATTGGTGAAAAGTTCCTAGGTTGAAAATTTCAACTCATTCTGAGCTAAGGAGAAAAAGTTGGTGTTCTTGGAAAGATTGTTATTTTCGTTTTGAAAATTCATCAAGAAGTGAGTGTTTGATCCTAAAAGAAGAAATAAAACGAGTGTAAAAGTGTTTATACTATTGCATCTACAAAGATTCCAAGGATATTCCTAGAGAAGAGTACACAAAGGAACTTTTGAAGGGTATTTTTGGTCATTTAGCAAGTAAGGGGCAGTCAACTTGCCTTGAACTTGCACCCAACCTGTGTTTCGGCTGCTCCAGGCCTGCTCACGTAGGTCAAACCAGTAGCTAGGATACCCTCCTACTTCCAGGCTACCTTAGATCTATGCCAAAGCTGCTAGAGCATGCTGGCCAACACAAATCAACCCACTCAATGCAGATCAGCCCAACTCCAATGCGTATCAAGTTTTCTAACACCAATTCAAGTCTCCAAACTAATTTCAGCACTTTAACTTCTCCTTTTCTCCGGTTTTATTCCTTATTTTCACTTATTGATTCCTAAATTCATCTATTGATTCTTAAACTACTCAATAACTAGTAATTCATCTACTAAGTTGGTTAATTTGTTCTTGAGTCTGAGTTCCTTCAACGTCCTATTTCTTTCGAGCTTTTCACTTTTTTATCTCATTGTTAGTTCTTAATTCAGGTACTTACACATTAATTTGAGTCTTTCAAACAAGAATCCAATCCAATCAAGAGTAGCACTTAACACCTCAACTACCACACAGAGTATAAACTATCTTTCAATATTTGTGAACCAAGTGTGAGGTAAACAAAGGTGTGAAGAGTCGTGAGGCTAATATCTCTAACATTAACATATTTTTTGTTTTTGTGAGTGTCTTTTTTCATAGGTACAATGATAACCACTCATGGATAACCACTTAAAAAGTGTTATTTTTGCTATTATTGAAACTTTCAACCGTAAAATTGATTCCATGGATGCTAAGATAAACTCACTTGATCTAAAGGTGGGTTCAATTGAAAAGAGTATGAATAACATCAATGGAATTCTGGATGTCACAGAAGGTCGACTAAACTCATCCCAATCTACGCCTCAACACTACCATGTTTCGACTAGTGGGCATCCTCTGAATCCTCCCTTTTCCATTTTTTGGGAAAACCTTTAAAAATGATCAATCCACCAACAAAAGTACATGACCTCATTACCCAAGCCAGTGCATATCCACAAAACTTAAAGCCCATTCGACCACTCCAACCTTAATTCAACTAAACACAATAAGACAAATCTCGAACCTGAATACCCCAACCTCCACTAAACCAAATCCCCCCATTCTAAGTACCCCTTAACCAAAACTAATCTATCCAAATAGAAGAGGGAAAAGAGAGAGGAACAACAAGAGCAGCTTAAAGTATTTGATAAAGATGACATATTGGTAGGTAAAATAAAAGGTAGGACAATGTATCAAAGAGGTTATCAAGGTCAAGGAGGAAGATTTGATCTGATACCTAATGGTAGAGAAAACTTAGGAAACCAACCGCAAGGTTATGATCAATGGAACCAATAACATAATAGGGATCGAGATGTGGGTATCAATTCAATAAAGGTAGGTTTTCTGACTTTCAAAGGTGAGAGTGATGCCGAAGCCTTATCTCTCATGAGTGTTCTCTTGTGAAAGGATTTTCCAAGTCCATAAATCCCCGAAGAAAAGAAGAGTTGCTGTGCCATAACCTACTTTGAAGGGTATGCCAATATATGATGGGATTATTCCAAGAGGTTTGGAAATAAGTTGAATGATGGACAACCATCCCCATGGAATGCATTGAAGGAACTCATGTGATAGAGAGGTATATACATGAGTTACTTGACAAGTTATACAACTTGAGGCAAGGAAGAAAGAATATCTTGGCCTATTATGATGAATTCCAATAATTTATCTTGAAGTTTGAGCATCATAAGAACATGAAATATGAAATCATATGCTTAAAGATTGGGTTGAAGAAATAAATCCCCTTATGTATGACTATCTACAAGTTTGAAACCATAGAGGAAAGCTTTCAAGAGGATTTGGAGATTGAGAGGGATATCAAAGAAAGGGAAATTTTCAAACCAAAAAAGTACTCATCTACCATCACATGGAGTAAGAACAAAGAGGTAGCTCAATCATCATTGGGATGGAACAAGAACAACGACTAAAAGTTCAATGATAAGAGGCCCGTAGATAAGACCACTCCAAAGTACCCGTTAAGGAATGAAAGTAAAAAATTTCCTACTCTCAATCCTAAAGGTTTTCAATAATTTAAATGTCAAGGATAGGTACATAATGTACATGAGTGTACTAACTGAAGAATTGTGATCCTTAGGGAAGAAAAATTGTATTACCTTGAGAAGATGTGGGATTAGAAGATGAGAATGATGAAAAAGCCTAAGATGAAGAGGGTTCCAAAGAATATGAGAAAGTAGAGGAGGATAATGAGGATGATTGAACTTAAGATGGAGAGTATGAGGTTTAAAATATTGTTATAAGGCGTGCAATAATTAGTATGGCAGTAAATGATCCTAGTCAAAGGGAGAATGTATTTTATACTAAATGTTTTATCAAGAACAATGTGTGCTCTTTGATCATTGATGGTGGAAGTCATGCTAATTTGGATAGTGCTACTTTGGTTGATTTCTTGAAGTTTCACAAAACCAAGCATGCCACACCAGACAAGTTTCAATGGTTAAATGATTATGGAAAGTTGAAGGTGACTAGGAAAGTGATGATTCAATTCAATGATGAGAATTATAATGATGAGGTTCATTGTGATGTGATACCCAAACAAGCTTTCCATAGCTTGCTTGGGAGGCCATGTCAATATGATTGTTTAACCAAGCAGATGAGAGGACCAATCCCTATTCTTTGGAGTTGAATGGTAGAAAATTCACTCTCCATTTACTTTTTCTATCTTAAGTTAATAAGGAGAACCAAAAGTTGTGAGAATTAAAAGAGAAGGATAAGAAACAAGGTGAAGAAGAGGACCAAAATAAGGAGAGAGATGAAGAAGAGGAGAAAAAGAGGTTGAAAGAGAAGAGTCCCTTGGTGATATTGGCTAGGAACAAGGATCTTCCCAAGAAGTATGATGAAAGAACACCTATGCTTCTAAACCCATGATTTTTATACTAAACATTATAATTCTCCTATCCCCCATTTTATTTCCCCTATTTTGCAAAATTATGAAGATGTGTTCCCAAAAGAGCTTTCCTAAGGATTACCCCTGCTTTGTGGAGTTGAACACAAAGTTGATTTTGTGCTGGGTTCTCAATTTCCCAATAAACAAGACTATTAAAGTCTCCATTAGACATAAAAGAGATCTAAAGGCAAGTTGAGGACATCCTTAACAAAGGATACATCAAAGAGAGCATGAGTCTATGTGTGATTTTGGTATTGCTAGTGGCAAAGAAAGATGGGACATGACACATGCGTGTTGATTTCCGAGACATCAATAAAATAATTGTACATTATCACAACTTAATTACCCATTTGGATGATATGCTTGATGAGTATGATAGTTCTTGTGTGTTTTCTATGATATGTCTTAGGAGTGGGTACCACCAAATTTGGATGCAATCGGGTGATGAGTGAAAGGCCACAATCAAGATGAACTTTGGTCTATATAAATGGTTGGTCATGTCTTTTGGCCTCAGCACTACTCCTAGTACCTTTATACAGTAAATAAACCACTTGATGAAATTTTTCATAGGGAAGTATATTATGGTATAATTTATGATGTGTTAGTTTATAGTAAATCCTTTGAAGAACATGTCTTACATTTGCAAAATGTGTTTGAAGTGCTTAGAAAAGAAAAGTTGTATGCTAATCTTGAAAAATTCTCTTTTGGTATGAATGAAGTAGTGTTCTTGGGATTTGTTGTGAGCTCATGAGGACTTGAGGCGGATGAATCTTAGATAAACGCCATCAAGAATTGGCCATCTCTGAAATCCATTAGCGAAGTACAAAGCTTCCGAGGTTTGGCTAGTTTTTATAGGTAATTTGTCAAAGGATTTAGTACCACCACCGCTCCCTAAACCGATGTGATCTTTAAGGATAAACCTTTTAAATAAGGTGATGAGAAAGCCAATGTATTTGAAGATTTAAAGGCTATGCTTAGCCCCACCCCTTATTGCAATTACCCAATTTTAATAAGATGTTTTGTAATTCAATGTGATGCAAGTAAGGTTGGAATAGGTATCGTCTTAATGCAAGATCATAAACCTATTTCCTATCATAGAGAAAATCTCAAGGGTGCAACTCTAAATTATCCTACTTATGATCTAGAGTTATACGTCGTGGTTAGAGCATTGGGTAATTGATAATATTATTTGTGCCCAAGGATTTTGTGATCCAAACCGACCATGAATTCTTGAAAAATCTCCATCCCCAAAATAAACTAAATAAAATACATGCCAAATGGATTACTTTCCTAGAGACTTTCTCTTATGTAATTTAATACAAACAGGGAAAGGAAAATATGGTAGCCGATGCATTGCCTAGGAAGCATGTTCTAATCTATGGATTATCTTCAAAATTTATGGGATTTGAGTTTATAAATAAAATATATCCCGAGGACCCCAAATTTGCTCAAATTTATCAAGATTGTGAGGCATGGGGTAGGAAAAGATAGGAGAGGGATAGTGCTTCTATGCCCTACTCGAAGTTTGACAGTTTCTTAATTAAAGAAAGAAGGTTGTGTGTGAACTCTAGCTCATAGAGAGATTGTTTGTAAGAGAGGCACATGATGGTGGTATGATGGGTCATTGTTGGAACAATTCTATTGGCCCAAAATATGTCAAGATATTGCTAGAATTTGTGGCCAATTCATGGATTATAGAAGTGCAAAATCCCACCTTCTCCCTCAAGGATTATACACCCCACTACCCATCCCCAATGACCATGGCTTGACATCTTTATGGATTTTGGGTGGTCAAATGAGCGAAATAATGTGAATGAGATATTTTTGGGCTAAATTGGTGTGCTATAGCTCATGGTTCTGGGGGTGGGGTCAGGTATCGACATTGTTTTAGGACAAAAATTAACTGAAGGCCCCGAGATGGCTAAGGAGCGGGTAAGTATGGGCCAGTTGGGTCGGATGGGCCATTTGGGTGGTCAAATGAGCGAAATAGCGCAAATGGAAACTTGATCTTGAATATGGATATTTGTGTAATTTAACTTGTCTTTTTAAAAAATATATTATATAAAAGCATAAATTGATAAAAATGGACTTTGAATGCCCTTGGTGGCAATGGTTTTGGATTTAAATTGAACTTGAGAGTTTAATGGTTTGACATAATTAAATTATCTTGCAAGTATACTGTTATGATGATACCAAGTTGTTAAATATCCCGTTCAGTGATCTTACTGAGAAGATGTAGTCCCGAGGGGACCAATACTGGAAACTACATTTACCGATGTTGGGGTCTATATGACCATGTGTCTGGATACACATTACATTCTTGATGTATATCGCCTTGGTGTCTTTAGTCTTTCCTCGGTACATGCAGATAACATGGACTGGAGCTCTTTCGTAGGGGGAGCCATAACCATATAGCCCAAGGTTGGAATGTCGGTATGAGCTACATAGTTTAGGCTAATTTTAAAATTATCATGTTAATTGACCATCGTCCCTATCCCGACATCCTACATATATGTATAATTTTTGTGCATGAGGTGTATGACTGGATTTGTTAAATGCATTATTTTATCCCTATCCCTTGAGTTATATGTCATTGCTCTCCCCACTGACCATCCTTGAACACTTCATCATTTCATGATGTAGGTTCGGAGGACTTTTCTATTGCTCCTGTTCAGCGTTAGGTGGTTGGGTACTTCTATTGATTAGCTGTGAAGTGGTTAGCCCCATTCTTCTAAAGACCCTGTTATTTCATTTTTATTTCTTTATTGTCTTAGTACTTTTGGATATTTTTGCCATAGTCGGGGGCATGTCCTTACTTATTGGTATTTCTAGATTAGAAGATTTTTTGAAAAGTATTGGGAAATCTTGGATGTCATGTTTTGACTCCTATCTTTCTTTGGATTTATATATCTTTCATAGACTTTTTTGGCTTCTGTTGTTTACTTTCATTATGCTCTTGAGATAAGGCTAAAGGGGTTGTCTCCGGCATCATAATGGGCTTGATATGCCCATCACAGCCAGGCTCGAGTTCGGGTTGTGACAATCTTGGTATCAGAGCATAATTCAGGATTGCTAGGTGTCCACAAAGCCGTGTCGAGTTGAGTCCCTTTTATGGATATGTAGCGCACCACACTTTTAGGGGGAGGCTATGAGGCATTTAGTAATGTTTCCCATTCTTGTGTTCTATTTCAGGCCATAGAGTCTAGTTATCATGACACTTTTCTAACTCCTGGCTTACTTGTGTTTCAGATCATACCTCTTCGAGATCTAACGGTCATAGAAACTCTACTAGAACCTCTATATCACCTGAGGAAAATATGGGGGGAATTCACCCTACTTATGAAGTGCAGACCTAGTCTAGGGTCCCTGCTTCTGATTGTACTACTCTATGTAGGGTTCCACCGATCCCTACTAGTCCTTCTCGAGTTTCTTGGTCTAGTGATAAATATGATCAGTTGCCTCGTGGAGATATATATAATGTGGAGTTTCGTTAGTATATCCTATGCTATCTCAGCTGGTGGCATCACAGTCTCATCCATTTGATTCTGTTGGTCCTGTTGCTAGTTCTTCTGTGGTCACCAGGGTTGACCAGTTTATGAGGTTGAATACCCCAACCTTTATAGGCTCTAAAGTTGAGGAGGATTGTAATACCTCATGTTTAGCTCTATACCCTCCAAGATATAGACAATTGAGTTAACTTTCCAATGCCACGAGTCTTGGCCTCATCAAAGGATGGGGTAAAAAGTTAAGGAAAAATTAGCGAAGTCCTGTCAAAGCTACCTAGTGATAACGACTTGTTAACATATATAACAAGTAGTTAGAGAAAGTCATTATCACAGCAGTGGAGAAACCAAATTTTGGTCCCTTGACAACGAGTCCATGGTATGACTCATTGTGTGACATAACGACTCATTATGAGGAACTCATTTTCATAACATAGGGTTGACCAAGATTTTAAGCCCGGACCACGACTCTTCTTCACGACTTATTTTTAGTAATCATGAGTTGTTATGGAAACCCATTTTCACAACAGTGAAGGAGACGATCCTGGACCCCCAGGTCACAATTTCAGGCCACGACTAGTGGTCAGATGTAGCAAGTCGTAGCCTGAGTCGTTATGACTGATACCATAAAATTCCTGCGTGTTTTAATTAAGGGATTTTGGGTCTTTTCTTCTCTTTGAATTCCCTATCTATGACTTCAATCATCAAATAGGTATTATTTTCCCCTTTCTTAGTCAGTTATCAAACTATTCCTCTCTTCACTCCCAAGAGATAAAGAGGGAAGTGATTCACTAGGGTTGATACCTATTTTCCTATGCTTTGAGATATTGATGCTTACTTATGAATAGAATATAATTATGCATATGATTATATTTTATTTATGTTTTAAATCCATAAAAGTGATCTCGAGTATTGAGTTTGATATTTTCCATGAGATAATGAATGATTTCAAATTAAAGTATAATTTATTGAGTTACAAAAAAAATTGAACTTATACGTTCAAATTACAAGTATTACGTCATGATTAAAGTTCAGATTTAATTTGTTGATCTTTATAAGAAACAAAATACATATTTTCTCCTTATGAATATGGTTTAAGTAAGAGAAGCATAGTTAGTTTTCTGTTTACAAACTCATATGCTATTTTAAGATAGATTTCATAAGTATGAGTATATAAGTATATGTTTTGGGTGTAGTATTTAGCACCGAGAAGGGAATGTGGGTTTAGTGCTTCCTATTTCCAAGAAACTACGTGCCCTCGTAGGTTTAAGTGACCTCACTAGAGAGTGTCTCCTCGCCCCACTTGGTCTAAGTATAGTTATTACTTTAAGTTAAGATTCTATTCTGATGGAAAGGGTAGAAAAACTCTCCCCAACGTGCATAAGACGTTGGACTCCATGATAGCTCACATATCTTATGCCGGTTAGAAGAATCTTCTACAAAGCAAGAGAAGAGAACAGATTTTAGAACTAAATTTAGTGACTCAGTAATCTTATCAGATTATGCTTTGTTGTTCATGTTTTATATTATTTCAGCTTTCAATTTTGATCATAACCCAGGTGAGTCTATCTACACTTAGCATGCATGTTTTTTTTTGAGATTTCACATGAATCCAGTTTTACCTTTGCATTCATCCCATATATTCAATGCATTACAAAAGTACTTACCCACTTTATTTGTATGTGCTACATTGTTTCATAATATAGGTTCGGGTGTTCATCCCTAGCAGCACGATTAACTTTGAGAACTATTTTCTATATCCCGACAGTTAGTGAGTCCTTAAAATTTTTGGGCCAAGTTTATAATATTTTCAGATGTTCAATACTGTTATTCTAGTTATTTAGTCTTCAGTCTAGGTTAGCTAGGGACTGTCCCAGTGACTCTTTAGTCATCAGGGTAGAGGCTTGTCAAGACTAGTTGAGTGGTGTTTCTTTCAGTTCTCCAAAGATTTGAAGATTTCCAAGATACAAAGTTTTAGTTGAGATTATGCATTTTGTTTTGTTTCTGCTTAAAGTTTTAATTATGTTTTGAGTTTACTTTTATGAAAGTTCAGTGGCAAGTAGATATCATGGGTTAGCATGAGACTATTAATAGTCTTCGACACCGTGTAATGTCTCAAGGGTACTCTCGGGGTGTTACAAACTGGTATTATAGCCTAAGGTTTTAAAGAGTCCTAGAGAGTCTGACAAGCCAATTACGTAAAGTCTTGATCATAGGTGTAAATCTCGCCATACTCATGAGTAAGAGGCTACGGGACGTATTAAGAACCAACCCTTCTTCATGATCTCTATTGTGCTTGAAGCTATTTTTATCTACCCTAATTCATGCTTTCACATGATAGTTAAGAATACCTTCTCACTATGTTCACACACATAAAATGGGGATCAACAACCACCACCACTTACATACCCTCTTAATGAAAATGTCTCTCATTCTAAATTTTAAATTGCCTTTTAAGTGCTAGCTTAGGCTATGAATATAAATGTTTAGAAAACCAGCCAACAACCATCCCACTCTAGTAGAATGGTAATTTAAATATATCTAAAATTTGGGACTTTATGAGGATGAACCCACCTGAATTCTGTGGGTCAAAGGTAGATGAGGATCCTTAATTATTCATTGATGAGGAAAAAAGATTACATAAATTATGCGTGTCACTATAGAGAAAAGTGTGGAACTGGAATCTTACCAATTGAAGGTTGTTGCTTATGATTGGGTTACTATGTGAAAGATTGTTAGGGGTGAGAATACGACCTTTATGAGTTGGGATATGTTTCAAAATTCTTTCTTAGATAGGTTCTTTCCTCGTTAGATGAGGGAGGCCAAGGTAGAGGATTTCATAAAATTGAGGCAGGGCTATATGTTAGTGAAAGAATACTGCCTTAAGTTTACCCGGCTAGCTAAGTATGCCCCAGAGTTGTTGCCGGACTCTAGAGCCCGTATGAGTAAGTTTGTCACGGGAGTATCTAATTTAGAGGTCAAGGAGTGTAGGATTGCCATGTTGATAGGATATATGGATATTGCTCAGTTGATAACTCATGTTCAGCAGATTAAGGCAGAGAAGTTAAAGAAGCAACAGAGGAGGAACAAGAGAGATAGGACTGGACAGTTTGAGTTCAGTCAGCAGTGATCAGAAGGGGGAAATCATTCTCAGTTTCCAGGCCACTCATCAGCACCTGCACAATCCTCAGCAAGTTCCCTTGCACCTAGAACCAAGAAAGAGAAGTGGGCCGCCAGAGCTCCAAATTTGAGATCTCTGGTAGTGTAGCTGTATGGCCCACATATCCAGCCTATGCAAAGTATGGTCGGACCCATTTGGGCGAGTGCTTGATTGGTAAAAAGGGTTGCTATGGTTGTGGATAGATAGGCTATAGGATCAAGGAATGTCTTATTCTAAGAAAGGAAGTAGAGATATTAGTCCTCGAACTCAGTCTACAAATTTAGTATCTCAGCCTAGTCGCCTATCTTCTCCATAGAGTGTATCATCTAGTACCATTAGCGGTCAGCTTCAGAACCAATTTTATGCCGTACCATATCATTATGGAAAAGAGATCTCCCTAGATGTTATCACTAGTATGATTCGTGCCTTTCACTATGATGGGTATGTGTTGTTAGACTCGGGATCAAACCTTCTTTTATGACCCTGATTATTGCTATAAATTTTGGGGTAAGCCCTAAAAATCTTTCTAAACCCTTCTTAGTCTCTATCCCAGTTGGTGAGTAAGTTATTTCTAAATGAGTTTTTAGGAAGTTCCCTATTACCGTCCTTCATAGGGTCACTTTAGCAGATTTAATAGAGTTAGAGATGATAAATTTTGATGTTATTTCGAGAATGGACTGGCTCCATTCATGTTATGAATCAGTCAATTGTGTCACCCACGTGGTAAAATTTCAGTTTCCTAATGCGTTAGTCCTTGAGTAGGGAGGTAGTTTGGTATCTCTCAAAGGTTACTTTATCTCTTTTCTTAAAGCTAGAAATTTAATATCAAAAAGATATATATATACCACCTAGTTTGAGTTAAAGACACTAAGTCTGAAGCCCCAACCACTCAGTCAGTCTGAGTAGTCAATGAATTTCCATAGGTCTTCCCAGAGGATCTACTAGGGGTACCTCACGATAAAGAAATAGAGTTTGGTGTTGATCTTTTTCCTGATACCCAACCTATCTCTATTCCTCCATATCACGTGGCTTCGACCAAACTTAAGGAATTGAAAAAGCATCTCAAAGACCTCTTAGATAAAGGTTTCATTAGACCCAGTGTTTTCTCGTTGGGTGCTCTAGTTCTACTCATACGCAAGAAGAATGACACTCTTAGAATGTGCATAAACTACAAAAAATTTAAAAAGGTCACCACTAAGAATAAGTACCCCATTCCTAGAATTGATAATTTGATCAGCTTCAGGACGCCTGATGGTTTTCAAAGATTGATCTCAGGTAGTGGTATCACCAATTAAAGGCTAGGGAGCACGACACTCCAAAGACGGCTTTCATAAACCAGTATGGTCATTTTGATTTAATGGTTATGTCATTTGGATTAACAAATTCTCCTACAATCTTTATGGTTTTGATAACCAGGATTTTCAAGAAGTACTTGGACTTGTTCGTCATTATGTTCATAGATGACATACTTGTATATTCTCGGAGTAAGGAGAAGAATGGAAAATATTTAAGGAAAGTGTTGCAGACCCTTAAGGATCATTAACTCTATGCGAAGTTTAGTAAGTGTGAATTTTGGTTGGAGTTTGTTACATTTTTGGGGCATGTTATTTTGTGAGCTAGTATTTATATAGACCCTCAGAAGACTAGTGCAGTAAAGCACTAGCCTAGGCCCATTACTCCATCCTATATTCAGAGCTTTCTGGGTTTAGGTGGTTATTATATGAGGTTTTTTGAAGGGTTTTCCTTGATAGATGCACCTTTGACTAAGTTGATACAAAATAAGGCAAAGTTCATATGGCCAGATAGATATGAGAATAGTTTCCAATAATTGAAGGATAGGCTGACTTTGGCTCCAGTGTTAGCTTTTCCAAAAGGGTTGGATGGTTTTATGGTGTATTGTGATGCTTCTAAGGTTAGGTTAGGTTGTGTTTTGATGCAAAATGGTAAGGTAATAGCTTATGAGTCTAGATAGCTTAAGGACCACAAAAAGAACTACCCAACCCATGATTTAGAGTTAGTTGTTCTGGTGTTTTCCTAGAAGATTTAGAGGCACTATTTATATGGTATGCATGTTGACATTTTTATTGATCATAAGAGTCTTCAGTATGTATTTTTGCAAAAAAAAAGTGGAATCTTTTTCAGAAAAAGTGGTTGGAGCTGTTGAAAGATTATGACATGAATGTGCTTTACCACTGGGTAAAGAAAATATGGTGGCCGGCACATTGAGCAAGTTTTCTATGGGTAGTGTGGCTCATATAAAAGAGGAAGAATGGGAGTTGGCCAAAGAAGTGTATAGGCTAGCCTATTTGGGAGTATGTTTTCTTGATATGGATAATGGGGGAGTAATGGTCTAAAATGGTTCAGAAGCAGCCTTAGTGGTGGAAATAAAGGAGAAGCAGTATGGTGATCCTATACTTAGCCAGATATTAGAAGTGGTCCATCAAAAAAAGGTTGAGATTTTTTACCGGGGGATGGTGTACTTCTCTATCGAGGTCGACTTTGTGTTCCCAATATGGATAGGTTGAGGGAAAGAATATTAGCTGAGGATCATAGTTCAAAGTATTAGATTCACCCAGGCGCTACTGAGATGTACCGTGACTTACGGGAAATCTATTGGTGGAATAGCATTAAGTGAGACATAAAAGAGATTGTAGCCAAGTGTCCTAATTACCACAAGGTTAAGGTTGAGCACCAGAGTCCTGGTGGTATTCTTTAGGAGATTAGTAGTCCTACTTGGAAGTGGGAAATAGTAAATATGGATTTCATCACAGGGTTACTGCGTACCTGACGTCAACATGATTTAATCTGGGTCATAGACTATCGAATGACCAAATCAACATATTTCTTACCTATTAGGACTTCAGATACAGTAGAATATTATGCAAAGATTCACATTCATGAGTTGGTAAGGCTTCATGGGATACCCTCGTCCATTGTTTTAGATAGAGGCACACAGAAAGGTTTTGGTATGAAAGTAAAACTTAGTACAGACTTTCATCTGCAGACAGATGGTCAAGCTGAACGTACTATTTAGACATTGGAGGATATGTTGAGGGCATGTGTGCTGGACTTTAAAGAAAATTGAGATGATCATTTACGTTTTATTGAGTTTTCCTATAATAATAGTTATTATGCTAGTATTCAGTTGGCTTCATTTGAAGCACTGTATGGGTGTAGATGCAGGTCACCTATAGGTTGGTTCGAGGTTAGTAAAGAGTCCTTGATTGGGCCAAACTCTATTCTTGAAGCTATTGAAAAAGTCTAGTTGATTCGTGAAAGGTTGAAAACCACTCAAAGTTGTCAAAAATTGTATGGAGACATGAGAAGGAGAGAACTCAAGTTTAAAGTGGGTAAATGGGTGGTATTGAAGGTATCGCCTATGAAAGGCATAATGAGATTTCGGAAGAAGGTAAAGCTTAGTCCCAGTTTATTGGTCTTTATGAGATAGTGAAGCATGTTGGAGAAGTTTCTTACAGGTTATACCTTCTGCTTGAACTAGCTATCGTCCCACCAATTTTCCATATTTTGATGCTAAAGAAGTGCATTGGGGACCTATCCTTGGTAATCCCCGTATAAAGTATTGGAGTCAAGGATACCTTGTCCTATGAGGAAATACCAGTTGAAATTCTTGATAGGCAAGTCTAAAAGCTAAGGATTAAGGACGTAGTGTCAGTGAAATTTCTTTGGAGGAACCAGTCGATTAAGGGAGCTACTTGGGGAGTGGAGACTGATATGATGACCTATTACCCTTACCTCTTCTCTTAAAATTCAGTCTCTACTCGAGGTAATTAGTTTCTCCCTTTATCAAATCCTTTCTCTATTGGACCATCTAGTTGTTTTTCATATCATATCATGCATTCTTGAGTTGTTTGTGTACCTCTATCAGTTATAGGTTTACTTATCAACTCAGTGTAGAGATTTTAACTTTCCCCTGACTCCTTATTCTAGTTAGTTCTTATTTAAAGATGAATGATTCTAAGGGGTAGATATTGTAATACCCCATATTTTAAGCTCTATACCCTCCAAGAGATAGCCAATAGAGTTAGCCTTCTAATGCCACCAGTCTCGCCCTCATCAGAGGTCGAGGTAAAAACTGGGCAAATTAGTGAAGTGCTATCAAATCTATCCAGTGATAACGACTATGATAACAACTTGTTATTGGACATAACTAGTCATTAGAGAAAGTCATTATCATGGTAGTGAATAAACCAAATTTTGGTCCATTGACAATGATTCAAGGGTATGACTCATTGTATGACATAATGACTCGTTATGAGGGACTCGTTGTCACAATATAGGGTTGAGCCCGGACCATGACACTTCTTCACAGCTTCTTGTCAGTGGTCACAAGTTGTTATGGAAACCCATTGTCATAACAGTGAAGGAGCCAGTCCTGGAACCTCAGGTCACAATTTCAGGCTAGGACTCATGGTCAGATGTAATGAGTCGTAGCCTGAGTCGTTATGACTAATACTAGAAAATTCCTGCATGTTTTAATTAAGAGATTTTTGGCCTTTTCTTCTCTTTAAACTCCCTATCCACGACATCAATCATCAAATAGGTATTATCTGCCCCTTTCTTAGTCAGTTATCAAACTATTCCTCTCTTTACTCCTAAGAAATAAAAAGGTAGGGTTTTTTCAAAGAATTTACCTCCCAAGGCTCAAAATTCAAGCTTTCTCCGAGAAGTCAAGAAATTCAGGTGTGTGGGGTTTGAATGAGGATACTCTTTCATCCTTGTGTCCAAAAGTTTGGTTTTTATCAGATTTTGAAGAAAGTGATTCACTAGGGTTGATGCCTATTTTCCTATGCTTTGAGATATTGATGCTTACTCAATAATAGAATATAATTTTGCATATGATTTCATGTTTACTTATGTTTTGAATCCATAAAAGTGATCTTGAGTTTTGAGTTTGATATTTACCATGCGATTATGAATGATTTCAAGTTTAAGTATAAGTTATTGAGTTACAAAAAAATTTAAACTTATAAAATCAAATTACAAGTATTACGACATGATTAAAGTTCAGTTTTTATCTGATGACCTCAGATAAAACATGAAATCCATAATTTTTTCTCATGAATATGGTTTAAGTAAGAGAAGCATAGTTGGTTTTTAGTTTACGAACTCATATGCTATTTTAAGGTGGATTTCATAACTATGAGCATATAAGTATATGTTTTGGGAGTAGTATTTAGCACCGAGAAGGGAATATAGATTTAGTGCATCCTATTTCTTAGAAACTACGTACCCCTATAGGTTTAAGGGACCTTGCTAGAGAGTCTCTCCTTGGGCCACTTGGGTTAAGTATAGTGATCACTTTAAGTTAAGGTTCTATCCAATGGAAAGGGTATAACAACTCTCCCCAACTTGGTAAGATATTGGACTTCATAATAGCGTAGATGATTTATGTCGGTTAGAAGAATCTCCAACAAAGAAAGATAACAGTAAAGATTTTAGAAACTAAGTGTAATGACTCACTAAGCTTACTAGATTATGATTTATTGTTCATGTTTTATGGTAGTTTATATTTCACTTTTAATCATAACCAAGATGAGTCTATCTACACGTAGCATGCATGTTTTTTTTTGAGATTTCATATTAATCCAGTTTTAGCTTTGCATTCACCCTCATATACTCAGTGCATTCCAGAAGAACTGGCCCATATATATGTATATGTGTTTATTATTTAATAATGTAGGTTCTAGTGTTCGTCCCCAGCAACACGATTGACTTCGTCCATTATTTCCTACATCCCAACAGTTGGTGAGTCCTAATAATTTGAGGTCCAAGTTTATGATATTTTCAGATGTTTAGTACTCTTATCCAAGTTAATTAGTCTTCAGTACGGATTATTTTGGGTCTTTCCCAGTGATTCTTTAGTCATCAGAGAGGAGACTTGTCAAGACTAGTTGAGTGGTATCCCAGATCTCACATAGCACATTCCCTTACTACTCAACAAAAATTTTGGTGAGTCCTCATAATTCGAGGACTAGTGATTAGTTATTTATTTTTAGTCTACTTTTATTTCAGTTAGTTAGAGTTAGTTGGTGGTTTGTCCCAACAACTCATTAAAATTTAGAGGCTTTAAGACAGATGTCTAAATTTTCAACATGTTGGTTTGTCAGCCAGCTCTATTTCTTGTTTTGGATGATATTCTATATTTTATTTTTATTATTTCCATCAGTTATTTTAGTTTAGCTCCACCTAGTATTTCATTAATTTTCAGTATTCTTAGTGTTATGCTAGGCCATGGGTTAGCTTTGGGTCACTTATGACTCTAAGCACCGTATTGCGACTTGGGGCAGTCTCGGGCCATGACAAACTTTGTATTAAAGCAACAGTTTTAAAGTATCTTAGGGTGTCTGAAATCCACATTAAATCCACATTAAGTAGAGTCTTGTTCATAAGTGTGAAGTGCACCACACTTATGAGCGAGAGGCTACGAAATATTTTAAGAAGGTATTACTTCTTTAATGATTCATATCCTGTGATAAATTGTGAACTCTATTAAACTTCTTATTCTAAATCATCCTCTATCCATTTATAGACAATTCCTCTTAAGAGAACGAACTGAAGGAGGAGTGGGAATCAGCTAGCACCATCACCAATTTTGAAAGACCCATTGAATGAGCAGGTCTCTCATGCTGAGTTCAGGGATGCTTTCATAGAATTAGCCCAATATATAATTGCTTATAATAAGCAGAATGTTATTGCCCCAGCCAACCCTACAGTGAATATGACATCAACTAAAATTTAAGACTTCACTCGGATGAATCCTCCAGTGTTCTTTGGGTCTAAGCTAAGAAAGATCCACAGGAGTTCCTGAATAGTATTCAGAAGGTCACTAAGATTACTGACTTGGCTGCTTACCAATTGCAAGGGTTGGCTTACACTGGGTTCAAGTAGTGGATAAAAGATAGAGGTACAAATGCAGGGTTAGCCGAGTAGGATGAGTTTACTACTATTTTTTTGACAGGTTCTTCCCACTTGAGCTAAGAGAAGTCAAGGTGTAGTCCATAAATCTGAAGTAGGGCAGTATGAGTGTGAAGGAGTATTTACTCATGTTCTCTCTGTTGGCAAGGTATGCTCCAACTATAGTTGCTGACTCTATAACCCGAATGAGCAAGTTTATGTCAGTTATTTCAAGGATATGGTCTAGGAGTGTAGAACAACTATGTTGGTTAATGAGATGGACATATCCAGATTGATGGTCCATAATTAACAAATTAGGGAGGGAAATATCAAAGGGAACAAAAGGGAGAATAAGAGGGCCAAAACTGATAGCTTTAATTTCTCTAAACAGAGGTTAGATGGTGGAAATTGCTCTCAATTTTGCCAGAAATCTTCCGGTCCATCCCTATCTTTTGCTAGTGCTCCAATTCCCAAGTTTAGGCAGGATACTCATTATAAAGTTCTAGGAGCTAAGTCTTAGGGTCGTGTTAATAGTGCTTGCACTAGCCCAGTTTGCAAGAAGTATGGCAGGAACGACAAGGGTAAGTGTTTGAATGGTAGTGATACTTTTTTTGGGCGTTTCAAGTTAGTCCACAAAGTGAGTGATTTCCTAGTGACTGCGTAGGGGGGTAAGGATGTTCATCAGCAGAGTCAGTCTAACTCTTCAGTAGTTCTAGCAAGACGCCCAACTCAGCAGGGAGCCACCTCTAGTGCAACTGGTAGACAGCGTCAAGGTAGGCTCTATGCCCTTCAGAATCGTCAATATTAAGGGGGTTCTCTTGATGTGGTTACTAGTATGTTGCAAGTTTTTCATATTCATGTTCATGTATTGTTAGATCCTGGAGCCACACTTTCCTTTGTGACTTCTATATAGCAGTAGATTTTGGTGTCAGCGCTGAAATCCTCTTAGAACCCTTCTCATTTTCTACTCCAATAGGTAGTTCAATCATATCTAGATGGTATATAGAAATTGCCCGGTCATACTATTTCAGAAAGTCACCTCAACTGACCTAGTAGAGTTAGAGCAGACCAATTTTGATATTATTCTTGGCATGGATTGGCTCCACTCTTTTTATGCCTTAATTGATTGTATAACCAGTGTAGTACAGTTTCAATGTCTAGATAAGTCAGTTCTAAAGTGAAAGGGTAATACCTCAGTGCCTATTGATTGATTTGTCTCTTTTCTTAAAGAAATCAAAATAATTTCTAAAGGGTGCATCTATCATCTTGTTCGATCAAGGAATCAAGGTTTGAAATCCTAAAGCTTAAGTCATTTCCGGTAGTAAATGAATTTCCATAAGTATACCTTAAAGATTTTTTCGGAGTTCCTCTTGAGCGAAAAATTGATTTTGGAATAGATCTTCTTCCAAATACCCATCCTATTTTAATTCCACCTTATAGAATTCCTCCATCAGATCTCAAGGAATTAAAAGATCATTTAGACAAGGGTTTTATCAGGCCTAGTGTCTCTCTAAGGGGTGCTCCAATTCTCTTTTTATGTGTAAGAAAGATGGTTTTCTCAAAATATCCATCGACTATCATCAGTTGAATAAAGTCACAATAAAGAATAAGTATCCCATCCGTAGGATTGATGGCTTGTTCAACCAATTTCAGGGTGATAATTATTTTTCTAAGATAGTCCTCAGATCAAGCTATCATAAACTCAGAGTTACAGGATGGGACATTCTAAAAATAACCTTCAAAACTCCGTATGGTCACTTTGATTTGTAGTTATGTATTTGGACTAACGAACTCTCCTACATATTTTATGGACTTAATGAATAGGGTATTCAAGAAGTACTTAGACATATTCGTTATAGTCTTCATAGATGACATCCTGGTGTATTCTTGGAGTAAGGATGAACATCCAGACCATTTGAGAATTATCTTGCAGACACTTAAAAATCATCAATTATTCGCTGATGAATTTTGATTGAAATCAGTAGCATTTCTTGGTCATATTATTTTCGGTGAAGACATTTAAGTTGATCCTAAAAAACCAAAGTAGTAAGGAACTGGCCTAGAACCATATCTCTATCATATATTAGGATTTTCTCAGATTTAATCAGTTACTACAAATGGTTTATTGAAGGATTTTCCTCTATTCCCTCTCTAATGTCCAGACTGACTTAAAAAAAGTCAAATTACAGTGGTCATATTATTGCAAGAAGAGCTTTTTAGATTTAAAGACTCGACTCACCTCTTCTCTAGTTTTGACTCTACCAGAGGGTTCAGATGGTTTTGCGGTATATTATGATGCTTCTAGAGTTGGTCTTGGTTGTCTGTTGATTCAGCGAGTCAAGGTTATAGCGTATGTCTCTAGACAACTTAAACCTCACAAGAAGAACTACCTAACTCATAATATTGAGTTGGTAGCAGTTGTCTTTGCCTTAAATATTTAGAGGCGTTATATTTTTGGGGTTTATGTCGATGTGTTCACTGATCACAAGAGTCTTTAGTATATGTTCAGCCAAAAAGATCTAAATTTTTATCAGAGAAGGTGGCTAGAGTTGTTGAAAGACTATGATATGAGTGTCTTGTACCATTCAGGTAAGGCTAATGTTATGGCCAACGTCCTTAGAAGATAATCAATGGGGAGTGTTGCTCACATTGAGGATGAAAAGAAAGAGTTAGTTCGTGAGGTTCATCAGCTTTCTAGGTTGGGGGTTTGGTTGGTTGATTCAACCGAAGGTAGTGTATGGGTTTAGAATGGTTCAGAATCTTCATTGGTTGCCAAGGTGTAGGAAAAGCGTGATAATGATTCTATTTTTCTTAAGTTGAAAGAGAAACTTCATAATCAGAAGGTTGAGGTTTTATCCCAAGGGGGGATGGTGTTATTCACTGTCAGGGCAGATTATGTGTTTTGGATGTGGATGACTTAAGGCAGAGTATGTTACGAAAGCTTACAATTCTCGATATTCTATTCACCAAGAGCCACTAATATGTACCATGTTTTATGAGAAATCTATTAGTGGAATGGCATGAAGAAGCATATTCGGAATTCCTGGATAAGTGTCCAAATTATGAGCAGGTTAAGGTTGAGAACTAGAGGCCTAGTGGTATGCTTCAGGAATTTAGTATTCCTACTTGGAAGTGAGAAGTGGTGAATATAGAATTCATTGTAGGGTTGCCTTGTACTCGTTGACAATATGATTCTATTTGGGTTATGGTGGATCAAATGACTAAGTCAGCTCATTTTTTGCCATTTAACACTTCATATTCAGCCAAATATTATGCTAAACTATATCTTACAGAGTTGATGAAATTGCATGGAGTCCCTTTGACCATATTTCAGATAGAGGTACCCAATTTACTTCTTAATTTTGGAAGACTTTTCAGAAAGGTCTTAGTACCCAAGTTCACCTTACTACAACTTTTCACCCGCAGATAGATGGTCAGATGGAGAGGAGCATTCAAACCTTAGAGGATATGTTGAGGGTATGTGAGATTGATTTCAAGGGTAGTTGAGATGATCACATGCCTTTGATTGAGTTTTCTTATAATAATAACTATCACTTCAGTATTCAAATGTCCCCATTTGAGGATCTTTTTAGTAGGAGGTGTAGATATCCTATTAGTTGATTTGAGGTAGGTGAAGCTATTTGGATAGGGCCAGAATCAAGGCTTGAGGCAATAAAAAAAGATCAACCGATTAGAGAAAATCTGAAAACTGCCCAAAGTCGTTGGAAATCTTATGCAGATGTGAGGAGAAGAGGGCTTAAGTTTGATATTGGAGATTTGTTCTACTTGACAGTTTCGCCCATGAAAAGGGTGAAGATATTTGGTAAGAAATGAAAGCTCAATACATATTATGTTGGTCCATATAATATTTAGAGTCGATATAGTAAGGTTGCCTATGAGTTGGAATTGCATGTAGGTTTAGAATCAGTGTATCCAGTCTTTCATGTTTCCTTGTTGAAGAAATGAATTGGTGGCCTATCATCAGTTGTTCCTTTAGAGAGTGTGGGCATGAAAGATAGCCTCTCATATGAAGAGATCCTTGTTATGATCCTTGATTGTCAGATTCGTAGGTTGAGGAATAAAGAGATCACCTTAGGAAAGATTCTATGGAGAAATCAGTTAGTTGAGGAAGCTACTTGGGTAGCAAAGACATATATGATGAGCAAGTACCCCCATCTTTTCTCTTAGTTACCTTAATTAATTGATTCTTTCATTTCTATCTCAGGCCATCCAACTATTTTTATGTCATAGCATATATTCATGAGTTTAGCTCTGTCTATGCATCAGTCATAGATTCAGTTATCAACTCATGGTTTAACTCATAAGTGTTTAGTGAAAAATTTTAGCTTTTCCCCTAGTACTTAGGCTTAGTCAGTTTCATTCGGGGATGAATGACCCCAAGAGGGAGATATTGTAATACCCTAAGTTTTTAAGCTCTAGACACATCAAAAGATAGACCTTTTAATTAGCTTTCCAATACCAACAGTCTCTCCTTAATCTGATATTATAGTTAAAGGTTATGGCATATTGATTGAGGAACTATCAAACTGGCAGTAACAACGACTCGTTCTCAAACATAATGAGTTGTAGTAAAGACTCATTGTCAAGGCAGTGAGGGACGAATGACTTCAGCCCAGTGATGATGACTCCAGCATATGACTCCTTATCAGTATAACTGATTCATTAGTTGGACCCGTCATAACAACATTAAGAAACTAAAGAACCAAGTCCCTGAAAACGACTCCTCATAATGACTCATGACAAGACCTAATGAGTCATTGGTGACTAGACCTAATGAGTCATTACCTAAACCTCGATGACTTTTTCCAAAACTCCTGAATGTTTTAAGAAGGGATTTTTGGTCCTTTCCCATTCTTTTAACTCCTAACCCACTTTGTTTAGGCTACCCTAAGGGTGGAATATAAGCCTATTTTTCCCAAAATCCCCATTAAGTCACAAAATATTTTGAAACCAAGAAAAAGGAGCGATTATTCTTCTCCAAATCCAAGTTAGGGTTCCTCAATCTCAAGTTCAAATTTCAAGGATTTCTCCAAGGCTTCCATCTCCAAGTATGTAGGATTTCATCAATGGGTTCCTTCCACCTATTGATTCCCAAAGACTTCTCAAATTCTCAAGTTCATTCCCCTTTAAATTTTGGTTCCAAGTCAAATATGAGTTATTTTTAATTTACTCAGTTTATTATTGTAACTAAACCATGGATATATGTTTTCTCACAGGTTTATCATCTTTCCATACTCAGAAACGTGAATTTCCCTTTTTATTACAAAATCATTGAGTTTTGGCTTGAATTATAAAATTCCCTATTATGATCATCTTTTAATATTATCATGTTCAGTTGCATTAGTTAGCCCTAGTGGGTTATGAACACCCGATACCTAGAGATTCATGCATATATTAGTTTACATGTCTTTGAGCACTTTTGATTATCCATTGTTGGTATTTTCAAAATGTACTTAAAATGAGCAATTCAATTTTCAGTGTCATTCAGTTAAGTAGTACTTAGCACCGAGTGAACGAAGGGATGGAGTCTCACTCGTCAGTTAGGACTGAGACCTTTAGTAGAATTCCTTAAGTTCCTGAACTACAGCACCACCATAGGTTATAAGGGGTCACCCGCCAGTTAAGAACTGACACCCTAGTCTTTCAGGACATCAGTTTAATGGATCCATGCCATCTAGTGTTCGTACCATTGGCAAGGTACTGAACACCTATCCAACTGAGGTTACAGGTTGGAACCCGATTTACTCAGGTTGGGGTATTCCAGTTATTATTAGCTCCTGCATTCCTTAGCGCATGTTTTAGTTTATGTTTCAATTTAAATTTTCATGATCATGTATTCACCTATTCATCTTTTATTCAGTACATGTTTATACCTGGTCCTGCATTCAGTTTACATGCTCACGCATTCATGCTCAGATTACACTAGTTAGTTTCCCGTCTCACATACTCAGTATATTCAAAGTACCGACCTCATACTTTTATGTGCTGTATTGTCTCATAATATAAGTTCAGACGCTTAGTACCCAGATCACACTTAGCATATTCCCGTACCACTTAGCAATAATATTGGTGAGTCTTCATCATTCGAGGACTAGTTATCAGTTATTTATTTTTTAGTCTACTTTTATTTAAGTTAGTTGGAGTTAGTTGGGGGCTTGTCCCAATAGCTCATTAAGATTTAGAGGCTTTCAGACAGATGTCTAGATTTTCAGCATGTTGGTTTGTTAGACAATTCTATTTTCAGCTTTGGTTGATATTTAATATTTCCTTATAATTATTTCCATCAATTATTTTAGTTTAGCTTATGCCCAGTATTTTATTGATTTTCAGTATTCTTAATATTATGCCAGGCCATGGGGTAGCTTAGGGTCACTTGTGACTCTATGCATCGTGTTGTGACTTGGGGGCGGTCTCGGGTCATGACAGTTAAACACCTCTTCACATTTAACATATACATGGATGATGATATAAATATGAAAAGCACTATCAGCTTTCTTGCAATTGTCATCTGAGACACTTGAGGCTTCTTAAGAGGTTGGAGCTGTGCAAAATAAGTTTGACAGATTCTTTACTGAATGAAATAGGCATACTTGTTCATTTGAGGTTCTTACACATTCGAATGTGTACAATCCAGCATTTTCAAACCTCTTGAATCTAGAGACTTTGGTGGTGGATGACCAGGGATCAAACGCGGTACTATCACCTAGTATTTGGAGTCTTTCAAAGATACAAAATGTGAGCATCTTTACTTGTTCTGTCTTTGATTTGTACATTGACGAACCAACACTGTTACTAGAGGACTTAAAGTTGGTGACTTTGAGAATATTAGCTTTATTCAATATTTCGTATTCAAATGAGGATATTTTCAAAAGGTTTCTCAATATTCAAAGCCTTAAATTCAGTGTTAAAGAACCATGGAATTGTTCATCAAAGCAGATTTCTTTTCCAAGGTTGGATGTGCTTAATGAACTTGAAGGTTGGATATCCGTTCAGTAGGCATACACCTGAGCATCAGTTTTACGATTTTCACTTCTCCTCGAGCATGAACAAACTAGAGTTGACTAGCTTTAATCTGAGACTAGCTTTAATCTGACATCTGATTCGCTGTCAAGAATTGGGAGTAAACCAAACCTTTAAGACCTACGACTTTGAAGTGCAATTATCCAGGGGAAAGAATGGAATGTGGATGAAGTCTGCTTTGAGAATCTCAAAATGCTAACATTATATGGTGTGTCTTTATCTGAATGATGGGAGAACACAAACTTACGGTTAGGTAGTACTGAGTTCTTGTGTGAAGTGGGCAAATCCTTGTGAGCATATATGAATTTATCAACTTATTTCATACATTAAGTTCCTTTTCAGTATATACTTTTCCATTTACTTTAACTTGTATAATCCTCTTTGCAGAGCACATATAAAGGTTCGCATACAATTTACTTTGCCCAGCACATCAACTTGTTGAGGGTTCAAATGATGAACCGATCCTCATACCTTTACGTCTTTTCTTCCATTTTTTTTATCCATTTTGGTTAAGCACTATTTTTTCATTGAACTTCTGTTTGATTTCCTGCTTTCTTTTTTGGCGTACTTATAGACAATGGAAGTTTTCCTGATCTTTTGATTTGATTGGACTATAACTGGGGTTGAGATTGTAGCTATGACGGTAATTGAGACTGTAACCGCAACTAAGACTATAACTGGGACTGAATGCTGGTTTCTGATAATTGAGGTTTAGACTGGTGCTGAAGTACTGAATTCTGATGGCTAAGTAACTGATAACTGAAAGCCATGCTCCTGTAGGACTACCTGAGTCCTTTACCGAATATATATTACTGAACTAATGTGGAAACTGAGGCTTAGGGATTAAACATCAACACTATGTATTCACCGAAGGATCTTAATTAAGGGTGTTCATGACATAAATCTGAGTTCGACTGATCACAAGGAGTAGAGCATGTGTCATGTGAGTTGGGCGTACTGTAAAGCATGTCATGAATGTATGAGTCATGAGCTCATGACCTGAGTCTGAAATTTCTATACTCATGGGACATGATCCATAACACTGAGTAAACTGGAACTCCTTATCCTAGGAATTGGGAGCATACATGAGTTTTCAGTAACGTGAACGAATATGAGCAATGGTCATAGAGTTGACATATAGGACATGAATAGATATCATGATAACTGATGGTTTTTGATATTCTAAGATGGTCTAGAGATCACGTTCACTGAGGAAACAAACAAGAATGTTATTTATGAATACTATGAGGAATATGTCCAAGTACTGGTTGAACATTTGGTTTATCAAGTCCATGAAGGCTACGAGTGTATGGGTAAGACCAAAGGACATACTAAGAATTTGAAGCGGTATACCGAGTTCTGAAAGCCGTCTTCAAAATGTCACATTCTCTGAGTTTGAGCTGCTGATAGCCTGATCTGAGGTCTATCTTAGAGAAATAGCTGGCACCCTGAAGTTAATCGAACAAGTCATTGACTCCGAGAAGTAGATATTTGTTAATTACTGTGACCTTGTTGAGCTGACGGTAATCTATATACAGTATGAGAGAATCATCTTTCTTGCACATGAATAAGCATGGTGCACTCGATAGGGACACAGTGGGTCTGATGAATCCCTTATCTAAGAGATCCTTCAAATATTCTTTCAATTCTTTAAGTTATACCAGTGCCACTTTGTATGGGAGGAATTTAAGAAAGATCTTCGGGAAAGACATCTGAATAGTTATTCACTCCTGAGACTGATTCAAGACTGGGAGTTTTGGAACTAGTGTCCTTAACTCGAACAAGATGATAGACACATCCCTTAGATATCATTTTCAGTGCCTGAAGGTAGGAAACAAGCTAACCTCTGAAAGTTGAAGTACTACCCTTCCACTCTAGGAAAGGTTCCTTCAGAAATTGAAACTGGACAACTCTATTTCTGCAGTCGACTGTGGTATATCAGGAATAAATCCAATCCATGCTGAGGATGGCATCAAATTAGTCATTTCTAATTCGAATCTATCTACTAAAGTAATGTTTTGAAATATCATAACCCGACAGTTCCTGTATACCTATCGGGCTATGATAGTTTTACCCACTGGGGTAGTGACTGAGAAGGGCTCTACTAGAATTTTGGGACTGTAATACCCCATACTTTTCCTAGCTTGAAATTATCTCAAGAATGTTAGAAGTTTTCTTTGAAAGATGAATCCACTTTTGTACATGTGGTATTTTTAAGATTTTCACTTTTTTTTTCATGTGGTAAATTGAATTAGCTTTCCCACGATACTAATTTCATCAAAATCCAACATCGGAGGAGAAAGTTATGGATAAAATATAGAAGGCAGTAAAAACTGCCCAGGTGTGATGGTAAGGCCGAAGGACCATCGGCCACGACCGTCATAAGGGAAACAGTGAGGCCACCTTCTGGATAAGGTGCAATGGGAAGGTTGATCGACCATCAAACTTTTGATGGACCATCGCTACTTAGGCAGTAAGCCCTTTTCTTGGTCCATGTACGACGGTCAAAACGACGGACCGTCGCAGGTCCTGGTTCAACAAATTAAAGCCGTTTTAAAAGGGGATTTTTGGTCTTTTACCACCCATTTATATACCCAATTACATTCAACCAAAATTCAGAAATTCATTATTCTTTCACAACAACAAAACTAAGGTTTTCTCTCTAACATTAATCTCAAAGAACAAAATCCAGATCTTTTTCACGAACTAAGAGATTCAAATTCTTCAAGTTCAAGAATTTCAAGAAAAACTCAACCCAGGTATGCATAGTGTTCATTCATGGACTCCTTCCGTCCATGAAACCCAAGAATCTCTTTTCAAATTTTAAGTTTATGGATTTTCTTTATGAATTTCATGATTGGGCTTCTCTTGTTCATGTTGAAAAGGAGTAATTAGATTCTATTCTATGCTGGGGGATAAATTCTATGTGGATTTGATTAGCATAGAGGTAGATTCATGTAAACCTATGATTAAACCCTTGAATGAAGAAATTAGAATTAAATCATGATGTTTAATTGTTGTATAATGTTGTTAACACATACCATGCCTATCATGTGTTTTTTTAAATGCCTAGATGAAAGAAAATGCCCAACTAGCATGATATCAGGAAATCCCCATGTATGTACAAGGTTATGCAGATCACATGCTTGATGAAATACTTTAATAAATGTATTATGGATTATGATGTTAGTGATGTGTTCAAGTAGGTCATGCTTTGTCAGTTTCCTTCTAACGAGTCCTGGGGGTACTTTTACCCAAAATATTAGCTATGTGCCTAGAGCCATGTCATGTTTCCACGACACTCTCAGTCAAGCTATGATCCTTAGACTTAAGACAGTCTTATGACTCAGGAAATCTCCATGATCTCATGAACTCAATTAGTTATCAAATATCAGTAGTATTTTGTTAGTCAACAGAAGTTAGTAACTCAGTCCATGTTCATTCTAGTAAAGCATGTTCAATGTCTATTCAGATATGAATAGAAATTACCACCGAGCAAACCCAAGGATGGGAACTCACCTATTATATGAGGGTGTGATTCTTAAAAACAATCCTTGCATTCCAGAACTATGTAGCTAACATAGGTTGAGACATTATAGCCTACTATATGAGGATAGATAAGGTGTCTTATCCCTCTATATGAGGTTTCCTACTATTCTCATTAGAGTTAACTCTTATATTAGGGTCACTTACATATTTTTCTTGCCATTGGCGTGGTATTGACACCCTTCTAATCAAGGCACAGATTGGACCCCAATCCAGCTATAATAAGTTATTTGGGGCATGTCGGTTATATGAATACCTCCTACAGTCTCAGTAAAAGAACTTAGATAATTCTTCAAAATTCAGGACTGCTAGATACAGCCAACTCAGATACAATACAAAACTCAGATAGTTCTACCAGATTCAGGACTGTCAGATATAGTCACTTATGTTATCAGTTATATTCATATTCAGTAATCATGTTATCACAGTATTAGTATCAGTTGTTATTTCTCATGCATGTATTCTCATGATCATGATAGTTAGACAGTTATTATTATTGTTCATACACATGAACCCCATGTATTCAGCCTACCTCACATGCATACCAGTACATTTAAAGTATTGATGCATTTATGATATGGTGTCTTATACCATAGGTTCAGAGACATGATCAATAGTCAGAGTTAGCAATGTATCCTTATCCTTCGAGGACATGATTATTTCCTTATTATCTCATTAATTAGTTTATTAGGTGGAGTTAGTTGGGGACATGTCACATCAACTCCTTACTCAGATAGTTCAGTCAGTTAGAGGCTTCTAGACTATCATGTGTCAGACTTCAGTATGTTCAGTTTCGTTTTGGGTATTGTATTATCCCACACAGATGTTATATCATTTAGATCATGTTTAGTAATGAACCTTATGGACTTTCAGTGCATGTTTCCGCTTTATTATGTCATATTATGTAGTGTATAGGTACAAATATCAGTCATGGGTTAACTTGTGGTCCTTTAGGGTCATGAGTACCGTGTAGCATTTTGGGTACCAGATTTGGGGCATTACAAACTTGGTATCAGAGCCTAAGGTTCAATAGAGTCCTAGGAAGTCTGAAAGCCGCATCTAGTAAAGTTTTGTACATTAGTGTGTTGCGTGCCACATTTATATACAGGAGGCTATAAGATATTTTAGGAACAGTTTCCCTTCTTCCAGTATTCATGTCATTCTAGTGAGTATAATCTCAATCTAATATCTTAGTCTAATCCATTTCTCCATTTCTTCTGTAAAACATACCTCCTAAAAGAAGAAATGGGAATCAGCCAGCCCTTCAGCCCGAAGAATATTTGGGCGAACATGTTTCTCATGCAGAGTTCCAAGATGCATCACTACTCTTGCTAACTCAGTTGCTACTCAAAATGAATGACCAGCTGTCATTCCAGCCAATCTAGTGGCCAATTTAACTGCATCCAGGATTCAGTATTTCACCTGAATGAATCCTCCATCCTTTCTCGAGTCTAAGTTAGATGAGGACCCTCAGGAATTCCTAGATCAGGTGTAGAAGGTTATAGACATAATAGGGGTTACTTCTAGTGAAAGTGTTGATCTAGTTGCATATTAGTTCTAGGATATTTCTCACACCTATTTTAAATAGTGGAAGTCAGAAAGGCCAGATGATGTAGGGCCTGTTGAGTGGGAGGAGTTTGCTTCTGCTTTCCTTGATAGATTCTTTCCCCTGGAGCTTAGAGGAGCTAAGGTGTTAGAATTCATCAACCTAAGGTAGGGAATTATGATGGTGAAAGAGTATTCTCTTAAGTTTACTAAATTAGCCAGATATGCCCCTCATATGGTTACAGATAGCAGGGCCAAGATGAGTAAGTTTGTTTCAGAGGTGAATGATAGCGTGGTTAATGAGTGCAGATCCACCATGCTGAATAGTGACATGACTTTAGCCAGGCTTATGACTCATGCTCAGCAGATTGAGGATAAAAATATTAAGATGAGGGAGAAATAAAATAAGAGGGCAAAGACAAGTAGTTTCAACTTCGCCCAGCCTAAGTCAGAAGGAGGAAACCGTTCTCATTTTCTTCCTAAGTCATCATTTCCAGCTCCTTCTTTAGCTAGTGCTCTAGTTCCTAAGTTCAGAGAGGGTAACAAAGATAGAGCGCCAAGATCTAAGTCCCAGGGCAGTGTTAGCAGTGCGCACACCTATCCTTTTTGGTAGACTTATGGCAAGCACCATCAGGGTATTTGTAGAGGTGGCAGTGGTATTTTTTTTGGATATGGAAAGCCAGGCCATAGAGTCAGAGACTATCCTCAGCCAGGTCCTTAGGGTCAGTAGAATCAATCCCTAGCTCAATCCGATCACCCAAATCAGTAGGGTGCGACCTCTAGTGCTATTAGTGGGCAATGCCCAAATTGTATCTATGCTCTTTAGTCCCAACAAGATCAGGAAAATTCTCCAGACATAGTTACTATTATGATACAGATCTTTCATATGCATGTTTATGCTTTGCTAAATCCAGGAGATTTTTTGTCTTTTCTTACTCCTTATATAGAAGTTGATTATGGAGTTAGTCCTGAACTTTTAGCAGAGCCCTTTTCAGTCTCTACCCCAGTGGGTAAAACCATTATAGCCCAGCGGGTATACAGGAACTGCCTGGTTATGATAATTCAGAAAGTCACTTCAGCAGACTTAGTCGAATTAGAAATGACTGATTTTGATGTCATTCTCAGCATGGATTGGCTTCATTCCTGATATGCCACAGTCGACTGTAGAAATAGAATAGTCCATTTTTAGTTTTCAAATGAACCCGTCCTTGAGTGGAAGGGTAGTACTTTAGCGTTTAAAGGTCAGCTTGTTTCCTACCTTCAGGAATGGAAAATGATATCTAAAGGATGTTTCTATCATCTTATTCAAGTTAAGGACACTAGTTCTGAAACTCTGATAACGCTCAATCTACAGCTCTCGTAGGAGTGTAAAGCGGTCGTTAGCAAATATAGAACCCAACCTGGGTTGGGTGTCGATCCCACAGGGAATAGCTTGGCCAACAAGTAAGTAAAATTACTAAACTTTTGGTGCAAGTCTCGTAAAAAGGGGGGCAGTCTTGTCGTGTAAGTAATGTAAACAATAAAGTAAAAAGAGAGAGATTGTTACGTTGGTTTGTAAACAATGAGAATTGAGGCGTTGGGGTTATGTTCACCTTCTGAGGTATACGTCTTTATTGGCTATGAGTGTGTAGAGTCTTGACATGTAATTGCTTATAGAGAATTGTAGTCGATGGTAAATCCAAGCGTCTCTCGACCTAAACAAGGACTATTTCACTTTAACTCTCTCGAGCTTAAAGCGTGTCTAACGGTACGAATTCTCCAAGAGGTTAGTCCAGTTACGGCACTAGCTTTTTAATAGGAAAGGGTGTCCTACTACCTTGACACTATCTCTTTTCCAGACAAATAAGCTTTCTCGCGAACAAGTTAAATGTTAGACTGGCGTATTCTTGCGTTTGCAACCGCAAAGAATGTAGATTAAGATGAAGAGAATAATGATATAACCAATATATGTGTCATGAACTCACAAACTCACAGCAATAGATAGTAACTCATTCGGCTTCCATAACCCCAACAGAGAAGTTTAGTTACCCATGAATGCAAAGGAGATCACGATTTGCATTGTTATTGTTGAGTAATAGCGTGTGGATTAGGTGATAGGTGTGTGGCGTGATTCCTTAGCAAGTAACGATTCTCTTGTTGTGGAATTTAAGAATAGAAGAGTAGATTAGAAGTGTTTGTGGTGGAAGATGAGAGGGATGGAAGAAAATTAATTGTTGAATTAAGTGAAGAATAGAAAGATTGCTTAAAATCTCTAGCATGATAGGGTATTTATAATACCCATATCCTAGTTCTACTAAGCTAATGAAATAAATAACCAAATCCTACTAGACTAATGAAATACTTAACCCAAATGTACTAGGTTAATGTAACATTATCATAATCCAAATAAACTAATGAAATACATAACCCAATTGTACTAGGTTAATGTATCATTGTCCAAATCCAGCTTTGTGTCTGTAAGTCCCCAAAGTCTTCAGAAATGCTGTTTTAGCCCGGGACAGATTTTCCATGCAGAAATTTTGGTCCAGGTCCCCAGAGTCTTCAGAAATGCTGTTTTAGCCTGGGACAGATTTTCCATGCAGCAGTTTTGGTCCTTAGGCGTGTAAACTTCCTTTCCTTACTTCGTGAGCTTTCTTTTTCGTCAAGTAAGCCATAAAATGCTGAATTTTGCATCATTTATACCTAAAACTTTACTAATCATGTTCGTTAGCTCATTTATAGGAAAAAGGACTAAAAGTACATGAATTATATAATTTGTTCTCAAAACTAGGCTAAAATATGGGCAAAATATATTGATATAGGCGTGTAAATTCGCCTATCATCAACACCCCACACTTGCAGCTTTGTTCGTCCTCGAACAAAATATCATGTCCTTCTAAACATCAGCTTAGGGTTTTTACAACAACAACACAAAACATTCTTCAAGACAAGCACAACAATTATCAACAAAGAGTAGCTTTCCGATTATAAGTAGAAACAATTTAACCTCAAGTATAGACTCGTGATGGTGATCAACTCGCATGCAAACGTTAAAGTGCATAGAATCATATACAACTATCCAAAACTCATCAACCATGTGTGTCTCACCATATAGTGCCCATAATCACTCACAAATATAGCATATTTTTTTCAAACATGGGTATCAACAATATCCTTGCTCTCGCTCTCACAAAGAATTCATATGTAGCAACTGATGACCATAGGCTTGCCCTTAATGTAGTACTCTACTAAATGTCGGAATGTTGAGATTAGGATCAAGTAGGTCTTTAGATGGTTGTAATGTAGGCTAAGGGACGGGTAGGACTATTTTCGCCAAAAATAGTGACTAGGTTCCTAAGCGCTTTAATACATCACTTTGTATCATTGACACTTTTTTTCTTTCAACCTTTCTTCTTTCTTTTATTCTACCACCCTTGTTCTCCTCTTTTGTTTTTCAATTTTAAGAACAACTCACTTTTCAGCTTTCTTTTCCTTTTTCTTTTCACAACATACCTCTTATGATAGCACTTTTTTTTTCTTTTCCATAACACATTCAAGAACTATTACAATTTATAGCATCATACTCACCCAATTTCCTCTTATGTTGTCACATGACTTTTTCACTTTAAAGCACTTAGGAATTTGGATCAAATTACGGTCTTGAAAGAAAATGGATTAGGCTTACATACAAGGTTGTCAAAGAAATAGGCTAAAGGCTCAAAAAGGTTTAACTAGGATGATGTCCATGGGTAGGTAAAACTGAAGGTAAACATGTATAGGTTGCCAAAGAAATGCCTAAATCATATCCTAAACTTACACTCCTTATTTTCGCTTTGCATACATACCAGGCAAGTTCTAGCATCAGCCACATACATAGAAGATACTATTAATCTCACACACACAAGGCACATGGTCGACTTGATTGGAAGTAATATAGACTCTCGACCCAACAATTGAATCACACACTATCACATAATGAGTCACAACTAGAGACTAAACATCTCTATAATCACAATTGTAGCACATACTCTTGTTATAATCTCATGCTGCCTATCAAAATAATTTCATGCTAAGCTAGAAAAATTTAACTCCTAAAAAAAACTAAAAAAAAAACGTCAAACGAAAAACGAAAAACAACAAAAAAACGGGCTCAAAAAAAACAAAGTAAACAAACAAACATACAAACATAGGTGCAAACAAAGAAGTATAGCATGCGATTCTGCCACCCCACACTTAGACGGGACACTGTCCTCAGTGGAAAATAAATTCGAAGAACCTGGTTAGTCGGACCCTTCATCAATGTCGGGGGTCATACCCCCTTCGTCTGAATCATCATAAGAGTCGTCGTCAGAGTTCTCCTCTTCGTCAGAATCAGGCAAGAGTCTATCATCATCAGTCGGCACATCATCGTCTAGAGGTTCCTCAAAATATACACCCACTCCACATCATCATAGTGAATCGTGTCATGCCATAGAGATGACGGAAGAAACTCTCATCACGAGCATGTCTCTCCGCAGTAGTAAGGTTGACTCCATGAGTTGTTTCAGCATCTTTGACCTTGGTGAGGTCAACCTTCTTTGGGTTGTGTGGGAGTTTGTGGTCAGCTGGTTCCTCTTTGATATCCTCCTTCCGCAACATTGCTGTCAACAAATTGCCGAATGTGAAATGGGACTTTTTGTGGAGTCTGGCCTTCCTCATGGTAGATCGAATGATTGCCCCAAAGTTGATAGGGATATTCGTCATCAAAGAATAGACCAAACACACTCTATCTCTCGATATCTTGGTGTATTGAGTCCCAGGAATAAGACATGAGTTGACCATGAGGAAGGCCAGACTCCACAAAAGGTCCCATTTCACATTCGGCAATTTGTTGACAGCAATGTTGCGGAAGGAGGATATCGAAGAGGATCCAGATTCTTGCTTCCCGATTTAGTGGACCATAGGGGAAAGTGTTGTGTCGACCTTTTTCTTTATGTCTGCCCCACCTTGCCATTGATCTACTTCCACAAAGCGTGTGTCGTATCGCTCTATAAGGAGGCCTGCTGTACAGTTATTTGAATGGTGCTGTGTCGACCGAAGGTATGCCAAGAAAAGAGTTGATCCAATCCGCGGTGAGCTGTAACACTTGGCCCCGAATTTTGACTTCATTGCCTGTTGTATTCGGTGACCAGTTGGCATAAAACTCTCTTGTTAAGTCAAGATTGCACTCTCCCATGTCGTGGAAGATGAAATCCAGCTTCAAAGCCATTATTTTTGCCAACATTCGCGGATCCTTCTTTGCTAAGGTCTCCTTGTTGATCAAGTCGACGTGCACATATTTTCTTTCTTTATTGCTGCTGTACCATGCTTTGGCTTCTTCCTCAAGAACCCATTTTATTCCAAACATTCTGCGTGGTAGGTGTGCTGAGGATGATTCTCCTTGGTCTTTTCGACTTCTCTTCTTGCCCTTTTGGGATGTGATAGCCTTCTCCTTGCCTTGCCTTGCTTTAGGTGCCATTGTACCTGAGACTAGAAATAATGTAAGTTGCAGCACAATCTCACTTGATACAATCTATATGCAAGCACTAGGGGTACCACCCCACACTTAATTTTGTTATGCAAATCAGTGAGGTGAACGTAGTTGATTTACTCAGAATTCGTCGACATACGTTTTAGGATTGTATTCTGACAAGAAAATCAGCATTGCATCACTTATTTGCAGCCATTGGACTACTTGCATGGTAGATATAGCAACACTACGACCTAGGGGTTACCACATGAAATCGTTATTTTTACAACAAGCACAACTGCCTAAGTCGATAGGCACTATAATCTTATCCCGATGGTCGGGATGGTCTAACATGTAAGTATCCAAACAACAATCTTAAGCAATATTCATAGCCATATCAATTCAGCAATTATCATAACAATGCTATTGAAACCAAATTCAAGTCGGAAACAAGCCAAGAATTTCCTACGTATATGTTTACTCACACAATTTTGTAACAACAATCCAAACACATAAACATCACCATCAATCATATATGATTTAGCAATTCATCATAAATGGAGTATTTGCGAGAAATAAATGAGGAATAAGCGAGTACTTACTTGCTTGAAACTTGTGGAGATGGTGTTGTGAATTGGAAGAGCAAAAGAAGAAAATTTTGAGAGGATTTGGAAGGTTATGCGGCGCCCTTAGGGTTTTTTCTAATGTGGTTGTGTTATAAAACTAAGTCCCTTTTATATAGGAAGAGTATGGGTCGGGTTATGACCCATTTACAATCGGATTTGGAGACAAAATCACCACATATGCGGCGCATATCACTCGGCATATCAATGACATATGCGGCGCATTGTCTATGGCATAATGGGACATATGCACCGCATAGTCTATGGCATTTGTAGACATATGCGCCGCATAGTCTATGGCACATGAGATACTGAGACCAAATGTCATAGCATAGGCGGCGCATAGTCAAAAGCATACCTAGGAATAGGCGGCGCATAGTGTATAGCACACTAGATTCCGAGACCTTAGGCTATAGGATAGGTCGTGCATCGTTCGTGGCCTAGTTCTACCAAGGCCTAGCCTTCCTCGAAGCCTATTTTGACGAGGAAAAGGCTCAATCCATAGCCTTATGCATCACCATTCCTAACTTACCAACTTTACCATACAATGCGTCCAAATCGTCAATTGAAATCGATCTCCTCGTTGAATACTTCTTGCACCTATTTTTGCTCAAAATCAAACGAAAATGATTAGTACGATGGGTTGCCTACCACCAAGCGCCGTGGTTTTGGTCGTGGCACGACTCTTATTTTTGGATTTTCATTTATCAAAAAGAAAAAAAATACTAAAACGACGAAACGATAAAACGATAAAACAATAAAACGATGGGTTGCCTCCCATCTAGCGCCTTATTTATTGTCGTGGCTCGACGTAGTAATCTCGAGTACTTAGACTTCGTCGAAATAAGTGATGGCCATGTCATTCATCGAGTCAAAAGGACCAATATATGGCTTGACACGTTGGCCATTCACTTTGAAGATAACACCCTCATTGTCTTCCAATTTGACTACTCCAGACGAGTAAACTTGGATGACTTTAAATGGACCAGACCATTTCGATTTTAACTTACCTGGGAAGAGCTTAAATCTGGAGTTGAAGAGTAGCACCATGTCACCTTTTTGGAAATTTCGTCGAATAATCCGCTGATCATGATACTTCTTCATCTGCTCCTTGTATAAATCCGATCGTTCATATGCATGGAGCCGAAATTCATCTAGTTCGTTCAGCTGCTCCAACCTTAGATTCTTCATATCTTCCCAATTCAAGTTCAATCGCTTCAATGCCCACAATGCCTTGTATTCAAGTTCAATGGGTAGATGACAAGCCTTTCCATAAACTAGTTGATAAGGAGACATGCCAATGGGTGTCTTGAATGCAGTCCTATACGCCCATAGTGCATCATCTAGCTTTTGAGACCAATCCTTCCGATTCGCATTAACCGTCTTTGTAAGGATTTGCTTGATCTCACGATTGGAAACCTCTACTTGTCCACTAGTTTGGGGATGATACGGCGTAGCTACCTTATGTTGCTTGACACCATACTTGGCCAATACAGATTTGAATAGCTTGTTGCAAAAGTGAGATCCTCCATCACTTATGATAGTACGAGGTACTCCAAAGCGAGAGAAGATATTCTTCTTTAAGAACGCTACAACACGCTTTCCTTCGTTATCGGCCAATGCTACAGCTTCAACCCATTTTGACACATAATCCACAGCAACCAAGATGTACTTCATTCCAAATGAATTCACGAATGTCCCCACGAAATCAATACCCCACACATTAAAGAGTTCTACCTCAAGAATTTTGGACATGGGCATTTCATGGTGTTTTGAAGTAGCACCTTGCCGTTGGCATTGGTCACACCTCTTCACATAGTCATATGCATCTCTGAATATCGAAGGCCAATAATATCCACTTTGTAATACTTTTCTCGCCGTTCGATTGCCTGCATGATGTCCTCCAACTTGCGAGGTATGGCATGCTTCCAATATAGTAGGCACTTCTTCATGGGATATACATCGTTGAATGATACCATCAGCGCATCTTCGAAACACATAAGGCTCATCCCAATAGTAGTGCTGAACGTCATGCATAAACTTCCTCCTTTGGTGGTAAGATAAATTGGCGGGTAGCACATTACTTACCACGAAATTTGCAAAGTCGGCATACCATGGTAATTTCTCCATTGTTGTTGCTAATATCTCCTCGTCAGGGAATGCATCATCAATCTGAATTTCAGGTTGCGCCACTTGCTCACTCTCAAGTCTAGATAGGTGATCAGCCACTTGGTTCTCGCAACCTCTTCTATCTTTGACTTCGAAATCAAACTCTTCCAGCAGCAACACCCATCGAATCATCCTTGGTTTTGCATCCTTCTTTGTCATTAGGTACCTAAGAGCTGCATGGTCTGTATGAACGATCACCTTAGTACCCAATAGATAGGCGCGAAACTTCTCAAATGCATACACAACCGCTAAGAGCTCTTGTTCAGTAACAGTGTAGTTCCTTTGGGCTTCATTTAGGACCTTACTCGCATAGTAGATAGGATGAAATAGTTTCTCCTTTCTTTGTCCAAGAACAGCACCAATGGCTACACCACTAGCATCACACATGACCTCGAACGGGAGCGTCCAATCTGGTGCTACCATGATAGGGGCTTCAATGAGTTTTCCTTTAAGGCATTCGAATGCCTTTAAGCAATCGTCATTAAAGTCAAACTTCGCATCTTTCTCTAATAGTTTGCACAATGGACTAGAAATTTTGGAGAAGTCTTTGATGAATCTACGATAAAACCCAGCGTGGCCAAGAAAACTACGAACTCCCTTCACCGAAATTGGAGGTGGTAGCTTCTCGATTACCTCTATTTTTGTGCGATCAACCTCTATTCCTCTTTTGGAGAGCTTGTGCCCAAGAACGATTTCTTCTTTTACCATGAAGTGGCACTTCTCCCAATTCAACACAAGGTTGAACTCTACACATCTTTGCAATGCCATGCTCAAGTTTGCCAAACATGCTTCAAAAGACTCACCAACAACTGAAAAGTCATCCATAAATACCTCCAAAGTGTCTTCAACCATATCAGAGAAAATAGACATCATACAACGTTGAAAGGTGGCTGGTGCATTACACAACCCGAATGGCATGCATTGAAGGCAAACGTACCATATTGGCATGTAAACGTTGTCTTCTCTTGGTCTTCAGGTGCAATACAAATCTGATTATAACCTGAATAACCATCCAAGAAGAAAAACCATCCTTTTCCCGCTAATCGATCTAGCATTTGGTCCATAAATGGCATGGGGAAGTGATCCTTGAGCGTCCAAGAATTCAGCTTGCGGTAGTCCATGCACACTCTCTATCCAGTAACGAGCCTGAGTGGAATAAGCTCATTCTTTGCATTCGCGACCACCGTCATACCTCCTTTCTTGGGAACACATTGCACAGGACTCACCCATGTACTATCAGAGATAGGATATACAACTCCTGCGTCTAACCACTTGATAATCTCCTTCTTCACCACTTCTTGCATTGGTGGGTTTAATCGCCTTTTATTTTCAATGGTGGGTGTGCACTTTTCTTGAAGCTGAATTTTATGTGTGCAAATCCCAGGTGGAATACCAATAATATCCGCAATGGTCAATCCAATAGCTCTAATATTCTTGCGTAAGATTGCAATAAGAGCTGCAACTTGTTGCTCACCCAAATCGGCTGCTACAATGACTGGAAGAGTGTTTCCGCTTCCTAAGAATGCGTACTTCAAATGGCTTGGCAGCTCCTTCAATTCTAACGTGGGTGGTTCTTCAATAGATGGCTTAGCTGGTGGTGTGGGTCAATTTTTGAGGTCAAGATCCAACTTCTTGGGGGTATAGCGATATGTCTCTAATCCCGATAGAGCACAAATATCTTCATCAGAAATTTCAGCATCATCATTCTCTCCTATCATGAGCAAAACCTCCAAAGGATCATCAAGAATTTGCTCTTCTGCAAGTAAATCTTTCTCATCATCAAAGACAACATCGGCCACAGAAAATACACTCAGATCTTTGGGTTGCTTCATTGATTTGCAATCATCAAAGTGAACCACTTCGTCATTTATTCGGAATGAAAGCTCATTAGCTCTCAAATCTATGAGCACACTTCCCGTAGAAAGGAAAGGGCGTCCCAAGATTATGGGAACCTCTGAATCTGCTTCACAATCCAAGATGACAAAGTCTGCTGGAAAGATAAATGAAGAAACCTTTACCAAGACATCGCATAGAATACCAACCGGTCGCTTTACCGACCTATCTTCCATAACAAGCCTCATATTAGTTGGTGTAGGATCTCCTAACCCCAACTTCTTGTAGATCGATAATGGCATAAAGTTGATGCTGGCTCCTAAGTCACACAATGCTTTGGCAAAGTTCAAAGATCCGACGGTGCAAGGAATAGTGAAAGCTCCGGGGTCGGCCTTCTTCTAAACTATCGATCGGGTAGCAATTGCACTACAATGATGCACATCATCCTTCAGCTCATAACTTGTTGCCCTCTTTTTAGTCAAAAGATCTTTCATAAACTTTGCATACCCAGGCATTTGTTCAAGTGCCTCTACCAACGGAACATTAATAGTCAGTTGCTTCAACATGGTCATAAATTTGCTGAACTTAGTGTCATCGGCCACCTTCTTCAATCTTTGGGGAAAAGGTGGTGGTGGGTATGGTAGTGTTCTCTCCACGGCTTTCTTCTCCTCTAGCTTCCATTTTTCCACTTTTCCAGGCTGCACGTCACTAGGTGAAACGTCCTTAACGTTGAGAGTAGTTGTTGTGGCTTCTTCTCCTCTTGTAACGTCAGTAAGTGTAGCATCCATGTCTGCAACTTCGTCAACCAATTACTTTCCTTTTGATGAAGTTTCCAGCACCTTACCGCTTTTGGTAGTGATGGCCATGCATGACCCATCATTCTTTGGGTTTTGCACAGTATCGCTTGGTAAGGTGCCAGCCTTTCTTTCAATAACTTAGCCATCATGTCTTCCATAGAATTAGATGTGGTGGTATCACGTTTACCAGGGGGAACGTACAAACCACTATTTTCATTATTTTTCTTCCAACTACCTTGGTCTTTGCTTCCAGATTTATCATAATAGTTCCGACCTTGGTTTCCTTGGGCATTCCCACGGAAACCCCCCTGGTTGTTCAAGTAGTTGGCCTCTTCTTCAGAATCAGATTCATCTCTTACTTTTAGCGCTACATCTTTCGCTTTTTCGGTCTTCCCTGATAATAAGTGCTTTGTCAGAAGATCCAATTGTGTTTTCACGTGCGCCATGTCTTGATCACGTTCTTCTTCTCTTCTTCTTTGGTCTGCAGACATGCCAATAGATAAAGTGGGTCTTGCTACCTCTGAATCCCTGGTATGCCAAGCTCTACTTTGCTTTGTCATGCGATCTAGCATATTGCTTGCTTGACCAAAGGTGAGGTCCATGAAAGAACCTCCAGCTGCGTTGTCCACCACTGGTTTAGTTATTGAATTCAAGGCTCTATACAAGATCTCCATGAGGTGAACATTAGTCATGTGATGGTTTGGGCATCTCTCTAGCTTTGTCTTGAACCTATCCCATGTTTCATGAAGAGCTTTAGAGGGAAGCTGACGAAAGTTGCTGATTTCATCTCTCAATTGAGCCCTTTTGGATGGCGGAAAGAATCTTTCTAGGAAAGCGTCTCTCAATTGCCTCCAATTTGTAATTGAATCAGGAGTCAGCCCATTCAACCATAGTGTTGCCTCCCCAGACAGAGACAATAGAAATAGACGTAATCGAATAGCATTCTGACCAACACCAGGATTGTCAAAGGACTTGCATGTAGAAATAAAGTTGATGAGATGTATATTCGGATCGTCGACTGCTAGTCCACCAAATAATCCCTTGAGCTGCAATAACTGAATCATGGTGCTTGTGATGTTGAACTTGGCTCCAGGCGCTAATGGTGGTGGAATTATAGCTCCAGTGGCTCCGGCACCATCAAGATCATCATCATCATCGTCGAAAGCTGGCTGCACAGGTTGGCGATCATATCTATACCAAGCTTGTCGACCTCTTCTGTTGGCAGGTGTTGCAGTTTCAGCGCCATGCCTTGGGTTTATCAACTCGTCATCGCCTAAATCCTCATCGTCAGGGTTTGTTGCTCGCCCAGGATTATCAATGTTTTGCTGGTGTACTTGGGCAGCGGCAAGAGCAGCTAATCTTGCTTGCTCGTGTTGAGCAGCCATCCTGTCGATTTCAGCTTGTGCTTCCATTCTTCTAATTCGTTGTGGTTCAGGATTGATTGTTAATAACGGTTGACCAGAACTTCTAGTATGAGGCATGCACTAAAGTAAAAACCTACAAGAAACAAAAACTAAACGTAAAAGTACGAGAATCTTTGACCAAAGGGTCTAGTAATTATCACGAACTTGATTGACACTCGTATTCCCCGGCAACGGCGCCAATTTTTGATAACGCTCAATCTATAGCTCTCGTAGGAGTGTAAAGCGGTCGTTAGCAAATATAGAACCCAACCTGGGTTGGGTGTCGATCCCACAGGGAATAGCTTGGCCAACAAGTAAGTAAAATTACTAAACTTTTGGTGCAAGTCTCGTAAAAAGGGGGGCAGTCTTGTCGTGCAAGTAATGTAAACAATAAAGTAAAAAGAGAGATATTATTACGTTGGTTTGTAAACAATGAGAATTGAGGCGTTGGGGTTATGTTCACCTTCTGAGGTATACGTCTCTATTGGCTATGAGTGTGTAGAGTCTTGACATGTAATTGCTTATAGAGAATTATAGTCGATGGTAAATCCAAGCATCTCTCGACCTAAACAAGGACTATTTCACTTTAACTCTCTCGAGCTTAAAGCGTGTCTAACGGTACGAATTCTCCAAGAGGTTAGTCCAGTTACGGCACTAGCTTTTTAATAGGAAAGGGTGTCCTACTACCTTGACACTATCTCTTTTCCAGACAAATAAGCTTTCTCGCGAACAAGTTAAATGTTAGACTGGCGTATTCTTGCGTTTGCAACCGCAAAGAATGTAGATTAAGATGAAGAGAATAATGATATAAGCAATATACGTGTCATGAACTCACAAACTCACAGCAATAGATAGTAACTCATTCGGCTTCCATAACCCCAACAGAGAAGTTTAGTTACCCATGAATGCAAAGGAGATCACGATTTGCATTGTTATTGTTGAGTAATGGCGTGTGGATTAGGTGATAGGTGTGTGGCATGATTCCTTAGCAAGTAACGATTCTCTTGTTGTGGAATTTAAGAATAGAAGAGTAGATTAGAAGTGTTTGTGGTGGAAGATGAGAGGGATGGAAGAAAATTAATTGTTGAATTAAGTGAAGAATAGAAAGATTGTTTAAAATCTCTAGCATGATAGGGTATTTATAATACCCATATCCTAGTTCTACTAAGCTAATGAAATAAATAACCAAATCCTACTAGACTAATGAAATACTTAACCCAAATGTACTAGGTTAATGTAACATTGTCATAATCCAAATAAACTAATGAAATACATAACCCAATTGTACTAGGTTAATGTATCATTGTCCAAATCCAGCTTTGTGTCTGTAAGTCCCCAAAGTCTTCAGAAATGCTGTTTTAGCTCGGGACAGATTTTCCATGCAGCAATTTTGGTCCAGGTCCCCAGAGTCTTCAGAAATGCTGTTTTAGCCCGGGACAGATTTTCCATGCAGAAGTTTTGGTCCTTAGGCGTGTAAACTTCCTTTCCTTCCTTTGTGAGCTTTCTTTTGCGTCAAGTAAGCCATAAAATGCTGAATTTTGCATCATTTATACCTGAAACTTTACTAATCATGTTCGTTAGCTCATTTATAGGAAAAAGGACTAAAAGTACATGAAATATATAATTTGTTCTCAAAACTAGGCTAAAATATGGGCAAAATATATTGATATAGGCGTGTAAATTCGCCTATCATCAAACTCCCAGTCTTGAATCAGTCCCAGCCATGAACTAATATTCAGATATCTTTCTTAAAGATCTTCCAGGAATTCCTCCCAAAAGGGAAATAGACTTAGGCATTAATCTTCTTCCAGACACTCAACCTATATCCATTCCTCCATATAGAATGGCACCAGCAGAACTCAAAGAACTGAAAGAACAATTGAAGGATCTCTTAGATAAGGGATTCATCAGACCTAGCATTTCCCCGTGGGGTGCACCAGTCTTATTCGTGTGCAAGAAAGATAATTCTCTCAGAATGTACATTGATTATCGTTAACTCAATAAGGTCACAGTCAAGAAAAAGTATCCTCTTCCCAGAATCGATGACTTATTTGATCAACTTTAGGGTGCCAGTTATTTCTCTAAGATAGATCTCAGATCCGGCTATCATCAGACTAGATTTAGGGAATATGACATTCTAAAAATAGCTTTCCGAACTCGATATGGTCACTTCGAATTTCTAGTCATGTCATTTGATCTTACCAATACCCCAGCCAATTTCATGGACTTGATGAACCATGTGTTCAATCAGTACTTGGACATGTTCGTCATAATCTTCATAGATGATATTCTGGTTTATTCCTGCAGTGAGCGAGATCATGCAGACTATCTCAGAAAAGTACTTCAGACTCTCAGAGATCATCAGCTATTCACCAACTTTAGTAAGCGCGAGTTTTCACTAAGGTCAGTAGCATTCCTTGGACATATCATTTTCGGTGATTGCATTAGAGTAGATCCTCAAAAGACCAAAGCAGTAAGAAACTAGCCTCGCCCTATCTCTCCATCAAATATCAGGAGTTTCCTGGGTTTGGCTGGCTATTATAGATGGTTTTTGAGGGATTTTCTTCTATTTCATCCCCAATATCCAGATTGACTCAGAAGAAAGTCAAGTTTCAGTAGTCAGATCCTTGGGAGAAGAGTTTTCAGGAGTTGAAGACTCAACTCACCTCAACTCCAATTCTAGCTCTTCCAAATGGTTCAAATGGGTTCGTAGTGTATTGTTATGCATCCAGAGTAGGTTTGGGTTATGTCCTCATACAGCATAGTAAGGTCATAGCCTACACCTCCAGATAGCTTAAAACCCATGAGAAAAATTATCCTGCTCATGATCTTGAGTTAGCAGCCGTAGTCTTTGCCTTGAAGATTTGGAGGAATTATCTCTATGGAGTTTATGTAGATGTCTTCACAGATCATAAGAGTCTTCAGTATGTCTTTTCTTAGAAAGATCTCAATCGTCGTCAGAGAAGGTGGTTATATCTTTGAAAGATTATTCCATGAGTGTCTTCTATCATCTGAGCAAGGCCAATATAGTGGCCGACGCTCTCACTAGACTGTGTATGGGTAGTGTTTCTCATATGGATGATAGTAATAAGAAGTTAGCTCAGGAAGTACATCATCTTGCCTGACTAGGCGTTCGCTTAGTCGATATAGATGAGGGTGATATATGGGTTCAGAGTCATGCAGAATCATCTCTAGTTTCTGAGGTGAAAGAAAAACAAGATAAAGATCCCAGCCTTGTCAAGTTATAAGAGTCAGTTCAGGATCAAAAAGTAGAGGTTTTCTCTAAAGGGGGAGATGGTGTTTTGTATTGTCAGGGTCGTCTATGTGTTCTATCTGTAGATGAATTAAGGCAGTTAATTCTTACAGAAGTGCATGGTGCATGCTACTCTATTCATCCAGGGGCCACAAAGATGTACCATGACTTGCGGGAAGTCTATTGGTGAGTGGGATGAAGAGAGATATTGTAGAGTTTGTGGCTAAGTGCTCTGCATGTCACCAGGTTAAAATAGAGTATCAGAAGCCTAGTGGGACTATGTAGGAGTTCATTATTCCTACTTGGAAGTGGGAAGAAGTGAACATAGACTTCGTGATGGATTGCCTCGAACTCGTCATCAGCATGATTCAGTTTGGGTCATTGTAGACATGATGAACAAATCAACCTATTTCCTTTCAGTTTATACCTCTTATTCAATTGAGGATTATGCCATACTCTTCATTAGAAAGTTGGTCAGATTACACGGCGTTCCATTATCTATTATCTCAGACAGTGGTACTCAGTTCACCTCTCACTTTAGAAAAGCGTTCCAAAAGGGTTTTGGTACCCAAGTTCATCTCAGTATAACCTTTCATCCTCAGACAGATGTTCAAGAAGAAAGGACCATTCAGACTTTAGAAGATATGCTACGGGCATGTGCAACTGATTTCAAGGGTAGTTGGGATGACCACTTTTCTTTGATTGAGTTTGTATACAACAACAACTATCATTCCAACATTCACATGGTTCCATTTGAAGCTATCTATGGTAGGAGATGTAGATCTCCAATTGGTTGGTTCGAAGTTAGTGAGGCCTTAGTTATAAGGCCTGATTTGATATTCGACGCCTTAGAGAAAGTCCAGTTGATTAGAGAAAGACTCTAGGCTGCTCAGAGCCAACAAAAGTCTTATCCAGATGTTCGTAGAAAAGATCTTGAGTTTGATATTGGTGACTATGTCTATTTAAAGATCTCTCCCATGAAGGGAGTGAAGAGGTTTGGAAAGAAGGGAAAGCTCAGTCCCCGATATGTCGATCTCTTCAAGATTCTCAGTCCCTTTGGCAAGGTGCCTATGAGCTCGAATTGCCTTTTGATCTAGCCTCAATTCATCCAGTTTTCTATGTCTCTTTGCTTAAGAAATGTATTTGTGACCCAACAGTTGTAGTCCCTTTTTAGAGATTCGATGTTCAGAACAGCCTCTCTTATGAAGAGATTCCAGTTAAAATCCTTGACTATCAGACTCGTAGGCTGAGGAACAATGAAGTCCCTATAGTTAAAGTTCTTTGGAAAAATCAGTCTGTCGAGGGAGATACTTGGGAAACAGAAGCAGACATGCATACCAAGTAACCTCACCTCTTCTCCACTGACTCAGATCAAGGTAATTGTTCTCCTTAAGCTTACCCATTTTCATATTCAGTGTTTGTCACAAACTTAGTATTAAACACCATTGCATATTCAGTCATGCATTCATGTATCACTCAGTTATATAATTATGCATCAAACATGGATTCTGAATATGAGAAACTTAGTTCATCAGAACACCTAGTCATACATTCATAAATCAGTAACACATGCATCAGATATGCATGTTCAGTATGATATGCTCAGTTATCAGTCATGTTAGTCATGAGATCATGTTTCAATATTCATGTTCAATAATTACATTAGTTATTATTTCCCCTCACTCAGTCTCATTCAAGGACGAATGTTCTCAAGGAGGAGATATTGTAATACCTCGTACTTTTCCTAGCTGGAAATCATCTCAAGAATGTTAGAAGCTTTCTTTGAAAGATGAATCCATTTTTTTACATGTGGTATTTTTAAGTTTTTCACCTTTTTTCATGTGAGAAATTGAATTATCTTTCCAATGATACCAATTTCATCAAAATCTGACATCGGAGGAGAAAGTTATGGCCAAAATATAGAAGGCAGTAAAAACCACTCAGGTGCGATGGAGAGGCCGACGGACCGTCAGACTAGAAATAGACTGTCGCAAGGGAAATAGTGAGTCCACCTTCTAGATAAGGTGCTATGGAAATGTTGAAGGACCGTCAAACTTGCGATGAACCGTCGCTTAGGTTGTCGCTACTTTGGTAGTAAGCCCCTTTCTTAGTCCACGTACGACGGTTGAAACAACAGACCGTCACCCTAGCGACAGAGCGTTGCACGAGCCATCGTAGGTACCGATTCAAAAAATTAAAGCCTTTTTAAAAAAGGCTTTTTGGTCTTTTACCACCCGTTTATATACACGATTATATCCGACCAAAGCTCAAAAATTTATTATTCTTTCACAACAACAAAACTAGGGTTTTCTCTAACATTAATCTCCAAGAACAAAATCTAGATCTTCTTCAAGAACTAAAAGATTCAAATTCTTCAAGTTCAAGAATTTCAAGAAAAACTCAACCCAGGTATGCAAAGTGTTCATTCATGGTCTCCTTCCGTCCATGAAACCCAAGAATCTCTTTTCAAAGTTTAAGTTTATGGATTTCCTTTATGAATTTCATGATTGGGATACTTTTGTTCATGTTGATAATGAGTAATTGGATTCTATTCCATGTTGGGGTATAAATTTTATGTGGATTTGATTAGTATAGAGGTAGATTCATGTAACCCTATGATTAAACCCTTGAATGATGAAATTAGAATTGAATCATGATGTTTAATTGTTGTATAATATTGTTTACACATACCATGCCTATCATGTATTTGTTTAAATGCCTAGATGAAGGAAAATGCACAACTAGCATGATATCATGAAATCCTTATGTATGTACAAGTTTATGCAGATCACATGTTTGATGAAATGCTTTAATAAATGTATTATGACATCAGTGATATGTTCCAGTAGGTCATGCTTTGTCCGTTTTCTTCTAATGATTCCTGGGGTTACTTGTACCCAAAATACTAGCTGTGTGCCTAGAGCCATGCCATGTTTCCACGACACTCTCAGTCAAGCTATGATCCTTACACTTTAGACAGTCTTATGACCCAGGAAATCTCCATGATCTCATGAACTCAGTTAGTTGTCAGATATTAGTAGTATTCTGTCAGTCAACAGAAGTTAGTAACCCAACCCATGTTTAGTACAGTAAATCATGTTCAGTGTATATTCAAATAGGAGTAGAAATTAGCACCGAGCGAACCCAAGGATAGAACTCACCTATTATATGGGAGTGTGATTCTTAGAAGCAATCCTTGCATTCCAAACTATGTAGCCAGCATAGGTTGAGACATCATAGCCTTCTATATGAGGGTAGATGAGGTGGCTTAGCCTGCTATATGAGGGTTCCTACCATTCTCATTAGAGTTACCTGTTATATTAGGGTCACTCACATGTTGTCCTTACCAGTGGAGCGGTAGTGACACCCTTCCAATCAGGACACAAATTTGACCCCAATCCAGCTATAATACATCATTTGGGGTATGTCGGTTAGATGACTACCTCCCACAGTCTCAGTATTAGTCTCAGTAAAAGAACTTAGATAGTTCTTAAGAATTTAGGACTGCTAGATACAGCCAACTTAGATACAATACGGAACTTAAATAGTTCCATAAGATTCAGGTCTAATAGATACAATCACTCATGTTATCAGTTATATTCAGATTCAATAATTATGTTATCAAAGTATTAGTGTCGGTTGTTATGTCTCATGCATGTATTCTCATGCTCATGATAGTTAGTCAGTTATTATTATTGTTCATGCATATGAACCCCATGCATTTAGCCTAACTTACATGCATACCATTACATTCAAAGTACTGACGCATTTGTGCTATGGTGTATTATACCATAGGTTCAGAGATACGAGCTCTAGAGAATCAGTAGATTCCAGATATCAGCAGTCAGAGTTAGCAGTGGGTCCTTATCCTTCGAGGACATGATTATTTCCCTATTATCTCATTAATCAGTTTATTAGTTGGAGTTAGTTGGGGACATGTCCCATCAACTCCTTACTCAGACAGTTCAGTCAGTTAAAGGCTTCTAGACTATCATGTATCAGACTTCAGTATGTTCAGTTTTGTTTTGGGTATTCTATTACCCCACACAGATGTTATATCATTCAGATCATGTTCAGTATTGAACCTTATGGCCTTTCAACGCATGTTTCCACATAATTATGTAATATTATGTAGTGTACAGGTATAGATATCAGTCAGGGGTTAGCTTGTGGTCCTTTAGGTTCATGAGCACCGTGTAGCATTTTGGGTACCAGATTTGGGGCGTTACAGGGACTGACTCCGAAATCCACTGCTATGTAAGGAGTAACAAAAGACAAAGAGGCTTTTGGATTTAGCAAAGCATAGTCATACAAATGAAAGATCGGTAACTTAATAGTGACCATATCAGGAGAATTTTCCTGATCTTGTCGGGACTGAAGAGTATATAGTCTGCTTAGGCATTGCCCACTAGTGGCACTGGAGGTGGCACCCTGCTGATTCGGGTGACCAGACTGAGCTAAGAAACGGTTATGCTAGCTTTATGGACCAGCCTTAGGATAATATCAAACTCTGTAACCTGACTCTCCATACCTGTAACACACGTCACTGTCGGCTCTACATATACCCTTATGATATTTACCACAAGTCTGACAAAGGGGATGGGTTCGGGCACTGTTAACACAGCCCTGAGGTTTAGGACCTGGCGCCCTATCTCTAAATTTAGGGACTGGTGAACTAGCTGATGGAGGAACTGGAATCGAAGACTTTAGGTAGAACTAATAACGGTTAACAACTCTGACTTAGGCTGAGTGAAATTGAGATTACCTATTCTGAATAAGGAGTTTATGGGAGTTGATAGGACATGTACCCAACTAACTCCAACTACTGAAATAAACTCAGTACTGAAAATACTAAAATGGTAGAACATCCTCGAATGATGAGGACTCACTACTAGTCTGTCGCTGAATGTCTGAAATGCTACTATGCTCTAGAGCTTGTGTCTCTGAACCTATGGAATAAAGTAAAACACCATAGCGCAAATACGTCAGTATGATTGAATGTATAGGTATGCAAGTGAGGTAGTTTGAATGCAAAAGGGTTCATATTCATGAACTATGCTAACTGACTGAATAATACGAGCGTGAGAATACATGCATGGATGAGTATCTGTAACTAAATTTGTGATTATACTGACTACTGAGTCTGAATACTAATAACATGAGTTAGTGATAACTGATATAACTGATACTGATACTGAGCGACTATGTCTGACAGTCTAGGTTCTGAGGGAACTAGCTGAGTTCCGTAATGTACTGAGTGACTGTGTTTGACAGTCCTGGAATCTAAAGAACTATCTGAGTTATTTTATTGAGACAGAGACTGAGACTGTGGGAAGTAGTCATCTAACCGATATGCCCTAAATAAAGCAATATAGCTGAGTTGGGGTCCAATCTATAACCCCAATTGGAAGGGTGTCAATACCGCGCCACTGGTAAGGACAAACTGTATGTAATCCCTCATATCGAAGGTACTCAAAGAAGAATGGTGGGACCCTCATATAACAGGTTAAGCTACCTCATCTACCCTCAAAATAGTAGGTTTGATGTCTTAACCTACGCTGGCTACATAGTTCTGGAGCACAAGGACTGCTTCTAAGAATCACACCCTCTAATAATAGGCAAGTTCCTATCCTTGGGCTCACTCGGTACTGAATCCTACTCCCATCTGAATAGACACTGAACATGATTAACTGAACTGAACTAGACTGAGTTCATTGAGTTCTGTTGACTGACGAAATACTATTGAGATTACTGAGCTTTCTGAGATTACTAGGATTACTGAGTTTTCTTGAGTTACATGACTGACTAAATTCTACCGAACATGGCTTGACTGAGGATATCGTGAAAAACATGACACTTGATCTAGGCACACAACTAAATTGTCGGGTACAAGTACCCCCAGGACTCGATAGATGGAAACTAATAAGGTATGACATTCTTGAATACATGACCAACATCAACAATCCATAATACAATAAGTTGGGGATTTCATGGAGTACATAATTATGATAATTTTATACATGAATGGAAAAGCATATGAACCTATCATAATTTCATCAACTAGTCTCATGAGCATTCCATAAAACATTTATAATGCACAACAATATCATAGAAGTCATTGTTATCATAAGGGTAAAGCATGCACTTATCATTTGGATCACAATTGAGCTATGATACATAATTTCTAGTCCTTTAGGCATTTTATCAAACACCTTGCATGCACAACTAAAGGCATAGGCATAATTATCAAATTATCACTTCAAAAATCCATGAATCGACTAAACTTATAGATTTCAAGCCATATATTAACATAGTTTCATGAACAACACATAAAGATTCCAGCTTGGGAATCACATCATCATAATCTCATGAACATAATCAACCCACAACAAAATATTCATAATACAAGATTTAAAACTTGATTCTTGAACTTCATGGATGGAAGGAATCCATGAATGAACACTATACATACCTTAGTTCTTGATTCTATGAAGATTGGCGGTGGAATTTTCTTGAATTTGAATCCCCAATTGAAAATCCTAACCTTGTTCTTGAGGAAAATTGAGAGAAAGTAGTATATTTTGGGTAAAAAATGGCCGAATTACGTGTTATTGGGTTTATATAGGGGTGGGAAATTGAACCTTTTACCCTTAAAAATGCGGACATTTAATGACTGAAATTGGGCATCGACACAATACCCGATGCATTGCGCCATAATTACACCAAGCCTCAGTAGTTTCACTGGCACTCCCTGCAACAATGTTAACCAACGCCATGGGCATCACAGCTTGCCAAGATCGTATTGATCAACTATTTTGGGACACCAAACATAGTCTAATCGAGGTCCGAAAAATTCAAAACTTGTCTGGGAACACCTATTGACCTCTCTGATTATGAATTAACAAACATATGAACCATTAAAGGACGTTAAGGTGGCAAAATAAGATTGCCAATTTTTGAAGGAAAAAATAAACTAAGTCTGGGAACTTAGCTAGAGTTTTCTAAGTTCGGGACCCCTTGGCAAGCTTAAAGGACTAAATAAATCTTAGAAATTTTATGGGGTATTACACGTAGCTCATTAAACTAGCGTCTAATGTCATCTTGTTTACTCAAGGGAATAAATTTGTCCAAAAACATAGCTAAAAACTCTGACCAAGTGATTAGTGGTAGCCTTACTTGTCTGCCCCTCAAAACAGAAGTCCACCATGCCTAGGGAGACCCTGAGAACAGAAAAGTGGTAAATTTTTCACCACGAGTCTTCTTTAATCCCAAGGTAGTCAGTATCTTTTCCCAGTGATCTAAAAACTTTTGAGGCTCAACAAAAGATGGTGTAGCATTAAACTTCAGTGGCTTAATATCCATGAAATTCTAAAGATCCTTGGGTTGCCCTACAGCTGCAATCGAATGATCAACTGGTTGAGGTGCCAGAGAAGTTGCAAAATTCAACTGAACTTATGCTTGCGTCTACGAAGTAGACTGAGGAGCTGGAGTTCGACCCTGATTAGGCACTAATGTCTCAAGTACATTCAACATTCTTACCACTACGTCTGCAGGAAATATAACAATATGTGCAGCAACTGACATTGTATCTGGAGTATCCTGATCAACCTGGTCCTGTAATAGCTTAGGAACCACAACTTGGGTCTGGCCTCCACCCCCAACTCCATACCGAGTACTGCTCTATTGTCATAACCCGAACCGGCGCCCTGGACGTGACGAGCATTCTCGAACCGTGAAGGCTTGGGATGCCCTCTATCTATCTGGTAATCATACACAATATTTATATAATAAAAGATAATGCGGAAATAGAAATCTAATATGGAAACATGGTCAGTCTGAATGTAATCATAATACTGAAAAATTGAAATCCAAAATATATCTGGATAATAATAATGTCTGACTTAGTCTGCGAAATCTCTACTATGAACTAAACAAACTGTCTGAAAACTGGGACAAGGACCCTAGTAGATCAAAACATGACTAAAGATAAATATCTGAAAGTAAATAGGCCTTCTGGAATATAGAAGGCTTACCCCTGCACAATCTGTTTTGCGATCTGAAATATCTACTCTTTATCTGGACCCCTAGACTGTGTCTCAAAACCTGGAAGGAAGGGGGTTAGCGCAAATGTACTGGCATGTGAAGAAATCCAAATAAAGTATTTGAACATATATATAATAGATGAGAGCAATTTTCATCAACACATCACGTAGAAAATAGCTTCTGAAAACACATGGGCATCATTCAAAAATCATAAAACATTCTTGTCAAAACAATTTCTGATCTCTGTATTACTTCTGAGTTAGGTAGCACTCCCCTACAAGTCTGATATTCCACGGGCTATATGAAATCCGCCATTGACACGGCGGGAAATCCCCCAACCCAAGTGTGCCGCAAGGGTTGGAGTGTCTGAGTCGATATGCCACACGGCACTTAAGCCAGCGTATAATAATATACCCGGATTGGCAAATCACAGTTTTGGGCAATGAGTTGCCTGAACTCATGCCTTCTTCGGGGACCATCTAACATCTCTTTATGCCCAATTTTTAACCTTTTCTGAACATGTATCATTCTGAAATTTCTTAATCACGAAAGTCTGATAAAATCTGATTTCTGAATTAGTCTGTGTTTGTTATGGCATTTGTCTGAGTTGGTATCGTCATACCAAGACTTGCAAGTCCTATTTCTGAGCCATAATGTATTAAGCATGATCTTTCATAAAATTGTAGTTTCAGACCACCCAAACATGTAATTTCCATAAAAGATTTCATGTTCCGAAACTCAAGTCAAAACCATGCAAAAACTTTCATCAAACATATGGTGGTCATGTGCTTTTGGCAAAATTATGCACTCTTTCATTATATGTACATTCAACATTTACAACATAAACTATCCTCTCTCTTTTGAAAGCAAAAATCTTAATCAAAATCACTATTTAAGACTTTTCATAACATGCTTTTCAAGATGTATTTCGAAATAATTCATATCATGGGAAATATGGAAAAATTGCATCAAGAGAGGGATTTCATATATATCATGCTCTCAATTCATATTTCAAGACTTAAACACATACATATATATATACATATAATTTTCAAATCACTTTGGGGAAAAGCTAAAAGGCCAAAACAATATCATTAAAGCTTCTAAAACATGAGTATGTACATGAATTCGAAAACCCCATTCTTAAAACATGAATTCTATGCCCATGAGATTTTAAGAAAACCCCGCGTACCTCTATTTAATAAATTGAGGGATGATCCTTGAAGCCTACGATGTGAGGATTCCAAATCTCTAATTATCTTCCAAAACCCACGGTTGAATCTTGAGTTATTTGGGATTTTTGTTTGAAACCCCAAGTGGTGATCTTGAGAGAAAATTTGAGAAAAGGATTATATTTTGATGAATTGGGGGGCTAAATCTGGTCTTATAGACGAAATTTGGGTGAGGTGAAATGACTAAAATGTCCCTAAGAAAACAAACAAAGTCGAAATTGTCCCTCAGTTGACAAACTGACAGGCTGAAGTAAAATGGGTATAACTCCTTACTCAGATGTTGGATTTGGATGAAACTAGTTGCATTGGAAAGAAAAATCAAAGAGATTTCATTTGATAGGTAACAGATCTGCCAGTTCATTATATTCAGAGAGTTATGATCGTTTTTACTTGATCCTGAAATGCTGAAAACTGGGCAACAGACTATGCGTTTTGCAACTGTTTTGAAATCCAAACGCAGCCTTATGCATTCCAAAAAATTCCGAAACTTATCCGAGATGTACTATGAGATTGTCTGATCGTAACACAACTTGAAAATCTAAAAATGGAGGTCGAAAAGGTTGAAAAGTTATATCCCGAGCTAAAATGACTCTAACTCCTCATTACACTTATAAAAATTTGCAAGTTTTTAAGTCTAAGAGAACTCTATTAAAGGCTAATCGATGCACGACTTTTACGGGGTGTTACATCTGTGCCCTAGTTCGAGGCCTAGTTGAATGATACCGAACTTGACCACCACTATGGGTAGGATCCTGTCCAGCACCATGTCCAGCAGGTGTATTAGATCGACTAGTGGATGAAGAACCATGTCTCTTAACCATTCGCGAAACAATATTTAAAGGTTAGATTGAATTCAACTCAACACATGAATAATGAATGAAAAAGAGAAAACTTCCTAGATGTTCTGTAGCCTCAAGTTCATAAGTATAGGCCCCTACATACCAATGAACAAGAATCTTTTAATCACTGCTCCATGATCGAGACCTACAGCCTAGGCTCTGATACCAACTCTGTCACGTCCCAAAATAATCCTTAGACGTGGCTGGCTCCCACTAACACTACTTATCGGGAGAACCAATTTTCCATACATTCACATTGTCTACAAACACACATATACTACTACACAAGTATGAAATAATCATTAACACGGAGTAACTATCCAACAAGATACCGCAGAGAGGTTTATGAAAACTGCAGTAGTTTAGATATCAAATCTCTAACCTAAGTCCCACACTAAGTTCACGAAGCATCTAAATAGAGTTAAATGAGTTCAACTTTTAGGCATGCAAACCCCAAAAAAAGAGTCATAATCTAAAAGTAACTAAAGCTGGATGACAGCCTCCACGAACAATGCAAAGGCTAACTTAGCAACACAAGCCACACGTAAAGATCGTCAGCCACAAGTTTCTTTCTCCATAATCATATCTACAAGTATGGAAGTAAGGAGTGAGATATATAAATATAACCTAGTAAGATCCTCGGCTTGCTACTTTAAGTACTCCTTGGTCTAGTATTAGAAAAAACAACAACACCAAGAACATATAGTTATTACACACAAGAACTATATCATAATAAGGTAACCAACGAGGCTCAACAATCCTTCATCAGGAACCATATATCCCAATACAATTTCATAGAGAGCACTTATCATAATTTGTAAGTAAAGTAATTAGCCAACACTAGAAGTTTTGGGCAATATATACAATGCGTGAAATATATCAGGAGTATACCCAATACTCAGGGGAGCATATACAAAGTCCCATATCAAATAAATAAGCATACACAATGCTCAAGGGAAACATACATAATGTCCCATATAAAATCAACAAGCATAGACAATGCTCAAGGAAAGCATACACAATGCCCCAATCTCATAGTACACAATCATATCACATCATAAAAGAATTTATAAAGAGAGAATTAGTATTCCTAAACATACAATATATGTTACTGGCCTTGAAGACAGTCGATTCTGCCAAGCACATGCTCGTCCCAAAATATGGATCGGACATATAAACATATTTTGAAATAATATTTGAAAAGCAAGTACTCAAAGCTTAAAGTCTCACTTACCTCGCTAATGAAAATTTTTCCAACTTTGCAATGTGTAGAACGTCAACCAAACAACGATCAATGGGATCAATCTAAATAAAATATTAAATAAAAATATCAATTACGCTATTTGGGGTCAAGTCTCAACATTCCTAACTTTTAAACTTTGAGATAAATTTTAATATCTCATACCTTAACCCATGAATTTAAGAATGATCTAACAAGGGAGGCTTCCAAAATAGGAATTTCAAAATACTGGCCAATGACTTCATCACTATTAATCAATACCACACCATGAATACTCCCTATTGATGGTCTGTTTGAAGTAATGCCAATTCAAATTGAAACAGTAACTAATACAAATTGAAACAACAATTATGCGGAAAGATTTTGTACACATTATATATATTTTGTTTCTTGCTTCTTCTCTCTATTTTTCCACTATCTAGTTAACATTAACCAATGTTAATCCTTTGCCAAATCAGCAGTCACCCACCAATGAAATCTCCACTTTATAAATTATGTCCAGTACCTCTCGATCATACATGACAACTTTTTCTTTCTCTTTTTTTTCCCGACAAGAATATTATCACCATATACAATTAATTTAGGTGAAAGAGACAAGAAATCTCATACCTGACAGTTAATATCTACCAAGTGACCTTTCTTCGTTGCTTTACTGCCTCCTTTAAAATAATGGGATAAAAAGAAATAGCCCTAGAGTTTTATTTGAAGTGATTTAGTCATGAAACTGAAGGAAAGATTAGGCTTTTGGATTGATCCCTTTAATTATATTAATTAATACTAATAATAATTGCTAAATTACCCACTTACCCCTCATTAAAAAGAATGAGTTACTACATTGATATTAACATTTGGTATTTTGGCAGGACTTATGTTGTGTACTTCGCTAGGATATTCTTAATCTCCTGGATTTTATAGAGAGGTTGAAGAATGAACAAGATCAAGTTGCTCTTGACATGGATCTAATTGAAAATTTGAAACTAGAGCTGACATTTATGTTGACATTTCCTCTGCTTTCGTATTCCAATTTGGATGGTTTTAATGCCAAAATGTCTCGCAAAGCTGAACAGGTTTTTTATCTTGTTCAGTCAATTTTCTACTTGCGTAGAGATGACATACTGGGTAAATATAACATGGATAATGTGGTTCTACAATTCCAGGAGAATCTGGAATGATATATAAGCTCTCTTAATTATTCTGAATCAAGTGCCACCATGACTGAGGAGAAGTTGAACCTTTTGCCCATAAAAATACGGACATTTAATGACTGAAATTGGGCATCAATGCGATACCCGATGCGTCGCGCCATAATTGCATCAAGACTCAGTAGTTTCATTGGCAATCCCTGCAACAATGTTAAACAACACGATGGGCATCGCGGCTTGCCAAGATCGTATTTGTCCACTATTTTAGGACTCCAAATATGGTCTAATCGAGGTCCGAAAAATTCAAAACTTGTCTGGGAACACCTATTGACCTCTTTGATTATGAATTAACAAACATATGCACCATTAAAGGACGTTAAGGTGGCAAAATAAGATTGCCAACTTGTGAAGGCCAAAAATAAACTAAGTCTTGGAACTTAGCTAGAGTTTTCTAACTTCGGGACCCCTTGGCAAGCTTAAAGGACTAAATAAAGCTTAGAAATTTTATGCGGTCTTACAAGTAGCTCATTAAATTGGCGTATCATGTCATCTTGTTTACTCAAGGGAATAAATCTGTCCAAAAACATAGCTGAAAACTCTGACCAACTGATCGGCGGTAGCCTTACTTATCTACCCCTCAAAACGGAAGTCCACCATGCCTAGGGAGACCTTGAAAAAAGAAAAGTGGCAAATTCTTCACCACGAGTCTCCTTTAATCCCAAGGTAGTCAGTATCTTTTTGCAACGATCTAAAAACTTTTGAGGCTCAACAGAAGATGTTGTAGCATCAAACTCCGGTAGCTTAAAATCCATGAAATTATTAAGATCCTTGGGTTGCCCTACAACTGTAATCGAATGATCAACTGGTTGAGGTGTCAGAGAAGTTGAAACATTCAATTAAACTTGTACTTGCATCTACGAAGTACACTGAGGAGATGGAGTTGACCCTGATTAGGCACTAATGTCTTAAGTACATTCAACATTCTTACCACTACGTCTGCAGGCAATATAACAATATGTGCAGCACTGTAGCTAGAGTATCCTGATCAACCTGGTCCTGTAATCGCTCAGGAGCCACAACTTGGGTCTGGCCCCTATCCCCAACTCCATACCGAGTACTGCTCTGTTCCCTAGTTCGAGGCCTAGTTGGATGATACTAAACTCGAACACCACCATAGGTAAGATCCTTTCTAGCACCACGTTCAACAGGTGCATTATATTGACTAGTGGATGAAGAACCATGTCTCTTAACCATCTGCGAAACAATATTTAAAGGTTAGATTAAATTCAACTCAACATATGAATAATGAATGAAAAAGAGAAAACTTCCTAGCTGTTTCGTAGCCTCAAGTTCATAAGTATGGGTGCCTACACACCAATGAACAAGAATCTACTAATCACTGCTCCATGACCGAGACCTACAGCCTACGCTCTGATACCAACTTTGTCACATTCCAAAATAATCCTTAGACGTGACTGGCTCCCACTAATATGACTTATCAGGAGAACTAATTTTACATACATTTAAATTGTATACAAACACACATATACTACTCCACATGCATGAAATAATCATTAACACAGATTAATTATCCAATAAGATACCGCAGAGAGGTTTATGAAAACTGCAGTAGTTTAGATATAAAATCTCTAACCTAAGTCCCACACTAAGTTCACGAAGCATCTAAATAGAGTTAAATGAGTTCAACTTTTGGGCATGCAAACCCAAAATAAAGAATCATAATCTAAAAGTAACTAAAGCTGGATGACAGCCTCCACGAACATTGCGAAGGCTAACCTTAGCAACACAATCCACACGTAAAGATCATCAGCCATAAGTTTCTTTCTCCGCAACCATATCTATAGGTATGGAAGTAAGGGGTGAGATTTATAAATATAACCCAGTAAGATCCTCGGCTTGCTACTTTAAGTACTCCTTGGTCTAGTATTAGAAAATGCAACAACACCAAGATCATATAGTTATTACACACAAGAACTATATCATAATAAGGTAACCAATGAGGCTCAACAATCCTTCATCAGGAACCATATATCCCAATACAATTTCATACAGTGCACTTATCATAATTTGTAACTAAAGTAATTAGCCAACACTAGAAATTTTGGGCAACATATACTATGCGTCAAATATATCAGGAGTATACCCAATACTCAGAGGAGCATACATAATGTCCTATATCAAATCAATAAGCATACACAATGCTCAAGGAAAACATACATAATGTCCCATGTAAAATCAACAAGCATACACAATGCTCAAGGAAAGAATACATAATGCCCTAAAGGAATTAAGAAGCATACACAATGCCCCAATCTCATAGTACACAATCATATCACATCACAAAATAATTTATAAAGAGAGAATTAGTATTCTTAAACATACAATATATGTTACTGGCCTTGAAGACAGTCGATTCTGCCAAGCACATGCTCATCCCAAAATATAGATCGGACAGATAAAAACATATTTTAAAATAATATTTGAAAAGCAAGTACTCAAAGCTTAAAGTCTCACTTACCTCGCTAATGACAAATTTCCCAACTTTGCAATGTGTAGAATGTCAACCAAATAACCATCAATGGGATCAATCTAAATAAAATATTAAATAAAAATATCAATTACGCTATTTGGATCATGTCTCAACATTTCTAACTTTTAAACTTCGAGATAAATTTTAATATCTCACACCTTAAACCATGAATTTAAGAATAATCTAACAAAGGAGGCTTCCAAAATAGGAATTTCAAAATACTGGCTAATGACTTCATCACTATTAATCAATACCACACCATGAATATTCCCTATTGATGGTCTATTTAAAGTGATACCAATATCAAATTGAAATAGTAACTAATACAAATTGAAACAACAATTATGCGGAAAGATTTTGTACACATTATATATATTTTGTTTCTTGCTTCTTCTCTCTATTTTTCCACTATCTAGTTAATATTAACCAATGTTAATTCCTTTGCCAAAGCAGCAGTTACCCACCCATGAAATCTCCACTTTACAAATTATGTCCAGTACCTCTCAATCATACATGACAACTTTTTCTTTCTCTTTTTTTTTCCCGACAAGAACGTTATCACCATATACAATTAATTTAGGTAAAATATAGGAGAAATATCATACCTGACAGTTAATATCTACCAAGCTACCTTTCTTCATTGCTTTACTGCCTCCTCTAAAATAATGGGATAAAAAGAAATAGCCCTAGAGTTTTATTTGAAGTGATTTAGTCATGAAACTGAAGGAAAGATTAGGCTTTTGGATTGATCCCTTTAATTATATTAATTAATACTAATAATAATTTCTAAATTACCCACTTAACCCTCATTAAAAAGAATGAGTTATTACATTGATATTAACATTTGGTATTTTGGCAGGACTTATGTTGTGTACTTTGCTAGAATATTCTTAATCTCCTAGATTTTATAAAGAGGTTGAAGAATGAACAAGATCAAGTTTCTCTTGACATGTATCTAATTGAAAATCTAAAATTGGAGCTGACGTTTATGCTGATATTTCCTCTGCTTTCTTATTCTAAGTTGGATGGTTTTAATGCCACAATGTCTCGCAAAGCTGAACAGGTTTTTTTATCTTGTTCAGTCAATTTTCTACCTACGTAAAGATGACACACTGGTTAAATATAACATGGATAATGTGGTTCTTCAATTCCTGGAGAATCTCAATTGGTATATAAGCTCTCTTAATTATTCTGAATCAAGTGACACCATGACTGAGGAGAAGTTGGTTCAACAATTGGACTTGTTATTCATGAATCTCTATGATCTTCCCAAGCCTTGTGCTGAGTTGATTATCCCATTGAGGCAGAGATTCATAAAGAACAAGTCCAATCTCTATGATCTTTCCAAGCCTTGTGTTATAGGTTTGGTATATGAGGCAGACCATGCCATTAATTCAATTGTTTCCAGAGATCATGGTATCTTGCAGATTATCTTCTTACTTCCTGATACTATAGAAAAGATAAAACTTATCAAAGAAGAGGTATTAAACAAGATCTCCAAGAACCAGGGTCTTATTCTCGGAAACACTCCCAACAAACCTGTTGAAAGAAAGTCAGCAACAACTTGCCAAACAATTGTAGGTTCTAAAAAAGAGATAAAATAGTTAATTAGGAAGCTCACCAGTGGACCAGAGGTAGATGTTATCTCCATAATTGGCATACCAAGGCTAGGAAAAACTACTTTGGCTTATAGAGTATATAGTGATAAGTCAGTTATTGATTATTTTGATGTTCGTTCTTGGTGCACAGTCGACCAAGAATGTAATAAGAGAAAGTTGTTGCAAAAATTTTTAAATCAAGTTATTGGCTTAAAACAAACACTTAGTGAGGATTACATGGACGATGATATTGCTGATAAGCTATGAAAAAAATTATTTGGAAAGAGGTATCTTATTGTATTGGATGACTTATGGGATACTGCAACATGGGTGAGGTAACAAGACCTTTTCTTGAATTTCAGAAAAGAAGTAGAATTATCTTAACAAGTTGAAAAAAGGAGGTGGCTTTGCAAGGAAAACACCACAGTGATCCTATTTATCTTTGATTGCTCACACTAGGGGAAAGTTGGGAGTTGTTAGAGAAAAGGGTATTCGAAGAAGAATGTTGCCCTGATGAACTGTTGGATGTTGGAGAAAAAATAGCCCAAAAGTGTGATGGACTTCTATTGGTCCTAGATCTGATCGGTGAAGTCATTACAAGGATAAAAAAATAAAAAGGTTTTTTGGCTTGAAGTTCTAAATAATTTAAATTCCTTTGTATTTAAGAATAAATATGAAGTGATAAAGGTTATACAATTAAGTTATGACCATTTATCAGATCACCTAAAGTCGTGCTTGATATACTTGCTAGAGGTGAACCCAGGATTTAAAGTCTGTGGGTGCACCAGTATTGTTAAAGACACGCATAAGCCTCAAAGAAAGACTCAAAATTTGTGGAGAACTCGCCTCGCTTAATGTGCAACTTAGGTTCTAATTTCTGAGACATACTTTCCCTTGTCAATGAGATTTTCTGAAGAGACAAACACTAAACAATTGATATTTCACTTTATCAAAAAAATAATATTTTGGTTCATGTATTTGCCATTCATGCTTATATTATTAATATTGTACTAGACATATATTTATATCTTTGGTACCTTTATGCCTTTTTTTGTTAAATCTCATGCTTATTTGTACTTTGTGCTTGAACACAATAGACCTTGAAGTTTTTTTACGCTTATTGCTTTTGATAATATTGTGGAGCACCAATATTATCTTAAGACATTACAAAAACTTTTGATGTCGATTAAGGGATATTATCATATTCAATTTGTTGCCAAAGACATGAACAACACTGAAAAAATAAATCTATAGAACAAATAATAGTTTTAAACTAATAACTTCACTTTCTAATATGAAGTTTTCTTTTAACATATTTTAAACAATTAGTTAGTTGTGGTAGCTAAATGGTTGAGGGTTTTACTTACGGACTGGTTGCGGGTTCGAATCTCAGCCAACCAATTTTGGTTATGATACCTTAGTAATATATGCCTTGAAAATAAAAACAAAAGGCAATGTCCAACCAGGGGATCGATCCCTAGTCAAGCGGATGGAAAGCACATGCTTCAACCAGCCCACCAAGGTAGTATTATCATTCATCTTTGGGTGCACTATCAACTATATCCCAATTTCTTAAGGTATATATTCATATATATACATATTTTTTTCGACGTTAATGGGTGCACATTCACCCCCACCTATACATGTGGGTCCGCCCCTGTACTTTGCAAGTTATCCAAGGGATGAACATATTCTAATATCTGAATTGAAAGATTTATAGAGTGTTGAAGGGCTTGTGGAATAGACTGAAATGGAGGTTTATATGGATGAGTTAATTTCCAGTCTCTTGGTAATTGTTTCCAATGAGAGAGGTACATACCCGAATTACCAAATTCATGATCTGGTGCATGATTTTTTTTTTGAAAAAAGAAAGAAAGGAAAATTTGTTTGACTTCATAAGTTTAAGTGTGCCTCCTCCTCCTCCTTCGGATCTGATGCCATGTGGAATGGCCATTCATTATGATTATTTGGATGAAGATTTTGTCCTGTTCAGTCCAGAAAAGGGAAATTCTTATGTTAAACAACTCTTCTCATTAAAGATATATATGGACGATGATGCAAGATATGGGAAGCATTATCATCTTTCCTGCAATTGTCATCTTAGACACTTGAGTCTTCTTAAGAGGTTGGAGCTGCGCAAAGTAAGTTCGGCAGTTTCTTTGCTAAATGAAATAAGCATGCTTGTTCATTTGAGGTGCTTACACATTCGGACATATGCAAAATCTCTCCCTCCAGCATTTTCAAACCTCTCCAATCTAGAAACTCTGGTGGTGGATAACCAGGGATCAAACATAATACTATCACCTAGTATTTGGAGTCTTGCGAAGCTACAACATGTGAGCATCTTTACTTGTTCTGTCTTTGATTTGTACGTTGATGAACCAACAGTGTTACAAGAGGAATCAAAGTTGGAGAATCTAAGAATATTATCTTCATTCAACATTTCTAATTCGAATGAGGATATTTTTAAAAGGTTTCCCAATCTTCAAAACCTTAAATTCAACATTAGAGAACCATGAGATTGTTCAACAGAACAGATTTCTTTTCCAAGGTTGGATGTCCATAATGAACTTGAAGAAGTTTCTGCACATTTTCATTGCTCTCCATTCATTAGGCATGCACCTGAGCATCAGTTTTGTGATTTTCACTTCCCATCGAGCTTCAAAAAATTGGAATTGACAAGCTTTAATTTGACATCCTATTCACTGTCAAGAATTGGGAGTCTACCAAACCTTCAAGACCTGCGACTACGAAGTGCAATCATCCAAAGGAAAGAATGGAACGTGGAAGAAGTTTCCTTCGAGAATCTCAAAATGCTAACATTATACAGGTTTTTTTTCTGAATGGCAGGTTGAAGAGGAATCCTTTCTTATGCTCAATAAATTATACATACAAAAGTGTCATGAGCTTAAGTAGATCCCAGACATTTTTGCGGATATTTCTTCACTAAAATCTATCACAGTGTTGGGCTACCCTAAACTACAAGATTCAGCCTTAAAGATTAAGGAATATGTTGCAGAAATGGTTGGAGAAGACAAGCTTGCTGTTATGTAGTACTGAATTCTTTCACAAAGTAGGAAAATATTTGTGAGTATATACGAATTTTTTAATTTCTTTTGTGCATTAAGTTCCTTTTCAGTGCATATTTGTCCATTTACTTTGACCTGTATAATCTTCTTTGCAGAGCACTTATAAAGGTTGGCATAAAATTTACTTTGGCCAGCACATCAACCTGTTGAGACTTCAAATGATAGACCTATCCTCAGACTTTTAAGTCTATTCTTCTATTTTTTTTAATCCATTGTGGTTAAGCACTGTTTTTTTTTATTGGACTTCTGTTTAATTTCTTACTTTCTTTTTTGGCGAGTGGAGGTCCTTATAGACAACAACAATTTTCCTAAAAACAAGTATTGTTTATTTTCCAAGCATATTCTATTTGGATAAAAGTAAAGATTTGATTAAATGAATTTAGAATTCATTGGATAAAACTCTTCCAATCAAACACAATTCTATACTGTAGTACACAGTCTTAGATATAAACAATAGCAAATTCTTGAATCCCTACTCTATCAGGGTAACCATTTAAACTTTGCCTTATGTGACTTTTTTACATCATTTTCAAGACGATATCATTTTCAATACAATCTCCGTAGTATGAGGCAAATACCAATTTTAAGAAAATCATGAATCATTTTGTTGCTTCAAAAGTGTTGACTGTTTTTCCTGACTTTCTTAACGTAAGTGTGTATTCTTTAGGTACCATAATTGGGTTTCCATACTTGGGTTTCCCTTTATGAAAAAAAAATATTTTCCATATTTCGCTTACCATTTTTCTTTTAGAAAAAGGTTATAGACTCTATAAATAAAGGCTCCTTTGTTGTATCTTGGTAGTATCACAATTTAGTCCTAGGGGTTTGAGAGTTGTTTAGGGGTGAGAATTTGTGAGACACAAGTGTTATGGTATCACTCTTGTGTGAACTCATTTATTCTTAGTGAATTGTATGAGGTTGTCTCTCTTAATAGTTTGTAAATTGCTCATCTCCTTTTTGACAATCCTTTTGAACAAGATTCCTACAAGCTTGGGTCAATTGTACTTGAGGGATGTAGGTCGATTGCCTAAATCATGTTAAATTATTGTGTCTCTTTTGATGTATTTCTCGTATGTCTTCTTATGTGGTGTCTTTCGAGGTTTGCTTTATTATCTTCCATATGACACCTGATTATTTTAAGCCCATCAATAGGTATCAGAGCCCAGGTTTAGCGAGATGAGTATGGGATACGATGGAGTGATGGGTTGGGTTGCTTGATTTGATATCTTTATGTGATTGGAGATGCAAACATGAGAGAAAGCTAGTTGCAGGGCTTCGGTTTCCATAAAATACTCAGACTATATGGGTGACACACAGTGAATCTCAGTAATCCAGATTGTGGATGGGCCAAATTAAACTTAGTTCGAGGGAGAGATTGTCGAGTCCCTCGGTGACCCATGGATCACAGTAATGAGCCACGTGAAACTTAGTTTGTGGGGGAGATTGTTTAGTGTCCAAAATAAAAGTATGACATTGGTAGTTCAAAAGATTAGGAGAATCTCTTAAAGGTATGAATCCGTTTGAAAAAAAACAGGGCATGCTTGGCCTAAAGCAGACAAAATCACACCAACTAAGAGTGTTTTTGTGCTGGCTGAAGATTTTGATTTGAGAAATTTTATCAGAGTGTTACTCTATGTAGAGACAAATATCTAGTGGAGGATATTATGGAGATGGAGATTGAACTTGTTGAAGACTACGTAAAGAATATAGAACAAATTTATTTTGTTAGAAATTCAGCCTAAGGGGGGAGAATTGCCGAGTGTTTGTCCAAACTTTCTCACCATAATTGGTTTCCCTTTAGGTACCATAATTGGGTTTCCCTTTAGGAAAAAGCAAACATATTCTCCATATTTGGCTAAACCTTTTTCTTCTAGGAAAAGGTTATACACTTTATAAATAGAAGCTCCTTTCTTGTAGCTTGGTAGCATCCACAATGTAGTCCTAGGGGTTTTGAGAGATGTTTAGAGGGGAGAATTTGTGAGACACAAGTATTACGATGTCACGCTTGTGTGAAGCTATTTTATTCTGAGTTAATCGTGTGATGTTGTCTCACTCAATATTTTGTACTCTCTTTATATAGTGGATTGCTCATTTTCTTTTACGGATGTAGGCCGATTGACTAAACCACATTAAATTATTGTGTCTCTTTTGATGTATTTCTCGCATATCTTCATATGTGGCGTCTTCCAAGGTTTTCTTTGTTAGATTACCTAACTATTTCAAGCCCAACAAAAGTAAACCAAACTGATGCATTCACTAGGCAAAAACAGCAAATGGACCACCAGCTCTTTAACAGGGAGCACACGGATGAATTGAAAATCATATCTTAATATTTTTCTTAGACATCCAATAATAGATTGAGCCAGAATCTGAAACTTCAGCAGAAAAAATACAAGTCCAAAAATTATATTAAGCAGACAATTTAGGTAGATACAAGAATTATCATAGTCAAGAATCCAGATATTTCAATCACAAGCCAATCAGTAACAATCCCTAAATAATGTACCAAAAGCAGATGAAATTTGTGACAAATGAATCAATATCTTTCACTTATACATTTTTTGAATGAAGGCTATGATATAATATAATTATTTGGTCCTAAGTTTTGAATCATGAACCTTCGAAAGTAGTTTGAACCTAATCGTTGAAGTCATTGGATCCCAATACAACCAATTTAATCACCAAAAAGCTAATCCACGATCAATGTAATAATTGCATGCATTCTAGAAAATAGTCATCCTTCCCCATCTTCATTAACCCATACTTCTTAGGGTCATCCTCTTCAGTTGAAACCTATAAGTCAACATTCCACCAGATCTCATTATAAAACTTTTGCCATCAGGCGGTTTCCCAGTATCGAGAAATAAACTCAAATGACTCAAAAAATAAATCACAAGACCTCCATGAACGAGTTTGTCCATGATGATCTTTTTTCTTGATCTGCCACAAGTATATTTCCTTATCTCCACTTGTTTTTGAGTCACTACCCACGGTGTATTGTTAGCTTCGCAGGCTTCTTCTTCGTCGTTTAATGGAATGAAATTGTAAAAGATTGTCTTCTTTATGGTCATGAAAGCTTTTTTTGATCAGCCATTGACAATGAAGCTATCAATGGATGAAGAATTGAATTGGAAAGGCATAATACATAAATGTGCCCTTTAACTTGACTTCAATTTTCATGTATGCCCTCCAACTTTGGTTGTGCACAGGTAGGAACTTTAACTTGTATAAAGTTGAACAAATAAACACATGTGCCATATGTGGCATCCTACGTGTCCAATTAATCTCCTACATGTATTTTTCCACATAGGACGCATGTGTCTACTTGTTCAAATTTATACAAGTTTAAGTGCATACTTGTACGTATTCAAAGTTGGAGGTCATAGATGTGAATTGAGGCCTAGTTGAAGAGCATGCATATGTATTATGCCAATTGGAAATTTAGGAGAGAATTTAGTGGGAAACCGAGATATATATATTTTTTTAACTGTTAAAATTGACTTCTTGAAGGAAAAGAAGAGAAAACAGACATGAAAAAAGAAGAGAAAATATGAGAAGTAGCAATGTAGTTTTTTCATTCATACAAAAAAAAATATACTACATATGGTTTGAAATATCCCTCAAAATCAGGAACCTGTCTCCATAAGTTATGCGGAAATAAAGCACAACCATACACTACAACTAGCTTCAAAGATCTAGAACTCACAGAAAAAAAGTAATCTACAGATACAACAAAATATTAAATAATCTACAGAGACAACAAAATATCAAGACTAAAAAAAACAAGCTGCGGTTAGCATCACTGAAAAACAACATCCTTCATCACTCCTCCTTGATGCAAGTGCTGCTGGTTACTCCAAGCTTAGCTTTAAGAAGCTCAAATCTCTGCTTCTGTAATGCTTTTGTAAAAATTTCAGCTAGCTGATCTTCACCACAGCAATGCAGAATCTAAACTGCATTCTCCCTTTCATCTTCTCGAATAGAACGATATTTGATTTTAATGTTTATAGTCTTTCCATGAAAGACTGGATTCTTTACCATAACAACTGCAGACTTGTTATCACAAAGGGTTTCTGTTGCTTTATTTGGCTGAAACGCCAAGTCTCTCAATTTTTTTCTCAACCATAAAGCTTGATTAACAGCACCTAAGGTAGCAACGTACTCTGCTTCAGCAGTTGATTGAGCTACAGACCCCTGCTTCCTTTTTCCCCAATAAATGACACCTAATCCTAGAGTGAAATAATATCCGAAAGTGCTTTTTATGTCATCTTGTGACCCAGTCCAGTCACTATCAGTGAATTCCAACAATTTCATAGATGTGGTTCTTTTATAGAACAAACCATAATTAATGGTGCCCCGAATGTACCTCAAAATTCTTTTTGCTGCTTTGAGGTGAAGTTCAGTTGGTGAATGCATAAAACTTGACAACATACTTGTTGCGTACATAATATTAGGCCTCGTGGTGGATAGATACAATAAATAACCAAGTAAACTTCTAAAAAATAAAGCATCAACATAACCAAATTCATCCTTTTTCGTTAGTTTCCCTCCTTGAACTGCAGGCATACTTACTGATTTGTATTTGTCAAGGAAAAACTTATTTAATATTTTTTCAACATATTTATTTTGAGAAATAAAAATTCCTTGAGAAGATTGACTAACTGTTACAACCCGAGTCGAGGCCCTGGCCGCGATAGACATTCCAAACCGTGAAGGCCCGAGAGCCCTTCTCTAACTGGCAATCATAGACAGATTTCATATACTTTAAGGAAAATGTGGAATAACATGACAAGAAAGAAACATGATCGTTCTTTTGTTTCAACTGAACTATACAAAAATGGGATCATGAAACATTCAAAACACCTGACACTAGTCTGCGAAATCTCAAACAGCTCAAAAACACTACTGTCTGAATACTAGGACAAGCCACTAGTAGGACCATAAACCAAAATAAAAATATCAATTTCAAATAAACAAGGCCTTCCGAAATCAGGGAGGCTCACTGACTGCAAAATTTGGAAACCCAATCTACTACTTAGCGGGACCACTGGACTGAGCCTCAGACCCTGAAAATAGTGGGTTAATACAAATGTACTGGTAAGCAGAGCAATCCAATATATATATATATATATATATATATATATATATATATATATGGAACATAGATGAGAGCAAGTCTGAAATATCTTGCATGAAATAATTAAAAACATATGGGCAATTTCAATAATCTTAAAATAATTTTGACAATGCAGTTCTAGTCTTTGTATTAGTTTTGAGTTAGGTAGTATGCCCTACAATTTTATGACTCCATGGGCTATATGGAGTCCGAACTTGACTTGGTGTCCAAGCCCCCAACCCAAGTTTACCGCAAGAGTTGGAGTTTCTGATTCTGATATGCTACAGGGAACTAGGCCAGCGTATAATCCCTCTTGGGGATACAATAACCGACATCGGCAAAACACGATTTTGGGCAATGAGTTTTCTGAACTGGTGCCTTCTTTGGGTAACCACCTAACATATCTTGAGCCTATTTTTAACCTTTTATGAAAAATCATCATTCTAAACTCATATTTTGAAAATATAAGTGAAATCTGACTTTTATTATGTTCTGAATCTGTTATGGAATTGTCTGTGTTGGTGTCATCACACTAAGACTTGCAAGTCATATTTTTGAACCATAAAATATCATAGTAAAGTATCTTCTTTCAAGTATAAGTTTTGAACCATCATACTTCCAACAATTTACAAAAAATTGTACTTCAAAGCATTTATCAAATTATGCAAAGATCACTCTTTTTAATATTTCAACAAACATGTGGTGGTCATGAAGTTTGTGAAAAGATATAAAACTCTTTAACTATATATCTTCAATATTTATCAACATGTAAAACCACCCTCTTCTCAATCCAAAACCATAATCAAGTCATAAACAATAATCAAGACATTTGTATCTTGCTTCTCTAAATGCAATTTAAATAGCTCATAATGTACGAAAACAAAAGGCTTAGTAACAAGAGAGGGGTTATAGTTGTTCATGATCCAAACATTAAATCTCAATTTCATACATACTTATACACGAGTACAAATAAATTTAGGGAAAAGGACTTAAGACCAAAAAATAATATCATTTAAAGAGTTCATAATGCATAATTACAAATGCAAATTCCAAAATCCCTTTATAAATTCATGATCTTTATAACTTTAAACCTTATTCAATGTGTATTCGACAAGCCCATGTTGTTTAGGAAAATTCTACGTACCTTAGATTACAAGGTTTAAAGAGTAGAACTCGAATCTTGATTTGTTCCTTGGAAATCTTGACTTAAGGAGTGATTTTCTTAATTTCTTGTTCTTGGAGGAAACCCTAGTTTGATCTTATTTTATTTTTGAGAGTGAAAAGAGGATTTTGATATTGTATAACTGATAATGATTAAATAATAACGTTTAGGGTGTAATTTACTTCATGGGAAAGGCTTTTGGAGTGAGGAAAAGATCAAAATACCCCTAAGGAATAAAAAATTGTAGAACTTCATCAGTTGATGACCAAGGTTGATGGGCCGTCACTCAGGTGATAGGCCGTCACCTAGGTCATCAATTTTAGGATGGATTTTACCACTTTCTGCCCTAGGCTAACGACTAGGGCTGATAGGCCGTCACCTAGTTGAAAGGTCGTCAGCCTCGTCATCACATTTTGGCAGACAGATACTTTGAAGTAAAATGAGCATAACTTTCTACTCCGATATTAGATTAAGGTGAAACTAGTTGCGTTGGAAAGAAGACTCAAAGAAATTTTATTTTATATAAAGTAGGACCTCTAACTCATTATATATAAGAATTTGTGATCAATGGAACTTGACCTAAGTTTAGACATTCACCAAAACATAATCAATAGAAGAGTTTTCAACTCGTGTTTGATTTAGGGGATTTTTCTGACATCAATTCATAGTAAAAGGCATTCACACACTATAGGATTTATCATTACACATATATTAATTAAAAATTATTGGGTTCAATCTATACGTGTACAAAAGACGATTCAAACTTTAGCCCAAAAGTGAGGGGTGTTACACCAACCTCTATTCCCAAGAAATAAGTCATCTTTCCTAGATCATTCATTTCAAAAACCTTCTTCATTTGCTCTTTGAAGTCTATGATAGACTTTGTGCTACTGCCAGTCACCAACAGATCATCTACATAGAGAGAAACTATGAGAAAGTCATTAGTTTGAAGTCTGATATACAAGGTTGCTTCATTGCAGCTTTTATTGAACCCCAAATTTAGTAAGTAACTGTCAACTCATGTATACCAGGCCCTAGGTGCCTGTTTCAAGCCATAAAGTGCTTTTCTAAACAAGTATACCTAATCGCCAGATCCTTTAAAACCTTCAGGCTGCTCTACATAAATTTTCTCTTCAAGAAACCCATTAAGAAAGGCAGACTTTATGGCAAGTTGAAATACTTGACACCCTTGGTGTGCAGCAACTGCAAAAAGCAATCTGATGGTGTCAAATCTTGCAACTGGTGCAAAGGTTTCAAGAAAATCAATTTCATGTTGTTGGGCATAACCTTTTATGACCAACCTCGCTTTGTACTTGTTGAGTGTGCCATTTGATTTCAACTTAGTCTTAAACACCCACCTAGTTCCAAGAACTTGCCTGTCATTAGGTCTAGGTACAAGTACCCATATATCATTCTTGTTAATCACATTGAGCTCTTGGCAGCCCTCCATTCTGGAATTTCCAATGCATTGTCCATACTTGTTGGCTCCAATATAGAAATATTGCATCTGCTATATATATCTTCAATTGATCTGGTACCTCTTACTGCAAAATCATTAAAATTTTCTTTATCTGGAATTGATTCTTCTTCTTAGACACTTTGTTCTTCATTAGTAATCTATAAAGGAGAAACAACCATATTCTTCCAGTCCCACATAGCATTCTTATCAAACTTAATGCTTTTACTCACATATATTTGCTGTGAAATTGGATTTAAAATCCTATAGCCTTTAAAAGTGTTGCTATATCCCACAAATATTCCAACATCGGCTCTTTGATCAAGTTTATCCCTTTTAACTTCGGGAATATAAAAGTAACATATATAGGCAAACACTTTAAGATGTGAGACTGATGGCTTGGATCTAATCCATGCTTCATATTCTTTTCTTCAATAACTTTCGTCGATAATCTATTCTGGAGATAGACAACGGTATTGATAGCTTTGGCCCATAACACCTTAGAAAGCCCTTTCTTAAATAGAAGACACCTAGCCATAGTCATAATGGACCTATTTTTCCTTTTACTTACACCATTTTGATATGGTGTATAAGTAACAGTAAGTTGATGATGAATTCCTGCTTTCTGAAGGAAATTCTTAAATTGATTGGAAGTGAACTCAGTCCCATTATCAGACCTTAAGATTTTCATCAAAAAGCTACATTGATTTTCAACAGTTTCTTTAAACTTTTGAAATGCGGCAAATACTATAGATTTTTGCTTCAAAAAATAAACCCAACAAAACCTTGTAAGGTCATCAATGAATAAAAGAAAGTATTTATTGCCATTATAAGAAGGAGTGCTCATAGGTCCACACACATCAGTGTGTATTAGTTGGAGCTTTTTAGTAGCTCGCCAGGCTTGATTCATAGGAAATGGTGATTGACTTAGCTTCCCAATTTGAGAAATTCCACATACATTAGAGTTTTCATTTATGGAAGGCAAATCTATCACAAGTTCTTTATTTTGCATCATTTTTAAAGACTTAAAATTAATGTGGCCAAGCTTTTTGCGCCTGACATAACTGTGATCTTGTATGCTGACATAAGCTCCAATCTCAGTATGTTTCCAATCAAGAGGAAAGCTTCTATTGAGCATTTTGACCATGAGCAATTTTATACCAGTTGGATCTATGTTTTTGCATGCTTTATCTTTAAATAACAGGGCATAATTTTTATCAAGCAACTGACCAACACTAAGAAGACTTCGGCTAATTTTAGGAACAAATAATACATCAGATATAAGATTTATACCTGAGGGAGTTTGAACAACAACTATTCCTTTTCCCATTGCATCTAAGAGTCTGCCATCTCCAACTTTGACTTTGGAAAAATAACTTTTGTCCAAATGTTCAAAGTTGTTCAAGTTAGCTATCATATAATGTGTACATCCACTATCAACAAGCCATACATCATGATCTTAAGATGCTACATTGCATTCTCCAATGATAGAAGCAACAAACCATTTATCTTCAGGATCTTCAACATTTTTTGCAACTTGAGCTGGTCGAGCTTGATTTATTTTGTAGACCTTATCCACATGACCAAACTATTTTCAGACCTTGCATTGAACTCTAGGTTTTTACCAACAAAACTTCTCTGTATGATTGGTCATTTTACAATAAGGACAAGGTGGATACTTCAATCTTTTATATCTCCCTTTGTTGTTATATTGCTCCTTATTCTCCTTGCTATGTCTTCTATTTAATTGTCTTTTTAATTCACCATCAGATTGAGCTTTAGACCTTTGATCAACCACAGCTTGAAGAGCGTTGGATAGTTCATTCAACATGACATGAGACATATCCCAAGTATCTTCTATTGAGGAGATTTTTGCTTTGAACTTTTCTGGGAGTGTCACCATCACCTTCTCAATAATTCTTTGCCCTTCTACTTTTTCTCCCAATAATCGAATCTGATTAACAATTTTCATGATCCTATCGATATAACCTTTTAACTTTACAGTCTCTTTCATCCTTAACATATCAAATTCTTTTCTTAGATTCAACATTTGCATTTGTCTTATCCTATCACTCCCCTAAAATTCTTACTTCAGCATATCCCAAGCTTCTTTGGCAGTTTCACATACCATAATCCTTGTAAAAATTGATTCGGAGATGGCTGGGTAAATGAAAGACAAGGCTTTTGGAACTTTTGCAATCTCTTCTTCATGATTTCTGATCTGCTGAAGAGTTGGGTTTTCTATCAAAGGTTCTAGAGCATTGTCTTCCTCAACATGCTTCCATAAACTAAGACCTTTCAAGTTTGTCTTCATCTTTATAGCCCATACTTGGTAGTTCTCACCATTAAAGATAAGAGGTGAAGGAGAAGAGCTAATGAAAGCCATGAGAAAAGAAAACTAGACAAAAAGAGGCCTAAACAAGTTAAATATTGTTGGGTGATCTTTGCTTTGTTTTTTCTCAGAAAAATAGTCCCTTAAAGATCAATCTTTCTCTGATACCAATTAAAGGAAAGGAAGAGAAAAAAATATGAAAAAAGGAGAGAAAATATGAGAAGTAGCAGTGCAGTTCATTCATACAACAAAAAATATACTACATGTGGTTTGAAATATCCATCAAAATCTGGGAACCAGTCTCCTTAAGTTATGTTGAAATAAATCACAACCACACACTACAACTAGCTTCTAAAGATCTAGAACTCACAGAAAAAAGTAATCTATAAAGACAGAAAAATATCAAATAATCTACAAAGACTGCAAAATATCAAGACTACAAACCAAGCTACAGTTAGCATCACTGAAAAACAACAGCCTTCATCACTTTTGAACAATAGCGTAGTGTTTGTTTGTAGGTGGTTTATCAAATGGCACGCACGTGATTATTATTAAGTTCTTAGTTTTGATGATTGACAAATTGTATGTTGGGACCTGTTTCCTGGTTATTATGTGATGACAAGGTTTATAACAATTAGGGAACAGGTTGGGCTCACCTTCACATCACAGTGAACAGTCACAGCTTGCGCAAAGTACAAAAGTTGGTAAAAAAGTTGCTGCCACCTTTTGTCTCAGCCAATGGGATCGCTCCTAGTTTTTTCGTGTTCCATACTATATATTGCTCATCTTCCTCAACAAGAAAATGAAGGCTTCCATATTCTTACAAATAAATATCTCTATGAAGCTGTGAATCAAAGACTCCACTTCGCAATATGAAACTGATTGTTCATCGAGTTGTATTTTTATTTCCTTGTTGTAGATGAATCTTTGTATTGTGTTCTTTAAAATTTGCCTACATTTGCTTATGATTGTTGGTAAGTGTTGTAGTGTAAACCTTTCTCTGTGTAATCATCTAGAGTTAGGTGATTGTTCAAGCTAGAGTTAGCTTGGTGTGTCCACTTAGAGATAGCTGGAGCTTGAAGCAGTATAATTACTGCTTGTGTTTCTTTGTAATAGAGTTATTGCTAGGAGACAAAGGAATAGGAGGTTAATCCTTGAAATCTATATTTAAGAAGTTGTTTGGGCATAGTGGAGCTTAGAAATCATGGAGGCAGGTCATGGTTTTTTCTCCCTTGAGCAAGGAGTTTCCACGTAAAATTCCTATGTCCACTATTTACTTTATTCCTGCACTTCTTAGCTTATATCTCTCTCCTAGTTCTTGTTGTGTGAGTTCATCTGGGAACAAGTTCCAGAAGTGAGGAGCACAACCCACTGCAACCCCTCAATTATCGTGGAGATTTTGTTCGTATGTGATCTTTGTACAAAATATAATCTTTGAGGAACAATGTCCATAAAATTAAAAACAATGACCAAAAATAAAAAAAAAAGAATATTACATGCTCCTCGTTCATACTGGAAGCAAAAATTATTAATAGAAGTGCAACTCATTTGAGGTTACGCGATATGTCAAAAAAAATTCTATGATTCTTGCTAAAGTGAAAACGATTTGCAAGATGCTGGCCAACCTCCAAAATGGATGTTAGGCTGTGGCGTTAAAGTAGGAGTAAATCGTTCAAATCTAAATGATATGTCTGATTTGGTAAATATCAGAGCTAATTTGGAATTTTAGTTTAAATTTGTGGCCTTTTAGGCATCGGACTCATAAAAATAAGGTGGGATAATCAGTTTTGTTAGTCATTATTTAATGTAACTACAGAAGTCAACTTTTAATGACAATTGTGTTATTTCGTTTGTACTTCGGGTACACAGAATCTGTATATTACAATACCAACTTCAACTTGAGTTCAAGTATAAACAAGAACACAATGAAGTATATCAAATACCCTCAACACAAGATCAAAATGACCTTTTCAAGAGGTGTATTTTATTTTGCAGAAATTAAGATGAAATATAAAATAGCCAAGTTGTCTGAATTCACGGAGTTTCCTTAAGAAAATAATCCCCCTCACTGTACCCGAGGTTGTGGAATTTTTCCTCCCAGGATAAAATGGATAACAGACCAACAGTAGCGGTACCTCAAATGGTTGGAATATCTTCGAACTCACAGAACGTTTTGAGTGATCACACAGAATATTTTTGAGACAAGAAGAGAGTTTTTAATCTAAGAATTTTGTATTAAACCTGTGGAAGAAACCAGGTTTATATAGCCACAACATGCCTCTTATAAAAAGAGGAAATGGTTAACTCCAAAGGTTACACCTTTGCTCTAAGTTCATGTCTGTTCATCAAAGATTGCATTTTTTCCTGAATAGTCATCTCATTTCATGAATCAGAGTCTCACTTCATTAAAGGATTACATCCTTCTAAAGCATCATTTTGAACCATTGCAACCTTCTATAGCCTCAGTTTAGAACAATATATCATTTCTGAAGCACTAGTTCGAAAACAATGCATCAGTTCACTTGAAACAGTGCAACTATTACTGCATGTATATATAAATGGAGGTCCGAAACTACATAAAAAATTTTATTGCATTTTTTTCCTTAGCATTCTTTGGAATTTAAATAAAGTTTTTCCAAAAAGATAGATCTCATCGATCAATCATTTGCCAAATCCATATCCAAATTCGAAGCCGAAATTGAGCTGAGCGAGCGATGACGACGACGGTGCGAGGCATCTATTATTTCTTGCAGCACTTTCCATGTAGAGTAAGTGTTCTTGATTATAAACACTTTCAAGTTCTCTTCTTTCACCAATGTGGGAGAAAGAGTAAACTTTCTAATTTGGGAGTACACTTTTCATTTTAGTGTCTCCTTCCCCTCCACCATTTTATTCTCCATTTTTTCATTCACACTTTTTTCATATTCTATGAACCCAACAATCCGCCACATAAATGGGGAATGTCTATGTTTCGTAAAATTTTTACGGACAAGTATATGATCATCAAGAAAAGACAGATTGCATCTAGATAAGTGGGTTTTCCTTTGAACTTTCCATAGTGAACATGCATCGGATGAACTCGGTCAATCAGTATATTTGATATATTTGAACCGTCGAGCTTTAATGTACATCTAGACAATACATGTCACACATCCAACCTTTTAACATTTATGGTTCTCATGGTTTTATTCCTTTTAGCCATGAACACGTCCCAGTTTCATGAGATCTTAGAGAATAGGCCTTTACTACCATTCTCTTTGAAGCGGCTTCCACTTCACCCTCGCATAGGTGATTTCTAAACGTTTAATCCCGTAGATTAAACTCTTTGGTCAAATCTGCCAAATTTAGATAATCATTAAAAGACTTTTCACCTTAAGTATTATCCTAGTTTACTATATATTGTCTATATCATTAGAATGGGTTGGGTAATTGAAAATGTTGAACCTGTCAGACATAACTTTGTTTGATCTCATTGAACCTATATCTTGGGATCTACGGTTTGCTAGGCAGAGTTACCGCCATGCTGACTCATCCTAGGCCTTAAACCCATTTCCTTGGATATTTTTTTCCACTCCTTCTCTAGATAGGCCTTTTGTAAGTGGATCCGACACATTATCCTTTGACTTTATATAGTCAACAGTGATAATTCCACTAGAGAGAAGTTCCCTAACAGTATTATGTCTCCGTCGTATCTGACGAGATTTATCATTGTACATCATGCTCCCTGCCCTACCTATTGCCACTTGGCTATCACAGTTTTTACATATTGGTTCCACTGGCTTGGGCCAATACAGAATATCTTTTAAGAAATTCCGAAGCCATTCTGCTTCTTCACTAGCTTTATCTAATGCGATAAATTCAAATTCCATTGTAGAGCGAGCGATACAAGTCTGTTTGGATGATTTCCAAGAAACTGGTCCTCCACCGATAGTAAATATATATCTATTTGTGGATTTTACTTCGTTTGATCCGGTGATCCAATTTGCATCACTATATCCTTCAAGTACCGCAGGATATTTATTATAATGAAAAGCATAGTTTTGAGTGTATTTAAGATACCCCAAAACTCTTTTCATTGCCATCCAATGAATTTTATTGGGATTACTCGTGTACCGACTCAATTTACTAATTTCACATGCTATGTATGGTCATGTACAGTTCATTATATACATTAAACATCCCAATACTCTTACGTACTCCAATTGTGAGTCACTTTTACCTTCATTCTTTTGAAGTGCAAAGTTCATATCCAATGGAGTCTTGGCAATACCGAATTCCATATCCTTGAACTTGTCAAGTACTTTTTCGATATAATGAGACCGTGACAATGCTAACCCTTGTGGAGTTTGATGGATTCTTATTCCTAAGATCATATTTGCAACTCCAAGGTCTTTCATATTAAACTTGCTCTTGAGCATTCGTTTGGTTGCACTTATGTATAAATATCTCTATTGATGATCAACATATCATCCACATATAAACAAACAATGACTTGGTGATTTGGTGTGTCTTTAATATATACACATTTGTTACATTCATTTATCTTGAATCTGTTTACCAACATGGTTTGGTCAAACTTTGCATGACGTTTCTTAGGTGCTTGTTTTAGTCCATAAAGTGACTTAACAAGTTTACACACTTTATTTTCTTTTCTTGGAACCATAAAACCCTCAGGTTGTTCCATGTATATTTCTTCCTCCAAATCTCTATTTAGGAATGCGGTCTTCACATCTATTTGATGGATTTGAAGATCATATATCGCCGCCAAGGCAATTAACATTCGAATTGAGGTTATCCTTGTTACTGGAGAGTATGTATCAAAGTAATCAAGGCCTTCCTTCTATTTGAAGCCTTTTACTACAAGTCTTGCCTTGTATTCGTCAATAGTACCATCCGCCTTCATTTTCCTTTTGAAGATCTATTTAGAGCCTAATAATTTATTTTCGGGAGGAAGGTCAATCAATTCCCATGTATGGTTGCTTAAGATTGAATCTATCTCACTATTGACTGCCTCTTTCCAAAAGGATGAGTGCATCGCTTCTTTAAATATTTGAGGCTCATTTTCTAAGAGAAATGTTACAAAATCCGATCCAAACAAAGTTGACGTTCTTTGACGTGTACTACGTCTTGGATTTTCTTCATTATGTACATTCTCACTTGGTTCATCTCGAGGTCGTTTAGATCCTCCACTATACTGTTTATGTCTAATTTTATACAAGTAAATGTTTTCAACGAATTCAGTATTGTCTGATTCAATTACCGTATTTTCATTAATATTCAGATATTCAGATTTATGAACCAAAAATCGACATGCTTTACTACTTTTATCATATCCTATGAACACACAGTCCACCGTTTTAGGTCTTATCTTAATCCTTTTAGGTATAGGAACTTGAACCTTTGCTAGACACCCCCACACTTTGAAATATTTCAAGTTGGGTTTCCTTCCTTTCCATTTTTCGTAAGAAATTGATTGTGTCTTACTATAAGGAACTCTGTTGAGTATATGATTGGCCTTAAGGATAGCTTCCCCCAAAATATTTTGTGGTAAACCAGAACTAAAAAGTAAGGCATTCATCATTTCCTTCAAAGTTTGATTTTTTCTTTCCATAATTCCATTAGATTAAGGTGAATATGTGGCCGTAGTTTGATGGATTATTCCATTCTCTACACATATTTGCACAAAGGGAGATTCATATTCTTCGCCCCTATCAGTTTTTATTATTTTGATCATTTTGTCTAACTGATTTTTAACTTCAGTTTTATATTGCCTAAACACATCTATTGCTTCATCCTTACTATTTAGCAAGTAGACATAACAATATCTAGTGCAATCATCAATAAAAGTTATGAAATACTTTTTCCCACCACGTGATGGTGTTGATTTATATCACAAATGTCAGTGTGTATTAAGTCTAAGGGATTGGAATTCCTTTCAACGGACTTATAAGGATGCTTTGCATATTTCGATTCCACATACATTTGACACTTTAATTTATTGCACTCAAAGTTTGGCAAAAATTCTAAGTTAATCATTTTTCGTAACGTTTTGTAATTAACATGGCCTAAACATTTATTTCATAAATCATAAGACTCAAGCAAATAAGAAGAATTCAAACTTTTATTTATTTCAACAGTCATTACATTTATCTTATAAAGTCCTTCGGTCAGATAGCCTTTTCCTACATACATTTCTCCTTTGCTAATTATAATTTTTCTAGAAACGGTTACACATTTGAATCCGTAGGATTGAAATAGAAATCAAGTTCCTACTTAACTCCGGAACATATAACACATTGTTTAGTATCAAGACCTTGCCGAAAGTCATCTTTAAGCAAATTTTTCCTGTTTCCTCCACCTTAGCACTAGCGGTGTTAGTCATGTTGATCATTTCTTCTACTTGAGCCATAGAAAATAACGAAAACAACTCCTTGTTGGCACATACATGGCGGGTGACACCAGAATCCATCCACCATTCGTGAGGATTCCCTGTCAAGTTGTATTCTGAGAACATAGCTCACAGATCATCGCATTCTTTGTTGGATTCAATCATATTTTCTTGATCCTTCTTCTTGCCTTTCTTTGGGGCATGACAATCTGTGGACTTGTGGCCAATCTTGCCACAATTGAAGCATTTTCCCTTGAACTTTTTTTTTGGTTGATTGCTTCCTTGTTCAGCTTTCTTCCTTTTCTTGGAATAGTTTTGGTCATCTTCTACAATATGTGCTTCATTAATTGTAGAATTCCCCTTTGACCTTCTTTCGGCAGCTTCATTATCCTCTTCAATATGAAGTCAGACAATAAGATCTTCAACAGTGATCCTTGCGTTTATGCTTTAAGTAGTTTTTGAAGTCTTTCCACAAAGGTGGTAGCTTCTCAACTATCGCTGCTACTTGGAAAGCATCATTCATAATTAAACCTACAAAACAGTTTATGTGAGTATTAAGAACATTTTTAACTTGTTCAACTAAGGTATTTTTCAAATATAATACCTTCTGCTAGGAGATCATGTATGATGACTTACAACTCTTGTACTTGAGAGACAACAGATTTGCTATCTATCATTTTGAAGTTCAAGAACCGTGCAACAAGAGATTTCTTAATTCCCGCATCCTCCGTCTTATATTTTTTTTCAAGTGCCCCCTACAGTTCCTTTGATGTCTTGGTTCCATTATAAACATTGTAGAGGTTGTCTTGGAGACCACTAGAATATAATTCCTGCAAAGAAAGTCCGAATGCTTCCAAGTTTATACAATAACGAAGTGGTCTTTGTCCGAGGTTTCCTCGAATACCTCAGGAGCGTCTTCGCTAGTGAACCATTGCAGACATAAAGTGGTGAGGTAAAAGAACATCTTTTGCTGCCACCGTTTGAAGTCAATGCCAAAAATTTTCTGGGCTTCTCTATCGGTTCCATTATTGGCGGAGCATTTGTGTGACTTGATGTGGCAATATTAGTTGCCCCCACAGACATTGTCGCATCCATCATTTGACTTTCAGTTGCCATTTTTCTGTCACCACAAGACAAAAAATAGTTAGTATTTTCAGAATACTACTTATAAATATTAAACAACTTTAATTTTTTTCCTTGTTTCTAGTTAAAAATGAAGTTTTTATCACTTCCAATTGTCAACCGAATGATCTTTAACTTGTGATGAATTTTTTATGACTTCAAATCACTAGTTAAGTTCAGGCGGAGTAGAAAGTTAAAGCTTTAATCTCCAAAAACAAGCAATACGGATTATGTAATAGTAATTATTTCCTTAAGATTGTTATTTCGTTTGTACTTCGGGTACACAAAATCTGTATATTACAAAACCAACTTCAACTTGAGTTCAAGTATAAACAAGAACACAATGAAGTATATCAAATACCCTCAACACAAGATCAAAATGACCTTTCCAAGAGGTGTATTTTATTTTGCAGAAATTAAGATAAAATAGAAAATAGTCAAGTCGTCCGAATTCACGGATTTTTCTTAAGGAAATAATCCCCCTCACTGTACCTGAGGTTGTGAAATTTTTCCTCCCAGAATAAAATCGCTAACAGACCAACAGTAGCGGTACCTCAAACGGTTGGAATATCTCCGAACTCACAGAACGTTTTGAGTGATCACATAGAATATTTTTGAGACAAGAAGAGAGTTTTTAATCTAAAAATTTCATACTAAACCTGTGGAAGAAACCAGGTTTATTAGCCACAACATGCCTCTTCTGAAAAGAGACACCTTTGTTGTAAGTTCATGTCTTTTCATCAAAGATAACATCTTTTTCTGAATAGTCATCTCATTTCATGAATCAGTGTGTCACTTCATTGAAGGATTACATCCTCCTGAAGCATCATTTCGAACCATTGCAACCTTTTGTAGCCTCAGTTCAGAAATGATATGCATCAGTTCAGTTGAAACAGTGCAACTGTTACTGCATGTATATAGAAATGGAGGTCCGAAACTGTAGAAAAAATTTTACTGCACATTTTTTTCCTTGGCATTCTTCGGAATTCAAATAAAGTTTTTCCAAAAAGATAGATCTCATCGATCGATCATTTGCCAAATCCAAAATCTAAATTTGAAGCCAAGCCGAGCGAGCTACGATGACAACAAGGCGAGGCATCTATTATTTCTTGCCTCACTTGCCATGTGGAGTAAGTGTTCTTGATTATAAACACTTTCAAGTTCTCTTCTTCCACCAATGTGGGAGAAAGAGTAAACTTTCTAATTTGGGAGTACACTTTCCATTTTAGTGTCTCCTTCCCTCCACCATTTTATTATCCATCTTTCCATTCACACTTCTTTCATATACTATGAACCCAACAAATTTTTTCGAAAAAATACTCCCAGCTAGAACACGAAAAAATGCATTACAGTATTTTTGAGTTGAAAACTTTTACAAGTGAAACTCCAGCACATTATGTTTAATCGACTTTGGAGACTCTCTTGATGTACGACTCCTTAAGCATTGCATGATAAACATTTTGAATTTCAATAGAATGTGCCGGAGTTTTTCCGAATTTTAGCTAAGAGTCTTCTTATCCCCAAAATTTTTTCTTTAAACAATAGGGGCCGTTTGGTATAGGGTGTATTAAAGAAAATAATACATGTATTAATTCGGTATTATTTATCTCTAATTTTGAACAACTACAACCTATGTATAACTAATACACCTCATGGAATACAGAGTTGTTGAAGTTAAGTTGCTTAGCAGAAAATAGAGGTTCTGCTAACTGATTCAACTTTGGTTTTTTTGACTTTGTTATATAATTTTCAGGACTATCTCCATAGTTAGTGGCGGAATGAGGAATTTGGCGAAGGGTGTGCAAATTTTCTTCTCTTTTGCATTAAGGGTGTGCAATTAAACATACATTCATAATAGCTAACATTTAATCTCTATACAACGCATAATTTTCTGGCGAAGTGTGTGCACCAAACCACCCTTCACCTAAAGCGGCTCCACTCCTGCGGCATAGTATGAGTCAAATATGATTTTCAAGAAAATCAAGAATCTGCATTTGGTGCTTCAGAAGTATACTCCGAAACTAATGCATTTGGTGCAGTCACAAGCCCAGAAACAGCAAAATGGGCACTGTCTCATTGATGCTGTTGTCCATATTCTGTTAGGTGAATGTGGAGAATTACAATAACTAATGCAAGAGCAGACATTTGGTTACTGGGATTCAAGTACAAACCAAATTCAGATCAGAAAAATTGAGGAGTGTGAGGGCGAAGATTATCTTGCAGAAAAAAGGCAGAAGAGGTTTCTATCGAAAGAAATATGCAAACAGAGAAAGAGGGTGCTTGCTGTAAGAGCTTTCAAAAACAATACGACAAGATGTTTTGCTACTGATTTGGAAAAACAGTTTGAATTATCAGTTCTTTGTTCATTCTATTTCAGTTCTTAGCTATTCAAGCACCAATTACAGTCATTTGAATTAATATCCTTACAAATGGAATTAGAGTCAATTAAACTTGAAACAAACATTAGTTTAACAAGGAAATGCTTCATCGAACATTGTCACAAGTCATATTTAAGACATTCAAAACAGTACAACCATGCATTTTAGCACAAGATCTTTAATAGAGAGCAAACGGATGAACTTAAAATCATCTCTTAATAACAGATTAGAACAGAAATGTCAGCCAATGTTTTCTTGCAAATACAAGTACAGAAAAGAAGATTTAGCAGACAATTGCTCTATACATCAACCTGAGAAAGTAATTCTAACATAAAACTTGAAGATATCCCAAGCTAATTTATCACAGCCCCAAATCTACGATTATTGGTACCATCCCAATATAGCCCAGCTTCATCTCCAACACACAATCTACGATCAATGAACAATTGACGGCATTGTAGAAAATAGTCATCGTCCCACCTCATTGTTTGGTCCTAATTCTTGGATTATTTACAGAATTTGAACTATATACCGACCTAAGAAAGAAATTTCAACATAAAACTTGAAGATATCCCAATTTCTACAAGCTAATTGGTGACAGCCCCTCAATCAAAAATGATTCATGATCCTTAGAAAGTAATTTGAACATTAAACTTGATGACCTAGGATCCCAATACAGCCCGATTTCATCACCAACACCTAATCCGTGATCATTGAACAATCCTGTGCACGATAGAGAATAATCATCATTATGCAGCATCCTAAAGCAAACACTTTCAGCTTCAGCTTCATACTTCTTAGGGTCATTCTCCTCTGTTACATCCCAAATATTAATGCACACCCCGTGCCCTTTCACCAATCTTTTCGCCACATATAACACCCAGTATCAAAGAATGTACTCAAACATCTCGAAAAATGGAACCACTACCATTCCTAGAACGGCTCTTCTTGTGTAATATTTTTCTTGATCTGCCACAGGTTTGTCAGATTGATTTTCGGGGCAGGGTATATTCCTTTATCTCTATTAGTTCTTGAGTCGGTACCCATGGAGTGTTGTTAACTTTGCACGCCTCTTCTTCATTCTTTAATGGAAAGAAATTGTAAAAGAACGTCTTCTTCATGTTAGTCAAAGGCTTTTGATCAGCCATTGACGATGATGAAACTGTCAATGGCTGAAGATATGAAGAGAGATTGAACTGGAAATTTGTGAGAGAACTTTAGCGGGAAACACTGACAATTTTTTTTTTCTTGCCATGACAGATTTATGGACTTAAGACAGTTAATATATATATTAGTCTTGTGTTCGTACTTTGCACCTGTGTCATTAATCAAATGAAAATATATACTTAAGAAGAACAATTACTTTTTAATTAAAAAGTAGCAGTTGAGTTAAAACACATGTTATATCTATTTAAATCATATAAATAAATATTGTATCTCAAATGTGTTATTGTCCGTTGACGGTCACCTTTTCACAAACAAAAGAAACATATTTTACGATGCCTTAAATTTTTTACTTTATATTTTCATTGTTTTTTAATTGATCAACTTCTTAAAAAATCGAAATTAACAAATTCAAACCAAGACAGAAAAACTAAACCTAACCGGTATCAAATCCCACAACCCTAACCTTTTTTTATTTTAGTTTTCATTTGGTGTTCAGTAATCACATTGAAACCCGATTAATTTGAATTTGTGCCGGGTAGGACCATATGGGAGAAGCACTCCCTATCAATGATTTTTTCATACCTAGAGCTCGAATCCGAAATCTTTGATTAAGGTAGGAACAACCTCATCCACTGCACCACATCCTTTGATGATCGCAATTCTATCCTACCTCTTTATTCCCTTTAATTATAATTTTATTAAATTAAAAAATAGTAGAAAGATAATTAATGAAGTCTCCCAACAAAAAATTTAGGTATTACTTTTTAAAGCTTAGATCCCATTAAATTCTAATATTTTCTACATTGACCTAAGTCCAAATATCATTGAACTCTATTAGCCTTTTAACTTTTGTTCTTTATTTTCTTTTATTTGTTTGTAAAATTGTTATATTTTTATTTCTTTCATGATGGATCTACAATTAAATATTTTCTAGAGAACAATATCCATATTCGACCGTAACAAAAAAACTTTTAGAAAGAGAACAAAAATCCAAAACACAAGACCATTAATTTATAGACTCGTCATTCAAACAAAGCTCTACATATCAAGATTCAAAACTTTAATATAAGCTTATATTTCGAGTTCAACAAATAAGTTTAGTTAAAGATTCACATATAAAACTAATGAATAATATATCAAAATATAGTTAAATAATATAATCGAAACTAAGTCACAATTAAACAATAAAAAAAAGAGAGATATACCTTTGATTTTTTTACAACTCCATTCGGCTACAACATACCTATTTCATTCAATTTTTTTATTCGAAATTCTCAATATGAGTAATTATCAAAAGAAAAGAATTCATTGACAATTGTTAATTATATAATCTTTAAAGTTATGAACTAAAAGAAATTAAAAAAAAAGTTTGAATCAATACTAAAATAAGAAGGAAAGTAAATTAGAAGAAATTTTGATCAAAAAAATCACTTAAATAAAATTGTAAAACTCTTTTTAATATAAGGTAAAATTCTAATTGATTTAGAATTGTTAAATATCATGATTTCTTTTTACCATATATTCTATAACTTCTTTAATCCTTTTCTATGGGAAATCATCGTATTAGAAATTTATACGTTAATTTTTGTTTTTATTTTATTTTTTTATTTTTTTTAGTTAAGTGTAGTTAGGTGTTCAACACATATTTGTCATATCACATCTAATAAAAATAAGGATTCTATATATAGATATTACGGCTAGAACCAATTGGCTTTCGTAATGATGTGTTTGATATTAATTTGGTCATCCTATGTAATACGAAACCAAAATCAAAACAAATACGTACTACTATCTTTTCGTCCAACCCAATATTAGGATTTTAATTATATAAAAGGAAATTTTATTGTTGATTTTTAATATGCTCAATATTAAGAAAAATAGTAAAAAGACGATTTTGTCTATTATAAATTTTTTTTAAATGAAGGACAAAAAGTTCAAATCACTTTTCTAAGGTCTTCACACTTTTAATATATTATAGATTATAGATTATAGATTATAGATTATAGATTATAGATTATAGATATAGATATAGATATAGATATAAATATAGATATAGATTATAGATTATAGATTATAGATTATAGATTATAGATTATAGGTTATAGATTATAGATATAGATTATAGATATATCAAATTGCACGTGATTAGCATATGCCCAACTACTTAAACTCAACTACTCCGTCCTTTTTACCTGTAACATTTTGTTTGAGATTCAAACTCCATGAACTGTATCCAACATTTTAAAATGTATTTTTTCATTATATTTAATATGAAAAGGATTTGCAATTTATTTTATTTTTTATAAATTTAAATTTTAAGTCTAAATTATTAAATTTTCTGAGTCAATTTAGCTTAAAAAATTAGTCAAATTGACTCTCGTAAATCAAACTGTGATAAGTAAAATGCAATATTTTAAAAGATGTGGGTGTAAAGAAAGGCGTTTTGCCTGATGTAGAGCGAGACGTAAGCCTCGAGGCATGTCACGACAACAAAAGGCCCAAGAGAACCTCGTAGCATTTATCATGAACATTTCATTAAAGTCTAGAACAAACACTTATAAGAAAAAACACAATCAGTTAAATCATTTTACGAAATTCCAAAAAAAAAAAAGAAATTCCGAAACTCCTATTAAACATCAACATCAGTCGAGGAAACCTCTAAACATAAAGAAACTGTCGAAGCCAGAACAAGGCCTAGCAATACCATAAACTAAATAAACAACTAAGGAAATCTGAATGGCATGTGATTAGCATATGACGAATTACTTAAACTCAATTATACTATAGTCGACCTCTAGTCAAATATATTAATTATATATTTTTATAGCATAACACATAAACATGCCTTTTAACTTGGCCTTAACTGACATCTATGTCATCAACCTTTGGGTGTACATCATTGAAATTTCAACATATATCACAAAGCCAAACGCAACAAAAAAATTAAACAGGAACGTACCTTCAACCATCATTATCCAAGTGTAAGAAGAAAGAAAGTTTGAGAGAGAATTTGTAACAAAGTTTAGGAGTCTTCTAGCCTATGCCTATCAAAGAGTCTTCAAAGAGTATGCAAGACTGATGGGGTCATAGACATATTTATAGGTGGCTAGGTAATCTTAGGCAAATAACTTTAGCTCTAGGAACTTTCATAGTTATTTCTTGCCATCAAAGAAATACCATATATATATATATAACTTGAAAGAAAATTAATTGATTTATTTATTACTTTAATTCGGAGATAAGGTAAATAATTTTATTACTAAAAATATGTGGGTCATTAATACATAATATTCTTACATTCTCCCACTTGACCCACATATCAAAATCAGAAAATCTTTTGTGAGTGAAAATAAAAAGTATGGTTGAAAGTTTATATACCGTAAAAGTATAATTTTATTCATAGAGTTGTATAACATTTATAAGTGAACAAGAAGATCAAAATGATCTAATTTATCCCTAATTCCTAGGAGATATATGAATCAAGAGATTTCTTTAATCTATATTCCTAGAATAACTACATATGAATCCCATATTTACAGCAACAAATTTCAATCACATCTCAAATCATTTGTGGAGTAGATTATAATCAAATCTGCAAGCTCATCAGTGGAGTAGATTATGACTAAATCTACCAACTCATTCGATACCCCCCTCAAGTTGGCATGTAAATATCGAACATTCCTAACTTGCTCACAAAGGACTTAAAAGTTGTTCTAAAAAGACCTTTTGTGAAAATATCTGCAAATGTTCAGTTCTTGGAAAAAAAGGGATGCACACACTTCCATTTTCAGTCTTCTCTAGATTATGTGCAATGCTTGTGATAGCTTTGTTATCACAATATAACTTCATTGGCAAACTTATAGGTTTTCTTAGTTCTTCCAAAAATCATTTGAGCTAAAACATTTCACAAATTCCATGTGCCATCAATTAATACACAACCTCAATACTACTCTGACCCACCATATTTTGCTTCTTTATCTATTGAGTAAATCTTTTGAACCAAGCCCTTGGAGGCTGTTTCAGACAGTGAAGATATCTTTTAAGTCTACATAATTTTGACTTGTATTTCTATTCAAAACCTAGTGGGGAATCCATATAGACTTCTTCCTCTAGTTTCCCATTCAAGAAAGTATTCTTCACAACCCATTATTAAAGTTCCCAGTCAAGGTTTACCATGATTGTCAACAAAAATCTAATTGAGTTTAACTTAGCTACTGGAGAAAAAGTCCCAAGATAGTCAATCCCATATGTTTGCATGAATCCATTAACTACTAGGCAAGCCTACCTCTCTAAAGATTCATTTGATTTGAATTTGGCAGTGAACACCCATTTGTAGCCCACTATTTTCTTCTCCTTGGGTAGACCCACCAACTTTTTCCCAAGAGTTAGAAATTTCTCCAAATTAATCTCCTTTTACCCAGTAACTTATAGAGCATCCTTAACAGTTTTTGAAATCTCCACACTAGAAAGTTGTGAAGTAAAGGTTGAATAATCAGGAGACAACTTTTTATGGGACATAAACATAGAAATAGGATATTTAGGAGCATTTCTAACACCTTTTATTTTTGCAATAGGTAGGTCTACATCAAAGAATGAACTAGAAATAGAATCATCTAGAACATTACCTTGAATTCCAGTAAGGTCTTGCGAAATTAACTTTTGGAAGTGTTGAGAATCTTCGTTCTTTTGGTCTTAAGTTTGGTTCCTTCTCGAATACACCTTCATTTCTTTTGTTTGTTATCTGTTTTTATTTTTATTTTTGTTATTTAAGGCTCTATAGGTTCAACAATTTTTTTACCATTTAAGTCATTTAGGTCCCTATTATCTCTCATATCAATATCCTTTTCATCATTTGTATCACACTTAGTCATATCTTCTCCTAGATCCCTAACATCAGTATTTATTGTAATACTTAGCTCCTCATTTTTTTGATGTCTAGTTTCTTCAGTATTCCAAAATGGTGAATCTTCACCTATGTGATACTCTCCGTGAAGATGAGTAATAAAATAGAGTTGGGACTCAAAGAAAGTTAGATCCATTGTGACAATTATCCTCCTAGCATGTGGATCATAGCCCTTATATCCCTTTTGGCTTAGAGCATATCCTACAAAAACACACTTCTTTGCTCGCGGTTAAAGTTTACTGTGATTATGAACATAAAAAAATGTTGTGCACCCAAAAACATTCAATGGAAGATCGATAGTTAACCTAGAATTAGGAAAACTTCTCCGAAAATGTTAAAAGGGGTTTTTAAATTTGAGAGAACGGAATAAAATCCTAAGTAGCAGCCAAGAGAGCCTCTCCCCAAAGATATTGTGGAACTTTACTAGTAAACATTAATGACCTCATTATGTCTTAAAGATACCTATTCTTTGTTTCTGCGATGCCATTTTGTTGAGATGAATCTGGACAAGAGCTTTGATATACTTACCCAGTGTTTCTAAAAAACTTCCTAATTGTTCATCAAAGAATTCATGACCATTGTCACTTCAAAAAATCTTGGTTTACTCATTAAATTGAGTTTCCACGATGACATAAAAGTCTCAAACACATTTTTAACTTTCTATTTGTCCTTCAATTAAAAAAACCCAACTAAGTCTAGTGTGGTCATCAGTTAAAGTTACGAACTATCATTTTTCAGACACTACAGGAATTCTAGATGGTCCCAAACATCACTAAAAATCATCAAAAAAGGCTTTGAAGCCTAATATTTTTGAGAGAAAAAAAAAGATCTGTGATACATTGCCATTTCACAGCATTCACATATGAACAATGACAAATTTTTATTTCTAAAGAACCTAGGTAAAAAATGTCTTAAATTAGAAATAATCTATTGTAAGACCCCGGAAGATCCTAAGCTTATTTCAGCTCACTCTTGCATGTAAAAGGGGTCCAAGACTTAGAATATTTTATGAAGTGTTAGGACTTAGTAATTTCTAAAGCCCTCAAACTTTGATGTATTTATTGTCAACATTTTTGACATTGGAAAGTTAGTCTTTAAGTTGATTCATGATTAGGGAAGTCAATAGTACATCTCGGGTGAGTTTTGAAATTTTTGGACAAGTGTAAGGGCATGTTTAGACTTCCAAAATAGCAGCGGAGGGAGATTAACCTGCGGCGCCCTACCCAGTCCGGTGTTAGGGCAGCCCGCGAAGGAGCCCGCAGCGCCCGCGGCACCTTGCGCAGTTTGGTCTATGCATTTTTTTCAATTTTGTTCCGTGTTTTAAGGGCAAATGAGTCATTTTCCCTTTACCCAATAGGTCCATAACATAAGATTAAAGCCCCCAAAAGTATATTTGGTCATCTTTAACTCAAACTCTCTCAATTGAAAGCCATTCTCTCTCAAAAATAAACTTCAGCTCTTAAAGATTCAAGCTCAAGTTTCAAAGAAGCCACCAAGAACCCTCACGAATTCTTCAATTAAGGTATGTTAAGTGTTCATTTTGGGTCCCTTCCTACCCTTGGAGTCTAAGAACCTTTTTCAAAGTTTGAGTTATGGATTTTCTTAATTTAGATCACATTATGTCCATGTATGCGTTGTAATTTGAGTGTCAAGTTATGAATATGTGAATTTCAAGTGAAATAAACTAATGCGTATGTTGGTTGATGTAAGTATCATGTTGAATCTCCTAAATTATGAATTTATTATTGAAGTCATGATATGTTAGCATGTTGATTATTCTCATGTACAAGGTTATGCCTTCCAAGTGTTTGATAAAATGACTAAATGAGTAGAAGTTGAACTGTGACTGTTTATTATGTTTTAAAATTTGTTTTATGGTCCTATTGTCAATGATATCGAGTCCTAGGGGTTATGATACCCAAAATCTAGTTGTTTACCTAGTTTACAGTAGTCATAGAAATCTACCGGTCGAATCATGCACAGTAGTACTCAGTCAGTTAACAAGGTCAGTGTGAGTGCAATCAAGTCTAACCTAGTTTAGTGCTCAGTATCGGTTCAGTTAGGAGTAGGATTCAGCACCGAGTAGGGCATTCCTGCTAGTTTAGAGTGTGACCCTTAGTAGCAATTGTTGACATTCAATTTTCGCTCTTCGTACTTAAAATTAATGTCTTCAGGCTTTCTAACCGTTAAAGGGCACATAATATAATTTTCACATATTCTTTACAATTGTTAATAAATTATTAATATTCATCCTTAGTTTAGGATTTTATCAATTTATTTTTTAGATTTTTACTTTTTATTGAGTCCTGAGGGTTATGATACCCGAAATCTAGATGTTTACCTAGTTTACAGTTGCCATAGAAAGGTCTCAGGCGAACCATGCATAGCAGTATTCATTCAGTTAACAAGGTCAATGTGAGTGCAGTCAAGCCTAACCTAGTTTAATGATCAGTATTGGTTCAGTTGGGAGTAGGATTAAACACCGAGCAAACCCAAAGATGGAGGCATTCCTGCCAGTTTAGGGTGTGACCCTTAGTTGCAATCCCTGAGTTACAGAACTAGGTAGCCAGCGTAGGTTAATATGTATTCCTACCAGTCTATGGTTGACATACATACATACATACATATATATATATCATGAGTCTTCCTTCGATATTAGGGTTGACCTAGCCATTGTTAGTAACCCATGATACGGTACTAACACCCTTCCAACTGGGATTATAGGTTGGACCCTAATCAATCTATATTGGCAAATATCGGTTAGATGAAAGCTCCCACAATTTCAGTTTTAGCACTCAGTTCAGAATTCAATTCAGTCTTGCTTGACCATAGCATGTAGTTTATCAGTTAATTAACTATCAGATTTCATTATCTTAGTTTATCGGCTACTTCAGTACTTATGTTATGCATGGTCATGCACTCTCAGTCTTTACAGTTTTCATACATTGTTACTCAATACCTCATGCAGTACATTCAGTCAGTTATTACTAATGAACATGAACCCGTGCATATCAGCCTAACCTTATTTAGCATACCAATACATTCAAAAACACTAGCTGTATATTCTTTTCTTGCGCTATGATATCTTATATCATAGGTCCAGATTCTCAGATCCCTGATCGTACTTAGAATTTCCATTGCATCAGCAGCAGAAGCTGTGGTGAGTCTTCTTCCTTTGAGGATGAGTTATTTTATGTTCAGTTATGTCAGTAGTTCAGTTATTTAGGCAGTCAGAGTTATTTGGGGGCTTGTCCCATCAACTCCAAAGTAAAACAGTTTAGAGGCTTTAAGACTTGTACAGACAGTTGGCCAATTTTCAGCTGTGATTATCATTCATTTTATCAGTATGTTTCCAAACGTTTAAACCATGATTCAATATTAATTTCAGTTATAAAAACCTTATGGAATTTCAGTTGGAATGTCGCATATGTTGTTTATCAGTTTTATTTAGTGCTCACAGCAGGTACCATCTCATGGGTTAACTTATGGTCTCATGGCACCGTAAGCACCGTGTGGCATCGAGGATGTACTCCCTAGTCGTTACTTCTATTTTCCTAGAATAGCTAATATATGAATCCATTATTTATAGCAGCAAATTGCAATCATATCCTTGTTCATTTATGGAGAAGATTATAATCAAATCTGTTAGCTCATCGATGAAGCAAATTATGACTAAATTTGCCAAATCATTTGACAATGACCATAATTGCATATTAACTCAACATAATAGGCATTAAACAATTACTTTATCAAGAATATATTAATACAAGAATCATAGAGGTCATGCTTTTGATCAAACTCTTTCATCCATGTATAACAATGTACAATATGTTCTAAATGAAGTGTCCAAAAACTTTATGTATGAGCTTAATATAAGTCATTTAGTCCAAATTTATTTGATTCAATAATGGAAATATAATTCATGAAAATAAAAAATGTTCAGTATCATGTATACCAACTAAATGATAATGTCTAGACAAATTGTTAGGGAACAAAGCAAGACTACAATAAGTTACTAAGGCCATGAGGGTTGCATGATCCTTGAAAGCATGAGCTAGTAGGTTACCAATCATCATATTAGTACTAAGATGTTCAAAACTCATATCTTGCTTTCTGACATGGTCTCTAACCATCAAATACTGTATATCGATGTGCTAACTTGGCCTGCCACTCTTTTTAATCTTTGAAAAGAATACCACGGCTAAATTATCACAAAAATTCTCATTGGTGTTCTAATAGAATCGACAACTTTAAGGCATGAAGTAAAATTTTTCATCCATAACACTTGTGATGTAGCTTCATAACATACTGTAAATTGTGCATCCATTGTGGACTCTGCAACAATGGATTGCTTAACACTTCTCCAAGACATAGCACCTCCAGAAAGAATGAAAATGTATCTAGTAGTAGATTTACCACTACCTTTTGCATCCACTCAAATTGGCATCTTAATATTTAGTGACTTCAAATGAGTCACAAAATATGTATGTAAGCGTACGATCCTTGGTTCCTTGAAAATATATCAAAATCCTTTTACTAGCTTTTCAATAACTAAGATTAGGGTTACTTTGATATCTACCAAGCATTCCTACTATGAAGGCAATATTAGGTCTTCTGCAGACTTGCACATAAATAAGGGTTCCAACAAATCAAACATATGAAGTTCCTTAAATTTGATCATGTTCCAATGCATTTTATGGACATTGATTCAATGAGAATTTGTCACCTTTAACACGAAGGGTGCACAAATTTTCTTCTGTATTGCATTACCTTAAGGGTGTTCAAAATTAAACTTACACACATAATACCTAATATTTAACCACTATTACCACATAATTTTTTGGTAATGAGTTTGTACCCGACCACCCTTTGTCTAATGTAGTAATACCCCAAAATTTTAGCTAAGATTCAAACCATTCTTTTTATGGGTATAGGCTCCAAAACATGGTGATCTATATTTGAATATAAGTGTTAGACCAATTTCATAGTGTAGTGAGTGATTTTGATGTGAATAATAGTTGTAAGAAAATCAAGCATGAATCATGGTCATAAGAAAATTTAGCATAAAGTTGAATTGAGAGCTCTTTTATCAATTGAGCTTTAGTATACATTTTTACATGGGAAAAATTTAAATGAGCATTTCACCTAGAATATGTAGAGTTACATGAATTATTACAAATCAAATTAAAGGTCTTTGAGTCTTCTTTCTAACACCAAAAAATGATTTGTAAATCGTAGTTCAGAGTGAAAAGATATAACATTTCGCATGAGGCTCCGTGATAGGTCTGTGGTATGGATCTTAGACTCCATGATATCAGCATTCCATAGAGCTTGGCCTATGTCATTTGAGCAGGTCATGGAGATGTGTCCAGTGTGAATCCTTTTATTTTCCTATTCATTTTTAAGGCCCTTTTGGTCTTTTCCATACATAAAACTATTCCCGACCTATGTAAAACCCTTACAAATCCCTAAGACATGATTTTGAGAATCTAAATACGTTAATCTTCTCCCAAAAGTTCAAAAAATACAAGAATATCTAGGGTTCAGGGATAAAGGCTCTATTTCAAAGATTTCTTGTGATTCTCTTTGTCAAAAGGTATGTAGAACGATCCTACTTCTATCGGATTTCAAATGTAAGTTTTCTAAACTCTTAGTTATGTATAAATCATGGTTTCATAAAAGTTTCGAGGTTTATTTAATAATAAATTAGGTTTGGGATTTATAAAAATAATTTCTTCATTTACAAATTATTGTTTCATCAAATACATGAGTGGTGTTACAAGTATTACTTGGGTATGAACTTATCTTTTTTTAAATTTAAATATATGTAGAGAAACTCTTTTGAAACCTCCTTTCATATATATGTTCTTTAAACACTTATTTATGTTTATATATTTCTAGTATTTAGTTAGTGCTGCAATGTATGTTTTCAATTTATGATAAAAACATGAAATTGTGACGAAATTATTTTCTTGAAATTGCTCTAACTAATTGGTTAATTGAATTTGAAGAGGCAAGTTAAAAATATTTTGCTTTCCTAAATAATAAAGTTTTTGATGTATTGGTTGAGTCAAATGTTATTTCTACTTGATGTGTTGTTACTGTATGTTAACATTTTAATGTAAAATGAATGAATTGACCCATACTAAGTTATTTTATACAGGACTTGAGGAGTTGTGACTTGTAATTGGTAAATGGATTTCATAAATCATTTTATTGATTTTAAAGAACTATTATCTATGTGATTTTTGACATGTTGGGAGTAAAAAAATGATGACAAACCTTATGGTTTATTAACGATGAAATGTATGCCTTGCAAGACTTTGTATGACGATACCAACTGTGATCCATGACTTTAATGAAATTGAAAATGTTTTTTAATGATTCTTGATGATATCAAATGCTGAAATATGGACTTAAAGTGATTTAGATGGTTAATTGAGAAGATGTGAGTCCAAATGGATCAACACCCAAAACATGTGTTTTTCTGGCAAAAGAATTGTTCGATCCTTAATCGTACAATCTTATGATTTTCTCTTTGAGGATAATTGTTCTTTAAAAATGATTTAAACTAAATTAATGTGGTAAATATGGATTGAGGCTTAGTCTATCGAGCATTGATCGGAACAACATAGTCCATGGTATTTAAATAAAAGTTGTTGATACCATATAGTTTAGGACTAAATTGTTTTAACTTTGGAGTCACTATTTCTATATATTCCTTTTACTGGTTATTTTATATGATGTATATCTTATCACTTTATTTGTTATGTATACCAATATATTTAACATATTGACCATCTTCAGGTGCTACATCATTTTATGATGTAGGTTCAGAGGCACACTCTTGTGGCTCTGTGAAGCGTAAGAATTTGTTCGGGATTGCTTTAGTAAGCGGTGAGCCCTCTATTTTCCGAAAGTCCTATTTAGTTCTTACGCCAGACCATGTTTTAGAGTTTTATGGTATAGTCAAGGCCTTGTCATGGCATAGTTATTCGTGATGTTAGCAGCTTTGTAGACCTATGTTACATCTTTTTTAATGTTTTGGATCATACTTAGTCATTTTGGTATTCTCCTAAATTATTGTATAAAGACTTTCATATTTATAAAGGAACTTTCATTTCCTCAACTATAGTCATGCTCTTCTAAATAGTTTCATTCCACATGTATTGAATGAATGCTCATGATGAACGCTAAGTGGTTCCCTCAGGCAAGTGATGGTTCGGGTGCCTATTACATGCAAGGCCTAGTCATAGGTTGTGACAAACTTTGTATGAGGGCACAGTTCAAGTGTCCTAAGGTATCTACGAAGCTGTGTCTAGTAGAGTCTTGCTGATGGGTATATTGTGAACTACACTTATAATCAGGAGGCTAAGAAAATTTAAGTAATTTTTCCCATTCTTTCCTATTCCAAATCTTGCAATAGGCTTATCCATAAGAAAGTTATCCAAATTCTCGTTCGACTCAAATTCTATTGGCCAAGTCTCATTATCAAGGTGATACAAGTGCAAAAGAATATATTCCTAGCAAAGTGATCCTTTTTGATTCAGTCATCAAAAAGTTATGAAACTATATAAGGACTAGAGAGGAGTCCATTAGTGCATTAAAATCTATTTATTTCTAGAATATACCCCTATCTTTATGAATTATGCAATTGAGTTGAGGTGAGATGCTGATTTAGATCCTTTTCAAAAACTCTGTTACAGATGTCACACTTAAGGGGGATGATAGTTAGTTAAATGTGTTGGGTGACATTGACACCTGATGAGAAATATTATTAGTTAGAGTGTTATAAGCTATGATCAGTAAAATGGTCCTAGATCTAGAAAAAAGAATTCATAAGTTTAGAAGTCAGTGTGAGGGTAAATTTTTAGTAAAGAATGTAGTTTTAGTCACATAAACTTTTAGTGGAGGGGGTGGTTGTAATGCTCCCAAACTACCAGCTGAATGTACATGATGCTTAGGACTACAAGTAATCCTAAAGCTAACCCATGGTATCTTTTTTGCATTAAATAAAGATAAACATACTTAAAACATGAGCGAAATATTTAACTTAACAACCTAAATTTTTGTGAATAAACAATCTCAACAAGGAAATGTGAATAAACATCAATTTAAACATATTAATACCTAAAATAACCACCAAGTCTAGACACGCCTCAAAACATATTGAAGAGACACCGGGACAAACCCTAGATGACTTGAAAGAAAAACATAAAATCTAAACATAATTATAACTGAACTACTAGAAGTAAACATAATCCAGGTCCTCAGAACATGAGGACTCACCAACTGATGGGAGGTAGGAAGTGGTGACCATGGATAATCTTGATGATGAGGGTGAACACCAGAACCTAAATCATGATAGGATGCATAGCATGATGCTGAGGGCGAACACCAGAACCTACTTCATGATAGGATGCATAGCATCACGAGTATGTGGTCAGTACTTCAGAAATATATTGAGTATATGGGGGTGTATGTAACAAGTAAAAATGATATGTATCATAAGCTTAAAATATGTATGCTAAGTGTATACAGTCTCACCATACTCATGAATAAAATCAAAAGCTGAGATATCATAAAGAACAATTGATAAGGCAAAAATCTAGTAAAGTCGGTGAGTTGTTACAGCTAGTTTCTAAAATCATCATTTCTGTGAGAGATTCTCTTAACCGACATAAACCATGCAATAAACATGGAGTACAATATAAATACTCTAATCAAAATGACCTAATATACTTTTCTAAGGTATAAAGGTGTATATATGTGGCCATTTGTATGAGCTTATTTGGGTAAGCTGAATATAATACCTACAGTAGCTCATAGTTTCCGAGACTATGATGCGCTAAACCCTCACCCCTTAGTGATAGATACTACTCTAAAAATCATACTATTATTTATAAAATATATGAAATTTACCATAGTATAATCATATGAGCTAATAAGTCTGAAAACCACAATATGCTTTTATTTCTATTTCGTACCATAAGTACATATGTGAATTAAATTTTGAATTTGAAGTTGTAAGTATGAATTTCTTATAAACTAAGTGAATCATGATATAATCATATGCATTTACCAACTTATGGTGCTTCATGTAAAAACACTAAATTCACTTTGTGAGATCAACCAAATAAGTAAAAACATGAGTAAACCATGAATTCTTGTAAATAATGCAATTTATTTCATAAGGGAGCATCATAGTTTAAAAATCATGTAAAATGGGTATGAACCCTATTAAAAAAAATCCATAAAATAAATTATAAAGAAAATTTCTTAGGCACAAATATGAAAGAAAAACCTTGTTCAAACCCCACATACCTGAACTTATCAATTTCTTGGAGGAACATTTGAGTTTAGGGTCCTTGAGATGGAGTTTTTGGAGAAATCCATTCCTTTGGTGTTCTTGAGAGATTGAGAGGAGTCAAAATGGTGGATTAGTGTTATGGGATGGGGGAAAGCAATTTAGTATTAGTTATAGGATCATTTAGGACGTAAATGACCAGTTTACCCTAATAAAATTAAAGAAAAAAATGGAATTTTAGCGTCGCTGCGACCACTAGCTTGGCACACCCTTATCGCACCAAGCCAGTGGCGTGTCATGCCCTTATCGCACCAACAAAATAGTGTGGTATGCTGGTATCATTACAGACCATTGGTTTTGACATATGAGTTGTGCCTTGCTTCGATGGCATGGACTAAACATGAACCCTTACTGCTTTGGAGTTGCATTAAGCCCCAAAACTCCTTACAAAAATTATGAAGCACTTCCTAATGGTATCATTATCATTCCTAATCATCATTCATCCTTAAAATCACATTAAAACACCGAGGACCTATCAAAATAAAATATTTGAACTTATGGGGCACAACATTATCTTCCCTTTGGGACCATTCATACTCGAATTAAGGTTGGAATAGGGAAAAGATTTAATCTGTGGTTGCGTTAGGCTAAGGTCAGAAGCTTATCATGCCACATAACTAAAAAAACTCACCCCAAGAAAATACGTACAACTGAAGTGGTTGATCACACATGAATTTGATAGATTAAATTGATATAAGCAAGGATTTTGGTAGGAAGAAGATGTTTGGAGAAGACCTCATACCTCAAGTTGACTCAATGCTAGGATGAAATAAATGAGGATATTGATTCATCATGTCTACCTCTACTACCCATGTCGCTCCCTTAATTGACTAGTTTCTCTACAAGAATCTCAGAACCTAATGATCAATAATTTCAAAAGGAATCTCCTTATAGGATAAACTATCTTTCACTCCAATACTTTCTATGGGAACTACAAGGATGGTTCTATAATACATTTCTTCAACATGGACACATAGAAAATTGGATGAAAATCATCTAATTTTGATGGAAGATTTAGTTCATAAGAAATATCTTTGACACGAACCGAACAGGGGCCTTGTCATAATGGGCATCCCAAGTCCATCCAGGATTGGGGACCACCCCCGTTACCCAACCCAACTGCCAAATGCATACCCTATGTCGGATGAATTCCAAACATATAACAAAATAGATTGTACCAATTCAGACTTTGGGATAGGTCCAATCGTGACCAACCCAAGCGAGTCCAACCATCCAATACCCAACCAATAACCAATACCAAAAACAAAATAATAACCAAGTATGAGTCAATAACATAAAAATATGAAACAATCATAAATATAGTCCAACGATATCATCCCCAATATCAATTCCAGTACTAAGGTTGACACCACGACCTACACTGCCCATACTGACCAATAGTAGTTCCACAAAGCCTCTAACAGAAAGTAAAAACATAGCAGTTGGTACATGCCTCCAGCAATAGCCAAAACCAATGTCTATGGTATAACTAAAGTATATAAAATTCATCCATGACATGAAATAGAGCTTTCAAAAATATGAAAGATCACCACTTCAATCCAATCACCGATCCTAAGTCTGATCACTAAGCAGGAGGAGTAGAATGGCCATTGCCTACACTGCGTGGGGATACAACCTCCCGAAGACCTGTTAGCGGGTTAATACTAACGAGTACTCAGGATAAGAATAAAATAATGCCAACCTGTAAAACCAAGTAAACCAACCATATGCATTCATAACCATACATATATACATACATACACATACATATACATATATATATATATATATATATATATATATATATATATATATATATATATATATATATATATATATATATATATATAACCATACTAGGAGAAGGAATTGGGCTTAGCATGCCATTAAAATAATTAACCTGGGTATGTGTAGCTTAACCATCCTATAACCACTGATAACGCCCAAACTACAGCTCTAGTAAGAGTGTAAGCGGTCGTTGTCAAATATAGAATCTAACTGGGTTGGGTGTTGAATCCCACAGGGAATACTTGGTGATAACGCTCAATCTACAGCTCTCGTAGGAGTGTAAAGCGGTCGTTACCAACTATAGAACCCAACTGGGTTGGGTATCGATCCCACAGGGAATAGCTTGGTCAACAAGTAAGCAAAGATTACTAGAATTTTAGTGCAAGTCTCGTAAAAAGGGGGAGTTGTAATGTGTAACCAAAATATTAAGGTAAAACTGAAATAGCAAAGTAAACAGAAAGAATAGTTATTAAGTTGTAAACGATGAGAATTGAAGAGTTGGGGTTATGTCCACCTTCTGAGTTATACGTCTCTATTGGCTATGAGTGTGTTGAATTTCGACATCCATGTGCTTATAGAGAATTGTATTCGATGGTAAATCCAGGCGTCTTTTGACCTATTCGAGGATTATTTCACTTTAACTCTTTCGAGCTTAAAGCGTGTCTAACGGTACGAATTCTCCAAGAGGTTAATCCCGTTACGGCACTAACTTTGTAATAGGGAATGGGACCCTACTACCTTGACATTATCTCTTTTCCAGATAGATAACCTTTCTTTCGAACAAGTTAAATGTTATACTAGCGTATTCTTGCGTTTGCAACCACAAAGAATTTAGATTAAGATGAAGAGAATAATGATATAAGCAGCATACGTGTCACAAACTCACAAACTCATAGCAATAGATAGTATCTCATACGGCTTCCATAACCCCAACAGAGAGGTTTAGTTACCCATGAGTGCGAAGGAAATCACAATTGACATTGTTAGTATACCACAATAAGAATTTCGTGTAGCACAAGTGTGGTAGGCGTTAGGCGTGATTTCTTGCAAGTAACGTTTCTCTTGTTGCGGAAATTAAGAATTGATGAATAGAAGAATAGAAGAAGAATAAAAAGTAGAATTAATGGAAGAATTAGAAGTAGTAGTGAATGTATATTAGAAAGATGGAAAGAAGATGTAAAATCTCTTGCAAAATAGGGTATTTATAATACCCATATCCTATTCCTACTAAGCTAATGAAATACTTAACCAAATCCTACTAAGTTAATGAAATACTTAACCAAATCCTAATAAGCTAATGAAATACTTAACCCAATTGTACTAGGTTAATGTATCATTATCCTAATCCTAATAGATTACTGCTAGTCCCCAAAGTCTTCAGAAATGCTGTTTTAGCCCGGGACATATTTTCCATTCATCACTTTTGGTCCTTAGGCATCCAAGACTCCCTCTTCTCCTTTCGTGAAGCTTTCTTTGGCGTCAAGTAATCCATAAAATGCTGAATTCTGCATCATTTATACCTGAAACTTTGCTAATCATGTTCGTTAGCTCACTTACAGGAAAAAGGACTAAAAGTGCATGAAATATATAATTTGTTCTCAAAACTAGGCTAAAATATGGGTAAAATATAGCACTATAGGCATGTAAATTCGCCAATCATCAACACCCCACACTTGAAGCTTTGTTCGTCCTCGAACAAACTATTATGTCCTTCTAAACATTAACTTAGGGTTTCACAGTAACAACACAAAATATTCATCAAGACAAGCACCACAATTATCAACAAAGTGTAGTTTTCTGCTCATTAGTAGAAACAATTCAACCTCCAATCATAGACTCATGATGGTGGTTGCTTCACATTCAATGGTTAAGGTACAAAGAATCATACACGACTACCCAAACTCATCAACCATGTGTGTCTCACAATATATTACCCATAATCACTCACAAGTATAGCATATTTTTCAAACATGGGTATAGAAATATCCTTGCTCTCGCTCTCACAAAGAATTCATATGCAGCAACTGATGACCATAGGCTTGCCCTTAGTGTAATGCTCCACTAAATGTCAGAATGCTAAGCTTAGGATCAACTAGGTCTTTTACGGGTTGTAAAGTAGGCTAAGGGACAGGTAGGACTATTTTGGCCAGAAATAGTGACTATGTTCCTAGGCGCTTTAATACGTCACATTGTATCATTAACACTTTTCTTTCAAAAAAACTTTCTGCTTTCTTTTATTCTACCACCCTTTTTCTCCTCTTTTATTTTTCAATTTTAAGCAACTTTTCAGCTTCCCTTTCCTTTTTCTTTTAATACCTTTTATGATAGCACTTTCTTTTTCATAACAAATTCAAGCACCAATACATTCTAAAGCATCATACTCACCCAATTCCCTCTTATTTTGTCACATGACTTGTTACTTTAAAGCACTTAGGAATTTGGATCAAATTATGGTCTTGAAAAAATAGATTAGGCTTACATATGAGGTTGTCAAATAGGCTAAAGGCTCAAAAGGGTTAACTAGGATAATGTCCATGGGTAGGTAAAAAGAAGGTAAACAATCATAGGTTGCCAAAGAAATGCCTAAATCATCTCCTAGACTTACACTCTTTATTTTCGCTTTACATACATACCAGGCAAGTTCTAGCATCAACCACAAACATAGAATATACAATATCCTCACACACACAAGGCACATGGTCGACTTTATTGGGAGTAGTATAGACTCTTGCCCCAACAGATGAAGGAATTGAACCACACAATATCACATAGTGAGTCATAATTAGAGCCTAAACGTCTCAATAGTCATGATTTTAGCACAAACTCTTGTTATAATCTTATGCTGCCTATTAGAATAATTTCATGCGAAGCTAAGTAAAAAAAAATTTAACTACAAAAAAAACGAAAAAATGAAAAAAAACTCAAACAAACAAACATAAATAAATGCAAATACGGATAGAGAAGTAAAGCATGCAAATACCACAACCGCACACTTAAACGGGACACTACCCTCAGTGGAAAATAAATACGAAGAACTTGGTCAGTCGGACTCCTCCTCTATGTCGGGGGTCATACCCCCTTCGTCGGAATCATCATAGGAGTCGTCGCCATCAGAATTCTCCTCCACGTCGGAGTCTGGCATGCGTCGATCATCATCGGTCGGCACATCATCATCAAGAGGTTCCTCAAAGTATGTACCTACTCCACACATCTCCCTCGCATGCATATTCATTGGATAGTCATGGTCCAGCTGTTGGAGCTCTGCAGCAGTTGGAACACGACCTCCGCTCATCATGGTGAACCGTGTCATGTCATAAAGGTGACGAAAAAAACTCTCATCTTGAGCATGTCTCTCCGCAGTAGTAAGGTTGACGCCATGTGTTGTTTCAGCATCTTTGACCTTTGTGAGATCAACGTTCTTTGGGTTATGTGGGAGTTTGTGATCAGGTGGTTCCTCTTCGATGTCTTCCTTCCGCAGGATTGCTGTCAACAGATTGCCAAAAGTGAAGTGGGACCGCTTGTGTAGCCTGGCCTTCCGCATTATACAGCGAATGATTGCCCCCACGTTGATAGGGACATTCGTCATCAATGCATAGACCAAACACACTCTATCTTTTGTTATCTTGGTGTACTGGGTCCCAGGAATAAGGCAAGAGTTGACAATACACAACCATATTCTTGCTTCCCTATTCAAAGGAGCATATGGGAAGGTGTTGTGTCGTCCGGTGTCTCTTTGTCTGCTCCACCTTTCCATGGATCTACTTCCACAAAGTGTGTGTCGAATTGCTCTATAAGGAGGTCTGCTGTATAGCTCTTTGAATGGTGTTGGATCGACTGAAGGCAAGCCAAGAAAGGAGTTGATTATTTCCGCATTGAGTTGTAGAACTTGGCCCCGAATCTTGACTTCGCTGCCTGTGGTTTTCGGCGACCAATTGGCGTAAAATTCCCTTGTTAAATCAGGATTACATTCTTTCATGTCGCGGAAGATGAAATCCAGATTTAATGCCATGATTTTTGCCAACATGCGCGGCTCCTTCTTCGCTAGGCTGTCCTTGTTGATCAAGTCGACATGAACGTATTTTCCTTCCTTGTTGTTCCTATACCATTCCTTGGCTTCCTCCTCAAGAACCCATTTTATTCCAAACATGCGGCGTGGTAATTGCATTGAGGATGATTCTCCTTGGTCCTTGCGACCTCTTTTCTTGCCCTTTTGGGAAGTGGTAGCCTTGTCTTGTCTTGATTTAGGAGCCATTGTACCTGAGACTTAAAAACATTCAAGTTGATACAATCTATAAACAAGCCATAGGGGTACCACCCCACACTTAATTTTGTTGATACAAATTAGTGAAGTGGAAGTTGTCGATTACTTAGACTTCATCGACATACGTTTTAGGCGCTATATTCCGACAAGAAAATCAGAGATGTATCACTTCTTACAACCTTATCAATACTTTCATGTTAGGTATAACAAGACTACTACATAGGGATGACATCCTGGTATAGTTTCTATCAATAATCACAACCTCCTATGTCGGTAGGCAACTATAAGTCTTATCCCGATGAATGGGATCTTCGAACATGTAGGTATTCAAGTAACAAGGTTATGCAATGTTCATGACTATAGAGATTCCGCAATTAGTATAACAATGCATTAAAATCAATTTCAAGTCGGAAATAGCTTAAGATCATCCTAACGTATATGTTAACTCACATGGTTTTGTATCAACAATTCAAACACATTAACATCACCAATATTTCTTCAAGATGTAGCAATTCATAATAGACATAGCAACATAGTACTTATGAAAAATATATGAATAATAAAAGAGTACTTACGTGATTGAAGCCTTTGGAGATGTTCTTGTGAAGTGGGAGAGCAAAAAGAAAAGTTTTTGGGAGGATTTGGATGCTATGTGCGGCGCCTAGGTCAAGAATTCAATGTGTTTATGTTTCAAGACTAAGTCCCCTTTATATAGGAAAAGAATGGGTCGGGTTTTGACCCATTTAAAATCGGTTTTGGAGACAAAAAGTGACCATAGGCGACGCCTTTAGCTTTGCCTAAGCATGGTATAGGCGGCGCCTAATGCAAAGCATTTGCTAGCATAGGCGGCGCCTAGTGCAATGGCTTTAGTGACCATAGGCGGTGCCTTTAGCATGGCATATGATATTCCGAGACCAAATGCTTTAGCATAGGCGGCGCCTATGCTTTAGCATACTTGAGCATGGGCGACGCCTATGCCTTTGCACACTAGATTCCGAGACCTTAGGCTATAGTATAGGCGTTGCCTTGTTCGTGGCCTAGTTTTACCTAGGCCTAGCCTTGCACGATGCCTAATTTGTCATGAGCCATACTCAATCCATAGCCTTATGCATCTTAATTCCAAACTTACCACCTTTACCATGCAATACGTCCAAATCGTCATTTGAAACCAATCTCCTCGTTGAATACCTCTTGCACCTACATTTGTTTAAAAACACTTAAAATGATTAATACGATGGGTTGCCTCCCATCTAGCGCCTTAGTTTTGGTCGTGGCACGACTCTTATTTTTGGATTTTTATTAATCAAATGCAAAACATATACTAAAAAAATGAAAAATGATAAACGATGGGTTGCCTCCCATCTAGCACCTTATTTATTGTCGTGGCTCGACATAGTTACCTCGAGTACTTAGACATCGTCGAGATAAGTGATGGCCATATCCTTCATCGAGTCAAGAGGACCGATATAAGGTTTAACACGTTGACCATTCACCTTGAAGACAACACCATTATTGTCTTCCAATTCGACTACTCCAGACGAGTAGACTTGGATAACTTTGTATGGACCAGTCCACTTAGACTTTAACTTACCTGGGAACAACTTCAATCTAGAGTTGAAGAGAAGTACCATATCATCCTTTTGGAAGTTTCGTCGAACAATCCGCTGATCATGATACCTTTTTATCCGCTCCTTGTATAGGTCTGACCTTTCATATGCATGGAGACGGAACTCATCTAATTCGTTCAGCTGCTCCAACCTCAGATTCATCGCATCATCCCAATTCAAATTCAATTGCTTCAATGCCCACAATGCCTTATGTTCGAGCTCAATGGGTAAATGACAAGACTTCCCATAAACTAGTTGATAAGGGGACATGCCGATGGGTGTTTTGAATGCAGTCCTATACGCCCATAGTGCATCATCTAGCTTCCGAGACCAATCCTTCCTATTAGAATTTACCGTCTTCGCAAGGATCTGCTTGATCTCCCGATTGGAAACCTCTACTTGTCCACTTGTTTATGGGTGATAAGGCGTGGCTACCTTATGTTGCTTGACACCATACTTGGCCAACACGGATTTGAATAGCTTGTTGCAGAAGTGAGATCCTCCATCACTTATGATAGTACGTGGTACTCCAAAGCGAGAGAAGATATTCCTCTTCAAAAATGCTACAACACGCTTTCCCTCGTTGTCGGCCAACGCTACAGTTTCAACCCATTTCGAAACATAATCTACACCAACTAAGATGTACTTCATTCCAAACGAATTCACGAATGGACCCATGAAATCAATGCCCCACACATCAAAGAGTTCTACCTCAAGAATTTTCGACATGGTCATCTCATGGTGTTTCGAAATAGCACCTTGTCTTTGGCATTGGTCGCATCTTCTAACAAAGTCACAGGCATCTCTAAATATCTAAGGCCAATAATATCCACTTTGCAATACTTTTCTTGCCGTCCGATAGCCTGCGTGATGTCCTCCAACTTGGGAAGTGTGGCATGCTTCCAATATAGTAGGCACCTCTACATGGGATATACATCGTCAAGTAATACCAACCGCACATCGTCGAAACAAATATGGCTCATCCCAATAGTAGTGTTGTACGTCATGCATAAACTTCTTCTTTTGATGGTATGATAAATTGGCAGGTATTACATTACTCACCACAAAATTTACAAAGTCGGCATACCATGGTAATCCTTCCATTGTTGCTGCTAAGATCTCCTCATCAGGGAATGCATCATCAATCTCGATTTCAGGCTGTGCCACATGCTCGTTCTCGAGTCTAGATAGATGGTCGGCCACTTGGTTATCGCAACCTCTTCTATCTTTAACTTCGAAATCAAACTCTTGCAGCAGCAATACCCATCGAATTAATCTTGGTTTTGCATCCTTCTTTGTCATTAGATACCTAAGAGCTGCATGGTCTGTATGAACGATCACCTTAGTACCCAATAGATAGGCACAAAACTTCTCAAACGCATACACAACCGCTAGGAGCTCTTGTTCTGTCACAGTGTAGTTCCTTTGGGCTTCATTCAGGACCTTACTCGCATAGTAGATAGGATGAAATAATTTCTCCTTTCTCTAACCAAGCACAGCTCCAATGGCTACACCACTAGCATCACACATGACTTTGAACGGGAGAGACCAATCTGGTGCTACCATGATAAGGGCTTCAATGAGTTTTCCTTTGAGGCATTCGAATGCCTTTAAGCAATCTTCATTGAAGTCAAACTTCGCATCTTTCTCCAAGAGTTTGCACAATGGACTAGCAATTTTAGAGAAGTCTTTGATGAACTGACGATAGAAACCTGCATGGCCAAGAAAACTACGAACTCCCTTCACCAAAATTGGAGGCGGTAGCTTCTCAATGACTTTGATTTTCGCTCGATCAACCTCAATTCCTCTTTCGGAGATTTTGTGCCCAAGAACGATTCCTTCTTTTACCATGAAGTGGCACTTCTCCCAATTCAGCACTAGGTTGAATTCTACACATCTTTGCAACGCCATGCTTAGGTTTACCAAGCACGCTTCAAAAGTCTCACTAATAATTGAAAAATCGTCCATAAATAACTCCAAAGTGTCTTCAACCATATCAGAAAAAATTGACATCATACAATGTTGAAAGGTGGCTGGTGCGTTACATAGCCCGAATGGCATGCGTTTGAAGGCAAACGTACCATATAGGAATGTAAACGTTGTCTTCTCTTGGTTTTCGGGTGCAATACAAATCTGATTATAGCCTGAATAACCGTCTAAGAAGCAAAACCATCCTTTCCCTGCTAATCGATCTAGCATTTGGTCCATAAATGGCATTGGAAAGTGATCTTTGAGTGTCCAAGAATTCAACTTTCGGTAGTCCATGCATACTCTCCATCCAGTGACGGGTCTGAGTGGAATAAGCTCATTCTTCGCATTCGCGACCACCGTTATGCCTCCTTTCTTGGGAACACATTGTACCGGTCTTACCCATGTACTGTCAGAGATTGGATACAAAACCTCCACGTCTAACCACTTGATAATTTCTTTCTTCACCACTTCTTGCATAGGTGGGTTTAGACGTCTTTGATGCTCAATGGTGGGTATGCAATTCTCTTCAAGCTGAATTTTATGTGTACAAATCCCAGGTGGAATACCAATAATAGCCGCAATGGTCCATCCAATGGCTCTAATATACTTCCATAGAATTGCAATGAGAGCTGCAACTTGTTGCTCACCCAAATATGCTACAACAATGACTGGAAGTGTGTTTCCGCTTCCTAGGAATGCATACTTTAAATGTTTTGGCAGCTCCTTCAATTCTAATGTGGGTGGCCCTTCAATAGATGGCTTAGCTGGTGGTGTGGGTCGATTCTTGAGATCAAGGTCCAGCTTCTTGGGAGCACAGCGATATGACCCTAATCCTGATAGAGCACCAATAACTTCTTCACAATTTTCAGCATCCTCATTTTTCCATTCATGAGCACAACCGCCAAAGGGTCATCGATAATTTGCTCTTCTTCAAGTAATTCTTTCTCACCATCAAAGAAAACATCAGCCACCAAAAATACACTTAGATCTTTGGGTTGCTTCATTGATTTGCAAACATCAAAGAGAACTACTTCGTCATTTATTCGGAACGAAAGCTCATTAGCTCTCAAATCAATAAGCACGCTTCCCGTAGCAAGGAAAGGACACCCCAAAATTATGGGAACTTCTGAGTCTGCCTCACAATCCAAAATAATGAAGTCTGCCGGAAAGATAAATGAAGAAACCTTTACCAAGATATCACATAGAATACCAACAGGTTATTTTACCGACCTATCCGCCATTACGGGCCTCATGTTGGTTGGAGTAGGATCACCCAACCCCAACTTCTTGTAGATAGATAATGGCATCAAATTGATGCTGGCTCCTAAGTCGCATAATGCTTTGGCAAAATTCAAAGATCCAACGGTGCAAGGAATAGTGAAAGCGCCAGGGTTAGCCTTCTTCTGAACTATTGATCGGGTAGCGATTGCGCTGCAGTGATGAACATCATCTTTCAACTCATAACTTGCTGCCCGCTTCTTTGTGAAAAGATCCTTCATAAATTTCGCATACCCAGGCATTTGTTCAAGTGCCTCCACTAATGGAACATTAATGGTCAGCTTCTTCAACATAGTCATGAATTTGCTGAACTTTGTGTCATCCGCCACCTTCTTCAATATTTGAGGGAAAGGTGGTGGTGGGTATGGAATTGTTCTTTCCAAGGCTTTCTTCTCCTTTTGCTTCCATTTTTCAGCTTTTTCAAGTTGCAAATTGTTGGGGTTGACGTCGGTGACGTTGTGCCCTTTTTCTGCGGATTCTTCTCCTTTCGCCTTATCATCGATGTCCACTACTTCGTCATCCTCTTGCTTGCTTTTTGGTGAAGTTTCCAGCACCTTACCACTTCGGGTAGTGATGGCCATGCATGACCCATCATTCCTTGGGTTTTGCACAGTATCGCTAGGTAAAGTGCCAACCTTTCTTTGATTGAGTGCTGCTGAAAGTTGGCTCAATTGCTGCTCTATTTGCTTGATTGAAGTGGAATGAGAATCAACTATTTGTTTCATAGGGGACAAATCATTTACTACCTCTGTTACCGCAGCACTTGTTGTTTCCACTCCTTTCAATATTTTAGCCAGCATGTCTTCCATACTTCCAGAACTAGATGTGGTGGCATCACGTCTTCCAGGGGGAACGTACAAACTACTCTTTTCATTCTTGTTCTTCCAACTACCTTGGTCTTTGTTTCCAGATTTATCATAGTAGTTCCGATCTTGGTTTCCTTGGGTATTCCCGCGGAAACCCCCCTGATTGTTCAAGTAGTTGGCCTCTTCTTCCGAATCAGATTCGTCTCTTCCTTTTGATGCAATAGCTTTGACTTTTTTGGTCTTCCCTGATAATAAATGCTTTGTAAGAAGATCCACTTGTGTTTTCATGTGCGCCATATCTTGATCACGTTCTTCTTCTCTTCTTCTTTAGTCAGTAGTCATGCAATTAGATAAAGTGGGGCTTGCTACCTCAGAGTCCCTGGTATGCCAAGCTCTACTTTGCTTTATCATACGATCTAGCATATTGCTTGCTTGACCAAAGGTGAGGTCCATAAAAGATCCTCCAGCCGCATTATCCACCACTGGTTTAGTTATTAAATTCAAGGCTCTGTATAATATCTCCATTAGGTGAACATTAGTCATATGATGGTTTGGGCATCTCATTAGCTTTGTCTTAAACCTCCCACATGTTTCATGAAGGGCTTCAGTTGGAAGCTGACGGAAGTTGCTGATTTCATCTCTCAATTGTGCTCTTTTGGATGACCGAAAGAATTTTTCTAGGAAAGCATCTCTCAATTGCATCCAATTTGTAATAGAATCAGGAGTCAGCCCATTCAACCATAGAGTTGCCTCCCCAGTCAGAGACAATGGAAATAGACGTAATCGAATTGCATTCTGACCAACACCAGGATTGTCAAACGACTTGCATGTAGAAATAAAGTTGATGAGATGCATATTCGGATCATCGCCTGCTAATCCACCAAATAATCCCTTGAGTTGCAATAACTGAATCATGGTGCTTGTGATGTTGCACTTGGCTACGGGCGCTAATGGTGGAGGAATAATGGCTCCTGTGGCTCCGGCTCCATCAAGATCATCATCATCGTCGTCAAAAGCTGGTTGCATGGGTTGGCGATCATACCTAAACCGAGCTTGACGACCTCTTCTGTTGGCAGGTGTTGCGATTTCAGCATCATGCCTTGGGTTTAGTAACTCGTCATCACCTAAATCCTCATCGTCAGGATTTGTTGCTCGCCCAGGGTTATCAATGTTTTGTTGGTGTACTTGGGTGGCGGCAAGAGCAGCTAATCTCGCCTGCTCCTGTTGAGCAGCCATTCTTTCAATTTCTGCTTGTGCTTCCATTTTGCCAATACGTTGTGGTTCAGGATTGATAGGTAATAACGGTTGACCAGAACTTCTAGTATGGGGCATGCACTGAATAAAAACCTGCAGTAATCAAAAACAAAAACTGAAAGTAAAAGTACGAGAATCTTTGACCAAAGGGTCTAGTAATTATCACAAACTTAATTGACACTCATATTCCCCGGCGACGGCGCCAATTTTTGGTAATGCTCAATCTACAACTCTCGTAGGAGTGTAATGCGGTCGTTAGCAAATATAGAACCCAACTGGGTTGGGTATCGATCCCACAGGGAATAGCTTGGTCAACAAGTAAGCAAAGATTACTAGAATTTTAGTGCAAGTCTCGTAAAAAGGGGGAGTTGTAATGTGTAACCAAAATATTAAGGTAAAACTGAAATAGCAAAGTAAACAGAAAGAATAGTTATTAAGTTGTAAACGATGAGAATTGAAGAGTTGGGGTTATGTCCACCTTCTGAGTTATACGTCTCTATTGGCTATGAGTGTGTTGAATTTCGACATGCATGTGCTTATAGAGAATTGTATTCGATGGTAAATCCTGGCGTCTTTTGACCTATTCGAGGATTATTTCACTTTAACTCTTTCGAGCTTAAAGCGTGTCTAACGGTACGAATTCTCCAAGAGGTTAATCCAGTTACGGCACTAAATTTTTAATAGGGAATGGGACCCTACTACCTTGACATTATCTCTTTTCCAGACAGATAACCTTTCTTTCGAACAATTTAGATATTATACTGGCGTATTCTTGCGTTTGCAACCACAAAAAATTTAGATTAAGATGAAGAGAATAATGATATAAGCAGCATACGTGTCACAAACTCACAAACTCATAGCAATAGATAGTATCTCATACGGCTTCCATAACCCCAACAAAGAGGTTTAGTTACCCATGAGTGCTAAGGAAATCACAATTGACATTGTTAGTATACCACAATAAGAATTTCGTGTAGCACAAGTGTGGTAGGCGTTAGGCGTGATTTCTTGCAAGTAACGTTTCTCTTGTTGCGGAAATTAAGAATAGATGAATAGAAGAATAGAAGAAGAATAAAAAGTAGAATTAATGGAAGAATTAGAAGTAGTAGTGAATGTATATTAGAAAGATGGAAAGAAGATGTAAAATCTCTAGCAAAATAGGGTATTTATAATACCTATATCCTATTCCTACTAAGGTAATGAAATACTTAACTAAATCCTACTAAGCTAATGAAATACTTAACCAAATCCTAATAAGCTAATGAAATACTTAACCCAATTGTACTAGGTTAATGTATCATTATCCTAATCCTAATAGATTACTGCTAGTCCCCAAAGTTTTCAGAAATGCTATTTTAGCCCGGGACATATTTTCCATTCATCACTTTTGGTCCTTAGGCGTCCAAGACTCCCTCTTCTCCTTTCGTGAAGCTTTCTTTGGCGTCAAGTAATCCATAAAATGCTGAATTCTGCATCATTTATACCTGAAACTTTGCTAATCATGTTCGTTAGCTCACTTACAGGAAAAAGGACTAAAAGTGCATGAAATATATAATTTGTTATCAAAACTAGGCTAAAATATGGGTAAAATATAGCACTATAGGCATGTAAATTCGCCTATCATCACTTGGTTACTAAGTATGAAACGATTAGTAGACTTTTGGTGAAAGTTCTGCGGAAAAAGGGGGGATTTTATGTGTGAAGTAAAATTATCAAAATAGCAAAGTAAAAATGGAATGTTTAGTAAGATTTTAATCAATGAGAAATGTAAGTTAGGGTTATGTCCACCTTATGAGTTCTACGTATCTATTGGCTATGAGTTATGCGGAATTCAGACATGTATGCGCTTATAGAGTTTCGTATTCTATGGTAAATCCTAGTGTCTTTTGACCATCAAGGATTATCTCACTTTAACTCTTTCGAGCTTAAAGAGTATAACTAATGGTACAAATTCTCCAAGAGGTTAATCCAGTTACGGCACTAACTTTTAAACAGGGGTTGGTAGCCCTATTTCCTTGTCACTCTCTCTTTTCCAGACATGTAACTTTTCTTTCGAACAAGTTAATGCTATACTGGCGTATTCTATATGTTTGCAACCATAAGAATTCAATTAAGATGAAGAGAGTAATGATATAAGCAGCATACGTATCAAGAATTCACAAACTCATAGCAATAGATAGTATTTCATAAGGCTTCCATAACCCTAACAGAGTAGTTTAGCTACTGATGAGTGCAACAGAGATCACAATAAGCATCATCATCATAGCAAAACTAGAATGATATCACGTTGGAGAGAAGTGTGGCGTCACAACAAGGTTGACATTTTTTCCTCTAGGTGTTTCCCACGAGTTAGCGTCTTTCTCTGTTAAAAATTGTAACGTGGATTAGGAGCGGAAGTTTAGTGAAAAAGACTTGAATTAATGAATGAGTGAATTGAATGCTGAAAAATTCAGCAAATAAGGGTTTTTATAACACCCTTGTCCTAGTCCTACTGAAATAGGGTTTTTATCCTTGTCCTACTGAAATAGGGGTTTTATCCTTGTCCTAATCCTACTAAGTTACTTCTGATCCCCAAGTCTTTAGAAATACTATTTTTGCCTAGGGAAAGTTCTCCATGCATCACTTTCGGTCCACAAGCTTTCGGAAGCTGCCTTCCTTCTTACGTGAAGTTTCCTTTGGCGTTCAACAGTCCACAAAATTCTGAAATCTTCATAATTTATACCTGAAAACTTGCTAATCACGTTGGTTAGCTCACTTACAGGAAAAAGGACTAAAAGTGCAGGAATTATATATTTTGTCCTCAAAACTTAGCTAAAATGTGGGCAAATTAAGGTGCTTTAGGCATGTAAATACTCCTAACATCAACACCCCACACTTAAAGCGTTGTTCGTCCTCGAACAAAATATCATGTCCATATAAACATCTACTTAGGGTTTCACAGTAACAGCACAAAATATTCATCAAGACAGGCACGACAATTATTAACAAAGAGTAGTTTTCTGATCACTACTAGAAATAATTTAACCTCTAACATAGACTCGTGATGATGGTTAATTCGTATCCACAAGTTAAGGCACAAAGAATCATACAGAGCTACCCAAAACTCATCAACCATGTGTGTCTCACATAAGATGTTACCCATAATCACTCACAAGTATTGCATTTTTTGAAACATGGGTATAAGATTTTCCTTGCTCTCACACTCACAAAGAATTCATATGTTGCAACTGATGACCATAGGCTTGCCCTTAGTGTAATGCTCTACTAATATCAGAATGCTAAGTTTAGGATCAAATAGGTCTTTTTACAGGTTGTAATGTAGGCTAAGGGACGGGTAGGACTATTTTGGCCAGAAATAGTGACTATGTTCCTAAGCTCTTTAATATATCACATTATGCCATTAACACTCTCTTTTAATCAACCCTGCTACCTTTGTTTCATCTATCACCCCTTTTCACCTATTTTTCCATTCAAACTTAACTATCTTTTTATTTAATCATAAACACAATTTATCTTTTTGTTTTTCTATTTCTTTTTCTTTTCTTTTCTATAGCACACCTCTATGATAGCCACTTTTTTTCATAACAAATTCAAGCACCAATAAACTCTAAGGCATCACTTTTACCCAATTTCCTCTTATTTTGTCATATGACTTTACAATTTAAAGCGCTTAGGAATTTGGATCAAATTATGGTTTTGAAAAATAATGGATTAGGCTACATATGAGGCTTGTCAAAGAAAATGGCTTAAAGGCTCAAAGGGGGTTAACTAGGATAATGTCCACGGGTAGGTAAAACGAAGGTAAACAAACACAGGTTGCCAAAGAAATGCCTAAATCATCTCCTAAACCCACACTCTTTATTTCGCTTTACACACACACCAGGCAAGTTCTAGCATCAGTCACCAACACAGAATATACTATTATCTCACACACACAAGGCACATGGTCAACTTTATTGGGAGCAGTATAGACTCTTGACCCAACAAATGAAGGAATTAAACCACACACTTATCACATAGTGAGTCACACTTGGAGCCTAAACGTCTCAATAGTAATGATTTTAGCACAAACTCTTGTCATAATACCATGCCGCCTATCAGAACAATTTCATGCACTTTATGCAAAATCTAAAAAAAACCTTAAAGAGAAAAAAATTTCGAAAAAATTTAAAAATTTCAAAAAAATTTAACTTCGAAAAAATTTAACTACTACTAAAAATCAAACAAATGAACATGAATAAATGCAGGTAAGCAAAGAAATACAGCATACAAATACCAGCACCTCACACTTAGACGGGACACACTGCCCTCAGTGGAAAATAAATAAGAAGAACCTGATTAGTCGGACTCATCCTCTATGTCTGCGGTCATACCCCCTACATCAGAATCATCATCAGAGTCGTCATCCTCAGAGTTTCCTCAAATTGTACCCCACCTGATGCCAAAAGTGCGTCGAGGTATTTGTAGCGAGAAGGATTCAGTTTGCTCTTTTCTTACCTTTCTGTGAGGTGGGTGCTTTTTGTTTTCCTTGTCGTCCTTTTGAGGCCATTCTACCTGAGATCCTAATAGAGTCATGTTAGCTTTATCTCGGAAGATTCAATCAACAAACAGACAATAGTGGCGCCACCCCACACTTAATTTGTTGACACAAACTAATTAAGTGTATAATGTAGATTACTCAGACTTCATCGACATACATTTAGGGGATATGTTCCAACAATATGTTTAGCACAGTCATACTTTCATGTCATCTTACTATCCTTTCCAACTCTATTTCATGTAATCTTGACTATACTTTCATGTGTGGATTAATGCACCTTTTGAACAAGACTACTACATAGAGATCGTATCAAGTTATGGCATAGAAATAATCACAACATCTCATGCTTGTATTCAATCATGATCTTTATATCGATGAGCGAGTCATTCAAACATTCAAGCATTCAACTTTGAAGAGTATGCAATTAGCTTCACCATTTCGATTTCTCAAAAAAAGGACAGTGTATAACAATCAAATACAAGTCGGTACTAAGTCCATAATACCCATACGTATTCTTTCACTCAACTAGATGTATCATACAAATCAACACATTCTAATCACCAACACCACTTTAAGATCTAAAATACCATGATAAGCGTAAGATTGTAACAACTTTGGAATATAAATGAAGAACTTACTTGGTGTTGAACTTGGAAGATGATCTTGCAAGGTTAGATGAGCAAAAATAAAAGTTTTGAGAGATTTGGAAGGCAAAGGAGGCGCCTAATGCTTTGCCTAGTTGAGCATAGGCGGCGCCTATGCTATGGCATTGTAGATTCAGAGACCAAAGGCATTGGCATAGGCGGCGCCTATGCTATGGCATTGTTGGACCAAAGGCTTTGGCATAGGCGGCACCTATGCTATGGCATTCTAGATTCAGAGACCAAAGGACAAAGCATAGGCCTTGCCTTGTCCATTGCCTAGATTTACATAGGCCTTGCCTTGTCTATTGCCTAGATTTGTATAGGCAATGCCTAACCGAAAGCCTTTTGCTCCTTCATTACTCACTTACCATCTTTAACATTGCTCACTTTCAAATTAAAATTTGAGACCAAGCTCCTCCTTTATACGTCTTGCACCTACACTTACTCAAAAACAACAAAAATGATTAGAACGATGGGTTACCTCCCACCAAGCGCCTTAGTTTTGGTCGTGTCTCGACTATAAAATTAAACTCCTAGTAAAACAAAACAATTTAAATACGATGGGTTGCCTCCCATCTAGCGCTTGATTTATTGTCGCGAAACGACATAGTTATCTCGATTACTTAGACTTCATTGAGATATATGGTGCATCATTTTATGAATGGATTCATACGACGCTGATGCTTACTTGTATGCATGCAATCTTCTTCGAGATGACTCTTGTGCATACATATCCCAGGAGGGATACCAATTATATCATCAATAGTCCAACCCATGGCTCTCTTATACCTCTTTAGAGCAGAGATGAGAGCCTCTACGTGCTGTTTACCTAAATCAGCCGCTACACTCACCAGAAGTGTATTTCCACTTCCCAAGGATGCATCCCTTAGGTGACTGGGGAGCTCCTTCTATTCTAGCACTGGTGGCTCTTCAATGGAAGTCTTCACTGTTGGTGAAGGTTGATTCTTAAGATTAAGGTCCTGCTTCTTAGGGGCATGAGAATAGGACCTTATTCCTGTTAGAGCACAAACGGTTTCTTCATGTTCTTCAGCCTCCTCAAAATTCAACAGCACATCAGATAGTGACTCAACAGTAAGCTGCTTTTCTACAGATAATTCTTTCTCATCCTCATAATAAACATCATTGACAGAGAACGCATTCATATCGCTGGGCTGCTTCATTGCTTTGCATACATCAAAACGGACCACTTCGTCATTCAACCGAAATAAAAACTCATTAGCTCTCAAATCAATAAGCACACTTCTGGTTGCGAGAAAAGGATGACCCAAGATTATGGGAGCTTCAGAATCCACCTTGCAATCCAAAATAACAAAGTCTGCAGGAAAGATGGAGGTAGAAACCTTTACCAACATATCATTCAAGATACCCACAGGTCATTTTACCGACCTATCTGCCATCACGAGCCGCATATTGGATGGTGTAGGGTCACCCAACCTTAACTTCCTATAGACGGCTAGTGGCATCAAATTGATGCTAGCTCCCAAATCGCACAATGCCTTAGCAAAATCCAACGATCCAATCGTGCAAGGAATAGTGAAAGCACCAGGATCTGACCTTTTCTGAACTAACGATCTTGTAGCGATTGCACTGCAATGGTGAACATTATCCGCCGGCTCATAGCTTGCTACCCGCTTCTTTGTCAAAAGGTCCTTCATGAATTTAGCGTATCCTGGTATCTGCTCCAGCGCCTCCACCAAAGGAACATTAATAGTCAGCTGCTTCAACATAGTCATGAATTTGCTAAACCTGGTATCATCATCTTTCTTCTTCAGTCTCTGAGGAAAAGGTGGTGGTGGAAGGGGAATAGTTTTCTCTACCACTTTCTTTTTATCTTGCTTCTGATTATCAACCTTTTCAGGAGTGTCATCCCCCTTCTTCTTTAGTCTCTGAGGAAAAGGTGGTGGTGGAAGGGGAATAGTTTTCTCATGAATGCTCTTATTCTGATTTTCAGCTTCTACAAAATCATCACAATTATCAAATTATCCGCTATATCATCAACTAGTTGCTTGCCTTTGGACGGATTTTCCAATAATTTACCACTCCTGGTAGTAATAGCCATACATGATCCATCATTCCTCGGATTTTGCATAGTGTTGCTGGGTAGCATTCCAGCCTTTCTTTGGTTGAATGCCGCAGATAATTGACTCAATTATTGCTCCAGCTGTTTTATTGAAGTGGAATATGAGTCAACCAATTGCTTCATTGAGGACAAATCTTTTATTACCTCAGTTACTCCCGTGCTGGTTGCCTCCACTCCTTTCAACAGCTTAGCCATCATATCTTTCATGGACATATTTCCAGAACCAGATGCAGCGTCGTCACGTCTTCCAGGAGGAACATACAAACCACTCCTGTCAGTCTTATCCTTCCAACTACCTTGATCAAGGTCCTTGTTTCCAGATCTATCATAATAATTCCGACCTTGGTTTCCTTGTGCATTGCCTCGAAAACCCCTCTGATTATTCAAGTAGTTAGCTTCTTCTTCAGAATCGGATTCATCTCTTCCTTTTGACGCAATTGCTTTGACTTTTTCAGTCTTCCCTGATAATAAGTGCTTGGTGAGAAGATCCATTTGTGTTTTCATGTGAGCCATATCTTGGTCACGTTCCTTTTGCCTATGCCTCTGTTCTACAGTCATGCCAATAGATATAGTAGAGATTGCTACCTCAGAATCCCTGGTATGCTAAGCTCTACTTTGCTTTGTCATACGATCTAGTGATGATAGGCGAATTTACACGCCTATATCAATATATTTTGCCCATATATTAGCCTAGTTTTGAGAACAAATTATATATTTCATGCACTTTTAGTCCTTTTTCCTGTAAATGAGCTAACAAACATGATTAGGAAAGTTTCAGTATATAAATGATGCAAAATACAACATTTTATGGCTTACTTGACGCAAAAGAAAGCTCACAAACGAAGTAGAAGGGAGCTGGACACCTAAGGACCAAATCTGCTGCATGGAAAAGCTGTCCCGGGCTAAAACAACATTTCTGAAGACTTTAGGGACTTACAGACATAAAGCTGGATTTTTACAAAGATACATTAACCTAATACAATTAGGTTATGTATTTCACTATTCTATTTGGATTATGATATTGTAACCTTAACCTAGTACAAATGGGTTAAGTATTTCATTAGTATAGTAGGATTTGGGCTATTTATTTCATTAGCTTAGTAGGAGTAGGATAGGAGTATTATAAATACCCTATCATGCTAGAGATTTTTAATGAAGTCCTTCCTTAGTGGAGAGGCAACCCCTCCCTTAGTGGAGAGAACCATTCTATTCTTCACTTAATTCAACAATTAATTTTCTTCCATCCCTCTCATCTTCCACCACAAACACTTCTAATCTATTCTTCTATTCTTAAATTCCACAACAAGAGAATCGTTACTTGCTAGGGAATCACCAAAACCACACGCCTATCACCTACTTCTCACGCCATCAACCATGCAAATCGTGATATCCTTCGCATTCATGGGTAACTAAACCTCTTAGTTGGGGTTATGGAAGCCGAATGAGTTACTATCTATTACTGTGAGTTTGTGAGTTCAAGACACGTATATTGCTTATATCATTATTCTCTTCATCTTAATCTACATTCTTTGCGGTTGCAAACGCAAGAATACGCCAGTCTAACATATAACTTGTTCGCGAGAAAGGTTATTTGTCTGGAAAAGAGATAATGTCAAGGTAGTAGGACACCCTTTCCTATTAAAAAGCTAGTGTCGTAACTGGACTAACCTCTTGGAGAATTCGTACCGTTAGACACGCTTTAAGCTCGCGAGAGTTAAAGTGAAATAGTCCTTGTTTAGGTCGCGAGACGCTTGGATTTACCATCGACTACAATTCTCTGTAAGCAATTGCATGTCAAAACTCTACACACTCATAGCCAATAGAGACGTATAACTCAGAAGGTGGACATAACCCCAACGCTTCAATTCTCATTATTTACAACCAACGTAACAATCTCTCTCTTTTTACTTTATTATTTTCAGCCTTTGTTTACATTACTTGCAAGACAAGAATCCCCCCTTTTTACGAGACTTGAACCAAAAGTTTAGTAATTTTACTTACTTGTTGACCAAGCTATTCCCTGTGGGATCGACACCCAACCCAGGTTGGGTTCTATATTTGCTAACGACCGCTTTACACTCCTACGAGAGCTGTAGATTGAGCGTTATCAAAAATTGGCGCCGTTGCTGGGGAATACGAGTGTTAATCAAGTTCGTGATAATTACTAGACCCTTTGGTCAAAGATTCTCGTACTTTTAGTTTTAGTTTTTGTTTTTGTTTCTTGCAGGTTTTTACTTTAGTGCATGCCCCATACTAGAAGTTCTGATCAACCGTTATTACCAATCAATCCTGAACCACAACGAATTAGAAGAATGGAAGCACAAGCTGAAATCGACAGGATGGCTGCTCAACTCGAGCAAGCAAGATTAGCTGCTCTTGCCGCTGCTCAAGTCCAACAACAAAATATTGATAATCCTGGGCGAGCAACAAATCCTGACGATGAGGATTTAGGTGATGACGAGTTGATAAACCCAAGGCATGTCGCTGAAACTGCAACACCTGCCAACAGAAGAGGTCGACAAGCTCGGTATAGGTATGATCGCCAACCTTTGCAGCCAGCTTTCGACGATGATGATGATGATCTTGATGGTGCCGGAGCCACTGGAGCTATAATTACACCACCATTAGCGCCCGGAGCCAAGTTCAACATCACAAGCACCATGATTCAGTTATTGCAACTCAAGGGATTATTTGGTGAACTAGCAGGCGATGATCCGAATATGCATCTCATCAACTTTATTTCTACATGCAAGTCTTTTGACAATCCTGGTGTTGGTCAGAATGCTATTCGATTACGTCTATTTCCATTGTCTCTGTCTGGGGAGGCAACACTATGGTTGAATGGGCTGACTCCTGATTCAATTACAAATTGGAGGCAATTGAGAGACGCTTTCCTAGAAAGATTCTTTCCGCCATCAAAAAGGGCACAATTGAGAGATGAAATCAGCAACTTTCGTCAGCTTCCCACTGAAGCTCTTCATAAAACATGGGAGAGGTTCAAGACAAAGCTAGCGAGATGCCCAAACCATCACATGACTAATGTTCACCTAATGGAGATCTTGTATAGAGCCTTGAATTCAATAACTAAACAAGTGGTGGATAATGCAGCTGGAGGTTATTTCATGGACCTCACCTTTGGTCAAGCAAGCAATATGCTAGATCGCATGACGAAACAAAGTAGAGCTTGGCATACCAGGGATTCTGTGGTAGCAAGCCCCACTTTATCTATTGGCATGACTGCAGACCAAAAAAGAAGAGAAGAAGAATGTGATCAAGACATGGCGCACATGAAAACACAAGTGGATCTTCTGACAAAGCATTTATTATCAGGGAAGACCAAAAAAGTGAAAGCTGTAGCGCTAAAAGGAAGAGATGAATCTGATTCTGAAGAGGAGGCCAACTACTTGAACAATCAGGGGGGTTTCCGTGGGAGTGCCCAAGGAAACCAAGGTCGGACCTATTATGATAAATCTGGAAGCAAAGACCAAGGTAGTTGGAAGAAAAATAATGAAAAGAGTGGTTTGTACGTTCCCCCTGGTAAACGTGATACCACTACATCTAATTCTATGGAAGACATGATGGCTAAGTTATTGAAAGGAGTGGAAGCAACGAGCGCGGGAGTTAAGGAGGTGATTGATGATTTGTCCTCCATGAAGCAACTAGTTGATTCTCATTCCACTTCTATCAAGCAAATAGAGCAGCAATTGAGCCAACTTTCAGCAACATTCAATCAAAGAAAGGCTGGCACCTTACCGAGCGATACTGTGCAAAACCCAAGGAATGATGGGTCATGCATGGCCATCACTACCAGAAGTGGTAAGGTGCTGGAAACTTCAGCAAAAGGAAAGCAAGTGGTTGATGTAGCAGAAGACATTGACGCCACACCTAGTGACGTTACAAGAGAAGAAGCCGCAACAACTACTTCAAACGTCAAGAATGTTTTACCTAGTGGCGTGCAGCCTAAAAAAAATAATAAATGGAAGCAAGAGGAGAAGAAAGCCATGGAGAGAACACTTCCATACCCACCACCACCTTTTCCACAAAGATTGAAGAAGGTGGCCGATGACACTAAGTTCAGCAAATTCATGACTATGTTGAAGCAGCTGACCATCAATGTTCCATTAGTGGAGGCACTTGAACAAATGCCTGGGTATGCGAAGTTTATGAAAGATCTTTTGACTAAAAAGAGGGCAGCAAGTTATGAGCTGAAGGATGATGTGCATCATTGTAGTGCAATGGCTACCCGATCAATAGTTCAGAAGAAGGCCGACCCCGGAGCTTTCACGATTCCTTGCACCGTTGGATCTTTGGACTTTGCTAAAGCATTGTGTGACTTAGGAGCCAGCATCAACTTGATGCCATTATTGATCTACAAGAAGTTGGGGTTAGGAGATCCTACACCAACTAATATGAGGCTTGTGATGGCGGATAGGTCGGTAAAACGACCGGTTGGTATTCTATGCAATGTCTTGGTGAAGGTATCTTCATTCATATTTCCAGCAGACTTTGTCATCTTGTATTGTGAAGCAGATTCAGAGGTTCCCATAATCTTGGGATGCCCTTTCCTTGCTATGGGAAGTGTGCTCATAGATTTGAGAGCTAATGAGCTTTCATTCCGAATAAATGACGAAGTGGTTCGCTTCGATGTTTGCAAATCAATGAAGCAACCCAAAGATCTGAGTGTATTTTCTGTGGCTGATGTTTTCGTTGATGACGAGGAAGAACGACTTGAAGAAGAATAAATTCTTGATGATCCTTTGGAGGTTTCGCTCATGAAAGGAGAGAATGAGGATGCTGAAATTTCTGAAGAAGCTATTTGTGCTCTATCGGGATTAGGAACATATCGTTATACTCCCAAGAAGCTGGATCTTGATCTCAAGAATCGACCCACACCACCAGCTAAGCCATCTATTGAAGAGCCACCCACGTTAGAATTGAAGGAGCTGCCAAGCCATTTGAAGTACGCATTCTTAGGAAGCGAAAATACTCTTCCAGTCATAGTGGCAGTCGATTTGGGTGAGCAACAAGTTGCAGCTCTTATTGCGATCCTACGCAAGTATATTAGAGCTATTGGATGGACCATTGCAGACATTATTGGTATTCCACCTGGGATTTGCACTCATAAAATTCAGCTTCAAGAAAAGTGCACACCCACCATTGAACATCAAAGACGGCTAAACCCACATATGCAAGAAGTGGTGAAGAAGGAGATTATCAAGTGGTTAGACGCAGGAGTCGTGTATCCTATTTCTGATAGTACATGGGTAAGCCCAGTACAATGTGTTCCCAAGAAAGGAGGCATGACGGTGGTCGCGAATGCAAAGAATGAACTTATTCCACTCAGGCCCGTTACTGGATGGAGAGTATGCATGGACTACCGCAAGCTGAATTCTTGGACACTTAAGGATCACTTCCCCATGCCATTTATGGACCAAATGCTAGATCGATTAGTGGGGAAAGGATGGTTTTGCTTCTTGGATGGTTATTCAGGTTATAATCAGATTTGTATTGCTCCCGAAGACCAAGAGAAGACAACGTTCACATGTCCATATGGTACGTTTGCCTTCAAACGCATGCCATTCGGGTTATGTAACGCACCATCCACCTTTCAACATTGTATGATGTCTATTTTCTCTGATATGGTAGAAGACACTTTGGAGGTATTTATGGATGACTTTTTTGGTGAGTCCTTTGAAGCATGTTTAGCGAACTTGAGCATGGCATTACAAAGATGTGTAGAGTTCAACCTTGTGCTGAATTGGGAGAAGTGCCACTTCATGGTAAAAGAAGGAATCGTTCTTGGGCACAAGATCTCCGAAAGAGGAATAGAGGTTGATCGCGCAAAAATAGAGGTAATCGAGAAGCTACCACCTCCGATTTCGGTGAAGGGAGTTCGTAGTTTTCTTGGCCATGCTGGATTTTATCGAAGATTCATCAAAGACTTCTCCAAAATTTCTAGTCCATTGTGCAAACTACTAGAGAAAGATACGAAGTTTGACTTTAATGAAGATTGCTTAAGGGCATTCGAATGCCTTAAAGGAAAACTCATTGAAGCCCCTATCATGGTAGCACCAGATTGGACGCTCCCGTTCAAAGTCATGTGTGATGCTAGTGGTGTAGCCGTTGGTGCTGTTCTTGGAAAAAGAAAGGAGAAATTGTTTCATCCTATCTATTATGCAAGTAAGGTCCTAAATGAAGCCCAAAGGAACTACACCGTTACTGAACAAGAGCTCCTAGCAGTTGTGTATGCTTTTGAGAAGTTTCGTGCCTATCTATTAGGTACTAAGGTGATCGTTCATACAGACCATGCAGCTCTTAGGTATCTAATGACGAAGAAGGATGCAAAACCAAGGCTAATTCGATGGGTATTGCTGCTGCAAGAGTTTGATTTCGAAGTCAAAGATAGAAGAGGTTGCGAGAACCAAGTGGCTGATCACCTATCTAGACTTGAGAATGGGTATGTGGCGCAACCAGAAAATCAGATTGATGATGCATTCCCTGACGAGGAGATACTAGCGACCACAATGGAGCAATTACCATGGTATGCCTACTTTGTAAATTTCGTGGTGAGTAGTGTGTTACCTTCCAATTTATCTTACCACCAAAGGAGGAAGTTTATGCATGACGTTCAGCACTACTATTGGGATGAGCCATATTTGTTTCGAAGATGCGCGGATGGTATCATTCGACGATGCATAACCCATGAAGAAGTGCCTACTATATTGGAAGCATGCCACACTTCGCAAGTTGAAGGACATCACGCAGGAAATCGAACGGCAAGGAAAGTCTTGTAAAGTGGTTATTATTGGCCTACAATATTCAGAGATGCACACGACTACGTGAGAAGGTGTAACCAATGCCAACGTCAAGGTGCTATTTCAAAACACCATGAAATGCCCATGTCCAAAATTCTGGAGGTAGAACTCTTCGATGTGTGGGGTATTGATTTCATGGGACCATTCGTGAATTCGTTTGGAATGAAGTACATCTTGGTTGCTGTGGATTATGTGTCAAAATGGGTTGAAGCTGTAGCATTGGCCGACAACGAAGGAAAGCGTGTTGTAGCATTTTTAAAGAAGAATATCTTCTCTCGCTTTGGAGTACCTCGTACTATCATAAGTGATGGAGGATCTCACTTTTGCAACAAGCTATTCAAATCTATATTGGCCAAGTATGGAGTCAAGCAACACAAGGTAGCTACACCTTATCATCCCCAAACCAGTGGACAAGTTGAGATTTCTAACCGCGAGATCAAGCAAATCCTTGCCAAAATGGTTAATGAGAATAGAAAGGACTGGTCTCGAAAGCTAGATGATGCACTATGGGCGTATAGGACTGCATTCAAGACACCCATTGGCATGTCACCTTATCATCTAGTTTATGGGAAGGCTTGTCATCTACCCATCGAGCTTGAATACAAGGCATTGTGGGCATTGAAGCACTTGAATCTGAATTGGGATAATGTGAAGAACCTGAGGTTGGAGCAGCTGAACGAACTAGATGAATTTCGTCTCCATGCATATGAAAGATCAGATTTATACAAGGAGCGGATGAAGAAGTATCATGATCAGAGGATTGTTCGACGAAACTTCCAAAAAGGTGACATGGTACTACTCTTTAACTCCAGACTCAAGCTCTTCCCAGGTAAGTTAAAATCAAAGTGGTCTGGTCCATTTAAAGTCATCCAAGTCTACTCGTCTGGAGTAGTCGAATTGGAAGACAATGATGGTGTTGTCTTCAAAGTGAATGGCCAACGTGTTAAGCCATATATCGCTCCTCTTGACTCGATGAATGACAAGGCCATCACTTATCTCGATGAAGTCTAAGTACTCGAGATTACTACGTCGAGCCACGACAATAAATAAGGCGCTAGATGGGAGGCAACCCATTGTTTATCGTTTTTCATTTGTCGTTTATCGTTTTCTTTCATTCTAGTACTTGTCTTGTTTTTAATTAATGAAAATCCAAAAATAAGAGTCGTTCCACGACCAAAACTAAGGCGCTTGGTGGGAGGCAACCCATCGTACTAATCATTTTCATTTTGAGCAAATATAGGTGCAAGAAGTATGCGACGAGGAGATTGATCTGCATCGACAATTTGGACGCATTGTGTGGTAAAGTCGGTAAGTTAGGCATGGTGATGCATAAGGCGATGAATTGAGCCTTTCTCACGTCAAAATAGGCTTTGAGGAAGGCTAGGCCTTGGTAAAAATAGGCCACAAATGATGCACAACCTATTCTATAGCCTAAGGACTCGGAATCTAGTGTGCTATACACTATGCGCCGCCTATTCCTAGGTATGCTTTTGACTATGCGCCGCCTATGCTATGGCATTTGGTCTCAGTATCTCATGTGCCATAGACTATGCGGCGCATATGTCTACAAATGCCATAGACTATGCGGCGCATATGTCCCATTATGCCATAGACAATGCGCCGCATATGTCATTGATATGCCGAGTGATATGCGCCGCATATGTGGTGTTCTTGTCCCCAAATCCAATTGTAAATGGGTCATAACCCGACCCATACTCTTCCTATATAAAGGGGACTTAGTTTTATAACACAACCACATTAGAAACAACCCTAAAGGCGCCGCATAACCCTCCAAATCTTCTCAGAATTTTCTTCTTTTGCTCTTCCAATTCACAACAACTTCTCCACAAACTTCAATCAAGTAAGTACTCTCTTATTCTTCATCTAATTATCGTAAGTACTATGTTGCTATGCTAAATCATGTGGGATTGGTAGGTGATGTTCATGTGTTTGGATTGTTGTTGCAAAATCATGTGAGTGAATATATACGTAGGGAATTCTTGACTTGTTTCTGACTTGAATTTTATTTCGAACGCATTGTTATGATATTTGCTGAATTGATATGGCTATGAATATTGCTTAAGAGTGTTGTTTGGATGCTTACATGATAGACTATCCCGGCCATCGGGATAAGATTATAGTGCCTATCATCTTAGGAGGTTGTGCTTGTTGTAAGAATAACGATTCTCTGTGATAACCCCTTTGTCGTAGTGTTGCTATATCTCCCATGAAAGTAGACCAATGACTGCAAATAAGTGATGCAATGCTGATTTTCTTGTCGGAACACCATCCTAAAACGTATGTCGACGAAATCTGAGTAAATCGACTACGTTCACCTCGCTGATTTGTGCAACAAAACTAAGTGTGGGGTGGTACCCCTAGTGCTTGCATATAGATTGTATCAAGTGAGATTGTACTGCAACTAACATTATTTCTAGTCTCAGGCACAATGGCACCTAAAGCAAGGCAAGGCAAGGAGAAGGTTACCACGTCCCAAAAGGGCAAGAAGAGAAGTCGAAAAGACCAAGGAGAATCATCCTCAGCACAACTACCACGCAGAATGTTTGGAATAAAATGGGTTATTTAGGAAGAAGCCAAAGCATGGTACAACAGCAACAAAGAAAGAAAATATGTGCACGTCGACTTGATCAACAAGGAGACCTTAGCAAAGAAGGAGCCGTGAATGTTGGCAAAAATAATGGCTTTGAAGCTGGATTTCATCTTCCGCGACATAGGAGAGTGCAATCTTGACTTAACAAGAGAGTTTTATGCCAACTGGTCGCCGAACACAACAGGCAATAAAGTCAAAATTCGGGGCCAAGTGTTACATCTTACAGCGGATTGGATCAACTCTTTTCTTGGCTTACCTTCGGCCGACACTGCACCATTCAAAGAGCTGTACCGCAGGCCTCCTTACAGAGCAATACGACACACGCTTTATGGAAACAGATCGATGGCAAGATGGGGCAGACATAAGGAAATAGGCCATCACAATACCTTCCCCTATGCTCCACTAAATAGGGAAACAAGAATCTGGATGCGCATTGTCAACTCATGCCTTATTCCTGGAACTCAATACACCAAGATATCAAGAGATAGAGTGTGTTTGGTCTATGCTTTGATGACAAATGTCCCTATCAACTTTGGGGCAATCATTCGATCTACCATGAGGAAGGCCAGACTCCACAAAAGGTCCCATTTCACATTCGGCAATTTGTTGACAGCAATATTGCGGAAGGAGGATGTCGAAGAGGAACCAGCTGACCACAAACTCCCACATAACCCAAAGAAGGTTGACCTCACCAAGGTCAAAGATGCTGAAACAACTCATGAAGTCAACCTTACTACTGCGGAGAGACATGCCCGTGATGAGAGTTTCTTCCGTCATCTCTATGGCATGACATGATTTACTATGATGAGTGGTGGACGTATTCCAACCGCTGAAGAGCTCCAACAGCTGGACCACGACTACCCAATGAACATGCATGCCCGAGAGATGTGTGGAGTGGGCGTATATTTTAAGGAACCTCTAGATGATGACGTGCCGACTGATGATGATCGACGCTTTCCTGATTCTGATGATGAGGAGAACTCTGACGACGACTCTTATGATGATTCCGACGAAGGGGGTATGACCCCCGACATTGATGAAGGGTCCGACTAACCAGGTTCTTCGAATTTATTTTCCACTGAGGGCAGTGTCCCGTTTAAGTGTCGGGTGGCGGTATCGCATGCTATACTTCTCTATTTGCATCTATGTTTGTTTACTTTTTTTTAAGTAATTTTTTTTCTAGCTTTGCATGAAATTATTTTGATAGGCAGCATGAGATTATAACAAGAGTATGTGCTACAATTGTGACTATTGAGACGTTTAGGCTCTAGTTGTGACTCATTATGTGATATTGTGTGATTCAATTCCTTCAATTGTTGGGTCGAGAGTCTATATTACTTCCAATCAAGTCGACCATGTGCCTTGTGTGTGTGAGATAATAGTATATTCTATGTTTGTGGCTGATGCTAGAGCTTGCCTGGTATGTATGCAAAGCGAAAATAAGGAGTGTAAGTTTAGGATATGATTTAGGCATTTCTTTGGCAACCTATACATGTTTACCTTCAGTTTTACCTACCCATGGACATCATCCTAGTTAAACCCTTTTGAGCCTTTAGCCTATTTCTTTGACAACCTTGTATGTAAGCCCAATCCATTTTCTTTCAAGACCGTAATTTGATCCAAATTCCTAAGTGCTTTAAAGTGAAAAAGTCATGTGACAACATAAGAGGAAATTGGGTGAGTATGATGCTATAAATTGTAATGGTGCTTGAATGTGCTATGAAAAAGAAAGTGCTATCATAAGAGGTATGTTGTGAAAAGAAAAAGGAAAAGAAAGCTGAAAAGTGAGTTGTGATTAAAATTGAAAAACAAAAGATGAGAACAAGGGTGGAAGAATAAAATAAAGAAAGGTTGAAAGAAAAAAGTGTCAATGATACAATGTGATGTATTAAAGTGCTTAGGAACTTAGTCACTATTTCTGGCCAAAATAGCTGATCCTACCCGTCCCTTAGCCTACATTACAACCATCAAAAGACCTACTTGATCCTAATCTTAACATTCCGACATTTAGTAGAGTACTACATTAAAGGCAAGCCTATGGTCATTAGTTGCTACATATGAATTTTTTGTGAGAGCGAGAGCAAGGACACTTTGATACCCATGTTTGAAAAATATGCTATACCTGTGAGTGATTATGGGTAATATATGGTGAGACACACATGGTTGATGAGTTTTGGATAGTTGTGTATGATTCTATGCACTTCAACGTTTGCATGCGAGTTGATCACCATCACCAGTCTATACTTGAGGTTAAATTGTTTCTACTTATAATCAGAAAGCTACTCTTTGTTGATAATTGTTGTGCTTGTCTTGATAAATGTTTTGTGTTGTTGCTGTAAAAACCTTAAGTCGATGCTTAGAAGGACATGATATTTTGTTTGAGGACGAACAAAGCTGCAAGTGTGGGGTGTTTATGATAGGCGAATTTACACGCCTATATCAATATATTTTGCCCATATTTTAGCCTAGTTTTGAGAACAAATTATATATTTCATGCACTTTTAGTCCTTTTTCCTATAAATGAGCTAACAAACATGATTAGGAAAGTTTCAGGTATAAATGATGCAAAATACAGCATTTCATGGCTTACTTGACACAAAAGAAAGCTCACAAACGAAGTAGAAGGGAGCTGGACGCCTAAGGACCAAATCTGCTGCATGGAAAAGTTGTCCCGGGCTAAAACAGCATTTCTGATGACTTTGGAGACTTACAGACACAAAGCTGGATTTTTACAAAGATACATTAACCTAATAAAATTAGGTTATGTATTTCACTATTCTATTTGGATTATGATATTGTAACCTTAACCTAGTACAAATGGGTTAAGTATTTCATTAGTATAGTAGGATTTGGGCTATTTATTTCATTAGCTTAGTAGGAGTAGGATAGGAGTATTATAAATACCCTATCATGCTAGAGATTTTTAATGAAGTCCTCCCTTAGTGGAGAGGCAACTCCTCCCTTAGTGGAGAGAACCATTCTATTCTTCACTTAATTCAACAATTAATTTTCTTCCATCCCTCTCATCTTCCACCACAAACACTTCTAATCTATTCTTCTATTCTTAAATTCCACAACAAGAGAATCGTTACTTTCTAGGGAATCACCAAAACCACACGCCTATCACCTACTTCTCACGCCATCAACCATGCAAATCGTGATATTCTTCGCATTCATGGGTAACTAAACCTCTTAGTTGGGGTTATGGAAGCCGAATGAGTTACTATCTATTGCTGTGAGTTTGTGAGTTCAAGACACGTATATTGCTTATATCATTATTCTCTTCATCTTAATCTACATTCTTTGCGGTTGCAAACGCAAGAATACGCCAGTCTAACATATAACTTGTTCGCGAGAAAGGTTATTTGTCTGGAAAAGAGATAATGTCAAGGTAGTAGGACACCCTTTCCTATTAAAAAGCTAGTGCCGTAACTGGACTAACCTCTTGGAGAATTCGTACCGTTAGACACGCTTTAAGCTCGCGAGAGTTAAAGTGAAATAGTCCTTGTTTAGGTCGCGAGACGCTTGGATTTACCATCGACTACAATTCTCTGTAAGCAATTGCATGTCAAAACTCTACACACTCATAGCCAATAGAGACGTATAACTCAGAAGGTGGACATAACCCCAACGCTTCAATTCTCATTGTTTACAACCAACGTAACAATCTCTCTCTTTTTACTTTATTATTTTCAGCCTTTGTTTACATTACTTGCAAGACAAGAATCCCCCCTTTTTACGAGACTTGAACCAAAAGTTTAGTAATTTTACTTACTTGTTGACCAAGCTAGTCCCTGTGGGATCGACACCCAACCCAGGTTGGGTTTTATATTTGCTAACGACCGCTTTACACTCCTACGAGAGCTGTAGATTGAGCGTTATCATCTAGCATATCACTTGCCTGAATAAAAGTAAGGTCTATGAATGACCCTCCTGCAGTATTATCAACCACTGGCTTAGTCACCGAATTCAAAGATCTGTATAATATCTCCATCAAGTGGACATTGGTCATATGATTGTTTGGGCACCGCATAAGTTTTGTCTTGAACCTCTCCCATGTTTTGTGGAGAGCTTCAGTTGGAAACTGTCAAAAATTGCTGATCTCATCTCTCAACTGTGCTCTCTTGGATGGCGGAAAGAATCTTTCTAGGAAAGCATCTTTTAATTGCCTCCAATTTGTAATAGAATCAGGAGTCAGCCCGTTCAACCATAGAGTTGCCTCTCCAGATAGAGACAATGGAAATAAGCGCAGCCGAATAGCATTCTGTCCAACGCCTGGATTGTCGAATGACTTGCATGTAGAGATAAAATTGACCAGATGCATATTCGGATCATCACCTGCAAGTCCACCAAATAATCCTTTGAGTTGCAATAGTTGAATCATGGTGCTAGTGATATTAAACTTGGATCTAGGTGCCAAAGGTGGAGGAATAATAGCTCCTGTGGCACCAGCCCCATCCAAATCGTCATCATCTTCATCAAAAGGAATCTACATAGCTCGGCGATCAGGCCTCAATCTAGCTTGACAATCTCTTCTGTTTGCAGGTGTCGCCACCTCAGCATCACGCCTAGGGTTTAGTAACTCGTCATCACCTAGGTCCTCATCGTCAGGATTTGTTGCCCGCCCAGGGTTATTAATATTCTGTTGATGTACTTGGGCAGCGGCCAACGCAGCTAGTCTAGCCTGCTCCTGTTGAGAAGCCCTTCTCTCAATATCACGTTGTGCATTCATCCTTCCAATAAGTTGTGGTTCAGGTTTTATGGGTAATAATGGTTGTCCCGAACTTCGAGTATTTGGCATGCACTGAACAAAAACCTGCAGAAAACAAAAACAACAACTAAAAGTAATGTACGAGAATCTTTGACCAAAGGATCTAGTAATTATCACAAACTTAGTTGACAACCGTATTCCCCGGCAACGGCGCCAACTATAAGTAGTGGAATCGTTATACCAACTATAGCTTGCAAGCAATGTACTTAGCCATTCTTTTTAAGAAGAAGGGATTCCCATATACCCATTGATTACATTATTAAGTTGACTTAGGGGAATACCATGTACCCCACAAGTGTTTCATTATTATGCTTGCTTGTGGGATTCCCTTGTATCCCGCAAAGCTTTCAATTAGACCAACTATAACCACAAAGAACTTATCATTTAACCATTTCAAACCATTTAAATCATTTATACCATTTAGGGTTTCATTACCAAGTTATACCATGTAATAGTTCAATGAAAGTCCAACAATTTAACCAAAAACATTCTCATAGGCATTTTATCAAACATGTTGGGGGCACAGTATTTCCAAAGACAAAACTTAGTGCCAATTAACCATTCCCATGCAATCAAATGTTCAAACCACCATAATAATATGAAAACCATAAGTAAAAGACAAGGGAAAACCATAACCAACCATTGTAACCAAAACTCCCAACATATATTTGAAAACCAAAAACCATACAACATTCATGCCATGAAAATAATTCTTAAAATATGCCTTTATTTGGAACTAACAATAAGGGAGGAGTAGTCACCCACAAAGAACTTTAGTTATCTCCTCCTAAAATCTGCATATGATTTATGATGACTTTGAGAAGTTTTCAACCTATCCCATATTAACTGAACCTTTTTCTTAGAATTGAGAACAGAATATAGCCTAATCAAATCAGTCTCACTAACCACAAACCACCCTATAGGGGATCTACACATATACTCATATAAAGCCTCGAATAGAGCAATATAAATACTAGCGTGGAAACCATTATTATAAAGAACCTCCATTAAAGTAAATGATCATCCTAATTCCCCATGAAGTCAATCACACAAGCTCTCAACATGTCTTCTAATATTTGGATAGTACACTCGTCCTGGCCATTTGTCTTAGGTTGGAAAGAAATACTAAGCTTCACTTTTGTACTAATGACCTTCTGAAATAATTGCCAAAATAGAGATGTAAAATAAGTACCTTAGTCTATGATGATGGACAAAAGAACCCCGTGGAGTCTTACTAATTCACAAACATATAACATAGCATAATGTTTAGCCGCATCTAAGGTCTTAACTGGTAAGAAGTGGGCTAACTTAGTCATTTGATCCATGATGACCCAAATCAAGTCATGCTGATGCCTAATGCAAGGAAGTCCCATAGTAAAATCCATATTGATAAAACCTATACCAGTATCCTAAAGCATATCTCTTGGTCTTTGATGCACAACTTTTACTTGCTGACAATTAGGACACTTAGCCACATACTCTGATATCTCTTTTCATACCATTCCACTGGTAGACTTTCCACAAAATGTGGTACATCTTGGCGGAACCAGGGTGAATCGAATATTTGGAACCATTATCCTCCACTAACATCTCATCGCTCAACCCATCAATAACGAGGACACATAAATAACCCTGATAGCAAAGAACAACATCTCCCCATTGGGATAAAACCTCCACCTTTTATTTATGAACTGCATCCATTAATTGACTGAGTATAGGGTCATTATATTTTTTTTCCTTTACCTCAACTACAAGAGATGACTTTGAACCATATTGAACCATCAAACCACCATCATCCATATCACATAAATAAACTCCCAATTAAGCTAATCTATGAACCACCCTAGCCAGTTCTTTTTTATCCTTTGCAACATGTGCTACACTATCTGTGGACAATCTAATAAAGGCATCATCCACCATATTTAATTTACCCAGATGGTAGGGCACATTTATGTCAGAGTCTTTTAGCAACTCTAACCACTTTCTCATATAAAAATTCAACTCCCTCTGGATAAAAACATATTGGAGACTTTTGTGGTCTATAAAGACATCAACATGTACTCCATATAAATAATGTATCCAAATTTTCAAGGCAAATGCAACTTTACTAGCTCCAAATTATGAGTCGGATAATTTTTCTCATGCTCTTTAAGTTGTCTAGAGGAATAAGGTATTTCTCTTTAATTTTGTATTAATAAAAATCTTAGTCCAACTATGGAGGCATCTTAGTACACCCCAAATCCATCTAACCAACCTAGTAAAGATAATACTAGTGCTGAAGTCAATCTATCCTTCAATTCTTGAAAACTTTTCTTACACTTGTTTGACATTGGAACTTCACCTTCTTTTGTGTCAACTTGTTCAATGGTGCAACTTTTGACAAAAAGTCTTAATAAATCTTTTATAATATCTGGCTAAACCCCAAATCTCCTAAAGTCAGATAGAGTAATAGGTCTAAGCTAATATTTCATTATATCTATTTTCTGAGGACTACATAAATACCTTCACCCAAAATAACATGTCACAAAAAGGTGATAGACTCAAACAAAAATTTACACTTACTAAATTTCGCAAACAAGTGGTGATCCTTAAGGGTCTATAACAATATTCTCAAATGGTCTGCATGCGCCTCCTTACTTTGAGAATAGACAAGTATGTCATCAATGAAGACAATGATAAACATGACTAAATAATACTTGAGAACTTTGTTCATTAAGTCCATAAAAGATGTAGGAGAATTTGTTAGACCAAAATACATAATCATAAATTCAAAGTGACTATACTGAGTTCTAAAAATATTCTTTGGAGTATCAAATTTTCTTACCTTAAAATGATAATTCATGACTTGAGATCAATGTTTGATAAATGTCGAGCACCATAAATTTGATCAAATAGGTCATCAATTCTAAGGATAAGGTACTTGTTCTTGATGGTGACCTTATTTAACTATTTATAATCTATATACATTCTGAGAGTACTATCCTTCCTACGTGTGAATAAGACCGGTGCGCCCCATAAAGAAGCATTAGGTCTGATGAAACCCTTATCTAAAAGGTTCTTAAGTTGTTCCTTTAACTCTTTAAGTTCTACCAGAGCCATCCGATAAGGGAAATAAAAATGGGTTGTGTATCAGAAAAGAGATCGATCCTAAATTTGATTTCCCAATTGGGAGGTACTCCAGGAAGATACTCTTGAAAGACTTTTGGAAACTCATTGACTATATGAATGTACTAAAGGGTTAGGTTTAGAATTAGTATCTTTAACTCAAACTAAGTGATAGATATAACTTTTTAGATATTAGCTTTCAGGCCTTATGATAGGAGATGAAACAAACTTTAGGTACCACTGGACTATTGTCTCTCAAGGACTAGATCATTAGGAAAATAAAATTTTATTACTAGGGTATGACAATCAACTAAAGCATAGTATGAATAGAGACAATCCATACCAAGAATCACATCAAAATCTATCATCTCTAGTTTTATTAGATCTGCTAAAGTGACCTTATAAAAGACTGTAAAGGGCACTTTCTGTAGATTCTTCTAGAAATAATTGACTCTCCAACAAGAGTGGAAATTAAAAAAAGATCAAAAACTTATTTAGGACTTATATCAAAATTCACAATACAAACTGGGGTTATAAAGAAAAGAATTGACCCCAAATCTTAACAACACATAATCAACAAGGTAAAAGACACAAAGCATACCAGTGACCATATATTGGGAGCTTTCTTTCTCTAGGTGGGAGGATAAAGCATAACACTAATTTTGACATGAACCACCACAAGTATTGGATAGTGTGCCTTGTTGCTAAGTTAGGCACCCTGACTGAGCTGCTGAAGTAGTGGGTTAAGTCTGAGGGTGGACAAGCCTATTGGCCTATCTGGTAGAGAGAAAATCCATCACCTTGTGGTCTGTCTTTCCACATCTTAAGAAAACCCCTTGCCAACCAAACACTAACCTTGATGATTCCTACTATACAAGTTATAGGAAGGATAACTAGGCCCCCAATAATGCTACTTTGAGATCAAGTTGTCGGTGCTCTACTATATTTTTCTTACTAAGTCCTGGGTGTAAGGGCACTAAATGAAGACAATGCGAGAGTTTACGAGTGACTCTAAGACTTAGAGAGATTTTCCTCTCTTGACTTATGCTGACCATATTCAAACTATCCAGTCCCAACCTTTTTGGTCTCCCTTTTGTATTCCTTTAGTTTTTGTCCAGTCCTAGCCTTGTGGGTTTCCCTCTCCTATTCATTCTATTTATTATCTTTAATTTGCTGAGAATGGTTCATAAATTGAACAATATCTATATCACCAATTAGAATGGGTACCAAGTCAAACACCTCGATGACAAACTTACTCATGTGAGCCCTAGAATCTCACAACAATTCTGGAGCATACTTACAAAGTTTTGTGAATTTGCGGGGGTATTCTTTCATTGATATAGAACACTACTTGAGGTTCCTAAACTCCTCCATGTTAGCCATCTTCATCTCCTAAAGGAAGAACTTGTCTAGAAAAGCCGTCTAAAATACATTCCAACTCATTAGAGCTACATTCTTTACCCTACCTTTCTTTCACATGGTAGCATAGTCATAAGTAACATCCTTCAGCTGATAGGATTCCAACTACACACTACACACTCCACTTCAGTGACATGCACAATCTGAGTGATTTTCTTTACCTCATTAATGAAAAATTATGGATCCTAATTCACTTTCAAATTAAAGAACTCTAGTGGGTTTATCCTCATGAAATATCAAATACTGGTTATAGCTAAGTTACTATTTTACTTAATTGAGACCACTACCTGTTAATTACCTTGGGCATTCAAAACCTGAGGTAAAACCTAGAAGGCAGCTCAGAACTCAACATGGGAGACATTTTTGTTCAAAAGATCTACCAGTGGTGGTGGAGCTGGATGGTTCCCATCTCTACGAATGTTATCTTTGTGAAGATCCATTCTCTATGAAAGCACAAGTTATATGAGATAGAGATAATTCTAGAGCATAATAGAGATCATGAAAAAAAGAATTGCTCCTAAGAATGCCTCATAGCCTCTCGCTCATAAGTGTGGCACACTTCATATTAATGATCAAGACTCTACGTAATGTGAATTGTTGAATTCCTTAGGACTCTTAAACCTTAAGCTCTAATACCATATTTCAAATGATCTGAGACTACGCCTGTACGTCATACAGTGCTTAGGACTACAAGTAATATCCCATGGAATATTTATTTCATTAAATCAAGATAAAATTACTTAAAACATGAGTAAAAGATTTAATAGTCTAAATTTATCTGAATAAACAATCTAAATAAGGAAATGTTACCTAACATCAACTAAAAAAATATAAAACCCTAAAAACAACCACCATGTTTAGATAATCTTGTACATATACAGAAGAGCTGTTGGGACAGACCCCTGCTTACCCAAAAGGAAAACATAAAATCTGACCATGATCATAACTAAACTACTAAAAGTAAACATAATGCAGGTCCTCAGAACATGAGGATTCACCAACTGAAGGAAGTTAGGAAGTGCTTGTCATAGCTAATCGTGATACTGAGGGCGAACACCAAAACCTATATCATAATAGGATGTAGAGAATAAAGAGCATGTGGTTTTTACTTCTTGAATTTTAAGACCCCATAAAATTTCTAGCTTAATTCAGTACTTTAAGCATGTCAAGGGTTCCCAGACTTAGAATATTCGGCTAAGTATTCCGACATAGTTATATTTTTAGCCTTCGGAAGTTGGAGCTCTTACTTCACGACCTTAATTTCCTTTAAATGTCTATATTTGATTTAATTTTTGATAAGGAAGGTCAATAGGTGAACCCAGGAAAGTTTCGAATTTTTTGAACTTCGTTTGAAGCTCCTTTAGAATCCCAAAATAGTGAACCAACTCGATCTTGGCATGTCACATCGACTATCACGTTGGTTAATATTTTTTACAGCTACCAGCGTTAAATTCTAGTGAGTCGATGCTAACTTGGTGTGACACATTGGATAACGTATCGATGCCATCGACGTGCCTCGTTGAACTGTTCGTTGGTAAATCAATTTTCAATCATTTAAAAACTGTATCTCAAGGGGTAATTGGGTTTTTTTCCTATGCCTTTCAGCCCTCATAACACAAAATTTATCCCCTTTAGAGGCATAATACAATCATTATTTATAAAATCCTCAAGAACAAAACACTAGGGCTATCAACCCAAGAATCAAATTTAAGAGATTTCACCATCCATCTTTCCAAATTCAAGCAATAAGGTATTTAAAGTGTTCATCCAAGGGTCCCTTCGACCCTTGGAGTTCAAGAAAATTCTTTTAAATTCTTCATCCAAGGGTCCCTTCATTTAAACTCGCTTTCTAATCCTAGCTTCTCTTTCATTTATAGAATATGCCTCCAAAGAGGACTCAGGGAAGAGGAATGGGAGATCAGTCAACCCCCCAGCCTGATCAGCCAAATCCTTTGGATAAAAGTATCTCCTACGCTGACTTCAGAGTAGCTTTCAACACCCTAGATCATTCATTTACTACTCAAAGTAAACATCTAGTTGCCATTCTGGCCAACTCAGTGGCCAATACTGCAATAGCCATAATTCGGGACTTTACCTAAATGAACCCTCTATATTTTATAGGGTCTAAGTCAGATGAGGACCCTCGAGAAATCCTTGATTAGGTGCAAAAAGTTATAGATATTATGGGGGTGATAACTAGTGAGAGTGTTGAGCTAGCTGCATATCAGTTAAAGGATGTGGCTCACACTTGGTTCAAAGAGTGAAAAGCAGACAGGGCTGTAGATGTAGGGCCCATAGAGTGGGAGGAGTTTGCTAATGATTTTCTAGATGGATTATTTTCCCTAGAGTTGGGAGAAGTTAAGGTGTTAGAGTTTATTAATTTGAATCAGGGCAATACAACAATGAAAGAGTATTTTCTCAAGTTTACTTAATTAGCTAGATATGTTCCTCATGTGGTGGCAGATAACAGATCCCAAATGAGAAAGTTTATGTCTGAGTGAATGATAGTGTGGTCAAAAAGTGCAGGACCACAATGTTGATTTGTGAGATGGGCTTGGCTTGGCTGATGATCTACTCTAAGCAGATAGAGGAGCAGAAGAATAATGATAGAGAAAATTAGAATAAGAGAGGATGGGAACCATTCTCAATTCCACTCAAAATATTCAGTTCCAGCTTCATCATTAGCCAGTGCTCCAGTGCTGATATTCAAAAAAGACAATAGAGATAGGGCATCAGGCCTTAAACCTTAGGGCAGTGTTAGCAGTGCCCGGACCAATCCTCTTTGTCAGACTTGTGGCACAAACCATCAGGGTATTTGTAGGGATGGCAGTGATGTGTATTTCAAAAATGGCAATCCAAGTAATAGAGTTAGAGATTTTTCTCAGTTAGGTTTCCAGGGTCAGCGTAACCATCCTCTATCTCAGTTCGGTCGCCCAAATCAACAGGGTGCCAAATTCTTTTGATTTGGTAACTAATATGTTAGAAATCTTTCATATACATATTTATGCTTTGCTAGATCCAGGAGCTTTCTTATCTTTCGTTACTCCTTATATAGCACATGATTTTGGAGTTAGTCCTGAAATTCTAGTAGAGCCTTTCTCAGTCTCTACCCAAGTGGGTAAATCTATCATAGCCCAACGGGTATATAGGAACTTTCTGGTTATGATATCTTAGAAAGTCACTTCAGCAGACTTATTCAAATTAGAGATGATTGATTTTGATGTCATTATCGGCATGGATTGGCTTCATTTATACTATACCTTAGTTTATTGTAGAAATAGAATTGTCCAGTTTTAGTTTCTGAATTAACCTATCCTAGAGTGGAGAGGTAGTACTTCAGCCTTCAAGGGTCAACTTATTTCCTACCTAAGGGAAAGAAAAATAATATCTAAGGGATACATCTATCATTTTGTGTGAGTCAGAGACTCTAGTTCAGAAACTCCCAGTCTTGATTTAGTTCCAGTGGTGAATGAATATTCTGATGTGTTTCTAGAAAATCTTCCCGAGGTTCCTTATGAAAGGGAAATTGACTTCAGAATAGATGTTCTTCCGAACACTCAACCCATATCTATTCCGCAATATAAAATGGAACCTGCGGAACTTAGAGAATTAAAAAAACAATTGAAGAATCTCTTAGGCAAGGGATTCATCAGACCCAGTGTGTCCCCGTGGGGTGCGCCAGTTTTATTCGTGCATAAGAAAGATACTTCTCTCAGAATGTGCATAGACTACCGTCAGCTCAATAAGGTCACAGTCAAGAACAAGTATCCCCTTCCCAGAATCGATGACTTGTTTGACCAGCTTCAGGGAGCCAGTTACTTCTTTAAGATAGACCTCATATCAGGCTATCATCAGCTCAGAGTTAGAGAATGTGACATCCTAAAAACAGATTTTAGAACTCGGTATGGTCACTTCAAATTCTTAGTCATGTCCTTTAGTCTTACCAATACCCCAGCAACCTTCATAGATTTGATGAACTGTGTGTTCAAGCAGTACTTGGACATGTTCATCATAGTCTTAATATATGATATTCTTGTTTACTCCCGTAGTGAGCATGATCATGTAGACCATCTTAGAATAATATTGCAGACTCTTAGAAATCATCAGTTGTTCGCCAAATTTAGTAAGTGCAAATTTTGCCTAAGGTCAGTAGCATCACTTGGTCATATCATCTCCGGTGATGGTATTGGGGTTGATCCCCAAAAGACCAAAGAGGTGAGAAACTAGCCCAAACCTATCTCTCTATCAGATATCAAGAGTTTTTTGGATTTGGCTGGCTATTACAGATGGTTTATTAAGGGATTTTCATCTATTGCATCACCTATGTCCAGATTGACTCAGAAGAAAGTCAAATTTTAGTGGTTAGATTTATGTGAGAAGAGTTTTCAGGAGTTAAAAGACTCAACTTACCTCATCTCCAGTTTTGACTTTTCCAGATTGTTCGAATGGGTTTCTGGTATACTGTGATGCATCCAGAGTAGGTTTGGGTTGTGTCTCCATGCAGGATGGTAAGGACATAGCCTACGCCTCCAGACAACTTAAACCCCATGAGATAAATTATCCTACTCATGATCTCGAGTTAGCAGCAATAGTGTTTTTCTTAAATATTTGGAGGCACTACTTGTATGGGGTGCATGTAGATATGTTTACAGATAACAAAAGCCTTCGGTATGTGTTTTCTTAGAAAGACTTAAACCTCTATTAGAGAATGTGGTTGGAGTTGTTGAAAGACTATGATATATGTGATTTATATCACCCAAGCGAGGCCAATCTAGTGGCAGATGTTCCCAGTAGACTATCTATGGGTAGAGTTGCACATGTTGAGGACATTAATAAGAAGTTAGTTTAGAAAGTTCATCAGCTTGCCTGACTAGGTGTCCGCTTAGTTGATTCAGTAGAAGATAGTGTGTGGGTTTAGAAAAGTTCAGAATCATCTCTAGTTTCCAAAGTAAAAGGAAAAGAGGATAGAGATCCCAGTTTAGTCAAGTTGAAAAAGTCAGTCAGAGATCAGAAGGTGGAGGTTTTATTCCAAGGGAAAGATGGTGTTTTGCTTTGTCAGGGTCATCTATGTGTACCAGGTGTGGATGACTTGAGGTAGAAAATTCTTATAGAGATGCATGGTGCGCGTTACTCCATTTATCCAAGGGGTACTAAGATGTACCATGATTTGCGGGAGATCTATTGATGGAGTAGGATAAAGACAGAGACTGTAGAATTCATGGCTAAGTTCTTAACATGTCAGTAGGTTAAGATTGAGCATCATAAGCCAAGTGGGTCCATAAAGGAGTTCAGTATCCCTACTTGGAAGTGGGAGAAAGTGAACATGGACTTTGTGATGGGTTTGCCTCGTACTCATCATTAGTACAATTCAGTTTGGGTCATCGCAGATAGGGTGACTAAATTATCTTACTTTCTTCCAGTCCTTACCTTGTATTCAGTCGAGGATTATGCCAAAATCTATATTAGAGAGTTGGTAAGATTACACAGTGTTTCGTTGTACATTGTCTCAGATAGAGGTACCTAGTTTACCTCTCATTTCTAGAAGGTATACAAAAAGGGTCTTAGTACCTGAGTTCATCTCAATACAACCTTTCATCCCTATATAAATGGTCAATCATAAAGGACCATTCATACTTTAGAAGATATTTTGCGAGCGTGTGTGGTAGATTTTAAAGGTAGTTGGGATGACCACTTTCCTTTGATTGAGTTTGCATACAACAACAACTATCATTCCAGCATTCAGATGGCTCCATTTGAAGCTCTCTATGGTAGGAGATGCAAATCTCCAATCGCTTGGTTCGAAGTAGGAGAGGCCGTAGTTGTAGGGCTTGACCTAGTATTCATTACCTTAGAAAATGTTTAGTTGATCAGAGAAAGGCTTAAGACAACTCAAAGTTGACAGAAATCATACGCAAATGTATGTAGAAAGGATCTCGATTTTGAGATTAGATATTATGTGTTTTTGAAAATCTCTCCCATGAAGGGAGTGAAGAGGTTCAACAAGAAAGAAAATCTCAGTCCCTGGTATGTTGGTCTTTTTAAAGTTCTTAGTCTTTTTGGGAAAGTAGCTTATGAGCTCGAATTACCTTCAGATCTAGCTTCAGTCCATCCAGTGTGTCATGTCTCCTTAATAAAGAAGTGCATAGGTGACCCATCAGTTGTAGCCCCTATGGAGGGCATAGATATTTAGAACAACCTCTCTTTCGAAGAGACTCTAGTTGAAATCCTTGAGTACCAGACTCGCAGATTGAGGAACAAAGAAATCCCTTTAGTCAAAGTTCTTTGGCAAAATCAGTCCATTGAGGGAGCTAATTCGGAAGCAAAAGTAGACATGCAGACCAAGTATCCTCACCTCTTCTCCACTAATCTAGACTTAGCCCAAGGTAATGGCTTTCCTTAAGCTTATTCCATTTCATGTTTAGATTTTAGTTACAAACTTGGTATCAAATACCATTGCATGTCCAGTCATATGTTCATGAGTCAGTTCAGTCATATATCCATGCATCAAATATGCATGTTCAGTATAAGAAACTCAGCTTATCAAAAATCCCAGTCCTGTACTCATGAATCAGCTCAGTTATGTACTCATGCATCAGATATGGATGTTTAGTATGGTAATTCAGTAATACCAGTCCTATAGTTATGTCCCAAATGTCCATGTTCAGTAAGTAGTTTCAGCCTACTAGTACTCTCAGTTCAGTCCATCCCATTCGAGGATGAATGTTCCCAAAAAGGATATATTGTAAGACACTGCAAAATTTCTAGCTTAATTCAGTCCTTTAAACTTGTCGAGGGGTCCCAGACTGAGAATATTTAGCTAAGTATTCTGACTTAGTTATATTTTTATCCTTCAGAAGTTGTCACTCTTACTCACAACCTTAATGTCCTTTAAACGTCTATATTTGATTTATTTTATGATCAGTAAGGTCAATAGGTGAACCTAGGCAAGTTTTGGATTTTTTGGACTTTGTTTAAAGCTCCTTTGGAATTCCAAAATAGTGAGCCAATGCGATCATGGCATGTCGCGTTGACTATCGCGTTGGTTAATATTTTTCCCATCTACCATCATCAAATTCTAGTGAGTCGATGCTAACTTGGCATGATGTATTAGATATTATGTTGATGCCATCGATGTATCGCGTCGAACTACACGTTTGTAACCTGGTTTTCGTTCATTAAAAAATCACGTCTCAAGGGGTAATTAGGTCTTTTTCCCACGCCATTCATCCCCCATAACACGAAATTTCACCCCTTTAGAGGCATAGTACAATCATTATTCATAAAATCCTCAAGAACAAAATCCTAGGGCTATCATTCAAGAATTAAATTCAAGAGATTTCACCATCAATCTTTCCAAATTCAAGTAATAAGGTATGTAAAGTGTTCATCCAAGGGTCCCTTCCATCCTTGGAGTTCAAGAAACTTCTTTTAAATACATGAATTGTGATTTCCAAGTTGTGGGTTGAATGTGATCATGTGATATTGTGGTATGTGTTCCAAGTTGAAATCTTTATGTATTTTTTGATATTATGATAACATGTGAGTTGAATTTAGATTCTCTTATATTGTAACCCTTGAATTATGAAGTCATAATGTACTAGCATTGTTGTTCATTCCCAAGTATGAAGCTACGCCTACCATGTGTTTGATAAAATGCTAAATTCAGATTATGGTGCTTTTATGATCCTTTAGTAATCTAAATGATGAACTTATGTTATACCTACATGTTCACAATGCCTTCCATGCTAAAGATATACCTTGTATATGTTTGATAGAATGCTCATAAAGTTGGTTTAATGAAATTATGATGTGTTAGCATGCATTCCTATTCATGTGCAAGTTCATGACTTTCAAGGGATTGATGAAATACCTCATAGATTGTATTGTGAGTTGTTGACTATTGTCAAGTATTCAAGAATTATCATGTCTTATTATTTTTATGCGATTGAGTCCTGGGGGTATTTAATTCCCGATAAATTAGCTGTGTGCCTAGAGCCAGTGTCAGTTACAGAATCCATCTCAGTCATGTCACGATCAGTAGTACTCTCAACTAGTCTTAGAATTCAAGAAAAACTCAGTAGTATTCCATCAGTCAATGGAACTCAGTTAACTCAGGTCATCCTAGTAAATCAGTACAATCAGTAATAGCTTAATCACACCTAGTATGACCTAGTAAATCAGTCTAGTTTCTATTTAGTTGGGAGTAGGATTCAGCACCGAATAAACCCAAGGATTGGGACTCACCTGTTAGTAGAGGGTGTGATCCTTTGAAGTAGTCATTGCATTCGAGAACTACACAGCCAGCGTAGGTTGAGACATCAAAACCTGCTAGATGAAGGTTGATGAGGTGGATTATCCTGTCAGTTAATAGTACCACCATTCTCATTTGAGTACTTTCTAGATGAGGGTATCTCTTTTGTGTCGTTACTTATGGCACGGTATTGACACCCTTCCAACTGGGGTTACAGGTTGGACCCCAAATCTATTCAGAAAAAGGGGCATGTCGGTTTGATGATTACCTCCCACAGTCTCAGTCTCAGTATTCAGTAAAGAACTTAGATAGTTGTATAGATTTTAGGACTGTCAGATATAGTCACTCAACTCAGTATGAAACTCAGCTAGTTCCACCAAAATCAGGACTGTCAGACACAGTCACTCCATAAAGAGTTTATCAAGTTATCAGTTACATTAGTTAATCAGTATTCAGACTCAATATTCAATATTATCACTATTTCAATTACAGTTAAAGTATTCAAGCATGTACTCTCATTCAGTTATACTCATGTTATTCAGTTGTTATTGTTCATGCATATGAACCTTTGCATTCAGCCTTACCTCACTTTGCGTACCAGTACATTCACAGATACTGACGCATACTTTTTTTGTTCTATGGTGTTTTATACTATAGGTTCAGAAGCATGGGCCCCAGAGCATTCTTAGCAGTTTAGATGTTCAGTAGATAGAGTAGTGGTGAGTTCTCATAGTTCGAGGACATGTTTATTCATTCAATATTTTAGTTTATTTCAGTAGTTGGAGTTAGTTGGGGATATGTCTCATCAACTCCACTGTTCAAATAATTTTATAGGCTTTTCAGACTAGATGTTCAGACAGTATTTCAGTGTTTCAAATTCAAATGTTTTATTAGATTTTATCATTTTTGTTTATCAGTATTACATTTTTGAACCTTGTGGAATTTCAGCCTATTATTCTGCATTATATCATATTATTACTCATTTATTATAGCAGGTACCAGTCATGGGTTAACTTGTGGTCCTTCGAGATTAGAGCACCTTGTAGCGTCCGAGGTACAGACTCGGGGTGTTACATGAATGTACTAAGTATAAAGGGGTGCATGTTCTAAGTATAAATGATATGTATTATAAGATTAAAACATGCATTCTAAGTGTATATATACTAATAAAACTCATGAATAAAATTAAAAGATGAGGTATCATAATGCACAAGTGATAGGTCAAAAATCTAGTAAAGCCTGTGACTCATTACACCTAGTTTACGAAATCATCTTTTTGTGAGAGGTTCTCTTAATCGACATAAGACATGCCATTGAGTCTAATGTAAATGCCCCCATCAAAAGGACCCAACATACCTTGTTAGGGTATAAAGGCATATATATGTGATCACCTGTATGATCCCATTTAGGCAAGCTAAATACAATACCTATAGTGGCATGTAATTTCTAGGACTAGGATATGCTAAACCCTCACCACTTAGTGCTAGATTCAACTCTCAAAATCATACTATTGCTTATAAAATATATAAATTTTCCATAATATATGCATATGAGCTAATAAGTCTAAAAACCATAATATATTTCTATTTCTATTTCGTAACATAAAGTACATATGTGAATTTCATTTTAAATAAAAAATTATAAATTTGAATTGCTTGTAAACTGAGAGAATCATGTTAAAATCACATACATTTATCAACTTATGATATTTCATGCCAAGAACACTAAAATTAACTTCATAAATTTACCAAATAAGTAAAAACATGAGTAAACCATGAATTCTCATAAATAATGCAATTTAAGTCATAAGGGAGCATCAAAGTTTCAAAATCATGTAAAGTATTAAGAAAATCCATAAAATAAATTATAAAACAAAGTTCTTAGGCACAAATATTAAAGAAAACCCTTGTTCAAAGCCCACATACCTAAACGTAATGATTTTTTAAAGGATCATTTGAGTTTAGAGTCCTTGAAATGTAATTTTGGGAGAAACCCCTTCCTTTGGTGTTGTATAAAGCTTTGGAGGTGAGGAAAAGGTGGATTTATGTTATGATATGGGAAAAAACATCTTAGTATTAGTTATAGGATTATTTTGGATGTAAATGTCCAGTTTTTCCTTGAAAATAGAAGGGAAAATCAGATTTTAGCATCACCTTGACCATGCATGGCACGCCCTAATCAATTCAAGCCAGTGGCATGGTATGACCTTATTGTGGAAACCAATTGGCGTGGCATGCTGCTATTGTGTTATGCCACTAGTTTTCACATCTGGTTTGTGCCTTGCCTTTGTGGCATGGCCTAAATATGGACCTTACTATTTTGAAGTTACGTTAAGCCCTGAAACTCATTTCAAAAATTTTGAAACACTTTTTAATGGAACCTTTATCATTTCTAATCATAATTTAACCTTAAAATCATGTTAAAACTCATGGAATCAATAAAAATAAAATTGTTAAACTTATTTGGGCATAAAAGTTGTATGCCCTTATGGTGATAGGTTAAGGCGTAGTAAGAATTATAGATTTTGTGGTAGTTACTAGATGAAGTAATTAGTTATTATGATTTAGAATTTATTTGAAAAAGGAGGAACTCATGATCGCATATGATTGCAGTGGTAGAAACAACTATGGATTATTAATAGAGTGATCAAGTGGTTAATAATTTCTAAATTTTGACTTCAATTTGGGGATCTTGGAGAAGGAGATTCAGCTATGTCTATAGAACTTTGAATGTAGTTTAAATGTATGTATGGGTAAGTAGATATGATGTGAGGAAGGAGAATGCATTAATAGATTGTAATGTGTTATAGTGTAAGATCAAGACCGACTATTCTTATTATATAGTTTTACTAGACCCAGAGTTCCTTGATTTTTATCTATTAGTTGTAAACATGTATAGTATGTGAGAGGTGTGTAATGAATATTATAGCATAGTAGTTATGTTGTGAAGAAAAATGTTCTTGTAAGCTGCGGTTTAGTGGAATAAGAAGTTAAGGTTGATTAATTTGTCAAATATTTTAATAAATAGTATAGTACATAGAATGTTTCATTGGCAATCCATGATTGGTATTAGACATTAGGTTTGAACTTGAGGTGTTTCCAATAGTGAAAAGAATGATAGTTTGTGGTTAATAATACAAGATTTATGGAAATGGATCTATTAGACTATAAGTGGTGTGTGTACTATCTTAGGTTGATATATTATGAAAGGTATTAAAGTGTAATTATGATATATGCATGAAGGTTAGTGTTGAAGGATTGAAGCAGTAAATTGTGGCTAAGCCATTAGATGAAAAAGAGCCTTAATCTTATAACAATAAGATTTATTCCAGGTATTATGCTGTTAGATGAAGTTTTAAGTTTATAAGTCTGATGTGTTCCTAGTAAATGTTCTTGAGTTGTTTCATATGAAAAATACTAGGTAAATATTATGTGATTATTTGTAAAGCTAAATTGAGAATAGTTTGGACAGGCAAGGTTAAACTTCTTAATATAATTTTAAATTTCTTTGATCTAGGTGGATATGAATTTAAAGGTGTACTGGTAGACTATAAGGAGTTTGTTAGATTATTGTGTTAGAGGAATTGTATATGTAAGCTAATGACAGTGTGATTTAGGGTAATGATTATGGAGGACGGGAAAGTTAAGTGCAGTATCGCTAAAAAGAATGTCCTAGAAAGAATTTAGTATCTTTATATTGTAGTTTATTAATGTGAATTTAGTGTCCATGTGTACAGTTATAACCCCTATTGTGTTGAGTGTTCTGCTTATATATTTAATGAAAGGATATGACCGCAAGTCTAGGATAGTGACCTTTGAGCTAAGGGGGAGATTATCACGACCCGAGGCTACCCCCCTAGCCACGACAATGGTGCTTACAATCATAAGTGACCACAATCTAACTCATTAGGTGGTACCTGCTGTGAGCACTGAGTAAACTGATTAAAAGACATGCGGAAAACAACTGATGAAAACCATAAGGTTTTAATACTAATACAAGATTAAATCAAAGATCTGAAACATTTGAAGACATACTGAAAAGATTGATAAACAACTGATAAACTAACTGTTTGAATGTCTGAAAAACCTCTAACTGACTAAGTGTAGATTTGATAGGGACTGAAATAAGTCGAGTCTTCAACTCCTGAAATCTCTTTCCATAAGAATTTGACAACTAAAAGTTGACTTTCTTCTGAGTCAATAGAGAGATGGGGGACACAACAAATAAGAAACCTTCAACAACCCACCTGTAATAGCCTGCCAAACCTAAGAAACTCCTAATATCTAACAGAAAAATAGGTTTGGACCAATTTCTCACTACTTAAGTCTTTTGAAGGTCAACTCTAATGCCGTCTCCAAAAATAATATGGCCAAGGAAAGCTACTGATATTAGAGAAAACTCGCACTTACTGAATTTGGCGATTAACTGGCGGGCTCTGAGAGTCTTCAATACAACTCTGAGATGGTCTGCATGATTAATTTCACTATGGGAGTAGACAAGAATATAATCAATAAAGACAATTAAGAACATGTCCAAGTACATCTTGAATAATCTATTCATCAAGTCCATAAAAGCTGTTGGGGAATTCATTAGTCCAAAAGAGATAACTAGAAATTCAAAATGACCATACTGAGTTCTGAAGGCTGTCTTTAGAATGTCACATTCTCTAACTCTGAGCAGATGATAACCAAATCTGAGGTCTATCTTATAGAAATAAATGGCACCTTGAAGTTGTTCGAACAAGTCATCAATCCTAGGGAGTGGGTATTTATTCTTGATTGTAAGTTTGTTCAACTGATGGTAATTGATGCATATTATGAGAGACTCGTCTTTCTTACGCACGAAAAAGATTGGAGAGCCTCTTGGGGAAACACTGGGCTTGATGAATCCCTTATCTAAGAGATATTTCAATTGTTCTTTTAGATTTTTAGCTAAACTGGAGCCATTTTGTAGGGAAAAATGGAGATAGACTGGGTATCTGGAAGGATATCTATTCCTAAGTCAATTTCCCTTTCGTGAGGAACTCTGGTAAAATCTTCAGGGAACACATCTGGAAATTCCTTTACTACTAAAAGTAACTCAAAACTTGGAGTCTCAGAACTAGAGTCTTTGACTCAAACAATATAATAAACATACCCCTTAGATATTATTTTTCTTGCGTTAAGCTATGACATAATTTCCCCCCTAAGCACTGAAGTACAACCCCTCGATTCAATGAATAGTTCATTATGAAACTAAACTAAATGACCCTGTTTCTATAGTCAACTAAATCATAACATGAGTGGAGCCAATCCATATCGATAATGATATCAAAATTAGTCATCTTAACTCCACAAGGTCAACTGAGGTGACTTTTTAGGATATTGTGACCGAACAGTTCCTGTATACCTAGTTATCTACAATATAGACACCTACTAGAGTAGAAACTGAGAAGGGTTATGTTAAAGATTTGATATTGATGCCAAAATTGACTGCTATATAGAGGTTACAAAGGAGAGAGAAGCCCCCAGGTCTAATAAAGCCTAAACATAAAGGTGAAAGACCTGTAACACACCCGTACCGATATCAAGAGAGATTTCCTAATCTTGATGGGACTAGAGTGCATACAATATGTTCTGATGCTGACCTAATGGTGGTACTGGAAGTAGCGCCATACTAAGTTGGGTGACCTGCAGGAGTTGATGGCAGATTGGACTGGCCTTGTTGGCGCAAATACTTTCCCCACTAAGAAACTACTGGACTATTTTTGACCCTATGTCCTGGCATTCCACACCAAAAACATACATCACTACCAGCCTTGCACATACACTGATGATTTATACCATATTTTTTGCAAAGAGAATTAGTACGACTACTGTTCACAATATATGGGGCTTAGAGCTTGGTGCCCTATCCTGAACTTTGGCACTAGTACACTTACTGAAGACAGAGCTGGGGATAATAATTTTGACAGAACTGAGAATGGTTACCACTTGTAAGACCCCAAAAAAATCCTAAGATAAACTCTATCTTTTAAGCTTGCTAAGGGGTCCCAGACTTAGAAAATTCTAGCTAAGTATTCAGACATAGTATTATTTTGACGTTTTTAAGTTGTCAACTCTATTTAATGACTCTTGTCACCTTAAAGTATTGATCTTTAGATTGATTCACAATCAGGAATGTCATTAGATATTCTCGGATGATTTTTGGATTTTTTGGACCTTGTTTGAACCACGTTTGGGAATCCAAAATAGTGAATTGTCGTGATCTCGGTACGATATATAGTCCATCGCGTCGATCAATAATTTTTTCTTGACTACTAGTGGAAATTTCTAATGAACTGATGTAGACTCAATATGGCGCGTTGGCTATTGCGTTGATTAATTGACGCGATGCATCATCCTGTGCATTGACAGTCCAGTTTTCATTTATGAAAAACCGCATCCTTGGGGGGTATTTGGGTCCTTCCCCTCCTCTATTTATCCTTAAAACATGAGATTCATCCCTCAGAAAAAGAAGTATTCTACTATGATCTTAGGTTAGCAGCAGTAGTATTTTCCTTAAATATATGGAGGCACAATTTATATGGGGTGCACTTTGATGTGTTACTGTCCATAAGAGCCTACAATATGTGTTCTCCCAGAAAGATTTAAACCTCTATCAGAGAAGGTGGTTGGAGTTGTTGAAAGACTATGATATAAGCTTCCTGTATCATACGAGTAAAGCCAATATCGTGGCTGATACTCTTAGTAGGATGTCTATGGGTAGTGTTTCTTATGTGAAGGATGGTAAGAAGAAGTAAGTTCAAGAATTTCATCAGGTTGCCTAACTAGGTGTTCACTTAGTCGGGTTTAGTAGAAGGTAGTGTATGGGTTCCAATTAATTCAGAATCATCCCTAGTCTCTGAGGTAATGGAAAAGCAGGATAGGGATCCCAATCTAGTCAAATTAAAGAAATCAGTCAGAGATCAGAAAGTGGAGGTCTTCTCCCAAGGGGGAGATGGTATTTTGAATTATCAGGGTCGACTATGTATGCCAGGTATAGACGACTTGAGACAACAAGTTCTTGCAGAAGCACATGGTGCGCGCTACTTTATTCATCCAAGGGTGATGAAGATGTACCATGATTTGCGGGAGATCTATTGATAGAGTGGGATGAGGAGAGACATTGGAGAGTTTGTGGCTAAGTGCTCAACATGTCAGAAGGTTAAGATCGAGCTTTAAAAACCAAGTGGGTCTTTGCAGGAGTTCAATATTCCCTCCTAGATATGGGAAGAAGTGAATATGAACTTTGTGATAGGTTTGCCTAGTACTCATCGCCATCATGATTCAGTATGGGTCATTGTAGATAGGATGACCAAATAAACTCATTTCCTACCAGTCCATACCTCTTATTCAGTGGAGGATTATGCTAAACTCTACATTAGGGAGTTGGTCAGATTGTACAGTGTTATGTTGTCCATTATCTCAGATAAAGGTACCCAGTTCACCTCTTATTTCTAGAAGGCATTATAAAAGGGTCTTGGTACCCGAATTCTCCTTAGTACAACCTTTCAACATCAGATAGATGGTCAAGTAGAAAGGACCATTCAAACTTAAGGAGATATACTGCGAGGGTATGTGATAGACCACTTGCCTTTGATTGAATTCACATATAACAACTATTATTCTAGAATTTAGATGTCTCCATTTGAGGTAATTTATAGGAGTATATGTAGATCTACCATTGGTTGGTTTGAAGTGGGTGGTGCAGCAGTGGAAGAGCCTAACTTGGATTTGATACCTTAGAGAAAGTTCAGTTGATCAGGGAAAGGCTTAAGACAGCTTTGAGCCAACAGAAATTGCATACAGATGTACACAGAAAGGATCTCGAGTTCAATATTGGTGATTTTATGTATTTGAAAATCATTCTTATGAAAGAAGTGAAGAGGTTTGGCAAGAAGGGGAACCTCAGCCCCAAATATATTGGTCCTTACCGAATTTTCAGCCGTTTAAAAAAGGTAACTTACGATCTTAAGTTGCCTTCAGACTTAGATTTATTGTATCCAGTCTTCCATGTCTCCTTGCTTAAGAAATGCATAGGTTACCCATCAGTCGTAGTCCCTACAGAGGGTATAGATATTCAGAACAACCTCTCTTATGAAGAGACTTCCATTGAAATCCTTGATTATCAGATTCGCAGAATGAGGAATAAAAAAGTCCCTCTATTCAAAATACTTTGGCGGAATCAGTCCGTTGAGGGAGCTACTTGGGAAAAAGAAGCATACATACGGACCAAGTATCCTCACCTCTTCTCCGCAAGCTCAGACTCAGCCCAAGGTCACAGATTTCCTTTGAATTTACTCAGTCTCATGTTCAGATATAGCTACCAACTTGGTATCAATTAACATTTCATACTCAGTCATGCAATCAAGAATGAATTTAGTCATGTACTCATGCATCAACATGCATGTCCAATATACAAGCTCAGCTTATTAGTAATCCCCGTCATGCATTCATTAATCATGTTCAGCTATGTACTCATGCATCAGATATGCATGTTCAGTATGATAATTCAATATAACAATAATTTCAGTCATGAAATCATGCTTCAGTTGTGTATGTCCAGTGTCTAAATCTAGTCTACCAGTATTCTCAATTTAATCAGTCTCATTCGAGGATGAATGTTCCCAAGGGGGAGATATTGTAAGACCCCGCATAAATCATAAGCTTAACTCAGTATTTTAAGCTTGCTAAGGGATCCCAAACTTAAAAAATTCTAGCTAAGTATTCATACTTAGTATTATTTAGGCCTTCATAAGTTGGTAAATATATTTCCCGACTCTTTTAACCTTAAAGTATTGATCTTTAGATTGATTAATGATCATAAATGTCATTAGGTGTTCCTGGATGTGTTTCAGGTTTTTTAGACCTTGTTTGAACCATGTTTGGGAATCTAAAATAGTGAATCAACGCGATCTTGCTGCAGTACGTCGGCCATTGCATCAAATATATTTTTTCCTTGGCTCCCAGTGGAAATTTCCAGTGAACGGAGATGGACTTAATATGTCGTGTTGGCTATCGCATTGATGCCAATGACATGGCACACCTTCTTGCGCATCGACTGTCCGGTTTTTAGTCATTAAAAGATGCATCCTTGGGGGTATTTACGTCTTTTCCTTACCCCTATTTAGCCCTAAAACATGAGATTCATCCCTCATTGAGCGAAATGTACTTACTTTCTCTCAAAGGTCTGAAGAACAAGAACCCTAGGTGATTTAATTTCAAGGCTAAGGCTTAAGATTTCCACCATTGTTCTTCAGGAATTTAGCAACCAAGGTATGTCAAGTGTTCATCCAAGGGTTCCTTCCACCCTTGGAGTACAAGAAACTCTTTTAAACTTCAAGTAGCTTGATTTCATACTTTTCATAATTTGGATTCAAGTGTATTCATGATTATAATGTTGATTGGATTTCTATTTTATGATTAAGTGCAAGATTTATGTAAAAACAACTATTATGTATGTAGTATCACGTGAATTCATGTTAAAACCTTGAATTTGTGATACTCATGTGTTGATTAGTACTATATGCATATACAATGCCTTCCAAGTGTTTGATGAGTTGTTCATGAGAATTAAATAATGAAATTATATCACGTTAGCATGTATTCAAGTTCATGTCTTGCAAGTATTTGCTAGAATGTCCCAATGAATGAATGATGATCAAGTAGTTATTTATCATGTTTCAAGATTATGCCATGTCTTGTAATTTATGCTATCGAGTCCTGGGGGTATTTAATACCCAAAATTTTTTCTGATTACCTAGAGCCATGGTCATTCTCTGGATAGTATCAGTTATGTTACGATCAGTAGTATTCACAGTCAGTTACAGAACTTAGGAAAAAACTCAGTAGACTCAGTATTAGTCCAGTCCAGTTTAGTATTCAGTTCAAGCCTTAGTAAATTCAGTCAGTTAACAAAATTCAGTAGTATTCCATTAGTCAATAGAACTCAGTGAACTCAGTTCAGTTCAATTAGATAGTGTAATGAGTAACAGTTCAGTCAAGCATAGTATGAACTAGGAATTAGTTCAGTGTCTATTCAGTTAAGAGTAGGACTCAAAATCGAGCAAACCCAGGGATAGGGTCATTCCTACTAGCAGAGATTTTGACCCTTTGTAGCAATCCCTGCATTACAGAACTATGTAGATAGTATAGCTTGAGATATCCTCCTTTCCGATTAAGGTTGATACATCTCGTACAAGTTTTCCTGCCAGCAAGGGTTGACAAAAGAGGTTCCTGTCAGAGTGGGTTAACTTACAATTTTATTTACCCATGGCACGGTACTGATACCCTTCTAGCTGGGGTTATAGGTTAGACAACAATCTAATAAAAAAGAGGTATGTCGGTTAGATGATTACCTTCCATAGTCTCAGTTTTAGTTCCAATCTCAGAATAGAACTCAGTTTAGTTCTAAAGATTTAGGACTGTACGATACGGTCACTCAGTTCAGTATGGAACTTAGTATTGTTCCACAGAATCAAGACTGTCAGATACAGTCGCTCAGTTGTCAGATACACAATATTAGTAATCTTAGATATCAATAAATCAGTAATTTAGAACTTAGTATCCAGTGTTATCACGATCTCAGTTACAGTATACGTATTCATGTTTGTAATCTCATTTAGTTATTTTCATGTCATTCATTCAGTATTGTTCTTGCATATGAACATTTGTATTTCAGTCTTCCTCACTTTGCATACCAGTACATTCAAAGTACTGACACATATATTTCTTTTGTGCTATGTTGTTTTATATCATAGGTTCAGATGCACAGGCTCTTGATCATACTTACCAGTTCAGATATTCAACTGACAGAGTTAGTGGTGAGTCCTCTTATTTTGAGGACATGATAATTATTTTAGTAGTTGAGCTTATTTCACTAGTTTGATTTAGTTGGGATTTGTTCCATTAACTCCATATTTTAAACAGTTTAGAGGATTTTTTACACTAGAGTATTTTAAGAAAAATTTATCAAATTTGGTATTTGGTATACCGTATTAAGTTTTATTATAATATTGAACCTTATGGAATGTTTTTTGCCTAATTTCTACATATTATAGTACTATTATTTAGTTATTGCAGCAGGTACCAGTCATGGGTTAGCTTATGGTCCTTTAGGATTATAAGCATCGTGTAGTGTCCGAGGTATAGACTCAGGGCGTTACAAACTTGGTATCAGAGCCTATGGTTCAACAGAGTCCTAGGAAGTATGAAAGTTGAATCTAGTAGAATCTTGTGCATGGGTGTGTAGAGCGCCACACTTATGGACAGGAGGCTATGAGATATTTTAGGAAAAGTTTCCCTTCTTTCAGTATTTATGTCGTGCGAGTGAGAATGATCTCCAGTTAAACTTGCTGTCTAATCCAAGTTTCTCTTACGTTTATAGAATATGCTTCCAAAGAGGACTAAGGGAAGAGAAATGGAAGACTAGCCAGAACCCCAGCTCATTCAACTAGATCCTTTGGACGAACATGCCTCCCACGTTGAGTTCAGAGCTGCTTTTACCACCCTAGCTCATTTTATAGAAGCCCAGAATGAATGTCCAGCTGCTATTTTGGCCAACCCAGTGGTCAATACTACTGCTGCTAGAATTCGAGATTTCACACGAATGAACCCTCCATCTTTTACTGGGTCTAAATTAGATAAGGACCCTCAAGAATTTATTGATCAAGTGAAGAAAGTTACAAATATTATGGGAGTAACTGCTGTGGAGAACACTGAGTTGGCTGTATATTAGTTATAGGATATGGCACACTAATGTTTTAAATAGTGGAAAGAAGAAAGGGCCGCAGATGCAGGGCCTATTGAATTGGAGGGGTTTGTTGTTGCTTTTCTGGATAGGTTCTTCCCACTAGAGTTGAGGGAATTGAAGTTTTTGGAGTTTATAAATTTGAACCAGGCTAACATGATGGTACAAGAGTATTTTCATAAGTTTACCTAATTAGCCAGATATGCTCCTTATGTGCTAGCAGATAGCTGATCTAAGATGAGTAAGTATGTGTCTGGCATGTCTAATAGTGTGGTCAAGGAGTGTAGGACTGCAATGTTGATTAAGGAGATGGACATATCTAGTATCATAGTCCATGCTCAGTAGATAAAGGAGGATAATAATAAACAAAATGAAAGGGAGAACAAGAGAGCGAGAAGAAGTAGTTTCAAGTTTGCTCAGCCTAAGTAAGAGGGTGGGAATCATTCTCAATTCCACCTAAAATCCTCAGTTCCATCTCCATCCTCAGCCAGTGTTTCTGTGCCAAAATTTAGAGACAACAACAAAGATAGAGCGTCAGGCCCTAAACCCCAAGGTAGTGTTAGCAGTGCCCAAACCAATCCCCTTTGCCAGAAGTATGGACGAAACCACCAGGGTATCTGCAAAGTTGGCAGTAATGTTGTTTCGAATGTGGCAAGCCAAGACACAGTTTAGATAGTGTCCTCAGGTGGGTTCTCAAAGTCAGCATAACCATCCCCCAACTCTATATGGTCACTCGAATAAGTAGGGTGCCGCATCCAGTGCCATTAGTGAGCAATGCCCAAACAGACTCTACGTACTTCAGTCTCGACAGGATTAGGAGAGTTCACCTGATGTGGTTACTGTTATGTTACAAGTTTATCATTTACATATTTATACTTTGCTAGACCTAGGAGTTTCTTTATCCTTTGTTATTCCTTATATAGCTCTTGATTTTGGAGTTAGTCTCAAAATTATAGTAGAACCTTTCTTAGTCTCTACCAGTGGGTAAATCTATCATAGCCCGATAGGTATACAGGAACTGTCTAGTTATGGTATCTCAAAAAATCACTTCAGCAGACTTAGTTGAATTAGAGATGACTAATTTTGATATCATTCTCATCATGGATTGGCTTCATTCCTGCTATTCCTCAGTCGACTGTAGAAACAAAATTTTCCAGTTTACTTTTCGAATGAGCCTATCCAAGAATGGAGGGGTAGTACTTCAGTACTTAAGGGTTAGCTTGTTTCTTACCTAAGGTCAAGAAAAATGATATGTAAGAGATGTGTCTACCATCTTGTTCTAGTCTAGGACTCTAGTACAGAACCCTCTAACCTTGAATCAGTGTCAGTAGCATGTGAATTCCTAGATGTGTTTCCCAAAGATCTCCCCGGAGTTCCTTTTGAAAGGGAAATCAACTTCGGGATAGACCTTCTTCCAAATACTCAGCCCATATCAATTCTTCCATATAGAATGGATCCAATAGAACTCATAGAATTAAAAGAACAGTTAAACGATCTCCTAGATAAGTTATTCATCAGACCCAGTGTGTCTACGTGGGGTACCCCAATTTTATTCGTGCGTAAGAAAGATGGTTCTCTCAAAATATGTATTATTACCATCTGTTAAATAAAGTCATGGTCAAGAACAAGTATCCACTTCCTAGAATAGATGACTTATTTGGCCAACTTAAGGGTGCTAGTAACTTCTCCAAGATAGACCTCAATCGGGCTATCATCATCTCAGAGTCAGAGAATGTGACATCTTAAAAACAGCCTTCAAAATTTGGTATGGTCACTTTAAATTCTTAGTCATGTCCTTTGTTATTACCAATGCCCTTGAAGCCTTGATGGACTTGATGAACCGTGTGTTCAAGCAGTACTTAGACATGTTTATCATAGTTTTCATATATGAAATTCTTGTCTACTCTCGCAGTAAGCATGATCATGCAGACCATCTAAAAATAGTATTACAGAATCTCAAAATCCATCAGCTATTCACCAAATTTAGTAAGTGCAAATTTTGGCTAAGGTCAGTAGCCTTTCTTGGCCATATCATTTCCAGTGATGGCATTCGAGTTGATCCCCAAACGACCAAAGCAGTAAGAAACTGGCCCAGACCTATCTCTCTATCAGATATCAAGAGTTTCTTGGGCTTGGCTGGCTATTACCAATGCTTTGTTGAGGGATTTTTATCTATTGCATCCCCTATGTCCTGATTGACTAAGAAAAAAGTGAAATTTTAGTGATCAAATTCTTATGAGAAAAGTTTTCAGGAGTTGAAGACTCGACTCACTATAGATCTAGTTTTGAACCTATCAGATAGTTCAGATGGGTTTGTGGTATATTATGATGCCTCCAGAGTCAGTTTGGGGTGTATCTTTATGCAAAGAGGTAAGGTCATAGCCTATGCCTATAGACAGCCTAAGCCTCACAAAAAGAACTATCCTACTTATGATCTTGGGTTAGCAACAGTAGTATTTTACTTAAAGATGTAGAGGCACAATTCATATGGGGTGCACGCTGATGTGTTGACTGACCATAAGAGCCTACAATATATGTTCTCACAGAAAGATTTAAACCTCTATTAGAGAAGGTAGTTGGAGTTGTTGAAAGACTATGGCATGAGCATCCTGTATCATGTGGGTAAAGCTAATGTAGTAGCTGATACTCTCAGTAGGATGTCTACGGGTAGTTGATAACGCTCAATCTACAGCTCTCGTAGGAGTGTAAAGCGGTCATTAGCAAATATAGAATCCAACCTGGGTTGGGTGTCAATCCCACAGGGAATAGCTTGGCCAACAAGTAAGTAAAATTACTAAACTTTTGGTGCAAGTCTCGTAAGAAGGGGGCATTCTTGTTGTGCAAGTAATGTAAACAAAAGCTGAAAATAATAAAGTAAAGAGAGAGATTGTTACGTTGGTTGTAAACAATGAGAGTTGAAGCGTTGGGGTTATGTCCACCTTCTGAGGTATACGTCTCTTTTGGCTATGAATGTGTAGAATTCTGACATGCAATTGCTTATAGAGAATTGTAGTCGATGGTAAATCCAAGCGTCTCTCGACCTAAACAACGACTATTTCACTTTAACTCTCTCGAGCTTCAAGCGTGTCTAACGGTACGAATTCTCCAAGAGGTTAGTCCAGTTACGGCACCAGCTTTTTAATAGGAAAGGGTGTCCTACTACCTTGACATTATCTCTTTTCCAGACAAATAACCTTTCTCTCGAACAAGTTAAATGTTAGACTGGTGTATTCTTCCGTTTGCAACCGCAAAGAATGTAGATTAAGATGAAGAGAATAATGATATAAGCAATATACGTGTCACAAACTCACAAACTCACAGCGAAGGAAATCACAATTTGCATTGTTGTTATTATACCACAATTTGATGATTTTCATGTAGCACAAGTGGTAGGCGTGAGGCGTGAATTCCTTAGCAAAAGTAACGATTCTCTTGTTTTGGATTTTAAGACTAGAAGAGTAGAAGAAGAAAAATAGAATTAATGGAAAGATTAGAAGAGTTGTAATTGAGAAGTAGAATGTGTCTCTCCACTAAGGGAGGACTTCCTTAAAAATCTCTAGCATGATAGGGTATTTATAATAGTCCTATCCTACTCCTACTATGCTAATGAAATAAATAACCAAATCCTACTAAACTAAGGAAATACTTAACCCATTTGTACTAGGTTAATGTAACATTTTCCTAATCCAAATAAACTAATGAAATACATAACCCAATTGTACTAGGTTAATGTATCATTGTCAAAATCCAGCTTTGTGTCTGTAAGTCCCCAAAGTCTTCAGAAATGCTGTTTTAGCCCGGGACAGATTTTCCATGCAGCAGTTTTGGTCCTTAGGCATGTAGACTTTCTTCCCTTCCTTTGTGAGCTTTCTTTTGCGTCAATTAAGCCATAAAATGTTGTATTTTGCATCATTTATACCTGAAACTTTACTAATCATGTTCGTTAGCTCATTTGTAGGAAAAAGGACTAAAAGTGCATGAAATATATAATTTGTTCTCAAAACTAGGCTAAAATATGGGCAAAATATATTGATATAGGCGTGTAAATTCGCCTATCATCAACACCCCACACTTGAAGCTTTGTTCGTCCTCGAACAAAATATCATGTCCTTCTAAACATCAACTTAGGGTTTTTACAATAACAACACAAAACATTCGTCAAGACAAGCACAACAATTATCAACAAAGAGTTGTTTTTCGATCATTAATAGAAACCATTTAACCTCTAGCATAGACTCGTGATGGTGATCAACTCGCATGCAAACGTTAAGGTGCGTAGAATCATATACAACTATGCAAAACTCATCAACCATGTGTGTCTCACAATATAGTACCCATAATCACTCACAAATATATCATATTTTTTTTTTTAAACATGGGTATCAAAATATCCTTGCTCTCGCTCTCACAAAGAATTCATATGTAGCAACTGATGACCATAGGCTTTCCCTTAGTGTAGTACTCCACTAAATGTCAGAATGTTAAGATTAGGATCAAGTAGGTCTTTTGATGGTTGTAATGTAGGCTAAGGGACGGGTAGGACTATTTTGGCCAGGAATAGTGACTAAGCTCCTAAGCACTTTAATACATCACATTGTATCATTGACATTTTTTTCTTTCAACCTTTCTTCTTTCTTTTATTCTACCACCCTTGTTCTCCTCTTTTGTTTTTCAATTTTAAGGACAACTCACTTTTCAGCTTTCTTTTCCTTTTTCTTTTCACAACATACCTCTTATGATAGCACTTTCTTTTCCATAACACATTCAAGCACCATTACAATTTAAAGCATCATACTTACCCAATTTCCTCTTATGTTGTCACATGACTTTTTTAATTTAAAGCACTTAGGAATTTGGATCAAATTACGGTCTTGAAAAAAATGGTTTAGGCTTACATACAAGGTCGTCAAAGAAATAGGCTAAAGGCTCAAAAGGGTTTAACTAGGATGATGTCCATGGGTAGGTAAAACTGAAGGTAAACAAATATAGGTTGCCAAAGAAATGCCTAAATCATCTCCTAAACTTACACTCCTTATTTTCGCTTTGCATACATACCAGGCAAGTTCTAGCATCAGTCACAAACATAGAAGATACTATTAATCTCACACACACAAGGCACATGGTCGACTTTATTGGAGGTAATATAGACTCTTGACCCAACAAGTGAAGGAATTGAACCACAAAATATCACATAATGAGTCAAAACTGGAGCCTAAACGTCTCAATAGTCCTAATTGTAGCACATACTCTTGTTATAATCTCATGCTGCCTATCAAAATAATATCATCCGAAGCTAGAAAAAAATTACTCCTAAAAAAAACTTAACTTAACTAAAAAAAATCGAAAACACACAAAAAAAAGTAAACAAACATAGATGCAAATAGAGAAGTATAGCATGCGATACCGCCACCCCACACTTAAACGGGACACTGCCCTCAGTGGAAAATAAATACGAAGAACCTGGTTAGTCGGACTCTTCCTCAATGTCGGGGGTCATACCCCCTTTGTCTGAATCATCATAAGAGTCCTCATCAGAGTTCTCCTCGTCAGAATCAGGCAAGCGTCGATCGTCATCAGTCGGCACATCATCATCTAGAGGTTCCTCAAAGTATACGCCCACTCCACACATCTCTCGTGCATGCATGTTCATTGGGTAGTCTTGGTTCAGCTATTGGAGCTCCTCAACAGTTGGAATACGTCCACCACTCATCATAGTAAATTGTGTCATGCCATAGAGATGACGGAAGAAAGTTTCATCACGAGCATGTCTCTCCGCAGTAGTAAGGTTGACACCATAAGTTGTTTCAGCATCTTTGACCTTGGTGAGGTCAAACTTCTTTGGGTTATGTGGGAGTTTGTGGTCAGCTGGTTCCTCTTCGATATCCTCCTTCCGCAAGATTGCTGTCAACAAATTTCCAAATGTGAAGTGGGACCTTTTGTGGAGTCTGGCTTTCCTCATGGTAGATCGAATTATTGCCCCAAAGTTGATAGGGACATTCGTCATCAAAGCATAGACCAAACACACTCTATCTCTTGATATCTTGGTGTATTGAGTCCCAGGAATAAGGCATGAGTTGACAGTGCGCATCCAGATTCTTGCTTCCCTATTTAGTGGAGCATAGGGGAAGGTGTTGTGTCGGCCTGTTTCTTTATGTCTGCCCCACCTTGCCATCGATCTGCTTCCACAAAGTGTGTGTCGTATTGCTCTATAAGGAGGCCTGCTGTACAACTCTTTGAATGGTGCTGTGTCGACCGAAGGTAAGCCAAGAAAAGAGTTGATCCAATCCGCGGTGAGCTGTAACACTTGGCCCCGAATTTTGACTTCATTGCCTGTTGTGTTCGGCGACCAGTTGGCATAAAATTCTCTTGTTAAATCAAGGTTGCATTCTCCCATGTCGCGGAAGATGAAATCCAGCTTCAATGCCATTATTTTTGCCAACATACGTGACTCCTTCTTTGATAAGGTCTCCTTGTTGATCAAGTCGACGTGCACATATTTTCTTTCTTTGTTGTTGCTGTACCATGCTTTGGCTTCTTCCTCAAGAACCCATTTTATTCCAAACATTCTGTGGGGTAGTTGTGCTGAGGATGATTCTCCTTGGTCCTTTCGACCTCTCTTTTTTCCCTTTTGGGAAGTGGTAGCCTTCTCCTTGCCTTGCCTTGCTTTAGGTGCCATTGTACCTGAGACTAGAAATAGTGTTAGTGGCAGCACAATCTCAATCGATACAATCTATAAGCAAGCATTAGGGGTACCACCCCACACTTAGTTTTGTTAACACAAATCAGTGAAGTGAAAGTGGTCGAGTACTCAGATTTCGTCGACATACGTTTTAGGATTGTATTTCGACAAGAAAATCAGCAATGTATCACTTACTTGCAGCCATTGGACTACTTTCATGGTAGATATAACAACACTACTACATAGGGGTTACCACATGGAATAGTTATTCTTACAACAATCACAACCTCTTATGTCGGTAGGCACTATAAGTCTTATCCCGATGGCCAGGATAGTCTAACATGTAAGTATCCAAACAACAATCTTAAGAAATGTTCATAGCCATATTAATTCCGTAAATATCATAACAATGCTATTGAAACCAAATTCAAGTCGGAAACAAGTCAAGATTTTCCTACGTATTTGTTCATTCACATGATTTTGTATCAACTATCCAAACACATAAACATCACCAACAATCTTATACGATTTAGCAATTCCTAATAAACATAGCAACGTAGTACTTACGATAAATAAATGAAGAATAAGAGAGTACTTACTTGCTTGAAACTTGTGGAGATGGTTTTGTGAATTGGAAGAGCAAAAGAAGAAAATTTTGAGAAGATTTGGAAGAGTATGCGGCGCCTTTAGGGTAATTTTTAGTGTGGTTGTGTTGTAAAACTAAGTCTCCTTTATATAGGAAGAGAATGGGTTGGGTTTTGACCCATTTACAATCGGTTTCGGAGACAAAAATACCACATATGCGGCGCATAATGCTCGGCATATCAATGACATATGCGGCGCATTGTCTATAGCATAATGGGACATATGCGCCGCATAGTCTATGGCATTTGTAGACATATGCGCCGCATAGTCTATGGCATATGAGATACTGAGACCAAATGCCATAGCATAGGCGGCGCATAGTCAAAAGCATACCTAGGAATAGGCGGCGCATAGTGTATAGCACACTAAATTCCGAGACCTTAGGCTATAGGATAGGTTGTGCATCGTTCGTGGCCTAGTTTTACCAAGGCCTAGCCTTTCTCGATGCCTATTTTGGCGTGAGAAATGCTCAATCCATAGCCTTATGAATCACCGTTCCTAACTTACCAACTTTACCATACAATGCGTCCAAATCGTCAATTGAAATCAATCTCCCCGTTGAATACTTCTTGCACCTATTTTTGCTCAAAACAAATGAAAACGATTAGTACAATGGGTTGCCTCCCATCTAGCGCCTTAGTTTTGGTGGTGGAACGACTCTTATTTTTGGATTTTCATTTATCAAAAACGAAACAAGTACCAAAACGACAAAACGATAAAACGATAAAACAATAAAACGATGGGTTGCCTCCCATCTAGCGCCTTATTTATTGTCGTGGCTCGACGTAATAATCTCGATTACTTAGACTTCATCGAGATAAGTGATGGCCATGTCATTCATCGAGTCAAGAGGACCGATATAAGGCTTAACACGTTGGCCATTCACTTTGAAAACAACACCCTTATTGCCTTCCAATTCGACTACTCCAGAAGAGTAGACTTGGATGACTTTAAATGGACCAGACCACTTCGATTTTAACTTACCTGGGAAGAGCTTAAATCTGGAGTTAAAGAGTAGTACCATGTCACCTTTTTGGAAGTTTCATCGAACAATCCGCTGATCATGATACTTCTTCATCCTCTCCTTATATAAATCCGATCGTTCATATGCATGGAGACGGAATTCATCTAGTTCATTCAGCTGCTCCAACCTCAGATTCTTCACATCATCCCAATTCAAGTTCAATTGCTTCAATGCCCACAATGCCTTGTGCTCGAGCTCAATGGGTAGATGACAAGCCTTCCCATAAACTAGCTAATAAGGTGACATACCAATGGGTGTCTTGAAAGCAGTCCTATACGCCCATAGTGCATCATCTAGCTTCCTAGACCAATCCTTCCTATTCGCATTAACCGTCTTTGCAAGGATTTGCTTGATCTCACGATTGGAAACCTCTACTTGTCCACTAGTTTGGGGATGATAAGGCGTAGCCACCTTTTGTTGTTTGACACCATACTTAGCCAATACAGATTTGAATAGCTTGTTGCAAAAGTGAGATCCTCTATCACTTATGATAGTACGAGGTACTCCAAAGCGAGAGAAGATATTCTTCTTTAAGAATGCTACAACACGTTTTCCTTCATTGTCGGCCAATGCTACAGCTTCAACCCACTTCAAAACATAATCCACCGCAACCAAGATGTATTTCATTCCAAACGAATTCATGAATGGACCCATGAAATCAATACCCCACACATCAAAGAGTTCTACCTCCAGAATTTTGGACAGGGGCATTTCATGGTGTTTTGAAATAGCACCTTGACGTTGGCATTGGTCATACCTTCTAACATAGTCGTATGCATCTCTGAATATCGAAGGCCAATAATAACCACTTTGCAAAACTTTTCTTGCCGTTCGATTGCCTGCATGATTTCCTCCAACTTGCGAAGTGTGGCATGCTTCTAATATAGTGGGCACTTCTTCATGGGATATACATCGTTGAATGATACCATCCGCGCATCTTTGAAACAAATAAGGCTCATCCCAATAGTAGTGCTGAACGTCATGCATAAACTTCCTTCTTTGATGGTAGGATAAATTGGCAGGTAGCATATTACTCACCACAAAATTTGCAAAATCAGCATACCATGGTAATTTCTCCGTTGTTATTGCTAATATCTCCTCGTCAGGGAATGCATTATCAATCTGAATTTCAGGTTGCGCCATATGTTAATTCTCAAGTCGAGATAGATGATCGGCCACTTGGTTCTCGCAACCTCTTCTATCTTTGACCTCAAAATCGAACTCTTGCAGCAGCAATACCCATCGAATCAACCTTGGTTTTGCATCCTTGTTCGTCATTAGATACCTAAGAGCTGCATGGTCTGTATGGACGATCACCGTAGTACCCAATAGGTAGGCACGAAACTTCTCGAATGCATACACAATCGCTAGGAGATCTTGTTCAGTAACAGTGTAGTTCCTTTGGGCTTCATTTAGGACCTTACTCGCATAGTAGATAGGATGAAATAGTTTCTCCTTTCTCTGTCCAAGAACAGCACCAACGGCTATACCACTAGCATCATACATGACTTCGAACGGGAGCGTCCAATCTGGTGCTACCATGATAGGGGCTTCAATGAGTTTTCCTTTAAGGCATTCGAATGCCTTTAAGAAATCTTCATTAAAGTCAAACTTCGCATCTTTCTCCAGTAGTTTGCACAATGGACTAGAAATTTTGGAAAAGTCTTTGATGAATCTACGATAGAACCCAGCATGGCCAAGAAAACTACGAACTCCCTTCACCGAAATTGGAGGTGTTAGCTTCTCAATAACCTCAATTTTTGCTCGATCAACCTCTATTCCTCTTTTGGAGATCTTGTGCCCAAGAACGATTCCTTCTTTTACCATGAAGTGGCACTTCTCCCAATTCAGCACAAGGTTGAACTCTACACATCTTTGCAATGCCATGCTCAAGTTTGCCAAACACGCTTCAAAAGACTCACCAATAACTGAAAAGTCGTCCATAAATACCTCCAAAGTGTCTTCAACCATATCAGAGAAAATAGACATCATACAACGTTGAAAGGTGGCTGGTGCGTTACATAACCCGAATGGCATACGTTTGAAGGCAAACGTACCATATGGGCATGTAAACGTTGTCTTCTCTTGGTCCTCAGGAGCAATACAAATCTGATTATAACCTGAATAACCATCCAAGAAGCAAAACCATCCTTTCCCCGCTAATCGGTCTAGCATTTGGTCCATAAATGGCATGGGGAAGTGATCCTTGAGTGTCAAAGAATTCAGCTTGCGGTAGTCCATGCATACTCTCCATCCAGTAACGGGCCTGAGTGGAATAAGCTCATTCTTTGCATTTGCGACCACCGTCATACCTCCTTTCTTGGGAACACATTGTACAGGACTTACCCATGTGCTATCAGAGATAAGATATACAACTCCTGCGTCTAACCACTTGATAATCTCCTTCTTCACCACTTCTTGCATAGGTGGGTTTAAACGCCTTTGATGTTCAATGGTGGGTGTGCACTTTTCTTAAAGCTGAATTTTATGTGTGCAAATCCCAGGTGGAATACCAATAATATCCGCAATGGTCCATCCAATGGCTCTAATATGCTTGCGTAAGATTGCAATAAGAGCTGGAACTTGTTGCTCACCCAAATCGGCTGCCACTATGACTGGAAGAGTATTTTCGCTTCCTAAGAATGCGTACTTTAAATGACTTGGCAGCTCCTTCAATTCTAACGTGGGTGGTTCTTCAATAGATGGCTTAGCTGGTGGTGTGGGTCGATTCTTGAGATCAAGATCCAGCTTCTTGGGAGTATAGCGATAGGTCCCTAATCCCGATAGAGCACAAATAGCTTCTTCAGAAATTTCAGCATCCTCAATCTCTCCTTTCATGAGTAAAACCTCCAAAGGATCATCAAGAATTTGCTCTTCTTCAAGTCGTTCTTTCTCATCATCAAGGACAACATCAGCCACAAAAAATACACTCAGATCTTTGGGTTGCTTCATTGATTTGCAAACATCAAAACGAACCACTTCGTCATTTATTCGGAATGAAAACTCATTAGCTCTCAAATCAATGAGCACACTTCCTGTAGCAAGGAAAGGGCGCCCTAAGATTATGGGAACCTCAGAATCTGCTTCACAATCCAAGATGACAAAGTCTGCTGGGAAGATAAATGAAGAAACCTTTACCAAGACATCGCATAAAATACCAACAGGTCGTTTTACCGACCTATCCGCCATGACAAGCCTCATATTGGTTGGTGTAGGATCTCCTAACCCCAACTTCTTATAGATCGATAATGGCATCAAGTTGATGCTGGCTCCTAAATCACATAATGCTTTGTCAAAGTTCAAAGTTCCGACGGTGCAAGGAATAGTAAAAGCTCCGGGGTCGGCCTTCTTCTGAACTATCGATCGGGTAGCAATTGCACTACAATGATGCACATCATCCTTCAGCTCATAACTTGTTGCCCTCTTCTTATTCAAAAGATCTTTCATAAACTTCGCATACCCAGGCATTTGTTCAAGTGCCTCTACCAATGGAACATTAATGGTCAGCTGTTTCAACATAGTCATAAATTTGCTGAACTTAGTGTCATCCGCCACCTTCTTCAATCATTGGGGAAAAGGTGGTGGTGGGTATGGAAGTGTTCTCTCCGTGGCTTTCTTCTCCTCTTGCTTTCGGTCTTCCATTTTTTCAGGCTGCACGTCACTAGGTGTAACGTCCTTGACGTTGAAAGTAGTTGTTGCGGCATCATCTCCTTTTGCAACGTCACTAGGTGTAACGTCCATGTCCACAATTTCATCAACCACTTGCTTACCTATTGCTGAAGTTTCCAGCACCTTACCACTTTTGGTAGTGATGGCCATGCATGACCCATCATTCCTTGGGTTTTGCACCGTATCGCTCGATAAGGTGCCAGCCTTTCTTTGATTGAATGCTGCTGAAAGTTGGCTTAATTGCTACTCTATTTGCTTGATAGAAGTGGAATGAGAATCAACTAATTGCTTCATGGAGGACAAATCATTAATCACCTCCGTAACTCCCGCGCTCGTTGCTTCCACTCCTTTCAATAACTTAGCCATCATGTCTTCCATACTTCCAGAATTAGATGTGGTGGTGTCACGTCTACCAGGGGGAACGTACAAACCACTCTTTTCATTGTTTTTCTTCCAACTACCTTGGTCTTTTCTTCCAGATTTATCATAATAGTTCCGACCTTGGTTTCCTTGGGCATTCCCGTGGAAACCCCCCTGATTGTTCAAGTAGTTGGCCTCCTCTTCAGAATCAGATTCGTCTCTTTCTTTTAGCGCTACAGCTTTCACTTTTTCGGTCTTCCTTGATAATAAATTCTTTGTCAGAAGATCCATTTGTGTTTTCAAATGCGTCATATCTTGATCACGTTCTTCTTCTCTTCTTCTTTGGTCTGCAGTCATGCCAATAGATAAAGTGGGGCTTGCTACCACAGAATCCCTGGTATGCCAAGCTCTACTTTGTTTCGTCATACGATCTAGCATATTGCTTGCTTGACAAAAGGTGAGGTCCATGAAAGAACCTCCAGCTGCGTTGTCCACCACTGGTTTAGTTATTGAATTCAAGGCTCTATACAAGATCTCCATGAGGTGAACATTAGTCATGTGATGGTTTGGGCATCTCGCTAGCTTTGTCTTGACCCTCTCCCATGTTTCATGAAGAGCTTTAGAGGGAAGCTGACGAAAGTTGCTGATTTTATCTCTCAGTTGAGCCCTTTTGGATGGCGGAAAGAATCTTTCTAGGAAAGCGTCTCTCAATTGCCTCTAATTTGTAGTTGAATCAGGAGTCAGCCCATTCAACCATAGTGTTGCCTCCCCAGACAGAGACAATGGAAATAGACGTAATCGAATAGCATTCTGACCAATACCAGGATTGTCAAAGGACTTGCATGTAGAAATAAAGTTGATGAGATGCATATTCAAATCATCGCCTGCTAGTCCACCAAATAATCCCTTGAGTTGCAATAACTGAATCATGGTGCTTGTGATGTTGAACTTGGCTCCGGGCGCTAATGGTGGTGGAATTATAGCTCCAGTGGCTCCGGCACCATCAAGATCATCATCATTATCGTCGAAAGCTGGCTGCAAAGGTTGGCGATCATACCTATACCGAGCTTGTCGACCTCTTCTGTTGGCAGGTGTTGCAGTTTCAGCGACATGCCTTGGGTTTATCAACTCGTCATCACCTAAATCTTCATCGTCAGGATTTGTTGCTCGCCCAGGATTATCAATGTTTTGTTGTTGGACTTGAGCAGCGACAAGAGCAGCTAATCTTGCTTGCTCGTGTTGAGCAGCCATCCTGTCGATTTCAGCTTGTGCTTCCATTCTTCTAATTCGTTGTGGTTCAGGATTGATTGGTAATAACGGTTGACCAGAACTTCTAGTATGGGGCATGCACTAAAGTAAAAACCTGCAATAAACAAAAACAAAAACTAAACATAAAAGTAAGAGAATCTTTGACCAAAAGGGTCTAGTAATTATCACGAACTTGATTGACACTCGTATTCCCCGGCAACGGCGCCAATTTTTGATAACGCTCAATCTATAGCTCTCGTAGGAGTGTAAAGCGGTCATTAGCAAATATAGAACCCAACCTGGGTTGGGTGTCGATCCCACAGGGAATAGCTTGGCCAACAAGTAAGTAAAATTACTAAATTTTTGGTGCAAGTCTCGTAAGAAGGGGGAATTCTTGTTGTGCAAGTAATGTAAACAAAAGCTGAAAATAATAAAGTAAAGAGAGAGATTGTTACGTTGGTTGTAAACAATGAGAGTTGAAGCGTGGGGGTTATGTCCACCTTCTGAGGTATACGTCTTTTTTGGCTATGAGTGTGTAGAATTCTGACATGCAATTGCTTATAGAGAATTGTAGTCGATGGTAAATCCAAGCGTCTCTCAACCTAAACAAGGACTATTTCAGTTTAACTCTCTCGAGCTTAAAGCGTGTCTAACGGTATGAATTCTCCAAGAGGTTAGTCCAGTTACGACACTAGCTTTTTAATAGGAAAGGGTGTCCTACTACCTTGACATTATCTCTTTTCCAGACAAATAACCTTTCTCTCGAACAAGTTAAATGTTAGACTGGTGTATTCTTGCGTTTGCAACCGCAAATAATGTAGATTAAGATGAAGAGAATAATGATATAAGCAATATACGTGTCACGAACTCACAAACTCACAGCAATAGATAGTATCTCATTCGGCTTCCATAACCCCAACAGAGAAGTTTAGTTACCCCTGAATACGAAGGAAATCACAATTTGCATTGTTGTTATTAAACCACAAGATTGATGATTTTCGTGTAGCACAAGTGGTAAGCGTGAGGCGTGAATTCCTTAGCAAAAGTAACGATTCTCTTGTTGTGGATTTTAAGACTAGAAGAGTAGAAGAAGAAAAATAGAATTAATGGAAAGATTAGAAGAGTTGTAATTGAGAAGTAGAATGTGTCTCTCCACTAAGGGAGGACCTCCTTAAAAATCTCTAGCATGATAGGGTATTTATAATACTCCTATCCTACTCCTACTATGCTAATGAAATAAATAACCAAATCCTACTAAACTAAGGAAATACTTAACCCATTTGTACTAGGTTAATGTAAAATTCTCCTAATCCAAATAAACTAATGAAATACATAACCCAATTGTACTAGGTTAATGTATCATTGTCAAAATCCAGCTTTGTGTCTGTAAGTCCCCAAAGTCTTCAGATATGCTGTTTTAGCCTGGGACAGATTTTTCATGCAGCAGTTTTGGTCCTTAGGCGTGTAGACTTTCTTCCCTTCCTTTGTGAGCTTTCTTTTGCGTCAAGTAAGCCATAAAATGCTGTATTTTGCATCATTTATACCTGAAACTTTACTAATCATGTTCGTTAGCTCATTTATAGGAAAAAGGACTAAAAGTGCATGAAATATATAATTTGTTCTCAAAACTAGGCTAAAATATGGGCAAAATATATTGATATAGGCGTGTAAATTCGCCTATCATCAGTAGTGTTGCTTGTGTGGAGGATGGTAAAAAGAAATTAGTTCAAGAAGTTCATCAGCTTGCCTGACTAGGTGTTCGCTTAGTCGATTTAGCAGAAGGTAGTGTATAGGTGCCAAGTAATTCAAAATCATCCCTGGTTTCTGAGGTAAAGGAAAAGAAGGATAGGGATCCCAGTCTAGTCAAGTTGAAGAAACCAGTCAGAGATCAGAAAGTAAAGGTCTTCTCCCAAGGGGGAGATGGTATTTTGCATTGTCAGGGTCAGCTATGTGTGCCAAGTGTAGACAACTTGAGATAACGAGTTCTTGCAGAATCACATGGTGCAAGATACTTTATTCATCCAAGGGCCACTAAGATGTACCATGATTTGTGAGAGATCTATAGGTAGAGTGGAATGAAGAGAGACATTACAGAGTTTGTGGCTAAGCTCTCAACATGTTAGCAGGTTAAGATCGAGCATCAAAAACCAAGTGGGTACATACAGGAGTTCAGTATTCCTTCCTAGAAATAGGAAGAAGTGAATATGGACTTTGAGATGGGTTTGCCTCGTACTCGTCGCCAGCATGATTCAGTTTGGATCATTGTAGACAAGATGACCAAATCAACACATTTCCAACCAGTCCATACCTCTTATTCAGTTGAGGATTATACTAAACTCTATGTCAGGGAGTTGGTAAGACTGTACGGTGTTTCGTTGTCCATTATCTCAGATAGAGGTACCCAGTTCACCTCTCATTTCTAGAAGGCATTCCAAAAGGGTCTTGGTAACAGAGTTCACCTCAGTACAACCTTTCATCCTCAGACAGATGGTCAAGCAGAAAGGACCATTCAGAGTTTAGAAGATATGCTGCAAGCATGTGCAATAGACTTTAAAGGTAGTTGGGATGACCACTTTTTTTTGATTGAATTTGCATATAATGACAACTATCATTTCAGCATTCAGATGGCTCCATTTGAGGCACTTTATGGAAGGAGATGTAGATCTTCCATTGGTTAATTTAAAGTGGGTATTTGATACTTTAGAGAAAGTTCAGTTGATCAGGGAAAGGCTTAAGACAGTTTAGAGCCGACAGAAATTGTACGAAGATGCACGCAGAAAGGATCTCGAGTTTGAGATTGGTGATTTTATGTATTTGTAAATCTCTCCTATGAAAAGAGTGAAGTGGTTTGGAAAGAAGGGGAAACTCAACCCTCGTATATCGGTCCTTACCGAATTGTCATGTATTTTGGAAAGGTAGGTTACAAGTTTAAGTTGCCTTTAGACTTAGATTTACTGCATCCAGTCTTCCATATCTCCTTGCATAAGAAATGCATAGGTGACCCAGCAGTCGTAGTCCCTACAGAGGACATAGATATTCAGGACAACCTCTCTTATGAAGAGATTCCCATCGAAATCCTTGATTATCAGATTCGTAGACTAAGAAACAAAGAAGTCCCTCTAGTCAAAGTACTTTGGCGGAATCAGTCCATTGAGAGAACTACTTGGGAAGCAGAAGCATACATACGGACCAAGTATCCTCACCTCTTCTCCGTAAGCTCAAAATCAGCCCAAGGTAACAGATTTCCTTTGAATTTAATCAGTCTCATGTTCAGATATAACTACCAACTTGGTATCAATTGATGTTGCATACTCAGTCATGTAATCACAAATCAATTTAGTCATGTACTCATGCATCAGACATGCATGTCCAATATATAAGCTCATCTTATCAGTAATCCCAGTCATGCATTCATGAATCATGTTTAGCTATGTACTCATGTATCAGATATACATGTCCAGTATGATAATTCAGTATATCAATACTTTCAATCATAAAATCATGCTTCAGTTGTGCATGTCCAGTGTCTAAATGTTTAGCTATGTACTCATGTATCAGATATACATGTCCAGTATGATAATTCAGTATATCAATACTTTCAGTCATAAAATCATGCTTCAGTTGTGCATGTCCAGTGTCTAAATCCAGTCTATCAGTATTCTCAGTTTAATCAGTCTCGTTTAAGGATAAATGTTTCCAAGGGGGAGATATTGTAAGACCCCGAAAAAATCATAAGTAAAACTCAGTCTTTTAAGCTTGCTAAGGGGTCCCAAACTTAGAAAATTCTAGCTAAGTATTAAGACTTAGTATTATTTTGGCCTTCGAAAGTTGGCAACTCTATTTCACGACTCTTGTGACCTTAAAGTATTGATCTGTAGATTGATTAATGATCATGAATGTCATTAGGTGTTCCTGGATGAGTTTCAGGTTTTTTAGACCTTGTTTGAACCACGTTTGAGAATCTAAAATAGTGAATTGATGCGATCTCGCTGCAGCGCATCGGCCATCGGGTCGATCAATATTTTTTCCTTGGTTCCCAGTGGAAATATCCATTGAACCGACGTGGAACAGACGTGCCACAATGGCTATCCCATTGATGCCAATAATGTGGCATGTCATCCTATGCATCGAGAGTCTAGTTTTCAGTGATTAAAAGTAGCATCCTTGGGGTGTATTTGGGTATTTTCCCCACCCCTATTTAGCCCTAAAACATGAGATTTAGCCCTCATTGAGCAAAATATACTTACTTTCTCTCAAATTACTCCAGAACAAGAACCCTAGGTGATTTAATTTCAAGGCTAAGGCTTAATATTTCCACCATTGTTCTTCAGGAATTTAGCAACCAAGGTATGTCAAGTTTTCATCCAAGGGTTCCTTCTACCCTCGGAGTGCAAGAAACTCTTTTAAACTTCAAGTAGCTTGATTTTATGCTTTCTATGATTTAGATTAAAATGTATTCATGATTGTAATGTTGATTGGATTTCTATTCCATGATTAAGTGAAAGATTTATGTAAAAACAACTATTATATATGTAGTATCATGTGAATTCATGTTAAAGCTTTAAAATTGTGATGCTCATGTGTTGATTAGTATTATGTGCATATACAATGCCTTTCAAGTGTTTGATGAGTTGTTCATGAGAATTAAATAATGAAATTATATAATGTTAGCATGTATTCAAGTTCATGCCATGCAAGTGTTTGCTATAATGTCCCAATGAATGAATGATGATCAAGTAGTTATTTATAATGTTTCAAGATTGTGTCATGTCTTGTAATTTATGCTATCGAGTCCTGGGGGTATTTAAATCCCAACAATTTTGCTGATTACCTTGAGCGATGGTTAATCTTAGGATAGTATCAGTCATGTCACTATCTATAGTACTCACAGTCAGTTACAGAACTCAGGAAAAAACTCAGTAGACTCGGTATCAGTCCAGTCTAGTTCAGTATTCAGTTCAGGCCTCAGTAAATTCAGCCAGTTAATAGAATTCAGTGGTATTCCTCCAGTGAATAGAACTTAGTGAACTCAGTTCAGTTCAGTTAGACAGTAGAATCAATAATAGTTAAATTAAGGAAGTATGAACTAGGAGTCAGTTCAGTGTCAATTAAGTTGGGAGTAGGATTCAGCAATGAGCGAACCTAGGGATGTGGACATTTCTTCTATCAAAGGGTTTGACCCTTGGTAGCAACCTTGCATTACAGAAATACGTAGCCAGCATAAGTTGAGATATCCTCCTACCAAATTAGGGTTGATACATCTGATATGAATTTTCCCGCCAGCGAGGGTTGACAAAAGATATTTGTCTTTACTCATGTAATTGTACTGACACCCTTCCAACTAGGGTTATATATTGGACCCTAATTTATTTAGAAAGAGGCTTGTTGGTTAGATAATTACCTCCCACAGTCTTAGTTTCAGTTCCAATCTTAGAATAGAACTCCCAGTTCTATAGATTCATGATTGTCAGATACAGTCACTCAGTTCAGTACAAAACTTAGTATAGTTCCATAGGATCAAGACTGTCAGATATAGTCACTCAGTTGTCAGTTACACAGTAGTAGTAAACTCAGATATCAGTAAATCAGTAATTAAGAACTCAGTATCCAGTGTTATCACAATCACAGTTATAGTATACATATTCATGCATGTACTTCCATTCAGTTATTTTCATGTCATTCAGTCAGTATTATTTATGCATATGAACCCATGCATTTCAGCCTACCTCACTTTGCATACCAGTACATTCAAAGAACTGACGCATACCTTTCTTTTGTGCTATGATGTTTTATATAATAGGCTTAGACGCGCAGCCTCCCGATCATACTTAGCAGTTCAGATATTCAACTGACAGAGTTAGTGGTGAGTCCTCTTAGTTTGAGGACATAATGATTATTTTAGTAGTTCAACTTATTTTAGTAGTTCAGAGTTAGTTGCGGACTTGTCCCATCAACTCCATATTTTAGGCAGTTTAGAGGCTTTTTCAGACTATAGTATATTCAGACAGATGTATCAGATTTTGTATTTGTTATACCTTATTCATTTTTATTATAGTATTGAACCTTATGGAATGTTTTCTACCTAATTTCTACATTTATAGTACTATTATTCAGTTATTGCAATAGGTACCGGTTATGGGTTAACTTATGGTCTTTCAGGATTATGAGCACCGTGTAGTGTCCGAGGTGTAGACTCAGGGCATTACAAACTTAGTATCAGATCCAAAGGTTCAATAGAGTCCTAGGAAGTCTGAAAGTTGTATCTAGTAAAATCTTGTGCATAGGTGTGTAGCACACCACACTTATGAACAGGAGGCTATGAGATGTTTTAGGAAAAATTTCCCTTCATTTAGTATCATGTCGTGTGAGTGAGCATGAGATGTAGTTAAACTTCCTATATAATCAAAATTTCTCTTTCATTTACAGAATATGCCTCTAAAGAGGACTAAGGGAAGAAGAACGGGACACCATCCAGAACCCTAGCCCGTCCAGCCAGATCCTCTGGATGAACATGTCTCCTACACTGAGTTCAGGGTAGCTTTCACCACCCTAGCTCTTTCCGTGGAGGCCTAGAATGAATGTCCAGTTGTTGTTCTAGCCAACCACGTGGCTAATACTACTGCTGCTAGGATTTGAGATTTCACCCGAATGAACCCTCCATCTTTTACTGGGTCTAAATTAGATGAGGAACCTCAGGAATTTCTTAATCAGGTGCAGAAAGTTACAGATATTATGGAAGTGACTCGTGTAGAGAACACTGAGTTGGCTACATATCAGTTACAGGATATGGCGCACTCATGGTTTAAATAGTGGAAAATAGAAAGGTCTGCAGATGCAAGGCCCATTGAATGGGAGGAGTTTACTGTTGTTTTTTTGGATAGGTTCTTCCTGCTAAAGTTGAGGGAAGTGAAGGTTTTGGAGTTTATAAATCTGAAGTAGGGAAACATGACGGTACAAGAGTATTCTAGTAAGTAGCTTGATTTCATGCTTTCTATGATTTAGATTCAAATGTATTCATGATTGTAATGTTGATTGGATTTCTATTCCATGATTAAGTGAAAGATTTATGTAAAAACAACTATTATATATGTAGTATCATGTGAATTCATGTTAAAGCTTTAAAATTGTGATGCTCATGTGTTGATTAGTATTATGTGCATATACAATGCCTTTCAAGTGTTTGATGAGTTGTTCATGAGAATTAAATAATGAAATTATATAATGTTAGCATGTATTCAAGTTCATGCCATGCAAGTGTTTGCAATAATGTCCCAATGAATGAATGATGATCAAGTAGTTATTTATCATGTTTCAAGATTGTCCCATGTCTTCTAATTTATGCTATCGAGTCCTGGGGGTATTTAAATCCCAACAATTTTGCTAATTACCTTGAGCGATGGTTAATCTTAGGATAGTATCAGTCATGTCACTATCTATAGTACTCACAGTCAGTTACAGAACTCAGGAAAAAACTCAGTAGACTCAGTATCAGTCCAGTCCAGTTCAGTCTTCAGTTCAGGCCTCAGTAAATTCAACCAGTTAATAGAATTCAGTGGTATTCCTCCAGTCAATTGAACTTAGTGAACTCAGTTCAGTTCAGTTAGATAGTAGAATCAATAATAGTTCAATTAACGATAGTATGAACTAGGCGTCAGTTCAGTGTCAATTAAGTTGGGAGTAGGATTCAGCATCGAGCGAACCTAGGGATGTGGACATTTCTTCCATCAAAGGGTTTGACCCTTAGTAGCAACCTTGTATTACAGAAATACGTAGCCAACATAAGTTGAGATATCCTCCTACCAAATTAGGGTTGATACATCTCGTATGAGTTTTCCCGCCAGCGAGGGTTGACAAAAGATCTTTGTCTTTACTCATGTCATTGTACTGACACCCTTCCAAATGGGGTTATATATTGGACCCTAATCTATTTAGAAAGAGGCTTGTCGGTTAGATGATTACCTCCCACAGTCTTAGTTTCAGTTCCAATCTTAGAATAGAACTCCCAGTTCTACAGATTCATGACTGTCAGATACAGTCACTCAGTTCAGTACGAAAGTTAGTATAGTTCCATAGGATCAAGACTGTCAGATACAGTCACTCAGTTGTCAGTTACACAGTATTAGTAAACTCAGATATCACTAAATCAGTAATTAAGAACTCAGTATCCAGTGTTATCATGATCACAGTTATAGCATACATATTCATGCATGTACTTCCATTCAGTTATTTTCATGTCATTCAGTCAGTATTATTTATGCATATGAACCCATGCATTTCAGCCTACCTCACTTTGCATACCAGGATATTCAAAGTACTGACGCATGCCTTTCTTTTGTGCTATGATGTTTTATATCATAGGCTTAGACGCGCAGCCTCCCGATCATACTTAGCAGTTTAGATATTCAACTGACAGAGTTAGTGGTGAGTCCTCTTAGTTTGAGGACATGATGATTATTTTAGTAGTTTGTAGTTCAGAGTTAGTTGTGGACTTGTCCCATTAACTCCATATTTTAGGCAGTTTAGAGTCTTTTTCAGACTATAGTATATTCAGACAGATGTATCAGATTTTGTATTTGTTATACCTTATTCAGTTTTATTATAGTATTGAACCTTATAGAATGTTTTCTACCTAATTTCTACATTTATTGTACTATTATTCAGTTATTGCAATAGGTACCGGTTATGGGTTAACTTATGGTCCTTCAGGATTATGAGCACCGTGTAGTGTTCGAGGTGCAGACTCAGGGCATTACAAACTTAGTATCGGATCCTAAGGTTCAATAGAGTCCTAGGAAGTCTGAAAGTTGTATCTAGTAAAATCTTGTGCATAGGTGTGTAGCATACCACACTTATGAACAGGAGGCTATGAGATGTTTTAGGAAAAATTTCCCTTCTTTTAGTATCATGTCGTGTGAGTGAGCATGAGATGTAGTTAAACTTCCTATATAATCAAAATTTCTCTTTCATTTACAGAATATGCCTCTAAAGAGGACTAAGGGAAAAAGAACGGGACACCATACAGAACCCTAGCCCGTCCATCCAGATCCTCTGGATGAACATGTCTCCCACACTGAGTTCAGGTTAGCTTTCACCACCCTAGCTAATTCCGTGGAGTCCCAGAATGAATGTCCAGTTGTTGTTCTAGCCAACCACGTGGCTAATACTACTGCTGCTAGGATTTGAGATTTCACCCGAATGAACCCTCAATCTTTTACTGGGTCTAAATTAGATGAGGAACCTCAGGAATTTCTTAATCAGGTGCACAAAGTTACAGATATTATGGAAGTGACTCGTGTAGAGTACACTGAGTTGGCTGCATATCAGTTACAAGATATGGCGCACTCCTGGTTTAAATAGTGGAAAAACAGAAAGGGCCGCAGATGCAAGGCCCATTGAATGGGAGGAGTTTACTGTTGCTTTTTTGGGTAGGTTCTTCCTGCTAAAGTTGAGGGAAGTGAAGGTTTTGGAGTTTATAAATCTGAAGTAGGGAAACATGACGGTACAAGAGTATTCTAGTAAGTAGGTTGATTTCATGCTTTCTATGATTTAGATTCAAATGTATTCATGATTGTAATGTTGATTGGATTTCTATTCCATGATTAACTGAAAGATTTATGTAAAAACAACTATTATGTATGTAGTATCATGTGAATTCATGTTAAAGCTTTAAAATTGTGATGCTCATGTGTTGATTAGTATTATGTGCATATACAATGCCTTTCAAGTGTTTGATGAGTTGTTCATGAGAATTAAATAATGAAATTATATAATGTTAGCATGTATTCAAGTTCTTGTCATGCAAGTGTTTGCTATAATGTCCCAATGAATGAATGATGATCAAGAAGTTATTTATCATGTTTCAAGATTGTGCCATGTTTTGTAATTTATGCTATTGAGTCCTGGGGGTATTTAAATCACAACAATTTAGCTGATTACCTAGAGCAATGGTCAATCTCGGGATAGTATCTGTCATGTCACTATCTATAGTACTCACAGTCAGTTACTGAACTCAGTAAAAAACTAAGTAGACTCAGTATCAATCTAGTCCAGTTCAATATTCAGTTCAGGTCTCAGTAAATTCAGCCAGTTAATAGAATTTAGTAGTATTCTGTCAATCAATGGAACTTAGTGAACTCAGTTTAGTTCAGTTAGACAGTATAATCAGTAACAGTTCAGTCAATCCTAATATGAACTAAGAATCAATTCAGTTGGGAGCAGATTTTAGCATCGAGAAAACCCAGGGATAAAGGCATTCCTGCCAGCAGAGGGTTTTACCCATAGTAGCAATCCCTGTGTTATAGAACTATGTAGCCAATGTAGGTTGAGATATCCTCCTACTAGATTAGGGTTCATACATCTCATACAAGTTTTTCTGCCAGCAAGGGTTGACAAAAGAGCTTCCAGTCAGAGAGGGTTGAATTATAGTTGTCTTTACCCAAGGTACAGTATTGACACTCTTCCAACTGGGGTTACAGGTTGGACCCCAATCTATTCAGAAAGAGGCATATCGGTTTGATGATTACCTCCCACAATTTTAGTTTTAGTTCTATTCTCAAAATAGAACTTAGTTCAGTTCTACAGATTTAGGACTGTCAAATACAGTCACTTAGTTCAGTATGGAACTCAGTATAGTTCCACAGGATCAAAACTATCAAATTTGTGGAACAAGACTGTCAGATACAGTCACTCAGTTATTAGCTATATAGTATTAGTAAACTTAGATATTGATAAATCAGTAATTTAGAACTCAATATCCAGTATTATCACGATCTCAGTTACAGTATACGTATTCATGAATGTTCTCCCATTTAGTTATTTTCACATCATTCAGTCAGTATTGTCCATGCATATAAAGCCATGCATTTCAGCCTACCTCACTTTGCATACTAGTACATTCAAAGTACTGACGCATACTTTTCTTTTGCGCTATGATGTTTTATATCATAGGTTCAGATACGTGGTCTCCCGATAATACTTAGCAATTTAGATATTCAGCTAACAGAGTTAGTGGTGAGTTCTTTTAGTTTAAGGACATGATGATTATTTCAATAGTTCAGTAGTTTGAAGTTAGTTGGGGACTTGCCCTATCAATTTCATATTTCAGACAATTTAAAGGTTATTTTAGACTTGAGTATTCTTAGACAGATGTATCAGATTTGGTATTTGTTATATCGTATTCAGTTTTACTATAGTATTGAACCTTATGGCGTGTGTTTTGCCTAATTTTCGCATATTACAGTACTATTATCCAGTTATTGCAGTAGGTACCAGTCATTGGTTAGCTTGTGGTCCTTTGGGATTATGATCACCGTGTATCGTCCGAGTTACAAACTTGAGGCATTACACTACCCTTCGATTTTGGCTGAGAAAAATTAAAGCTACCTGTTCTAGCCCTTTTATTCTTCCTCTCTTTCCTTAAGCTTATATTCCTCAATTTATAGAGCATTGAACATAAAAATCGATATGTCCATATCCTTAACCAACATTGCAATTTTACACTCCTTGACCACACTATCAGACATACTAAAAATAAACTTACTCATTCTAGACCTATTGTCTGCAACCATCCAAGGAACAGACCTCGCCAACTGAGTTAAATTAAGAGAATGCTCCTTCACACTCATATTATCCTTCTTTAAATTAATAAACTCCAGAACCTTAGATTCTCTCAACTCTAAAGGGAAAATTCTATCTAAAAAGGCCATGGCAAACTCCTCCCATTATACAAGCCCTACATCAACACCCTGATCACCCTTACACTGCTTATACCACATATGAGATATATCCTGCAACTGGTAAGCAACCAACTCTGCACTCTCACTCAAAGTGACACCCATTATATCAGTCACCTTTGTAACTATATCAAGAAACTCCTACGGATCCTCTACAAACTCGGATACTAAAAATAAAAGGGGATTCAATCGGGTGAAATCATGAATCCTAGCTGTAGCTATATTTTCCACTAGATTAGCTGAGGTAACAACCTGCTGATTATTCTGAGGAGCTACTGAATGAGCTAAGGTAGTGAATGCAACTCTGAACTTAATATGAGAGACGTGTTGATTCAGTGGATCTTCTTGAATAGTTGAAGGAGCAGGATGATTCACCTTTCTTCTTCTATTATTTCTTTTGGGAGGAATTTTCTATAGTAGAATAAAGGATGTATTACAAAGAGAGTTTAAATAGAGCTCAAGCTCACTCGTACGATATGAATACTGAAAAAAGGGAAATTTTTCCTAAAATGTCTTGTATCCTCTCATCTATAAGTGTGGCGCGCTTCACACCTATGTAAAAAAATCTACTTAATGCGGCTTTCAGACTCCCTAGGATACTGTAAAACATTAGACTCTGATACCAAGTTTTTTCATAACTCAAGGTTACCTCCTAGTCGCGACAACGGTGCTTATAGCCACAAGTGACCAGAAGCTAACCCATGAGCTGGTACCTGATGTGAGCGCTAAGTAAACTGATAATAAATGACATACAGAAAACAACTGATAAGAGCCATAAGGTTTAAACACTGAAACATGATTAAATCATAAATCTGAAGCATCTGAAGACAAACTGTAAAAACTAATAAATAACTGACAAAACTGGCTAACTGTTTGAATGTCTAAAAAGCTTCTTACTGAATGACTGTGGAGTTGATGGTATAAATCCCCAACTAACTTCGACTAAATAGAAATACTAAACTACTAAGATATATTGGAATGAATCAATTATGTCCTCGATAGATGAGGGCTCACCACGACTACTGCTAATGATAATCTAAATGGTCTAAGCGCGGATAGGAAATTGTGCGTCCAAACCTATAATATAAGACATCATAGAACAAGGAAAAGTATACAGTCAAATTTTTGAATATATTGGTATATGAGATGCGGTAAGTCTATAATATAAGGGTTAACTATGCATGAAATAATGACTGGCTGAGTTAGATGAGATATCTGAGTATGCATGCATGAAAACTAAAATATTGAGAATGAAAGACCAAGCATATAATGTTTCTAAAATAATCTGTAAGCAGAATTACTAAAATTTGATAACTGAATAACTAGAAGTATGAATACTATGGTCAAGAAAAATTGAACTAAATTTTGTACTGAATATTGAACTGAGACTGCAGGAGGTATCATGGAACTGGCATGCCCCAATCTAAGCTAATTGGGGTCTAAATTGTAACCCTAGTTGGAAGGGTATCAGTACTGTGCCATGGGTACTAACACTGTCTATATGGATCCACTCCACTGGTGTCCCAAATGACTAGAGAGTAAGTCCTAAACTGGTAGGTAACCCCTAAGAGAATGTATGTCCTAAACTGTCGAGTGACATCTTAGAAAATATCAGTCCTAAACTGGCGGGTGACATCTCATAAGCCTATGGTAGCTACATAGTTCTGGAACTTAGCGACTTCTTCTAAGGACCTAGTACTAGCTAGCGGGTGATCCCCCATACCTAGGTTCACTCGGTGCTAAATCCTACTTCCAACTGGTCTGGCACTAATTACCGGATTGAACTAAGCTTAACTGAACAAACAACTGATCATAATAACTGATTGAATGATAATGCTCATGGTATATCCAAAATCATTCTGAAGATACTGAGATTATGTAAATAACTAGGTATTGGGTGTTCATAAACCACCATCACGGAATGGAGATAATAATAGGCACATATAAGAGCTTCAAAAATAATAATTAGGAATCATTACTCAAAATCCATCACTTTGGCATTTCAGCAAACACATGAGAGTCATGAACTTGAACATGGGAATGGGTAAATCATGTGATAGTAACACAATTACAATACTAAAATCATGAGTTTGGGATTTAACATAAAAATTTCATCATTTAAACATGTAAAGGAATATTGCATCAGAACACTTGAAAATACAATACATAAATCAAAATTTATAAGAGATTCATAGAGATAATTCATTATAAATATCTAAAATTCATCATTTAAAACATAAAAATGGATTCTTGGACTCTATACGTGAATAGGACCCATGGATGAGCATCACACATACCTTAAATCCTTCATCTTGAAAGAGAAACACAATCCTGATGTTTTTCTTAAAAGTTCTTGGATTTGGAAACTTGATTTTATCATTTTTTTTGAAGATAAAGAAATGAAATTAAAGAACTAGGGGGATGATTAGTGTTTGTTTTTTTAGATGAAATTGGATAATGTGGGCAAATAATGCCCTAACTGATGTTTTAATTCGTGTTTTTACAAATTGATTGAGAGGGAAAAGACTCAATTGCCCCTCAGAGAATTAAATTTTCAACTCGTATACAGATAAAAGGGCCATCGCAATATGGTGAGTCTTTCACCTCTATAGCCACCGCGACGCGCCACTATCGCGGTGAGGTTTTGGAGTTAAAATCCAAATATGATCCAATCCTTGTCGAAAAATTTTGAAACTTCCCCAAGGCATGCTCCTTGCACCCTTGAGCATGAATTAACTCAAGAACCTATGTCTGGAGGTCAATAAGACCCATTTAAAAATCCTCAAAGTTAAGAGGTCCAAAATATGACTAAGTCCCAAACACTTAGTGAAATTTTCAGGCTTTAATCCTCTTATGCATGCAACTAGGAGTTAAACTGAGCTAAGAAAAGTATAGGGTATTACAGAGATGATGAACTAAGGAAGATCTTGAATTTTCTCATGGTGGATAGTGTTAGGGAAGAATCATGATGAGATCTATTCTAATTCTAGAAAACTCCTCCTAATTTAGTTTAAGAGGAAATTCTACTAATGCATGATCTATTCAAGTCATGCCTATGCCTAAGGTCCAAGTTTCCCAAGCAGTTTATGTCCATGCTTCGACCCCTAAACTAGAATCAATAAAGTCTCTCAATAATCCAAGCTTCCAATTATTTAAGCTCTATATATGATGCTCATGATCCATAAACCCACGTCTCATGCTATGCTTAGTTCTAAGAAACTATACTCTTTATATGTTACCAACTTAGTTTATGTCATGCCTAAGATCAAAGGGATACTATTTATGTAGACTCATGACCATTCTCAATTCCTAGAATGAGAAGTAATAGATTCAAGCATCAACCCTTGTCATATTCCTTGAATTTATGAATTCAACCTTTGTGCTACACAACTCAGGATATATGTAATCATATTAGTGTTCCCAATCCTAAGAACTCAAGCTATGTTACGTTTATGCCTGAATGGCCCCCTATTCATGATCTATGTATTTAATATATAAAGCACTTCATTCCTATTGTACGATATCTTACTTAACAGGTCTTATATTGAGTATTAAGACAAATATAAGTCATATGAGTAGTATCACTCGTATTCCTGAAACTAATAATCTAGTCCCCCAACGACCTTCTTATGTTATAATGATGATAGTAGTAATGGTAGCAGAGTAATGATTTAGATAAGAGAGTAGATATTCATTGCTGTGAAAAATGTTTTATGACAACTCAAGCTAAGATTATAGGTGAAAAGGGAAGAGTGAGATAAACTCTCGTTATGTGAAATGGTTAGGAAGATGATATATGGTGAAAATATTTGTTGAAAGTGATTGAAGTTGCTGAGTTTAGGTATGTAAATCCATAAAGTGAGTGTAGTAATAGGCTTGAATGTGGTTGTTGATAATTATGTAGACCATTACACTATGTATCTAGTACTACAAGATTTAGAGCTAAGAAATCACTTGATCATGGCTGTGAGAAGGATTACCATAATTGAGGACTAAATATTTTAAAGAAATATAGTCTATAAAGGTCCTTAGCTTAGGCCAGCATGATCACATTATATGTAGAACATTTTTTCTACATGTTAAACTTGAATGTGGGAACAATGTATGAATAGATTCAATGACATGACTCGAGATGAGACCCTAACCATGATGGGCATCCCAAACCAATGAAGGCCCTTGAAGACCCCTTAGCATGTCATTATAAGAATGGTTATAACTAAAGTGCGGAAATACAATGAAATCAAATAAAGTATTTCAAGATTAAATGAAGTAATAATCCAAGAAATTGAATGACATAATAGCAAAATATCTGTCAAAACCCATCCACTAAGCTTCTAATTATAGAAAAACTATCTAGGCCGAGAAAAGACAATGACAATACCACAATTGAAAATATTAAACATATAGAAATAACCGTCTTCAAGAAGATGGAGAGTTCACCAACTCTAATGATGTATGTATAATCCTAGTGCTTCACCAAACAATGAGAATATGACTCAAAACCTACATGGCATGTGTTGGCATGTGGAACAACCCAAAGATAGAGCATGGTAGATACAGAATAGTCATAGCCATAGAAGTTAAATCATAAGAATATAATTTATGAAATTAAATAATCACTTTAAAACATAGACTCAACTGTTTTAGTAATTATGAGATAGATGGTATGCTCGACATCACTATACACAATTGTCATGACCCAAGACTACCCCCTAATCGTAACACGGTGCTTGGAACCATAAGTGATCCCAAGTTAACCCATGAACTGGCATACTATTAAGCAACTAATTTATAATATATTAAATAACCAATTCTGCTGTACGAAAATGAATTATAATACTAATACAATTTATAATCTAATAAAATTAAAGAGAAAGCTGAATTTACATGACTGACTTTGACTGACATCTATGAAGCCTCTAGTATACTGACTATAGATAGCTGAGACATGACTCCAGCTACCACTAATCAATACATATGAGTAGTAAAGTAAAGTACATGAACAACATCTGGCTGAAGTCCCAAAAATAGGAGAACTCATCACCTACTGGCTAGAAACTACAAGTGTCTGGTCATAATGTGTGAGCTAAAAATGGTACCTACATTATGAAACAATGTTGCCACACAGATGTATATATGGATCAGTACTTCTGGAATGTACTGAGTAAGCGTGGATGAATACGATAATTAAAACTGATTTCATACATAATCTTAATACATGCATGCTAAGTGTAAGTAGACTCACCAAGAGACTAAAAAAAACTAAAATCTGAAGTAGCTTAAATCATGAGTAAAAAACATATTCTGATAAGCTGATGAATCACTACACTTAGTTTCTTATAACTTTACTTTTAAATATACGTAGAACTAAAGCTGAAAAACAGTAAAACAAGGGTACTGTATGAATACTGGGTTTGGAACTATGGGGTGGAAAATGACATAACTCAAGGATCTGAATATGCAAATATACTAAGCACGAGTGCATTAAAACTTTGACATCTGATAATGAAAGATCAAGTATATACATATTTCTAAAATAATCAAGAAATTGAAATACTAAAATATGATAACTGAATAATTGATCATCTGTATGCTTTGGTCAAGCAAACCAGAATTGAGTCTATAATGAATACTGCACTAAGACTGTGGGAGCTATCATCTAACCGACATAAAACATATGAGCTATCATGGAGTCCAACGTCTGACCCATATGAACCTAAACTGTAGTGAACAATAACTGATGTCTCGAAGGATGAGGGTGTCATGCCTAACTGATTGGGGAACCCTGATAATCTAAGGTGGTTCCGTTGGTCTAAAAATTAGTGACTGCTACTAACATCTCATGCCTAACTGATGGGGGAGATGTCATCCCTTTGTTCACTCGGTGTTCAATCCAACTACTAAATGAAAGACATTGAAATACTAACTGGTGCATGCATTGATAACTAATAACTGATAAGCTCAGGACATGGTATTCTAAAAATAATAGTGCATACGGATTCTGAGGTAATTATTAATGTATAAACTGATACTGGAACTAAAACTGTACTGAGTTTAACTGAACATGATTTCATGACTGGTAGTTCTCATTATGATCATAATAACTGATTAAATAGGAATAAATCATGATTTAATAGAATCATACTTGAAAATTTGAAAATTATGTAAAACACGTAGGTATCAGGTGTTCATAACCTGCCAGTATTGAATGAACATAAAACATGATATCAACACTTAAAACTATAGTATGGGAATCATGGTTCAAAACCCAAAAGCATAGACAATTCTTTAAACACACGGGAATCATGAACTTGAACATAGGAATATGTTAAACATGGGAAATCAACATGATTATGTGGCTAAGATCATAACTTGACATTATAACTTGGAATTCACTTGAATAAACCATGGGAAACTCTAATTCATAGTATGATAAAATCAATGGAATAGGACATGGAAACTTGTAACATAAAGTATAAATAGATTAATTCACTTGAAAACACTTGTAGACATGGAAAAGTTCATAATTCGATATTATAACATGAAATTAAATTGGATATGTCATGGGAATAGAAACTTAAAGCATGAGATAACCTAACTTTTCATGAAAGCATCCTTGGACATGAATTTAGTCAAATTACGAAGAAAATCATGATTTAAATTCATCTTGAACACATGATACTTTATAAACAAAAGGGAAAGTTCTTATATTTAATTAATGGAAAGCTTTTTGCGCTCCTTGGGTGAAAGAGGACCCATGGATAAACTCCCACATAACTTAATAGATGATTTCTTGAAGATTCTTCATAATTTCTTAAGGTTTCTTGAACTTGGAATCTTCAATTCTTTGTGTTCTTGAGAGAAAACCTTGAACTTATTCATGGACGAAAAGGGGAGGGTTTTTATGCGAGTTCCTTTGAGGAAGATGGGCAAATAATGCCCTTTTGAGTGCTTTAAATCCTCCTTTGGACGTTTGGGGTTGAGGAAAAAGGACTTAATTGCCCCTGAACCCTTAAGAATCTAAAATAGAGGGGGAATAGGCTCTGCATCACCCCTTAAATTGTGTTGAGAGAGATCCACATCATGCTCCAAATCACGTTGAGAAACCGATGAACCACAGACAAATCGCGGACCCTTATTGCCTCTCATGAAGAAGGCCATAACTTTTCGCTTGGGTATAAAATTAAGGTGAAATTGGTATCGTTGGAAATAACTCAATTATATACAATTTGGTAGGTGTTGATCTGCCAAATTCTACATCTATAAAAAGTTATACACATTCAATCTAGACCTTTGTAGAATCAAATACCAAACTTTGGACAAATTAAAGGCTTTTAGCTCAACTTTGTTCTAAGTGATTCTTATGAACATTTTTCACCTCAAAAATCACTTCACACACTAGGATAAGGATAATGACACATGTATTCAAAATAAATTTATGGGATTAGAGCTAAGACACGTAGGAACAACTCTTCAAAGTCTAGCCCAAAAATGTCGGGAGTTATATTATCCCCCTTGGAATCATTCGTCCTTGAATGAGACTAGTTAGTCTGAGAGTACTAAGGCAACTCAGATCATATTCTAAACATGTATGACTTGGAACATGACTTGGAACATGGCTTCATAACTGAGTCTGAGCATGATACATAAAATGAACTGATTTCAAGAATACATGCAATGACATGAGAATGGTTATAGGCTGAGATAGAAATCAGAGAGTCAACTTATGAGTAACCATTACTTTAAGCTGGATCTTGTTTGGTGAAGAAAAGATCAAAGGTTTAGGACATGAATACTTAAGGTATTACAATACATCTTTCCCTTGGGATACTTCATCCCCCGAATGATACTGACTTGGCTGAAATACTAAGGAAAGACTGAGATGATGCATGGGGCACTTATGGGCTGAATCATGGATGAATATCTAGAATATAAAACTAATGAATGATGCATGAACTGAGCTGAATTCGAAAATTACCTAGATTCAAAAAAGATTACCTCTTGTAATAGCCATATTCATGAGACTCCGGATAGTCTGACTAGAGGGAAAGATGGAAAACCATAGGAACTTATCTATCTGAATGCTAGACTGGATGCTGGCTAGACAGACTAAATTATACTAAAAGCCTACATTAATCTATACATTTAACTTCAAAACTATACTACACTTGAGGCTACTTAAAATATTCACATGGGCACTGATACTCTATCTACTGAAGTCTGAGTTGAACTGAATTCTCCCACTATGTTCAAGACTACTTGAATCCACAGAGTGTACACATAACACTATAACACTAGTCTAAACCATGAATTCAAGAATAATTCTTATTACCACTTCAACAACTATATTCAACCTCTTACTAGATATTCACTAATGCACAAAGAATTCATCCACTTATACACCAATATAACATTCAAGCCTATCTTCATAACCACACATGAACTTCTAGGCAAAAAACCAAAAAAGTGTCTTTCTCATACTCTTTAAACCCCTATCAATAACAACATTCCTGCACTACCCTAAGCAAATGCACATGTAATTCTTAACTAACCATGACATATACAAAAAGATTATCTTTAATCTTTCTTCAACCTTTTAGTCTTATATAAAACAAGCATATTGCAATATTTTCTCAACATGAAATTTTTACTCTCTCCCATCTAAATAATTACTCATCACTACTATCATTTTAAAAGGAGAGGTCACTGAAAGTTTAGCTATATAGGGACCTGAAACATGAAAGAATACTATGCATAACATGGAATCCTAACGAAGGCCTGAGGAATAGAGTATTAAAAGAATGAATTCATCGAGGAGAGATAATATGAGGATATACATGACATAATCTGAGTTTCACTGGTCATTAAGAGTGCACCCTGAGTAATGGGAACTGAGCATACTAGAAAGCATAAGTACATGAGTCATGAGCTGCACGACCTAAGTTTGGAGTTCATAATTTCATGGAATATGATTCTTACTGCTAAGTGAACTGGAACTCCTTATACAAGGATCTGGAAAAGTACATGATTCTCTATTATGTGTATGAACATGAGCTATGATCATGGAACTGACATGAAAAACATGAGTACAAATTGTGATGACTAAAAAACTTTAGATGGTGATGAGAATGGGGTTGGCATCATCATCCTTTACTGCTTTTCTGCACATACTGGCATCACTACTAGAATTTGAGAGACTTACTTGTTTACTTGTTCTATCATCTCCCCCTTAGATTTAAGCTATCATTCTAAGTCTGTGGAACCTTTTAATAACTCTAAAATGAACTGCAACTATATTACTCAAGGGTCCAAGATATAATAATACACAGATAATTTCATCCTGAAAGATTACACCTGAAAGTGTAAAACCCACAGCTAATACTTTATTCTGAGATAGAACTCTTAACTTTCTGTAGTTCTAACAATTATCATACAATAGCTTAAACATTGACTAACTTTGAATTTTCGGGAGCATCATTATCTAGAATTTCAACTCTTTTTTCTATTTGCTTAATCTTCAAAGATTCAAACTTAAATTCTAAAACTTAACATGGATATTCCCGAACTGTAATTAACCATACTACCTTCCTTCATATCCTACTAACGTCACATCTAAAATATGAGAATTACCATTACACCAACATACCCAACATCAATAACATATAATTTCAAATCAATAACTGAAATTCTTGCATACACTGTTTCAAGCCTACTGTTCACCTTTCATATAACTAGCCCCATGAATACATAATCTTCTCCCAACTCTACTACTGCTAAACTTATAGGTCCATGCTTTTAACTCTAGATCATATCCTATCAAGGGATTCTGAGAAGGGATCTGAAAGCACATCTGACTTTAGCTTATCGCATAATTTTCATGAACATGAATAAAGTCATTTAATTTTCAAAACTTAAAAGAACTGATGGGATACTTTTGAGCCTGCGTGAAATCCCATAATTATTTGTGGGAGTGTTTGAGAAAGCTCTAGCTATATGGATTTAAGCTGGGTTATTTCTGTTGCCTCAAGAATAAGACAAATTTGGTATGAATGGATTCACATTAAAATCTGCATAATTTCCCTAGAGAACACTACCACTGCATGATCTGAGACATAAAAGAAGGGAAACATTTTACTAAATACCCTGTAGCCTCTCGTAGAAAACTACAGACATCTCCGTATAATTTTGCAAGACTTTACTAGACACCCTAGGATACTTGTACTCTATGCTCTAATACTAAGTTTGTCATGACCCGAGACTATCCCCTAGTCGTAACATGGTGCTTAGAAAGATAAGTGATCCCAAGCTAACCCATAAACTGGCATACTATTAAGCAACTGATTTGTAATATATTAAATAAATAGTTTTGTTTTGCAGAAATATAATCATGACAAAATCTTAGAAGAATTATAATACTGATACAATTTACAATCTGATAAAATTGAAGAGAGAACTGAATTTATATGACTGGCTCTGACTGACATCTATAAAACCTCTACTATACTAACTATAGATAGCTGGGACATACCTCCAGCTACTACTAATCAATACATATGAGTAATAAAGTAAATTACATGAACAACATCTTGATGAAATCCCTAAAATAGGAGAACTCATCACCTTTTGGCTGGAAATTACAACTATTTGGTCATGATGTATGGGCTACAACTGGTACCTGCATTATGAAATAATGTAGCCACACAGATGTATATATGAATCAGTACTTCTTAAATGTACTGAGCAAGCAAGGGTGCAATAATTAAAACTGATTTCATACATAATCTTAAAACATGCATGCTAAGTGTAAGTGGACTCACCAAGATACTGAAATAAATTAAAATCTGAAGCAGCTCCAATCATGAGTAATAGACATATTCTGATCACATGGTGATTGACTACACTTTGTTTTATAAAACTTTAAATTTATAATATATGTAGAACTGAACGAGGAAAATAGTAAAACATGAGTACTGTATAAATACTTGGTCTGGAACTATGGGGTTGAAACCGACATAACTCAAGGATCTGAATATGAAAATATACTAAGAATGAGTGTATGAAAACTATGATATTTGAGAATGCAAGACCAAGCATATAAATATTTCTGAAATAATCTATAAACTAAAATACTAAAATTTGATAACTGGATAACTGATAATCTGTATGCTTTGGTCAAGCAAACCTGAAATGAGTTTGTACTAAATACTACACTGAGACTGTGGGAGTATCATCTAACCAACATAAACCGTGTGAGCTATCATGGATTCCAACGTCTAACCCATGTTAAGGAGGATTGTTCTATTCTTGCCATTGGAATAGAACCTAAACTATAATGATCACTACACTGATGTCTCAAAAGCTGAAAGTGTCATGCCTAACTGTTGGGGGACCCCTCAAAATCTATGGTATTGTTGTAGGTCTGGAACTTAGCGACTGCTACTAATGTCTCTTTCCTAACTGACGGGGAAGATGCCATCCCTTTGTTCATTCGGTGCTAAATCCAACTCCCAACTAAAAGACACTAAAATACTAACTGGTACATGCATTGATAACTAATAACAAATAAGTTTAGGTCATACTATTCTAAAAATAATAGTGCATATGGATTCTGAGGTAATTATTAATGTATAAACTGATACTGGAACTGAAATTGTACTGAGTTTAACTTTACATGATTTCATGACTGGTAATGCTTATTATGATCATAATAACTAATTAAATAGGAATAAATCATAATTTAACAAAATCATACTTGAAAATTTAAAAATCATGTAAAACACGTAGGTATCAGGTGTTCATAACCTGCCAGTATTGAATAACCATAAAGCATGATATAAGAACTTAAAACTATTGTATGAGAATCATGGTTCAAAACCCAAAAAATATAGACACTTTATGAAACACATGGGAATCAAGAACTTGAACATGGGAATATGTTAAACATAGAAAATCAACTTGATTACATGAATAAGATCATAACTTAATATTATAACATAGAATTCACTTGAATAAAGCATGAAAAATTCAAATTCATAGCATGAGGAAATCGATGAAATAGGAGATAAAAACTTGCAACTCAAAGTATGAATAGATTAATTCACTTGAAAACACTTATAGACATGGCAAAGTTCATAATTTGATATTATTGCATGAAATTCAATTTGATACGTCATGGGAATCGAAACTTAAAGCATGAGATAACCTAACTTTTCATGAGAGCATCCTTGGACATGAATTTAGTCAAATTACTAAAGAAATCAAGATTTAAATTTATCTTGAACACATTATACTTCATAAACCAAAGGAAAAGTTTATATCTTTAATTAAAGAAAAGATTTTTGGGCTCCATGGATGAAAGGGAACCCATGGATGAACTCCTACATACCTTAATAGATGATTTATTAAAGATTCTTGAGAATTTCTTAAGGTTTCTTGAACTTGAAATCTTGAATTCCTTGTGTTCTGGAGATAATACCTTGAACTTGTTCATGGGGGTAAAGGGGAGAGTTTTTATGTGAGTTTCTTTGAGGAATATGGGCAAATAATGCCCTTTGGAGTGCTATAAATCATCCTTTGGATGTTTGGGGTTGAGAAGAAAGGATCCAAGTACCCCTAGACCCTTATGAATCTTAAACAGAGGGGGAATAAGCTTTGCGTCATTCCCCAAATAGAATTGAGAGTGCTTCACATTGCAACCCAAATCGCATTGAAAAATAGGCGCGCTGCGGTCAAATCACAGACTCTTACTTCTTCTCACGGACAAATCCATAACTTTTTGCTCGAGTATCAAATTAATGAGAAATTAGTATCATTGGAAAGATAACTCAATTATATACAATTTGGTTGGTATTGATCTGAAAATTTCTATCTATTTCAAAAGTTATACTCGTTAAAATTTGATGCTTGTATAATTGGATACCAAAATTTGGACGAATCAAATGCTCTTAGCTCAACTTTGTTAAATATGGTGCTTATGAACATTTTTCTCCTCAAATTACTTCACATACTAGGATAAGGATCATGCCACATGTATTCAAAAGAAATTCATGGGATAAGAGCTAACACACATAGGAATGACAGTTCATATTCTAGCCCAAAAATGTGGGGTGATACAACCATGAGCTATGTGGGTCTGGATTTAAATTGTCGGCCAACTCCCTAATTCTCCAGTTTGTGTTACATTTTACATTGGAAGGATTTACTATTCATGCTAAGGGATATTTCCTAGTCGTGTGGCTACACATATTGGGACTCTTTTAGCAGGGGAGCTAAACCCATATAGCCCATGGGTGTGGTTAAGCAACAAGGTTACAAAACCTAGGTAATATTTTTTAAATGCATGTTAAACACGGATTCCCTTTACCAACATTTATACATATGTATGGTTGTATTTATAGTGGATGATTTTACTTGGTTGTTTAAATGGCATTACTTTATCCTTATCTTGGGATACATGCTAGCGGTCACTCACTAACTCATCTATTGACGACTGTATACCTACTCTATGTAGGAACCGACCATTCTACTCCTCTTGTTTAGTACACGGATTCGGTATTAGCATTTGGATTGATGTGTTGAGATTCTATCTTTTTGAAAGGCTTTATTTCATGATATGGATACTGTTAGACATTTTATTTTCATTTTGGATATTGGTTTTAGCCATGATTGGGGGCATGTACCGACTGAATATTTGTATTCTTTTGGATATAGGCTTTGTGGTACTTTTGAGGGTTGGTATGGGTGGAATCGGTATTGGCGTCGTCCTTGGAATTGTAATAAGTTGGGAGGCTGGTACCATCGAACATAATTTCTAACTTTTCCATCGTATTAAATTTTGGGTTTGATTATCATATTATGTTTTGATATCCTTTTTGGTTTGGTATGGTATGTATAGTTGGGTTTGGTATGGTTAGACTCAGTTGGGTTAGTCACGGTTGTGATTCTATCCAAGAGTCTCGATATTAATAATAATGCTATCTTGTTATATGTTCGAAATTTAGCTCATTTGAGGCTGTGAAAGGTGGTTGGGTTTCATTATGGGGGTGGTCCCCAGTCTTAGTTGGACTTGGGATGCCCATTACATTTAGGCCTTGGTTTAGATTATGACAAGTTTATATCATAGCATTTGGTTAATGGTCAACTGGGAAGTCCATAAAGCCATGTCAAGTAGAGTCTTTTTTAGGAGTGTGTAGCATGCCACATTCATAAAAGAGAGGCTGTAAAACATTTAGGAATATTTCACTTTTTTGAAATTCTCATTCCCAAAATCCTCTCTAATCGTTGGTTATTTGTCTTTCAGATCATGCCTCCTAGATTTGGAGCACAAAAGAATCTTTTTTTCTCTTCTGGTGGTAATGCTAAAAAGGTACCTCCTACGTCTGGAGTACATCTTCAATCTCATGGTTCGATTCCTAATTGTGCTGGAGTTCTTTCTATTCCTTATACTGCTCCTTAGGTCCCTTAGGGTAATGTGACAAATGTGGAGTTTCATTTATTTATTTATGTTATTGCTCAGATGGTCACTGCTCAGGCTGAGCAGGGTGGGGCTAGTGCTTTATCTACTGAGGCCACAAGGGTTGGTAAATTTTTGAAGATGGGTCCTCTTACTTTTGTGGGAATGAAGGTAGAGAAAGACCCAAAGGGCTTCTTGGATAAACTAGAGAAGATATTTTGGGTTATGCAGGCTTCTAATATAGAGGGAGTTAGCTATGCAACTTATCAGCTCAAATATATTGCTTATCAGTGGTATAAGGAGTAGGGCAAATATATGGGTGATATGGAATAGAAAGGGTTGTGGGAGGACTTTTCTAATGCTTTCATAAATTGTTTCTTTCCTCAAGAGTTAAGGGAAGCTAAGATGGAGGATTTTGTGAACCTCAGGCAATGGAGGGTTTCTGTAAGGGAATATTTCTTGAAGTTTCATTAGTTGTCAAGGCATGCTCCTTATTTGGTGGCTGATATAAGGTTGAGAATAAGGAAGTTTGCTTCTGGGTTAAATAGAGATCTAATTTTAGAGAGCAAGACTGCTTTTTTTTATTAGGGTTATGGATATCCCTGGGTTGACTATTTATATATAGTAGGATGAGGATAAGAAGAGGAAAAAGGCAAAATTTAGGGATAGCTATAGAAAGTAGGGCAGATTTTCTAATCAGAGAGGTGGATAGTCTCAATGTGGTAGAGATGGTCGCAAGTGGTAGAAAAAGAAGTAGGAGTGTTCTGGTTCCTTCTCTGCTGCCAGTGGTCCTTACCCACAATAGTCAAGTGACAGGCATTACTAAGGTGGTGATAATGCTTAGGCTCAGTTTTCCCAATCTCAGGCGAGTAGAGGTTAGTCTATTTCTTTATGCCCTCCTTGTCGGTTTTATAGTCGACCGTATCGGGATTTCTATAAAAAAGGTAGGGAAAGTGCTTTAATAGCGGTTAGGTAGGCCATCAACTCAAATATTGTCTAGCTAATAAGGTTGTTACTGGGGTGAATAAGATTATGGTGGCTTCATTTTCTATTCCTACACCTGGTACTGTGGCATCTGCTTCTGTTACTGCTCCTGGTTCTAGAGTTGGTTGGAAAAGATTGTATGATTTGGCATCCCAACTAGAATACGAGGCATCACCTGATGTTATTACTGGTATGTTACAACACTTTTCCCGTGGTGTATATTATTTTGTTGATCTAGGCTCCACTCTTTCTTATGTGACTCATTATATAACTGTGTCTTTTGGTTTTGATCTAGAAATTATTTTGGATCCTTTTTTGGTTTTACCCTGGTAGGAGACTTGGTCATTGCTGAATGGGTTTATAGGGTATGTGTGGCATCTTATGGTGATAGGAAGACTTTGGTAGATCTATTTGAGTTGAGAATGGTGGATTTTGATGTAATTTTTGGTATGGATTGGTTTCATTATTGTTATGCGTCTTTAGACTATCAGACTCATAATATCATCTTTAAGTTCCCCAGCAAGCCAAAAATAGAATGGGAGGGTTGTTCTTTAGCTCCTGAGAGAAGATTTATTTCTTATCTTAGACCTCAAAGGCTAATCTTTAAAAGTTTTCTTTATCACTTGGTTCAGGTTAAAAATTCCAACTCGGAAGGTCCTTTTTTTATAGTCAGTTTTGATAGTTAATGAGTTTCCAGTGGTTTTTCTAGATGATCTTCCTAGTGTTCCTCAGAATAGAGAAATAGAGTTTGGAATTAATTTGCTTCCGGACACTCGTCCATTATCTATTCATCTGTATAGAATGGCTCTGACTAAGTTAAGAGAACTCAAGGATCAAATTAAGGATCTTCTGGAAAAAGGGTTTATTCATGCTAGTGTCTTTCTGTGGGATGAAACCAGTGTTGTTCGTGCGCAAGAAGGATGGTTCCATTCAAATACTCATTGACTACAGGCATTTGAATAAGGTAATAGGAAAGAACAAGTATCTTCTCCCAAGATTAGATGATTTGTTTGATCAGTTACAAGGTGCCAAGTTCTTTTCCATGATAGATCTTTGGTATGGGTACCATCAACTTAAGATTAGGAGGTGGATATCCATAAGATGACTTTTTGTACTCGATATGGGCATTTTGAGTTCTTAGTGATGTCATTTGGATTGACAAACACTCCCACAACATTTATGGATTTGATGAACAGGGTGTTTAGCTAGCATTTGGATCTCTTTGTAATTGTGTTTATTAATGACATTCTGGTGTATTCGAGGAGTGAGGTGTATCATGCTAATCATCTCCATGTGGTGTTGCAGACCTGAAAGAAATAGTAGTTGTTTGAAAAGTTCTCTAGGTGTGAGTTTTGGTTGAATGTTGTTACTTTCTTGGGTCACATTATATCGAGTAAGGGGATAATGGTCGATCCTTAAAAGGTTGCTTTGGTGAAGGGGTAGCCTAGGACCACGACTCCATCTGATGTTTGGAGTTTCTTAGGTTTAGCTGGGAATTATAGGCGGTTTTTGGAAATTTTATCATTGATAGCTTCTCCTTTGAATAAGTTAACTCAGAAGAAGGTTAAGGTTTCTTGGTTGGATGCTTGTGAGGCGAGTTTTGAGAAATTGAAGAATAGGTTGACGTCGACTTTGATTTTGAATTTGCTAGAAAGCAGTGATAGGTTTGCAGTTTATTATCATGTATCTCAAGTAAGGCTTAGTTGTGTTTTGATGCCTCATAGAAAGGTGATTGCCTATTCTTCTAGGCAGTTGAAAGTACATGAGAGGAATTATCCTACTCATGATTTGGATCTATTAGTGGTTGTGTTTTCTTTAAAGATATGGTGGCATTATCCGTATGGTGTTTATGTGGATATGTTTTCTGATCATAAGAGTCTTTATTATGTACTCATGCAGAAGGAGCTTAATCTCAGGAAAAGGAGATAGATTGAGCTTCTCAAGGATTATGATATGAGTCTTCACTATTACCCTGATAAGACTAATGTGGTTGTCGATGCTCTTAGTAGTTTATCCATGGGCAGTTTGGCTCATGTAGAGAAAGGAAAGAAAAAATTAGTAAAGGATATTCACTATTTAGCCAATCTTGAAGTTTGTCTCTTAGATTCTAATGAGAGTGGTGTGATGGTGCAATAAATGGTTTGATCATCTCTTAGTGCACAGGTTAAGGAGAAGCAAGTGTTGGATCTGGTCTTAATAAAAATCCAGAGTAATATTGGTGGGAAAAAGGTGGTGGTGTTTGGGATTAGTGGTGATGGTACTTTGCAGAACCAAGGGAGGTTGTGTGTTTTGAATGTCGACGAATTGTGATAAAAGTATTTTGGCAGAGGCGCATGAGTTGCTCTATGTTGTCCATCCTTGTTCGACAAAGATGTATCATGATCTTATGGAAATCTATTGACATAATGGTGTGAAAAGGGAAGTGGTTGACTACATAGCCAAGTTCACGGTGTGTCAATAGGTTAAGGTTGACCACATAAGGCTTGGTGGGCTATATCAAGAAATAAAGTTTCCTAAATGGAAGTGGGAGATGATTAATATGGATTTTGTTACCGGTCTTCCTCGGTTCCAGAATCATTTTGATTCGATTTGGGTCATCGTGGATAGGATGACCAATTTTGCTAACTTTTAGTTGGTAAGGACTACCTTTTCGATAGAGGATTATGTAGTGTTGTATCTTCAAGAGATTGTGAAGCTATATGGGGTGCCTGTTTTGATTATTTTTTATTGTGGTACGTAGTTTACCTCTCATTTCTACTGGTATTTATAGAAGGGATTGGGTACTAAGCTCAGTCTGAGGACTGTTTTCCATCTGCAGTTGGATGGGCAAGTGGAGAGAACTATTCAGACATTAGAAGATATGCTTTGGGCATACGTGATTGATTATGGTAGCAATTGGGTTGAACACCTACCTTGGGTAGAGTTGCTTACAAAAGTAGCTATCATTCTAGTATTAGTATGGCTTTTTTCGAGGCATTATATGGTAGGAGGTAAAGATCTCCTATTGGATGGTTTGAGCTTAGTGATTTGGATATGTTTGGTCTTGATTCGGTCTATCAAGCCATGGAGAAGGTGAAGGTGATTCGGGATAGACTTAAGGTTGCTCAGAGTCACCAAAAGTCCTATTCAGATATTAGGTGCAGAGACTTGGTGTTTGAGGTTGGGGAAAAAGTGTTCCCAAGGGTGTCTCCCATGAAGGGAGTAGTGCAGTTTTGCAAGAGGCGGAAGCTCAATTCTCGATTTATTGGTCCTAATGGGATTTTACGGAGAATGGGCAATATTTCTTATAAGTTGGAGGTTCCTGTAAGTGTGGGTTTGGTTCATCCGATTTTTCATGTTTCCATGTTGAGGAAGTATGTTGGCGATCCTTCATTGGCTGTTTCTTTGGATGGGTTGGATATCTCAAATTCTCTGTCTTATGAAGAGGTCCCGGTTGAGATATTTGATAGGAAAGTTCGTCGGTTGAGGACCAAGGATGTGTCTTTGGTAAAGGTTCTGTGGCGGAACCATAAAGTGGAAGAAGCTACATGGGAAGAGGAAGAGGACATGAAGTCTAAGTATCTACATTTGTTTTCTGCTCCTTGTATTCGTACAGAAGGTATGTGTTCTTGAACACATCTTTATTTTCTCAGTTTATTAAAGGAAAGATTTATGTCTTTACCTTTTTATTTTCAAACTTTGTTAAAGGGTTGTTTGATTATGCAAATGACTCTATGTGTGGTTAGCCCTACCTTATCCGACTTTCGGGGATGAATGTTCCTAGTGGGGAAGAATGTTACATCTTGGGTTTTGGACTTAGAAATTTTACTTATAATCTGTTCTCTGGACCCACTACGACTCCAGGCTACGAGCCAAATGATAGTGTCCAAGTAGTATGGTCCTATCGTAAGTTGACCAATTTTAGTTGGTGGGATGGTTTTTCCCACTTAAATGGCCACGACTTAAAGGTATGAGTCATAATGCCTAGATACGAGTCGTATCGGTGACTCGTAGTGTGGGCAGTGTTTGATCCTTTTTGTAATTTATTCTTCCAGGGAAACGGATCATGGGTACTGATCGTATGTTGAGGTTATGACTTGGGTGGATGAGTCATATACTGGACAGTGTCTGATCAAAGGTTAAGGCCTACGTGTGACTGGCGGAAACCAATCGTAAGGAAGGGTACGACTCGTAAGAGGGTCTGCCGTATCCCTATGATGGATTTTTAAGGAACTTAAGTAGAGGTATTCGGGACATTTTCCTACTTACCCTAATTATGACCGACAACTTCTAATACACTAAGGATGTTATTTGCCCTATTATTCTATTCATCAACACATAAAAACCTATTCAACAATTTTCTCAAGAGCTTTTGGGGAAAGAGAACTAGTGGTTACAACTTGGGGATTGCTTTGGTGATTTTCTTCCATCATCTTTCTCAGTTTAAGGCATGTGTCTCTTGCCTACTTTTTATTTCTAAAAAGACATGAATTTTATGGTTGTTTTCATGGTTTCAATGTTGCATGGTTTATGGTTATCAACTACTAATTGGGGATTTTGTTTATAATGGCTTGGTTCTGGTTTTCTATGGTTTAATTATGCTTTTATATGCATGAATGATCATTTTGGAAAATTGGATTGCATGGTAATGGTTTCATAGTCTTTAGAATTAGTTTTGGTTATATTATGCCCCCAACGTGTTTGATAAAATGTTCATAAAGATATGTTCATTGCATTGACTTCTTTAAATGGAACTCTTGCTTTTTTTCTTCTTATGCATGAAACTATAAATGGTTTTAAAAGGTTAAAGGCTTGTTGGTTTTTCTTGTGGAGTACATGGAAGTCTCCCAAGAGGTAATATGGTAAATGAAAAAGGGCACTTGAGAGTCCCCTTAACCTAAATAGTTTGGCTATGGGTAAATATGTCATGTAAGGTTGGTATGATGATACCACTAATAAATGGCCTCGGTTAATAAATAGAAATTGGTTTGGTTTGGACATGTGATAACGCCCAAACTACAGCTCTCGTTAGAAAGTGTAAGCGGTCGTTGTCAAATATAGAACCCAACTGGGTTGGGTGTCGAATCCCATAGGGAATACTTGGTCACTAAGTGTTGCAATTATCCGTAGACGTTTGGTCGAAAATTCCAAGGAAAAGGGGGGTTTGATTTATGCATTAACTAATAATATCAAAGTAACGTTGGAATGCTAAGTGTAGTAAGATTTAATCACAGAGAATAATAAGTTAGGGTTATGTCCACCTTGTAAGTTCTACGTATCTATTAACTATGAGTAATGCGGAATTTAGACATGCATGCACTTATAGAGATTCGTATTCTAATTGTAAATACAAGTGTTTCCCAACCATCAAGGATTATTTCACTTTAGCTCTCTCGAGCCTAAAGTGTGTAACGAATGGTACAAATTCTCCAAAAAAGTTAATCCGGTTAAGGCATTAACGTGTAAACAGGGGTTGGAAGCCCTATTTTCTTGTCACACTCTCTTTTCCAAACATGTAACTTTTCTCTCGAACAAGTTAATTGTATAATGGCGTGTCCCTTATGTTTGCAACCATAAGAATTTAATTAAAACGAAGAGAGTAATGATATAAGTAGCATACACATCAAGAATTCACAAACTCATAGCAATAGATAGTATATTACGAGGCTTTCATAACCCTAACAGAGAAGTTTAGCTACTCATGAGTACAACGGAAACCAAAGAAGACATCATCATCATACCCAAGTTAGAAGAATCTCACGATAGGGATGAGTTTGGCGTCAAACAAAGGGTTGACGTTTTTCTTCCCTCTAGCCGTTCTTTCTCTAATCCGTTTTTGTCTGTCTAAACTCTTACAAAATCTGAAAACTGAATAATGATTAAAAACTTCCTGAAAAATTCAGCAATAGGGTTTTTATAATGTCCTTGTCTACTAAATTATTGCTGCATCCTTAAGTCTTTAAAAATGTTGGGTTTGCCCGGGAAAAAGTTCTCATGCATCACTTTCAGTCCAAAAGCTGCCTTCCCTCTTATGTGATGTTTTCCTTTGCTGCTCAAAAGTCCATAAAGTGCTGAAATCTTCATCATTAATACCTGAAAAATATGCTAATCACGTAGGTCAGCTCACTTAAAGGAAAATAGACTAAAAGTGCAAGAATTATATATTTTATCCTCAAAACTTGGCTAAAACATGGGTAAATTATGATGCTTAGGCGTGTAAATACGCCCAACATCAACACCCCACACTTAAAGTTTTGTTTGTCCTCAAAAAAAATATAACATCCTTGCAAACACCTAACTAGAATTTCACAATATCAACACAAAATTTATCCCTAACTAGAATTTCACCATAGCAACACAAAGTTTATCCTCAAGACATGCACGACAATTATTAACAAAGAGTAGGTTTCTTGATCACTACTAGAAACAATTCAACCTCCAACATAGACTCGTGATGATGGTTAATTCGTATCCACAAGTTAAGCCACAAAGAATCATATAACACTACCCAAAAATCATCAACCATGTGTGTCTCACACAAGATATCACCCATAATCGCTCATAGTTTTGCATTTTTCGAAACATGGGTATAAGACTCTACTTGCTCTCACTCTCACAAAGAATTGTTATATTGAAACTGATGACCATAGGCTTGCCCTTAGTGTAATGCTCCACTAATATCAGAATGCTAAGCTTAGGATCAAATAGGTCTTTACAGGGTTGTAATGTAGGCTAAGGGACAGGTAGGACTATTTTGGCCAGAAATAGTGACTATGTTCCCTAAGCGCTTTAATACACTACAATATGTCATTAACACTCTCTTTTAAACAATCCCTCTACTTTTCTTTCATCTACCAACCCTTTTTCACCTATTTTGTTATTCAATCATAAACACAAAGATGAGAATATACAACTCTCTTATTTTTTTTTATTTTTTTTCTATTATTTTATTTATTTATTTATTTATATTTTTTTATATAAAGCACCTCTATGATAGCCACTCTTTTTTACAGCAATTTCAAGTACCAATATACTCTGAGGTATCACTCTCACCATTTTACTCTTATTTAATCACATGACTCGACAATTTTAAGCTCTTAGGAATTTGGATCAAATTATGGTCTTAAAAAATGGATTAGGCTACATATGAGGCTGTCAAAGAAAATAGCTAAAGGCTCAAAGGGGGTTAACTAGGACAATGTACAAAGGTAGGTAAAAAGAAGGTAAACAAATTAGGGCTTCCAAAGAAATGCCTAAATCATCTCCTAAACTCACACTCTTTATTTTGCTTTACACACACACCAGGCAAGTTCTAGCATCAGTCACAACACAGAATATACTATAACCTCACCCACACAAGGCACATGATCGACTTAATTGGGATCACTATAGACTCTTGACCCAACAGATGAATGAATTAAACCACACAATTATCACACAGTGAGTCACTTTTAGAGCCTAAATGTCTCAATTGTAATGATTTAGCACAAACTCTTGTTATACTACCATGCCGTCTATCAGAACAATTTCATGCAAACTCTACAAAAAATTTAACTAACTAATTAGGACTAATTAACTACGACTAATTCAAACAAACAAAAACAAGAATAAATGTAGGCAAAGAAGTATAATACAGCATACAAATACCAGCACCCCACACTTAGACGGGACACACTGCCCTCAGTGGAAAATAAATAAGGAAAACCTAATTAGTCGTACTCCTCCTCTATGTCTGGGGTCATACCCCCTTCGTCGGAATCATCATCAGAGTCGTCGGAATGAGAGTTGTCCTCCACATCTGAGTCTGGCAGCCAGAGATCATCATCAGTCGGCACGTCATCATCGAGAGGTTCCTCAAAATGTACCCCAACTCCACACATGGCCCGCACATGCTCATTCATCGGGTAGTCATAATCCAACTACTGGAGCTCTGCATCAGTCGAAATACGACCTCCACTCATCATTGTAAACCTAGTCATGCCATATAGATGGCGAAAGAAACTTTCGTTCAGAGCATGTTTTTCTGCAGTGGTAAGGTTTATGCCATGCCCAGCTTCAGGCTCTTTCACTTTCGTGAGATCAACCTTCTTTGGGTTGTGTGGAAGATTATGATCTGCAAGTTCCTCTTCAATGTGCTCCTTCCTGAAGATCGCAGTCAACAAATTGCCAAAGCTGAAATGGGACCTTTTGTGCAGGCTTTCCTTACGCATTGATGATCGTATAACCGCACCAATGTTGATGGGAATATTCGTCATCAGAGCATACACCAAGCATACTCGATCACATATGATCTTTGTGTACTGTGTCCCAGGAATCAGGTAAGAGTTGACTATCCTCAACTATATACGAGCTTGTCTATTCAGGGAAACATACGGGAAGGTATTATGCCGACCATTATCCTTGTGACGAATCCACCAGGCCATGGACCTTTTTCTGCACAGTATGTATCTGATTGCCCTGTAGGGAGGTATGTGATATATCTCCTTGAGAGGTGATGGATCCACAGATGGAAGGCCCAGAAAAGAGTTGAAGAACATCGCATTCAGTTGCAAGACTTGGACCCGAATCTTCACTTCACTTCCGGTAGTCTTTGGGGACCAATTGGAATAAAACTCGCGTGTTAGATCAAGATTGCATTCCCCCATATCTTGGAAAATGAAATCAAGGTTTAGTGCCATGATTTTAGCCAAAATGCGGGGTTCTCTCTTTGCTAGACTCTCTTTTTGCATCAAATCCACGTGAATATATTTTTTTACTTTGTTGTTCTTGTACCACTCCTTTCCCTCCTCCTCTAGGACCCACTTTATCCTAAAAGTTCATCGAGGTATTTGCAAAGAGGAGGACTCAGCTTGCTCTTTTCTTGACCTTTTCTGTCCTTTCTGTGAGGTGGACGCTTTTTCTTTTCCTTGTCGTCCTTTTGGGCCCATTCTACCTGAGATTAAAATAGATTCATGTTAGCTTCATCTCGTAAGATTCAATCGAAAAACAAACAGTAATGGCACCACCCCACACTTAATTTGTTGTCACAGACTAATTAAGTGAGTGATGTCGATTACTCAGACTTCATCGACATAGTTTTAGGCGATATGTTCCAACAACATGTTTAGCACAATCATACTTTCATGTAATCTTGAATATCCTTTCCAACTCTATTTCATGTAATCTTGACTATACTCTTATGTTTGGATGAATTCACTCTTTAAACAAGACCACCACATAGAGATCGTATCAAGTTATTGCATATAAATAATCACAACATCTTATGCTTGTGGTCAATCATGATCGGTATTTCGATGAACGAGTCATTCAAACATTCAAGCTTTCAACTTTCAAGATTATGCATTAATTTCACAATTTCGACTTCATAAAAATATGACAGTGTATAACAATCAAATACAAGTCGGAATAAAGTCAAGAGCACCCACACGAAGCATTTCACTCAACTAGATGTATCATAACAAACCAATCATATTCTTATCACCAAATACCACTTCAAAGTCTAAAATACCATTATAAGCGTAGTATTGCAACAACTACAGAATATAAAAGAATAACTTACTTGGTGATAGTTCGGGAAGATGATCTTACAAGATTAAATGAGCAAAACGAAAAACTTTGCGAGATTTAGGAAGCTTAGGCGGAGGCTAGGTTGAGAAAACAAGTGTATTTTGTTCTAAGGTTGAAGATCTATTTATAGACTAAGCCATGGTTCGGGTTTTATCCATGTAAAATCGGGTTAGGAGACAAAAAAGCATAAGTAGGCGGCGCCTAATGCTTTGCCTATGCTTAGCATAGGAGGTGCCTTTGTCAATGCCTAGTTGGGCATAGGCGGCGCCTATGCTATTTCCTAGTTGGGCATAGGCGGATCCTATGCTATTGCCTAGTTGAAATAGTGAGCATAGGCAATAGCATAGGCGGCGCCTATGGTATTGCTTAGTTTGGCATAGGCGGCGCCTATGGTGTTGCCTAGATTTGCATAGGCAATGACTTGTCGGTTGCCTATGTGAGGCAGTGAGCATAGGCATTGGTATAGGCCTTGCCTTGTCCATTGCCTAGATTGGCATAGGCCTTGCCTAGTCCATTTCCTAGATTAGCATAGGCCTTGCCTTGTCCATTGCCTAGATTAGCATAGGCAATGCCTAACCGATAGACTTTGCTCCCTCATTCCTAACTTACCACCTTTAACATGGCTCACTTTCAAATTAAAATTTGGAACTAATCCCCTCATTTGTACGTCTTGCACCTACACTTAATCAAAAATAACAAAAACGATTAGAAGGATGGGTTACCTCCCACCAAGCGCCTTAGTTTTGGTCGTGGCTCGACTCTTCTTTTTATTTTTTTATTTAACAAAAACAAACTCCTAGTAAAACAAAATGAATAAAAATGATGGGTTACCTCCCATGTAGTGCTTGATTTATTATCGCGGCACGACATAGATATCTCAATTACTTAGACTTCATCGAGATATATGGTGCATCATTTTCTGAATGGATTCAGACGACGCTGATGCTTAATTATGGGCATGCAATCTTCTTCGAGATGAATCTTGTGCATACATATCCTAGGAAGGATACCAATTATATCATCCATAGTCAAATCAATGGCTCTCTTGTATCTCTTCAGAACAGATATGAGAGCCGCTACTTGCTGTTCACCTAAATCAGCCGCAACAATAATCGGAAGTGTATTTCCATTTCCCAATAATGCATACTTTAGGTGACTGGGGATCTCTTTTAATTCTAGCACTGGTGGCTCTTCAATGGGTGGTTTCGCTGGTGGTGAAGGTCAATTCTTAAGATCAAGGTCCAACTTCTTAGGGGCATGAGAATAGGACCCCATTCCTGTTAGAGCACAAACAGTTTCTTCATACTCTTCAACATCCTCACGCTCAAAATTCATAAGCACAGCAGCCAATGGCTCAACAGTAAACTGCTTGTCTAACGATAGTTCCTTCTCATCCTCATGATAAACATCAGCTATAGAAAACACATTCATATCCTTAGGCTGCTTCATTGATTTGCATATATCAAAATGGACCACTTCGTTATTCAGCTGAAATAAAAGCTCATTAGCTCTTAAATCAATAAGCACACTTCCAGTTGCGAGGAAAGGACGACCCAAGATTATGGGAACTTCAGAATACACCTCGCAATCCAAAATAACAAAGTCTGCAAGAAAAATAAAGGTAGAAACCTTCACCAGTATATCATATAAGATACCAACAGGTCGTTTAACCGACCTATCTTCCATCACAAGCCGTATATTGGTTGGTCCAGGATCGCCCAACCCCAACTTTCTATAAATGGATAGCGGCATCAAATTGATGCTAGCCCCCAAATCACACAATGCCTTTGCAAAATTCATAGATCCAACCGTGCAAGGAATAGTGAAAGCACCAGGGTCTGCCTTCTTCTGTACTAAAGATCTCGTGGTAATCGCACTGCAATGATGAACATCATCTATCAGTTCATAGCTTGCTTCCCTTTATTCGTCAACAGGTCCTTCATGATTTTGGCATACCCAGGCATCTGTTCCAGCACCTCCACTAAAGGAACATTAATAGTCAGCTGCTTCAACATGGTCATGAATTTACTGAACCTGGTGTCATCAGCTTTCTTCTTCAGTCTCTAAGGAAAAGGTGGTGGTGGAAGGGGAATCGTTTTCTCCACCACTTCCTTTTTATGTTGCTTCCCATTATCAATATTTTTAGACTGCTGACATCTAGGTGTAGTCTTACAAACGTTCGCCATCTTCTTCAGTCTCTGAGGAAAAGGTGGTGGTGGAAGGGGAAGAGTTTTCTCCACCACTTCCTTTTTATCTTGCTTCCGATTATCAACCTTTTAAGGATGGTGACATCTAGGAGTAACATCATAAATGCTCTCATTCTGATTTTCAGCTTCTACAGAATCATCACAATCTGCTTCAATAACATTCTCTTTTGTATTATCTACCACCTGCTTGCCTTTGGACGGATTTTCCAACACCTTACCACTCCTGGTAGTAATAGCCATACATGATCCATCATTCCTTGGATTTTGCACAGTGTCACTAGGTAAAGTGCCAGCCTTTCTTTGGTTGAATATCATTGATAGTTGACTCAATTGTTGCTCCAGCGGTTTGATTGCAGTAGAATGCGAGTCAACCAATTGATTTATTGATGACAAATCATTCTTTACCTCAGCTACGCCCATGTTGGTTGCCTCCACTCCTTTCAGTAGCTTAGCCATCATATCTTCCATGGACATCTTCCCAGAGCCAGACATCACAACCTTACGATTTCCAGGAGGAACATATAAACCACTCCTGTCAGTCTTATTCTTCCAACTACCTTGATCATGGTCCTCGTATCCAGATTTATCATAATAGTTCCGACCTTGGTTTCCTTGAGCATTGCCTCAAAAACCCCTCTAATTATTAAAATAATTTGCTTCTTCTTCAGAATCGGATTCATCTCTTCCCTGTGATACAACAACCTTGACCTTTTTTGTCTTCCCTGATAATAAATGCTTGGTAAGAAGGTCCATTTGTGTTTTCATGTGAGCCATATCTTGGTCACGTTCCTCTTCTCTTCGCCTCTGCTCTGCTGTCATGCCAGTAGATATAGTAGAGCTTGCTACCTTAGAATCCCTGGTATGCCAAGCTCTACTCTGCTTTGTCATATGATCTAGCAAATCATTTGCCTCATTAAAAGTAAGGTCCATGAATGACCCACCTACAACATTATCAACCACTGGCTTTGCACAGCTTGGCGTTTAGGTCTCATTCTAACTTGAGGATCTCTCTTGTTCACAAGCGCTGCCACCTCATCTACACGTCGTGGATTTAGTAACTCATCATCACCCAGATCCACTTCATCAGGATTTGTTGCCCGACCTGGGTTATCAATATTATATTGATGCACTTGAGCGGCTGCCAATGCAGCTAATCTAGCCTGCTCCTGTTAAGCAGCCCTTCTTTCAATGTCTCGTTGTGCATCCATTCTGCCAATAAGTTGTGGTTCAGGATTTATGGGTAATAATGGCTGACCATAACTTCGTGTATTTGGCATGCACTTTACCAAACCTGAACAAAACAAAAACAACAAACAAAAAGTAAAATTATAGAATCTTTGACCAAAGGGTCTATTAACTATCACAAACTTAGTTGACAACTGTATTCCCCGGCAACGGCGCCAAAATTTGATAAGGCCTAAACTACAGCTCTCGTTAGAAAGTGTAAGCGGTCGCTGTCAAATATAGAACCCAACTGGGTTGGGTTTCGAATCCCACAGGGAATACTTGGTCAGTAAGTGTTGCAATTATCAGTAGACTTTTGGTCGAAAATTCCAAGGAAAAGGGGGGTTTGATTTATGCGTTAACTAATAATATCAAAGTAACGTTGGAATGCTAAGTGTAGCAAGATTTAATCATAGAGAATAATAAGTTAGGGTTATGTCCACCTTGTAAGTTCTACGTATCTATTAACTATGTGTAATGCGGAATTTAGACATGCATGCACTAATAGAGATTCGTATTCTAATTGTAAATCCAAGTGTTTCCCAACCATCAAGGATTATTTCACTTTAGCTCTCTCGAGCCTAAAGTGTGTAACGAATGGTACAAATTCTCCAAAAAAGTTAATCCGGTTAAGGCATTAACGTGTAAACAGGGGTTGGAAGCCCTAATTTCTTGTCCCACTCTCTTTCCCAAACATGTAACTGTTCTCTCGAACAAGTTAATTGTATAATGGCGTGTCCCTTATGTTTGCAACCATAACAATTTAATTAAAACGAAGAGAGTAATGATATAAGTTGCATACACATCAAGAATTCACAAACTCATAGCAATAGATAGTATATTACGAGGCTTTCATAACCCTAACAGAGAAGTTTAGCTACTCATGAGTACAACGGAAACCAAAGAAGACATCATCATCATACCCAAGTTAGAAGAATCTCACGATAGGGATGAGTTTGGCGTCAAACAAAGGGTTGACGTTCTTCTTCCCTCTAGTCGTTCTTTCTCTGAGTTATTTTTCTCTGTCTAAACTCTTACAAAATCTGAAAACTGAATAATGATTAAAAACTTCCTGAAAAATTCAGCAATAGGGTTTTTATAATGTCCTTGTCTACTAAATTACTTCTGCATCCTTAAGTCTTTAAAAATGCTGGGTTTGCCCGGGAAAAAGTTCCCATGCATCACTTTCAGTCTCAAAGATGCATTCCCTCTAATGTGAAGTTTTCCTTTGCTGCTCAAAAGTCCATAAAGTGCTGAAATCTTCATCATTAATACCTGAAAAACATGCTAATCATGTAGGTCAGCTCACATAAAGGAAAATGGACTAAAAGTGCAAGAATTATATATTTTATCCTCAAAACTTGGCTAAAACATGGGTAAATTATGGTGCTTAGGCGTGTAAATACGCCCAACATCAACATGGTTTTAATTTGGGCATTAATGGTGGGATGTGTAACTAAGCCATGGAAGGTGGAGGTTTTGGGGGAACCAAAACTAGAAACTCATATTTGCCGATATGAGTGGTATTTGATGCCCACGTGCGAGTGTCATGTTTTATATAGGAGGGATGTACTAGTCATCCTATGGGATATTTCCTGGTCATGCGGCTACACGCATTGGGACCCTTTTAGTAGGGGGAGCTGAACCCATACGACCCGTGGGTGTGGTTAAACGACAAGGTTACATAACCCAGGTAAAGGTTTTTAAATGCATGATAAACATAGATTCCCTTTCCCGGTATTTATATATATGTATGGTTGTATGCATAATGGATGGTTTTACTTGGTTGTTTAAATGGCATTACTTTATCCTTATCCTGCGACACATGCTAGCGGTCACTCACTAACCCATCTATTGGAGACTGTATACCCATACTATGTAGGAACCGACCATTCTTCTCCTTCTATTTAGCACGTAGATTTGGTATTAGAATTTGAATTGAATAGGTGAGCTTCCATCTTTCTAGAAGGCTCCATTTCATGATATGGATACTCTTAGACATTTTGTTTTCATTTTGGATGTTGTTTTTGGCCATTGTTTTGGGCATGTCCCAACCAAATATTTGTATTCTTTTGGATAGAGGCTTTGTGGAACTTCTAGGGGTTTGTAAGGGTAGGATCAGTATTGGTGTCGGTCTTGGCATTCGAATAAGCTGGGATTTTGGCATCATCATACATAATTTCTAACTATTCCACCATATTACATTTTGAGTTTGATTATCATACTATGTTTTGATATCCTCTTTGATTTGGTATTTATGGATGATTGGGTTTCGTATGGTTAGACTCAGTTGGATCGGTCACAGTCGCGATCCTATCCCAGAGTCTTGATGTGAACAATAACGCTATCTTGTTATACGTTCAAAATTCAGCTCATTTGAGGTTATGAAAGGTGGTTGGGTTGGGTTAAGAGGGAGGTCCCCAGTCCTGGTTGGACTTGGGATGCCCATTATCTCTAGGCCCTGGTTTGAGTCGTGATAATTTGTCACAAAGATTGGAGTCACTTCTCTCTTGTCTATGAATGAATGAAGCAAATACACAATGACTATCCATATTTCAAGACATAATCAATCCCACTTTGGCAAAACACGATTTTAAGCAATGAGCCTTCAAACTCGTTCCTTCTAGATTAACCGTCACCTTAAAATAAGATTATGATCTAACAAGATAAAAACACAATATGCTTCTATTTCTGTTTCATTATCTAAACTATTTTTGTGAATTTCATATCTTTTCAGACATTATAAAATCAAACTAAAATCAAAATCATGTTGTAATAGCATGTAATTTGAATAGTAAGTCTAAGATTCTTAAAACTGAGTAAATCATGCTAAAATTACATACTTTAACCAAAATTATGGTACTTTGATAATGAACACTAAGATTCATTTCATAACTTTAATGTCATATAAAGTGAGTATGAACACTAATCGAAATTTCATTATGAATGCTAATCAAAATTTCATAAATTCAATGGTAAAAATCAAAGATTTTGAGCACAAGGATGAAATGTAACTCTTATTCAAACCCCACATACCTGAATTTGATGAATTCTCTTTGAAGGGAGCTTGAATTTGAGCCTGAAAAACATTTATTTTGGAGAAGAACCCTTATTTGGTTTTCTTGCGAATTTGGGAGAAGATAAATCGTGTATTCTGACACTTGCGTGAACAACTTGGTTTAGTATTGTTATGGGATTAATTGTAGGTAAAAGACCAAAAATCTCTTGAAAAAATAAAGAAAAAACTAAAAGTTTGTGTCATTCCAACCTTGGGCATGACACACCCTTATCGTGCTACACTAAGGGAGTGTCACACCTTTAATGCAATAACAAATCATCCTGGCATGCCCTTACAGCCCCAAGACACTATTTTTTGTGTAAGGGTGTACCATGCCTTTGTGGGACTCCCTAATTTCGGACCCTTACTATTTTGGGGTCCCAAAATATGCGAAGATGTGTTCCAAAATTTCCAAAACACTTTCTAATTGTCCGGTTAACATCCTTTAACATTTTTCAACTCAAAAATCACATTAAAACACAAAGGAAATATCAAATAAAATTGGTTATTTTTTGGTGTGTAACATTTTTAAGTGGATCTGACACGTTGTCCTTTGACTTCACATTTTTAATCATGATAATTCCAGTAGAAATTTTTCTTTTGTGGTATTATGTCTTTATCTTATATAATGAGATTCACCATCATACATCATAATCCTTACCATACCTATTTTAGTTTAACTATTACAGTACACACTGGTACCAAAGTCTTGGGAAAGAAAGGAATGTCTTCCAACAAATAATGAAGCCATTCAACTTCTTCATCGGCCTTATCTAAGTGATAAATTAAGATTCCACTGTAGAGCAAGTCATACATGTCTGTTTAAATGATTTCTATGAGACTGCTCCTCCACCAAGAGTAAATGCATACCCACTCCTAGATTTAACTTTATTTGATTCGGTGATCCAATTTGCATCACTGTATCCTTCCATTACAATTGAATATTTGTATAATTCAAATCATAGTTTTAAGTATGTTTTAGATACTCAAAAATTCTTTCATTTCCATCCAATAAGTTTGATTGGAATTATTTGTGAATTGACTCAATTTACTAATATCACGTGCTATATTTGGTCATGTACAATTCATGATATATATAAAACTTTCCAACACTCTTGTATAGTCCAATTTTGAGTCACTTTCACCTTCATTCTTTTGAAGTAAAAAAATCGCATTCATTGGTATCTTAGCAATATTAAAATTCATATACTTGAATTTGGCAAGTAGATTTTCAATTTAATGAGACCATTACAATGTTTGATCTTTTGTAGATCTATGTATTCTTATTCCTAATATCATAACAACAACTCTAGGGTCTTTCTTATAAAATTTGATTTCTAGCATTTGCTTAGTAGTAGTTATGTCTAAAATGTCTCTACTGATATGTAACACCCTAAAAATTCATGCCAAGATTAGAACCATACTTTAAGTTCATTTATAAATAATACTTCATGTTTTGTAGTATTAGAATTAATTTATACATGTATTAAGGACACAAGTAACTCCTAGCTCATGGCCAAGTCAAAACCTCCCTTATAGATTGACTTCTTGTGAATAATCTAACTACAGTCAACTCCAAATGAACATAACTCTTATATTTTGAGGTATTTTTTAGGTAAATATCCAATAAATGTTAGATATTTGAATTATATTTCCAACTCATCCACTTTCACCTTAATTCGATATAAGAGTAAGAAGTTATGCTTGGTTTACCAAAAGGAATTTGTCTGCCAGAGTGTGATGGCTTGGGTGATGGATCATCGCACTACTGACGGCCTATCAGGCCAAACCGTCAATATTAAGTAGTAATACCAAAATTTATCATTTTGTGATGGTTTGAGTGATGGTTGGTTAAGGGAGTGATGTCCGTCACCCAAACCGCCAGCCGCAATTGTTCCACATTATTATAACATTTTCAAAGGAGTTTCTTGGTCCTTTTCTACTCTTTTAATGCCAAAACAATGTTGTTTAATACATCCTAAAGAATAATATAAAGCCTAAATGACTCCTAATCTCTTATTCACAACACAACAAACAAAATTACTAGAGAAACATGTGATTTTCTCTCTCCAAAGCAAGAAATTAAGGTTCTTCATCTCCAAGTTCAAATCCTCAACACTTTCGTTCCAGAATCAAAAGTAATCAGGTATGTGATTATTCAATGGGGATCTATTTTCATTCTCATTCTCAAATTATGATTTTGTTCATGAACTTTATAATTTTCATAAACTATGGATTTTACCCAATTATTATTTCAAGCTTAAATTCAGTCCCCCGTGATATATTTTTCATTCATGAGTGTGTTTTACTGATTATTCATGATTTGTTAGGGCCACATTATATTATTCACACTATTCTCAAATCCAAGCATGATTTACTTAATATTAGTTAAGATTTCAAGCATATTATTAACCTATACAAGATGTATCAGTTTTAAGCCTATTAAGCATTATTTATCATGATTTTGTGAATTTCAATAAATATTAGTTGACATACCATGTTTTCCTATGAAATTTTAGTATTTTTGCTTACTTAGAATAATGAACCCTAAGTATGTTGGTAACTTCATGATTTTAGATGTGATTGATGAAATTCCCTATTATATTCAGATGACAAAATTTCCACTATTAGTTGCATTCTTCAGAGATGATGGGTTATGAACATCCGATGACTTAGAATATCATGCATTGTTAGTTATACACGCATTCTTTAGTTTTTATGATTTAGAATACTTTTATATACACACTTATATGCTAGTCTCAAAACATCAGTATTATTGAGCTATTTAGTATATCAACTTATGTTCAGTTGGGAGTAGCAGTTAGCACCGAGCGAATGCAGGGATAAAGTCTCACCCATCAGTTAGGTTGAGACCTTTAGTAGAATTCCCTAATTCCCAGAACTACAGTGCCATCATAGCTTCTAAAGGGTAACCTATTAGATTAGACCCATCAAAATATGGGCCATTAAGTTAATTTTCCAATGTCATAAGTCTCGTCTTAGTCTATACCATGACAAAAAGTTATTAAAATGTTTCTTTAACTATCAATAAGCTGCCAGTGGCCATGAATCACGTGATGACCCGTTACCAGATGTAACGAGTTATAGTCACAATAGTAAGGATCCTCAGTTCTAAGCTTAATGATAAAGACACCACCCTATTACCTATCACCTCTGACAAAGTGTTGTTAGAAGGGACTCATTATCACTAAAGTGTTTAGCCTAATACCCAATCCAATGGTTATGAATCAAGCACAGGACTCGTTATCAGACATTAAGGGTCGTTATGTGGACCCTTTCTCTAAATAGTAAAGGATCTAAAAACCAAGTCTTAGACTAAGACTCCTCCTAATTCCTTGTAGTCCGTTGTGATGAGTCATTAGGATGGGAGTCATATTCATCACAAAAAGGACCCAAGACCTTAGGATTTTAGGTTACAACTTAGACCATGACTCATGAACAGTCGTAACGAGTCGTGGGGTGAGTCATAATGACTGGGAGCAAATTTCCTGTACAATTTCTCAAGGACTTTTGAGTTTTTTTCCAACACTTTTAAAATCAAAAACCATATCATTTGGGCTTCCCAAAGAGTGGTATAAAAGTCCCAAATCCCCCAAATCCATAATTTACCTATATTTCTACTTAGGGATTCCAAGAGACGGGATTTTCTCTTCTTCCCAAATGAATATAGGGTTCTTCATGTTAAAGTTCAATCCTAAGAAATTCCCCCAAGGATTTTTACTTTAGGTATGTGGTATTTCATCAATGGATCCCTTCCACCCATTGAGTTCTAAGATCTTTCTTAGTTTACATGTACAAACCTTTTTATCCTTTTAATTGAGTTCTAGGTAAAATATGAGATTTATCAACTTCATCTTAGTTGTTGTGGTTTTGAACCATGAAAATATACTTTACTTTAAGAATTTTTTTTGCATATGTTTGATAATGTCACTTGTCCATAACATGATCAGTTATTGAAATTTTTAGTACTCTTCATGATTTTTCATACCATGGTTAGTTTTTTCCTTATCATGTTCCATTGTGTTAGTTTATGTTGGTAGTTTATGAACACCTGATACCTAGGAACTCATGAATATATCACCTTATATGCTATCGAGAAATTCATATTGTACATGTATTGTAATTTTAGAATATCATGACTTGAGCATATTAGTTATCAGTTCATGTTTTAGTTTATACTTCAGTGTCATTCAGTTGGGAGTATTACTTAGCACCCAGTCAACGTAGGGATGATGACTCCCCCGTCATCTAGGAATGAGACTATTATAAACAATCCCTAAGTTCCAGAACAACGGTTCCACCATAGGTTCTAAGGGGTCCCATCAGTAGAGGCATGACACCTTAGTCCTTTGGGACATTAGTTTAGTAGATCCACGCCAGCTAGTACTAGTTCCCTTGGAAAAATACTAGCACGAATCCAACTTGGGTCATAGGTAGGATCCCAATTTTTCTCAGATTGGGATATGTTGGTTGTAGTTTCTCCCACAGTCTCCAGTTTAGTTTTAGTATTTATGTATTCAGTTTATGTTTCTGCTCTGATATGCCTAACCTTGTATTTAGTTATCCAGTTAATTAGCTTATTCAGTACATGTTTATACTCGGTATTGCATTTAGTTTTAGTTTAAGAACCTTGTATTTAGTTATCCAGTTAATCAGCTTATTCAGTACATGTTTATACTCGGTCTTGCATTTAGTTTAGACGTTCATGAAGTCATTATTAGTTATAATAGTTATTCTTCCCATCCTGCATACTCAGTACATTTAAAGTATTGATATCATACTTTGTTTTGCACTATATTGTCTTATAATATAGGTTCGAATGCTCAGTTCTCGAATCACACCTAGATAGTTTTTGTACCATTCAACAATAATTATAGTGAGTCCTAATACTTCGAGGATGGGTTATTAGTTGTCACCTTAGATTATCTTTTATCTTATTTCAGTCAGTTGGACTTTGTTGGAGGTTTGTCCAATCAACTCCCCATGATTTAGAGGCTTTCAAATAGTTAGACATATTTAAGCTTTATCAAATAATCATCTGTGATTGATATTATTTCTATTACTACTTATGATCAGATTTTCTAATTTAGCTTCCACCCAGTATTTTGTTATTTTCTATATTCATAGCAAGTATCAGACCATGGGTAAGCTTGGGGTCACTTGTCACTCTAAGAATTAAGTTACGACTAGGGGGTAGTCTCGAGTCATGAATAACTTGGTATTAGAGAACAAGGTCTAAAGTTTCCTAGGGTGTTTGAAAGCCGCATTGAGTAGAGTCTTGTTCATAGGTATGAAGTGCTCCCCACATATGAGCTAGAGGCTATGAAATGTCTTAGGACAATTTCACTTTTTTCATTATTTATGTCATGTGATAGAGCGTGAGATCTCTTTTGTTTCCTCTTTTAACTTGTCTTCTACCTATTTATAGAAAATACCTCTTAGAAAGTTTAACAAATAGGGGAATGAGGACCTACTAGTACCGCCATCTATCTCAGAAGACCCTCTAAATGAGCAGGTCTCCCACGCTGAATTCATGACTACCTTCACAGTGCAAGACCAATCTATGGATGCAAAAAATAACCAATAGGTTGTTTCCCTGGCAAACCCAATAGTGAATACGTTAACAACTAGGATTTGAGACATAACTTGGATGAATCCTCCTGTGTTTTCTTGATCTAAGTCTGAGGATGATCCACAAGAATTTATATATTGTGTACAAAAGGTGAATGATATTATGTGTCTTAATTTACATGAGAGTGCTGACTTAGTTGTTTACCAATTTCAAAGTTCGCTAACACCTGGGTTAAACAGTAGAAGGGGGATAGAGGTGTCGATGCAGGTCCTATAGAGTGGGATGAGTTTGTTGTTGCTTTTCTGGTTAGTTTTTCCCATTTAAGTTGATGGAATATAAGGTGCATGTGTTTATACCCTGAAGAAATGTAGTATGAGTGTTAAGTAATATTTGTTCAAGTTTACTCAGTTGGTGAGGTATGCTCCTAATATGGTGGCTGATTCTAGGTCCTGAATAACCAAGTTTGTATCTGGTGGATTTAGTCAAGAAGTGTAGGATGACAATATTGATTAAAGGGGTGGAATTTTCCAGGTTGATAGTTCATGCTCAATAAATTGAGGTGGAGAAGGACGAAGAAAGAGAAAGGAATAATAAGAGCACAAGGACTAGTAGTTTTAATTTCTCCTAGCCAAGGTCAAATAATGGGAATCATTCTCAATTTCTCCCGAAATCCTTACCCTCAACCCCATCTTATGCAAGTGCCACAATGCCTAAGTTCTGATAGGATACTTATGATAGAGCACCAAGTTCTAAGTCCCAGGGTAGAGTGAACAATGGTCAAACCGACTGAGTCTAAAAGAGGTGTGGTAAGAACCACAAAGGTAAGTGCATGGCCGATAATGATGCATGTTTTGGATGTGGTAGGTCAGCCTATAGGATAAGGGATTGAACAGAAGGTATGTGGAAGGGAACAAATGATCATCAGCAGGGCCAGATTAAATCCTCACTAGTTTCAGCAGGTCGTCATACTCAGCAAGGCACCACCTCTAGTGTCTCTAGTTTACAATGTTAGAATCAAGTCTATGTCTTTCAGACTCTTTAGGATCAAGAGGGTTCTCCTGATGTGGTTACCAGTAAATTACAAGTCTTTCATCTTCATGTGTATGCATTATTAGATCCAGGGGCCATACTTTCCTTTGTGACTCCTTATATAGCAGTGGATTTTGGTGTTAGTCTCAAAATTCTCAAAAAACCTTTCTTAGTGTTCACTCCAATTGGTAGTTCCATTATAGCTAGATGGGTATACAGAAATTGCCTAGTCATAATATTCCAAAAAGTCACCTCAGTTGATCTTGTAGAATTAGAGATAACCAATTTTGATGTCATTCTTAGTATAGATTTGCTCCAGTACTGTTATGCCTCGGCTAATTGTATAAATAGAATAGTTCAATTTTAGTATCCAAATAAGCCAATCATAGAATTGAAGGGTAGCACCTCAGTACCTATTGGTTGGTTTGTTGCTTTCCTTAAGGCGAGCAAAATGATTTCCAAGGGGTGTGTCTATCATCTCATTCGATTCAAGGACTTAAGTTTCGATTTCAAAATCTTGAGTAAGTACCTATAGTGAATGAATTTACAATGGTAATTGCTGAATACCTTTCCAGAGTTCCTCCCGAGTGGGAAATCCACTTTGGAATAGATCTCCTTGCAAATACCCAGCCTATTTCAATTCCACCTTACAAAATGGCTCCGTTGAGCTTGAGGAATTGAAAGAACAGTTGAAAGATCTCTTAAATAAGGGTTTTATCATACATAGAGTGTCTCCATAGGGTTCTCCAGTTTTATTCATGCGCAAGAAAGACAATTCACTCAGAATATGCATCGACTACCATAAGATGAGCAGAGTCAAAATCAAGATTAAGTATCCCATCCCCAAGATTTTTGAATTGTTCGACCAGATCCACGGTGCAAATTATTTGTCAAAGATAGACCTCAGATCCAGCTATATCAACTCAGAGTCAGAGAAAGTGACATTTACAAGACGGCCTTCAGAACTCGATATGGTCATTTTGAGTTTATTTATGTATTTTGGACAAACAAATACTCCTACAACTTTTATGGACTTCATGAACAGAGTGTTGAAGCAGTACTTGGACATGTTTGTCATACGCACAACCCTTTGCATGACTTTAACTTTTTGCTCGGGTATCGAATTAAGGCACAATTTTTATCACCGGAAAGCTAATTAAATTTTATACAATTTGGTAGGTCTTGAGATGAAAAATTCAACATATGTAAAATGTTATACACGTTCAAAGTTGACCCTTGTGAAATCGAACACGAAAATTTGGCTGAATCAAAGTCTCTTAGTTCACTTTGCTCTAAGAGACTCTTATGAACATCTTTCCCACCTCATAAACTCTCTTCACACTTGGTTAATGATCATAAAACATGGATTCAAGTATTAATCACCGGATTAGAGTTTACACACATAGGAACGAAGGTCCAATCTCTAGCTTAGAAACGTATGGAGTGTTACAACATCTGCCCCTTGGAAACATTTGTCCTCAAATGATGGATTGGAACTTATCTCTAGCTTAGAAACGTATGAAGTGTTACAACATCTGCCCCTTGGAAACATTTGTCCTCAAATGATGGATTGGAACTTATTGAGTCTTTAGAAGTATAAAATAATGTAGACATTAAATTTTTGCTAATGAAGGATATAATTGAGTTGAAACTTTAAAACTTCTATCATGAAATTGATTTCTGAGTTGACTTGACTCTATTGACGTATAAAGGAATGATTCATGCTGAGAGATTAGAACTCACTTAAAATACTTATGATATAATCTTACATATAGAATTGCGAAGTGATAACTGATGTAATAATATTCCAAGAGTTACTAAGGATGGAATAAAATACGTAAATAGGAATTGTTCCTAAACAAAACGCATATAAAAAATCAAAATAAGTGGACTTCATGTTATCACCAAGTACATTATGTAAGCACAAATCATCAGACAACGAGACTAAGATCGTACAATGGGTATTATACTGTCTGAGCTGGAATACTTGGAAAACTATGATCATTTACTGAACACTTATGAATTGAATCATGACTAAATATCTGAATTGTAGAAATGATGCATGGACTGAACTGAATTACCTCATGTAATAGACATGCTCATGAGACTTCGAAGAGTGAGACTAGATAGAAAAATGGAAAACCATCAAAACTTGTCTGACCGCTAAACTAAATTAATAGCTATACAGACAAAATCATACAAAGAGCTCATACTCAATTAGAGTATTTCTTTAACACTTTTTGCAAAAAGTTCGAATAACATTAAGGAATAAATAATCTTGGGCATGATCTAAATACGATATCTTAATAAGGAATCAAAACATGGCTACAACTTTATGACACGGAATATAGGCCTACTGAACATAATCTAGGACAAAATTACTAAGACTTAGGCAATGTAACTTCTAACTTTCAAGCTCAACGACACTTCTAAAATACTCCATCAACTATACTTTTCCCTTAAATACAATGCACATTTGATTCAAATTATAATTCTCACATGTACACGTATAACCATAATAGTAGTGTTAAACATAAATTCAATACCCCAAGCATTTTTCGCAACTTCTCATCTCTAGGATAACTTTTCTTATAATATCAACAACTAAATTCAACCTCTTACTAGGAACTCATTAGCGCCCCATGCACCTATCCACTTATATACCAACATGACATTCAAGCCTACCATTATAACCACATACGAACTTCAAGGAAAACACCCGCAAAAGCCTCTTTCTCATCTTCTCTAAACCTCTACCATTAACAACTTTCTTACACTATTCTTAAGAAGACACACATGAAATCTCAACTAACCATGACACAGATCCAAAGCTTGGCCTCAATCTTACTTCACACTTATAGCCTTAGATAAAACACGTAGACAACAATCATTTCTGAACAAGAAACATTGACTCTCTCCTATTTAAAAAATCTTTCATCACCACTAAAATTTCTCCCTTACATTAAAGACATCCTTCTAAACTTATGAATCTATTTTGTATCCCCTTACACTCAACTCACGTGAATGAACTATACCTAAACTATACTAACTTTATTCTTGGACAGTCCCTCTTCACTTATACCATCTCTATCTTCAATAAACATTGCCATATACTTATACTATCCCTCACAAACATATCTGTCTCATTAAACACCTAGCCTGTATCACATTTCTAAATTTATATTTTTCCTTAAACCACAAGAATCAAAATCATACCAAAATACTCGACATCATTTATCCGTAACTCCTTAACTTAGCTATTAAGAACACCATATACTATATAAATAGCCTTCTTCCCATTTAGCAACTCAATGGTACTACTAACCATACACAACCTTTAATAATCTTAGAAAATTATGCAACCCCTATATCACCTTAGGTATACATCTAAATCATACCTACAATATCATACTTAATCTCAAATCAATAAACTTAATTTCTTGAATGCATTGTTTCAAGTGTACTGGTTCACCTCTATATAATTAGCATTACTAAACAAGCAATCATTATTTCTAACTTGATGATCATCCATTGTTCAAACTTAGTGTCTAGTGCTATACATGATTAACAACTCAACCTCATATACTATTCTCACTTAGAATCTATAAAATGAAACATCAAGAAACAGCAGTACACTAGAACCTCATAACAACAATAATTGATCATAATTGTATGACCTATCTTATTATAATCCGTTAGCACATCCCCCCTCTATGCATTACTACTATTCATCCTTCTATACACCAAAATTCTATTCATAGCTCTATAAGTTTCCACTAAACTCCTTGAAACCTCAAGAGAAACCTAAATTTAAAATACTCAACCACCAAATACTTTCATCAATAACCTATACTTTTCTAATACAATAAATACCATCAATGACTCATTTCCTACTTCAAGCAAACAATAATTCACCTTAACGAATAAATCCTTCTTTACCTGCCACCAAGGAACCGGTACCACATTCATTACCCCTAAACTAAGAACATATCACCTCACTACTATCTCGATCGTATGCAAAAGTTCATCTATATACGTTCAATCAATTTCCATCACCACCTTTATTGTCACTACACTTCTATACCTATACAACCAATCATTAGAAGGTTCTACTACTTATGAATCAGAAAACTCCAGATCATTATATCCCTCAAATACAAACTCTATTTAACAATTTGGGTTTATACTATCTCCTCTCATGAGCACTATTCAAATAAAGGGGTTAATGGGGCATCTGAACACATAACATATTCTTTTTTTACTGCACAACTCATACGGATGAGGACATAAGATTTTAACTTACGAAACTTCTAACATACTTGCGAGCTCTTCTCAAGCCCCTTGTGTGACTCTTGGAGTTACCGATAATACATTTGAGAGCATTATCTTGGGAGAAATTGGAATCTAGTACTACTGTTATCTCAATAGTCCTAGATTGAGAATTGTGGAGTAACATATGAATTGAATGAGGTTTCTGAGAGAACAATATTATAACATGATCTAGAGCATGAAGAAGGGAAACATTTCTTAAATGCCCTGTAGACTCTCAAAGAAAAGTACCGACGTCTTCATACCGTTCTGTAAGACTCTACTAGACACGACTTTATAGACATCCTAGGACATTTGAATTCTGTACTCTGATACAATGTTGGTAATGCCCTAAGACCAGCCCTAGACGTCATACAGTGCTTAGAACCACAAATGATCCTAAGCTAACCCATTATACTTGAATATCTCGTGAGCTGCTGAATAACTTACATAAATCTAAAAGAAATAAGCACAAGGGATCTCTTTTCTGAATATGATCAATATAAAACCATATTAAAATAATTACAACTCAAGTTATACAAAACAAAGCTGGAATCAAATACATCAACTCTAATGACTGTCTATGAAGCCTCTACTAATATTGATTATATATGACCGGGACATGACCCCCCAGCTATCCCTAATCAATACGACTAAATAAAAGAAATAAGGTAATTCAATTGTATACAATTTGGTAGGTCTTGAAATGCAAAATTCTACATATGTAAAATGTTATACACGTTCAAAGTTGACCCTTGTGGAATCGAACACCAATGTCACAATATGAAACTTATAAATCAAAACATAAGCATATGTAATCTTGGTGCACTTAAAGCCTTGAATCTCATGCGTTCTTTCATATAACTTGTAACACAATATCAAGCTTAAAACTCAGTTGAAAATCTTTAAAAAATGTCATAAATCATAATCATGGTATTCCAATCATTAAAATGAATTCTTTAAGTCATGACATAAATAAATGAGATCAATTTTGTACTTTAATACTTCAATCTTTTTATAAATCTATAAACTCAAAACAAGATTATTTGGGTATGAATCCTAATTGCAATTTATGTAAATTCACCTTTAAAATAAGTTTGCTACAAAGGAAAGAAAGGGTATCCTTGTTCATAAACCCCACATACCTTGACCGGACGAATCCTTTGAGAGAACTTTGAATTTGGAAATCATCTCCTTGATTCTTGACAGATAATTCTTAGATTTTGTTCTTGGGAAGAAAGGAAGGGTTTTGGAGTCATGTACTTAATTTTTTGGGTTCTAGCAATGGAAATAATGTTTAAAAACACCTTATAACGCTTAGGAGTTATTAGGGATGGTTTAAGGGTGTAAAATGACTATAATACCCTTGATTTAAGTCAAAACGGAGCATTTTTGGCATTGGCAATGACCTAGGCGATGCCCAGCCAATTGCCCAAGCCAAGGTTGGTAATACACAACTAATCGCCTAGCCCTAGGCCGAGCGACACATGGCTAATTGACTATTCCTTTGCTGGGAAATGCCTAGCCAATTGTACACCCATTCCAGTAGCGTTAGGCCAATGTTAGACGATGCACAACCCTTTGCGTAGCTATAACATTTTGCTCGGGTATCAAATTAAAGAAAATTTTGTATCACTGGAAAGGTAATTCAATTGTATAAAATTTGGTAGGTCTTGAGATGCAAAATTCCATATATGTAAAATGTTATACACATTCAAAGTTGACCCTTGTGGAATCAAACACCAAAATTTGGCCGAATCAAAAGCTCTTAGCTCACTTTTCCCTAAGTGACTCTTATGAACATATTTCCCACCTCATAAACTCTCGTTACACTAGGTTAATGATCATGAAATATGGATTCAAGTATTAATCACGGGACTAGAGTTTACACATATAGGAACGAAGTCCAATCTCTAGCTTAGAAATGTATAGGGTGTTACAACATCTCCCCCTTGGAAACATTCTTCCTAGAATTATGAATTAGAACTTATTGAGTCTTTAGAAGTATAAAATAATGGAAACAATAAATTTCCGCTAACGAAAGAAATAGCTGAGTTGAAACTTTAAAACTTGTATCGTGAAATTGATTTCTGAGTTGACTTTACTCTATTGACTTATAAGGGGCTGATTCATGCTGAGAGATTAGAAATAATTTAAAATGCTCATGATATGAACTTACATATAAAATTGTGAAGTGATAACTGATGTAATAATATTCCAAGAGTTACTAAGAATGGAATAAAGTACACAATTAGGAATTGTTCCTCAACAAAATACGTATAGAAAATCAAAATAAGAGGGCTTCATATTATCACCATGTACATTATGTAATCACGAATCATGACACAACAATACTAAGATAGTACAACGGGTATTACACTATCTGAGCTAGAATACTTGAAAAACTAAGATCATTCACTGAACACTTGTGAATTGAATCATGATTAAATATCTGAATTGTAGATATGATGCATGGGTTTAATTGAATTACTTCATGTAATAGACATTCTCATGAGACTTCGAAAAGTGAGACTAGATGGAAATATGGAAAAACCATTGAAAATTGTCTGTCTGACAGCTAAACTAAATTGATGGCTATACGGACAGAATGATACCGAGAGCTTATACTCAATTAGAGTATTTATTCAACACTCTTTGCAAAAAGTTTGAATAACATTAGGGAGCAAATAATCTTGGGCATGATCTGAATATGATATCTGAATATGGAATTGAAACATGGTTACAACTTTATGACATGGAATATAGGTATATTGAACATTAGCTAGGACAAAATTACTAAGCCTTAGGCAATGCAACTACTAAAAAATACTCCATCAACTATACTTTTCCCTTAAATACCATGCTCATTTGATTCAACTTATAATTATCACATGTACACATAAAACCATAATAGTAGTCTGAACCATAAATTCAATACCTCAAGCATTTTTTACAACTTCTCATCTCTAGGATAACTTTTCTTATCATATCAACAACTAAATTCAACCACTTACTATGAACTCACTATCGCACCACGCACCCATCCACTTATATACCAACATGACATTCAAGCCTATCATTATAAACACATACGAACTTCTAGGAAAACACCTATAAAGCCTCTTTCTCATATTTTCTAAACCTCTATCATTAACAACTTTCTTGCACTATTCTTAAGAAGACACACATGAAATCTCAACTAACCATGACTAATATACAAAGCTTTGCCTCAATCTTACTTCACATTTATATCCTTAGATAAAACACGTATGCATCAATTATTTCTCAACAAGAAACATTTACTCTCTCTTATCTAAAAAATATTTAATCACCACTATAATCTCTCCCTTAGATAAAAGCCATCCTTCTAAACTTATGGATCTATTTTATATCCCTAGGACTAAGCCATAATTTTTTCACTCTGATGTTCTATAGAGAAATGCTTAACCCACGTGAAGAATCTATAGTTAAACCATACAAATTTCATTCTTGGACAATCCCCCTTCACATATACCATCCTTAACTTTCTCTATCTTCAATATCCATCACCATAAACATATACTATCCCCTACAAACATATCTGTCTCATTAAACACCTAACCTGTATCACATTTCAAAACTTATATTTTTTCCTAAACCACAAGAATCAAAATCATACCAAAATACTCATCATCATTTAGCCGTAACTCCTTAACTTAGCTATTAACAACACCATATAAAATGTCTTCTTCTTATTTAGCAACTCAAGGGTACTACTAACCACACACAACTTTTAATAATCTTAGAAAATCATGCAACCCCTATATCACCTTGGGTACACATCTAAATCATACCTACAACATCATACTTAATCTCCGATCAAGAAACTTAAATTCTTTCATGCATTGTTTCAAGCGTACTGGTTCACCTCCATATAAATAGCATTACTAACCAAGCAATCATTATATCCACCTTGATGATCATCCACTATTCAAACTTAGTGTCTAGTGTTATACATGATTAACAACTTAATATCATATACTATTATCTCTTAGAACTTATAAAATAAAACATCAAGAAACACTAGTACACTAGAACCTCATAATAACAATAATTGATCATGATTGTATAGACTATCTTATTATAATCCATTAGAACATCCTCCCTTAACACATTACTACAATTAACCCCTCTATACACCTAAATTCTATTCATAGCTCTATAAGTTTCGACAAAACTCCTTGCGACCTCAAGAGAAACCTAAATTAAAATTACTCAACCACCAAATACATTCATCAATAACCTATACTTTTCTAATACTATAAATACCATCAATAACTCATTTCCTACATCAAGCAAACAATAATTCACCTTAACTAATAAATCCTTCTCTACCTTCCACCAAGGAACCGGTACCACATTCATTACCCCTATAGTAACAACAAGGACATATCACCTCACCACTAACTCGATCGTATGCAACAGTTTATCTATATATGTTTAATCAATCACCATCACTACTTTTACTGTCACTACACTTCTTACCTACACTTCCAACCATAAGAAGGTTCTACTGCTTATGAATCCTAACACTCTAGATCATAATATCCCTCAAATGCGTACTCAATTTAACAATTTGAGTGTATACTATCTTCTCTTATGAGCACTATTCAAATAAAAAGGGTTAAAAGGGAATCTGAACACATAACATATTCTTTTTAACTTCCCAACTCATATGGATGAGGACATAAGATTTTAACTTAAGGAACTTATAACACACTAACGAGCTCCTCTCAAACCCCTTGTGTGACTCTTAGAGTTATCGATAGTGAATTTGAGAGCATCATCTTGGGAGAAATTGGAATCTAGTACTCATGTTATCTTAAAAATCATAGATTGAGAATTGTGGAGTAACTCATAAATCAAATGGGGTTTCTAAAAGAACAACTTTATAGCATGATTAAGAGCATGAAGACAGGAAACATTTCTTAACTGCCCTGTAGCCTCTCGAAGAAAAGTACTGATGTCTTCATACCATTCTGCAAGATTCTTCTAGACACAACTACATAGACACCCTAGGACACTTGAACTCTGTGTTCTGATACCAAGTTTGTAATGCCCCAAGACCACCCCTGAACGTAACACAGTACTTAGAACCACAAGTGATCTTAAGCTAACTTATTATACTTGCATAACTCATGAGCAGCTGAATAAGTTACATAAATCTAAATGAAATAAACACAAGGGAACTCTTTTCTGAATATGATCAATATAAAATCGTATTAAAAAAATTACAAGTCAGGTTATACAAAACAAAATTGGAATCAAGTACATCAATTCTACTGACTGTCAATGAAGCCTCTACTAATATTGACTATAGGTAATCGGGACATGACCCACACCTATCCCTAATCAATACGACTGAATAAAGAAAACAATATACTACTTTAACTTTGATTGACTTGAGCTCTCAAAGAAAAAGGGCTTATTACATACTGACTGGAAGCTACACACTTTCTGATTATGATGTGTGGGCTACAACTGGTACCTATATTATGAGACATTGTAGAACATAGACATATATATGGATCAGTACTTTTAGAATATACTGAGTATATAGGGGTGAATGCATGAGTAAAACAATAACTATATATACTAATAGACTTTCAAATAATTCATTCTAAGTGTAGATGACTCACCTTGATCTTGAATAAAACATAGTCTATAAATTCATAAACATGAGTAATGAAGCGTAAGGATAAACTTTGTGATCCATAATACTTTTTTCTAAAAGCTTTATCATTGATTCTTTATTTTGGGAGGTTCTTCTAACCGACATAAACCATGTGAGCTATCATGGAGTCCAATATCTTACCCATGTTTGGAGAGTTGTTCTACCCTTGCCATCAGAATAGAACCTTAACTTGAGTGATCACTATACTTAACCCATATTGAGACTTAAACCTATGGTGACACATAGTTCTGGGGCATGCGACCTCAGACTTATACCCTACTCGGTGCTAAATACTACTCTAATTTTACTTATATGCTCCTACTTTAGGAAATCCACCATAAAATAGCATAAGTTTTTATTGAATGAAAACTAGTTATTCTTCTCCTTCTTTAAATCATAATCAGGATGAACTAATGTGGATTTCATATCTTATCTTAAGATCAATCTTTGCTTCAAATCTTCGTAAACTTATCAAAGGAGCTTAAGAGCATAATTTTCTTGAAATCTCAAAACTTTTACTTAGGGATTATAATATATATATTTAAATGCTTAGAAATTCATATCAAAACTTTAGGCTCAATAATCTTCTTAAAAAACTTTAATAATTTTAGTCGAGAATGAAATCAAAATCACAATATGAATCTTATAAATCATAACATGAGAATATTTAGTCTTGATGCACTTAAAGCCTTGAATCTCATGCTTTCTATCATATAACTTGTAACACAATATCATGCTTAAAACTCAGTTGAAAATCTTCAATCAATTTCTTAAATCATACTCATGGTATTCCAATCATAAAAGTGAATTATTTAAGTCATGACATAAATAAATGAGAACAATTATGCACTTTAATACTTCAATCTCTTTATAAATCTATAAACTCAAAACAAGATAATTTGGGTATGAACCCTAATTGCAATTTATGTAAATTCTTTTTTAAAACTAGTTTTGAGCAAAAGGGTGAAAGGGTATCCTTGTTCATAAACCCCACATACCTTGACCGGCCGAATCATTTGAGAGAACTTTGAATTTGGAAATCATCTCCTTTATTCTTGAGAGATGACACTTGGAATTTCTTCTTGGGAAGAGGGGAAAGGTTTTGGAGTCATTTACTTAATATTTGGTGTGGTGGGAGTGGAAATAATGTGTTTAAAAACACCTTATAATACCTAGAAGTTATTAGGGATGGATTAGGGGTGTGAAATAACTTAAACACCCTTGATTTAAGTAAAAATAGAGCATTTTTTGTACTGGCAATGACCTAGGCGACGCCTAGCCAATCGCCCAAGCCAAGCTTGGTAATGCACAACTAATCGCCTATCCCTAGGCCGTTCGACACATGGATAATTGACTATCCCTTTGTTGGGAGATTCCTAGCCAATCATACACCCATTCCATTAGCCTTAGGATATTGTTAGGCGCACAACCCTTTGCATGGCGATAACTTTTTGTTCGGGTATCGGACTAAGGAAAAATAGGAATCATTGGAAAGCTAATTCAATTGTATACAATTTGGTAGGTCTTGAGATACAAAATTTGATGTATATAAAATATTATACAAATCCAAAGTTGACCCTTATGGAATCGAACACCAAAATTTGGCCGAATAAAAGGCTCTTACCTCACTTTGCCCTAAGTGACTCTTATGAACATCTTTCCCACCTCATCAACTCTCTTCACACTAGGTTAATGATCATGAAACATGGATTCAAGTATTAATCACGGGACTAAAGTTTACACACGTAGGAACAAAGGTCAAATCTCTAGCTTAGAAACGTATGGAGTGTTACAATATCTACCCCTTACAAACATTCATCCTCGAATAATGGATTGGAACTTACTGAGTCTTTAGAAGTATAAAATATTGTAGACATTTAATTTTTTCTAACGAAGGATATAGTTGAGTCAAAACTTTAAAAATGCAATCATGAAATTGATTTCTGAGTTGACTTTACTCTATTGACTTATAAGGGGCTGATTCATGCTGAGAGAGATTAAAACTCACTTAAGATGCTCATTATATTATCTTACATATAGAATTGCAAAGTGATAACTGAGGTAATAATATTCCAAGAGTTACTAAGGATGGAATAAAGTGCGTAAATAGGAATTGTTCCTCAACAAAACACGTATAGGAAATCAAAAAAGAGGGCTTTGTGTTATCACCAAGTACATTATCTAAGAACGAATCATGAGACAACAAGACTTTGATCGTACAATAGGTATTACACTATCTGAGCTGGAATACTTGGAAAACTAAGATCATTCACTGAACACTTGTGAATTGAATCATGACTAAATATCTGAATTATAGATATAATGCATGGACTGAACTGAATTACCTCATGTAATAGACATACTTATGAGACTTTGAAGAGTGAGACTAGATGGAAAGATAGAAAACCATCGAAACTTATCTGTCTGGTTGCTAAACTAAATAGATGGCTATACGGCCAGAATCATACCAAGAGCTCATACTCAATTATAGTATTTCCTTAACACTCTTTGCAAAAAGTTTGAATAACATTAAGGGGCAAAGAATCTTTGGCATGATCTGAATACGATTTCTGAATAAGGAATCAAAACATGGCTACAACTTTATGACATAGAATATAGGCCTATTGAACATAAACTAGGAGAAAATTACTAAGCCTTAGGCAATGCAACTGCTAACTTTCCAGCACAATGACCCTTCTAAAATACTCCATCAACTATACTTTTTCCTTAACTACCATGCTCATTTGATTCAACTTATAATTATCACATGTATACATATAACCATAATAGTAGTCTGAACCATACATTCAATACTCCAAGCATTTTTCACAACTTCTCATCTCTAGGATAACTCTTTTTATCATATCAACAACTAAATTCAACCTCCTACTAAGAACTCATTAGTGCACCATGCACCCATCCACATATATACCAACATGACATTCAAGCTTATCATTATAACCACATACAAACTTCTAGGAAAACACCTATAAAAGCCTCTTTCTGATATTCTCTTAACCTCTATCACTAACAACTTTCTTGCACTATTCTTAAGAGGACACTCACGAACTCTCAACTAACCATGACCCATATTCAAAGCTTGGCCTCAATCTTACTTCACACTTATAGCCTTAGATAAAACACATATACAAAAATCATTTCTCAACAAGAAACGTTTACTCTCTTCTATCAAAAAAATCTATAATCACCACTAAAATCTCTCCCTTAGATTAAAGCCATCTTTCTAAAATTATGGATCTATTTTGTATCCCTAGTACTAGGCCATAATTTCTTCACTCTAATGGTCTATAGAGAAATGCTCAACTCACGTGAATGAACTATACTTAAACCAAACTAACTTCATTCTTGGACAATCCCCCTTCACGTATACCATCCTTAACTTTCTCTCTCTTCAATAATCATCACCATAGACTTATACTATCCCTCATAAACATATCTGTCTCATTAAACACCTAACCCGTGTCACATTTCTAAACTTATATTTTTCCTAAACCACAAGAATCAAAATCATACCAAAATACTCAACATAATTTATTTGTAACTCCTTAACTTAGATATTAAGAACACCATTTATTATATAAATAACCTTCTTTCCATTTACAAACTCAAGGGTACTACTAACCACACACAACCTTTAATAATCTTAGGAAATTATGCAACTCCTATATCACCTTGGGTACACGTCTAAATCATACCTATAACATCATAATTAATCTCAAATCAATAAACTTAAATTCTCGCATGCACTGTTTCAAGCCTACTGGTTCACCTCCATATAACTAGCATTACAAAAAAATGGAATAAAATACATCAACTCTACTGACTGCCTATGAAGCCTCTAATAATATTGACTATAGGTAGCTGGGACATAACCCCTATATATCCCTAATTAATACAACTGAATAAAGAATATAAGATACTACTCTAACTATGATTGACTTGAGCCCTCAAAGAAAAAGGGGCCATTACCTGCTGACTTGAAGTTGCACACTGTCTGATTATGATGTGTGGCCTACAACTGGTACCTACATTATGAGACAATATAGTACATAAACATATATGTGGATCAGTACTTTTGGAAAGTACTGAGTATATGGGGGTGAATGCGTAAGACAATCAATAACTAAATATACTCATAGAATTTCAAATAATTCATTCTAAGTGTAGATGACTCACCTTGAGCTTGAATAAAACAAAGGCTATAAAATCATAAACGTGAGTAATGAAGCATAAGGATAAACTTTACGAGCTATAAGACTTGGTTCTAAAAGTTTTACTATTTATTTTTTATTTTAGGAGGCTCTTCTAACCGACATTAACCATGTGAGCTATAATGGAGTCCAACGTCTTACCCACGTTGAGGAGAGCTGTTCTACCCTTGATATTGAAATAGAACCTTAACATGAGTGATCACTATACTTAACCCATATTGGGACTTAAACCAATGATGGCACATAGTTCTAGGGTATGTAACCTTGGACTCATACCCAACTCGGTGCTAAATACTACCCTCATGTTACTTATATGCTCACACTTTAGGAAATCCACCTTAAAATAGCATTTTTATAGAATGAAAACCAGTTATGCTTATCTTTCTTTAAATCATAATCAGGATGAACAAATGTGGATTTCATATCTTATCTTAAGATCAATCTTGCTTCAAATCTTGGTACAGAATTATCAAAGGAGCTTAACAGCATAATCTTGTTGAAATCTCAAAACTTGTACTTAGGGCTTCTAATATATATATGTATGTATATATCATATATATATATATATATATATATATATATATATTTAAATGCTTAGAAATTCATAACAAAACTTTCGGCTAAATAATATTCTTGAAATACTTCAATAATTTCAGTCGAGAATGAAATGAAAATCACAATATGAATCTTATAAATCTAAACACGGTCATATGTAATATTGATGCACTTAAAGCCTTGAATCTCATGCTTTCTTTTATTTAACTTATAACACAATATTATGCTTAAAACTCAATTAAAAATCTTTAATCAATTTCTCAAATCATACTT